>CM070774.1:171641334-173098001 GCA_036346955.1 Dipus sagitta
TCATATGTAAGATGCCCAGAGTTTGCAGTTTCTTTGTTACTCACTCATTGGCACAGGAATATGTGGTGTTCTTGTCCCAGGACACATTATCACAAATCCCTATGAAGTGATTTTCTGAATATCATAGATCCCTATGAAGTGATCTTCCCATCATCTCAGATCCCTATGAAGTGATCTTCCCATTATCACAGATCCCTATGAAGTGATTTTTCCCAGGCAAGGGAAGGTGCGTTCTTTCTGCTACTCTCACCTTGACAGGAGTTGATGGCTCTTCTGTAGTCTGTGAGGAAAATGCTTTATATCCCTACTTTTTTCAAAACGCTCTTCTTTCCCTGCCCCAATAACCAAGGATTAGTTAGAAACAGAAAGTGACCGTGCCTAAATAAAAGTGTAATCCTCTCTTATGCAAATGCCAAAACTGGGCCATGTGGAGTGAGAGGGCTTAGGTGATGTACAAATGCTACTATGTTTCTGTGTCATGCAATGGCCACCATTACCCAAATTAACTCATGGCCTAGGTAGAACATCTGACTTTAGCTTTAATGGATATGTTCAAGAAGACAAAAGAAAATAAAATTAAATAGAAGTATATACATACACCTACTTTGAAAGTGTCTAAAATCGGTCTGCAATGCTGTACTTATACATTCGCTTGGATGGAATTTATTCCAATGTCCAAAGTTGTTTTGCAAAGAAGAGCAGGAAATTATCAGACTTTTCTAGCTAGAAGAGTCTGCTACTAGACATGGAGCTGTTACTATGGAAGAAGAGGAAAAGGAATATAGAGAGGAATAAATAATTTTCTGACATGATCAATCCCCAACCACATGACTTGTTCTACTGTAAATTACTTGAATCTCCTCTAAGGCTTTTACTAATGGGAGGTAAAACTCAGTAAGGGATGCACACTATTTCCTCCTATGCCCTTCTTCGTATCTCCTCTTTGGGGCACTCCACAGGAACACCCCTTCTTGTGTAAATAAAGAAAGTGTAATGGGAAATGAAGCTGAAATTTTATCTCTCAAGAGGATGAGTTAACAAGTACTTGACAAGAAATAGCCATTATAGATTATTATGCTAATTAGTCCAGATTATAATACAAAGTGACAGTAATGTCACTAATTCTTTCAGATATTCCCCACACCCTATTACTTTTATTCTGTATTCAACTTTTAAAGGAGAAAAATCAATGAATATATAGCTCCACTTGCAAATCATAAAATTCTCCTTCATAGATATGTCTACCATCAAAATACAAAATTTACTATTTTATTCTTTAATATATCAATACGTGTGATATGTATCATGTTGATGACCACATGTTATAGTAATTTAGTGAAAATAAACCTTCCATCAATCAAATCATAAATTGATGGAAATAAGTGTAGAATGTTAATATTTCCTTTAGTTATTAATTCTCTGGTATAGGACAAGTAGTATTTTAGTTTGTAAATTTTTATCTTATAGAACATAATATAAAATTTAAAATAAAATAAAGTAATAAAAACAATGCATCAGTGTTCGTAGGTGTGCACTCACAGTACACAGTTCTGGCCACAGTGCACTTAGTTCTCATACGTGTGATTTTCAGGCAATTACGCCAACTGAATCAGTGAATCCTGCAACATTGTGCTTAGCAAGATACAGTGTCAGGTTTTATGTCCCTCTAATAATCACAAACAATTAACAAAATTGATGAAACCAAGAGCTGGTTCTTTGAAAAAATAAACAAGATTGGTAAACCCCTGGATAATTTGATCAAATGAAAAAACAGAAAATTCTCAAATGAACAAATTTAAAAATGAAAAGGGAGAGGTCACAAAAGACACCAATGAAATTGGGGAGGGGGCCCGCAGGGGTCTAGGCAGCAAGAAGTGGATGCTCAGGCCCCAACACAGGCACCCTTCACCCTCCCTGAGCACACAGACCCCAAACAAACACTGCCCCTCACCAGCCCAGAGTGCACAGGCTCCAAAGACACTGGCATCTCAAACGAAACACACAGGCCCCAAAACACTCACCATGCCTCTCACCAGCCTGGAGTGCACCTTATTAAATCTTAACTGGAAATGCACAATTCAAATTTTTCCACTTTACAGACATACATTTCCACAAATGCCTCCGAGGGGGCTTAATGCATTGGCCTGAAAGGTACCAGCACATTTTATCAAGAAGGTAAGTGTGCAATTTCGTATTTTGCAAATAATGACTGACAATTTTACATACACACACACACACATTACACAGAACTCACAGGTTTTGAGAATACTTTTTTTTTTTTTTTTTTTAAGGAAAACCTAACAGATTGGCCCTTTCTTTTTTTTAATGCGCAAGGAGAAAGAGAGAATTGGTGAGCCTCAAGCTCTCCAGCCACTGCAGTCTAACTCCAGATGCATGTGCCCCCTTGTGTGCATTTGCAACATTGCACACTTGCATCAGTGTGTGTCTGGCTTACATGGGACCTAGAGAGTCTAACATTATTCCTTAGGCTTCACAGGCAAGCACCTTAACTGCTAAGCCATCTATCCAGCTGAGAATACTTTTAACGTTCTTTAATCTTTAAAGCTTTTTTTCTTGTTGGCATACTTACTTTATTTCCAGTATTTTCTAATACTTTATCATTTGAGACTTGTGTACAATGTGCTGTCATAGAATAACTTTAAATTGAAATTAAAAATGATTAACAAGTGATTTAGGGACATAAATTTACACTGCCTTTGTTTGAATAATATTTATGAATTCAAAAATGTTTTAAAACATTATAAAACTATATTTACAAATTATTGCATATGAGTCCTGAGTAATGATTTTTTTTCTAAATATTTTTTATTTATTTGCAAGCAGAGAGAGACAAACTGAGAAAAAGAGAGATAAGGAGAGAAAGAGAATGGGTGTGGCAGGGCCTCTGGCTGCTGCAAAACAAACTGCAGATACATGTGACACTTTATGATTCTGGCCTTACGTGGGTGCTGGGGGATCAAACTCATGTCGTTAGGCTTTGCAAGCAAGTGCGTTAACTTCTGAGCCATCTCTCCAGCCCAGGACTTTTTAAAAATATGAACATATGGCAAATTGGACATGTTCCCATTATGTTATCTTCCTATGTCCCCTCTCCCCTGCCCCCATTCCCCTAAGGGCACAACTCACATTTTAATTGTAACAAAATATTCTGTAGTAAGAATATTTATTAAGTATAACTAAATTTATGCTTGTTCTGTGTCAAAGTAACTTTTTTGAACATCAGAGGTGATTCCAACAATTTTACCATTCTATGCAGTGTTTAAATATCTTTACACACATCCTCACATATGTTCATGTTGGTAGAAATTTATAGAAAAATTTGTAGAATAATTTGTAGAATCAATTTGCCAGATTAGGACTATTGGTTTGGGATTTGATTTTGTAAAAATGTTTTTTTTTTTTTCTTCAAATTACTTTGTAAGAAGATCACAGTAATTGACACTGTAATTATAAATCTATAAGCACAAAATATTTTAAAGGCAGTGTGCTAGAGAGATTGCTTAGTGATTACAGCACTTGCCTTTAAAGTTTAATGTCTAAGGTTGGATTCCTCAGTACCCTACGTAAACCAGATGAACAAGGAGGCAATTGTGCCTAGAGTTTGTTTGCAGTAGCTAGAAGCTATGGTGTACCCATCCTCCCCCCCCTCAAATAAATAAATAAATCAAATACTTAACAGAAATACATAAGAGCACCAATGTAGGGACAAACTTAAGTAAACTACGTTCCCATGCTTCATCTGTAAAAAGAAGCAAAGTTACAGTTTCGTAGGACTGTGACTGAGTTAATGTTTGCATGTGCATGTGTGCCGGTGAGTTCATTGCGAATGACAACACGTGTGTGCTTGTGCGTGTACATGCAGACAGGCTTCGATGTGCAGGCCACAGGTGAGTGCTGGGTATCTTTCTCAACCATTTTCAACTTTTCTAAAGACAGTCTTATGCTGAACCTTGGGCATCCCGACTTGCCTATACTAGCTCGCCAGCAAACCACAGCTAGTTCCTGAATCTGCTTACCAGGCAATGGGATTACAGGCATGCCTGCACCCCGCTTTTATGTGGCTGTTGGTGATCTGCTCTTAGGTCCCCATGCTTGTGCAGCAAGCACTTTGACCACTTATCCATTTCTCCAAATCTTGAAATATTTTATTGTCGCCTAAGTGTTATTTACCTACTCATTTGAAATTACAGTTGTGAATATTACACTGAAAAAACAAAGCTGCATTCAGTCATTCTTATAATGCGCCTTCAGATTATTTACATTTATTTTGGTTATATCCTGCTGGGCCATTGATGTGAAGGAAAATAAGTAACATTTCCTTTATATTTTTTGTTGTGTTATTCTTTTTTTATTTCAGATTACGACAGGATCGATTTGTTCTAGAAACAAGCCTAACACCCTAATAACTATCAAGCATGTGGATGATTATGACTACACTCTATACTCCCTATATTAATGGAATACTCCCTATATTAGACATTTAATGCTTTACAAATTGTTCTCTGAAGTTAAATTCATAATGTATTATAACCTAAACTCATTCAAATGGAACAATTCAGTAAATTTTGACATTTCCAGTTAAACTTAAAAGCATTACAGTTGAGATCAGCACATCTCCATCCCTTGAAAGAATATTCTCATGTCCATGTCCATGCAGGGTCTTTTGCTTCCTGTACCTTAGAAGTCTAGGCAAACAATACTCTGATTCATATATATGTATATATATATATATATATATATATATATATATATATATATATATATAACAGTTTACATTTCATAAAACATCATGTGGATGGAGTTATATAGTCTTCATACTTCTGCCTGGCTTCTCTCACTGGCCATATTATTTTTCATAGTCACATATGTGCATACAGGGCTTTACAGGGCTTTCTTCATGGTGGGTTATCTGTCATTTCTTGAATGTATGAGCCTACTGAATATCCTGTTACACAATAATAGACATTAAATATCTTCCACATCAGGCCTGTTTTGGATAAAATATTCAGATATTGGTGAATAAGTTGGTGTGTTTATATACTTTCATAGAGGAAGTTAGTCAATATTTAAACTTTGTGAAGAAATCACCACATGATGTTCCAAAGTGCATGTGATGTTTCCTACTTCTATCAGAGGATGTACATGAGACTCCTCTACACCTCACCACAGTCTCTTCACTTCCTCACAAGCCTTACCATTACTGTGCATCTTAACTACAGCAACACTAACATGGAAATAATGTCATCTTATGATTTTCATTTGCACTTTTCTAATGGCTAAAGGGAATGAATACTTTTTATATTTCTCGGTCACATACAATGTACACATACACATGTGTGTATATGCTACTGACATATATATGTATGTGTATGTATGTATGTATATATATACTTTGTGAAAATCAGGCTTAGGTTCTTTGCACTCTTGTGAGGTTCTTATTATGAAAAATTTTTATACATTTTATACAAAGTTTTAACTTTTGAGAAATAAATGTATTGAGAATATTTTTCATCCCTCAGTGATTGTCATTTTTAATAATGATGTCCTTTTAACTTCAATTTTTTATTTATAAAAGTAAAATTTAGCATTTTATACTTTATGGTTTATACTTTCTAATTTCTTTTTTTTTTTTTTTTTTTGGTTTTTTTGAGGTAGGGTCTCACTCTAGCCCAGGCTGACCTGGAATTCACTATGGAGTCTCAGGGTGGCCTCGAACTCACGGCAATCCTCCTACCTCTGCCTCCCGAGTGCTGGGATTAAAGGTGTGCGCCACCACGCCCGGCTTTACTTTCTAATTTCTTATCTATGAAATGTTGCTTACTATTTCTTTTAAACTTTTGTGGCTTTAATTTTTACATTCATATATAGACTTTGTTGCAGTCAGGTTCACATTGCTGGTAGAAATCACCCAAACAAGAGTAGCATGTGGGGGAAAAAAAGAGGTTTATTTTGGCTTATAGGCTCTAGGGGGAAGCTCCATGATGTCAGGGGAAACGATGGCATGAGAAGAGGGTGGACATCACCCCCTGGCCAACATAAGGTGGACAACAGCAATAGGAGAATGTGTCAAATACTGGCTTGGGGAAACTGGCTATAATAACCATAAGCCCATGCACAACAATTAACACTGCCTCTAGGAGGCATTAATTCCCAAATCTCTATCAGCTGGGAACCTAGCATTCAGAACACCTAAGTTTATGGAGGACACCTGAATCAAAACACCGCATTCTGCCCCTGGCCCCCATAAACTGATAACTATATATGATGTAAAATGCAATACTGTCATCCAACTTTAAAAGTCCCCATAGTTCTTATCAATTCCAATGATGTTCATACATCCCCATAATCCAAGGTGTTTTAACTGAGCCAAAATACCCAAAAATTCCCCCCACAAACCCATAATGGCACAGAATAAACACTCACATTGCAAAAGATGGCACTGGGCATAGCAAAGAAATATGCAACCGATACAAGATTTAAACAGGGCAAACATCAAACTCTGTAGCTCCAAGTCCAACAAATCTAGTCAGTGACAAGTCTCCAAGTCTCATAATTCTAACCAGCAACAAGTCTCTGGTATTCCAATTCCACCTCTCTAGCTAGGCTACTTGCAGTCCTGGAAAACTTCATCCAGCACCGGCAGCTCTCCTTAGCAGCCATCTCATGGTCCTGGAAAACCACCACAGACTTCTATTCAAGCTCATTATTATGAGTGGTATGTGTTAGAGTCTAGAATTTTTGTTATTTAGTTTTCTATGAACAGCCAGATATTCAGAATTACTTTAACAGCAATGCTTTGTTAGTACTGAACTGTCTTGGAACATTTATCAAAAATGAACTTACTCCATTGATTTTTAAATTAATTTATTTATCTTTTTAGCAATCATGCACCTGTTTTGGTTAGTGCAGCATTAATAAACATCTTGAAATCAGATCTTATGAGGACTCTTGCTTCTTTATAAGTTGTCTATTTTATTAGTATTTCCATTTAAATTTTAAACAAGTCTGTAAAAATTGGCTAGACTTTGAGTTTTTATCTATTTTATCCAATTTATTGCATTTCTTTATTATATTTTGCCCTTTTGAGATTGCTAGGTTCTTCAATGGCATCCTGAGGTCCTTGCCAGGCTCTCTCGTGGTAAAAGTACACATCCTTTCTCCAAGAAGTATATTAAAAAATAAAAACTTCCCCAAGTATCTTTTGTAAGGTTGAACATAATCATTTCCATTACCAGCTTTTCAAAAGCTTATTCCTTACATGTTTCTAGTGTTGCATCATATTTCATCATTGCTAGATTTAATCTGAAATCATTTTATTAGCAATTTTTGTACTGATGCTGATGAGATACAATAAGTTATATTTTTTTATTCTTGAAATAACTTTCTCTTATTTTCATATGAAAGAAACACAATTCTTATAAACTAGATAAATTATAACATATTTATTATGGATTTTCTGAAATAATTCATTCAATATTTGTATGTTTCCTGAATTTTACTTCAGAATTTATTAGTGAACTCTTTATGTCTGAATTTCATTTTCTGAAAAGTTTTATTATGAATAAAGGGGACTTAGTATAGCATAGATATTCACAATTTCTATTCCTTCTACTGCCGGCTCTGTAACGTACTCTTCAGCACTGTGAGTATAAGCTTGCCACCGCGCCTAGCATTTTTATGAGCATTCTGTGGAGGGAATTAGGGTTTTCATGCTTGGAAGCCAAGTACCTAGATTTATCAATACTATATTATACACATACTTGCTAAGTGTATATTTTATGTTCAGTGTTCTTTTATAATAAAATGACAACAATAGCAATATATAGGAGGGCAGTAGTAAAATTGGGGAAGATGGTTAAGTTTATGGCATAACTGAAGTTGATTCTTTCCTGGAAATATACTTATCTCAACACTTCTCAACTTATAGACCTTACTTACATGCATATGTTTTTGCATACAAAACCACCAATAAAAGGGAGTTTGCTTTATTAAAATTCCTAATTAAGGCTGGAGAGGTGGCTCAGCAGTGAAAGGAACTTCTTTGCAAAGACTGACAGCCCAGGTTTGGTTCCTCAGTACCTACAAAAAGCCAGATGCGCAAAGTGGTGCATGCAGCAAAATGCCCTGGCACACTCATTTTCATTTGTTTGCTTGTTTGTTTCTTTGTTTCCTTCTTTCTCTCCTTCTTTCCTTCTTCCTTCCTTCCTTCCTTCCTTCCTTTCTCCCTCTCTGTCTCCCCTTGTAAATAAATTTTAAAAATTTCTTAAAAAATCAAAACAAAAAAGAAAAAACATATTTTAACAAATTCCTAAGTAAATTATTAGCTAATTCAAAGCATTGTTTTTTTTTTTGTTTTGTTTTGTTTTGTTTTGTTTTGGGTTTTTCAAGGTAGGGTCTCACTCAAGCTCAGGCTGACCTGGAATTCACTATGGAGTCTCAGGGTGGCCTCAAACTCATGGCAATCCTCCTACCTCTGCCTCCCAAGTGCTGGGATTAAAGGCGTGCGCCATCACGCCCGGCTTGCATTGTGTTATTTTTTTAAATATCACGCTATAACCAGGAAAGGATTTCCCCATATTAAAAATTCACCATAAATTCATAAAACCTCCCAATGTAGTTCTCAAAATCACTAATTTATATATATAATAGTTGTTAATTTTATATGTCAACTTGACAGCAAAAAGATTCCAAGATTACTGGTAAAACATTCCTGAGTATGACAGTGAGGGTATTTTCAGAAGAGAGTGTCATTTAAATAAGTAAACTGAGTAAAGATCTGCTATAGTCAATTTGGGTGAGCATGGTACAGTCCCATAAGGGCCCAAAAACAGGCAAAGTTTATTAAAAAATGAAAAGTACACAGGTCTTTGTTCTCTAACTAAACTTTACACTAGATGCCTGGCTCACAAACTGGCAAATGATGCCTCTTCAAATTTCTGAACTTCTGTGATAAAATGGGCTATTCCTGCAATCTATTCATATTTGATAAATAATGGAAATATATCCTACTGGTTCTGTCTCTCTAGAGAATCTGGGAACAATGATCTCAAATAATACATATTGGTAATTTTAAGACTGTATGCAAACTAACAGTGAGTGGAATCTTCTGTAACATGGTAAAAGTTATTTGAAAAATTAACAATACATACATTTATTTTTATTAAAGTGGAACAAGGAAGGTTGGCACTATCAACACTGTACTTGACAATTGCCCTAAATATTCTGTCTGATATCGTAATTAATTTAATGAATTGTATTTTTCACAGGTATCACAAAAATAATTTCCATTAACACTTTTGAAATGTAATCTTGTCACTTCCCTCTCAAGAAGTAAAGTTTATTTTTCTTCCAGTTGTTTGAATCTTGAAAGTACAGCTGTTTGATCAACACAGTATTGCATGCTATTACTGACTTTTCAACTTACAACTGGATCTACTGTGACAGCCACTTTGAGAATGCAGCTGACTCGCTAAGAGAACGCAACCTGAAGAAGCCACACGCAGGAGCTCTGGGAAATAGATGGCAGCTAACAGCACAACTGGCAGGCAGGAACTGAGGGTCACATGAACTGCCTTTGATATGTTGCCCAGAGAAGCTTCCGGTAACTGAAACTCCAGATACCTGGTTAACGCTGAGGGACTCCTAGCCAAATCCTTCCAACTGGATGAGTCACCCAGAACCACAGGAAATAATACACTTTTCAGTAAGCCCATTGAGTTTCATGATATTTTATCTACAGCAAAACAGGAAAACGCTGAGGGACTCCTAGCCAAATCCTTCCAACTGGATGAGTCACCCAGAACCACAGGAAATAATACACTTTTCAGTAAGCCCATTGAGTTTCATGATATTTTATCTACAGCAAAACAGGAAAACAATGACTAACTGATAAGTGCTCTCCCCTTACTTGATACCAGTTTCAGTTTCCACCCTTAAGAACCCCACAATCATAGTCTAGAAATATGTAATGGGAAATTGCAGAGATAAGCAATTCACACATTGTAAGCTGAATGCCATTCTGAGCAGTAAGACAAAACCCAGCAGCACTGCCCCGCATCTCAGATGTGAAAGGGATTATCCCCTTGCCCAGCTGCCCTTGCTGCTCCCGTCTCTGCCCACCAGTCACGCCTACCCATTCTCGGTTTCCACATCAGCACACAGTGCTTTGAATTAGCTAATATTTTATTTATGAATTTGTTAAAATAGATTTTTGCTTTGATTTTTTTGAAATATCTTTATTTATTTGTTTGCAAGGGGAGAGAGGGAGAAAGGAAGGAAGGAAGGAAGGAAGGAAGGAAGGGAGGGAGGGAGGGAGGGAGGGAGGGAGGGAGGGAGGGAGGGAGGGAGGGAGGGAAGGAAGGAAGGAAGGAAGGAAGGAAGGAAGGAAGGAAGGAAGGAAGGAAGGAGTCTTATTTTACTTACTAGCAGCCCCAGAGCAGAAGAGTGGGGAAGCTGGCTATTCATACATGCCAAAAAGAAGACATGAAACACTTCCTTTAAGAAAAGGAACTCTATGCTGGCATACGTGATGGGCAACTCAAGGCCTAGACAATGGGAATGGGAGGATTTGGGGGGGGGGAGAGATGAAGGAGAAGGGGGAAAACAAACACAAAATTAAATCCAAAGTGAGCTGGTGCCATAGAAACCGTTATCCTCGGAGATAATGTAAAAGATGTAACCCTCAAAAGTAGTAATTGGGGAGCACCTGAAAAGTAGGGCTCTGGTGAGAGTGGAATGAAGCTTAAGCTTAAAAGAAAGTTTCTTTTTTTCTCTCTCTCTGATCTTTAACTCCCAATTCCAGAAATTGGTTGCTACTCACATTGATCTGTTGATCAGAGAGACCTCTGAGGTGTCCAAATCAAGACATCTTTCTGTCAAAACACCTGATTACCTGTCTGAGGCAAAAGTTAAGACCCTATTGTTGAAGATACCATATGCTGTTGATACAGAGCATGGAGAGTCCTGGCTGGAATTCAGAAGAAAGCCAGTCCCCAGACAGCCTGTCTAGTGCTGGAAAGTGCTACATGAGCTACTGGGGGAAAATGGCCAACAATGCTCTGAGCAACCAGAGGCCTAAGATACTCAGAAACACGCTGACAGGATGTCCATGCCAGTGTGGTCATGGCACACAGCCTCAGTGAGTAACCAATAGCTTTCTGATTGGCTAAGAGATCCATTGACTGTAAAGAAACCCATATCTGGAATTGGGGAACCAGAACAGAATCCTATGGAGGCAAAGATTGTGTTCTCTAGTGTCAAGCTCTCACTAGTCTTTGGCTAAAAGAGGGGCTACATCCATCAAATTCCTCCTACATTAAGAATGCTTATCCCATTTAAACTACTCTGACTTCACTCTCCATTGAAGAGTTCTTTTTTTTCAGAAGGTAGCAAGACCAGAGAAGATAAACTACCCCTCGCACTTCAGCCAAACCACAGCTGAAACCACAGAGGAATTGGGGAGACGAGCATGAGTGCTGCTTCCATGTTGAACCTGATAATCAGCACCAGGGTGAAGGAGACAGACCCTGAGGACACTCAACACCTACCAAACCAGAGATCCAGAGGCTCCTAAGACCTCATCACTGAAGTAGACTTAAAACTCACCCACCATGGCTCAGAGAATTTTGTGGAAGAGGGTAGAAAGATTGTTAAGAGCCACAGGTTAAGACATCATGCCCAGAGGCATTCCCTCCCCACAAAAAATAACTGACTGCTGCCCCACAATGCATAAACCACAACCTCACAGGGAATACCGGCAACCCCCACTGAGGAGCGTCCCCAGCAGAATGGGGACAGGGATGATGTGTCCATAGGAAACATCTTGTTAATAATAATAATAAAGAAAAAAAAAGAAAAGGAAGTCTAAGGAAGTTCTCAACTGACTGGAGGTCCTGCCTTGCCCATTTTCTCTCTCTCTCTTTCTATCTCAAAATAAATGAATAAATAAAAACAATTTTAATACAAGTGGAGCCAGGCATGGTGGCACTTGCCTTTAAATCCAGCACTCTGAAGGCAAAGGTAGGAGGATCACAGTGAGTTCAAGGCCACCCTGTGACTACATGGTGAATTCCAGGTCAGCCTGGGCTAGAGCGAGACCCTACCTGGGAAAACCAAGCAAACAAACAAGAAAAGCGTCAGGGCCTGAGGAAGTGGCTGGGAGGGTAAAGTGTTGGCTGTGCAAACAAAACACAAGCGACTATAATCCCACTGAACCTCCTTAGAGAAAAGAGGTGGACCCAGGAGAATACTGAAGTGCATGGGCCTGGCCAACACAGCTCTGTAAAAGGCCTTACGTGAAAACAAGGAGGGCGGGGGAGGATGGAAAGTGCAGGTTGACCTGAGAACTCCACATATGCATGGTGCCATGCACGCATCCACATTCACACAAACATCATTCATACACAACTAAAAGGGGTGTGTACAGTATGATACTTTGAGAGAAAGATATTATATTTGCATGACTTAATACTGTATAGCTGCATTCTACTTTGATAGTTGGGGTTTGCTATTACCTGTTATTAATCTCTTATTGTGCCTAATTTATAAATCAAAATCTGTTGAAGGTATGTACACATAGGAAAAATGGATTGATACCCCTATGCATGGATGCAGAGATTCAGGCGCTTGTTGACTACTTACAAGGCATCCATTTTTAACACATTCCTGTACAAATTTTAGTGATGGTCTGTGCAATGATACTTCATTAAACATGAGCTTTGGATGACAATTACATCTTCTACTAATCTTATAAGTCCTTCTCTTTACCTACCATTGCCAGGGCACCATCAGTAACTATACCAGGTATGTTCACAATAAACCAAGAAATTTTCTTTAACTAGTTTATACTGCTTCTTAAAGTCTCCTGATTTGGGGCTGGAGAGATGGTTTAGCTGTTAAGGTACTTGCCTGCGAAGCCAAAGGACCTCGGTTTGATTCCCCAGGACACACATGAACTAGATGTGCAAGGTGGTGTATGTATCCGGAGTTCATTTGCAATGGCTGGAGACCCTGGTGTGCCCATTCTCTCTCTCTCTCTCTCTCTCTCTCTCTCTCTCTCTCTCTCTCTCAAATAAAAAAAAAATGAAAATATTTTTAAAAATCTCCTGAGTCAGTTGCCTCTTACGTTACTGAAGAAGCCATTTCTCCAGGGACATTGCAAATGTGACGGACATCAGTATGGCTCATGCTCATGGCAAGGTGAGCTGTATATGTAGCACCAACCTTGTCGTCCATTGCCAAGGCATATAATTTAAACTTAGTGGCTCTCTTCTCCACATTTCTTTTGATATATATATTTTTTCATTTTCTTCAAGTCACTTGGAAATAGTATGATGAGATGAATTTTATAGAAATATCTCTCCATCTTAGGAAATATTGTATCTATTCTCCATACATTGATTATTAAACTCAACATCAGTAAATAGCATTTTTGATATTAAATATACTACCACATAACCAGCTTTTACAACAGGATCCATCAAGGTGTAAAATTGGAAGGAAATTGAAAAGACAGATTTATTTTAGTTCTTGTATTTTGTCCTGATGACATAATCCTTGATATACACCAAATTTGGCAGCATACTCTTGGATATAATGCCTTCTAAAATTATAGTCTTGGGAAACTTACACAAATTTCCTACAAATTAAGTAGAGTGCTTTAGTATTTGCCTTGACAAAAATTATTCATCTGTTTAATTTTGTTGAACAATCTTCCTTCATCTGTAATCTTTCATTTTCATTGGGGTAGTTTTTTCTTTTGATATGTTATAGAAGTCATACTGGGACTTAGAAAATAGTATATAAGACAGTATGAGTACCTTCATTATGAAACTTAATTGACAAGTACATAGAAAACAGGTTTGGGGCCCTTCTCAGCTGCAGCCTGAAGAGAGGGGCCAATCGTAATGCATGGATGAAAATACATGAAGTTCAGCTGATGTGTACAAGTAACTTCCATCATTACATAAGAATGCTTACCGGTTGTCTAAATAACATCAAACACACATCTTTGCAGTGGTAGGTTAAAATATTGATAATCTTTATTTACTTGCCAAGGCACCAAGAGCACAGGCAATGTACCACAGTGCCGATTCGCCTGTGAACTGTGGGGCCTTGGAAGCTAACACACCAGAAACCGTCCCGTCCACATGTAAACCTATGTATCCTCTGCAATTTTAGCTGCACTCTAGTTTCATATTGAATGTTTTTTTTTTTTTTTTTTACTGTCCCATCCTACTCCTCTTTCTCTTCTTCTTTTCTTCTACTCCTTTTTCTCTTCTCTTCCTCTTCCCTTCTGTTTTAGTTGTTGTTTCTTTCTTTCTTTTTTGTCCCCTCCCCCCTTGCTTCCTGAACTCTACTGACACTCCAACTTAAACACCGACATCTAAAAAGTTAGAGCTTGGATCTGCAACTGAGACAGAATACAAGGAGCTGTACATCTGGGCTGGGCTGGCTCATTTAGTACATTATCTAGTGATGTGACGGGGGTTTCCAGGCACGCGGCTCAGGATCTCAGAGCTCTGGACCTCACGAGCCCGGGTCTGGATTGCGCATGTCACCAGGTAGCTAGGGTTAGGCAGGGCTGCATGGCCCTAACCTGAAGACCCTGGTTTGTTGTGATCAGGCCCTGGGGTTTTGTGAAGCATGTGTGGGGGAGGGAGTCACAGAACAGATTCTAATGTACTAAATTTGGACACAAAATGTGTAATTTGGGCAGAATAGTTATAAACAAAAATAGATAATTAAACCAATTAAAGTTATTTCTCAGACAACTGGAAACAGAAATTTTGAGGCGATATGTTCTGATGACCCTGCAACTCCTCAGTCTGACATCCAACCTTAAAGTCATAGGTGTGGAGGAAAGATGGCGGGATAGAAGAGATAGTTGGTGATTTCCTACAAAGAAATAAGCTGTCATGTGAAAAGGCATTTACAGATACAGGTAAGCTTATTTGCAATGCAGTGGGAATTTCATAGCACTCTGTAGGCACTTTTGGAGGATGCAGAGAGAGGAAATTAAGAGAGAGATCAAGCTAAGTGTATGAGAAAGCAGGTAGGAAATGACTTTGATGTCTGCAATAATTAACATTTTAGTTTATGGTCAAGGGGGAAATGTTCATGATGATGAATTTGTCCCCCAGAAAATATGAAGCAAACCAAATTCACAGATTTCAGATGCAGCTGGAATAAAGTTGTACAGTGAGTTCACACACTTCCTTACTGCATGGAGAGGAGGGGGAACCAACATCACCAGGGAGTCAAGCTCTGTGATTCAAAGACCAGACATGGGCCCGAGTCGCAGCATTCCTCAGAAGTATTACACTGCAGAAAGGGGGGTGCAGTCCGGTGTGGGTCTGCTTACCCAGTTAGAGCCCACGAGAGAGCAGAAGAGTACAGCAACCGAAGTATCAGCCTCCATGGAAAAAGGACCACATCTGCGTGGTCACCACACTGTGCAGAGGGCCTAGGACAGGAATTTACATGATGAGCATTGATTGGATGAGTGAATTGGGTGATAGTGAAAAAAAAATAAATTGTCTTAGCCAAAGAAGAAAGGAGGGCTTGATCAAATATACTATTGCACATCTTTACAATGGATCCTGATTTAATAAATGGAAAGAATAATTTGTATATATACTATCAATATGGAAAATACATAATGAAATGTTACAACAGGCTACAAGGTATGTTCTTGTTTTGATACATAGATGTGTATAGAAAGGAATGTACCTGAAGTAACTATCCATGCTGGAGCTGTGTCTCAGTGGTTAAGAGTGGTTGCCACTAATTCATGAGGGTCAGAGACCACTTGGCTCAACTCCCCAGAACCCATATAACAGTCTTGACGTGGCCATGAGCAGTTGAAGCCCTAGTCCAGAGAGAGTGCAGAGGCTGGAGAACTGTGGAACTCACTCACAAACAGCAGTCCGGATGAGGCCTCATCAAAGCAGTGCACCGATGAGCAGCAAGAGGAGGACTCTGACGCTCTCCTCTTCTCTCCTCACACCTGCCCCCGAGATGTGCAGACCTGCACACACCCACGTGCACACACGGCACATCGCACACACCACAGAGCCACACACGCTCTACACACACTCCTATATGCACACATGTGCCCTGGCAAAAATATATACTAGCTATAGTTACTTCTGGGTGTTATCAGTGATGTTTTCTTATTTTAAATATATATTTCTAGATGTTTTAAAATTCAGTATAGATTGTGATGAAAATTTGAAAGCACAATAAAATAATAGAATTTTAAGAATCTCTACTCTTGATGATTTCAGCCTCTCATAGGCTAAGAATCATGTTGAAGTTGAGCTGCAGCACTAACGCAGGTGACATGGGTGAATGGCCGTCTTGTGCTCTACGCTCCTTCACAACTGTGCTGCTAGCACTTGAAGGCGGTGATCGTGCTTTTCTAAGGAACATGAGAGCCTAGGGGATACCTGCCGAACAAAAGCCTACCTTATAACTTCTAGTTTTTTACTGTGATGTTCAGAATCTTCTCTAAATGATAAAATAACTCTATGGAATATCAGTTTTACCCTTCACTGAAACCTCCTCTTCAGTATTGTGTTTTGGGCAATGCTGAAGGGCGTGGCATTCTCTGTGGCTCTCTTTGCACTAAATAGTCATTCTTACAGAGCTGTCGACGCAGACTTCCAGCCAGTAGTCCTTTTTACTTTCTTTTTCATAACATAAATTGTTACATTTGAATTTTTAATATGAATAAAATTTATTTAGAATTCTATTTTCTTTTCATAATATGGAAACTTTGCTTTTTATTCTTATCATCTTACTTTAAATAAGGCAAAATTACTTTAATTTCTATTTAAAAATCTCTTTTCAGCATTCTTACCTATTTATGCTCCCATATGCATTCCTAGTGTTTTTCAGTAGTTTATAAAGAAGATCGTGAATATGTTATGTTTTCATTGAGATGGTATTAAAATGATAATGAAAGTTGGAAACCTCTAATAAATTTAGAATACTATCTTCATATTCAGAAATATGAGATGCCTCTCCATTTATTTCAGTATTGTCCCAATAAATGCTGGGAGTTTTATGCATCATTTGCAGCCCTTGAATGTATTCCTAAGTGTTTAATGTTTGCTTTATTGAAAGTTGTATCCCTTTTTGATGCTTGTTCTCACAATTTATCATTTTCATTTTTACCAGTGATTTTTCTACTTTCTCTTGGCATGCTGTTTTATTGTTTCGTTATTACTTTAGTTAAAGGCTTAGTTTATTGTTTTCCTCTTTTGCCCTACAAATGGAGGCATTGTGAATGATACATTTTCCCTTAAGTGCTGTTTTGGCAGAATTCCATAGAGTTTTAGTATATTCTGTATATATTTTCATGACATTTCTTATTCTGGATTCCTTCCCTGACCTAGGCACTTTAAAGAGCCCCTTTTAAAAATTGTATTTGACGCATTTTAATTCTGTTTTCATTACCTGTTTCTATTTTTAATGCAGATAGCCTAAAACGTGACCTGTGAGAGATTAGCTCTTAGCAGTCCTTGAGCCTTTGGAAACAGGTGTGTTTACATGCTCAGCTCCCATGCTCTTCGCAAGCCACAGTTAATTCTGTTCTGTTAATCGTGTTATTGAAACAGAATTTAAAAATCAATTGTTTGTCTCCTTGTTATCAATCTAATTTGGAGAATCAATACAGCAATTTCACTTACTTTTATGTGTCTTGGACCTATTTCTGTTTAACTTACAGCCTCTTTTTACTTGCCAATCATTGGCCTGTGAGCAACAAAATCACATGGATTCTCATCTGACTTTTGAGAATTTTTGTGAGTACAAAACACTGTTAATAAGTACGCAGAATTCACAGGTGCAAGGAACACTGAGCCAGTCCAGGATGATTTTGCCCAGCTCCATGCCCTGGGTGTGCTCCATCCGGGCTGACTGTGTTTGAGTGGTTTATCTGCACACACCATGGAAGGTGTCAGTATAAGTCACTGGGATAAAATCCCAGAAGTGCAGACAGAAAACCTGTTCAGACATGTTGCAGCAAAGGAAGCCTCAATAAAGAAGAGGTAGGGGACACTGGGGACATGGTCCAAAGGCTGAAGTGGCCTCATGCAAGCCTACTGGCTTGAGGTCAGTTTCCCTGCTTAAAAGTGGGTTCAAAGTCACACACGTCCCAATGCCTATGACACTGGGAGGCTGAATCGGGAAAATTCACGGCTCCTAAATTTATTCTGGCAGTTCATTTGCAACAGCAAGAGACCCTGTCTCAAAAAAGGTGGGGCACAAATAGTGTGAACTTGTCCTCTGACTTCAGGCACACCCTTGTGCAAGCACCCCTCCCCACCCACACATGCACCACACACAGACTCACACAGATAAATAAAAATGAGAAGAAACAGAAGCAGTGAAGGACAAAGAAAAGAGAAAAAGTTTATGGAGTGATAAAAGGAAAAGAACAGAGAAAGGAAGAAACATCTGAAAATTCCCACAGCAGATTTTGAAAGTATAGTGCAGGGAACTGCAGGCCAGGGGAGATTATTTTAGGATTGACAGCACATGACAAGTTGTCTTCGGCTCCTGAGCAATATTTCCTAAGGCGGGCCATTTAGCTATGGAGGCATATTCTGTCCATTCCTGCCGTAAGCCCCGTCAACTGAGTTAGCCTCAGTGGATCTGCGACTTGACGCCTGCAAAATTCTAAGAAGCCCTGCACCTGTGGGACATGGTGGTGCCCAGGGGGCTTCAGCTGCATCTGCCCAGGCGGCTTCAAATCCAGAAATTTACCAGTGCTCCCTACCAGGGAGCAAGGTCATGGGTGAATGCTGCTGAATTTTTTTTTCTTTTGGCTTATCTGTATTTTCTAAATTGAGTACAATTTCTTTCGAAGTAAGAAAAACTAAAAGTCACTAAATTGGTGACTTGATAAGTAATTGTCAATTTCAGTCAGTAAAGTGAGGGGATTTAGGAAGAGGGCAAGTTAATATGCAGAATGCACGATTATCAGGAGCAGGTCACTGTAGTCTAGCTGTTGCACCAGTTTTGATTTGCAATCATTAGAGCCATTTATTTACTTTCCCCTTTGTGAAAATGGAGATAGAAGTGACATCTTCCCAGAGGGACTTACATAAGTATTCAGTAAGAGGGGATACCAGGTGAAGTCCTTAGAACCCTGGCAGGCATGGCACAAATTCTTACCATGCTAGCTTGCATCTAGGGGCAAACAAGAGGGCTGAGGAGGAAACAGCAGCAGCAAGAAAAAATATCGTGGCATAAATATAGAAAAGCAATTCTCGAAGTGGGTCTGCCTTCCTTCGCTCCATTAAGTCTTGTTCCCCAGCAGGGTTCTGACTATTCTGCAGCCCCGTGGGACATTTTAAGTTCAGAGCGCGGCCTGCCTCGCTCAAATGCCTTACCTCCCTGTCCTCCACGGCCCGTGTCACAGAGATCCTCAATGCCTTGCTCTGCCCCAAGCTGCCAGCCAGATGTTTCGTCCTTTGAGAGTTCTCATTTGCCTCATACAAGGATGCAAAAGCTGACTGATTGCAGACTGGTAACATTTCATCAAAGCAACACAAAGAAGACTCCTGCATGGCAGTGTTATTTTCGTTCTTTTTTCAGCAAGGAGCTAAATAAATCAAAGTATGAGAAAACAAGCCAGAAAAGAATGCGACAGGAAAAGGCATCTAGTGTATGTGCACAGAGTTTGAGAAGGGTAACGTAGTTACCATGAGGAACCTTAGTCAGATCTCAGTATCAATTTTTGTTAAATCTTTATTATTACTGGTATTTGATTATTATTAACAACGTATTTCACATGGATACACATCATGTGTTGGTGCCCCCTGTTCCCTCGTGCCAGCCCCAGTTCCACTGGGGAGCCTCCTCGGTGGTGTTGCAGGTATTCCCTACAGGGTTGTGGTTTGTGCATTGTGGGAGCAGCAGTCAGTATCAATTTTTATTTTCCATGTTTTTTCAAGTATTATGTTGTCAGTGCCAGCACTGCAGATGCTGCCAAGAAATGCATGCTTATGCCCAGGCAGTTTCTGTTCTTCTTAAATTCTCTAGTCTAACCTCCTGAGACTCATCCCACCATTTCTACTGCTTATGCCTGGCACATAGGCAGTCTGACTATTAAAAAAAAAACAGAAGAGACGTAACACATGGGTTTAATTGACATGATAATCTGTGTTCTATAAAAAAAAAAATCAAAAGTCTCTTTTTATACACCGGGGAAAAGCAGACGAGTTACATACCTGGGCCAGTCCTGAAAGCTGACTGACAACAGTAAGTATTTAGTAAACGGGATTTATTGCTGTTGGCAGCACCTCTAAACTATTTGCTCTGAAATCTAATATTTGACTCCAAAGCTCCTTGCTTGAGCCTTTCATTCTCTTACTTATTTAATTAGTTTTGGAATTTCACACTAGGGGTTGAAGGCAATGCCTTAACAATATCAAAACAAAACAAAACAAAAATACCACCATCTGAAGTATGGTTCAGGATATTGCCCTAAGGTATTACCTTACATTGAGGTTAATTAATAAGCTACACACACACACACACACACACACATAATACCTAGCTAGTCAACATTATAAATTTATCCAAGGCTTCAAAGAAACTAACTTGTGCCAAGAACTGTGCTCTATATTTTCATTTAAAAGATAATCAAGACATGTTCTTCCATTTCTTTCCCTTTTCACTATAGGAGCTGACTGATTCAGGATACTGTTTCAGATTTCTGGCTCATGTAGTCATTAAGTTAACTCTGTGCCTTCCAGAATCCCACTACGGCCATAATGACTCAAACCAGTAGGGCTATAGTTCTTTCTCACAAAATGCTCAGTGCACTTTTTCATGAGTAAACAACTCTAACGCAAGTGTCAATCTTGTATTCAGATACCAGTTACCTTTTGTCTTGGGCTGTCACATAGAATGTGGACCTTATGTCATCCTAGGTTTTCTCCTTTATATTCAGACTGAACTCAGAGGTACATGGAGGACTGTAAGGCAGTTTGTATGCCTGCATGGATAGCATGCAGAAGACTTTTGCTTAGGTTACTCTAGTTAGAACTCAAGCTCTTGTCTACATTAAGTGAATAAAATACTTGCATATGTGTTTTGTTAGTAGGCCCGTGACCACTATAAGACATAATAAACCTGGAAAACAGAGAGACAGTCTCTTATCTACTGCCCAACTCTGTACATCTCTATAGCAGTAGAAACTCAACATACCCGTGGGTCACCTGGCTATAACTCATCAGCTGGGCCCACAAAGAAACCCCAGAATCCTTCCTTCATATACTCCCTGGAGTGTAGAAAGAAAACTTTCCTTCAGTGTGTTACATATGTCCTCACATGAACTGTGTGTGACACACAGCACTGGGCACGAGTCTCAAGGACCCACTTCCTGCTGTGCAGGCCGGGGGTCATCCGCTTCCTTGAGTGTGTGCCGGACCCGGTAACCAACTTCCACACGAAGAACACGGCAGAAGCGCCAACACCTAACTTCTTCGGATGGTTTGTAAAGACTGCATGCTTTAGACAGTCATTCCTCCTCTTTGAGAAAGGAGCTATTGTGGGTGAACCTACCTGTGAGACCCACGGGCCAAAGTATGAAGGCAAGGCTCAGGCCTTCCGTGCCAGTGGACGGAGAGTTCTCTTGGCACAAACCGAGAGCGGCCTCACAAGAAACCTCACAGTACAGCACACACTCACGTCCTTCACAAAGACTCATGGATTATCCTACGTCACTGAGTTTTGAGATAACTTTATTACGCAATAATAATCGGTCTTTTGAATTCCTGCCCGTTTGGGATTCTCTCTTCTGGTGTCCTCTTGCAGAACACTCACGTTCATGTGCCCACACAATTATGTTTCTGCATAGCACCCTGCTACATCATTCTGACACGAGCACACCTGCATGCCCATGGCACACATCGTTGTTATATCCAGTTGTATACACATGTATGTATAGAAAACTATCCATATATCAGTTTAGATCTATATATCTCAAATCAAAATATTTTCACAAGTCTGTACTTAACTTGCACATACATTTTTTATTGTTAATATTCCCTTAACTATATAGTATAACAAATATTCACATAATATTTTCAGTATATCTGGTCCTATGAATAATCTAGGCATGATTTAATGGATATAGGAAGATACATATAGATTACATTCAAAATTCAAAGATTGTACTCTTTTGCATATGGGACTTCATGAATTTTGGCCTCCATGGAGTACCATAGAAACAAACTTCTATGTATATCTAGAGATATTATATAATTCCAGAAATGTCCAAATTTTAATAAAGCAAAAACCTTAACTATATAATTTGGATCTCTTGTCATTGCCTAAAACTCAGAAACTTTAGAATTTTCTTTTTTCTAATATGTGGTTGTAAAAATATGATCACATTATGGCACATTAAGCTCTAAACACCAAATACATATGAGGAAGAAGCTGCCCAATTTAATTTTTAAAATATATTTTGTTTATTTATTTATTTGAGAGAGAGAGAGAGAGAGAAAATGGGCATGCCAGGGCCTCCAACCACTGCAAACGAACTCCAGATGCATGTGCCCCCTTGTGCATCTGGCATATGTGGGTCCTGGAAAGTCAAACCAGGATCCTTTGGCTTCTCAGACAAGTACCTTTACCGCTAAGCCATCTCTCCAGCCCCCTACCAATTTAACTTTTTAGATGACCAAAAGTCTTAGGTAGTCCATAGCTAAATCTAATAATAATCTTATTATATTCAATACTGTACTTTCCATAGCACCTATCATATAACATTGCATATATACTCTGAAAGCAAATAATAAACCTGAATCTTGTTGAAGCTGTTTTTTTTTTTCTGAGAATCAAAACATTCTTAATGAAAAAAGAAGAAAAAAAAACTAAAATCTTGAGATTTAAATGAGTGTTGATTTATCTCCACTAGAATGACGTGAGAAATAATGTTGTAAGATGTTGGGGATAAGCCTTCAGAGCCAGGCTAGATGCACTGCTCAGTGGGTAAACTGCTTCCTATGCAAGCATGAGAATTTGATTTAAGTACTCCAGGACCCATATAAAAACCCGACGTGGTGCTGCACACCTGTAATTCCAGTCCTGAGGGGCAGAGGCAAAATTCCTAGGGTTTGTTGGATAAGTAGCTAATCTAGCCAAATCAGAGAGCTCTAGATTCAGTGATGGACCCTTTCTCAACAAATAGGATGGGGGGCTGGAAAGATGGCTTAGCGCTTAAGCACTTGCCTGTGAAGCCTAAGGACCCTGGTTCGAGGCTCGATTCCCCAGGTCCCACATAAACCAGATGCACAAGGGGACGCATGCATCTGGAGTTTGTTGGCAGTGGCTGGAAGCCCTGATGCACCCATTCTCTATCTATCTGCCTCTTTCTCTCTCTATCTGCCACTCTCAAATAAATAAATAAACAAAAAGTTTTAAAAAATAGGATGGGGAGTAACTAAAGAAGACATCTAATGTTGGACTATGACCTCCACATGCACACACACACACACACGTGTGCACATGCACTTGCACATGACCACCCCTACATATGCAAGCATTCATATACATACCACACACACATACACAAGCACAAATAAAATCTTTGGAGCAGTATCTTCAGGTTTTTAAATTTAACAAATCTCAAGTATATGTAAGTAGAAATTAGCCAAGTGTCATTAGCCTTGTATAGTAGACAAAAACTTAGGTTTGGGGATCAGAATATGTGGTATTGCAGTTCTGGAGTTCATGGTGTTCAACATCATTAAACTATTGCTCCCACCTGTAAAATGAGATCATCATATATAGCTTATAATGCTGTTTTGAGGTTCCATTCATACATATGCCACTACTTTTTAAAATGGAACCCCAATACAAATTCTAGTTATAGCCATCATCAATAAGCACATGTGTTCTAGATAGATTAATGTATAAATACATTTTATACAGTATTTTACTTTTCAATCAATAATAATGATGAAGAAACTGTTCTCTAAAATACATACATGAAAAAGCTTTACTTCTATGACTTTTACAGTTAAGGAAACTGAGCAAAAGAGTCAATGAATACACTACCCAAAGTTGAACAGCTAATAGTTATTGGTAGAGCCTAATTTTTATTCTTTGTAAATTTCAATTTTTTTTTATTTATTTATTTATTTATTTATTTATTTATTTATCTGAGAGAGAGAGAGAGAATGGGCACACCAGGTCCTCTAGTCACTGCAAATGAAATCCAGACCCATGTGCCACCTTGTGCATCTCGCTGATGCATGTACTGGGAAATCAAAGTTGGGTCCTTAGGCTTTGCAGGCAAGTGCCTTAACAGGTAAGTCTTCTCTGCAGCCCAATAGAGCCTAAACTTAACCCTGGAAATGAGGTTTTAAAGTTTACCCTGAATTAGTTATCATCGCCATCATTTTCATATTCTCAATATGTTTTGTAACAAGAACACTGCAAGCTCCTGACATCATTCCCACCACCATGCTCACTTAATTGAGCAGAAAGGAAAGTTTAAACAAGTTCTTTCAAACATAGTCCAACCTAAGGAAAGTACTTCAGGGACGATTGCATGCACAGTCCCCAGTTCTCAGAAAGGGGCTTTGAATGTCCAGGTACTAGAAGTGCAGAGCCATTGGGACTTACTCAAGCATGCTCTTCAGGGAGACAGGAGAGAGTAACATGAACTTGATCAGAATGAAAGTCTGGAATTCTGCAGTTCTCTACAACTACACGAATCTCAGGACATGAATCGGGACATTTTATCAACCACTAATTATCAACTGGGATTCTCCAGTTTCCTAGATTAAATGAATTTTAGCATATCTGGGGACATGAATCAGGACCTTTCATCAGCCACCACCATCCGTTCATCAGCCTTGGTTCCCAAAGCTCTAAAGTTTTCCACACATATGGAAAGAAATAAGTGACACCTCACAACTACAAGTGGGGCAGCAGGTAGAATAATGGGGCAGTTACAGATGCAGCACAAGTAAGCTCCGGCATTCTTGTTCTGCTTTGCTGGGGATATTCAAGGAAAATGGCCTTCTTATTGAAGTAAGAACAAAGATGTAACACTGAAAGCTGGATATGGTGGGAGCCACCTGTAATCCCAGCACTCAGGAGGCAGAAGCATGAGAATCAGGAATTCAAGGTCATTCTTGCCTACATAGTAAGTTTGAGGTCATCCTGGGCTACACGAGACACGATCTCAAAAAAAGTAGTAAAAACAAAACATCTCACACTAAGAAAATTTACTGGCACTACTTGATTTTCTAATGAGAGTAAGCAAGGAAAAAGTCAGCATGTTCCCTCTGAGTTTAGGATTTGTTCTGATAATGAGCACCACAAGAAGTCACCTAAACCAGGGAAACGGAGCGAGTAGCACTTCAAAAACAAGTCCACTTAAGGAAGACTTCAGAAATTGTTCAAAAGACTATGGAGGTTGGGTTACCTTTCTAGATGGTTCACAATGCCCCAATGAGGCACAAGAGATAATATGCAGTACTGTGTGGCAACGTGATCTATAATACTCTACAGATAGCAAATAAAGGGAGCTTAGCATCGTCATCAGAAAACTGAAGATGGAACTGTTGCAACCATGATCCTTTGAGCATATTCTGAGGGTCCATATACCAATGCCATGAGCAGGGGGAATTTGGAGGGCTTCCAGGACCTTGCTGCTGGTCTATTGAATGTGAATCTTCACTGGCATATGTCTCTGAGTGATTCTGTGAGAATCACAAGGTGAGAAGCCCCTGTATTATAAACAGTGGAGTACACAGAAAGTGCCTTTCTCAATGATAGTGTGCATTCATAGATAAAATTGGATTTGAATTTATGAGATGGTAGAGTTCAATTTGATCAGCAACAACACCCCATATATTTTTAAAACAAAATTATTTTTGTTAAGACAAGCAGCCGCAGGAATAGGTGAAGAGGTTTATATCTAGAGACAAGGCTGTTCTTATAAGATAGGAAGTTAGACTCTTAAAAAGATGTCTTTAAAGTTTTGCAAGTGACTATCTACTGAAAGTATAAGACAGCTTTAAAGAAGGTTGTCCAGCTTTGCCTTTAAATAGGCTATTGTTCCCCTTTCAGAAACTATATTCAGACACACATTAGCTTAGAGCTGATTATTGCTGGTGCTACAAACTCTAACCTGTTTTAAGTAGACATTTTCAGTTTTCTAATTTCAGTGGAGGTTTGATGCTTATTAACATATATCCAAGAATTATAGTTACAGTCATCCAGGAAAAAAAAAAAAACACGTTGATTCATGGAAGTAGCTAAATATTTTTTATTTTGTTTTTCCATGACTTCAGGTTAGTTGACTATTTTCATAAGTATGTATAATGCATTTGGATCATAATCTCCTCTATTTCTCTTTTATTTCATGTGACATCCTCCCTCCTCCCTTTCCACTGAACTCCTTCTTTCCAAGTAGTGCATCTTCAGTTCGGATATCTCTTTTGCCCTGCTTTATCATTGTACAGGTAACTACAGCTGCTGTGAGCTCATGAATACAACTAACACTTTGGTGTTTTTGTTGTTGTTGTTGTTTTTGTTTCGGTTTTTTAATTTTTCTTTTTGGTTTGTTCAAGGTAGGGACTTTCTCTAGCTCAGGCTGACCTGGAATTCACTATGGAGTCTCAGGGTGGCCTCAAACTCACAGCAATCCTCCCACCTCTGCCTCCCAAATGCTGGGAATAAAGGTGTGCACCACCATGCCCTGCTGCAACTAACATGTTTGTTTCTGGAAAACAGTATTCCAAAGCACCTCTACTCACTTTTTGCCTCTTATCTACTTCCCACCACCTCCTCTATAATGGCCCCTGAGCCATGAAGGGTGTGATAGAGATGTCTCAGTACTGAACACTCCATTCACACTTCCCAGCACTTTGATGAGTTTTGAGTCTCCTCACTGGTCACTGGCCATCTGAAAAGAGAAGCTTCTCTAGCCAAAAGCAAGAGTGGCATTAAGATATGGACAGAACATAAATATTTAAAGGGCAATTTGGAGGGCATATCCATTTAACCAAGCAACAGTAGTAGCTTTGTCCTTAGGGCTTATGATCTACCCAGTCATAGACTTTCGACTAAGTTTCAGTATCAGGCATGAGTTCCCACCTTTGGAGTAGGCCTCTAATCCAGAGAGCAGTTGGTTACCACATAACATACATGTTCCTCTTGCATTGGTGGCCACATCTTATCTGGTTGACCAGTTGTATATCTTGCAATCGTGCAGGGACAGCTGCTGGTTTAGACTGTTGATGAAGTTTCTCCTCCAGCAGACTTCATGCCACTTTACAGCACTGTTACAGATAGTTAACAGGGAGAAAGGAGACTGCCTGTTCCATTGTAGTTTTTTCTCAGAGTCTTGTAGTCAAAGTATGTGGCGTCTTCAGAAATAGCATCATATCACCGAGTATTGGTGGACAACTAAACCTGGGCAAAAACCAGTATCACTCTGTCAGCCACAGAGGTCCTCAATAGGCAATACCTCATCCCACATACTGGGATTCTGCTGTAACAACCTATGGCATCTGTCTACGTTATTCCCCCTAAGAAGGAAGTAGGTTTCTATATCACCTTATTAATAACATCTCTAAGTCTTATTAATCCTCCTCTTACTCCCTGTTCTCTTCCATCCCTCTCCTCTGACCGCACTTAGTCCCTGTTCCTATAGGATCCTGTCACCCACTCAGCAGAAGCTATTATCATGTAAGATAAATCTTTATCAAGCAGCAAGAAAGAAAACTGTAAAAGTTAAGAAAAGTTATAAAGCAATAAAAGAAGTGATAAAAGTTGAATAAATCTTGCTAAAATCACTAGATTATGAATATTTAAATATATGTGTAGAAGAAAATTATTACGTACTCCCAAACTGATGGCATATGGGATCAACAGCCGTCCTCCGAGCCGCGGGCAGCCGCAGGTCCAGCCCAGCAGCAGCTCCGCTTGACAAGGCGGGGAAGCAAGGTGAGGAAATGTGGCTCCTCACTGCATCGCAGGCAGAAGTGTGTTTTACAGGCTTTTGCAATTTATTGGAAGATTATCATGAACTGAGAATCCTGTATGGTAAAGCCTTTAAGCAGTAAACCTTTAATATAGCCCGCTATGCATCACAAAGTCTTGACGAAATAGTGTCTACGTTTCTCCACAGGGTTGATGAGCGTCTAACTTCCCACACTTTCAAATCTAAGAATTATTTTTCAGTGAGCAAAACTTATCTTCATTGATCCTACCAGTACATTTTCTACTTTAATAAACAGCATTGATTTTAATAACTATGATTTAATATGTGATCCGTCAGTAAGTTTCAAGACAGGATTAATTGACTGCAGCTTTGGGGATGAAACCTTCCTCATCAAGTGTAAAAGTGAATAAGCAGTGTAACCAGAGATATGTGCTGGTACGTATACTTGATGTGCGAGCGCTTAGATGTTCTGTAGAAACAATAAAATGAGTTGGCAATCAAGTAACGTTACAGCTCATTAGAGAGACCTCACATAGGAGCAACCTACAGAAAAGGGAATGTCGAATGCTTTCTATTTATTAACTACAGCCATGCTTAAGAGACTTAACTTCCAATTTGCTTAATTACTACCAAACAAGACAGCCAAAAAGGGCCCAGCGAAAATCCCACTAACACATGAAGTAAACCAATCCCGTTTTGAACAAATACATCAGAAATTTAAAGATTCTGAATTCAGGAGACAAACATAGCCCCAGGCAATATAATTCACTGTTAGAACTGGGGTGAAGTCAAAGAGAAGGAGAGGGTAGCATTCCTCCATTTCCAAACAACTCCATGTTGGCCAGGTTGAGAGGGGTGACTACGGAGAAGTGTGGCAGCTCAGATTCTCATGAAATCATCTAATGACATAAAAACCTCAGCACAGGATTAAAACAAAGATGGAAGATTTTAATTGGAAGCTTGATCAATTAGCAAAGAGGCCATAAGATGGAGGCAGCAAGGCATGAAATTTGATTAAGCAAAAGCATAAGCCCCACTTCGTTTGCAGCACTACAGCGAAAGAGATGACCTTCAGAACAGAAGATGCGTGGTGAGCGCGAAGCAGCCTGGAATGGTGCTTACCACACAGCTCTTATGGGAAGTTCTGTGCATCAGAAAGCTTTAAATTAAAATTCACATTTACATTCAGAGGAGAAAGAACGGAGAAGTAAATTTAGATAATTGACATATAATCCAAATTTATGATACTCTATGAGGGCAGATGGGATGCAGAAAATGGTTTCATTTCATAAATGTGAAGAAGTGAGCGTTGTGGGGCTTGCTGGCTGCTCTGATTCTTACTCTTTCTGGCCCTGTCTCCCTGCATTCTTTGATAGCAACATGAAACCTCCAAATTACAATGAAGATGTGCGGCAAAGCTTTCTCAAAGGGGAAAAATAACCCTCTGCAGAGGGGCCCGGCTTCTCTCATGAGGTGACGAGTAGGGCAGAGCTGAGGGCGCCTGCCTTAACTGCTACAAGGGAGGACCATGTGATTATCAGGAATGGAAACAAAAGTAGGCATGGACTGTTTTATCATCGCTGCGGAATTATCAATATTGGGAGCGTTCACCATTGTTATCCCTAACTTCGCTCCTTGTGATTGTCTTTCTCATTGTCTTATTTCATTCTATTCTTCCCCTTTTTTCTCTCATATAGTTCATCTATCTGAAGAAGAGGCTGACGTTTTCTACTTCTCCTACTGCACTGACTCCCGTTGCAGAAAACAGAGACATGAGAAAAGACTCTGGATATGAAAAAACAACAAATCTACAGAAACAGATCTTTGAGAATGAATAGAGAATTTTTAGTTCATAACATGCTAAGCACTGAAAAGAAAATTCTTGTAAAACTAAAGATGTTCAAATCAGATAAAGAATTAAAAACTACCCTCTTGTCTTCATAGGAGCCAGAGACAAAAGGAGACCTCACCAGGGTTCTTCACTCTGCCAAACAGCTTCCTCCATCCACTCACTGGCAGAAAGTGACTCATGGAAGTGGCCATTAGGAGGGACAGTGGCTCTGTCATCTAATACTAAAATGTGCATGGGGCCTCAGATGTACATCCTCTGCTTTTATTATCATGACTCTGTCCAGAGCAAAAGAACACATCTCCCTTCTCCTCTCATGTCAGCTGCCTGCCCTTTCCACTCCTCTCTAAACTGTGCCTTCATCCGTAGCTAATCAGTTCTACATAACTTTGCCTTTATACAAATGTGAAATCAAGAGGCTGGAGCACTGTACACTACCCAACCTACACTCACCTGTGAATACTCTGCAACACACTGGATAAGAATTCTCAGCATTCAGATCTTCCCCTGCCAGGTAGCTCATGCTTCTCAGTATAATGAGGATGTACGCTGAAAACTACAAGTCTCACAATGGAATTAAATTTTACATTAGAAACTCTAAGAGACATACCTGCTTTGCCTTCACTCCAGAGATAAATTTGGGCTCTTAAATTGCTTAATAAATCTTAAGATGAATTTGTGAAGTTTCTCCCAAAGTGATTCTCAAACTTTAATGTGCAGATGCATCATCGGAGGTTCTTATTAAAAAGCTGCATTTGCAGCCATAAGTCAGGAAGAAGGTCTGAGATTGTGCATTCCTATCAACAACCCCCCCCCCGCCCCATGGAATGATGCTTTTGTTTCTTCCAAATGCATGTGTTGAAACTCCAGTGTCTAAAGTGGTGGTCTTAAGAGATGGAGCCTTCAGGAGCTATTTAAATCATAGAATGGGCCTCGTGCCCTCATAAGTGACATCAGGAAGCTCCTTATTGCTCTCCCTGCCACAGGGGGGCACAAGGAGAGGTTGACAGCCTGAAAACCAGAAGAAAGCCCTCACCAGAGCCGAGTCAAGCGGGCACCCTAATATCACACCCGCAGCCTGCAGAGCTGTGAAAAACACAGGTGTGCGGTTTTGAAGACTCAGTCCATGATTCCCTGTCAAGATGGCATCACCAGCGACAGTGCCGGTCTGAGCGGCACAGGCTGCACCCCGTCCTAGTCTAGACTGAGGAATGCACTGGGAATGTAGCTAACGTGCTAGCGCCTCTATAACTTCTCCTGTAAACGTCCTCCTAACGCAGCTCAAGTAAAATCCCAGGATCGACACTTACCACCTGTGTCCTGATCCCTAGCTTTAAGCACATTTTCCCCATTACAGATGGGCTCAGTGTTTGTCATCCCGATAGATAAGGATAACTAGAATGGATGTGACAAGCCTCACTGGCCACAGGAAGCTCTATTGCCCAATGAAAGCCACATTCTTTCTGATGCTGCCCACATATGCCATCCATTCCAATCTCACTGATGTATCCTTAAGGAACATCCAGATCACATGGGAAGGCTTTTGTCCTTTCCTAGAAGTTGACTGGTTAGGATATTGGTATCCCTATTAGCATATAAGGAGAACAGTTAAAGTAAAACAAGGGCACATGTATTGCTTTTTGTTCTTTCCCCTCTGGTATTTTGCTTGCTTGCCCTTTGATTCCACATGGCCATCATGCAGCCCAGATAGGAATTTATTTTCTTTTACAGATACCTATAGCTTCCCACAACTGACTTTATGTATTAAAAGTTCTATATCTTGGGCTGGAGAGATGGCTTAGCATTAAAGGAATTTGTCTGTGAAGCCAAAGGACCCAGGCTCAATTCCCAGGGACCCACATAAGCTAGATGCACAAGGTGGTGCATGTGTCTGGAATTCGTTTACAGTAGCTGAAAGCCCTGGCACATGCATTCTCTCTCTCTCTCTCTTTCTCTCTCTCTCTCTCTCTCTTTCTCTTCCTCTTTCTATCTCTCCCTCAAATGAGTAAAATAAAAAATAAAAAAGTTCTATATCTGCTAAGAACCAACATGGCTTGAAACCATCCCACCAAAAGAAGTACACACATGAACCCTACCGTCCAGAACCAACACGGCAGCCATTGTTGGCGAACACTAAATCATACAATTTTTATGTTGAAATCAGGTAGAGAATTTTTATAAACACTAAAAGAAAAATCAATGTCTTGGAGAAAACTTAAAATAACCAAAATACAGTGGTAATTTTTATGCATATTAAATTTCAGGGCTCATGGGATGGGCAAGTTTTAATATGTGAGAGGTTTTTTTAGAATCACTTCTAAGCTAATGGAATTAAGAGATTCAGTGAGTGAGCAAGTGAGAGAGAGAGTCTGTGAAGGGTGCCAATCCAATTACAGCAAAGCCTGTCCCAGGAGGCTCATCGGAGCTGCATTGTCACTTATGTGTGTCACCTTACACAAGTTAACTGATGTTCTCCACCGTTTTCGAGGGAAAATAGCATTGCCTTAAAATGTTTCCCCATTGGGCACTATTTACTTTTTAAAGTTTACAGGACTCCTTTCTTCTATTTTTACATAAATCTTGACAAAATAAAACTAGAAGACTACTAAGTCTCCGTAGAGGTATTGTTCTCTTTTTTCAACTTAATTGTTCTTACTTCTCCAATATTCCACTTTATATTTTTCTTAATTTTTAGTTTGTTTGAGAATGAAAGAAAGAGGCAGAGACATATAGAGAGAGAGAAAGAGAAAGGGCACACCAGGGCCTCTAGCCACTGCAAATGATCTCCAGACGCATGCACCACCTTGTGCATCTGGCTTACCTGGGTACTGAGGAATCAAACCTGGGTTCTTAGGCTTCCCAGGCAAGTGCCTTAACCACTGAGCCATCTCTCCAGCCCCCCCCCCCCATTTTACATTTAACTGATGGTTTTAAAAATCATCTCGTCCTTCACAATTTTGACCGCTGCCCACATTTCTTCTACAAGCACTTCCTTCCCACACACAAAATGTCCCCTGTGAAACCTGTTCTTTGTCCTTGGATGACCAGATGCAATGTTTTCTTCATGTGCTTATTAATGCCCTGGCCTTTCTGCCTTCTCTGTGCTGTGATTTGGCTGCATTCCATGTGTGTTGGTTGGGTCTTAAGAAGACACCTCAGGACTGTGGCTTTCTAGTTCGTACTTAGGGCAAAAGCCAAACTGAACACGGAAACAGGTAACCACACATCACAAGCATCATTACTATAAATACTATGGAATATAATGACAATCTCCAACTAAAAATACTGCTAAACTCTAGAACTTTGGTTTATAAATTAGCTTGAAAAGCAACAACAAAAACATTTTAGTATACGGGGATTCAGGTTTCAACTTGTAGTTGTAGAAATAAATCCCTAAATGAGAACATAGTTCTAAAGGGAGTTGGATTGATGTAGCCTTCTTAACATTTTTTTCTCAATTTCTTACCATACAATAACAACAAAAATATTCTATATTAAAGTATTATTTTCCAGGCTGCTACTCAATTTCCAAAGCTAATTCACTGTCTGTCAAATATTTCCTTTAAAAAAAAAAAAAACGTAATCAATTTGGCAGGAACTAATCAGATAATATAAATTGTGGAAAGAAAAAAGGAAAACTGAGAAAGAAAATGAAGATACGATCAGAGGATTGGAAAGTTGGAGCAAAATGAAAGACAGGAAAAAAGCACAGAAACAGCAGGGAAGTCAATGCAATAGGAGCATCCTGGCCTTAGGAAAGATAAAAGCTATTCGCTTAAAAACTGGAAACATCCAAATAAAGTACCTCATTTATCGAGCATGAACACAGTAAGAATACATTCTCAGTGTATTAGGCTAAGAGCAGAGAGAGGGACCAGATGACAGGAATTCTGTGGCACGTCTTCAGCTTTCTCCCGAGGTGTGAAAGTATTCCAACACAAAACACTTTTCAAAATAAAAACGAGGCAGGTGAAAAAGGAAGATGAAATCTAAGTACGTCACTTTCTCTGACTACCGGTAAGGCAGAAGAGCACAGTGATTGGAAGACAAGGCTGGTCTTGACTCCAGCCAGTTCAAAGAGACCAGAAGCAAATGCTACTGGAACCTCCCTTCCTCCATGGGTGACATGATAATCAGGCCAAAACCTCCCTTCCACCACGGGTAGCACAAGCACGCCCAGCTCTCATGTCCATATGAAACATCAGACTCCTGTGTACTTCCAGGGTTCCTATGAATTCCAGGAGAAATAAAAAAAAATGCAAAGCTGGGACTGGAGGGATGGTTAGCAGTTAAGGTGTTTGCCTGCAAAGTTAAAGGACCCTGGTTCGCTTCCCCAGGACCCACATAAGCCAGATGCACAAGAGGGCACATGAGTTTGGAGTTCGTTTGCAGTGGCTGGAGCCCTGGCATGCTCATTCTCTCTCTCTCTCTCTCTCTCTCTCTCCCTCTTTCTCTGCCACATAAATACATATAAAATACAATAAAATAATACAAAACTGGGCTGGAGAGACTGCTCAGAAGTTCAAGGCACTTGTTTTCAAAGTCTGATGGACTGGGTTTGATCCCCCAGTACCCATGTAAAGCCAAATACAAAAAGTAGCACACGTGTCTGGAGTTCAGTTGCAGAGGCAGAAGGCCCTAGTGTGCCCATTCAGTCTCTCTTTCTCCTTCTCTCTCTCTTTCTCTCTCTCTCATAAATAAATAAATATTGAAAAAGAAGCAAAGTCCTGGGCTGGAGAGATGGCTTAGCGGTTAAGCGCTTGCCTGTAAAGCCTAAGGTTCGAGCCTTGATTCCCCAGGACCCACGTTAGCCAGATGCATAAGGGGGCCCATGCATCTGGAGTTCGTTTGCAGTGGCTGGAGGCCCTGGTGCACCCATTCTCTCTCTCTCTCTCTCTATCTCTATCTGCCTCTTTGTGTTTCTGTCTGTCACTCTCAAATAAATAAATTAAAATAACAAAAAAAATTTTAGAAAATGCAAACTCCTTAGCACAGATACTGGCAATGGTGATAGAGAATAGGAGGAGCGAGATAGCTTCCTATTGCAGATAGTAAATTAGGGATATGGTCTCAAAGAACACAGATGTCAACCTGCCCTGGCCAGACTAGAGGGGAACTGCAGTCTGATTATTATGCCCTTGAAACTGCTTCCTGGTTTTTCATCCTGGAAAGTTTTGGGGCGTGGTGCTTTTCCCAAGCCTGCATTCTCTTCTCCCTTCTGAAGCAGCAACCAATCATGCTCCTTCAAATACACTTAAACTTGACCATGAAGCTCATTCTGATTGCATAACTAGTTTACACCTCCAAGTCTACAGTGAAACCCAATCAAAGCCACCACATGTAACATGTGACTTGAAACCACCTGTTCCTGTGCTGGCCCCTTTTCAGCTTCACAGCTTGAGAGCTTTTCTGCTTAATCTCTTAAAATGCATCTCTTATAATTCACCCTTTCTTGTGTCTATGTTCATCAATTTGATGCTAATTGTACCACAAGATCTAGAGGACCACTTGCTTGAGAGTGCTAGCATCCTGAGCCCAGAGAGGCTCATTTGCTTTCAACTCCTCACAGCAGAGTTGCCATTTATCTTTAAATTAAAACTGATCTACCAATATATTTATTCTTCTTGTCTAATCAAGATTTCTGTTTTATTTTCTTATTATATTTTTTTTGGGGGGGGGGGTTCGAGGTAGGGTCTCACTTTAGCTCAGGCTCACCTGGAATTCTCTATGTAGTCTCAGGGTGGCCTCAAACTCACAGTGATCCTCCTACCTCTGCGTCCTGAGTGCTGGGATTAAAGGCGTGCGCCACCACGCCCGGCTATAAATACTTTTATTTATCTATTTGCAAGTAGACGGAGAATGGGTAAGCCAGGGCTCCTAGCCACTGCAAACAAACTCTAGGTGAATATGCCGCTTCATACATATGGCTTTAAGTGGATATTGGAGAATCGACCTTGGGTCATCAGGTTTTTCAGACAAGTGCCTTAATGCCTGACCTACCTCTCTCTCCAGCCACTCCCCTTTTTAAAATTTTCTACAGAACTCAGTGGTGGTTTTAAATGAAAGGTCCCCATAGTCTTACATGTCTGTGGTTTTGTTTTCTGCTTAGTCCTCATCTAGTAGAGCACTTGAGAGGTGGAGCTCTGTTGGAGCAGGTGCGTCGCCAGGGGAAGAGCTTGGGGTGGAGTTCGGCTCTGTGTGTTCAGTCAGCTCGTGCTTGATGCGTTCTATTTCTCCTGTGGAGTATGATGAAGTGGGTCAGCTTTCTCTGCCATGATGAGCCTTCCCCTTAAAACTCTAAGCCCTTTCCTCCCATAAACTGCTTCTGGCCAGGTGTTTGTCCCAGCAACAAGGGAACTGCAACAGATTCTAAAGCCTCATCTCAGTAATCATTCTTTTTCCCTTTCTTATCACACACTACAAGGTGGCACAACTTATCTCTAAAACAACCAGGGTTGTTTGGCCCCATAGACTCAGGTGTCTTATTAAAATTAAACTTCCCAGCAGGCTAGTCCATGCTAGAGAAAGCGTTTCACTGGAGGCGAGTCTTAGAGTTCAGAGCTGAGGTGTGTTCAGGGGCAGGTCTGGGTCCAGCTCTATTAGGTGCGTTCAGAGCACTTGGAGCTCTGACTGTTCATGTCCTGTGGTGTTGGCTGTTGGCGATGTCTCTCTGGATGGGTCTGTGAAATGAGGCAAGAGTCTTCCACCATTAACAGGATTCCCCTGGAATATGTAAGCCTGAAATAAATCATTCCCTCCCATAAACTGTGACTGCTTGCATGTTCATCCGAGCAACATGAAACTGACTACAACAATAACAGAAGTAATATTTTAAAAACTTAAGGGCCAGAGAGATGGCTTAGCTGTTAAGGCACTTGCCTGTAAAGTCTAAGGACCCATGTTTGACTCTCTAGATGACATGTTAGCCAGACCCACAAAGGTGAGGCAAGCATAAGGTCACACGTGCCCACTACTTGGTGCAAGTGTCTGGAGTTCAATTTCATTGGCTGAGGCCTTTGTGTGCCAATTCTCTCTCTCTTTCTGTCTGTGGTGGTTTGATTCAGGTGTCCCCCATAAACTTAGGTGTTCTGAATGCTAGGTTCCCCAGCTGATGGCAATTAGACATTAAAGCCTCCTGGAGAGAGTGTATTGTTGGGGGTGGGCTTATGGGTGTTATAGCCACTTTCCCCATGCCAGTGTTTGGCACACTCTCCTGTTGCTATTATCCACCTTATGTTGGCCAGGGGGTGGTGTCCACCCTCTGCTCATGACATCGTTTTCCCCTGCCATCATGGAGCTTCCCCTCGAGCCTGTAAGCCAAAATAAACCTCTTTTTCCCAGAAGCTGCTCTTAATTGGATGATTTCTACCAGCAATGCAAAGCTGACTACAACACTCTCTCTCTATCTCATTCAAAAATATTTAAGAAATGTCAGGAGGTATTGCTCAATGGTTTAAGGTGCTTGCTTGCAAAATCAGGTGGCTGGGGTTCAATTCCCCAATATCCATGAAACTCAATTTAAAAAGTGGTACAAGTGTCTGGAGTTCATTTGGAGTAACGAAAGGCCCTGGTATTCACATGCACATGCATACACACACATGTACACACACACACGTAAGTTTTATACAATTACAACAGAGATTATAATCTATCAAAGCAATACATTCAATCAGGTCAAAGTGCTGCTTGCCTATGACAACTGGCCTTGAATATAGAGTCACAAGTCACACTGGTTGCCAAGTTATATCAATTTTCTCAACAACAGAGAAATCCATATTATCCAATACCTCACCTTGTCCCTTCTTCAAAAAAGACTTTTGATTTGTAGTTCTCCTTTTGTCTTAAATACGTGTGTAGTCCTTAAAAGAACATGAGGTCCAAGTTGAGCCAGTCATTACTCAGTGCCTTAGTGACACAATTCCAGGTGTGTAGGTGCATGCCAGGGCTGGAGACACGGCTCCGTGTTTAAGAGAACTTCCGAGAGGCTGTTCTGCTTTTGTGCTCAGGACCCACTTAGACAGCTAGGCATGGCCACGTGCATTTAGAAGTCCAGTCCGGCAACAGAGCCAAGACCCAGGAGTCAGTGGAGCTCAAGAGAAAACAACAAGCCCCAGGATGGGTAAGAGACAGCGGCTGAAAGAAGGGTGAGTGGAAGAGGGATGCAGTGGGCCACCCCATGTGCTTCTGGGGCCACTATAGGCAAGCACTCTATTCCACAAGAGAGCCCATGGGACATATGCACATGCGTAGATCACACCACACGTACCCACATCACCTTACACACACAAGCAACTGAGAGAGACAGAGGAAAAGAAAGAGAGAGATGGTGAGGAGAGGGAGGGTGAGAGGAGGGAGGGAGGGAGGGGAAAGTGAGGGAAATACCTGGTATCACAGTGTTCCAGAGGAAGATACAGGAGGATGGGGGGGGGGAGAGGAGAGGGAGGAAAAGAAAACACCGGATATCCCAGGGTTCCAGAGGAAGATGCAGCAGGACGGTGAGGTCCAGATCGGCCTGGGATTCACAGAGGATCTGTCTCAGACAAGCACATCCCACTACCGCCCCCAGCAAAACAAGAGGAGTGAACTAAAGACGCTGCAGAGACGAGGAGGTTCCCTCCCATGTGTAAGGGGCTGAACTCTTTCTTGCAGCCCAGTCAATCAAGTTGGGCTAAACTCAAATTTTTCTAAAATGGGGGCTGGAGAGAGAGCTTGGACTGCAGAGATGGCTTCATGGTAAAGGTGCTTGCTTGCAAAGCCAAAGGACACAGGGTCGATTCCCCAGGACCCACGTAAGCCAGATGCACGCGGTGGTGCACACATCTGGAGTTCATTTGCAGTGGCTGGAGGCCCTGGCACATCCATTCTCATCCATTGTCTCTTTTCCCTCCTCTCTCAAATAAATAAATAAAAATTAATAATTAAAAAAAAGATTTCCAAAGTGGAATCTTTCCTTTCAGGTTAGGAATTTGAAAGGATATGGCCCAAGAGCAGGTGGCAGATTTGTTTGTGGTGATTTTTATAGACTTTTATTCTCGTAACATTTCTACAATTGACACATGGACGAAAAGGTACGGAAAGCGGTGTGAGGAAGCGTGGGAGAGTGACGCCACAGGGAGCCCACAGTCTGGCTGCGTGGGGGCGCGGTTTCCCTCTCTGTGTGCACAGCCAGTTCACACTGCGTTCCCCTTACCTGTTAGCAGCAGATGTTCTTCCCAGGCACCCTCCAAATGGGTTCCTAAATCTCACGCTACTGCCCATTGCTTTGGGATGTCCCATGCATCCTATTTTCTGGTCTCGCCAAAATGTCATCCTTTGTTCCTTCCTCAGTGACTTCTTCCATCTTTAAGTGCATTCTTGCCTGGGTTCTTCATCTTGAAATAAATCTTCATGTGGCTCTGGCCCCTCAAGTTCCACTCGTATTTCTTTCCAGCTATTTACAGAAACGTTTCTTGAATATGATTCTATTTTCTCAACCCTCATGCCTTAAACTCATTGAATGTGAGTTGTTGCAGTATTCTGAAGCATACTTTCAAAAAGATTTCAAAAGTCCTTTGACTTCTGTTTCTCATTTTTCTTTTTGATCCTTATAAATCCCCATCAGGACCTATATTTTATAACACAAAGCATTAAAAACAGGACTTCTACTCGATGCTGACCAGGATGACAGGATTCATCTCACATATTTTTTGAAAATCACCTGACTCCACACACTTGTTTCATACTTCCCTAGTTAGGTCAAATGTTATACAGAGTGGGCACAATGGGAAAAACACAAGTCCCATTTTATACTTGGAACTTAGGAAAGAGACAGCATTTCATTGCTAAGGCTTTCCTGACGAGCAAAGACTGCTAACTTTGGTTGGAGAAATGAGTGATGTGAGGATGCTGCTGGCACAGAACAGCTTTCTCGGCGAGGAGCAAGTGGGGAGCATGTGGAAAACCAACATTTTTGCACCTATTGCAAGTCATCTACAATCCTAATCATACTGATTCTTCCCAGTGACATCAACAAGGTACCCGTTTGGCTCAAATGAGTAAGGAAAGGAAGGAAGACGGGAGAAAGCAGGGGTTCACATCGAGTAAACAGCTGTGGAGAGGTCTCAGGATGAGGATCAGAGCCTATGTTCTATTCACAGGCTAGTGTAGTTCTAAGGCAATGAATGAGCAAGAGGGAATCAAGGTGGTAGATTTGAGTAGTCATTTACTTAGCCAATCCTATTAAGAGAAAAGATGTCAGCGTGGCTATTGCTGATCCCATTGATAAGAAGGAAGTCGGCACAGAAAGTTTCAGTTTTGAGAGGAAACTAAAACAGCTATGTTATTTTTTTGGGATTTTTCCTTGCAAGATGGAGGTTCTTAGAAGTATTTTATGGTATAGAGTTGTTCCAAGTGCTATCTAACATTAGAAACAAACATATTCCACACTTTGTGAGTGACATTCTGTCTATAACAGAGGGTTATTATGACTTTTCTATCAGTCAAAGTCTATAAGATAGGGCTGTAGAGATGGCTCAATGGTTAAGGCACTTGCTTGCACAGCTTAAGGACCTGAGTTTGATTACCCAGCATCCATTTGCACAAAGTAGCACATGCATCTGGAGCTCGTTTGCAGTGGCAATAGGCCCTAGTATGATCATTCTCTTTCCTTCTCTCTCTTTACCTCTCTCTCTCAAGTAAATATTTAAAAATAAATAAAATATTATAAAATAAATCATTCAACCCTCAAAGTCTCCATTATAAATTCTTTTGTAGTTGTGGTTAATCAGAGCTATATGATTATAAGGAAGGTAAAATAATACAACGGAACAGAATTTAGGGTAATAAATTAAACAAAAAGCCTCATTTTTAATAACTTCCTGGATTTAGGCAGTGTGAATGCATCTTCTGCACGAAATGTTTCCTAGGAAGACGCAAACAGAGGTCTCACCCCCAGATAGGCACAGAGCACAAATCAAAGTAGGCTTGCACTAAAATCCAACTTGACGAGCCAACACGTTATGGAGATGGCTAGCAGAGCATGGGGGAGCAGCTACCTGTGTTCCTATGGACAGCTAAAGACAGCCGCATCACTGCGAACCCTGTCCCAGCAGAGTGAAAACTCTCAGAAGTCCCCTTCTACAATCCCAAGGTGGGGTGTATTCACTGCTTTTAAATTTCTTTGAGTTCATCACTTGAACACATACCTGTGTGAGCATGTGTGCATGTATGTTATGTACATATATACATATTTGTGATCATAGGTATTTTTATGTGTGTACACATTTCCAAAATATTTTCATTCAAATCAGAACATATATAAATGTACACATGTATATATATATATGTGTGTGTATATATACAGACATAATATATATGTGTGCAAATAATAAGAAGATTTTGTAATGAATAACTGTGCCAAATATCCCATATTTCTTTAAAACAAATTGAATAAAGTTGTGATGGTTAATTTTGATTACCAACTTGACAGGATCATTTAAGAAGACAAATATCTTGGCATATCAGTGAGGAATTTTTAGGTGATGTTAACTGAGGTAAGATGATACACCCTAACTGTAGAAGGCACCATTCCATGGGCTGAAGTTTCAACTGGACAGGAAGGAAAAGGTGAGCTGAGGGCTGGCGTGTGTTTGCCTCTGCAGTGTGGCCAGGGGAGCGGGGCTCCTCCGCATGCCCCGCCCCACCAGGCTGCACTGTTCCCCTGAACCGTCCGTCCTCTGCGTTGCTCCCTGCCAGGCATTTCACCACAGCACTGAGGAAGGAACCAACACTAATCCCCAGATTAATCAAGTAATATATCACATGTACACGTATGCATGTAAATCTATATATGGGTGTAAATATGTATGTATATGTGTGTGTAGTCAAAGTACATGTGCAAAGTCATTAGTTTTAACGTACATTATGCATAGAATTTCTTAGCATCGTATAGGAATATATTTCAATACTAAACTAGGAAAGTCTGTTAAATCTTAGTAGCACTTTTCTGCATTTAGAATAACTACTCAATAATCGTGAAATAAGCTCTCTAAGACATAAATTAGTCATTGTCACTAAGTGGCCAACAATTGAACATTTCTCTAAAACCTGATCAAAAGGTTGCAATTCTTTAAAATACTAAAAACTTTCCTGAGCACCTACTTATTTAGTCACTTTGAATATAAACTTATTTACATCTTCAACTCACCCCAAAGTATTTATCTTTTGATAGACTAAAGAGGGAATTTCTGAGTTCTCTAAGAATTTGAAGAGTCTCATTCACAATTTGACTCCAGTCTTTTCCTCAATGTTATCCACATGCCAGTCTATATACCAGTATTAGAATTTCTTTTTCCAAACTGTTAGCTCATTCACATCAGTTGAATATCCCATAGGCATGCTAAAACTTCAGAAATAAAGGTAAATTGTATAAAACACAAGTTTAACCAATGTAGCTTAAACTATTTAGGACAAAGCATAACCCTATATGGTGTGTGGATTCCAGCAATATGACAGATGAATGCAACTCTAGCACTAGCAGAGTACTATAGACTAAGATTATGCCATGTGAAATTGGTTCATGACAAGGCATTTATAACACAATGACAATTCAGGCAAAAGAAAAAGACATTTTCCTAATTTGCCCATGACTGAGGTGTTTCAAAATAGCCTCATCCTATTAGGGGAAATAAAAACTTTGATGATAGGTTTTGTGATGAATATGTGCCCATAAGCAGCACTAAGTACAGAAAAAAGAACGGGAATGGCTATTTTCTATGAAAAGCATACAGGCTGGATGGGTGTGGGAATACTCCTTTCATCCCAGGCCTCTCTACGGAGAGAACACCGAGTTAGGAGGGTCCTGAGTTTAAAGCTAACAAGACATTGCCCGTAAGAAGGAGAGGCCAAACGGGAAGCAGGTTACCTCTCTAATTCACTGAGCACCATGAAGGACTAGTGAAAACCTTGGAACTAGGTATGGTGGCCAAGGCCTGTCATGCCAGAACTAGGGAGATGGAGGTCAGAGGACTGAGGGAGCCTGGCCTCTCTAATTCAGTGAGCAGCATGAAGGGCTATTGAAAACCTTGGAACTAGGTATGGAGGCCGAGGCCTGTCATCCCAGCACTAGGGAGACAGAGGTAGGAGGCCTGAGGCAGCCTGGCCTGCAGATTGAGTTCAAGGTCAACCTTACTAGAAAGACTCAATATATCCCTTGGCATCGAAATGGAGACCATGAGTGGTTATGTTACTAAAGGGAGTTGTCTCAGAGAGCCTTAAAATATCCCAAGTAAAAAAAAAAAAAAAAGAAAAAGAAAAAAAGAAAAGACCAATGTACTAAATCCAGAAATCAATTTGAATTGACCTACCAGGTCACTTACTGTGAGGAGAAAAGTAGGTCCATGACATAAATATGGGATTTCCTGCTGAAAATTACTGAACAGTGGTTAATGTCCCTGTGGACACTAGCTCAGTCACCACTCACTGACATACATCATTATGTCAAGAGCATTTCTCTGGAATGTGGTCTAAACAAATGGGGAAAAGGCAGACACAGAAGAAAACATGGAATCCCTGGTCATGGACTCCGCCTGATTCCAAGCTGGTATAGAGCCGTTTTCTGCAACTTGAAATGTTTTATCCTGGGAGGACAAAAGCTCTTTCAGAGGTTCCAAATCAAAAGAAAAGACTCAGAAGGGCTCAGGAAGTTCCGAAGCTCTGGAAGCAAGCAAGGCTCTGCAATCAACAACTCACAGACTTCAGGAAGCTCCTAGAGTGAAGATGGAGAACGCGGCGCCCTGTGGGTATAGAGAGCAATGGGACTGCTCCGGGGGATGGACTCTCCCTCCAGTGCCTCCTGTGCTGTCCTCTGTGCTGGGCTGGGCTTTTCGGTAACACACTTCCTGTGTCCCATGCTCCTTTCAGTAGCCTTTGACGCGTCCTCTTATAAGGACCTAAATAAGCTCACTGTGTTCGCCAAGATGCGCTTGTATGGAAAAGTTTCTGTGCTCTGTTGTCAGTACATTTCTTTGCATTGTCCAGGAGGAGTTATATGCATCTGTTTAGGATATCTCTCAAAATAAAGACGAGCATGTAGGGAAGAATACACACATTCCATGTCACCTGAGATTGTGAGGGTTTCATTCAAATCATATGAATGAAACAGAAGGTATACATTAGTAACTTCTAGTGAACTGTGCTTTTGTACAATCCTATGAGTCCATGGTTTTATAAATATCTTTTAACGTGAATTTCCAGGACCATAGAGATGGCTGAGCAGCTAACGTGTACTTCCATTGCGAGCATGAGGTGCCTGAGGAGGCCTGGCAGATCCTTAGAACCTGACTCCCCAAGACCCATCTAAACAGCTGGGCAAGGCCATAGATTTCTGTCATCCCAGTCCTGTAGGGAGCGGAGGATGGAGAATCATCTGTGCCTGCCCACCCCCCCCCCAAAAAAATGGTCAGCTCCAGGAGCAGTAAGGCTGCTGCTCATGTGCAACAAGCCTCAGTATGAGACCTGATGCTCCCGTCTGGCCACCACAAGCCTCGGGCACACACCACTGCATGAGCACACGTGTGCATCCACCTCACACTCTGCCGTATATGTGCATCATATTCTAAGCAAGCAGAAACTACAATTAAACATGCATTTGCACAGATGTACTTTCATGATGAGTAAGTAGTTATGTTTGTGTATATGAGCATGCATGTGTGTGACTTGTTTAAAAGGTGAGCAGGAAGAACCCGAGGGCAGGGAAGCTTTATCTCAAAGCTCTCGGCTTTCATGTGGCCCCTTAAGGATCCCGGAAGTGGGCTGGAGAGATAGCTCAGTGGTTAAGGTGTTTGCCTGCAAAGCCTGAGGACCCATGTTCCACTCCCCAGACCCCATGTAAGCCAGGCCCACAGGGTGATGCAAGCGCACATGGTTGCACATGCACACAGGAGGGCGTGTGTCTGGAGTCTGACTACAGTGGTTGGAAGCCCTGGTATGCCAATTGCCTCTCTTTCTCTCTTGCTCTTGCCTTTGGTCTCTCTCACAAAATTATAAAATCCCATAAGTATGGGCTACAGGGATGGCTTAGTGGTTAAGGCATTTGCCTACAGAGCCAAAGGATCCAGGCTCAATTCCCCAGGACCCACGTTAGCCAGATGCACAAGGGGATGCTTGCATCCTGAGTTCATTTGCAGTGGCTGGAGGCCCTGGCATGCTCATTTCTCTCTCTCTCTCTCTCTCTCTTCATCCCTTCCTCCCTCCTTCTCTGTCAAATAAATAAGTAAAAGTAAAATATTGAATAAAACCCAGTAAGTATCACAGCTGTGCACTCATGCCTTCAGAAGTATATGTAATATGCACACTTTGATGTTCCTATTGCTTAAAAAGATTTTCTAGCTGTGTTGTTGCGCTGAAGGAAAAGGATCTGTTGGTACAAAGCTCTGTGCCATCAAGCCCCTTGAGGACAAGGTGGCATATGGCGCATCTCCAGTGGAGGGCGAGACGGGAGGCATGGCCCCATGGTCACTCCTGTGGGGAGGTAGGGACAGCTTCACACTCACTCCAGGAGCCACAGTAAAAAGTATGAATTTGCTTCATGCAGTAAGAGCATCAATGCCTTTGCCAACCTCTTGGCAATATCTTTACTCACGCTGGCAAACAAAGCTCAGCAGATGCTTCTCCAGATGACTCCACACTGATGAGAATTACATATGCGATCTATCTCATGTGATTGTGCAACATAGATCATCGTAAACATTGCATGTTTCACAGACTGCCTGCCATCTGATCTATGATTCTTGAGGCTTCCTGCACTGAAGTCACTGTGCTTTTGAATGTCTGCCTACAAATCAGGGAGAGACAAATAAAATGTGTGACCACAAGCCTTGGCAGCCCTGGCTTATCAATATATTGTAGGTGAGAGGGTGAATTCTCAGCAAACTGTCCTAGAGTGGATCACATATGTGCTGGAGAAGCCCAGGAAACCAGACATCTTGATGGGAAGACAAGAAGGTCAGATGAAAGATTCTTACTTTTGTTTGTGCCTAAAGAAAGGCCCCAAGCATCTGCACCTGGATTGCTACTCATCTGCCTTCTGGTCAGCCTCACGGTCCAATCTTCCAGGGAAATACAATGCCCAGTAAAGAAAGTAAGTTTAAGCTGGAAACTGCAGGCTTTGTTTCAAATTCCACCTCTGCTACTTCATTAGTTTGTATGATTTTTTGTGTACTAATCAATCTGTAGTGTATAATAATGATTATTGGTCTTTGTAAGATGTTTTGATATGAAAATGCTTATGAGAACATCATAAACACCAAAACATATAAACTCGAGGGTTGTCACCTACTTTAAAGTTTCCCGTTACATGAGCTATGAGCTAATTCTAGCTCATTTTCAAAAGAAAATAAAGTTGAGAATACTTAGATTAGGTGATTGCTTCAATTGCTTTCTTGTGGCTGTGACAAATATCTGACCAGAAGTAGCTCGTGATAACAAAGGGTTTGTTTCAGGATTACAAAATTCCTAAGTTCCATCATGGCAGAAGAGGGTGGCTCGCTTCAATAGATTCGTAGCAGAGAGACACCACCAGCAGCCAGCAAACACAAGCAGCCAGAGCTCAAATTGCTTCTCACCACACTCCCAGTCAGGCTGGACAACAAAGTCCTCTCCCGGTGACCTCCCTAGCAGCAGGCCTGTTGGAGACACAAGTTGTGAGCTCAATCCTAATCAAAAGTACCCGAGGCCATGGGGGACACGCAATCACATTCAAACCACCACAGTGATCAAAGTCATATGGCCAATAATTTACAAAAATCTTTGCTAAACTTAGATCAGAAATCCAATATAACTTCCTAGATAACATCAAAAAGGCACTTTTTTCTTCATAATTGTTCTATGTTATATAAACAATAAATGAATTGATTTAGAAAATCAAATGCTCAGGTTATATAGTAAAAATTAGACACAAGGCAATACAAGCAGACAAATCAAGAAGCAAAATTGAGACCAAAGCAATTGATGATGGTCTGGATGATTAGGTCTCCCCAAAATTCATATGTGGAAGCCACCACCTCCCCTGATGTATTTGCATGAGGGGTTTTTGGAGAATGGAGGTCTTAAAAAATGAAGCCCTTTCGAATCCCATTATTATCTTTTTAATAGTGGCCCAAAGGTCTCCTTGCCCCTTTCTGCAGTGGGGAGACATAAAGAAAATATTGCTATCCATGAACCAATGAGCAGATCCTCTCCAGCTACCGGTGTCTTGATCTTGATACTTCCCAGCTTCTCTAATTCTGAGAAATAAACTCTTATTTAGTATGAACAGCACAGCATATAGTATTTTTCTTGACATGACCTGCACCAACTGAAATACCAATTCTGTTGAACTGAAAGGAAATTTAGACTAGAACAAAGAAAGCAGTTGAATAAAGATCTTTAAAATGGAAATGGAAGAACTATGGTTATCACCAAAATATGTGCTGGTGAAAGATAAACTGCATTCTCAAGAATTTGAAGGGGATGGAGAGATAGCTCAGCAGTTAAATCACTTTCCTGCAAAGCCCAGTGACCCAGGTTCAATTCCCCAGTACCCATGTAAAGCAGATGAACAAAATGGTGCATGCATCTGGAGTTCGTTTGCAGTGGCTAGAGGCCATGTTGAGACCACACTCTCTCTCTCTCTCTCTCTCTCTCTCTCTCTCTCTCTCTCATCTATCTGTCTGCTTGAAAATAAATAAATTATGCAAATAAGTTAAAGATTTCAGAGACAAACAAGTATTTTAAAAAGATAATTCCCTTATAAATTTTAGCTGTTGTCCCCCTTGGCAAGGAAGTTGTTAAATGGGAAAGAACAAACGTCACTGGGTGAAGTAGTTTCAGAAACATCAGATCAGATGAATATACAGGAAAACATGACATAAGATATATTTCACAGAGCAGCTGAACTTAAAAGATAAAAAATAAGTCTTGGATGTAAGAGTGAGTCTGACTTTGATGTGAAAGGTTCAGGAATGGAGTGCAGACTTACAAAATGGCTGGGGACCTCCCTGCATAACTAGTATGGGAGCACATCCTTATCTTACACAGACACAACCTGGAAACAGCCAGAAAGCTTCACCTGGAACCGTTAACAAGTTAGTGAAGCTGCACGCAGGCTGCCAGGAGAGCGTGGAGCCGAGTGGCTAAAGACACAGGGAAGTGCACTTTCTGTCTCTTGCTTAATCCCCTGGCTTGTTGAGAACTTTTCTCGTGGAGAAGCTCAGAGAAGTGGTCTATGAGGCCTTCTATTCTTCATCTCTGTGGACTAGAATATTTAACTTGTAGGGTAAAGATAATAATTCTCTTGTTCTTACTGGAGACTCCCCCCAAAAAAAACTATAGCTGAAATGTTTCTAGAAAAAAAAAAAAAACCTCAATCTACAGGAAAGAATTCGTGAAGGGTCCAGTGATGCAGCCAATAGAGAAACATGTGTTCTAAACAGCCATAGCACTGACACCCAGAGTCCCAAGACGTGCCTGAGGCAAGCGAGCAATCAGAACAGTGACGTGCAGCTCCCTGCGCTCTCTCAAATATCCCACATCAAACTCAGACATGGTCACACTTAAGGGGCCTGCAAAAGTAGTAAGCTAGGGCTGGAGAGACAGCTTAGCACTTAAGGTGCATGCCTGTGAAGCCTAAGGACCCAGGTTCTATTCTCCAGATCCCACGTAAGCCAGATGCACATGGTGACACATGCATCTGGAGTTCGATTGCAGTGGCTAGAAGCCCTGGCATGCCCATTCTCTCTCTCTCTCTCTCTCTCTCTCTCTCTCTCTCTCTCTCTCTCTCTCTCTCTCTCCATCTCTAATAAATAAATAAAAATAAAATCTTTTTTAAAAAGCCTAAGTGAAGTCAGGGGAAGAGAATGAATAAAGGAAAGGCAGAGGGAGGTCCAATCAAAATCTAAGAAGATATAAATAAATCATATGGAAACCTACTTTTTTGGACAATGGAACACTCAGGAGCCTTAGATTGTTACTAGAAAATATTCAGTGCCAGGAATGGGATACCTTCCAGTGAGTTGTTGGCCAGGGAGGTCCCTGATCCCCAAAACATTACAGGCCATTGCCAAGGCCCATAGTTTCCCACCAGGAATAGATGATAAGACCCTATTTCTGAAGACTCCATGTACTTGGGCTGCAAGGCCACTAAGAAATCCTGTTGAAACTGAGCTGAAAACCTCCATGTAGACCAGCTGACAGAAAGCTGGAAGAAGCCATGCTGCACGCAGTTCAATGGGAGAAAGAGAAATCACCAGTGAAGATACTCCACAGTGGACACTGCAAGCCTTATATTTTGCCAGCCAGGCCAAGTGAGCCAATGGGTACAATAGTGGCACGTCTGTTATGGTAGAAACCGAGTACCCTCCAACTGGACTGGAGGCCCGCTCCATGGGAAGCAAAACATCACTGATACTGAAAACCTACAACAGGGGTAGTCATGAGCCCTAGGGGTGTAATTTCTCCTGCTGTCTGGCTAAATGTGTATACTGTGCTCACCAAAGTATCCCAGTAAGCACTTCTCTTAATGTTCATTCATACCCATATATTAGTGCTACTCTCACTTTTGGTACAGAACCTTCTCTTTTCAGATGGCAGTGACCTTGGGATGACTCAGATGGCATCACGGTACTGGGAAGAAGTGACAGGAGTGTTCAGCACTGCAATATCTCTATCACACCTTAAAAGGCTCAGGGTCCATTGCAGAAGAGGTGGCAGAAAGAACGTAAGAACCAAAGGAAGGGTGGGACTCCTTATAACGTGCTCCTCCAGACACAAAATGGCCTGGATATCCATGACCTCAAAGTGCCTGACACTACCTACACACGACCATCATAATAGGAGGAAAAGATGATGATGTCAAAATAAATTCAGAGGGGGAGGGGATATGATGGAGAGTGGAGTTTCAAAGGGGAAAGTGAGGGGAGGGGCATTACCATGGGATATTGTTTAGAATCATAGAAGTCGTTAATAAAAAACAAATTAATTTTTTTTTAAAAAGCAGTAAGCTAAGTTTTGTGGTAAAGCAAACAGGGAGAAAGCCCGTGGTACACCTGCCCTCTTTACTAAAACTTATCACTGGAGGTATTTGTTGCTTTGAGTACCTGCAGCCCAGCCCAACTTCACACTAGAGTAATCAAACACCCAATCCCAGGGCTTCCAGAGAGAAGTGCAGAAGCTAGGCAAAACAGGAGGCTCTTCTTTCAACCTAATAAAGATTCAGAAGATGGAAGGAAAACCATCAGTAAAGGAACCCTTATTTAAGAGAAAGTGGTAGTTACCATAGGAATGGGAGGGATCCAAGAGCCGGGAGACCACAGAACGGCTCAGCTTAGGGTTTTCATGGGACGTCTGGGGGTCTCTCCCCCTCTTTACCAATGTGTCATTTGTTTTGGTATTTCTTTGGGCCCACAGCCCTGACTGGTTCTCCGGTTCCCAGCTAGCAGTCTGTTGTCCCTGCTCAGTCTGTTGACTCTTTCCTCTAACTGCCCCTCAGAAAGACGTGTCTGCTTGTAGGAATAAAAAATTCCTCACCTCTTCTCTATTATCATACACAAGGTGAATGCTTTCAAGAAACTGCCCAATATATGAAAAGGCAAAATCAAGACATCACATTCTAGGATCCAGAAGATGCAATAAAGAAGACCCAGGTACAACATCAAGGCTGAAACAATCAAGAAAGAAATTTATAATGCCTACTATTACTATATTAAAGGTCATTTTTTAAAGAAACAAGAAGGCAGACAGCATGCGAAATGAAAAGTGCTTTTGAATTCATACCAAAGCAGAATAACCAATAAAACATAGGCCACAAACTTCACATAAACACTCAAAACCAGTAAAGTATAGAAATGACTCCACAGCCTTCAGGTGGTCCCAAATTTTGCCCATTATACCCACTTACATCTACACACAATCCATTCAACTAAGTACAAGAAGTCACTATTAAATATAAATATTCCAGGAATAAGCTACCTGTAATCCTTTCTGGGGAAAGATACAGCAAAATCCAACATTTAGTTTTGAATTAAAATATACACCCTTGAGAAACAGAGATGCTACATTAAAAGGCATAAGACAGAATACGAATTCACCCTATAAAATTATAGTCATTTATATACACCCTTGAGAAACAGAGATGCTGCATTAAAGGGCATAAGACAGAATATGAATTCACCCTATAAAATTATAGCCATTTATTCATTCAATTCAGTAAAAGCTATTATGATATAAAATTTCATTTAATAAAATTTGAATATGTATTTTCTTCAAGAGATTGTTCTAATGATGGAGCTAGAACAGTGAAAATAAATTAAAATCTGTTTGTGCATTAAAGTGACCCATTTAGATATAAAACTGCCAACTACCTAACATCATGGTTACAAACCTGAGTATGAATTTCATAATTCCAGAAGATTAAAAACCCAATATTATAAAAGCCAGTAAATAAGATAAGAAAGCTGAAAAATATGTTGAAAGTGTCGAATTCTTCCCTTTTATGGTAGGCTGCACATGTTCAAAATTATAAACACATTGCTTTTCAAAATATAATGGCTCTGAATGTTCAATCATTTCTATAATGTTTTCCTTATATGGAATTTCTTTTAAAAATCTTTTCTTACAAATGTATTTGACACTTAACAGTTGTCTTAACTTTATTTCAGTCTCTTTCTTTTGTTGATTCCAAATGAATTTTAAATTAGCATACTTTTATTTTTGAAACCAACTACAATATAATACAGTATTTCGTTTTTAAAATGTTTTAGTATTTTATTTTTACTTATTTATTTGACAGATAGGGAGAGAAAGAGAGAGAGAGAGAATGGGCATGCCAGGGCCTCCAGCCACTGCAAACCAACTCCAGACAGATGTGCCACCTTGTGCATCTGGCTTACGTGGGTCTTGGGGAATTGAACCTAGGTTCTTTGGCTTTGCAGCCAAGTGCTTTAACTGCTAAGAAATCTCTGCAGCTCTTAAATATTTTTTAATGTTTTATTTTTATTTATTTGAGAGAGAAAGAGACACAGGGAGAGAGAGAGAATATAATATTTCTTAAAATTATTTTTATGTTTTAGATACTAGATTGTATCTGGAACAATGTTTGCCTGCAATAATGAGGTTTACTTCTAAACAGCAGATACTTTTCACTTCTGCAGAATAAACTTAAACTATTTTTTATAAAATATAGTAATTTTTCGTTAAAATAGAGTGTTACTACCTGACAGATTTTTTTTTTTTTTTTTTTTTTTTTTTTTTTTTTTTTTTTTGGTTTTTCGAGGTAGGGGTCTCACTCTAACTCAGGCTGACCTGGAATTCACTATGTAATCTCAGGGTGGCCTTGAACTCATGGCGATCCACCTACCTCTGCCTCCCAAGTGCTGGGATTAAAGGCGTGCACCACCATGCCCGGCTCAGAATTTTTTTTTAATAATGTAACTGTCAATCTGAAAGCTGAGTAACATTAAATAATGCAATATTTAAGAACTAAGTACCTAGGTAGTGGCTAGATCAACCACCATTGATGCCAAAGATACTTTCGAGAAACTTCCAGGAAGGGCCTGGGAGGACCTTCCCCTCCCCTGTTTCATCAGAGTGAGACCACAGAGACCTCTCTGAGGAATACTTTTGCCCATTTCATAGTGGTGAAATTCCGACAATTTTCATGGTGTGGGTGGAGAGGTGACCCAGAGGACCCTGACTATGGCTGAGTGCAGAGCCCCAGCCCGCCCACTACAGCCCCCCGAGCTAGAGAAGGTAGCAGAGAGCCTCAGGGACCAAACATAGGAGGGGGAAGGTGCTGGGGCCACATGGGCTGGCGCAGGAAGCAGTGAACAATGAGAGACCTTGCTGCACACAAGGTGGGCACACTCCCAAGGCTCTCTTCTGATCTCCACGCATGTGCCAGTAGCCTGCATGGAGAGCAGGGGCTGGTGGGACTGTGTGTCTGTCCTGCTCTTATGGGGTCCGTGCTATGTTCCTACTGGGCAATGGAATCTGACATTCCGAACTGGAGAACCAGGCTAAACCCGGGTGGCTTTGTTTTCCTATCCTGCAAGAGGAAACAAGCAGAAGGTTCACTGCTGGTATCACTCAGAGCTCAGGTCATGGAACCAGGGATCCTTTCCAGGAAATAGTTAAAAGGAAACAGGGAATGGGTCCAGGTCCCCTGCTGTTGTTTCTGTCCCCACATCACAGCTCATCCAGATCATTATCTGCAGTGGAACAAACCTGTCCCTAGTGCTCCTAAGGGGCAGGCATGCGAGCCGAGAGATGGAGCGCCAGTGATGTGGAACGTTTAGGCCAGGACAGGAAATGTCTGAAGAAAGTATTTAAAAAGAATTGTATTAAATATGGATTGCATATTTTCATCAAGTAAATTTGATGAGCAAAAGGTAGACAGAAGAGAGCAGTTCGTTTTATCTTCACGGTGTGTCTTGCGTGCCGATCACACCTGCTGTCACATTCTGTTCACATGTGAATAGCAGCTCTTTAAAGTCTATAGCCATGGGGAGATTTCTTTTAAAACAATACGGAAAATCATCAATTAGCAATGAAAAAAAATAAAATAAAATGAAAGGCATTCCTCACCCAGCCTGGAAGCATTTGAGTGTTCTCTTCTCAGACCCCCGTGGCTCAGGGCTCCCACAGGGCACGTTTATTCCAAAAGGTCATCTCTACACGGCATTTTCCCCCAGTTATTTTTAGATGTCCTGACCCTAGTAAGTAAGCCTCGGTGCTGCCAGAGCTGTATCGGCATTAGACACACACGCACACACACACACACACACACTCCCATGGTGGCTTTCTGACGTCTGCGCACCTGCCGTGGCCAACTCAAAATGCACCCTGTGCAAGTTGTCGAGGTCTGAAGGGCATCATGAAAGGTAAAGAGGGCAACGTGGTTTGATTTTTAAACCTGCGGTCAGAGCATGACCCGTCATACATCTAACACATTTTGAAGCGATCAAAGGTCAACTCTAGCCGATGCCGCGCTGGGCCGCACGGACATGTGCCCAGGAATGCCTCTTACTGCACTGGCCCCCGCTGCCCCTCGAGGGGCACTCTGACCAGGAGGACACCTTTCAGGTGGTGTTGGCCTTTATCATGAGGGACGGTGAAACAGGCTTCCGAGCTCTACACACAGTCCACGCTTTGGGAACGTGCAGCCATTCAGACTCCATGTGGGGACAGTGAGGATGGGGAGACTTATGCCTGGAAGTCTGCTCCTGCCTTTCAGTCAGGGCTTAGTACACCTGCAGTCAGCTGTGACCCAGCACTTGCCAGGACTCAGTCAGCCTCTGAAATATTCTGCAGCAGCAAAAGGATTTCCTGTCTCTAGTGACTTTGTCATTAAGTCTCACTAGGGCCTGCAGTGGGTTGAATAAAATGGCCTCCCTAGCCTCAAGAGCTTTGAGTGCTTGGTCCTGAGCTGGGGGCGCTTTGGGAGGTGGAGCCTTGTTGGAGGGGGAGGAGGGCAGATGTTAAGATTTGTTAGTCTAGCCCCACTGGGTGGTCATCACCCAGCTCACTCTTGCGGCTTCCAGTTGATGTGACACGATGTGATGCCCGGCCTTGATGCCCCCTCCCAAGATGTAAGGCAAAACAAACCCTCTCCTTCCCCGTGCTGACTTTGGGTGGGTGGTTTTACCCACCAACGAGAAGGTGAACGCAACAGGGCCCAACTCCACCACAGTTAGTATATTCATTAGTGCCCTCAGTGTGAGCATGTGCTACGTGTTTCTATGTGAGGAGCAGGCCCATGCATGTTTCTTGTACGTGTGTACACGTTTAAATTAAGAGACATATTTGTATTTAGAAACTCTGAATCAGTACATCAAAAACTAAATGCAACAATATTCATCTTTGATGCTTTTTATAATATAGACTATTCTGTCCTCCTATATACAAGGCACTGTGTCTAAAATTGGAGGTCATGGGATATATGATGATATTTATCACAAATTTAAAAAAAAATCAGCCAGGCATGGTAGCACATGCCTTTAATCCCAGCACTTGGGAGGCAGAGGTAGGAGGATCGCTGTGAGTTCAAGGCCACCCCAAGACTACATAGTGAATTCCAGGTCAGCCTGGACTAGAATAAAACCCTATCTTGAAAGAACAATATAAGTAAGATTTTCTTTTAAATTTTTAATCTTACAGTGTAAAGAAATAAAGTACTGTTTGCTTTTAGGAAGAATAAAATAAAATGAGAGTTTCCATTTCTATTCAATAAGTACTACAAATCCTTGGCTCATGCTTTATTTGTAATAGGATGTGAAAGAAAGAGAAAATAAGAAAGAGGGAAATAGATACTCAGGGAAGCTGTACACAGGGAGGTGAACACGGCAGACAGAAGGTAAAGGGCGTCAGATGGCCAGAAGAGGGCAAAGGGAAACAAAACGGACAGAAGGTCCAGGGCAAAGCCAGAAAACGCGGCCGACAGAAAGAAGAAGGGTAGAAACAGCGACTAACAAATGGAAGTGGCCAAAACAAACAAAAACAAACAGAAAATAAGCTGGGCGTCGGGGTCCACGCCCACTCAGGAGGCAGAGGTAGGAGGATCTCTGTGAGTTCAAGGCCACCGTGAGACTACACAGTGAATTGCAGGTCAGCCTGGGCTACAGGGAGACCCTATCTCGAGAAACCCAAATAATGATAATGATAATAATAATAATAACAACAATAACAATAATAATGCAGGTGGAATTAAAAGATTCCTAGAGATAACCTGATAGGCTCTCCTCCTCTGTTCTCCTGAGTTGTGGGTTTAGGGAAATGATCCATTTCAAGTCCCCAAGACCCTGTGAGTCCAAAACCACAGTAGCCTGGTAGCAAGAAGCCTTTGTCTCAGCCCTGCCAAGGGAGTGAGAGAAAGCTGGGGTGAGGGAGGACAGGGGAAGGGGAGGTGGAGGTGAGATATCCTGGGAGCCCTCCAAGCAGGTGCGTAGACGCCGATGGGAATGTGTAAATCTCCACTTCGGGTTTCTCAATTGCTGCTCTGTGGACATTTCAAGCAACGTAATTCTTCCTTGCGGCAAAGGTGTCTACGGATTTCAGTCAGCAGAGTGCTTGATGTCTTGTACTTCATGGCTGTAGTTACAACCCAATATTGGGGTGTGGGTGGTGCAGGTCCCACGGTGGAGGCCCCTGCCCCCCCCCGCACCCACACAACACAGTTACCCCAGCAAGGCCTGGAAGCACCAGGTAGAAATTGATCCATATGAGTTTGCGTGCCAGTTGCCCCTCACCCACCATCACAAGCCAGAGCATTTGTAAGTGCCTTGCACACCTTCTAGAACAGCTTGAGACTTCTGGCCCACCTGCAGGTAGTTTAGTTGGGTGTTTCCAGTCAAATGTGGTTGGAGATTGCTGGCCACGACTCCAAACAGGCCAACAGGAGTACTGAACACTGAATGTCCAGCAGTCAGAGTAACTGGGACAGCAGGAGAGCGGGCTCTCCAGCACAGAACGCCCCATTAGAGGGCGGCCTCCCTCTCTCAGAGCTACTGTTCAGAGCCCTTGGGGGACATTCAGCCCTTGCTAGAGCAGGCGCCTGGCTGAGCCGGAGCTGGACTAGGCTGCACAATGTCAGAATGACCCCTGGATATTAGCCACAGGCAACTGAAACTCGAGCAAAGCAGGGAACGGGCCAGGTTTTGAGGCCTGCAGCCAACTCCAAAGAGGAAGTGAACGTCCCAGAAGGGCCCCTTGAACCTCACGATGGGCCCTTTGGTTGCCAGGCGGGCTGCATCTGGATGGCAGCTCGGGCAGAGGCATCCAGCAGGCCTCACAGGCCCCTCTTCTCAGCCACGGGTTCTGCTCCGACAGTCTTCCCCCGGGGGCTATGCTATTTGGTTCCAATTGCGTTTTCCTATAAGTAGGCCTGTCTTTTAAATGCAACCCTTGTCAGTGTGAAAGATTATATTCAATTATTCAGATAATTTTATATTTGTTGGGAGAGAAATGCAAGAAATAACATGCATGTGGTAAAAGTTTCTCTTTACCCTATCCTTTTTTTTTTTTTTTTACTTATTTACTTTTTTTTTTATTTCAAGGACTATTGTTCCTCATAGTTTTTAGTGATTCTGATCATGAAGAATCCCAGAACTAAATGCAAGACTATATTCAGTTGTGCTTTTACGTATAAAGATTCTGTATTAAGCCCCCTCTGCTCTTCTGTTTCACAGCCAGTTTTCAAGACGATCCCATCTGTGTATATACAAGCCATACTCAGTCTCTGAGCTCTGTTCTGTATAATGTTGTATGGAAATGTAACATTAATTTTTACTCTACCAAAAAAAAAAAAAACAGTGTTCATTGCTCTTATGGTTAATCTTGATACTATGCAAGAAGCTACAAAAAAAAAAAATCTTGCCAAAAAGAAAAAGCTACAATGGACTCCTAGAATATAGGAGAAATGGTACCCTCTCATTATCATTAAGACAGTGTTTACCAACCAGCACTGATGTTGCCCCCAGAGATTTTTGACAGCATAGAAACATAGTTTGGGTTGTTGCAACTGCCTGGAAGCAGATGAGTAGGACTTTGTGATATGTGTGTGGGGAAGGGGGTGTAAGCGCCTGCCTGTGTGGATGAGTACAGCTAGACCCTAACGTTGGGCACTGTGCTCGATCCCTCTCTACCTTATTGATTGAAACAAGGTCTCTCATTTGAACTCAGAGCATGATGATTTGGCTAGTCTAGCTAGCCACCTTGCCTGGGGACAGCCTATTTCTGCCTCCTGTGCTGGGCTTACAGTGAGTAAGGGGGCCTGTCACACATGCCCAGCATATATGTGGTGCTGGGGATTTGAACTTATATAGCAAGGGCTTCCCTGTCTGAGCCTCCTGTCTTGTCCAGAAATCTTAGTCACGTCGCCCAGACATGTGTACACACATCCTTACATTGTACCATACCGTGTATTTTTCACCCAACCTTATCAAGAATCTTAATAGCGCTGGAGGAATGGCTTAGCGGTTAGGGCGCTCGCCTGCAAAGCCAAATGACCCAGGTTCGATTCTCCAGGACCCACGTAAGCCAGATGTACAAGGTGGCACGTGAATCTGGATGTTGTTTGCAGTGGCTGGAACCCTGGTACACCCATTCTTTCTCTCCTTCTCTCTCTCTCTCTGCCTCTGTATCTCTTACTCTCTCTCTCTATCTATCTATCTATATCTCTCACTCAAATAAGTAAATATTTTTTTAAAAAAGAATCATATGAATGACTTTAAAAAAAGAAAACAAAACTCCTGACATTTGTAAAGGCCTTTGTAAATCCCCAAGAGGTAAACCCCACCTGAGGATAGGACCTCCCCCTAAATATGTGTTTGGGAATAAAGACAGAAGAGCGAAGCTTTGCCAAGGCTCAGGCCGTGAGCAGCTCAGCAGGTTCATCCAGGAGCTGAGGTGCCTGGTGTCCATGCTGCAGTGTTTGTAGCTCGCTTGCATCCAGTTTGACTCAGCAGAGTTACAAATCAGGCCAGAATTAGGAAAAAAAAAAGAAAGAAAAAGAAAATGAAAAAAACTTTTGCACATAAACCACAATGATTGTAAAATGATAAACTTGGTCTCTAAGGACTTTGGAAATATTTCCCTTCCCAATTCTCTCCTTGAATCATTTGACCAGGGAGTAGTTCCAAGAAGGCTCCTCATCTCTTCCTGAGGACATGCTGAATATTTGCATCCACTTGGCTAGGCAGAGATATCCCCTTTAGAAATATAATATCATTGTGTTAGGAACTATATGTTTTTTTGTTGTTTTTTTTGTTTTTATTTTTTAATTTATTTATTTGAGAGTGACAGAGAGAGAGAGAGAGAGAGAGAGAGAAGAGGCGAGAGAGAGAGAGAGAGAGAGAATGGGAGCACCAGGGCCTCCAGCCACTGCAAATGAACTCCAGACAAGTGCGCCCCCTTGTGCATCTGGCTAATGCGTGTCCTAGGGAATCGAATGTTGAACGGGGGTCCTTAGGTTTCACAGGCAAGCATTTAACCGCTAAGCCATCTCTCCAGCCCAGGAATTATATGTTTAAGGCCTTGTATAATCTGAACAGACAGCTAGAACATTGGCTTTTTAACAACATTGTAATACTGTCCCAAAACAACTCAGTTCTAAGTTTCCTTTATATTAGAAATAAATATTTTTGTAAATTTATGGTGCCTTCAGCTTAATATTTTAACATAATATTTAAATGTATTATTCAACATAATTATCTCTCCATATGTAGGTAGTGGGAATGGAATATTGAACTAGGTTTGGAATTTAGCAATTCTCATAAAAAAGCATGTAACAGTTACCATGTAATTTAGCAATTTCACTCATATATACATACATACGTTCTTTCACTGTCACTGTGAGAATCTTCATTTGCCAATCACCTGATTTACATAAAATCAAATTTGGAAATTGAAAGGGATAATTATATGGAATCACTTTGCCATGGAGTGTGGCCGCTATTACTAAGTAGTCTTACATTTCCTTTTTCTTCACCAATTATTATGATCAGAAAAGGAAAAAAAAAAGCAATTTCTTACATGTTAGCATTCTTGTATAGCCACATTTCTCATTTGGGGATAAAAGAAGGATCTTCTAAGGTTCACTCATAACTGGTGATAAGGTTTTGAGGTGCTGAACACAGAAAATAGAAAACAGCTTGTTCCCCAGTCCAGGTCCACGTGCCGACAGGGAGGACGGTTCATCCTTGTGAGGCTGGTGGTTATTCCTAAGCTGGGAGCATTCTGGCAGCAGTATCAGTATCAATGGTCCTTGCCCTGTCCCGTAACAGTCAACATTTGCCATGCCACGAAACAATGTGTCCGAACCAGAAAAAAACATCTAACACGTGTCTTATGGGAATCTGAAGAACAAAAGAAAGGAAAATAACACTAATTTCCTGAGAGTGGGTAAGGTGGATGTTATTAGTAGTCTAGGGAGATTTTAAAACATTGAAATGCAACATGTGCAAACCTTGTATAATATATAATCCCATAAATATGTGTAGTATTAAGGTTTTATTATCCTCATAAGCAAAAGTTTGAAGGTTTTTAATGTATGTGTTTTCGGATTACACATAAACTGTAAGTGTATTTTCTTTAATTTGCAATCAGAGAGAGAAGAGAGATGGAGAGATAGAAAGAATAGGTGCACGGGGCCTCCAGTCGCTGCAAACACACTCCAGATGCGTATGCCACTTTGTTCATCTGGCTTTATTTATGTGTGCAATGGGGAATCAAACTTGTGTCTTTAGGTTTTGCAGACAAATGCCTTAGCTGCTGAACCATGTCTCCAACTCTGAAACTCGGTTCTTTAAAAGAACACTACAAGCCAGATATGGTGGTGCATGCCTTTAATCCCAGCACACGGGAGGCAGAGATAGGAGGATTGCTGACAATTTGAGGCCATCCTCATACTACATAGTGAATTCCAGGTCAGCTTGAACTAGCGTGAGACCCTACCTTACCTTGAAAAAAAAAAAACAAAACAAAACAAACAAACAAAACAGCCTTCCAGGTTTGGAAGGCTAGATTCATAAATAGGGCACACACACATTAATAAAATCACACATATGTTACTGTATTTTTTAGAACACTGGATTCAAAAATAGAGCACACGTATTGATAAAAATCACACATATTTTTGTGTATATATATATATATATATATATATATATATATATATGGAGAGAGAGAAAGAGAAAGAAGAGATTGGTAGATAAACATGGGAGAAACTGGGAGAGCATCAATTCATGAGAGCCAGAGTACTGACTTTGCATTAATTACTGAGAGGACAAAAGAGTAAGACATGTCCAATAGTATATATTATGTTTTTTAAAGATTATCTTGCTACCTTTAATTTAATATAACCCACATATCATATCCTATAATTTCTATAAAAATTAAAATTGCACCTTTCATCTGTATTTCAATGGACTGAGTTAATAACCTATAGTTTACTTTTTAGTGAATGAAAAACTATACTTACACAGAGTTCTCTAAATTTAAAACTCACTGTCAACTCTAGGGTTTTTATTCCTAACTAAATTGCAGAGACTGAATTTTAAAGTGTGAATAGGAAGACTGTAATAAAGCCACATGATTAACAAGCATTTAAAACAATTTGTCCATAGAAAAATCACTACTTAAAGTCAGGAACATCACATTGAATAAAATCTTGATTTTCCCATTCAGAAGGATGCCCTGAGCAAGGGTAAAATGAGCAACTTCCCACAAACATCGCTAGACGTGGAAGGCCTTCTCCCATGTTGAATGCGGGAAAGGACAGCCTTCCCGGTGGTGGACACTGCATTCCTGTGGCTGCAATGGTCCTAAGGACATCTACTTGGAGCCAGGCCCTGACAGCCAAAGGCAGAGAAGAGAACCCTCTGGATTCCGCCTCTCAGCCACCTTCACAAGGTGTGAAGGATTTCACGCTGCCAGCGACTCTCTAGTTGAAGCTGGATTCCAGTCTGCCTGAATTACAGCCACTGCTACGTTGTTTTAAATGGAGAAACAGTCCCTGTTGCACTGGTCTCAGGTTTATTCACTATAATGCGGGTGTGAATAAAATCAGATAATCACGGGAGTTATACTGAGAAGCTGTCAGGAAAATAAGAGGACATCTTTCCCTTTGCTATGTTTTCAGTACAATTACTATATTATTTTACCTACACGATCTGCCAGTCAAACTGCTACGGGGATAGTGACTTAATGACAAGGTAACAATAAGTCTACACAACAGTTGCAAACCATGTAACAGTAGAAAATATCTGAGAAGGTCTTCATAGACATGAGGAATGCATTGCAACCTCTGTCCTTGAGCTGAGACAGCGACAGAAGCCTGAACGGATCGCAGCGGAGCTCCACCGGTGTCCACACAAAGGGCGGCTCGAAATAAAAGTAGGAATGACGGAGACTTCTGACATTCCTCATTTCCAAAGCCATTCCGCCGCCCATCCTTTTTTGGAGCGTCATATGGGCGCGTGATTATCCTGGCACTGAGGTTCATAAAGAAACGGTGAGGTGACACAACCTGACACAGTTGCATTCACGATTCCTTCCCAGTGCTCCTTATTAAAAATAACCGTCACTTGCATTTGAGAAAATCACACGTCAAAAAGACACCTGCTTCCAAATGTTCACTGCAGCGTTATCCACACAGATGAGAAGTGAAACCGCCAGTCTGAAGTTCATTGACAAACGGGTGGGTAAAGAAAATGCCCCATGCACTGGGACGTGACTCAGCCCTACAGGGACATCCTGCTAGCTGTGACGTCCTAGAGGACCATGGGAGACATGTAAGTGAAAAACGAAAACCAGCTTCAGCAGTGCAAGCGAGGCGTGAGCCCACGTCTGTGTGAGCTCTGAGAGAGGTGGGACTGCGGAAACAAGTACAGCGCTTTTTGTCAGGGTTCTGGGACTTTTCTTTTTTCAAACACCAGTGTTTAAGAAATCCAACAGAGGGCTGGAGGGATGGCTTAGCGGTTAAGGCGTTTGCCTGCAAAGCCAAAGGACCCAGGTTCGATTCCCCAGGACCCACGTTAGCCAGATGCACAAGGGGGCGCACGCATCGGGAGTTAGTTTGCAGTGGCTGGAGGCCCTGGCGTGCCCATTCTCTCTCTCTCTCTCTCCCCCCTCCCTCGGTCTCTCTCTCTTTCTCTCCTTCTCTGTCAAATAAAATAATAAATAAATAAGTAAAAATTTAGATTAAAAAAGAAAAGAAATCCAGCAGAACTTGGAGCGTTCTCCTGCTCACAGCCTGTGGCTGATTCTGAGCATCTTCTCATTCGCAGACATGGATGTGTTGGAGACAGTGTCTGGGAGCGCGTTCCAATGCCTCCTTCTTTCCTTAGGGTCACCACAGCCTTCGCTGCATCATCCTGTTTGCCAAGCTCTCGCCTGTCTCCATCCTCTGAGATCTCTTTGCTGCGCTCCACTGCAGAAGCTCCTGCCCTGGCTGCTTAGGCTGCAAGTAGTTCAAGAGAGACCTCGGGGGGGGGGGGGGGGAGCGGGGTTGGAGGGAGGGGGAGAGGAAGGTCAGTGAGGCCAGGTAGGAACAGCCTTGCCTCACACCTTTGCTTCTTGGTGGGACCCTCCTCCTGATCCCCTGCAGCTCCTCAGCCACGTGGTCCTCCGTCAATTCAACCACTTCTGAAAACCTACCGCACACTTTCTTGACAATAGGAGTGTGGCGTTTTCTTGAAATTTGACAAGTGCTCATTGCATGTGCCTTCACACACAGTGTTAATACAATGGATGCTTGCGTTAATGTGATGGTGTTAAACATTACACTATATCCAATCACACATCGTACACCCTGTGTATGTACTGTTTGGTCAATAAGATATCTTAAATTTTAAAAACAAATACCTTGTTGCTAGAAGCACAGGAAAATAATAGTTTTAGATGATTATATATATATACATACATAATGTCACACTGATAATTTTATACAACAAACAACACTAGTTAGAAATGATTATTAAACATTATTTTAATTTTTTTAAATATTTTATTTTTTTATTTGAGATGAGAGAGAGAGAGACAGAAAATGGACATGCCAGGGCCTGTAGCCACTACAAAGTAACTCAACACTAATGTGCCACCTTGTGCACCTGGTTACATAGGTAATGGGGAAATGAACCCAGGTTCTTAGGCTTTGCAGTCAAGTGCCTAAACTGCTGAGCCATCTCTCCAGGCCCTAAGCAATTGTTTAACTGATTTTTGAATGCAGGCCCGAATTGGAAGTTCCTTTATGTTTCTAGAGAAAGCCTGAATGATATAGAGCTAACATAGTGGACATAGGCAAAATAAGCTTGTTTTTCTTTCTATTGCAAGTGAACTAGTTATTGATTACATTTTAATAAAGTCAAATTTCATGTAAACTGTAATCTAATATCTGAAAGGCTAGAGAAGAGAGTTGAAAATCGATCTGTCACCCAAGAAAAAGAGAACATTGTAATGCCAATTTGACTATTAAGCACATTTCCTTGGAACCCTTGGTTTCATTTTACCATGGGCCCATTTCCCCAAGGTAAAAACCCCTTTAGCAGCTGGGGACATTATGAATAAAATATGAGGATAATGAAGCACTTAACTGAGTGCAATGTAAGTAATATTTTAGGAGGAAGAGATGCATGCCTGTGGGATTGGTGTGAGCATGATGTCCTTCAACACTTTGTGGTAATTCCCATGTTAATAAGAGCAATAAACTGGCATAAAAATAAAAATGCTAAGATTTGGTTAAACTCAAGAAAGATTTCCACTACAGTGAAAACTTTAGAATGTGTCTCTTGCAATCAGGTTTGGGTTGCTGGCAGAAATCACTCAACCAAGAGCAGCTTGTGGGGAAACAGAGGTTTATTTTGGCTTACAGGCTCCAGGGGGAAGCTCCACGATGGGAAGGGGAAATGATGGCATGAGCAGAGGGTGGACATCACCCCCTGGCCAACAGAAGGTGGACAAGAGCAACAGGAGAGTATGGCCAAACACTAGCAAGGGGGAGCTGGCTATAACACCCATAAGCCCACCCCAACAATACACTCCCTCCAGGAGGCATTAATTCCCAAATCTCCACCAGCTGGGAACCTAGCATTCAGAACACCTAAGTTTATGGGGACACCTGAGTCAAACCACCACCATGTCAGTCAGAAATAACTGAAAACCACAAAGCAATCTACATTCAAGGCCATGAGGCAAAAAAAAAAAAAAATGTGCTGACAATATTAGTATAGAAATGGGTTGAGATAAATTTCCAAGGTATTAAAATTCTCTTTGTCAAAACAAGAGAGGACTTGTGTCAGTCATGACATATTCTGAGAAATTCCTGGCAAGAGAGGAAGAAAAACATTATTATGATCAACATTTGAAGCATTAAACATCAGATGAGCTCAAGAAATTAATATTTTGCTGGGCGTGGTGGTGCATGCCTTTAATCCCAGCCTGGGCTAGAGTGAGACCCTACCTCAAAAAAATTAATATTTTATTTCATGACACTATCTAGTTAACCATAGTATGAACTCAAAGCATTTAGTTTTACAAATACAGATCTATTTTTCAAGAGTATCTAATGCCTTATGTAGAGGCTCAATCAGATTATATGGATTATTCTTAATGTATACATTATTATATACCCTTAGGTGTCTATGATAATAAGGAAGTCTATTAGAGGATCCACTAGGAATGCAGCTCTTTAGTCATATACATGTGTTCTCTTCTCTAACCTTCCTTCTATTACATAATAGTGATCATCACAAGAAGGGGCTGGAAGAGGGGCCAATAAAAAGGCCAAAGATGGGCTGGAGAGATGGCTTAGTGGTTAAGGTGCTTGCCTGCAAAGCCCAAGGACCCTGGTTTGATTTCCCAGAACCCATGTAAGTCAGATGCACAATGGGGCACACTCATCTGGCATTCATTTGCAGTGGTTGAAGGCCCTGGTGCACCCATTCTCTCTATTTGCCTTTCTTTCCCTCTCGCTCCCTCTCAAACAAATAAAGTAAAATAAATTTTAACAAATAATTTCAAAAGGTACATCTGTAATATTCTGTAAGTAGAATAAGGCTCTGGCGATGTCAAACCTAATCCTCAGTGGAGCAGGATGAAAAGTATGTAAGAAGCTTCATTCATGTGGTTGATAGTCTAGCTCTTGAGTGGTCACATTTGTTTTGATTTTGTTTTTATACAACTCAGGATGGACAGGGGGTGCTTTCTTCCCAGTCAGTACACTTAAGGAATATATTGGTAAACTAGTAAAATGAACCTCAGATACTTTTAAGGGAATTTATTTCGTATATCTGAAAGAAAATTATTCAACTTCCGTGTCCCCCCCCCCTACAATATGATAGTGTTGTGATTGCATTTAGCAAATCAGACATTTATCCTCCTTGATCACTTAGTTCAAGGACTGACAGATCCAACAGAAGACCGGTCTGAACAGGAAGATGCTTAAACTACTTTGAGTTAAATGTCTATTACAAGCACAAGTCTTCATTCACATGAGTGCGGTGTTCCCTTTCCCCACAGTGCAGCCCTCCAGAGAGTGGAAAGCGAAGCGACACTGATGAGGTTATGTACGACGTGCAATGCAGTCTGCTTGCTTTTCCAAGAGCTGACGCATGCGTGTAATGTAATCTCTGAGAAGGAGAGCGCCATCCACGTTTATAAAGCTTTGTCTTGTTTCATGAGAAGCAGCACTCAGAGCCACAATCAAGAAGTGAGGAGAACGTGAAATCCTTACCTGGACGTCTGTGAAAATGAGGAACACATGAGTAACGATGGATGGCTGAGACACCAGCACTTCCAACCGAGCGAGTGAGTCAGCACGACTTTCCGCCTCTACTACCAGCCCTAGGAAAGCTATAAAAGCGATCTTCTGCTCATTTCATTTTTAACATGAAGCGAAACCAGAAATGTTTAAAATAAAAATAGAGTAACTGTGACAACACAACAATAAAAATGTACAAAACACATTTCTCTGGATTCGATAAGTTAATGTGAGTAAAGAAAACCACAAGTACATGTCTTTGAGAATGAGAAAACAAAAGGAATGCTTGCAAGTCCCAGGTAATAAATCACAGGAACTGTACATTGCTTGACTTTCTAACCAACATGTGGCTCATTCTTTGTTGACGCATTCAAAAGCAGTTTTCATTTTTCTTCTTGGAAGAAGCAGGCCAATGCTACCAGCTCAGACAACTGAACGAATGTGCTTCTTTGGGAAGGAATTGTAGAAAACCACCAGGTTCTTAAAACGCTAAGGTGCTTCAGAAACCAGTGAGCATAAACAAGCTTTTTATGAAATTTTTTGTGATCATAACATCTTCCTCAACGTGATGGCATTTTCAAATACGTACTAGATACTTTCAGCTTGAGAAAGAAAACTAACAAACAATATTGTAATCTCCAAAATCAAACATGGCAACAGATTTTGGAATTTCTCCATTAAGATGCTAGGTTAATTGACAAAAGATAAAAATAAATTTAAAAGAATTCAAAAAATGTAGGAAGTTGGGCTGGAGAGATGGCTTAGCAGTTAATCACTTGCCTGTGAAGCCTAAGGGCCCCAGTTTGAGGCTTGATTCCCCAGGACCCATGTTAGCCAGATGCACAAGGGGGCACATGCATCTGGAGTTCATTTGCAGTGGCTGGAGGCCCTGGCGCGCCCAGTTTCTCTCTCTCTCTCTCTCTCTCTCTCTCTCTCTCTCTCTCTGTAGCTCTTAAATAAATAAAAAATGAATAAAATATTTTTTAAAATGTAGGAAGCCAAATGTTTATAATTTCATGGCATCTGATATGCTTAAAGGAAACTTTAGTATAGAAGGAATATTGTTTAACCCAAGTGGAAAACAAATCCTACTTTTTATGTTAATTCAAATACCTCTTATGGTCTACCTGAGTAAAGATTGGGCAAAATTCAGTGTATTTATCAAAGTGAACACATTTGCTTCTCAGAATCCACTGCATCATGACAACTGCTCTACATTTCCACTTGTAAATGAAACAGAAATGTGTGCCTCTTTTCTATTACTAATATATTCAAAAGCGTTACTAATGCTGGGCATGCCAAAAACTGGGCCCAGCTGTCGAATTCATCTGCATATCAGAATCACCTCAGGAGCTTTGTCAGCTCTCCTATTCCCTGTAGACTTACCTGAGTTTCTCCATAATAGATGGAAACCTAGCCAGGCGTGTTGGCGCATGCCTTTAATCCCAGCACTCGGGAGGTAGAGGTAGGAGGATTGCCGTGAGTTTGAGGCCACCCTGAGACTACATAGTGAATTCCAGGTCAGCCTGGGCTAGAGTGAGAGCATACCCTGAAAAAAAAATCCATAATAGATGGAAACCTAAGACGCTTTAGTGTGTAGATTTTTTGATGTCATGGTAATTTTTAGTAAGCAGCCAGAATTGGGAAACATCATTTTGTTGTTGTTGTTGTTGTCTTACATGTTAAAATACACCAAGACAGAACCTATGTCCATTTTACATCTCCTCAGGACACCACATTATATAAATTTGCTTTTTTGTCATCCTAGTGTATAGTAGTGCATGGTAGTGTATGGTAGTGTATAGTAATGTATGGTAGTGTATGGTAGTGTACGGTAGTGTATGGTAGTGTATAGTAGTGTATGGCAGTGTATACTAGTGTATGGTAGTGTATGGTAGTGTATACTAGTGTATGGTAGTGTATGGTAGTGTACGGTAGTGTACGGTAGTGTATGGTAGTGTATGGTAGTGTATGGCAGTGTATACTAGTGTATGGTAGTATATGGTAGTGTACGGTAGTGTATGGTAGTGTATGGTAGTGTATGGCAGTGTATACTAGTGTATGGTAGTGTATGGTAGTCTATAGTAGTGTATGGCAGTGTATACTAGTGTATGGTAGTGTATGGTAGTGTATACTAGTGTATGGTAGTGTATGGTAGTGTACGGTAGTGTATGGTAGTGTATGGCAGTGTATACTAGTGTATGGTAGTGTATGGTAGTCTATAGTAGTGTATGGTAGACACACAGTGAGAAAAAATAATGTAGACAAGTGTATAACATTCCCTGAGTGAACCAATAAGTAAATGAATCAACTGACATAAAGAAATGTTTTAACTTTGAATGGAATTCTATGCCATGTATCTCCATTATTCCTGAAGCCATCTTATGTCACACAGTTTTGGATTTCGGGTAAATTTAATCCTGTTGCTCCCTAGTAGTCTATAATGAGGCAGTGTCATTTACTATTGTAAGGCACAATATGTTGAGGCTAGTCTTCTATACACCATTATCATAATCATGGAAATACATAGCACATAGAAGAAATATTGAAATTACTGTTCCGTAAATGCTTGGAGAAAAAGTTCTCCAAAGATACTGCAATTTGGTTATCTTAGATTTTTTTTTATTGAATAGTATATTGTAAAATCTTGTACATTCCTGTCAGGTTCTACTCCTATGCTCTCTCTTCTCTACCCCCACTTGATGATGGGCCTCATCAGTGGGGTCCCAAGGATTCACTGTGGTCATGAATGTAAGTACAGCTGCTTTGTGGAGGGGCAGGCAATGGCTCCGAGTCCACCTTCCCACGCTGAGTCTCTCACCAGCTTTCTCCCCTCCCCTCCCCACAAAGTCCCCTGAGCCTTGGAGGGCCTGCTGTGTGTGAGTCTCCTTTTGTGTTTGTTGAGCTCTCTGGAGCCTCTGGTCTTTCTGCTTTGATGCATTTGAGACTCCTCGGTGTCCACTCCACCTCCCTGGAAGCAGTGCGAGCAGCCATTACATTTAATCGGCCACTTTCCCTGTAATGCCTTCCGGGCACCAGCAGATGGGCTCAAGAAGAGTTGTCTCTTGCTCTGCAGTCAGCTTCCCTTTCTTGTCCTCCTGATACATCGTGGGTCTTCCCAGCCTACACCTCCACCTGCGAAAATCAGATTCTCCAGCCAAGAGGAAGAGCAGCATGGGTCAAGGGAGAAAAACATGGACATTTAGAAGACGTTTGAGAGGAATAAACTCCCTCTAAACAAAGACCAGTGGAAGCTTCCATCTAGGGTCTATGACCTTTCAAGCCACGGGCTTCTGACTTGGTTCACAGTACCAGGTATGAATTTCCTGCCACTGAGCAGGCCTCATGTCTAATCAGAGGACAGTTGATGACCCCCATAACCCATGTGCCACTATTGTACCAGCGGGTACATTTTACCTGGCAGGTTGATTTTACAGCTCACGGGATCCACTGTTTGTTCAGACTGTTGGTGACTATTATCCCCAAATAGCTCATCTGGCACATTATGGTTCTATGAGAGCTAGGCAGCAGGCAACTGGCTTCTGTCTCAGTTCCAGCATGATGTCTCAGTGTCCTGCATACACAGCCTATGGCGTCTTCAGCGAAAGATCCGGTGGGTAACCAAGTGGTTTGGCGATGACCTACATTGTTTTGGGGGCTCTATGAGTCTTCCTAAATAGCAGCTCACTGAGGGGGGTTACAGAGTTCTGACACTGGGATTTACCAGCAGCAGCCTATGATTTGAAGATAAACCTTTCTTCACCCAGTCAGGGTACTTCTGCCCAAAATAGCCACTCCCCTAGCTATATCTTTTAATTATCAATATAAGAGGAAGTTTTCCATGGTACTGATTCATGCCATCATTAACTTTGTGTATCTCCGCTCTCCCCTCTCCTCCTTTACCCCCATTTCCCCAAGGCCATTGCACATCCTGTATTGTGTCCCTCGACTTGTCTGTCATCTATCCCTTCTTCAAGCCTCATTCTAGCTTCGTAACTAGTACCGCTGACACTCACAACAACTCACAGGCCAATCAGAATCCTCCAGGTTAGGATCCGCATATCAAGGAGAATATGCTACAGTTATCATGCTGAGCCTCCGTGATATCACATGATGTGATTTCTCTAGATCCATCCATTTTCCTAAAAAAATCATAATTTCCTTTTTCCTTACTGCTAAGTAGAAGTCTATTGTGTGTATGCAGAAGATGACTATCCATTCATCAGCTGATTGGCATCTGGGCTGATTCCATTTTCTAGCTATTGTGAGCAGCGACAAGCACAGCTGAGCAGGTGCCTCCGCGGTAAAGAGTAGAGGCTTTAGGGCGGATTCCCAGCACTGGCACAGATAGGACAAAATAGTAGATCTATTTTTACACTTTCGTTTTTCAAGGTAGGTCTCTTCCTAGAGACTGACCTGCCATTCACTATGTAGACCCAGGCTGGCCTTGAACTCACAGTGATCCTCCTACCTCAGCCTCCCAAGTGCTAGGACTTAAGCTGTTCACCACCACACCCAGCCAGCTTTAGGTTTTTGAGGAACCTCCATACTGATTTCCATAGTGGCTGTACAAGTTTGCACTCCCACAGCCATGGATGAAGGCTCCTCTTCACCCACTCTCTCATTAGCATGTGCTATCATTTGACTTTTATATGATACCATTCTGTCCCGAGTGAGAGGGCATCTCAGTATCACTACAATTTGCATTTCCCTTATTGATAATGATTCTCAACACATTTTTAGATGTTTATAGGCCATTTGTATTTCACCTTTTGAGAATTCTCTGTTCAATTCCGTGCCTCATTTTTGACTGGGATAATTTACTTTTCATTGCTTTTTTTTTTTTTTTTTTGAATTCTTTGTGTATTCTAGATACTAAACTTCTGCTAGTTGTTGAGTTGGCAACGATTTTCTTCCATTCAGTAGCTTGCCTGTTGACTCAGTAGATGTTTCACTTAACTGTATAGTGGCTTTTAGGTTTCATGAGATCCCAGTGGTCAAGTGTCTAATCCCTTGAGCTACTGGGGTTTTATTCAGAAATTCTTTCCTTATGCTTATATGTTGGACTATTCCCCCTGTTTTTTTTTTTTTTTCTAGTTATTTTAAAGTTCCAGATCTTATGTTGAAGTCCTTGGTTGTTTTTTGTACAGGGTAAGAAAAGAAGGTCTAGACTCATTCATCCTCACATGGTTATCCAGTTTCTCCAGCTCCATTTGCTTAAAATGCTATGTTTAATCCAGTGTGCATTTTTTGGTCTCTTTGTCAAACATTACATAGCTGTAGTCATTAGAACTTACAGCTACATTTTCTATTCTGCTTTATGCCAGCACCATACTGTTTTAATTACTATGGCTTTGTATTATATTTTGAAATCAAGTAATGGTAATAACACCAGTAGTATTCTTTTTGCTGAGGACAATTTTTTTTGGCATCTGAAACCTTTCTGGCTTTCATATTAATTTAGAGAGATTTTTTTTATTTCTGTGAAGAATGGTGCTGGAATTTTGATTAGAATTGCATGGAATCTATATGTTGATTTTTATAATATGGTCATGTTCCTGATATCAATTATTCTGATCCATGAGCTTGGGAAATCATTCCATCTTCTCATGTTTCCTTCAGTGTTTTTACATTTTCAGTATATAGGCCTTTCACATCCTTGGTTAGGTATATTCCAAATTTATTTAATGTTGTGTGGCTATTTTCAATAGGACTGCTACCCTGGTTTCCTTCTCTAACTTTTGTCACTTGTGTACACCATGACTACTGGTTTGTGTTTTGACTTGATTGTATATCCTGACACTTTACTGAAAGATTTCACAAGTTTAGGAGCATTTTGGTGCAGTCTTTCAGATCACTTATGTATAGAATCTGGAAACAGGGTCACTTTGACTTCTTCTTTTCCAATGTGCCTCTCTTTCATTGCCTTCCCTTGTTACATCTCTCAAGCTAAGACTTAAAATGCTGTGCTAAGTAGCAGTGTGGAGAATGAAAGTCTCCATTTTGTTCCAGACCTTACTGGAAATGCTTTAATTTTTACATATATGTATATGTAAAAATTATTTATATATTTTAATTATATGTAATTAATATATATAATTATATATTTTATATATACATATATATATAATTTTTTAGTATTGTAACATATGATCTACCCATCCCAAGTTTCTCTAGTGTTTTAGTCATGAAAGGATGATGTATTTTCTCAGTTACTTTTTCTGTACCTATTTATATGGGTCATTTCTGTCCTTAAGTCCAGTTACATGATCTGTCATTTTTACAAGTTTCCATATGGTGGACCATCCATACATCCCTGGGATGAAACTTACTTGATCAAGGTGGATGATACTTTTGATGTGTTCTTGGATTCAATTTACTAGAATTTACTGAGAATTTTTGCATAAGTTTAGCAGGGATATTAGTCTATATTTTTTTTCTTGTGTCTTGCTCTGCTTTTGGTAACAGTGTAATATTGGCTGCATAGAAGGTGTCTGGAAGCCTTCTCTCCTTTTCAACTTTGCAAAATTACTCTTTCATGAGCATAACTTGTTTTAGATCTTTTATCAAGGTTTGGTTGAACATGTTAATGAATCTATATGGGTCTAGTTTATTTATTTATTTTTATTTACTGGATGGGGGGGGTTAATTACTCCTTGAATCTCATTAGATGTTATAACTCTATTAAGGTATTTATCTCTTCTGGATTTAGTTCTGATAGGTCATATGCATCCAAAAATTTATTCATTTCTATCAGGTTTTCTAGTTTTGTAAAATATATCCTACTGCTTCTCCCAGTTTCACTGGTATCTATTATAGCAACTCTTTTTGTCTCTAATATTGTGCACTAGAGTGTTTTCCATTTTTACTTTTGATCAGTTTGGCTAGGGGTTTATCAAACTTGTTCATGTTTTCAAAAAAGCAGCTCTTCATTTCATCGCTTACATTTTTTTTCTTCATTTCCAATCTATTGATTGCTGCCCTGATTATTTTGTACTGTCTGGTGCTTGGGGTTTGGATTGTTGTTTTTCTTTTTTTTTTTCCAGGACTTCAAATTTATCATTAAGTTACTTACTTGAGATCTATTTTTGTAATATAAACATTTACAACTATAAACTTCCTTTTTAGGACTGCTTTCTTTGTGTCGATAAATTTTGGTATGTTATGTTGTCATTGTCATTTAGTACTAGGAATTTTGTGGTTACTTTTTTTTATTTCTTCATTGACCTATTCATTATTCAATTGTGTATTGATCAATCTGTAGGAGAATGTTTTCTTCATTCTCATCCATTTCACTCAGCTGCCTGTTGAGCTCATTTTGTTTCTCTTCCATTTCATTCAGCAGTTTGCTCATGGCCTGATTATGTTTGCTGGATATGCTTGCCGTGATTGCATTGTGGAATTTGGTATCCTAAGTTTCCTCTAAGTCATTTTAGAACTAGGGTTTTTTTTTTTAATGTTCTTATTTATTTGAAATTAAAAGGAAGGGAAGAAAAAAAGGGGGGGAATCAATGGGTGTGCCAGTGTAAACTAATTCCATATGCATGTGCTGTTTTGTGCATCTAGCTTACGTGGGTATTGGGAAATCAAACCTAAGCCATCAGGCCTTGCAAGTAAGTGACTTTAACCACTGAGCAGTCTCTCCAGCCCTGGGATTAGGTGTTTTTGATGAGGATCTCTTGCCTTGGATTCTTGTGTTATTTTGCTTTCGGGTGTGCCCATCTCCAGGGAGTCCTTTTGTCTCATTGATAATGCAGTAACAGTAGCTCTTGTGGAGCCTGTGCTGGGGGGCTGATAAGCCTCTTTGATTTAGGTGCACACAGGATGGCCTCTATCATAGGGTTAGGATAGAATGGATACACTGGAAGTTGAGCAGGCTCCCCTTGCATGTGCAGCTCTACATGGGTCTGGATGGACCCTGGGTGACCGGCCTGCCGAATGCCAAGCTCAAGAGTCCCCACCTTGCTCAGTGCAGCTGAACCAGCCTAAGGATTAAGTGAGTCTATGAATTCACTAGACTTGGGGATTTGGGGGTTAGGGCTGCCCCAGAGGGTAGAGGGGGAGGGTTCACTAGACTGGGGGATTAGGCCTGTCCCAGGGGGTAGAGGGGAAGGGCTCACCTGGACCCTCAGCAGCCAACTCAGCCCCAGGCTGGGGAGTACAATCAGCTCCACTTTAAGATGTTTGTAAATACGTAAAAAACTCACTTTGTTGGATGGTATAAGTAATAATTTTATGAAAGATAGCTATCATCTTTTAAAAATTATTAAATCCTTAAATACAGTGGCTTAAAAACTATGACTTACTTGGGAATAATAGACATTAAATTAGAACATTCTTTTTTGTTGTTGTTGTTTTGAAGTAGGGTCTCACTGTAGCCCAGGCTGACCTGGAATTCACTATGCAGTCTCAGGGTGGCCTTGAACTCATGGTGATCCTCCTACCTCTGCCTCCCAAGTGCTGGGATTAAAGGTGTGCACCACCACGCTTGGCTAAAACATTCTTTTTTGAACCAAATTTTTCAGTAAAGTTTCTTAGATATAACATAAATTTGAATTATACATAAATATATAAGACTAAAAATATATAATATTTGCATATCTGATTTAAATATAATGTGTACATAAATAACTACTTTCTATATCCTCTTTAATTTTTTTAAATTTTTTATTTTAGAGACAGAGAGAAAGTTGGCACACCAGGGCCTCAGTCATTGTGATCTAATACTAGATGCTTGTGCCACCTAATGGGCACATACGACCTTGCCTTTACCTCACCTTTGTGCATCTGGCTAACATGGTATCTGGAGAGTTGAACTTGGGTCGTTAGGCTTCTTAGGCAAGTGTCTTAACCACTAAGCCATCTCTCCAGCCTTCTATATTCTTATGAGGTATTTAAAGAGAAAATAATTTATAAAATATTTAGTCAAGCAAGAAATTTTATTAAGCTACATTATTTCCATGGTGCCTTTCTCCCAACTCCCTGATATGCATGGTGAGACATTTTACTTTGTTTATTAGTCCTCAAATGTGGACTCATAATGTATGTTGTCTAACATATTACAACTCACCCAAACAGGTCCTGGTCAGCTACTTCCATCCATCTTGTCTCTGGGAACTTGGGATAAATGTTTGTCTTACTGTCAACTGAATGTATTAGGACTGCACCTTTTCAAAAATGTCCAAGCATCACACAATGTATCCTGCTGGAAACCAATGCCAAGGTAACACTTTTCTTTAGTAACTAAATCTCCATAAAGACATGTGTACATGCGTGTACAACATACCTGCTTTTATGTCTATAGAGAACATGTCATTTTAGTTTTAGAATTCTGAAAAATAGCCAAAGGAATTCTAAAGTAAGCAATGGTTCTTACTGATGGAATGAAATACATATAGTCTAAGTGTAACTTTAAATCTTCCTGTGATTTCATAATACAGAAATATTACCACCAATAGTATTTATGATGAAAATTTCTGGTGTATTTAAAACAAGCAAATCATTCACATGACACATAACAACAGTCTCCTCCATTCTACTGTTTGAAGATGTATGTGTGCATGCATATGGGTTTTCAAAGTTTTGTTATCCTAATATAAGCAAAGGTAACTAGAAGTCATTCTCAGTAAATTTATGAAATTCCCATTTGTCTTCACTTTGCCTCAAACTATCTCAAGTGTGGGAATCCCTGTATGAGAAAGGGTACCAAGTGTCTATCCTGTCATCTTCTCTCATAAGATCCAATAATCAACCAATGTGGGCTGTTAGATCTGCAGCACCTTTGCTAATACGTGAAATAAAGATGTAACAGAGGGCTGGAGAGATGGCTTACCTGTTAAGATGCTTGCCTGCAAAGCCTAAGGAGCCTGTTTGATTCCCCAAATCCCATGTAAGCCAGATGCACAATATGACACATTGCAAGGTCACACGTGTGTGGAATTTGATTACAGTAGCTGGAGACCCTGTGTGCCAATTCTCTCTCTCTCTTATAAAATGGCCTGTCTGTTGGGCTTGCCTCCAATATGTATATACTTCTGTTTTCAGTGGTCAATGGCAGAACAGTTTTCAGTAAGCTGATGAGCACAGGTTGAGAGGAACAGGAAACGGATGATAAGGGTCGGAGCCTCACAGCATCATGAACTCAGATACAACATTCTTGAAGAAATTTGTGGGCAATGATGTTAATCTGTGATCCATGGACAATCAAGTTGTATTAGATCTCATCTTAGGGCATCAGAGGACATTTTAAAATAGGAGCTTCCCTGTGGATTTGTGTATATGTGAGTCTTATAATGTTGCACACAGTTGAGTAAAAGTATTCATGGTTTTCACGCATTTCCAAAAGGGACTTTGACTCTCTTATATCCAATTTAAACCCTTCTAGTGACTTTTCAGACAGATACTTAGGCAATCTGTGGGAAAGTTTAACCTGTTCATCATATAGGATACTCTTTAAAAATAATTTTTGCTTAGATATATATTCCAGTTTCCATACAGTAAAATTCACTTTTTTATATCTTTGGTGACTTTTGGAACCAATATAAAGTTGTAAAACAATAATAATGATTGAAAAGAAGTCCCCCCATGTAGCCTGAATATTTTCACAGTGTTATAAAAGTGGAATTATTTTAGCTTGCAGCCTCTGGTGTCTCATGTATTTCACTTAGAATAATGCATTTGAGACTCAGTAGTTTGTTTTTTTATTAGAATGTAATAATCCAGTGTATGAAGTATCACAAGTTGTTTTATCTGCAAATAGAAAGCCTTTGAATTTGTTTCCAATTTTTGGAAAAAAATGGACATTATATTGCTGCTATAAACATATATGTGCTGTTTTATATGTAAATATGCATCTGACTAGGCAAATACACAGGATAAAGATACGTCAGTCATAAGATAAGTATATGTTTAACTTTTTGAGAAATTGTCAAACTGCTTCCTAAAGCATCTGCCTGCACAGTTTCTCTACATCCTCCTCAGCATTTAATATGTTCAGAAGTTATATTTTAGCCTTTCTGCTACTCGGTAGTGGTGTCTTATTATGGTCTTAATGTACTTGCCCCAGTTATGAGTGCTCTTGATTATCATGTGTGAGCTTATTATCTCTCCTTTGGTGAAATGGCTCTTCAAATAAATTCACTTCTTAATATTTTTCCTTCCTTTGAGTTTTTACAGAACTGTTGATATGTGTTATATACAAATTCCTTATCAGATATGTGAGTTGCAAGTATATCCTTCATTCTTCTAAACTTTCTCCAGCTGTTAACAGCACTTTCTGGAAAGCAAAAGGTTTCAGTTTTGTTAAATAAAAATTTATCTATGTCCTTCTTTTGTGTATATAAATCTGATGATTTGCTTTTTCCAATGACAATTGTTTTCCTCCTCTGTGTTAGTTTAAACATTTATAGTTCTTAATTTATATTAGAGCATGCCATTGAATTTAAGTTAATATTGCACAGGGCATGAGCAATATGTGTGTGTGTGTGTGTGTGTGTGTATTTCTAAGTACAGTGGTATTATCTTTAAAAAATGGTACTTTCATGTATTAATTACCTTTGTATCTTTGTAAAACAGCAACTGGCCTTATTTGTACAGGTATGTGTTTCCTATTGTACCCTATTGGTATGTGTGTGTATTCTTTGGCTAACACCACGGTTTCCTCATAACTGAAGTCTCCCCTACTGCAGTGATAAATAAGGTCATAAGTTAAGAAGTACAAGAAACACTCTAAGGTCAAGAAATAAATGAAACAAAGTTCAGAAAGCTTCTGAAGCTTGCACGACTCACAAAGCCTCTCCCCAGTGTGATAAAGCAGCAAGCACTTGCTGGGGAAGTGAGACGAAATCTGAACTTCCAGGCTGCTTGCGTTTTGTGTAGGGAGCATTGGCTGTATAGCTTCCACGAGCTGTCACTATTTGAGAGGGGAGAGAAGTTTTAGTAGATTCCTTTGCATTATTCATGCTCCCACGAGTAACCCTAATAAATTCATTGGTTCACTGTGCTAAACTTGAGTAAAATCATTTCTTTTATCTACCACTGGTTTACTGTCTAAGGTCAATAAATGTTTGTTCTCATCATCCCCATAAAAAGTCACACAACAGCCATATTGTCTTGAGTGCTTATTTAAAGTCATAATATCAGATGATGTGTGGGGTCCTATACTTTGTTATTTTTCAAAAGTAAATTTGCCTTTTCAGTTCCTGTTTTGTGAATTTTATCTTGGGTGGGGACATAAACACATGTTTATTCACCCTCGTGAGGGCGTAGATGACAGTTAAAGCAATGCTTGCACTAAAATACAATTTTGGTAAACCAATGAGTTTATGGGGGTTAGTTACAGAGTGTGTAAGGACAATGAGTAACTCAGAGGGAGCTGGATCACCAAAAAAATACCACCCCATTCTGGGTAGCAACCTCATGGAAGCCTCTTCATGAGTCCTCCTTCCAGTAGACCTTCAAATCCTATAGAATTTAGCCCCTTTCAAAATCACAGCTGGGAGGGAGGGCAAGAGAAATAGAGCACTGGTATCCCAGGTGGTGGTCCTATGATCTTCCCCTCCTCCTTCTAGTTCTAGGGGTTAATAGTCAATAGTTCCATTGCCATTACCATAAACTTGCCCATCATGTTCTTCCTAGAGGAGAAGCACCATACAGTTGGTCTCTTTACCTAAATGTGATACAAGATTTTCAATCTCTATGAAATGCTTGTTGGCCTTTTGCTTTGAACTGATTTCAATCTGTAGATCAACTTTGGATGATCTGACTTATAGAGTCCTTCAATGTATTGCGTTGTGCATTTCCTTATTTAATACCATATAAAGATAAAAGAATGTGAGGTGGGATTATGATTCTAAGGAAAGGGATAAACTGTTCACCCAAAATCAGATGTCTGTAGCTGCCTGGATTTACATCTGGGTCCTCTATTCTGTTCCATTGACCTTCAAGTCTGTTTTGTGCCAGTATCATGCTGCTTTTGTTACTATAGCTCTGTAATGTAGTTTAAAATCAGGGATGGTGTTACTGCCAGCCTAACTTTTTTGATGAGTGTTGCATTAAATGTGAGAGAATTGGTGCACCAGGGCCTCCAGCCACTGCACTTGAACTCCAGATGCATGCACCACCTTTGGTGCATGTACAACCTTGCCCATTTGTGTCATCTTGTGCATCTGGCTTATGTGGGACCTGGAGAATTGAACATAGGTCCTTAGGCTTCATAAGCAAGCACCTTAACCCTAAGCCATCTCTCTAACCCTTATTATATTTTCTTTGGTTTGCATCTTTAGTAGTTTAATTATAATATGGTTAGGAGAGGTTCTTTCCTGGTTTTGTCTGTTTGGTGTTATAAAAGCTTCCTCTATCTATATTGGCATCTCTTTCCCTATTTGGGGGAAAGTTCCTTCTGTAATTTTGTTGAAAATACCAGCTGTCTTTGGATTGAAATTCTCCTTCTAGTATACCCTGAATTCTTGTGTTTGATATCTTCATAGTATCCCAAATGTCTTGAAATTCCCATTTGTACCACCCTACTAGTGTGTTTTTCTTTATATTGGACTGTAATAGATCTGTCATGATGTCTTCAAGTGTAGATGTTCTGTCCTCTCCTGATCCATTCTACTGGTGAGACTTTCCACAGAGTTTTCTACTTGACTTACTCTTTTTTGCATTTCTCATATTTCTGATTGGTATTTCTTCATTATCTTTATTTCTTTGCTGATGTCTAGTATTGACCTCCTTATGTCATTAATTTGGTTTCCTGTATTTTCTTAGAATTCCTTCAGGTATTTGTTTTCTTTTGTGATTCCTTTGATTTCTTTGAACATAGATATAATCATTCTTTATAATTCCTTTTCAGGTATTTAATATAAATCAGTCTCACTGGAGGTCATTTCGCATAGGTTTACAATTTTTGTTGGAATTATATTGTCTTGATTTTTTTGTGTTTCTTGTATTATAATGTATCTATCTTTGCATGTTGAGTTAATTCGATGTTTGAATTTTCTAATTCTCTGCTATATTCTTAGATGTGTAAATCAGGCATTATATATCTTCAGGATAGGAACCTAAGGTGCCAGGTGTGGCTCTTATATTACTCCCAGAGTAATAGCAGAAGTGACCCTAGGTTGAGTTTGCCTGATATGCAAGTATTCTAGTAGGATGGGTAGAGCGAAATATAGGGAAATTTTGAAATTAAACTGTGCAATATACACATTCAATCAAAACCAGCACTGATTATTTATGCAAGTGTGGGTATTAAAATAAACAGATAATCTAACAAAGCCACAGTTGTAGTCAGGTTCACATTACTGGCAGAAATCACCTGACAAAGAGCAGCTTGTAAGGAGGAAAAAAAGGTTTATTTTGGCTTACAGACTTGAAGGGAAGCTCTATGATTGCAGTGGAAAACGACAACATAAACAGAGGGTGGACATCACCACCTGACCAACATCAGTTGGACAACATAAGCAGGAGAATGTGTCAAACACTGGCAAGGGGAAACTGGCTAAAATACCCATAAGCCTGCCCCCAACAATATGGTGCCTCCAGGAGGCATTAATTCTCAAATCTCTATCAGCTGGTAATCTAGCATTCAGAACACCTAAGTTTATGTGGGACACCTAAACCAAACCACCACATTCTGTCCCTGGCCCCCATAAACTGATAACCATACATGATATAAAATACAATGCATTCAGTCAAACTTTAAGCATCTCCATAGTTTTTAATCAATCCCAATGATGTTCAAACATTCCCATAGTCCAAAGTCTTTTAACTGAGCCATTATACCAAAAAATCACCAAAAAACTCATAAGGGCAGAGAATAAACATTCACACTACAAAAGATGGTATTGGGCATAGCAAAGAAATATTCAACCATATTACCATGGGGTAATTTTTTATAATCATTGAAGTTGTTAATAAAAATTTGAAAAAAAATATTCAACCAATACAGGATTTAAGCAGAGCAAACATCAAACTCTGTAGCTCCAAGTCCAACAACTCTAGCCAGTAACAAGTCGCCAAGTCTGATAATTCTAACCAGCAACAAGTCTTTGGAATTCCAATTCCACTCCTCCAGCTAGGCTACTCACAGTCCTGGAAAATTTCATCCAAGACTAGCAGCCTTCTTTAGCAGCCATCCAGTGACCCTAGCATCTCCACTGCAACCCACAGTTCATCCTCACGGCTTCATTGGGTCTCCATGCAGGCATCTAACAAATCTGCTTTACAGGGCCCATAGCCATTTCCAAACCACAAGGCTGTGGTTGCAAGTTCAATGACCCTCTCTTTCCTGCATGTCTTATACTTTATAATGCCAGGTGGGGTACCAATTTGTTAATCCCCAGGGGGGAGGTGATAAAGCAGACTTTGAAGAACAGGACACTCCTTCAGCATTCAGGCCTCTCCAAAAGTCTACATTCTTTCAGTTGGCCCAATCTTAATGGTTGTAATTTCTCATACAATTGCAGATGGATGGGCAGAAGTTTCGGCCCACAGATTTCACTTTTTTTTCTGTGCCATATCCCTCTGCTCACAACAGTCCATTTCTATGCAATCCAACCCTGCACAACTTCTCAGGACACAGCCATAACAGCAAGCCTCTCACACAAACTGCTTCTAGCCCAGTCCAGTGAAAGATCTTTCTCACCCTCATAAACCATAGTTCTCACTGCATTCAGGTCTTTCAATTGTGACCAGAATGTTCCATCCAGCTGTATTTACAGCATTGCAAGGCATCTCTTAGGCCAAGGTTTCAAATCCTTCCACGTTCCTCTTGAAAATCAGCTCCAAAAGGCCAAAACCACACAGTCAGGTGTCTAGCAGCAATGCCAGTCATGCCAACATTACTGTTGCAGTCAGGTTCACATTGGTGGCAAGAAGTCACCTGACCAAGAACAGCTTGAGGGGAAAAAAAGTTTATTTTGGCTTACAGACTCAAGGGAAGCTCCATGATGGCACAGGAAAATGATGGCATCAGCAGAGGGTGAACACTACCTCCTGGCCAATATCAGATGGACAATATCAGCAGGAGAAAGGGCCAAATACTTGCAAGAGGAAGCTGGCTATAATACCCATAAGCCTGCCCCCAACAATATACTGCCTCCAGGAGACATTAATTCCCAAATCTCATGAGCTGGAATCTAGCATTCAGAACACGTAAGTTTATGGGGGACACCTGAATCAAACCACCACAAGTGGGGATTAAAGTAAACAGATAATCTAACAAAGCTACAGGCCCTAAGGGTGTGTGTTGATCCACACCCTTAATCCTTTGGATTGGGAGGCTAAAATTTCTGGTGTATAATGGGTTCCAGGTCAGCCTGGGACTGAGTGAGACTCTGCACCCAAGAAATAGAGAAAAAGAAGGCACTATAAATCAGGAAATAACAAAGCTACACAAGTCAGCCCCAAAACACAGCTCATTTACAAATGGTAAAGCTGACCACTAGTGCATCAATCAAATCCAACACATAACCTACCCTGACGTGGAAGGTGAGATTAGTCCTTCCAGGGCAGATCCATTTGCCTAACTTTGGGGCCAGGTATTGACCGGGAGAATGTAGGCCCTATTACTTTTGCGATGGCTTCGGCCTCACCAATGCTGAGTGCCCACTTGGGTCCCCCTTTACTGCGCTGTGGACTTGGCTATGCTGGTTTGCTTAGTGGATCTTGCTGGGCTGTTTGTTTGTTTGTTTGTTTGTTTGTTTGTTTGTTTGTTTTTGATTATTTGAAGCAGGGTCTCCCTGTAGCCTAGCCTGACCTGGAATTCACTATGTAGTCTCAGGCTGGCCTCAAACTTACAGTGATCTTCCTACCTCTACCTCCAGAGTGCTGGGATGAAAGGCGTGTGCCACCACGCCCAGCTGACCTGCTGTTTGGATGGGCTGTGCTGGATGCTGTGAGACCAAGATCTCTTGGGGTTCTCCTGTAGTTGTTGGCACTGGCAGCTGCAGGGGAGGCTGTGGAGGGTGCCTGAAGTTCCCAAGCCGCTCAGCTGGTTGTGTGGTTGCTAGAAGCTCGGAGCTCTCCTGCTTCGCTGCTGAGGTTAACCATTCCTTCTACACCTGCACTTTTCAGTAGAAGAGTTAACTGCGCTGTTTTTCTGCTCATCCCCCCCCTGCCCCCGCCCACCTAGACTGCTTTGGTATGGTGACCACGCCACTGTCTTAACCGGAAGTCCCTCTTCATTATTAGGTTACTAGCTGTTCTGTGATACGCTTTTCTTCAACCCTTCAGGGCACTGTTAGAGTGAGTATTCTTGCGGTATGTCTCTTGGTTTTCCTCCAAGTTAGAGTACCTACCTTACTTTTAGGTTTTTAATATTTTTATTTATTTATTTATTTATTTATATTTATTTTTATTTTTTTGGTTTTTCCAGATGGGTCTCACTCTAGCCCAGGCTGACCTGGAATTCACTATGGAATCTCAGGGTGGCCTTGAACTCACAGTGAACCTTCTACCTCTGCCTCCCGAGTGCTGGGATTACAGGTGTGCACCACCACGCCCAGCTAGGAATTTTAAAAGATATTTTATATATTTGCTGTGTGAGGGTACACCAGGGGCTGTTTCCACTGTAAACATATACCAGACACTTGCCACACCTTTTTGTGTTCAACTTTGCATGGGTGTTGGAGAATTGAACCTGGGCCATCAGGCTTTGCAAACAAAAGGTTTTAAACACCAAGACATCTGCCCAAACCTTATTCACTTTTATTTTTTTCAATATTTTATTTATTATTTGAGAGAGAGAGAGAGAGAGAGAGAGAGAGAGGGAAGATGGGTGCACAAGGGCCTCCAGCCACTGCAAACAAACTCCAGACACATGTGCTACCTATTGAGCCTGGCTTACTGGGTACCAGGAGATCAAACTGGGGTTCTTTGCCTTTGTAGGCAAGCACCTTAACCACTAAGCAATCTCTCCAACCCTTCACTTTTATTTTTGAAACATGTCCTTACTGATTATAGAATTTCACATCTACAGAATAAAATTCAGTGTTTCACTCTCTTCTGGCCTTTATGACTATAATTTTTTTCTCTATCTTTAGCATCATAAACTAAATTTTCAAGTTAATAAACATAATTTTCTTAAAAAAATGAAATTTAGTTTTTAAATATTTTGTGCATTTATATGATATATGGAGTATAGCTATATCATTTATAGAAAAATGGAAGCAAGAGCCAATAATCATATGAAGATATATAAGGCAATTTCAAAAAAATGAATATTGTATGTGTGTCTTCTCTTACTGAGAGGTATTAAATTTTAAAATATTTTTGTTTATTTGCAAGCAGAGAGATAGAGAAAAAGAAATGGGTTCAGCAGGACCTCCAGCCACTGCAAATGAACTCCATACCTTAACCACTGTACATCTGGCTTTATGTGGGTACTGGGCAATCAAACTGTGTTCAGTAGGCTTCATAGGCAAGCACCTTAACTGCTGAGCCATCTCTTCAACCCCAGGTCCTCAATTTAAATGGATACATGAAATCATGGAACTACGGTCTGGGGAGACAAAGGGAATAAACGGGGGGGGGGGGAAGTGTGAGCATAAAGAAAACAGAAGATGCATTCTGTGACTTTGCCCTCTTGGCGTCTCACCAAGTTTCTTAGCTATGTTATAAAAGCAAGTCATTAAATCCAGCATTTCTTCAATTATTTTTTTATCACTACTTCTTTCTCTCTCCTCAATCTTAAATTGAAATTTTGTTATAATTTTTTATTTTATTTTACCTTATTTTGTTTTATCTTATGCCATTGTCTTTTTGACAATTTTATTCATGTATATAATATATTTTGATAATATTCATTCCATTTGACATCTATTGTCTATTTCCCTCTCTGACTAATCCCCTTCTTTCTCCCAAGTAGTCCTTTCCCTCTTCCATGTCTTTTTAAATTTTTCTGTGACCCAGCAGGTTTAATTAGTGTTGCTTGAATAAATATGATTGATGGGTATTGACTGGAACTCCACAACTAAACAGCATCATGACTCTCTTGCCCGGCAACCATTGACTGTCACTAGTTACTAGTAAGGCCACATGAGCTCCTCCCCCATCCGTAATATACCATTGACAGGCTCCGTGTTGTGCAGGTAAACAAGGCTGCTGTGTGGTCATAAATGTCGCAGCTGTGTCTGGCCGAGGAGACAGATCCCACAGCACTCCTCCCCATTCTCCAGCTCTTACATTCTTAGAATTTTTTGATAAAGTGTTACAACTCTCCAAGACTCAACTCATTAGTACACTGGTTTACTTTTGTCATATGCTTTTTGTCATACGATTTCAATAATTTATATTAATTTGAATTCAAATTCACCATTCCTCTCTTGTACTCTGGGCATCTTCAATGGATTTTCATTCTGTTATTATATATTTTTACCATCTCAAATCTTCATAAGATTCTTTTATATAGTACCCATCTCTTTACTGAGAACCTCTACTCTGTCCCATACTTCATGGAGTAGGATTTTATTTGTTTGTTTATTTATTTATTTATTTTACTTCTAACATTGGGCCAACAGAAAATTAGTATTTTTTTTCTGGAATTTTTCTTTCGTGTGTGTGTGTGTGTGTGTGTGTGTGAGAGAGAGAGAGAGAGAGAGAGAGAGAGAGAGAGAGAGAAAGAGAGAAAATCAATTAAGCTGCCTAGAATAAAACAGAGATACTGGAAAGAAAAGAACAAGAGGATTTCATAAGTATATAGTCATTTGGAGAGATTTTAATTTTCCTTCTAAATTTCCCTGGAATAATTTGTCTTTCAGAGTCATTACATAATTCTTTTGTTTTTGTTTGTTTGTTTGGTTTGATTTTTTTTTTTTTTGGATTTTTTTCAAGGTAGGGTCTTATTCTACTCGCTCTAGTGAATTGGAACTGGAATTCACTATGTAGTATAAGGGTGGCCTCGAACTTACGGCAATCCTCCTATCTCTGCCTTCCGAGTGCTAGGATGAAAGCCATGTGCCACCATGCCAGGCCCCATAGGTCCTTTTGATGATCTGTCTTATAACCTAATTTCTAGTGGTAGAAATCAGGCAGATTACATTTATTTCATTTTAACTGGAATCAGAATTTATTATTTTAAGATGATATTCACATGACCTATTCTTTTTCTCTGCTTTAATTACTCTAAGTTTTTTAATTACTAATGGCTTGCTTTGTGCCTCATTTTATTAATTACTGCAGTGTCATATTTTATTAACAAATTACCTCATACACATTACAGCATTATTTCATCTGTGATGATAAATACTTCTTTTAAGAAGTGATGCATCTTTGTTTGGAAAAAAATAGACTGAAAATTTTTAATGCATTTACATGTTAATTATAATTTTGTGTAACCAGAAGGGCAATATGGAACAGTATATTTCTGAGATGTATTTAATTTAAAAAGCTTTTTCACACTAAATCTAAATTTGATGTAACTTACAAAATATTCTAGCAACTAATGCTAACTTTTTATTTCATTTTACTTATGCTATTCACTTAACTTTCCTTCTCTTTATACTTACCAAATGTTACTTCAGGACCTTGTAGGTTATGTCCTTTATATACTTAAAGAACTATTACAGACTTCTACAAAAATAACTGTGCTTTTAACAGCATTAAACATATGGTGTCACCTAACATTTCCAAGTATTCTAAAAACAATTTTCAAAAAGAATGTATAGAACGGCTTAATCTTAAACACAGACTGTGAGTGTTGTAGCTAATTCAAATGGGTATAAGCACATTAGAACTCCTTTAAAAAGTGTCTGGAAAGCAAAGAGGAAAAGATTTAACTTCAATGTCATTGTTTGTGACTTCTTGTAATGATAATGTAATAAAAAGTTTAAATGACTCATGATTACCAGCATTATATATGAGAAAATATTTTACCCTGAGGATAATCTTCAGTAAGTAGCAATAAACATTCTTATCATGTACATCCAATATTATGAAAAGAACTAATAGTAAAAATCTATCATTACATCCTCAATATCCATTCTCCTTGGAACTTCTGATTGAGAATTTGAAATTTCTGTAGTACATAGGATGAGATAATTGCTTCACAAGACTGTTATATTCCATAACAGTGAGCACCAAGATTACTATAGAGGTGGCCATGCGACATAAGATAGCTCAAGTGAGGTAAATATCAGGATTACTTCTGAGAACGTTGGGAGAAAATGGCTTCCTTTCTGGATCACATAAAACACAGACAGAAAACAATGGAACAAGTGAAGATTGTTTTCCTCATTGAGTGTATATATGATGTACAAAAGAATACACGTGGCAAATAGTTAATCAAATCATTCCTAAAATTCAAAATTTCTCTTTTTTTCTGTATTAAACCACATTATGTTAATTATATATTATTAATTAAAACACTGTATTAAGGTTGGCTGATTTAAAAATGATGATAAGCGTTTACATTCTTTCAGGCTTTCTATATGTCAAAAGTTGAAATAGTTCACTCTGGGATAGCTTGTCTGTGGTTTTTAATTATAGTCGCTCATCTGAAACACTTGAAGCCTTGAAAGTTGTGGGCTGGAGTTATTTGAATTTAACTCACATAATAATTTGGCTACTGACATTGACTATCAGTTGGGAAAACCAGCTGAGGCTGTTAGAGAAAAGCCCTGTGTAGGTGTGCAGGGTCTGGCTGTGTAAGACAGGCTGCTCCTACCACCAAGTTGAACCATGGTGAGAGAGATGAAGAGGCGGGGTCTATGGTACCTTTTATGACCTAACAAAAATCCATGCCATATTGCTTTTTTTCTTTTTTAATTCTATTAGTTCAGATGGTTAGAGAGATTTGGTTGCTCTTTAGAGAATGTTAACTTAAATTTCCGGCTTTCTAGAGAAAGGACCCATTATTAATACACATAGCAGTCAAGATTCTCCACAGAAACAGACCTAATACAATAAAATAGATCATAGACAGATAACATTTTTATGGAACTCAACTCAGCCATTCAAACATACTTTTTAAAAAAATCTAACACTTTCATACAATCCAATCTTAAGGCACACCAATTTGATAATTTTGTGCAGAAAATTATGATAGGAAAATAATAAGTCTATGTTTTCCATAAACATTGTTTCTTTGCATGTACGAAACACTACACTAAAGGGACAATACATTCACGACACACAAGGGTCTGGAATCTGAGCTGAGGTGTCTCAGTGATCACTGGCACTGCATGGTATGACGGAATGTGCAGGAAGGAGTGTAGATGCTCCTTATGTAAGAGCAGGCCTACAGTGGAGCCTTGTGATGCACGTTGGGTGAGTCCCACCAGAAACACCACACATTCATTACAGATCTGCATTTGAATTAAGGTTTAGATGTTGCATATTCAGAAATATCTTACTGTTACCAAAAGCTTTGTCAACCCCACATTCAGCCATGTCACCACATATGGGGTCGTGATCCACAGTTTAAGAAGCTGGGATATGCACTAATATTTGTGCAAAGGGCTGACACAACAGACTAGCATATTTATCTAAATTTAACGATGACAGTCCAACTCCTGTCACCAAGACACACAAATGTCTTTTAAAATCATACTCTCTAGACAAAAATGACAATAAAAGCATACTTCCAGATAACATGACAGAACTTTCAGTATCCATCTACAAACATACTAACCATTACTCCAAACTACATTAGTACATAACTATAAGCATGCAATCTGAGCATTGTTCATTCTGTCTCTTGATACTCTAAAGAATGTGGCATAAAGATAAAAATGCTTAATTACTAGGATTAAAACTATTGAGTTATGTACCATCTGATAAGGTGATAAGTATATAATGAAAACTAAGGTATTAATATACACAAATAAGCTGGAATTTTTATTTATTATTTATTTCTTATTATTTATTAATTATTTATTATTAAGACATTTTAAGTTTTGAGAATAAGGATGCTTAGGAACTTTTCCCAGGATTACTCAATTAATAAGTGGGGGAGAAAAAGAGAGAATTCATGTTTCAGCTATGAGGATAAGTTACATGCAATTGCAATGCTGTTTATGGGCCCTAAAAGTCTTTAAAGGGTTTTCAAAAGTTGTGGAAATATACAAATGTGGCTCTTGCTTTTCAAAAGGACTACTTCACAATTAAGAGATTCTTAAAAATTTATTCTTCAGATATACTCTGCATTACCCCATCCACAATTCTGTTTCTTGTGCTGCAGACACTGGCTCTATACATTGTACCCAGCAGGCTCCCTGCCTCTGTATTCTGCCTGAGTGTATGACCATCAGGAAATGCAAAGAGGGAAGCCGAGATGTTTACTCATCTGCTCCTTCACTGATGTTCTGCCGTGTATGGACGATTGTTTATCCTTGAGAGCCTCAGCATATGTGGACTTACAAAACACCTTCTCTTTTCCATAACACCCTACACACCATCACTATGGAAAAGCAATTTATCTTGAAAGAATGTAACAATAGCTCATACCAACACCACCATGTGCCTTAATGAGAAACATGTGGCTTACAAATAAGAGAATGGTTGTCAGACAAATTGTTAGTTACTCAGCTGAGACACCTTCCTAGGAGGCTTCTGATGTTTTCACTCCATTCATATATGGCATAGAAACTTCAACTGTAGCCAGCATAAAGATGCTTGTATAACCATAGTCCCCGCTAATAGAATCTGAAATAAAAGATAGACAGAGGGGATGCCTTCTTGTGATGTCATCAATTCACCTTAGGAGTGTTCATTTCTTGACCTAGAAGCATGGAGCTTAGTGAATTTGATGGGACTGCACTTGAAGAAACACTGCACGGCCAAGGGACCGCAGTTAGCATGACATTAAAAGGGCACTGGGAATAAAAGCTGACCATTTGGTGCTTCTCATTAAAACATTAGAACAGAAAGGCCTCATGCCACGGAATGGATGATTGGTCTCAATTACAAGTGAAAATTGGTTTCTTTCTCCCTGGGTAAGAGGAAAGAAAGTGTGCCTAGAGCTTGATAAGTCCACTGGAATACCTCACAGTGCTCCTTCACTCAGTGCCGGTGAAAGGAAAAAAATATTAACAATAACAGAACCCATAAAAACTCATATTCTTTTTTTTTCTTTATTAGTTAGTTTTGTATTCAGCAAATACAGTCAGTTTGGTTCCATTATTAGGCTCATCCATGACCTACCCCCTCCCCTTGGCCCCTCCTTGTTGAGGTATATGGGTCATGCATTGTGGAGTTAGCCCACAGTTATGGGTAAGCTAAATGTCTCTGCATATCATGACCCAACATGTAACACTGACATTCTTTCCGCCCCCTCTTCCACAAAATTTCCCTGAGCCATGTTGGGTTCATTTTTGGTCTGCTTCAGTGATGAGGTGTTGGGGGCCTCTGAGGCTCTGGCTCTCTGATTTGGTAGGAGTTGATTTTTCTCTGTGTTGATCTCCTTCCCCCTTCTGCTGGTATCCAGTTCATCAGGAAAACAGCACCCTTGCTTGTTTTGACAATTTTTCTTAGTTTCAGCCAGGGCCCTTTGGAGGTATGATGGGGTGTCTCTCTCCTTAGGATCTACACCTATCTGAAAAAGAGAAGCAGATTCTCCAACAGAGAGTAAGTTAGCACCAGGACAAATGAAATAACCCTTACTTCTTTTAATAGAGAATTTAATTGGTGTAGGCCCTCTTGTAGCCCATGATTGATGGTAGCTTGATATTGGCGAGTGGGCTTATGTTTGGATATGGTTCTGACTTTTTTCCCAGATCCAGCTATGGGTCCCATACCACTGAGGAGATAAGTTAGCCAAATTAAGAGCAGTTGGTTCCCTACCATGGCTCTGTGCCACTATTGCACTTGTGTGGGCATCAATGGGCGCGGTGGTGCATGCCTTTAATCCCAGCTCTCGGGAGGCAGAGGTAGGAGGATTGCTGTGAGTCTGACTCCATAGTGAATTCTAGGTCAGCCTGGGCTAGAGTGAAAAAAAAATCATATCCTTGGCTAGAGATATATAGCTCAGTAGGGCACTGCTTGCTTGCCTAGTGTGTGCACGGTCTTGAATGCAATGAACCCTCAGAATCGAAAAAGACTTTTTCTCAAGATTGAGTCTCACAACCAAAGCCAGATCGGCAGTTATGCTGCTGAGAGAGAGGAAAGCATTTACACAATTATACATAAAGCACACTTACTAGTAATGCTTAAAGGTGTATTCTTCTGGGAGGTATGTAAATGAACTCATACTGTTCCATGATAATATCCTAGCTGATTTGTTTATCTCTGTTCCCTGTCAAAGAAGCACCGTATTTCCATGAAGAGAAAATACCGATAATGCATGGTGAGGAGCGAAAGGGTCGCTTTGTGGAGGCATTGTGCCGCCATTCTTTACCCCCTCACTTTCTGTGGTGGTTAATCTCTGTCACCACCTTAACAGAATTCAGAATCACCATGTAGCCAATCAAATCTCCGGGCATATCTGTGAGGGATTTCCTACATTATGCAGATTTAGATGTAAAGACCTACCCTATGCGGGTGGTGTCTTTCCATGAGCTGCGGTCCTGGACCACAGAAGGAGCAGGCTAGCTGAGCAGAATTCGTAATTTGTTGCTCTCTACTTCCTCACTGTAGCTGCAATGCGACCAGACCCTTCATGCTCCTGCCACCAAGCCTTCCCTGTCAGGATGGACTATAACCTAGAACTATAAAATGAAATAGTCCCTTCCTTCCCTTTCCTTCCTCTCTTTTCCCCCCTCCGTTCCTCTCTCTCTCTCTCTCTCCCTCTCCTCCCCCTTCTTTTCCTTCTTCCTTCCCTTTGTTATGTTTGTCAGGCAGATATTCTACTACAAGGAGAAAAGTACCTAACACGCTTGCTTTTATGCTATCAGGGTGTCCCATGCTTGTGGCTCCTTGTTAGGGCGAGCGTGTGGAAAGCATCAGGTGGAGATCAGAGGCAGAAAGAGAAACATCAGGAGAAGCCACAGATATAAATGATATCTTTCACTAAAGTGCTTTGAATCACTCTTTGAAGTGCCATTTGTTTCTGTCAGGAACACCATTCCAGAAAGTGCCTTGGTGCCTTTCGTAGGTTTAGCCTACTACCCTGCTATCCCCGAGACTCACGCCTGAAGCTGTGGTAGGTATGTGAACCCAGTTCGCTTCTCCCAAAGCATTCTGAGACCTGGCTAGCTCTGCAAAGATGAGAAGTGGATGCAAGTTGTCTTCTCACTGTTTCAGCATGTAGAGAGCTCTTTATGCCTCCCCAGTAGCCGTGCTTCCAAAGACTAGAAAGCAAAGCCAAAACAATTGCAACTAAAACAATTGAGCTGGAGAGATGGCCCAGCAGTTAAGAGTGCTTGTTACTGAAGGGTGGGTCTCTCAAGCCAGAGACCACTCAGTTTGACTCTCCAGAACCAAATTAAAAATCATACATGGCCAAGTACTTCTTGACCCCAGTCGAGGGTTGTGGTGGGGCATGGAACAGAGGATTCCTAAAGCTCACTGGTGGACCCCAGCTCCGTGCTGAGGAAAAGCCGGTCTCAAGAAAGCATGTGGACAAATGGTAAGGGAGACACTCTTGACGTCCTCTGGTCTCTATTCACGTATGGGTGGGGCCTGTGCATCTGTAGACATGTATGCATATACCACACACATACTCTGTATCTACACACATGCATGTGTTCACTTGTGCAGAACAAGAAGAAAAAAATCAAGTGAAAGGAATTTTTAGGTTCTCATAGTAATAACCTAAAAGGAAGAGGTATTTGAATTTGTAATTTCAAAACAAAACCCAGATAGCAAACATGTGCAACATTCATCTCAAATAAAACAGTACTTTTCAAAGGCAAGTGGCAACTTCTACTGATAAGGTGTATAACTGGAGAAAGTTTTAATGCTGGTAAGAATTTAAAGCTCATTTTAAAACCCATCTAAGAGAAAATTAATTCCAGAGAAAATAATTCCAGGACTGCAGTGTAACGTCCTCAGGGAAGAGCCGGGTGGAGCAGCCACGCTGGGATGTGACACTCCCTGTGGGACCTCCCGGCCCTCTGCCTGCCCTGCCCTTGTGAATGAAGGCTCTCAGCACAGGTCACGCAGATGAAACCAAATAAAGCCCCCTTCACTCTTCAAAACTATGCTGCGTATGTCAAATAATACATCTTTCTGCACATAAGAGTGCCTTGATCTTAGTGAGCACCTAACTTTTCCCTACCTCCCACCCAAAGCTGAGAGCAGAAGAGCTCTGGGGCGCTCATTAGCTGTGTCTAGTCAGGAAGACCCACACACCCGCAGCCACGCAGCAGGAGCCAAGCAGGGAGGCTGCGAGAAAGCATCGCCCAGGCAAAGCCAGGCGTGAGCAGCTAAAATCTACACTCGTCTTTTAGATAAGAGATGCAAAACAGACTCTATGATCTGCTTAGTCTCTTCTGTCAAAAAATGCAAGTCTAGCAGGAGCTGAACTTTATTGACGAATCTGTTAAGATATGGTGAAATAGGAGCCCCTTCTCTAAGTCCATTTTGTGGCTATCAAGAGCAGACAGTGCATGGGAATGAACACATGCACAAATAGGGGGGAATATTGTACTGTAGTGATTTTAGTAACAATCAGTTACTAAAGGGTCTTTTCGTGAGGAAAAAAAATCCAGGATTAATGTGTTTTGTTTTCACTAGTTTGTTCTCTGTTATATTATCACATACTACAAATAATGGCTTACCAAATACAGATTTGAGGATTGACCAATTTCCACTATTCTTGGGTATGGGGGCACAAATATGTATGGCATGAAACACAAATTATGGAAAAGGTTTGTTCCCAGTCCCTCTTCCTTTTCTGTTTTCTGTTACATTTGCTTCCTAAAAAAATGTACCTGAAAGTGCCATCAAAGGCAGCCTTAAATGAGAGAAAATTACATAAAACAACATGGGAAGGAATTTCAGAATGAGATTTAATATTCCATCCATTTCACCTGATGGCGGGATGAGTTAGTTATAATAATGCATTGTGTGTGTGTGTGTGTTTGTGTGCCTATGTGTGCCTGTTGTATGCATATGTGTGTGCAGATATACATGCCTCATGTACATGCATGCAGAGACTAAAGAAGAATATCTGTTGTCCTGTTACAGCTCATCCGTGCAATGCATGCACTTCCTTGAGGTGAGGTCTCCTGCTCAACCCGGAACTGTTGTCAGTCAGACGTTCTTCAGTCTCCACTCCCTGCAGGTGTGTGTGGCTACACCTCGCTTCTTTATTTAGCAGGTATTATAGGGAGTCAAATGTGGTAGTCTCTGACCCAAGATGCCTTCATGTTTGCACAGCAAGCACTAGAAACACTGGGCTATCTCCTCAGATTATAGTACAATTTCAAATTGTGAAAGCAACAGATGCAATTCCAAAGACAGCATATCCAGCCATCTCCTGCAAGTTATATCTGAATTTTCTCCTAAGATCTTTCATGGTTTTTTTTAGCATATTCTTATATTTAATCATATTCAAACTAGATAATTTGTAAAAGTTCTCTGTTAGAACTTTTGTTTGTGGTGCCTGAAAATCTATGATTAAAATCATTGGGATCAGGAATAACCTCTATTGATAATGGCTTATACTTCCTACTTGTCAAAAAAGATTGACTAGTGTTCCTTCCTAATGCTTTCTTACAAATTAAAACTTAAAAATATAAGAAATAATAATTACAGAATATAATAAGAATATGTGAAAAATGTAAGGTACTATGACATTATAGCATACTACCTTTTGGTTATATTGCAGTTTTCAAAACAAAGTGAGAAGCATATGAAATAAAAGAGTAAGTCACATGGTATGATTGTGAATTGGCATCAGTTGCTGAGTTCCTCTGGAAACAATAGCAAACGACATTATTCAAACTTAGACTTCCAATTTCCAAGGAAATGACAGAAAAGGAAAGTAATTGAGGAAATGTCTATGTGATGCCAAATACAATATAATTACTAAAAAATTAGCCCCTGCATGTTTTGATTCAAACAACAACCAGCTTAGAGAAACAAAACCTCAACACACTTGACTTCCTTAATTTTCACTTAATTATAAATTTTGCAAATGCAACTGTGTTCTGTTGAAAGGAACCTTATATTTGCACAAAACTTGTAGACATAAAAGCAAAGAGCATGAAGGTTAGAGATGTTCAGCTGCTAGCACAGGCAGATTTGACCTACCCATCAACCTAGCAAGTTCTCTACAATCAAATGTAGTAGTCAGGGTTAGGGAAAAGGAGTGAACAGGACCAGCTGATGACTGGGGAAAAGGAGAGGCTTCTTTCTTACGTTATTGAGATCAGCCAGTAGCTCTAGACATGTTCATCAACAGTAGCATTATATATGCACCTAGACATTTAGAGACGGTGAGTGGTTTGCACGAAGTCAGCCAGCAGGTGAACATTATGCTTTGGCTCTTCTCCAGTACTTCCAAAGGGTTTACCAAGGTTACCAAGGTTACCAAGGTTTGTCAGCGAATGGGACTTAAAAAAAAAAAAAAAGGTGTAGCCAGGAGTAGTGGTGCACGTCTTTAATCCCAGCACTCGGGAGGCAGAGGTAGGAGGATCACCGCAAGTTCGAGGCTACCCTGAGACTACAGAGTGAATTCCAGGTCAGCCTGGGCCAGAGTGAGACCCTACCTCAAAAAGCCAAAAAAAAAAAAAAAAAAAAAAAGGTGTAATGAACTAAAAACCAATGTTTTTGTAAACTCAGTTCATAGAGCCAATGTATATGCTTGATGTGACTCAGTGGTTTAATTTGGGAAACACACACTTAAATAGTTAGAAGGCAAGTCCCAATCAGTGAGAGAATATGCTCAGATAAACCTTAAAATTTAAGAAAATCTGGAGTCACAAAAGCACACAATCTCCTCAACACACTGCTTGATTTTTGCACTGTGTTGCAAGGGCATATGTCACAGGATTCTGTAGGTCCTCTGGGACTCCTCAGCTATGGTATGGCAAGCAAACAAATTTTAATCTATGATGGTGTCTGACCTGCTCTGGACCAGTTTAAATGAATTTATCAAAATCCCGTGGACAGAAAATGAAAAGAACAAATCATTTCTGGCAGTAGTAAAACATGGCCAAGGCCTGGTTGATGAGACGCAGTCATACACGAGAGAAGCTCTCCTTCAGTGCTCACTATGGGAGCATTAATAAGATAAATTAAACAATAACCCAGGAGAGGTCAGCTCTAGACTGCAGCCAAACTACTGAGAAACATAGGTTATTCTTCTACAGGTTTTGCCAGCCACCACTAGGCATCTTTTCCTTCTAAGTATTACATTTATGCCCATGTCTCAGTCTTGGACACTATTCTTTGTGTTTTAAGCATTTTAGAAAGACCTGGCATCATGTTTGGTTGGCAAATCTCATATGTCCTAAGGCTTATATTTCTTATAAGCCTCCTCCTCTAATCCATGCCTTCATTTTCTACCCACACCCTGTAGACAATGCTTATCAAACCTAACTGAATACCATGAGCGCATGTAAAAACACAGATTCTGGGGCCTTTCTTATGATCTTTCCTATCTTAGGTCAGGATCGAGGAGCAAGAATAGGGAGCTGTGTTTTCTTTAAGTAGAAGTAAGTCTTCCTGTGTGCCAGCCACAGCTTACGTAGCGTCAGCTTTGGATGTGTTTGAACATGTGATCTGTAGACCAACAGCAAAACTGCCACCTCAGTATCTATTAGAGTGTAGAATCTAGAGCCCTACCCAGGTCTGTAGAGTGTTTCCCTCACACTGCACTATAGTAAGCTGACATACCCACGGAGTATAACCTGCCATCCCTAGACACACCCCACACCTCTCCCAGGGCTTGCAGGATTCAGGCTTGACAAATGCCCAGTTAGTTACTGGGTACTTGTTTGCAGAATTCAATGCCATTCTTGTAGCATCTCTTACCAAGTGGAGTTCACTCCCTCACTGGCTGGATCTGGCTTGGTATGTGACTTCCCATGATCTCTTGAATACCTCAGAATTAGCACTGCAAAATTAGCCTCATTATGGCTTCTTCTCTTGCTACTCCTGTGACTTTTGCCACTGGTCCCATGTGAAGAAGCTCAGGCCGGCCTGCAGAATATGAAGGACATGTGGGCCACTGTTACTGCAAAGAACGGACAGCCAGCCTTCAGAAATAGGCTGCCTAGTTAAATAGCAACTGAATAGAATGGCCCAAAGCCCAAACCTTGATACCTAAGCTACATAATTGTGAGTTAAATCACAGTGGACATTAGCCACTAAAATTTGTGCACAAAAAATGTACCACACTTCCTGTTAATAATTTTCTTTGAGACTCATTAAAAGAGAATTATGATAGAGCAGGCTCTGAGATTTTTCCTGTTTTGAACTCTTTGGCTCTAGATTTTATTCACTAAGCCAGAAATAATCACTAGCAAAATTTCAGGGACAAATAGTTCTGGCAGGTTAAAAAAATCATATAACAACAAAACCAACAAAATACTACTTTTGTAAGTCAGATAAAGGAAAAAAACTATTCTATGTTGAGTGCCACATAGTAATAGAAGGAGGAATTCATTGAGAAGATGTGATATTATTAACAAATGATAGATAGATAGTGATACAATAGTACAATTTAATATCCTGCTTTTATCAATACATAGGTCATTCAAACTAAAAATCAACAAAGAAACTTCAGAATTAAATTTGTATCATAGGTCAAGTGGAGACATCTATAGGAACTTCATTCAGTAGCTGTGGCCTGCACAGTCTTTTCAGCACCTTAAGGAACTTTCTTTAAACCAACCACATTTTAGGCTACAAAGCAAATCTGAACAAAGACAAAGGAATCTGATCAGCAAAAGCAGAAATCTACAAGGAAATGGCCGAAGAGATGGGCAGGAAGGAACAGAGAGGAAAGAGTAAATAAAGACAAACTGATGCGCATGGCTTCTCTTATTTGCTGAATCTCTAAATACCTGATCATTTAATTTTTATGCATTATATCATACACATGAATTAGAACACTGAAGCTCTCCTGTCAAAGCTTGAAGTTCACATGATTCTCCTATGGGAATGATCGACAATAAGTACATCTTAATTTATATGTTTTACTTCTTTCCTTTATATTTTAATTAATTTTAGTTGATTTTGTCTCATTTTTTGTATTTTTTTATTAACTAGAAACTTTTATGGACACATCACAGGTTGGCACCATCGTCTCCCTCCTCCCTGTCCCCACTCCACTGTGGGCCCTCGTTAGCGGGATCATGTTTGGTCTGTCTCGGTTGTCATGTAGGAAGTAGGAAAACTCACGTGAAGAGCAGATCCTGTATTTTAAAAATCACTTAAAGTTTCAAAGACTCTACAAGGGACTGGAGTACAGCTTATTGGTAGCGAGCTGGTCTAGGTACACATACGACCCTGACTTTGATCTTCAGCACCACATAAAAGAGACAAGGGAAAACATACATGCTCATATATATTTGCACGTAAATTAATGCACATGGGAAAACAAAATGGTAGGAATTATTGCTGATGGACAAACGGAAGGCTGGAGACAATGAAAAAATAGAGGACTTATTTTTCAATATATACACGATGAATTCTTTGATTTGTTAGTTGTATATAAATATTACCTCTTCTTAAACATTAAGCATTACTAATAATTTGAAGGAAATTCATAAGAAATAATTTAAAGTTGGTCCAGCATACGCTAATTTGTTAGCTAGTTGATTATCTCATTTCAGTGTCTAATCAATTCATACCCAATTAAAATGAATGCTAGATGGACTAATGAGTTACAGTAAAAATAATTAAACAAACTAAATTCATATATTTAAAATATTTTATTTGCCAGCAGAGAGAGAGAGAAAAAGCAAAGAGAGACACAGACACACACACACAGAGAAAATAGGTGCACCAGGGCCTCCAGCCACTGCAATTGAACCCCAGGAGCATGCACCACTCTGTGCATCTGGCTGTATGCGGGCACTGGGGAATCGAACCCACATCATTAGGCTTTGCAAGCAAGTGCCTTAACTGTTGAGCCATCTCTCCAGCCCTAAATTCATGTAGTTAAAAGAAAAATACACGGGTGTATCTATCTATGTGCTCTCTGAAAGAAATTAAAACTTTCCTTTTAACAATTTATTAATTTATTTGAGGAAGACAGAGGGAGGGAGAGAAAAGAGAGAGAGGGAGAGAATATCCGCAGTGGAGCTTCTTGTCACTGCGAACACACTTCAGACTCACACTCTTCTCTGCACATCTGGCTTTAAGTGGGTACTGGGGAATTGAACTTGGGTCTTCAGGTGTAAAAAAAAAAATGCCTTTAGCCACTGAGCCCAAAACTTTTTTAAAAATATTTTTATTTATTTCAGAGAGAGAAAAAATGGGTGTGCCAGGGCCTCTAGCCACTGCAAACAAACTGCAGACACATGTGCCATCTTGGGCATCTGGCTTACATGGGTTCTGGGGAATCAAATGAAGTCCTTTGGCTTTGCAGGCAAGTGCCTTAATCACTAAGCCATCCATCCAGCCCAAAACTTTTTAATTTTAAAAATAATTCAAGAAGTGCTTGAAATTACTGAAAGATTTAACACTAAAATCACTTTAAAAATAATAGTTAAATGAACAACAAAGATAAAATTTGGCAGCAAATACATCAGTTCTTTTTAATACCCTTAATGAATGAAAAGCTGATGCAGGATTCTGAGAACAAAACCAGTATGCAAATTGATTAATGGAAAACGAATACAAATGAGCAATTCATTAAAGAGAAGGAAATCTAATTAGTGAATAATATGAGAAAATTTTGGTCAAATTTAGAGTTAAAGAAACAACAATTATGGTTATCATGGAATCATTTATATTTTCAGAATTAACAAAAATTTTAAATTAACCAATTTTAGTGGACAATAAGTCAAATTAAGCTATCATTAGTATATATACGTATATATTTTAATATGATCAGGTAATGTGTAATAACATTTAATACAATTATTTTATGAAGTTCTTCCTATGAAACACTATATTTAAAGGAGGCACATTCACAGAGATTTGCACTAACTTTATATTATCAAGCCATGGGAATCAACCTAATAATTTTTCAATAAATTCCCATGCATCTGAGGTAATTAACGCTGTGGGCTTTGAAGTTATTTAAGAATTAACTCATTCTTCCCTCTGCCAGATTTCTTCATTGCCCAAAGCTTAGCATATAAACCCCAAGGAGTCATTCCCACCCACACACAACTATGAGTCAGAGAAACAGCAGAACTGAGGTGACCCACACTCCTGCAGCACTTGAATATTTCAGGATATATCATGATCTATTTCAGGGCACTCCTCAGGGTTCGTGCAGTTACCATTAGTTGTACGCAACAAGCCTCAGTCTTTCCCCAAAGTCTACATTCTCATTTTTACCACCCAGTGGTCATCCTAATTTTCAACATTATGTTTACCAGTTTGAATTGTTCATCAATTTTTGACCCAGCTAGTATTTATTTGTTACGGAATAAGGAATCAGCTGTACCAATGATGAGATATATGCAAAATGAAATACTGGGCAGATATTGTACATTATATTGGCAAAGGATTTCTTTAAACTGACTTTTTTATTTCTTTTTTTCTTCATTAGTTATGTATATAGTCAGTGTGTAAACAGCCATGTTGGTACCATCATTAGCCTCCTCCCTGTCCTTCCCTCTCTGTAGGGACCCTCCTCGTTGGGGAATGTGGGTCGTGCATTGTGGGGTTAGCCATCAGTTAATAGGGAAGAGGCAATGTCTCTGTGCGTAATGACCCAACGTGCGGCTCTAACAATCTTTCTGCCCCCTCTTCCACAAATTTCTGGCAAGGGATTTTTAGTAATGGGGGAAGATGTTATTGTGTACAAGCATGATACACAGCATTAATACAGGACAAAAGGAGCCTAAAATAGTTATCTGCAGCTAGCTCATAGATGCCAATCACTATAACTGATTTTATAGGCATCTTCAGAAGGTACAAGCTATTTTTAGGAGAACTGCATTTTTAGAGATTTGCTGTGAGATTAGTAAATTTTCAAAGCTTGGTAATGCTATAAAAATAATGAAAGTTGGTGATTATGGTCCAAATTACATAACCCAGCCTCTCTTCCTGATTTCCCCCTTTTCTTCCAGTGACTTTTATGCTCCCTATTCACTGTACTTCTTCCCCCTAGGCTTCTGTAGCTTTCACTGCCTAAGGCTCTGCTGTTTGCAGTTCTTTATGGGGAATCCTGTGGTTTCCATTTTCTTGTTTGGTCCAAGTCACTATCAACTGTAAGTTTCCTGATTCTGATATAAGAGCTAAACTTGAATTCATTTTTTCTAGAACTTTTTAAGGCAGAAAACTTTATGTTTGGTTGAACATGCTCTATAAATCCAATGGCTTCTGCCATGCTATCTCTGATCTGGAATACTATTTTTAATATTTAATTGTTTTATTTGCATGGAGAGATAGAGGGGGCTAGGGGTTCTGGCCACTACAAGTGAATTCCAGGTGCATGTACCACTTCGTGTGTCTGGCTTTATGTGGGTGCTGGGGGACTGAACCTAGGTTGTTAGCTTTGGCAGGCAAGTGCCTTAACAACTGAGCCATTACCCCAGCCCCTGTTGTTGGATAGTTATAAGGGTGATGACCCTGTGCATATGTTCACTAGCACCTTATCTTTCTCTCCTGTGCTCTGACTTCCTGGCATTCTCCCCTGCGTGGAAGGAAACTCCCTGAACTCTGCATGGTCAGTTTGGTCGTTAAGCCTAAGCACGCTAATGCTGTGTCGTTCATGAATGTCATCTATCCAAATGCAAGGATATTTACCTGGACCTATATCTTACTAACCACACAAAACTGAACTCTAATGGGGCTGGAGAGATGGCTTAGCTCTTAAGGCAACTGCCTCTAAAGCCAAAGGACACAGGTTCAATTCCCCAGTACCCACATAAACCAGATGCACAAGGTGGCACAGGTGTCTGGAGTTCACATGCAGTGGCTAGGAGGCCCTGATATGCCCATTTTCTCTCTATATGCCTGTCTCTCACATAAATAAATAAAATACTTTTAAAAAGATTAATTTTTTAAATGAACTCTAGTAGATAAAAAAAATCCTAGATATAAGACCTGAAACTACAAAACTTCTATAAATAAACATAGAGGGGTGCTCTTAGGTGGTGGTGCATTGGATATTACTCCAAAAGCTAAGGTGTGGGTAAGAAAAGAACAAAGAACTGGGACCACATGGAACTCTTCTACAGAGCCAGGGCAAGAATCCGCCCATTGGAAAGCCATCCTAGGGCAAAAAGAAAGCACCTGTAGCCCATATATCTGACTGAGGGGTACCCCAAAATACAGAGCTCTTGTAGCCCAAATCAAAAGGGAAACAAGAAATCAAACAAAAAGGGACAAAAATCCAAAATGCACTTCTATATTCTAAAAAAAAAAAATTAAAAAAAGAAAGATCTTTAGCAATTATCCAGAAAGGAGTCTGGTATCACTTGTCAGTAAAATGCACACCGCAGCCATGGTGAAGAAGCTTTACCAAAGATAAGAGAAATTAAGGGTTGACAAGGTGTGGAGAGAAGACAACCACGGGAAATGTTGGGAGGTCGTAGGTTAGTCCAACCGTTCCATGAGTGCTTTGGAACTTTTGGAAAACAATGGATCTGCCATGTGATCCAGAATCCCACTTGGGTATTTGCCCAAGTAATTAATATCAGGAACCATAAAGATATCTGCACTCACATAGTTCATAGTATTATTTAACATCATCAAGATATGGAAATAGCGCCATGCCCATCAACAGACGAATGAATAAAGAAATGTATGTGTGTGTAGCTATATAACAGAACTGTGTGTATGTACAAAATATTTAAGCAGAAGAAACTGTAATTTGAGACAACACAGGGGAACCTGACAGAATAAACCAAATACAGAAAGAAAAATTACTGAAAAATACAATTTTTTAACAGTTAACATATACAGAGAATAGAAAAGAGTTTACCAGGAGTGGGGAGAAGTTGACCAAATACTATAAACATGTAATTATGTAAGATAAATAAATAGAGAATTCTGATGCACAGTATAAGGAGTATGGTTAAAGTATTATTTTGCATATGGAAGCTTGCTGAAAGAGTGGCACCTTGCTGCTCTTACCACACACGTGTTCATGTGTGTGCACACACAGACAAGGTAGCAGTGGAAAGTGATGGGCAGTATAATTTGCTTGATAATTGTATTCAATTCACAATATCAAACATGCTATGCACCTTAAATGTACACGATGAATCATCTGTTTTTAGAAAATATAAGTATTAGCAGAATCTTTTTATCAGAAAGCAAGAACAAACAGTTAAAATTGAGCAAAGCATTTAAGCAAACACTGATGTCACCAGGCAGGGTGGCATGCACCTTTAATCCCAGCATGTGGGTGGCAGTAGTAGGAGAACTGCTGTGGTTTCAAGGGACTACGGAGCGAGTCCAAGGTCAACCTTTTACTAAAATGAATAACATTTAGAAGAAATTCTAAGCACTGGTGAAGTCTTCTATGTACTGCTAGCAGAATGCAGAGTAGCCCACTGTCTTCAATAGAGATGTCAGTTTTTATGAAACAAAAATGAGAAACACAATTACCATATGAACCAGGAAGTCACTCTTAGGTATTGAGGAAGGCAAATGAAAAATATATCCAAACAAAGCCCTTTGTGAGAATATTTCAGTGGCTTTATACATAACAACAGAAATGTAGAAAAACCCGATTGATGAGTGGATAGACCCGTTGTGGTACATTTGATGGTTTAATAATATAGCAGTAAGAAAAGAACTACTAACACATGGGCATTTTTATGAAATAACATGGGTGCACATCAAGCCTTCCTTCTAAGGGAAATAAAAAGTTCAGGAGGCATTTCCTTCACGTAACCTAGTCAGGCAAAGACAACTCGAGCTGTCAGATCAGTAGTGGTCAGGGTCTCCATACAAAGACACAAGAGAAATTTAGAGCAAAAGGAACAGAAAATTTCTACATCAAGACTGCTACAGTCATCTGTGCTGGTTCCCATATCAATGCACTGCAAACCAGGTGGCTTAAACAACTGAAAATCATTTTACACAGGTCACCCGTGAAGCCCACAGATAAATATCGCAAGTAAGTTCAAGATCAGAGGGTACATGCAAGGTGGTGCCCCTGTGAGGCAGGCCTCCCCTCTTGCCTTGGGATGACTGCTCTTACACTGCCTTTTCCCAGGGCCTTTCAGTTAAGGTGCATACTTGGTGTATGCAAACCACATAGAAATAATATTTTATTCTATGTTGAATGTTGACACTTTAATGTATGTATATAATGCGTTTTGATCATATCTACCTCCACTACCCTCTCTTATCCCCTCCCACCCCAGCTAAACACCTTCTTCGCTAGTCTTCTACCCATTGGGTGTAACTAGAGCTGCCTGCGTGAGCACGGATGGGGGCTCGGCGATTTAGTATGGGATAAACAACTGAAGAATGTAACTCCCTCTCCCTCAGAAACCATTAACTAACTGACAACAGCTCCTCTGGGAGGAGTTGGGACTCTACATTCTCCTCCATCCCTGAGGGAATATTGGCAGGCTCAGTCTCCTGCAGGAAAACACAGCTTCACTGAGTTCATGAGTACAGAGTATAGCACTCTTTTCTGATGTTCCCTGAGCCATGATGGGGTGATATGAATGTTCTGTCTAGAGAGCAGCACAAAATAGCACTTTGGTCCTATGTGCATCTCTGCATTAACCTCTCCCACTACAAAAAAAGAAAAAGAAAAGCTTCTCTGATGCTCTGATGGAAGTGAGAGAAGCACTAATCTGTAGGTAAGAAACATAAATATTTAGAAGACAGTTTGACAACATACCTGTAGCAGACAGCTTCAGGTCACTGAGACGAACTTCCAGACCAGGCACGGTTATGAAAGGAAGGGATGAAAGGATTTACTGAAGCTCACAGATCCAGGGGAAGTTCCATAATGGCACAAGAAGCTGGCCTGCCTTCACAGGACCAAGCAGAGAGAAGCCACAAGTCAAAAGCCACACCACACAGCACACTTCAGGAGCTCCAGGAGGAACTCGGGCACTTTGCATGTCTGTAGATTGGAATCTCAAATCCACCACCACACCTTAGGGCTGGACCTACTTCCCAGTGGCACCTCCTTCAGCCAGGTGGCTGGAAATCCAAGAAATTTTAATAAACTCCTGAACATATTGAGGGGCGTTAATTCAAACTACCACAATGCCTACTTAGCATAGGAAAGTAGTATGTTCTCTCTTTGGTCATATAATCTCCTATGTTTATGACCAGTTTAATAGTTCAAAGCATTCATTCTATTCTGAGATGCAGGTCTTAAACACATTCCTGAAGAAGTTGGCTATCCCCATAACAGTCGTATCACTTATTCACCAGTGGATACACCTTGCCTTGATGGTAGATTGTGGCGTATACAGAGTTCCCATCTATGTGAGATCGCAGATGATTTTCTTCCTCAGCAGCCAGCTCTATAAATGCTAGAAGGTTGGAGGAAGCTTCCAGCTCAGTTATAGCTTGATTGTGTGAGGCTGCAGCGATAGGGAATCACAGTGTAGTTTGGTGGGAAGCCAAGAGCAATGGATAGAGTATATATACTTTCAGGGACTTCTGGGATCCCCTTGATACAAATTCAAAGGGAGGTATCCTGACACTGAGATTTTTTTTGTTCAACATCTTATAATGTTATCCATCAGATTTGATTAAGTCCCACTGACATGACCTCATTAAATCTGCCAATTTAAAGGCCCTGTCTCTAAAGGAAAAAAAAAGTCACATTCTGAGATTCTGGGTATTAAAGCTCCAAAATGACACAATTCATAATGTATCACTAACGAACTAACAATGGTCATTACAAAACTATATGTTTGTCACAATTTATAATACTCTTAAGGGGTGAATTTTACTGTGTTCAGATATAATGCCAAAAAGTAAATAATAATTTCTTTTAAAATAAAAGTGATGAGCCGGGCGTGGTGGCGCACGCCTTTAATCCCAGCACTTGGGAGGCAGAGGTAGGAGGATCGCCGTGAGTTCGAGGCCACCCTGAAACTCCATAGTGAATTCCAGGTCAGCCTGGGCTAGAGTGAAACCCTACCTCGAAAAAAAACCAAAAAAAAAAAAAAATAAATAAATAAAAGTGATTATCTTTACACTTATTATGGTTTTATATTGATGCATTTTTTAAAAAATACTTTTATATATTTGAGAGAGAGGCAGAGAGAGAGAGAGTATGGGCTCAGCAAGGACTGTAACCATTGCAAAGGAACCTCACATGCATGAACCACTTTGTGCATCTGGCTTTACATGTGTTCTCCTTGCTGGGGGGAAAAAAAAAACACCAGAGCAGAAGCAGCTAATGGGGGAGAAGAGTTTCTGTTGCTTACAGTTTCAAAGGGAAGATTCGGGGCAGCATGGGATAAGCAGAAACTGGACATCACTCCTTGCCACAGCAGGTGGATGATAGCAACAAGAGTGAACTGCGCTCTGGAAATGGAAGGGGGAGCTGTCGATAACAGCAGCATGCCTACCCCGCACTCAGAAAAGCATGTCTTCCAGGAGGCTTCCCTCCCAAATTGCCACCAGCTATGGACCAAGTATTAAAAACACATGAGTTTACACAGAAGACAATGGATTCAAAGAACCACAACACGGGTACTGGGGAATCAAACCCAGGCCAGTGGGCTTTTTGCAAGCGAGTGCCTTTAACCAATGAGCCATCTCTCCAGCCCCAATACAGATTTTAACTTGAACATTGAGGCAAATTTTAACGAAATAAAGTGTATTGCCAATCACTGCAGATTTTTCTTTAGACAATACTCCTGAGATACCATTTGGTAACTTAGAGTCATGCATAGCTACATTACCTAGACCACATCAGCGTCCAGAGTGAACACAGTTTCAATTCAACGATGCTGTGCTCACTAACCAACAGTCTCCTGCTGCTTCCCCAGGAGTCATGACATCACCTCAATAATAATTTAAAGTATAAAAGCGAGTTTCTCCTCAGGTTTCTAGGGGAGAGCTCATAAACCTCTCTTATTCTCCCATTTTTATTTGGGAAAGTTTTGACAAGTATCTGTTAGGAATATCTGAAGGACACAAAACATGACAGCAGCTTCCCAAAACAAACAAGACCAGCTGGCTTCCCAAGTGCAGGCACAGGGGTATTAAGAAGAACTTTGTTTTGATTTATGCATGTCTGGTTTTATGGGATTAGCACACCTCTGTCATTAAGCTTCAAGGCAATAAATAAATACAACAAAAAATACTACTCTTTGACTAAGATTAAATTCATCTTCATAGTATACAAACAACTTGAATGCAGACAAATAATGCAAGCTCCCATGTGGCAATTACTGCCAAAAATTAGGCTTATCATTAAAATGTGAAACAACCTTCAGCAAGCCTGAGTATCAGTGACAATGATTATGTCAGCTTATGTCATTTTAATTTGTATTTATTTACTTGAGAAATAGAGAAAGGGAAAAAGAGAGAGAGAATGGACACACCAAGACCCCCAGCCATTGCAAACAAACTCCAGATGCACGTGCCACCTTGTGCATCTGGCTTACATGGGTACTGGGGAATCGAACCAGGGTCCTTAGGCTTTGCAGACAATTGCCTTAACCACCAAGAAATCTCTCTAGCCCTTATGTAATTTTAGAATGTACAAATAAAGTGATGTTGCTAATAACTTCTACAGAATGGACTTTGAATAAAGCTATTTATAAAGGTACAGACAGCTGACCACTTCTCCTCCTCCTGCCCCCACCCCGGCTGGACAGGCTGTTGTCCGCACTACCATCAAACACTAAGCAAATCTCTATTGCAAGAGTAAACACTACTGTTCACAGGAGGCCTTTCAAGCAGCAGACTCCTGGCATCTCACAGTATACTTTTAGGGAAAATACATCGAATTCTAACATGCATGCCATGTAGAAAAATCTTGGAGACGCCCAACTCGTTGCCACTTCATAGTGCATAACTGGACTTCAGATTACATTCAGCAAACTAATTTGTGAGACAGCTCAGTGTAGGCATGCAACTGCATAGTGTTCTCATGAGAAATGTGTCCTCAAAACATGATATGTGAAGCAGGGTCGGGGGTATTCTCAGCAAATACTTTAAAAGATAAAACAAAGACAGCAGGTGTGAGGGACATCCTCTCAATTGTTGAAAATACACACAGCAGATTCTCGTTGTTTTGGGCTACTCTAGTAATGAACACTTTTCCCCATCAAATATTGACACAGAAAGAGAAATGCCATTGCTTGCTGCAAGACCACCTCATGTCTTGCACTTCTTAGAAAAGAGAAGTCATATGTCAAACAAAATATACTGTCACCCTGGTGACAGAAATATTGTGAAGAATGATTTCAAAAACCAGTGTCCTGCTGTGGCCGGAGGACATCCCCACACTGTGCAGAGCATTTCAAGAAAATCTAACCCAGCCTCATGTTTTTGTACATTATTTCAATCCAGTAAGAGGCAATATGTTTCCAGATCTATTTTTGAATGCAGTGTTTCTCAAAAGTTTCTGTGCATAAACCTCATATGGAAACTAGTTTAAAGCTGGATGCTAATTGGGGAGACTCAGAGTAGAACCCGAGTGCATTTCTAACCAATCCTCAGCTCTTGTTGATGCAGCTAACCTGCGGAAGCAGTTTCAATACTGAGGGTGTGAAATGTTCTGTACGAAAGCTGAACACCATCAAGGCCATGATACACTCGGGTAGAAGCATCCTATTAGGGCTGATGAGATTTTGTTTTAAGAAAATTATAATTTTTCTTTATACCAAAGGAGACAACCTGCATAATATTTGCTATTTATACATCTGACAAGAGATTGACTTTTGTAATATATAAAGAACTCAACTCAAAGCAAAAAAAATAATAATTCATGACTCTAATAGTAATGGATGATACAGGCAAGCACTTAACCACTAAGCCATCTTAAAAGGGGGCACACACGTCTGGAGTTCGTTTGCAGTAGCTGGAGGCCCTGGTGCACCCATTCTCTCTCTCTCTCTCTATCTGCCTCTTTCTTTCTCTCTGTGCCACTCTAAATAAATAAATAAAAATGAACAAAAAATATTTTAAAAAAATAATGGCTGATACATTTAAATAGATGGTTAATAATTATCAATGAAACATAAATCAAACTACTGGTGAAATAGCAGCTCCTTTGAATAAGAATGGCTATTATGAAAAAGATAAAAAATAACAAGTGCTGATAAGGATGTGAAGAAAAAGGAAACCTTATATATCTGGTAACAATGTAACCTATTATATCCATTATGGAAAACAGTATGGAACTTCCCCCCAAAATTAGAAATTGAATTACCATTTGACCATAAATGCAACTGTCCATTATGTTCAAAGGAAATAAAATCAGTATGTTAAAGAAACACCTCCATTTTCCTGTTTATTGCAGTTTTCTCAAAAGCCAAGAAAGAGAAATATTCATGAGGCAATATGTGATGGCTTGAATGAATGTCCCCCACATGATTCAAGAGCTTATTAAAAGCTTGTGATTTAATCTCTGTCTGTATTTGGATGTCTGTCAGGAGGAGGCATCACTGGATGGATCCTAGGGTTCAGACCTAAGATGTGGGGGTGGATTTGGAATTCCATTCTAAAGACTGCCAAGTGCTTGAGCTTTGCCTGGGGTTCCTGAGTGCGCTGGCCTGTGCTGGTGAGGTTGCGGGAGGCTTTTCTCTCTCTGCTTGGTCCGGTGAAAGGGGGCCAACTTTTCTGCCATTATGGAACTTCCCCTGGATCTGGAAGCTCCAATAAATCTCTTCTTCCCTTCTCCCTCCCATAACTATGTCTGGTATGGAGGTTCATTCCTGTAACCTGAGGCTGTCTACTATACAGTGTGTGGGTAAAGTACAGCATTTATTACTAATATTCATCCATGAAAAGAGTGAAATCCTGTAGAATACAAAGAATGTTCTTCTCATAGAAGTTGACACCAAAACGGCACATTTTGGGTGGTGAGGAAAGTAAGGGGAAGACAGAGTTGTACAAGACCTGGTCAATGGGTATTAAGCTACAGTGAGATAGAAACGAGAAGTGCTGGTGTGTACAGAGGAGCGTACACAAAAATACCACCCTGCAGATCTGAAAAAAAGCTACAAGGAAGGATTTTGAATGCTTTCTCCAAGAGCATGACACAATTAAGGACACGGATATGTTTCCTCTGACTTGTAACAGGTATATATCTCCATGTTGTTTCAAGGCAATGCTCCTCTGCAGTAGTTTGAGTTACAAGCAGAAGTAGCAGTGTTGTCTACGGGGTATTATATTTATTTGATAAAACCATATGTATATATATATGTATATATATATGTGTGTGTGTGTGTGTGTGTGTGTGTATGTTTATATATTATATATATAAATATATATATTATATTATATATATATACATACATAATTACATACATACTAGGATCCGCCCAGTGATACCTCCTCCTGACAGAGATCCAAATAACTAATATATATATATATATATATATATATATATATATATATATATGGTAGTTACTTGGACATTTGCTACCAAACATTATCAAAACTGAAAATAGCCTGAAACTTTGAGGAAGCAAATGACAGTGTGTGTGGGCAAGGACAAAGTCTGAACTTTCAATTGAAAGCCAGAATTTTGGGCAACATATCTGCCACAAGTTTGACAGCTTCTCACTACAGTCTTTTCTAATGAGATTAACAAATGTTCCTGTTTAATAATGTACAATGAAATGCTTCAACATTTGGAGGGACTGCATAATTCAGCAGACCAGTATTTTCCAAGTGGCAGATGTATGCTGTGATGCAATCAGGCATGGATGAACAGGCAAGGGTAGGCCAACGATTATAATGTCATTTTAATGGAGTTGAAAAGTTCATCAATATGCTTTCAGTTTTCTCACCACAGCTACTTTTAAGAAACGGGCACTGGTAAGTAGAGCTTTACAGTAGTGTGGAAGGGAATAACCAAACTTCTGCGAGAAGCCATCAAGGTACTTCCTCCTCCAACTACACACCCTTGCAACTCCGGGATCTCTTTATCTCAACCTAAACCTCACACACCGCAGACTGCAGGCAAAAGCAGAAATGCAGGGTTAGGTATCTTCTATTCAGCAGACATCAGAAACATTTATCAACTAAAACACACCGCTTTTTGCTTTGGAAAGAAGAATCATTTTACAAAATTAGTGTGAGGAGCTGACAGCCCCAGGGGCCTTCATGGAGGGGTGAGCCTAGCTAGATGACCGCGTGTGGAGTGGACATTCACAGACACCACTTGCACTGCAGGGCAGAGCAGATGCTTTATTCCAGTCACAGTGCACTTATAGGGGGAGTTCACATGCAGACCCATGCCATACAATGACCTCGGCTACATGAAGATACTAAAACTGCCATGATCCGGATGCTATGACGTGATCCCTGCGAGTCTCTCTGCGTCACGTACCAGAACTCAGTACCATGGGGGCTGATGATATGAACTGGTTCTGTCCTCCCGGCATAGCAGCTTCCCAGGTTGGTTTCTGAAACAACCATAATAACATCCCATCCTGGGGATGTTCCTCATCTTCCCAGGGTTGTTCATTTAATAGCTGCACTGCTATGGACAATATTTTCTGCCAATCTTGCCCTGTGCATGTAATAGTGTGTAGTTTCAAGAGATCATTAAAGCTCTCAATCATAAATGCCACTTGATGCCTATAGGGCACATATCACATCCACCAAATGCCCTGTTTCTGTGCCCAAGATAGCATTCTTTGCCCAATAAACACAGTGCCTCAGTCACCCTGAATCTCCACAGACATCCCATAATGGGATACCAGCTGCGGTCAAGCCCGGATGGTTGTAGACTGAGATGGGGTAATGAGTGAATAGGCAAAGCCTAATCCCGTGGTTGTGTCTATTGCTGTAAAGGTAATTAAGACCCGTAGCAGAGGGCTGAGGACTGACCTGGTCCACCTGCAGGACTGAGAGGGCTTCCAGGGCTGGTTTCACATGCAGTTCCCAGTGGGTCCACCCATGCCCTGCACACCACGGGCACTGTAGCACAGCTGACCTTGCACCCCTGGCAGCAAGCTGGAGTACCCATCAGTATGCACCACACTGCCCAGTCTTCATCCCAGCATGCTCAGGTGGCTGTGTATCCAAGGTCCTGTGCTTCTTAGGGGTGGAGTACCTTTGACCTCAACCTAAACCAGAGCATCAGCTACATCATCACCAGGGGCACGTTGAGCTTGTGCCTGAGGCATGATAAATGGGGGTCTACTTCCAGGGGACTGTCTCCATATTTCCAGCCACATAGCTTTCCCCAAAAAGGGTAGTCTCCCTTTCATCCGCTCCGTGGGGGCCCTGTGGGACACCCATGTGGTTATGTGATGATATACAAGCCCAGATTCTTGCACAAGCCTCTACCGGAGCACCTGCCTGTGTGGTACTCGCTAGGTGGCTCATAAGTCAGCCCATTGGCTGTACCATCATGCCCCAAGTGGTTCTATAGAAGGCTGAAGTGCAACTGGCACCCAAGTGGATGGGTTCCCTTCATAGAAACCATCCCCATGCCAGGCCTCTCAGGGAGGGGTCCCCAGACCCTCCGTGTATAGGCTTAGTCTTGTTGATTCCTCACGAGGTATACTGTCCTGACCCTCATCCTTAGTGACACACATCACTGGTCCAAGTACTGCCTGAAACTCCTGAGACAGGGGGCAGAGGGAAAACATGCCCCGTTGGTTTAACTAACTTCCCCACTTAGTCAAGGTGGGGGTTTGGGCTACTCCTGAAAGAGGTGTCATCACCCACATTTGAGCCCACTCCGCTACTAAATGGATGGTTTATACCAGAACAAGCTGGTGCCTGGTGGTGGGCTCTGTGGAACGCAGGGCTGTGTGGGCCACGGCCAGCTGCTGCAGCTCCCTTGTGCACTGAGACCAGAGTAGATGGGGACGCTTTTCCTCCCTACCAAGCGCTGCAGCCGCCAGCTATATCCTTACGGGGTTAAGTGGACACTCATCTGAAAGGGGCATGTGGCTTCCCCACCACTAAGCTCTGCCCCTGGGTCACCAGGAGTTTGGGCTCCTTCAAAGCAGCCTCTATGGAGTTGGGTTAAGTTGGCAGCATAGGAACCAGCCAAAGCAGCCTAGGGGAGAAAAAGCCAAAAGAAAAAAAAAAAACAGCAAAATACACACTTTTACTAAAAAGTGAGGTGTATAAGAAATTAAAATGGCATCAGAGAAGTAGGAGAGATCAGAGCATCCAGAACCCACACAGGCAGACAGAAGCGGCTCCAGCACCGGTGGCACCAGGCCCACGGGGCCACAGCCGCCAGGCTCAGCTTGAGCCGCAGGAAAAGCCAGGAGAGGGGTTTTCCACTCACACTGGAGCACTGGAACTCTTCGCAAATTTAAGAAATGTGAAGGAAGAACTGCAGTGAACAACACAGGAGCAGCTCACGAGGTAGAGGATCATGTGGACCAGCTAGAGAACTAGAGCCACCATCCACAGCCTCCCCTCCCCCACCACCAGTGCCCAGCTCCGGGGAACAGAGCAGTGATCCAGAGACCTGGCCAGCCTGCTTGAACCCACAGTGCACCAAAGAGGGACCCAAGCAGGAACGCAACATAACTGAGACCAAAATCATCCCAAAAGGTAACTGGGATTACACCAGGTCAGTAACCGCTTAATTAACCTGGCATATAGGCCTGAACTGGAAGTACTAATTGCACCTTCCATATCAGGATAAATTATATGTTAAGTCTGATGGATTGTCAGATTTGCCATTCTTAAATAAGCTATATTTTGGGCTTGTTATTTGTTGCTTCTTGATTTATAGTGGCTTTGTTTTCTCTTCTGTTATACATTAAGGAAGAGTCTCACTTGGTCACAAGCTGACTTGGAACCTGCAATAGACCAGAAATCTTAACCTCCTTGTTGATAGAGGATCTGGTTGTCATAATACCTACTCTTGTATAAATACTCTGTGCTGTTTTTCATTGAATGTGTACATTGTTTAGTTAAATTTTAGAATATATCTGTATTTTGTTCCACTCAGCCTACTTGAATACTCTCATAGCAGGCAAACCCAACACCTAGGGTCACTTTTGTAGATACTCTGAGAGTCTTGAGAGCCACACCTAGCACCTTAAGCTCCTACCATGAAGATATATAACATCAGATTGATTGATACCTCTAATAATACCCAGATAACTAGAAAACCCAAGCATTAAATTAATCCAAGATGCAAAGACATATATATTATAACACAAGAAACACCAAAAATCAAAACATTATAAATCCGCCAAAAAGTATTAATGCATCAGAAATGACCTTCAGTGAGAACAAGTTAGAGGAAATGCCTGAGAAAGATTTCAAAAGAATGATTATAAATATGCTCAAAGAAGTCAAAGAAGAATTCAAAAGAATGAAAGGGGAAATCAAAGGAATCAAAGAAGACACAGGACACCAATTTAATGAAATAAAGAGGTCAATACTAGACATAAATAAGGAAATAGAAATAATAAAGAAAAACCAGTTAGAATTACTAGCAATAAAGAACACAGTTAATGAAATAAAAAACTCTGTAGAAAATCTCACCAGTAGAATGGACGAAGGATAGGATAGAATATCTAAGCTAGAAGATCAGGCGGCAGATCTAATACAGTCCAACAAAGAGAAAGACAAACTAATAGAAAAGTATGAATGGGAATTTCATGATATTTGGGACACTATGAAAAGATCAGACATAAGAATTCAGGGTATAGTAGAAGAAGAAGAATCTCACTCCAAAGGCATAGTATGCATTTTCAATAAAATCAGATGTCCGGCGCTCCCACATGGCTATCTTTGGCCCCAGTCTGTGACATACTGTAAGGCTATGGTAGACAGCCTTGGGGAAGGACCATGAAAGTCCATGGTGGGCCTTCTCAAGAAAAAGGAAGCTGATCTTGTCTCTCACGTCCATGGAAAGGAAGGTGTTAGCTGAATTGAGAACAATGATAAGGTCTGGGTTCATGGATCAAGTGGCCCCTGATGCTTGTGACACTAAGCACACAAGCATCTCATGGCCGTGTGACTTGACTCAGTTCTCCATGGTCCACAGCAGTGACCATCAGGCTTCCTGACGGGCCACACTGGGGAGTCCTGTGGGCTTCAGACCAGCCTGAAGCTCCCTGCTTCTTCCAACTTCAAAACAGTAGTCCCAACCTCTGCATTTCCTCCAGACAATCGATATTGCTTCGCAGTCACTATTCAGTGGTGGGTGTTCTGGGGCATGGTGTGAACATCCTTCTACCACTGTTTTCACAGTCCATATGTGGAGATGAAAGTCCCTCCCACCTGACAAGCCTTCCAGCACCTCCTCCCACAGGTTGTACTCAGCTATGAGGGATACACACACAGTGTAGCAACAGGGTGGGATTGTTCTATCCCAAAAGTCAAAGGGACTTGCCTGGCCATTATCTGCTGGCCCCCATATCCTTCAATAGTGACCATCAGGCCACTGAATTTGGAAGGATTTCCCAGAATAAGGGTGGTCTCTGTGCCCATGTTCACAAGCACAAATGTCCTTTGGGCACTCTGTGGGGTCTAATAGCTAGTGAATTCCACAGGAGGCCTTGGGTCACTCAGATTCCCCACAGCCTGGACCCCCTCAAACAATGATCTAATATGGGAGGCAGTCAACCAGAATCATCTCTCCTGTTTGAACAGATTTGGGCAACCAGGTATACCACTCTTTGGGGGACAACTTCTTCCACAAAGCCAACAGCACATCATGGGCTGGCTATGCAACTTCTTCTAAGCTTGTCCAGGGGCCACTAAACCAACCCAATAGCTGTGTGCAAGTCACTTTTGTGGGTTCACCTTCCAGTGATTTGGTAAATTTGTTTTCTAAATATCTATTTTTCCCCATTTGGTGGCCTTGGGCCATGCATATAAGTTGGTCACACCTGCCTGTCCTGTCACCTAACTTCAACATCTCCCAGTTGGCCACCACATAAATAAGTTGGTCAGTGTAGGAACCAGGAGACCAGCAAATGATGAAAATGCCCCAGGGGGCCCAGCAGCCAAAAGCACACCCTTCATTTAAGAGGTAGACACTTCCTCATCTGGGCTTCTATAAATCAGGCTACATATCATCTGCCAGATCACATACACCAAGCCCATGTAGGTCGTCCATTTACTGACCTGCTCTGTAATGTCCCTAGAACTCTCCCATACAATTCATGCAGCTGACACCAGTCAGTTGGCCATGGCCTGGTTCTCTGAATCAGGAGTCGCACACTGTACTTTATGTAATCTTAGTCTTAAGGGTGGGACACTGGCCATCTTTGCCATTTCACCAGGGGTCAGCTGTGTATTCCCAGCTCCATCATCCCGTAAACACAATAGCCAGGTGGGAATCATCTCCCTGCTCACGCTGTTTGTGTTGTTTGGCCAATTCCAACAATCCCACCGTCGTGTGTGTTCTCTATGTAGTTCGCTGGGGGTCCCTGAGGTCTGCCCTGGCACCTGTTCCTCCACTTCCGAGGGCTGCTGTGCCCCTGGATGTGCCTGGCTTTTCAGGAGTTGCACTCACAGACCATGAAGTCTCGTGTTCAAGCTCCTCCTCTGAGGCTGAGACTCACAGCTGCTGCTCTACTGATACCAGGCATCCTTCAGGTTCTGGCGCCTTTGTCCTGAGCGCAGGCAGCTGCTTGTGCAAATCTAGGCAGTCCTGAACCAGTCTTGATAACGTCAGAACCTTCATTCCCAGTTCCTGTACGTTTTGGCTGTCCCATTGGACTTGCCTCAGCACAGACAGAAACAACCATGCTACCTGCCTTGAGGTCTCTGATGCACAGGTGGGATTCCTCCCTCCAGTTTTTCCAGGGACATTTTTCCTTCAGCCCGATGGGGACTAATCACTCCCCAATCCTCGAGGGGGGAAGCCAACTCCATCAAGAAAGCTGCCACGAGATACCACCACTCAGTCAGCGCCATATGCCCGCTGTGAGATCCCCACAGGGGGGTATTGAAGGAGCAGAGGGCTCACTCCCTAGCCTGGTGACCATGCCATGTGTCAGGAGCAGGGGGGTTCATGGAACAGGTGAGCCCAGCTGGGAGAAGGCCCTCCGGGGAGACATTTGCAGACCCCAGTTACAATACGGAGCACAGCAAGGCCAGGTGCTTTGCTCTAGTCTCACGGTGCTTACACAGGCAGTGTGGGTGCTTACTCGGGGAGTGTGGGTGCTTACTCAAGGAGTGTGCTCTCCGGTGTCCTCCATACAATGATCTCATCTACATGAGCGGTGCTGAGTCATAGTTATATGAGTCATAGTTATATAATAAGCATCAGCCATTTTGTATGCTTGCCTGGAAGTCAAGCCTATTTAAATATACCTTTAGGTATATACCCTTATAATTAGTCATACATGCAATGAATCAATTATTTACTTTAAAATTTTAATGAATATTGTAATTTTTAGTGTCAATATGTAATAGAGTAAATGTCAGGGAATAATCCTACATGAAACAAAACATCATCTCTATCCTCAATTTTTTTTTTTAAGTAAAGGATGATGAAACCAAAGGTTCTGAGAAATTATTGCTCCAGGTAATAGTTAATTATTTTATCCTGTCTAGAGAGTCTCCCCAAATCCCTATATGGTCACCCATGCTTATAATGACAGGTGGACTAAGCTTGATATTTACAACGCTTTTTCTTCTTTCCACCTTAAAAAAAATAAAAGCACTATAAGACTTTCTAGTACCTTTCCCTAAGATTAATTGACACATTCTTTTCTCTCTTCTTTTGCAGAGGTAGTAAGAAGCTCAAAAAAAGAAAATCCAGCATGTTTGTCCTAGAATTAGGACATTTTACAGCCTTTCTGAAAATCCTTCCTGAGTAAGCCTTCTGTCTACCCCTGCCCACTTCGACCCTATTTGGTCTCTGAGCACAGGGTCTCCACAGCACAGAGCAGCCTCAAGACATGAGTGAGGAAGACAGGACGTGAGAGGAAGTGTTCTTGTCTAAGTGTACATTCACAAATGTCCCCATGATTGTCATCGTAGTCACTGTCACCTCCTACTGCGTCCAACTGTGAACACAGTGACTAAGGCTTATTTGCCATTATGAAGGCCCCAGCCTTCATAATGAATGATCTGGGATGTAATTCAAGCCAGGTGGTTACTTTGCAGAAACCCAGCAGTCAACAGGAAGGTTCCAGTGCTTCTGTGTGACTTGGCTGAGAAGGACATAACCCTCAAAGGCCTTGCTTGCCCCTTTTATTAACATTTTATTTATTTATTTGAGAGAGAAAGAGGCAGATAGAGAGAGACAATGGGCATGCCGGGGGCTCTAGCCACTGCAAAGGAACTCCAGACGCATGTGCCACCCTGTGCATCTGGCCTTGCATGGGCACTGGGGAAACAAACTGGCTTCGCAGGCAAGCACCAAAGCCACTAAGCGATCCCTCAGTCTTTCCTGTTGACAAAGCTCTATGTTCCTTGTATCAGTTACTTTCTTGTTACTGGAACAAAACGCCTGACTGACCAGAAGCAGCTTAGGGAAGGAAAGAGTGTCTTTCAGCTGAGAGTTCCAAAGGGTAGAACGCACCGCTTGCTTGCTGAAGGCAGAGCGGCAGGAGCCTGAATCAGAGCTCATTTTCGTTCATCCACACAGAGGAAGCAGAGACGGGGACAGCGGGGGGCTGATCGGCTCTCTCCTTCGCATGTAGTCCAGTACCCCAGTAAGTGGACTGGTGCTGCCCATGGTTAAGGTAGGTTTTCCCACCTAATTTAACCGAATCAAGATACTCCCTCACAGCAGTGCACAGAGGCTGACCTCATCATATAATCTCTCACAGGAGACTCCAGGTCCTGCCCAGCTGACACTACAAATCATCACATCCCTGAAGCCTGGGGCAGGAAAGGGGCTGTCTTCAAACCAGTGTTCATAATTTTGGAAAGCGTCTCCAGTTGGCATCTTAATAATTTATGAGAGTACTTTTATTTTGAAGATCTTATGAGGTTTCTTGGTTTTGTCTTGCTCGTTAATTTGCATTCTATATTACAAATGAAGGCAGTGGTCTTATAAAGATTTCATAAACAGATTCATACAAGTTTCCCTAGAATGGCACACAATTCTCCCAACACAAAATCTAAGTAGGTCTTTATCACGTGAGTTTTATGTGACAGAATCTAGGTTACAGAGTAGACAATGAATTCACCTACTATTTTTCAAGTAATAAAGAAATGTTGTTCAGGCAAACATGTCTTTTATTGACCCTCTATAAAAACTTGGAACATAGCATTCAATCATACATCAGTGAAAATATTTCTGAAAGATACTCTACTAACATCACTGAGGTACATAATTCTGGTTGATCTAACTTGATACAGAGACTCTGCAACCCAGCTTAGAAAACATAAAGCAAAGAAAAATTAATGTATCCTTAGCGTCTGTTTCTGGTATGTCAACAAAACTGCTGGCGACCACGGGCTCACAGTCGACTCTTGATTATGCTTCCTGACATTGCCTGCAGAAGTAATATTATGTTTTGTTTATTAGGAAGAAATCTTGGTGCCTTAGATGCCAAACATTCAGGCAGCTGGCAAATCCGGTTTGAGAATTCAGAAGCCTGTCACATTCTTGGCACAAGAAATATCCTAAACCTTATCTATGTGAGCCTCACTCACGCCTGTAGCTTAGCCTCACTTTTCCCTCATAGGAACAGACCCCGAACCTGTTCAGAGTACCCTATGTACACGCACGGACCCGAGCCACAAGGCAAGACCGAGCAGGAGAAAATGTGACGTGACATGGAGAATCTGCTGACGGGTAGCACAACACAGACAAGTATCATTTGCAAGAAAAGTAGCAGTTATCAGAGTAAATAAAGCTTTCCTTAGGCTATGTGGAAAGTGCTGGGCGAAGGGCTTGTTTCATGAACTTCTTGGGACTATGTACTTAAAGGAAGTACTTAGTTACAAGTCTGCGGAAGCAGAATTTTGTCAAGATTGAAAGAAATATTCATTTGAGACCACAACTACCACATAAGCACTCTCTCTCTCTCTCTCTCTCTCTCTCTCTCTCTCTCTTTTTTTTTTTTTCCTGGAAATGTGAAAGAGAAAGTTTTGGAGAACAATTTAACAAGGAATTTTAAATTAAGCATTATTAGCTTCAATAACTATCTTTTATCTGAACTAACTTAAAATGACACCCTAAGCACAAGTCAATGGAGAATGATTGGATGATATGAGAGCTTTTAAGGATGCATTTGCTCTTGGATTCTATTGAAACATACATTTCAATATGATAGGACAGCTCTGTGCTTTAAAGAAGCCAAACTAATACATTCAAATGTATTTCAAGAATATATAGATTGAGCATAGATTTATATTAACTGTTAGAGTTAGCTCTTGTCAAGATTGCATATATTAACCATTAATAGATAGTCTTTGATTACATAATTAACAAACTTGTGACAGAATTATATATTGGTATTCTATTTCTGTGAAATTTATGCACCCTTTTTATATTAAGGACAATTCTCAAATTTATTCATTCACAGTGAATTCTAAACCAATAATGGATTATATGTACTCATTGTGGAAGGTAATATATTATAATTAAACATTAAAATTTGTTAGGAAAACATGAAAATGCTGTGTTTTAAGAAACTATTCAGGATAAAATCATTTTCTAATTTGCGATAAAGTTTTTCTCAATGTTACCAAACATTTTTAATCTATTCAGACATATATATCTGAGATTTTAACTTCAATATTATAGATGTGGTCCAACTACTATAGGTTGAGACTGAGAAATTCCTTAGAAAAAAGTTTTCTTTGGCCATTTTTAAAATCAGTAAGGTTATTGGATCCAACTAGAGGAAATTCCAGGGAGTTTGAAAATGTAAAGAAGTATATCCTAACACTTTTAAAACCCAGAGGAATAATATGCTCGTAATGACTAGCGGATTTCAATCAATCATTCATATTGTAAGTGTAGCTCCATCAGAAACACCCCTGAGGAATATTGGACCTGACGGCTCTGTCCAGGCTTTTCCCTGGTTTAATTCAATTTTTAAAGGAATGAGTTACAATAGTATTTTAAAGTAATACATTTATGTATGACTTTATCTGAATTACATTTGAGGTGTTGTCTCCCTAGCTTGGCCTATTATTTTAATTATGTTTTCTTTTATTTATCTCTTTTCTACTTCCTGGAAATCTTCATCAGGGGATGGGGCCAGGTAAGACTTAGCACAGCATTGCCTGCATGCATTTGAGCTTTCCTACCGACAGTTATTTCTAAGACAGCTGAGAGGGTTTGTCAGAATGCCTTAGACCTTAGAACATTATTTGCAAAACTGAAGGATATTTCCTCTCTCTCTCTCTCTCTCTCTCTCTCTCTCTCTCTCTCTCTCTCCCCCTCTCTCTCTCTCTCCATTTTTACCTTCTTCCATCCTTTGGTCAGAATCAGAGACAACAATTTGAAGAAAAGATTAAAAGTAAACAAGTTGTGGTCATTTTGAACCTTGAATAAAATAATATGTAAAATTGAGCTGAACAATCACCAAAATGACTATTATTAAGTAATAACATCAAACTCTTAGTTGTAAATAGTCTTGAGATACACTCCATACACCTTGTTGGGGAGACGGTATGTTGTACATCCCAGGAGTTCATCTCTCAATTCCTAACTCACTAGCATCATTTTCTGGTTTTAGTGCTCCACTTTGATCTGGGTCCCCACCTTCTTCCTTGTAAGGGAGACAACATGATATCAGCCCCAATCCTCACTTTGTTCTTTGTAAGGAAGTCAGAAAGTATACTGGCATAGACTCTATCTTGTACTTCACAAAACCCTCAAAATAAATGCACACTCTACAAGAAGAGCTAGAAAAGACACATGGTTCAAGTCAGTACCATAAAATGTTCCTCTATTCTTTTTAAAAAAATATTTTATCTTTATTTAGTTGACAGAGAAAGAGGGAAAGAGAGAGAAGGAATGGGCGTGCCAGGGCTTCCAGCCACTGCAAATAAACTCTAGATGCGTGTGCTCCCTTGTGCATCTGACTAACGTGGGTCCTGAGGAATAGAACCTGGGTCATTTGGCTTTGCAGGCAAACACCTTAACCACTAAGCAACCCTTCGAGCCCCTCTATTCTTTTTTTTTTTTAAGATTTATTTTATTTATTTATTTGAGATACAGAGAGAGAATGAGTGTGCCAGGGCCTCTAGCCACTGAAAACGAAATCCAGATGCATTTGCCACCATATGCATCTGGCTTACGTGGGACCTGGAGAATTGAATCTGGGTCCTTAGGCTTCGGAGGCATGCACCTTACCTGCTAAGCCAGTTCTCCAGCCCTGTTCCTCTATTCTTTAACTACCACTAACCTTTTAGAGCATCTCTCCATTTATTACGCTGCTGTGAATCACTGAGTGACAAATTTCCCTCTGACCTTGTAATAGAATTAGCACATAAGATATTGAGCCACTTACTATATTTTTAAGAATAATCTGTCAGGTTTCTATTTCTTTGGTTCCTAACCAATCTTGTTTACAAACACTATCCAGGCATGTTCCTTTGGGATTCTCATCAGGACAAGGCCCTGAAGATGCTTCCGCAGGAGCACAAGGAGATTCAGTGGACAAACCTATGAGTGCACACTAGGGGGAAGGGGGAAAATGCATATGCAAGTGAGCAGATATGGACAAACACATTTGCTGCAGGAAACCCGCAGGCACGTGGGCAGCGAGGGCTGCCCTTCCCTACATAATACACTGCAGTCCTTCAGGAGAGGATGGGCAGGGGATGCTCCCTTTATACACTGTTTCCTACTATCAAAACGAAAGATGACTCAGCACTGCAGTGCTTGTCTACAAAGCCTGATGATCCAGGTTCAGTTCCCCAGTACCCATGTAAAGCAGGATGCACAAAATGGCGTATGCATCTGGAGTTCCTTTGCAGCGGCTGCATCTCTCCCTCCTCTCTCTCTCTCTCTCTCTCTCTCTTCTTTCTACTGCTCCCTGCTTGCAAATTGATAATTTTTTTTTAATTGCCATATGTAGCAGACAGCTTGAGGTTCGCTGAGATGAACTTTCAGACCAGACACAGTTATGGAGGAAGGGATATTTACTGAAGCTTACAGATCCAGGGGAAGTTTCATAAATGGCAGAAGAAGCTGGCCTGCCTTCACAGGTCCAAGCAGAGAGAGAGAAGTACAAGCCTAAAGCCAAAGGCCACAGCTCACTTCAGGAACTCCAGCTAGGTACACTGCATATCTTTAGATTGAAATCTGAAACCCACCACCACATCTTAAGATCCACACAGTGACACTGCCTCTAGCCAGGTGGCTAGAGATGCAAACTACAAACAAATAAACAACTGAATATATTGGAGGCCATCTATTTTATTCAAACCACCACACCATAGCAGTAGTAGATCCTTCTAGAAGAAAACATGGAGAGATGTGGAATATACATTGTTGTTCTCTCTTGCTGTAAGATGAGGGAAAACACCACAAAAAAAAAAAAAAAGAACTGCAACAGCATCATTGTTCCCATCACTAAGCCAAAAGTCTGACATTTCAAGAAACGAACTCTGAGCATTTGTAATGACCGCTTATCCAAGTTTGATCCTGAAGAGGTGGCATGAGATACAGCAGTGGCAGCACGGATTAAGGAAACAAAAGGATAATTATACTAAAATGTATATAAGGTGTTACAGAGCTATATATGAGCACTGACAACATTTCCCAGTGAGTGGAAAATGATAGTGTGCAGAAAATGATGTTGCACTGAACTAAGAAAGGAGTCTCTGGCAAATGGTCCCGTGTTTAAAATATGACTCAGTAAATCAGTCATGTGATCTTCAGCAAATTTCTTTCCCTCTTGAACCTTAGGACCTTCCTTGCCCCCAAGAACTTCCTTTCTCTAAAAAAAAAAAAAGTCAAATCCTCTGTTGAATGTTTTCTGGGGAGAAATGTCTACTAACTCTATATAAGCCAAAGCCAGAACACAGGATCAACTCTATTTAGGCGTAGTTTGGAGAGCCACTGAGTATAATTAGGGTTACTTACAAAAACACAACCAATTTATGGGCAGCTATACCACTGAGGACAAATCTCTCTCTGGACAACTGTGGTCTATAGACACGCAGGAAGGGGAGGAGCTTTTTGAGTCCCTCCCCCAGGGAACTTTAACAGACTATCAATCCTCAGGGAGGAGAAGGGCTTAGTCACTCTCCAAGCCAGGACTGAACGTAATTAGATCAGTCTATGCATATCTCTTTCAGGTGATCAGAACTGCTGGGAGTCCAAGAATTAAGAGGAAATGTCATGCCTTGAAAACAGCATCCCACATCATCCACTAATAGCATAATAACACTAATAGCTAGACAACTTCAGATACTTTATTTTATACTAAAATGTATCTGTCCTATCATCATAAAAATCAAATGATAACAAATGCTAGTGAGGATGTGGAGAAAGAGGAGCTCTCACCCACTGCTGGTGGGAAAGCAAACATGTACAGCCACTATGGAAATTAACCTGAATCTAAAACAGATCTACCATTCACCCAGCTATGCTACTCCTGGGCATATACCCTAAAAAGTCTACTCTTTATTATGAAGATACTTGCTCAACCATGTTTGTTGCTGCTCTGTTCACAATAGGTAGGAAACTGAATCAGTCCAGATGCCCAACAGCTGATGAATGGATAATATACACAATGGAATTCTACTCAATAGTAAGGAATTATGAAATTTGAATGATAATGGATGGACCACAAAAAAATCATCACTAAGTGATGTTACGCAGGCTTTCTGTCAGAAGGACAAAATCTGCATGCTCTCACATATGCAGATCCTAACATGGAATAGTTTGCTATTGATAAGTTGTGGTAAGCACCAGCAGTACTTGCAAGGAGCCTCCAATGAGGCTTAAAGAGAGAATCATGGGGTGTCCAGAGGAAGAGAAACTTGACAGGCCAGTGGAGGGACAGAGTCTGGGGTTGTGGGGAGACTGGGATAAGGCAGGAAGGCAGAGGGGTAATACACAAAATTAACCATAGCACGAATCAGTTCCACAGAAACCTTCCTCTTGCTCACCTAACTAAAATATAGGACTATCTTAGAGAAAGAGACAGAAAGTGGGTGAATTTAGGCAGAAGTATCCAGCAGTAGTTAAGAAAGCTTTATTCTAAAACAAGTGACTATTGCTATTGAGTCTCGGTTGCAGAATTAGGCTACCCCTCGCAGCGAGCTGTGGTCAGGTAAGCCCTTGAGATAAAAAAAAGAAAAAAGAAAAAAATTCAGGCCATTGCTGAAGCACTTGGTTACCCACTAGAACTACATGGTAACTTTATTGCTGAGAACACCACAGGATGTGGTCACAGGACATTGGGATATCATGCTGGAACTGAGATGGAAGCCAGCTCCCTGATGGATAGCTCTCATAATATTGGAAAGGTCTGTCTAAGCTGCTGGGGGATAAAGGTCACCAGCAGCATGAACAAACAATGGATTCTGCAAGCTACAAAATCAGCCAGCCAGGCAAGATGTACATACTAGTACAATATTGGCAACAGGCTATGTGGGTAATAAACTGTTTGTATATAAGACCTACTCAGTGGGAGGGAATTTATACCTGGTACAAAGAACCAGAAGCCTATGGCTTAGATGGTCATAAACTGTAGAGGAAAGCTTCCATGGTTTTTTGGTTAAAAGGAGAGGTTATGTCAATCAAAAGTCTTCTAAATATCTATGTTATCTATGTTATCCCCCTTGGCTGATGGTATTTGGCTAGCAGCATGTCTTGAGAATCTCTACTTACAGATGATGGTGAATCCTGGACAGATACCAAAGACCCATCAGTATGACAAGGACCAGAAGCCAACTGCCTAGCACAAGACATGTCATCACTATCACAGCTTCCAGGGACAGAAAACAGTACGGAGGAAGTGTCATATTAAACATGAGTGCTGCTCTCACTGCTAGCCTGACAACCTCCACCTGAGAGACAGCTGTAGACACTGACGAGACTCAAGACTCACCATAGCAGAAAATCAGAGGCTGATGAGAGCTCAATACTAAAGGAACTTTACAACTTTCCCTCCAAGGCTTGGGGGACATTGTGGAAGAGAGATGGAAAGAATTTAAGAGCCACAGGGTGGGAAGGTGCACTATGAGACGTTGCCTCCCCAACCCCGCAGAGACTAACTTGTGCATTCATGAGCCCACAGTGAATACTGACAAGCTCACTGTGGATGGACCTCAGTGTAATGGAGGTGGATAGTTGACATAAGAGTATAAATCAACAGGGATATATGACCATTACGCAGCAATATATATATATGAGAGAGAGAGAGAGAACTTTATTATATGAACATGTTGCTACATAATGGTCATATATCCCTGTTGGTTTATACATATATAGATAGATAGAGAGAGAGAGAGAGAGAGAGAGATGAAGAATGACTTCTTTCTAGGAAACGCATTCATGGGTGTATTTGACGAAGCCAGCCACTCTCTACCCCGTGTCCTGCTTGGGTAGACACATCGCTTACATTTCATTTCACCACAGATTGCTGAAGCAGAAACTTGAAGTATTTGCGTAAATGGAAAGCTTGAGCATTTGCATGTTTCTGAACTACAATAAATCTTAATAAATTATGTCATGCGTATATCACAGAAAAATCCTGAACCATATTTGCATTGAAATTGACCACAGCAGATCTCATCTATGCACGAATCTGTCCCCACATAAACCATCACTCACTCCCGTACTGCTCTCACTTGCGTCATCTATGTGAAGCCATGCTCTGGCATGTCCTTTACAGTGAGTGGGTAAAGTATTAACTGAGTTAGAATTTAAATAAAATGACACTGTGCCAGATACTATATTTCATATAAAGTTGTTACAGTTGACTATGCATTCCTCAATCTATTCCACCCTCCAGTATCTTCTACCAGGTCCCTGCCCTGCCTGCCAATAGTAAGTTTATTAGATTTGACTGAATGAAATCCTTTGATTTGCATTAAACAGTTTTTGTTTGCTTCTTTGGCTTGAGATTATGTGATCATTGAAAAATGCTAATGTCATGCAGACCAGCCAAATGTTCTTGCCCATGAATATTGGATGTGCTAGGATTTTGCATGTTTTATACTTCTTTGGGATTTCAACATTGAACTGAGAACAATGTTATTTATTTATGTTGTTCACTAAAGTAGATATAGAAAGGTAAAATGATGATCCTGTTACTGTTATATACTGGTGGTTAAAATAAAAATATATATTTCTCATTGTGGTGGAAACAGGGAAGAAAAACCCTGAAAACAAAACATATTGTGCACTGACATTAAATTTGCCAAAAATTTTAGTTAGTAACTTTGCTGAGAGTAGAATTATTTGTCTCATACTAAGTATGTTTATGTAGTGTATATGCGTGTGTGTGTATGTATGTATATACTGAATGTGTATGTTTGGGAAATTTCTGTTTTGGGTCATCGATTGGCCTGATTTATTACCAACTGACACAGGTGTAGGTAACAAGTTGCATACCTGAGGCTTTGTGACCTTGTTAAGTGCTTATATAAAGCTCTCTGAGTAACTTACAGAATTTTATGTTTATGGTTGGCATTCCAATCTAGGGCTCACACTTTAAAACAAAAGTCAAGCAAGACTATGTGCTTTACAAATTAAGGAGTAATAAAAATTTCAGATAGTAAAAATTCACAATTTCAGGTTAGATTTATGATCTGACTCACAAATATGGTACAAATGAATGAATCCACACAGGTACTCCTTTCACGCACTGTATTAGTCAGGGTTCTCTAGAGGAAATGAACTTCTAGAAAGAATTATTTTAAAAAGGGAATTTATTGGATTAGCTTACAGCAGTCCAGTAGCAGTTGCAGGCCCCAGAATCACAGAACCTGGTAGCTGCTCAGTCCACGTGGCCAGATGCCTCAGCAGTTTCTACCCAGCACTGCAGATGGTGCCAGGAAGCCTGCAGGCTTCCTGAGGAGCCGCTGGGTTTTGGTCTATGTGGGTATTCAGTTGATGGTGGTCTTCAGTCCGCGCTGGTCTTCAATCCACACTGGAAGGCAGCGAGCAGCTCCGGCAGCCAAGTGGAAGGAAGGAAGGAAGGAAGGAAGGAAGGAAGGAAGGAAGGAAGGGGCTCCTTTCACCCAGAGCTTCCTTATATCAAGTCCCCCTCTGAGCGTGGCGCCCACTCTGGGGAAAGGGCTCACTCTGGGGGAAGGATTCCTCCTTTAGTTGATCCTTCCTGGAAGCAACCTCTGAGACCCACCCGAAAGGGGTTTCTGTGGACTAAACAGATCAAGTTGACAATGCCTTAACTATCACAAGTCCAACCTTGTCAACTTGGCACCAAACCATATCTCCTTACATCATACTGAATTTCCAAATGAAAGCAGTAACAAGCTCATAATTCCACATAACATGATGTAACTATCCCACGTACAACCGGAACCGCAAAATCTTCCCCCCAACACAAACTTACTCTCTAATATAGCAGGTCTAATATAAATTCAACAGTTAACTAGTGATATAATCTTAATATTGGTGTAGATATATACAAGCACTGTGTATCAAGGTAGGACAGAAACATTACAATTACAGTCCTCGTTTCTGTAACTGATCATGTGGCCTTAGCTGGTATTTGTAACTGCCTTCTTCTACTCCCCATTCTGTATTTCCTCCACCTTCAGCAAGCACCTCAGCAGATCTTGGTTATTTACATGGGGAGGGGGGTGATCCATACCTTCATTCCTGAAAGATTTGGGCCATTCATCACACTACTTCTATTGGGTGGTTGTAGTCATCCATTGGCTTTGACAACAGGACATGGTACCACTAAGAGACACCCTAAAGGATCTCCTGCACTCCAGACACACTCTTCTTTACCTCCATTGTGGAGCAGTAGTCCAATTTCCCCCTGGTAATCTGGATCAATCACCCCTGCTATCACTGTAATTCCTTTCTCACCCTGTTCACTCACAGGCATTAGGAGCCCAAAGTGACCAGGGGGAAGTCTTAGCTTCCAGTTCAATGGAATGTTCTTTGTGTCTCCAGGCAAAAGCATTCTCCACTCTGAGACAAAGACTTGTAGTCCAGCAGAGCATAAGGTGGCGGGAACAGGAAGCAAAAATTTAGCTAATGGGTCACTTGGGGTGATGGTAAGTGGGACCATTCCCATTTCCACCCCTTGATTCCTGGACCCGTGAATCCGGGCTATAGGAGAAATAGTACCATATATAGGATGCTGATTCAGAGCATATACAGCCTGCTGGAAGACATTCCCCCAGCCCTCCAAGCTACTGCCACCTAGTTGGCACTGTAGCTGTTTCTTCAAAAGGCCATTCCACCGTTCTATCAAGCCAGCTGCTTCAGGATGGTGAGGCACATGGTAGGACCAGTGAATTCCATGATCATGAGCCCACTGCCGTACTTCCTTGGCGGTGAAGTGAGTTCCTTGGTCAGAAGCAATGCTGTGTAGAATGCCATGATGGTGAATAAGGCATTCTGTAAGCCCATGGATAGTAGTTTTGGCAGAAGCACCACAAGCAGGAAAGGCAAATGCATACCCAGAATAAGTGTCTCTTCCAGTAAGGACTAAACACTGCCCTTTCCATGATGGAAGTGGTCCAATGTATTCAACCTGCCACCAGGTTGCTGGATGGTCACCCCAAGGAATACTTCCATATCGGAGGCTCAGAGTTGGTCTCTGCTGTTGGCAAATTTGGCACTCAGCAGTAGCTATATCCAGGTCAGCCTTAGTTAGTGGAAGTCCATGTTGTTGGGCCCATGCATAGCCTGCATCTTTGCCACCATGGACACTTTGTTCATGGGCCCATTGGGCCAAGACAGGGGTGGCTGAGGAAAGAGGTTGACCACTATTCCCAGAATGGATCAGCTCATCTACTTGATTATTAAAGTCATCCTCCAATGAGGTCACCTTCTGATGAGCATTAACATGGGACACAAGTATCTTTATATCCTTTGCCCATTCAGAGAGTTCTTTCCACATACACCTTCCACAAATGTCCTTCTCACCAGTTTTCCAATGGTGCTCCTTCCAAGTCCCAGACCATCCAGCCAAACCATTTGGCCACAGCCCATGAATCAGTGTATAACCACACATCTGGCCATTTTTCCTTCCAAGCAAAATGCACAACGACATGCACTGCCCGAAGTTCTGTCCATTGTGAAGAATTCCCTTCACCACAGTCCTTCAGAGTTGTCCCAGAAAGTTGCTGTAATGCTGCAGCTGTCCACTTCTGGGTGGTGCCTGCATAATGTGCTGAACCATCTGTAAACCATGCCCTAGACCTCTGCTCCTCAGTCAATTGATCATAGGGCACACCTCATGATGCTATAGGTGCATGCTTAGGGACAGAAGGCATTGCAACAGGAGTAACAACCATAGGCATTTGGGCAACTTCCTCATGTAACTTACTCATACCTTCAGGGCCTGTTTGAGCCTGATCACATATATACCACTTCCACTTAATGATGGACTGCTGCTGTGCACCTCTAACTTTATGGCCTGGTGGATCAGATAACACCCAGCTCATAATTGGCAGCTCAGGTCGCATAGTAACTTGATGGCCTATTGTCAAATGTTCAGTTTCCACTAAAGCCCAATATCAGGCCAAGAGCTGTCTCTCAAATGGAGAATAATTGTCTGCAGATGATGGCAGGACCTTGCTCCAAAATCCCAAGGGCCTCCGCTGTGATTCACCTATGGGGGCCTGCCAAAGGCTCCAAACAGCAGCCCTGTCTGCCACTGAAACCTCAAGTACCATCGGATCTGCTGGATCATATGGCCCAAGGGGCAGAGCAGCCTGCACAGCAGCCTGGACCTGTTGAAGAGCCTTCTCTTGTTCTGGGCCCCACTGAAAACTAGTAGCTTTCCAAGTCACTAGGTACATGGGAGGAAGTAAGATACCTAAGTGAGGAATGTGTTGTCTCCAAAATCCAAATAGGCCCACTAGACATTGTGCTTCTTTCTTAGTGGTAGGAGGGGCCAAATGCAAGAACTTGTCCTTCACCTTAGAAGGAATAACCCTGCATACCCCACACCACTGAACTCCTAGAAATTTCACTGAGGTGGAAGGTCCTTGAATTTTGGATGGATTTATTTCCCATGCCCTGATGCTCATATGCTGTACCAGCAACTCCAGAGTGGTTGCCACCTCCTGCTCATGTGATCCAATCAGCATAATGTCATTGATATAATGGACCATCTTGACACCCTGTGGAAGGGACAGGCTATCAAGGTCCCTGTGAACTAAGCTATGACACAGGGCTGGAGAGTTAATATAACCTTGAGGTAAAACAGTAAATGTGTACTGCTGACCTTGCCAGCTGAAGGCAAATTGTTTCTGGTCGTTCTTATGGACAGGTATGGAGAACAAAGCATTCTCAAGATCAATAGCTGCATACCAGGTACCAGGAGAAGTGTTAATCTGCTCAAGTAAAGAAACCACATCTGGTACAGCAGCTGCAATTGGAGTCACTACCTGAGTAAGTTTTTGATAATCCGCTGTCATTCTCCATGATCCATCTGTCTTCTGAACAGGCCAAATAGGAGAGTTAAAAGGAGATGTGGTGAGAACCCCACCACCACCACCACCGCATCCTTTAAGTCCTTTATAGTGTCACTAATTTCTGAAATCCCCTCACGATGTGATACTGGTTTTGATTCACTATTTTCCCTGGGGGTGGGAGCCTCAATGGCTTCCATTTGGCCTTTCCAACCATAATAGTCCTCACCCCACAAGTCAGGGAACCAATGTGGGGGTTCTGCCAACTCCTAAGTGTATCTATCCCAATTTTGTATTCTGGGACTGGGGAAAAAAACCACAGGGTGAGTTCAGGGACCCACTGGACCCTCTGTCAGTCTAACATTTGCCAAAACTCCATTGATCATCTAACTTTTGTAAAGGCCTACTTTAACTGGAGGACCATGGTACTTTTTGGGGTCTCCTGGAATCAATATCAATTCAGAGCCAGTGTTCAGTAGGCCCCGAAAGGTCTGATTATTTCCTTTCCCCCAGTGTACAGTTACTCTAGCAAAAGGCTGTAGGTCCCTCTGAGGAAGGATAGGAGTAAGCTTAATATTGAAACTTTTGGCAGTTGTAGGAGGGTCCTTCCTTGAGGGGACCCGGCCACCCCTTCAATCAAGGGGCTCAGGATCTGTAAACTGGCTCAAGTCTGGAAACTGATTAAGAGGTCTTGATTCTCTGTTGCTATAATTCAAAGTGGCTTTGTGTTCCCTTGCTCTGGAACTTTTCTGCTTATACAGATGAAGAAGAAACTCAGTAGGCTTCTTATCTATTTGACTTCTGGGAACACCATGATTAATCTGCCAATTCCAAAGGTCCATAAGAGTCATACCTTTATGTGCATAATTTTTCCTATGCTGTGTATTATGAAAAACATGTTCACCCCTGCCTTTGGCGATTCAGTGCTGCCACTTGGCCCTTGTTACCCCGAGATACAGTTATACCCATTGCATCAAAATCACCTAATGCAGCAACTGCAGCTCCCACTGTGAGGTCTTCTTTACATAAAAGAACAATGATGGGAGACTTTAAGTATGCTGGTGCTCCCCTCACAAATCTGTTTCTTATAGTCTTAGTGAAGGGCACATCTGGACACTCCCATTGTTGGGGCAAAGATGAGTTTGCATGGCAAATCTACCCCAGCATTCCAAGTTCTCTGATCTTTTTAATCCCTTCATCAACATTGAGCCAAGAGCTATCAGGCAGCTGGAGCTCACTCACAGTAGGCCATCTTTGGATCCATACTTCAGCCAATCCATCAAATAAGCTGTTGGCACCCCTTCCAACTGCAAGAGCTGCAGTGTTAAATCTGAAATCTCTGCTGAATGGGCCTATTTCAGTAACTTCAGCCTGATCTAATCTTACATACCTTCCTCCATCATCCCACACCCTTAAAATCCATTCCCACACATATTCCCCATGCTTCTGCCTGTATAAGTTAGAAAACTCCTAAAGTTCTTTAGGGGTGTACCTCACCTCCTCTTGTGTCACACTTTCTATCTCACCTTAGGGGCCTGCCTAGCCTTCCATCTGGTTATAGGCCTAGAGGCAAAGATGGGTGGGAACTGAGAAGCACCAGCACTTCCTGCTGATTCCACAGACAAAGAGGGATTAATTCCCTCAGGCAAGGGTGGGGAGGGTACTACTTCAGGATGTGGGGGTGGGGATACAACTGCTGCTAAGGGAGAGCAGGTCATATTTTCATCCAAAACATCTTCTTCAGAATCTAACACTTCGATGTCCCCAGGTTCTTCAGGGTCTTCCCACACATCACCATCCCAAGTCACAGGATCCCACTCTTTTCCAATCAGTGCCCTCACTTTAACTTCTGATAGTTGGTGAGGCTGGGATTTGAGTTTACATTGCAAGTTAGCCAATCTCACAATGAGAGCTTGGGTTTGGTTTTCTGCAATCTGAGCCCTGTTCTGGCTAGAGAGGAGACTCTCCTCCAGGGCACCTTTAGAAACCTTGAGATCATGTATATGGGTCTTAAGCTTGGAATTTTCCTTCCTCAGCTTCTGCTGTTCCCTCACTAGTTTGTCCAGAGATGCTAAAAGCAACCAACCAGCCTCATCACTGGTCTTACTTTTCCACAAATATTAAAATGTTTTAAATACAGAGTCACTAAATTCCTCGCTCTTCACAAGACATGACTCAGGATCACCAAATGTATATATCTCATGGATTTCTTTAAACAGTGCACACCATGGATTATTAGTGCCCTCCTTATTTCCAGTAAAAGCTCTCTCTTTATCATCAGAAGGGACTTTAGTAGCATTGAACTTGGAGAGCTAACCCCAGATAGCACCAAGCCCACTAGAGAAATCCATCCTTACAATCCTGTTTCTTTAGAACCACTTCTGGTACCCTGAGTTCCCATAACACTCTCCCTCTGATTCTTCCAGCTCATTGTTCCCTTTGATTTCTGACTCACCAGGCTGAAATCACTGTGGAACAATGATGCCCACAACCCCTTCCCAGAAAGAAACACAGAAGGTCTGAACAGCCACTCAAATAGTCTTGGCCAATGAGACCTTTGACCAGCCCATGGCAGGGCAAGGTGACATCATAGAATTGGAGTCAGTCACCTAAGTCTGTTATGGTAAAGCATGTGACCAAGATTTATTTCAGAAAATGTTTTATGTGCTTTTTTTTCCCAGGGTCCATTAGGACATATGTACTTGATATTTACTGTGAGGCGACAGGATGAAGGACTAAATGTAGCCACCTGCCATGTCTCCTGCATATTGTCTATGCCCATCACCAAGCTACTTACTTCACCTGAATCTGTTTCTTCATCTGCAGTTTGAAAAACAAGATAACTGTAGCAGACAGCTTCAGTTTCATTGAGATGAACTTCCAGACCAGGCACAGTTATGGAGAAAGGGATTTATTGAAGCTCACAGATCCAGGGGAAGTTCCATAATGGCAGAAGAAGCTGGCCTGCTTTCACAGGTCCAAACAAAGAGAGAGAAGCACAAGCCAAATAGCCAAAAGCCACACAGCACAGCACACTTCAGGAACTCCAGCTGGGCACACTTTGCATATCTTTACATTGAAACCTGAAACCCACCACCACACCTTAAGATCCACCCAGTGACACTGCCTCCAGCCAGGTGGCTGCAGATGCAAACTACAAACAACTGAATATATTGGGGGCCATCTATTCAACCACCACAGTAACTTACATACAATGAGAGCTTTGTGACTACTAAGGAAATAGATGATTCATTTCATTGATAGGGAATTTTCATGAAGCACTTACAATTGTTGTGTTTCCTGTTATAAAACCTTTAGAAGTATTCCCACTGGCATAGCCATGGAACTGGATTTACGTTCCTCATCATCAGTTTGGGAACATTCATCTTGTACACCCTTATACAGTGCATACAGCTTTGGGTAGACCCTCCTGGTCCAACATCTTGTTAAATGCACATATAATTATAGGAAGTAAACACTTTAATATACTATAGTGAAAAGAATCATGCTTTTAAAATCAAAGAATTAAATGCTCAATCTACCCAGTTTGCTATGTTCTGCAGAATTAAACATTTTAAACTTTACATTTTTGTATTTACTAATAGAGCTATGAAAGGAAATATTTTCAGAATTAAAAGTATTGATTTCATCAGGTGTGGTGGCACATGCCTTTAATCTCAGCACTCAGGTAGCAGAGGTAGGAGGATTGCCATGAGTTCAAGGCCACCCTGAGACTACATAGTGAATTGCAGGTCAGCCTGGGCTATAGCGAGACCCTACCTTGAAAAAGGGGGAAAAAAAGAGTATTGATTTATCATATGGCCTACAGTAACATAGAATAAAAGATAAATGATTAAAGAAACAGAAAGATCAAATGTGAGGCAGAAACAATGGATAAAGAAGAAAATAGCTTACCTTATTGGCTAACACTACTGAGAAAAATATCATCAGACAGGTAAAAATCATTGCTTCACTAAGAAATAAGAATATAATATGACATAAGCTAACATGTGGCCAAGCTGTGGAGGGAAATCAGAATCTGATCAAATCTACATGACCCATGAAAGAGAGTGCAGTCAAGGAGAAATGATTCAGGTATACAATCATGAATAACAGATAAGTGTTTGGAGATGGTCAGTTTCCATATGCAAAGGAATCCTATGATGCTGAGAAGACTGGAGGACAGGAGAGACTAAAGGCAGGAAGAGAAGGAGCCATAACAACACCTCCTGTGCAAGGAGGTGAGAATCACACAGAGATGCTAACAAAGAGAGGCCAGAGGGATGCTCTCCAAAAGATTAACCCAACATGCCTGCTTGCTTGCTTTGGAAATCATTTCTAAATTGATGGAGAATGGATGGGTTTACAAGAGTTGACAAAAATCTCTCATTGGAACATGTCCATAGTGAAATTGAACACTATGATCATGACACTAATGATAATGTCAGTTTTGAGCTTGTTTATGTTGACATTATGCTGAGACTTGCAGTCAGAACTGGCCAATAGAATAAACACATTGGGCTAATGGTATGAATTGGTGGTTTTTGAACATGTAAAAGCCACAGTAAATCCATTAAGAGTAGTAATTTAAAGAGTACTTTCTTGCCATAAGCAATGCAAACAATAAACTGATTCACAGGTGAGGATGAAAGAGAGGTCGTTTGAAGGCAAAAAATGAAGACAGGACAGGGGGAAAGAAAGATATAAGGAGGGAACATGAAGGGAAGGAGGGAGGGGAGGAAATTTTAAGGAAAAAAGAAAGGAAGGATGGAAAGAAGGATTTACAGAAATGAGTAAAAAGAGAAAAACAAGTGTAAGTTGAAGCACTTTTAATATCCCTAGTTAAAGAGTATGGAAGGTCATGAAAGGGCCTAAAAATTGGTTCGGCAAAAGTGTGCTAAAGAAGGCAGTGTTGTCATGAAAAGGAAAGAAAAGAAAAGAAAAGAAAAGAAGAGAAGAGAAGAGAAGAGAAGAGAAGAGAAGAGAAAAGAAAAGAAAAGAAAAGAAAAGAAAAGAAAAGAAAAGAAAAGAAAAGAAAAGAAAAGCAGGAAATGTTGCTTAGATTTAGTAAGAAGGAACCTACTACGTATTAGATAAGTAAAGACTGAAATCTGATTTAGGGACATAAGAATGTGACCAGGAAACAGGGAGCATGTTTCTGAGAGAACGGACATTCAGAGAGATCTTTTCTAGATTTCCATGAAGGCATGAAGTGGGAAATTGAGCCACCACTCAGACTATTATTTAAAGGTCTTTGCAGACCACTTTCATGCATGAATATAATGTAATTTGGTCATGATCCCCTCCTAGTACCTTCTGTTGTCCCCCATTTACCCACCCCCCTTCACTGGACTCCTTCTTCCTAAATATTTATTTGCTTACTGGGTTTTTTGAGGTAGGGTCTTATTCTAGCCCACTCTGACCTGGAACTTATTCTCAGGCTGGCCTTGAACTCACAGTGATGATCCTCCTACCTCAGCCTCCCAACTGCCCAACATAACTCTCTTCTATTATGCTGTTTTCTCCTTTCATCATCCATTCTGGAACATTAGTGAGCCAAATTTTGTAGAGGTTTTACATAGATCTCAATAATGCAGAGGTCACTTTGTGTCAGGAAGGGATTGTACCAAAGTACTTCCTCTGTTTATCAGCATAGATTGGTGCTGATCACACCTTTGGTCAAAGAAGCCTCATTTTGTAGATGGTGGTGCCTTCTGGGGAGACTCAAGACTCCTCCAAGTGCTGAGAATAATTGAAGGGTAATGCCATCTGTACCAAGTCCTCCAAGGCTCAGTGAGCATTAAAGGAAAGGGGGTGGAATAAATGTAGGCACCCCACTATTCTCTGGGCATGTTTAATTGACCTACCACAGCTCTTCCAGAAGCACTAATGTTTTATTTTGTGCAAAAATCTTTACGATATCCCCACAAGTTCCTGGTATTAAATGCAACTTTCACTAGGTTGTAGATAATGGAAGAGATGTTAATTGAAGTTGATTTTCTCAGATTTACCATCCAAGAGTTATTAATCCATCAGGACTGCCTGGGAAGCCTCTTGGTCTGAGCTGTTTCTTACTGTACTCCCTGAGCTGGGCCCTAATTCCCGCAGAGTGGAGGTTGTTAGGCAGAGAGATGGCTGTACTTTCACTTTCTTAGGTGAAAGATCTGTAAAAGTATTCAGCATAAAATAATTTGGTTTGAGAAATCACTTGAAGAAAATCAAGACTGTAATTATATAAGAAGGAATTATTCTATCCAATTAACTCTACAAACTATAGGCGATTTAAAAGATTCTGTTCATTTTCGGGTCAGAAAACTTAGTTTTTGATTTTTCCTTCACACCTTCTTATGGGAAACAACTTATTTTTTTTTTTACCTCAATAGAACATTATAAGTTTTTGCCTCGAACTGTTTACAAATTACAGTAACTAGGCCACCTATAGGAGCATGATGCCCTTAGAAGCAACAGATCATTAGAGGAGAGGCTGGGGTACTACTTTTAAGAGGAAACCAAAGGGCAAATATTTTCTTTATTTTTTGAATAAACAAATTTAGGTGCATAGCCTAAGAAATAAAATCTTAAAGAAGTGGGTTGGGTTTTATACCAGTCTGTCTCTATACCAAGGTCAGCTTTGAGCCTCTCCAAAACTGAGGGAATACATGCCCGTGAAACTAATGAGTTGTTCTTCCTGTTTCCTGTGATACACTGAGCAATAGGCTGCTTAGGCAGAATACCAGCCTCTAGCATCTATAGCTTCAATGCGTTGTGGGATCTAGATTTGCACATCCCGGCCCAGTTCAAGCAGAACGAGGTGATCTTACATCTCTGGCACATGCTCTGTGTCCAGTTATTGTGTTTAGAAACTAGAAAAACATGCTAAGATACTGGCCAGGGTAGTATTTCTCCTGAACTACCACAAGGCTACTTCTGAGATTATTCCTCTGGGGCAGCACATTAATTTCTTTTTCTATAAATTGCTTAATGGTTTAGTGTTAATGGTTTCTTAAGAATTGATCTTCTAAAAAGGAGTCTCTCAAAGCGGCGGTAATACAATTGGGATTTAAAGGGAAATAATTGTGAAGTTTTTCTTCGGTTTGAAAGAGTTTTTCAGAATCCTTACCATTACCTCACTGATGCTGAGAAGCAAGAATGCATTTGACACATAAGCTATCACTAACCAGGCTGAGCAGTGTTGCAGCTATACATCAGAGACACAAGTTCATCAATGCTATGAGACGTTATGCTTAGAGTGCTTGACTTTAAAATATAATACAATGGTGCTTGAAATAAATCATGTAAATAAAAAATGGTTCTTATAATCATGCTAAAATGGAAAACTTAAAAATAATCACAGTTAATGAACATTATTTCTTCCATGTTTTTATAATTTTATTTTTGTATTTTTAATATATTTTTATCTTATATGTTTTATTAGAGAGAGACTGAATAAGGATATGCCAGAGCCTGTTGTCACTGCAAAAGAGCTCCAGATGCGTGAGCCACTTTGTGTGCCTGCCTTTACATGGCCCTGGGGAACTCAATCCAAGATGGTAGACATGGTCAGGAAATGCCTCTAGCTGTTGAGCCAACAATCCAGCCCTCTAAGATATTTTAAAGTTAAAATTTGACAATGTGAGAATATTTAGTCACCATTCTATACACTCTGACTAATTGCCTTAAGAGTATTTGAAATTAATATAAAATTCTTGCTAATGAAATCATATGTTTGGAAAATCAGAAAGCTTCAAGAAATATTGAATTTTACTAAATGAGGATTCTCTTTGATAGATATCTAAGGGGCTCAGGGTATGGCTCCGTGTTAGAGGTGTTTGCTTTTAAAGCCTGCGGGATCAATGTCAATGCCCAGCCACCCATGGAAAGCGGAACAGGCATTCCTTTGCAATGGTGAGAGACAGTGGGGTACTATACACACACCTGCACATACGTGTGCCAAATACATAAGTAAATATTTAAAACTATATGAAATAACCAAAAATAAATAAGTATATTAGCATGAAATAAATAGCTATAGCAAAAAATAAGAAAGCTTTCTCAAATGATTTAACTAAGGGCACTGTTTGTAAGGGCAAGTACATTGGAGATGATTTAACAGCTTATTTTACGCACTGATTCCTGTCAATATGGCCATGAGAACAGGGGATGATGTATGTGAGTAGACTTATCTTCACTAATCTTTTCTGGTTAATAAGTGTTGATTTTCACCAATGCACAAAGAATTTTAATCAAAGGAAAAATATGGCTAAAACCATGCATCATCTTTTTAGAATAAATAATTATTTTTAACACAAAATAACTCCTCCAAAGAAAACCAAGATACACGAGGCACACTCAAGAGGTAGAGGGTGTTCAAAGTCTGCACATTCTTGGTCTAGATTTCCTGGAGGCCAGCTATTAGTAGCCATTGCCTTTTTGCTCAAAGTCTAAATCAGTTTTCTGATTTTTTTCATCACATTCCAATAATTCAGACTCAGTCTCTCATTTAATGCTGTAATGCACCTATTTTTCATAAAGGCAAGAATGTAGGCCACATCGTGATGGGCCTTTTCACAGTCATTCCTTACAGTGCTGCAATTTCTACTTGGCTGCCTTGGAAATAAAATGTCTACTTGTTTTCTGGATCCTACTGTATAACTGACTACCACAATTATGCAGGTTTATTGATGGGTCTCCAAAACAATAGCCAGAGACTTGCATTCTGCAGGAGCTTCTTAAATAACACATCACAATATCCTGTTCGTGTTTTCTCTGGGGTAAAAAATCCAGTGATTTTTTTTGTACATGTTCTCCAACCCACTCACAATTCCCAATGATATCTAGCTGACCTTTCCAAATTTCATCCTAACGTATGTTCTCAGTCACTCACTCAGTCCGCATCTGCTCACTGTCCAATACACCACGTCCTCGATGCCCACACAAAAGCAAGTGGGGCTTACTGGTAAGCAGTGATGTGTTGCAGTAATGAATGCATTTCTGCTTCAAGCCTTTATTTTTTTTTGGAAAAATTATAACTGCCTACTTACTACAATTAGAAATTAGGCTTTATGTGGTATTTCAAACTGGTCGGTTTACCTAAAGGGAAATTCAAGGACCATTCACATCTTTTGGAATTTACATCATAATCATCTTTGAAATATAATAAGTGGTATACATATTTCATGTTTGTGTACTTTAGCTCATGAGAAATTTGTCTCTCTATAATGTAATGTGTACAGCCAACACTAAAGCAAGGAATGAAAGAGACACTCATACACCAAACTGCTATGGTGTGAATGATTTTTTCCGCCCAAATTCATGTTGAAAATAAATTTTCGCTTGGCATGGTGGTGCATGCCTTTAATCCCAGCACTCAGGAAGCAGAGGTAGGGGATCGCCATGAGTTCAAGGCCACCCTGAGACTACATAGTGAATTCCAGGTCAACCTGGGATAGAGTGAGACCCTACCTCAAAAAGAACTTTAACAAAATAATAATAATAAATAAATTCCCATTAAGAGGCAGGGGCTTTGGGAGGCAGGTTACACAGGTCCTATATTCTTGAATGGGGCTACTCCCTCTCAAAAGGAACTTCATGCCATGTTGGTCTCCTTTTCTGACTTTTGCCACATAAAAACAAGGCAACCAGGAGGTTAGATGAGACCTTGCTCGGACACTGAACGTGCCAGGGCACTGAGGTTCCATGTCCAGCTTCCATAACAGTGAGAAGCGAAAAGGTGCTGCTCATACATTACCTAGCCTAATGTGATTTGTCACCACCTCAAAGATGGGATAAGACACACACACAAAAAAAAAAAACAGAATAAATTTTAATGAAAGTCATGTATTAAAAGAATATGTCAGAAGAGCAGTGGGAAGATACTGCAGTAATACCTGTATTTGAGTCTTGGGCTCTTGTGGCATTTTTTAAAATATTTTATTTTTATGTATTAAGAGAGAGAATGAGGCAGAGGAAGGGAGAGAGAAAGAATGGGCGTATAGTGCAAATGAACTCCAGATGCATGCACCGCCTTCCGCATCTGGCTCACATGGGTCCTAGGGAATTGAACTGAGGTCCTTTTCTAGGCAAGTGCCTTAACCCCTAAGCCATCTCTCCAGCCCTCCTGCAGCATGTTTTTAAAAATGGAAAGATATTTAAAATATGGTTTAGAAGTAAGACATGCACATGGATTTTATTCTCAGTTGTTTTCTATAAATTGACCACTATTTAACTTTGTGCATTGTGTAAATTATTTACCATGGTTTACAGTTTGCATTAAGTGTAGTATGCATTTTGTAGGTATGCTAACATTATGTCCCAATACAATTTCTAGGAAAAACATATTCAAAGGGTATCACAAAAGAAATTATGCTTTTTTTATTACTGTTCTGCTTTGTGTGTGTGTGTGTGTGTGTGTGTGTGTGTGTGTGTGTTGAGTGTGGTGAATTTGGTAAGTTGTGGGTGTGTGTTGTATGCTGTGTGTTGCTGTGCGTGCTGAGTGTCCTGAGTGCGTGTGATGTGCTCCCGCCGTACCTCACATGCTTGCCTTCAGGATGTGTTTGCCTCCTTCCACATGGGACTGGAGTTACCAACCTGCGTCTTGAGTCTATTGTGGGTCCCTGGGATCAAACTGGATTGTCTGTCAGGAATGCTGTGGCCTGCACACTTGCGCAGGAAATGCCCTTAGCCAGGGAGCTGTTACTCCACCCAAATGCTGTGTTTTGTGATAAAACCTTTTCAGCCTTTATTTGCCCAGCCCTTTATTCACTAAAACACTTACTGGCACACAGGACTTTAATACATAGTTGATGAATTAGTGAATGAAAGAATGAATGAATGAAAAGTATTTGGGGCTCAGAGGTAAAGGCACTTGCCTGTAAAGCCTAACAACTGGGGTCCAATTCCCCAGTACCCACGTACAGCCAGATGCACAGAGTGGCACATGCATCTGGAGTTTGCAGTAGGTGGAAGCCCGGGTGTGCCCATTCTCTGTGTTTGTCTTCTTTCTATCTCTCTGTGCTTACAAATAAATAAATAAGAATATTTTAACTGGGTAAGGTGTGGTGGTGAATGCCTTTAATCCCAGCACTTGGAAGGCAGAAGTAGGAGGATCGTTGTGAATTTGAGGTCAGCCTGAGACTACAAAGTGAATTCCAGGTCAGCCTGGGCTAGAGCGAGACCTTACCTCAAAACAAACAAACAGACAAATTATATATATTTTAAACAGAGCTTGGTGGCACAAGCCTTGAATCCCAGTACTAGGGAGGCAGAGGGAGAAGGATCGATTGCCATGAGTTCAAGGCCACCCTGAGACTAGAGTGAACTCCAGGCCAGTCTGGGCTAGCGTGAGACCCTACTTCAAAAAAATTAATATTTTAAAAAACAAAAAGTTGTTTTGGAGTGACTAGCTATATCTGGAGCCCAGTGTTATTTGAGGTCTTCAACCGGTGATACAAAAAGACTTCCCATGAAATAAGTGCTCTGATGAGCAAGTCACATGTTTTAAAATATAGGTTGGCATAAGAGATTTCCAGAAGGCTAATGCAAGGAAGATACTGTTTGGGGGAAACAATTTCTAAGACTGCAAAAACTTGGTCATCACTAAAATGAACATTTTCAAACAATATTTTGCTATCGGCCCTTCTTCTACCCCAAACTGATTTCTAATGTATAATGTTTCTAATATGATCTCTCTGTTGTTCATTTTTATTTATTTATTTATTTGAGAGCAACAGACAGAGAGACAGAGAGAGGCAGATATATATATATATATATATATATATATATATATATATATATATATATATATATTCAGAGAATGGGCGCGCCAGGGCCTCCAAGCCACTGCAAAGGAACTCCAGAGGCGTGAGCCCCCGTGTGTATCTGGCTAACGTGGGTCCTGGAGAACCGAGCCTTAAACCGGGGTCTTTAGGCTTCTCAGGCAAGCACATAACCACTAAGCCATCTCTCCAGCCCCTAATATGATCTCTCTGGATAAAATAGTCTATGTGCGCTGAGCAACCAAATTTATTATCTTGTGAAACTGACGGTAGCTTTGAATGTCAGTTCCGCCTTCCTGACCCACCTCCCTTTCCGTTCACTCCTTCTACCCTTCCAATCATATCCCGCCCTTAGTACAGCCTTGAGCAGATTCTGTCTTGCAGGGAACCTCCACTAACCTCAGTGTAAGAGCCCAGTGGAAGCTCTGGTGCACTGCTGAGTACCCGTAAGGAACTAGCCACTAGGTAAGGCCCATGAGTTCTGGTCCATGAACACAAGCACGTCCGCACACAAAGAAGCAGGAGCTTAAGGACATTCCAGGGAGGAAAGGGGACTCAACAGAAACATAGGGGCAGTCTCAGCAAACAAAGCCTACAGCTTAACATGCCTCACACTACCAGCGCTTGGTCTAGAGACCTCATTCCTGTTAGCCCTAAAATGGGGATTACTACAATGTGCACCCTGCAGTATGGTCCTGTGCTTATATGAAGGAATCCATACACAGGCAAGTAGGAAAGTGTCCAGTGAGTAAGAAGACTTCTTTGAGAGGGTTCTTGACACACTTCTACCATCCACACACAGAGATTGCTGCTCCATCCTGTCCCTTCCATATTCAGGCACATTGCATTACATGCTAATAATCTGAACTGTTTTAATATGCATTTCCATTTAAAACTGGCTACCTAGCATCTGTTGAACTGCCTAGAAGATGGATTTTCAAAAATGAACTAGTGACTTAATTTAACAATGCGCAGGAAGTCATATAGCTATCAGACCTCAAACTTGACAGGAATAATTTTTTTGACATGTGTGTTTTTCCACTTTTACTTTTTATTAAAAAGGCCTGTATTTGCTCTTTATGGAATACTAAACAAAAATTACCAATGCAACAACTCCATGCTAGCTATACTTCCTTTAATAAACATTTGCCTGAAATTATTGTCACCTCATATCTTTTTTGTTTACTTCATAGGAAGGAAAAGTGCCAGAAAATACTTATATCTCTTATCATATCTGTCTCTTAAGGTATCATTAAGAAATTATTGTATGTACTAATATTTTCTATTTTTTAAAAGTACATCACATCATCATGAATTCTGAAAGCACTTTGTAATATCTAAATAAATACTTTTAGAATATTATTACCTAAATGGGCAATTATTAATTGTGAGGATCAACAGGAAGTATTTCTCAAAAATACATTCTGCTTTATCAATTAATGTCCTGTTATCTGAAAGACAAAAGCTCTGTTTGGGGAAGTTAAGTGAAAGGCAATTGTATACAAGTGAAGGCTACAGACATCAGGTGTCCAGAGTTAAAGTACGATGCAGCCTTGGGCTGAAGTGAGGAAGACGATGCATGAGGTATGAGCAGGACAAGGCTGGTGTAAAGACATTCCCACTGAAGATTTGGAATACTTAGCACTGGCCAAACGATTACCACCTACGAAGGAGGAGGATCCTCCAGACAGTACAACTGAGAGTAGTTTTGATATGTGTGCATGACTGAGTGAACGGGAACTGCACTGACAGCAAGCACAGGTGAACTGGTAATAACTACAAGGACATTTCTATGAAGCAAATATCTGAATAATCTATTTTCTACATTCATTCTACTACAAAGTATCTGTAGTCATAGTAAACCACCTAGCAGGCACTTTAATAAGCATGAGAGTAGAGCTTGTTAGGAAAGAAATTAATTTTATAAAATATGCCATGTGGGTTTGAATTGATCTTTCTTCTTTCCTTCCTCCTGAATAGTTCTCATCATAGTAATATAAGGAACCCAGGAAAAGTGGACAATTTGCAATGGCATTAATTCACAGATCTTTAAGGTAAATTCCAAGTAATCTGCACTCACTTCTCCATGCGTGAAGAAACAGCAATAAATCTTACAGGTTTTTTCCCTAGTATTCCTAGCTCTACCAGAAATTACAAACCATATTTCAAATTCCAGTTGTCACATTTACTCTTGTGTTATAATAGCAGGTTTCCATATCATAGCTTAGAAAGTTAGGAATGAATTTACATAGGATTTTTATTCAATGAAAATTGAGTTTTTAATCTTCCACCACTGATTATATTTTATCTTTTTATATTTAGTTAGTTGTTCTATTTTCTTATTTCTTTAAGCATAGGATTAACTCTCATTTTTAAATTACATGAAAATGAAGCATTTCTTGTTATATAGAGCTCATAATTACCTCTCTTTTCCTCTCCACACTGTTTTTCAGGACCAGAAGTCTATCAAACCCATGTAGTTAATGAGATTTTGCTGAAGTCCTAAATGAGGCTGGCCAACTTTATCACATATGTGCTATGTGACCCCAAATTTTATAGGCTCTCAGGTCTCAGATTTCTAATCCATAAAATGAAGAAAATTAGCTCTTTTTCAGAGTTGCTACACAGACTCCATAAGATCAAGCACACAACGTGGCAGACGTGCAAAGCATGCTTAAAAAGTAGAGTTTAGACATCCTAAGTTGCCCAAATATTATTCATGCCAGAACCCCCTTTTGATATTCTGGGCAATAAAAGTTCAGTCCAACTCAAATGATAGAGGGAGTAATTTGTCTTTGATGAAAAGCTGTAAAGTATAGCTGAGTACCATTAATTTAAGTATTTCTTAGTATATGAGTATGCCCTCAATACATTTTGTGATTATGGTTGTCATTCTTTTAAAGATGATCCAAGCCACAGTTCCCTTTCTGTTAGACTAGATAGTTGAGGGTAAAAGAAATTGTGTTAGAGAAAACAAGTGGTTGTTGCTGTGAGAGATGAAGATGGGTTCATTCATGAACACAAACACATTAAGTTTTGATATACAAAAACCTTCAGACTTATAATGGTTCCATTATGATTTTCCAACAAAAGTGATATAAATTCAGTAGAAATTATACTTTGAAGTTTGATGTTTTCCCAGACTAGCCAAAGGGAGAGCCAATAAGCTGTTAGGCTCTTGGGCAGCAGCAGTGAGCTGCGGCTCCTGGTCAGCTCTTCCCTCGTGGATAGAACGCTGGTGGTGCTCCATAGCACTCGGTGTAGCACAGGATGCTAGAATATAAAACCTATCTCCAACTTACAGTAGTTTTCAGTTTCCCATGGGAACAACCCTGTTGTGAACAACAGTTGTGTTTTCAGATCAACTGCAAGTGAACAGGATGATTTGTCTTTCAAATAATATTGCAGATATTATCCATGTTGTATGACTACAACATATCAGCACTTCTATGTCTGTCAAAAGCAGTGATCCACCCTCTGTGTGGGAAAACGCCAGTCAATCCAACCTAGATCCAGACTCCTAACCGTGATGCACGCCCTCTCTTCTCCTGCAGCCGAATCGGATTTTCAGGATTATTCAGTTGTTCACCACCGCGACTACCACTCGGAGAAGTCACCATCATTAACCTGTGGTCTGAGCATCACGGTAAGAAGGCTACAAAGTATTTTAGGTGTCACATTTCCAAGACTGAAGAGAAGGTAGTTTTCTGAAAATCAATATACAGAAACAAAGATTTGATGCAGTCCTCTAAAGAGAATGCTCCACCCAAAACTGGCATATGCTTTGACAAAACGTAGTATTCTAACAACGTTTTAGTCTGATAAAGACGAGCAACTCTAACTTAACTCAATAGGCAAAAACAAATGGCATGAGAGTAAGATGGAAATAATGAGGATTAAGAAGGGAAGGAAGATAAGAAAGGGTATTGGGAAAATAATATCAAAATACATCATATGCATGTATGAATCAAACAAAATGGAACAAATGAATTAACATAAAATATATGTTAAATGTCATAAATATGTACAATTACCACATATTAATTTTTTTTTACAAAAACGTGTTGGCCACTTAAAAGAAAATATGAAATTAAGATTTCTTGGACAAACATTATCTCTACCTATCTTTGTGTTATCCTTGGGGAAAAAAAAAAACCTAAAATGTTAATTTAGGATGGCAGTGTATTCAGAGGCAGCAGAAGCCTTTTGTGAAATGGGTACAACACAGCATAAAAGGTAAGGGAATATGCCTTCAAATCCTGGCCTGTCCCGCCTGTGCTCCTTCGTTACCATAGCAATGACTCCCTTGGAAGAACAGCTCTTCCTAGCTCATTGTGCTGGCTGTGTCTCCTCCAGGCTGAAGCTAGAATAGTCAGTGTGGTGTGTGCTTGTGCCACTGCCCGTGGTCTTCTTCCCTGACCTGAAAATCACTGCATTGTGAAGCTACTACAACTCAAGCTTTAGGGCCTGTCATTTGCAGAACTCCCTCTCAAAGCTTTACATATAGTTCTTCATATGAAATTTTATACCATACATTCAAAGACTGCACAAAACTATATAGGTCTTACAATTAATAAGTCCTGGGTCTGCTTTTGGAAGCATGGGACTGAATCCACTATGTCTATTGTCTATTCTACAATGAGATCACCTTGCCAACAATTGGTGAACATGTCTAAGGAAGAAATGGATCTTCCTGGATTCTGGACCCTGCAATGTGGGGTTGTCAGAGTAACGTAACCTAGATTATCTCAAATGAGATAATTCAGGCAGTAATATCCTCCAGAGGGAAATGTGTTAATCAAGTCAAAGCCAGCCATAAATTGGCCTGACAATTATCTTTCATAGAGGAGTAAATCGTCAAGAACTTTGAATTCATCAATAGCTCATAGCCTTAAATGATAAGGGAATGAGTAGGTGTCTAAGTTCCTGGGAAGTAAATTAGATTTGTGACAAGACAGGCCATGATGAGGTGTGTACCAGAATCTATATGAGGCTGGGGGCTAAGAGGCAGCTGCTGGCAGCTGAGGGAGCTCTGTCCTCCAACACCAGCACAAACCCTCCCACTGACTCTCTCATTTCCCAGTCAACTGTGCACAAAGAGCAGCAGGGACCCAGTCTTTTAACTCTTTTTGTTCTTCGGATTTCTCTCACTGCCCTCACGAAATGGAACCACTGGGCCCTGGTGAGTTTGACTCTGCACTCAGCCACCTATTCTAATTGTGTCACCTAATGCAAATTACTTTAATCATGCTAAGCCTCCACTTTTTCATCTGCAAGTGAGAACCATCATCTATCTCACAGTTTTGTGGCAGAAATTAAATGTGATCCTTTTACTTGACGCAAGATTAATAGACTCTGAGTGACTGGTAACCGAAGAGAAGGAGCAAGCATGGTTCTCCCCCAAGCTGAGCGCGCGGAACGAGGTTGCTGGCGTGCGTGGCAGCCAGACTCCGCAGTGACTTCTAAATCATCAACTGTCCCTCTGCCAGCATTCACCCCATTTACACTTGGTACTGTATGTTAATACAGTATTAAAGAAGTGGTAGTGTGATTCTGAGGCTAAGGTACAAAGGGCATTATTGTGACCACCTCGTACTCAGGCTTACTCACCTTAAATGAAACCACGTGCAAGGCCCTGAGATTCAAGCAGCACAGAGAAAAGGCCTCCACTCACCCTCTGGAAAGAACTGAAGACTCCTGCCACTAACCAGCAGCAAGTTACTAGGGAGCCATCATTGAAAGGGCTCCTCTAAATCCTGACAAGCCTTCACTTGAGTGTAGCCCATACATCACCATGGAGGACTATGCATTGCTCAACTGTGATGCTTTCAAACTGTGCACCACAAAACCAGAAATAACAAATAATGAACCACAAATAACAGAAAAAAGCTAAAAATTAGGGAAGCTCATTAGGCACTAATCTCATTCCACTTTTATATTTTGTAATTTCAGAGATGAGATCATTGGAATTTTACAGATAAAGAATTGATCTAGAAATAAACCTTGTATTGGGAAGGGATGTGAGCAAGAGGGAAAAGAAATGTGAAGGTTTTCAAAGATCGACTGAGAAGTTGTTTTGAAACAAATACCCTGGGCTACAGGAATCGGTAATAAGGGTGTTGTGAGCTCAGGATTGGACAGGAAGTTGCTGGGCGTATGTCTTTGCAGAAGTTATTTTTATTTTTATTTTTGGTTGTGGTTCTGGCTGAGTGTTTGTGGTGAATTTTGTTGTCGGTCATGGGTCCATGAGAATCCCTGGCTTTCTAACCTCCCACCTCTGTCTACTTTGACACGAGTGGCTCCATTTTCAGGCTGGTAATGTTCACCGTTCCCACCCGTAGCTCTGTTGCGAACCACATTACTGCCGTGGCCCTGCCACGGTGCAACAAAGAACTCATTATACAAGGCACTTACTTCCCTTTTTGTAGTAAATATAAAACTACCTTTCTGTTTCCATTTTCTTCTCCTTGTCATATTAGTCTACACTAACCATTTCAAAACAAAGTATGAAACAGTATGTCAGTCTGGGCTTTGTTATTTTGATATAATTTCCACTCACAGCTTTAAATATTTTTTTTTGAGAGAGGATCTCATGTAACACAGGCCAGACTCAAACTTGGTATATACCTAAGGATGACCTTGAACTTCTGATCCTCTTGCCTTCACCTCCTAAGACCTGGGCTTAAAGGAGTATGCCAACACACCTAGTTTTATGAGATACTGAGGACTGAAACCAAGTCTTCATGTATGCTAGGGAGGTATTTCATTAACTAGCTACATCTTCAACCTATGCCTCGAAGCTTTAAAAGATAATTTTTCATCAAAAAAGAGGAAGTTTTTAACAACATAACCCTGAAACCTGCATATTGTTGATTGCTCAGTACTCCTATGTTAAAAAGGCACTGTGCAGAAGGGCTAGACCCTTCACCACTCCGAAGTCCACTCTTGGAGTAGCTTCCTGGGGAACTCCAGCCAAGCGCTCCACAATTTTAGCTGCTGATTCTGCCTCAGTCCTTCACTTACATTCCTAACCGGTTCTTCCTACAGTGATTACTGACTGAATGCCCAAAGTGTGCCAGGCGCTGCTAGGCCTTGCAGACCCCGACAACCCCAAAGTACTTTGACTACTTACTGTGTTTCCCTTCATTTGTGTTTTCTAATCACTTGTGTTCTCTTTTATCTCTTCCATGAAGAACGCAGGAGATGTACTTTCAAATATATAAAAAGAATAGATCCTGAAAAAAAGTCAAAATATCCCCATGTATAACACACATCTTCTTCGGACTTTATGTAAGTAAAATACCACTTCAATCTGAATGTGTGATCACATGATACAAATGTGAAATGTGACTCTAATAGAAAATTAGTAATAAGTTGGGAATCTTAGTCACAAAAATGAAATAATCACTGTTTTGAGACAAGTAACAAAGACAATGAAAGAGGTACAATGAAAAACTGAAATTGTGAGAGTAAATGAACGTAAATACTACATGGAAAAAGCCAGGTGTGGTGGCGCACACCTTTAATCCCAGCACTCAGGAGGCAGAGGTAGGAAATCGCCGTGAGGAAGGCTGCCCTGAGACTACATGGTGAATTCCAGGTCAGCCTGGGCTAGAGGGAAATCCTACCTCGAAAAAACCACCAACAACAAAAAATACCTACATGGGTCTGCAAAGAGTGACTTCTACCACATCTCCAGATTGCAGTGATCTGGGCTGTATGTCTTGTAGACATCTAGGAATTCATCCTCCTATTTGAATGAACCTAGGAATCCCATGGATTTTCATAGGTAAGATGACAATGTTCTCAAATTTATAATGCCATAGAATTTGGTCTACAAAACCTTGGGTTTCTTACTCACTCTCTTGCAGTAAGTAATAAAGCACATATTTATTAATGGGAAACATTTGTTAAGTCTAAAGTGTGTTGCATGTAGAACCAGTCAAGCAAAGAATTTTCAAAGGGATCAGTCATTTTTAAAAATTACTAATTACTGGTTTGACTCATGTCAGGCAGATATTTTATTGCATTGTACTTATTACTTGGGTGTGCATGTATGTATATATATATTTATGGCCCACCAGTGGATTCACATGGGTGCATGGGAATTGAACCTAGGCAGACAGGATTTTCAAGCAAGTGCCTTTAGCTGCTTAACCATGTCCCCAGCCTCTGGTATCATTGTTGATGTATAAACTATCCAACATTAATGCCAAAATAAATGTTGCCTATTACATGAAATGTATTATCAGACAGTAGTGATATTATATGAAAGACTGTAGTGATAGTCAAATAATTAGCAACTTGAATGGCATTGGTACCAGCAAGTCAAACTTGCATTAGTGATAATACAAAAGCTTGACCCTGGATTACCGTAGAGTATGACAGAGACATACAGGGAAGTGGACTAACCATACCTGGAATTCAGGGAAGTGGCTTTTAGTAAGCGGTACAAAATTGTTTCAGTACCTCAGTAACTGGTATGGCTATGCCACACATGAATGGTGCCAATACAACCTAATGAGATGAGGTGATATCTTTACGACTACCTCAAACATATTGCCACTGCTTAAACCATGATGGAGCTTCTTTCTGGAAATTTCTTCAGACATTCTTTGCAAACCACAGAAGAGAAGAAAATCTTAATTTTATCACATTTTTTTTTCACACACAAAAATAGTATTGCCCAACTTGTTCACATGATTCACTACTCTGGGATTTGACTACCTTTCAACTAATTCCATGAATCAGTCAAATATAAATTGCAAAGACTAAGATGTATTAATTACATGATTTAAAATGTTTTATACAGCATCTTAACTCCAAACAAAAGAAAGCAGAGTAAGTTATTACACAGTGTTGCAGAACTAGAAGCTGACACAGTTTTCCCATTTAATTTAAATCATTGACCACATAAGAGTTGGAACTTTAGACAGAAAAAAATTCTGAAGAAATATTTGCAACACTGTGAAGAGATTAACTTTCCCTGGTAGGACATTCTACCTCCTAATTACAACCTCTGCCTCTAATGACTAGTCGCATGGTTAATAACACACTGAAAGAAACAGGGACAGAGTTTCCAAATACCTCACAAAAAAGGGAAGCTAAGATTTGTTGAGTGCCTATTACATGGTAGGACTACCACATGTCAGAACTACCTTTTGCACATATTAGCAAATTTTAAATAGTTCCATATAAGGTCACATAGTATGTGACATTTCTACACATTTTACTATTAACCAACTGTTGATGTTAAGCCAACCTGGCTGATTCCACACCTGAGGTGGTCAAGGAACTGGTGAGAACGGCCACGTGGGCTGTGTCACATCCCTGCTGCTACAGTAATGTGTCACAGACCAGGTGATTTAAAACAACTGTTATTTCTCAAACTCATGGAGATCCAGTGTCCCACATAGGATGGCAACATGCACAGGTATGTAGAGAGCCTCCTCCCACTTCCTGTTTCCTCACGCAGAGAAAGTGGGGGAGGGGGGAGGAATCCCTCTGCGGCTCCCCTCAGAAGGCACTAACCCCGCTCATGTGGATTCTACCCTCATGACCTAACTGACTTTTGGTGGGGGTGGGGGGCTATTCTCCAGATATAGCCCTATTGTGATTAGTTTCTTGGGCTGGAGAGATGGCTTCGTGGCTAAGCCCTTGCCTGTGAAGCCTAAGGACCCCGGTTCGAGGCTCAACTTCCCAGGACCCACGTTAGCCAGATGCACAAGGGGGTGCATACGTCTGGAGTTCGTTTGCAGTGGCTCGAAGCCCTGGCGCTCCCATTCTCCTCTCTCTCTCTCTTTCTCTCTCTCTCCCCCTCTTTCTCTCTCTGTTGCTACCAAATAATAAATAATTTAAAAAGTTTGAAAGTGATTAGTTTCTTTATGTAAAGTTTGGGGAAATACAATTTAGTAAAATTTGGAGAAACACACTATTCCGTACATTGCATCTTCATTTTAAAATAAAAAATTAGAAATTTGGCTTGGTTATGTGTTTAGAATGAAACGTGCCCTCTGTTTTATGGCTTGCACATGGATAAACACAGAATGGGTGACCTATGAGAATGAAGAGACTGTAGTATATGACAGAAGGAACACAGGCTTTTCAATATGTCAAAATGTATTTGCTGAAACCTGGTTCCAGAATGGCTGGAACTTTGTTTTAAATCTATCTTCTTGGAAAAGCAATAATTTTTCTTCTGTTTCGACATATGTATTGCAAGAAAGCTGTCACTAGTAATTAGTTTCTTACATACTGAAAGTAAAGTATTTTAAAATTTATTTTTAATTTGGTTTGTAGATAATGTTTTTCTATTTCATGTACGCATATGTAGCTGTGTATTGTATGTATATATTTAAATAACAGAAGAAATGCTCTTGTAAGCTTGACCAGTTAAAATTAGAGTCCTGCCAGGACTAGTCTCTATCTCCTTCCTCCTGGCAATTGGCAACTACTCAGTAGGCCAACTTTTACGATTATACTGTCCTACATTTATTCAGGTTCCCCTTCATGCACACATCTCTCAACATTGTATTTTTAAATGTTGTCCTTTTTAACTTTATGAATATTGAACCATTGTGACTTCATTTCATTTAGAATATTAGTAAAATCCACCCACACCATTAGCTTACTTTTCTGATTGTATACTTTTCTATTATACACCCAATACATTAGTACATTAATTATTTCTTAATAATTGATTTTTTTATTTTTTTTTCTGTGATTGAAACAGTGTAGCAGACAGCTTCAGGTTTGCTGAGATAAACTTTCAGACCAGACACAGTTATGGAGGAAGGGATATTTATTAAAGTTTACAGATCCAGGGGAAGTTCCATAAATGGCAGAAGAAGCTGGCCTGCCTTCACAGGTCAAAGTAGAGAGAGAGAAGCACAAGCCTAAAGCCAAAAGCCACACAGCACAGCACACTTCAGGAACTCCTGCTAGGCACACTTTGCATATCTTTAGATTGAAATCTGAAACCCACCACCACACCTTAAGATCCACCCAGTGACACTGCCTCCAGCCAGGTGGCTGCAGATGCAAACTACAAACAAATAAACAATTGAATATATTGGGGGGCATCTCTTCTATTCAAACCACCACAAACAGTATTATGAATCACCTGGTGCACATTAAGAAACAAATCTCTATGTATGTACCTAGGAGTAAAACAGCTGTGTTATAGTTTCTGGTGGAGACTGCTCATTGCTATAAAATGTTTCCTTTTGTTGTAAAAATGGAAGGTTGAGGAAGACATTTCCCAGCCTTCTTGTACCATTTATGCCTATGTGACTAATAAAGTCAAACTGTAAAGGAATCAAGAGGCTTATTGTTCTGAGCCTTAAAAATTCAGGTCAGCATTCTCCATACACTCTTTCCCCTTCCCACATTCTGGGACATCAGTGTGCCTGAAACTCAGATGGAGCATATTGGAGAATTGGAAAATGGCCTACAGTGGGAGACCAGCCAAGCCATGGTAGAAAAATCATTAATCCTCAAACGGCTCTTGAGGAGGCCACGCTCAATACTGGAGCCTTCATGTGGGACTGCATATAAGAGGCAAATACCACTGTGCTTTCCCATTCCTCATCTTAGTTTCTAGCCTATGAAAAACGAAGAGAACCCCTGTGCTTAATTCAAGTAGGTGATGCCAAAATGTATTGCAGAGTGGTTCTGTCAAGTGGCCCTCACAGCAGCAGAATGTACAGTCTTCACTATTGTGACTCTAGCTCACATTTATGACTGTTAATCTGTTTAATTTTTATAACTTCTGTGTGCGCCAAATGCTCTCTCCTTGAGTTTTGTTACATTTTCTTAATGGACTTTTTTCATATGATTTTTGTTCTTCTGTAAAGTACATGTTTAAGATTTTTTTCCATTTCACTATTGATTGTTTCTTAATGTTTTATAAGAGTTCTTTAGCATTCAGGTACATACTAGGCTTTTGTCCTTTGTAGATGTTGAAAATAATGGTACAATTCTTTCATTTTCTTCATGGTATCTTGAGAATGTTTTGATGTTAATAAAGTCAAATACCTCCAATTCTTCCTATAATATTTGTTTCCTTTTTTTCACATTGTGAAACTCCTTCTGTACCCTCATATCATGAAAATATTCATCCGGACTCATTCACAAGCCTCAGGCTGTTGCCTTTTGGATTTAGTCATTTCTCCTTTTATAATGTGCTTTTTTTCCACTAATGATCAAAAAGCAGAGTTCCCACAGGTAGATGAGAACCATGAATTGTCACAGGTGTGCCCATGAGCACTTGTATTTCATGTGAATGCCGTCATTCATGTGTACAAAGGGGGGGGGGGATGACAGCTTAAGCACTGTCTCCAAATGGTGCCTTAGCCAGACAATAGAAATAAAAGTTACACCTTTTTGTTAAATCCACTCTTATTTACTTTTGTGCAAAAGTGGCTGAACCTGGCTTAAATGTTCTCATGTGAAAAAGACGTGAAGTTCTAACTTGTGGCTGACACATTAAATGTGATGCCAACTGTGTATAAAGAATGCTAAGAAATTTGAGATATTAGCTTCCACTATGAACAAAAGGGCCAGATCTTGGCTGTAGCTTGTACCTATTAAACAAAAGTTGGCCTAATTAAACTTATTCAAGAGTTACTCATAATGAATTTCATAGGTGTAGTAGAGATCATCAGAAGGAGAAGAGTCATGTGAGGGGCAGAATGGGAAATCACAGCAGATCCACAAGAGGAAGTGTAGGAGATTTTTATGACATGAGAAGATGTGGATGGGTGAAAAATGATTGTGCTTAACAAGTTCAATGTCATCATCATGTCTCAGTAAACACTAGAGACCAGTGGATGGAATAACAAAGTAAGTTTGTTGTAATTATGGAGGACATTGTAACGGTTCGAGCTGTGTGTTCCAAAGGACCTGCATGAAGAAGGCAGCCCTCTCCTTCTCCAGCACCTAAGGCGCTGAAGTGGACTCCAAAAGATCATTTATCAAGGTCATTACCACTAACAGCTAATATCTATTAATGCTGACGACTGACAAAGAGTTATCCAATGTGCTTCGTCTGCAAGTTCCACTCAGTCTTCACAGTGGCCCTAGAAGATGGGAACAACTTTGTCATTTTCTAATGAAGGGTCTGCAGCTTAGAGAGGTTAAGTAATTTGCCCAAAGTCACACTATTCGTAAAAGGCAGAAATCACATCTGTCTTGTGTCCAGAGACTGGATTTTCACTTACCCAGCTCCTCACTTGTCAGTACTGTACAATGATTTGCTGTGTCGGGAGAGCAGCTATACTGTGAGGCTTTCTAATTCCAACACTACTTGATTCTAACAAGCTAAAAAATCTATTTTTCTAAAAGCATAAAACACTAAGGAAAAGACACAGCATAGGGAATATGAAGAGGGGTAGGTAAAATTTAAGAACTGTGGGGGCATTGGGTCTGGAAAGACCTTTAGTACAGGGCATTGCTCCAGGAAAAACACATTCCTGACAGGTTGTAGGCAAGGACATTTCCTGAAGGTTATACTCACAAAGGAGGTGGTGCAGGAATAGGAAGCAGAAAAGCACATAAGACACACAAGAATTCTCCCGTCTTAGCAGAAGTGTCGCTTGGTAATCTAAAATGAGACTCCAAACGCCAGCCACATGTTTGGCTACAAGTCAGAAAGACCGAAGGGAAACAAGGAAAAAATATCACTTCCCCTCCAAGTGTCAAGGGCCCTGCAGTGATCTTTATTATTTTTCTCCTAAGAAATTAAATAGCACTCCTCCTTTGCAAAATTTAGGAGCTAAAAGATGACAATTAGATCCAAATGGATAGTTGTAAGCATTCCTTCCTGGACGCGCTCATTTACCAGTGTTCATTTTCGAACCTCTGTGTGCTCAGCACTGTTCTAGAAACTGAGGTTAAACAAAGAAAAGCCTCCGCCCACTCCGCGAAAATCATCCCCTACAGTCATAACTACTTTCTGTGGAGCAGAAAACACACACACACACACACCCCGGCATGAAAGTATAAATTTTAGCTGGGTGTGGTGGCTCACGCCTTTAATCCCAGCACTCGGGAGGCAGAGGTAGGAGGATCGCCGTGAGTTCGAGGCCACCCTGAGACTCCATAGTGACTTCCACGTCAGCCTGGACTAGAGTGAAACCCTACCTCCAAAAACCAAAAAAAACCAAAGTATAAATTTTAAGTTATATTTAATAGTTATAAGATAAGCTAAAACAAAAAAGGAAGAGAAGATGAGTAAAGGAGAAAAAGATGCTGAATATTCATAGAAATTTAAGTATAAAAGTTGAAAAAAGAGGGAAAATGATCAAGCAAAGAGGCTATGTTCAGCACCACTTGGATGTTTCAAGCTGGTGAATCTCTCATGCTGTGAAAATTCTCTTGGTATTGTGAAGAGGACATTGGGCAAATCACTTCTCTTATCCTCATTTCTCCATCTTTATAATGGAACTATTTTTAACTCTTTTAGCTACAGGAGGTGGGTTTGTGCTTTAACTGAGCCTTTGAACTTGTGTGTGGACTTTAAAATGTAAAACATGTAACTTAATTTACTACCAAATGTGATTAATGTTTTTCTCACTCCTTCGCCATTCTCTGGATCGGTTATACACTTGTGTACACACACACACATATAAAAACAGTTACACACACCCCCACACACATAAAGACATAAGGGAGGTAGAAGAGATAACTATTCTGTTTGGAATAGCAAGGATATATATGCACATGTCAGTCCGTCTCTGATTTTATACAATACACCTGGTACAAATATTCTCATAAAAAGAGTTTTGTCTGTGGAGATTCAGGAACAGGGTGTTTGAAAGCTCCCAAGGGCCTCTATGCAGACCTGGGCCACACATTCTTGAACACTCAGGTCTCCTTGGATTCCTGAGGATAGTGCCAAGCTTTCGCTCACCTCCTCAAGTGTTTGTCCTTCTCCTACTTGAAAGACTCAAAACGTGGAATTCCTTCACTGTAATCTTATGGTAATAAATCTCTTTCCTGCAATTCTCTTGACATTTGAGTGTTTTCCCGAACATGATAAAAAGGTCATTTTCCACCTGAATTCATTTTCTCCAAGCTGCCTTATGTTTCTGCAAATGCAAATTTCAACAAGTTTGATTTCATTCCCTCTTCAGTATTTTATTTGCTTTAACCAAGCTAAAAATTCCAACCGCCACCTGAAGGTCTCCTTTGAATAGCTTGAATGGGGCTTGTATTTTATCACCTGACTGTGTAGTGTGGATCCACTCCAAGAGCTGGATTCCTTGTTCCTCCTGGGTGACAGGGAATTACATGGTTCCTTTCGGGTATGGCCCAAGGATTTCATATGATTTTGCGTCCCACATCAACTCAATAATTTCCATGCATCAATTATGCAACGCCCAGAGTTCTCACCTAAATATGAAACAGGTCTTCAGAAGCCAGGGACAGAGCAGCTCCCCAATTTTGCCCAGTCAACCCGGTCTTACTGTCATGCATTTCACAGTCCGGCCTCCGCGTTTCCAGAACAGTCATTCTAAGTGAGGCTCTCCAGGAGCTACAGACACATCCTTGCTTGCTGAGAAGTTCCTTCCAGGGAGAACCAGGGTCAACACTTTGGCAGGTTCGGGTATTGATTGAAATTGGTCATTTACACAAGGCAGTCTGGGAGATAAGGAAGGGCTTTTGTCGTTTCTTTTGGGGAGTTGTTAACTTTTGGGTTTAACCAGGAGAATATGGCTGTCAGGAGTATGGGTGGGCAACAAATCTGAAATCTGGAAAGCGCTGGACGTCTTGCCGGTGATGGGGTGGGATGCAGGCCCTTGCACGCAGGTTTGGAATGCCACATGTGTGCTCTCTGTCTGCGTAGGTCAGTCCCCAGTGCTCTGACATGAAGAGTCAAGGGACTGTAATGATGAGAGGAGCCTTCCTCTCACAGGACGATGTGTAAGCCCCCACCATGACAAGTGCTCATGGTTAGGGCCGGTGAATGGCTCCCAGGCCCTGGGGAGCTGGGAGGCCATTGAGAACCCCCAGGTAGAGGGGACCACCGTGCCCTGCGCTAGGTCTGATGGGAAAGGGGAAGGTCAGTGGCTCCGGGCTAAGAAATCACTCTGGTCATCAAGACGGGGGTGGGTGGGGTGCAGGCCGTGGGAACCTCTGCCAACTCCTTCCTGCTGCTGAAAGTCACTGCAAGGAGCCCAGGGCCTTGGAGAAGACAAAGGCAGAGCGAGGACACAGAGACCGGGGCTCACCGTGTGACACTGGTCAAACGCTGCTGGGGGCCCCCAAGGCTTTGGGCAGAAGAGGGCAACGTAAATGTCTTCAGTGAGAAGCCATCTCCTGCCGGTGGCCCGCTTGCTGAACATTCATCTTGAGGGAGGGAGGCCCAGAGAGCCAGAGAGCAGAGGAGGTGGGCCGCGGGGACCCGAGAATCCTACTTGCCTTGTTTTGTTTTTCTCCATTTTGTTTTGTTTCTGCCTTTGGTTTCGCTTTCTGTTTTCCTTCTTAGGACCGTGGGAGAATCCATTTTGTAATAAAACAAGAAAGCATTTCTCCTTGCTTTGAAGTAAGTTCACTCACACTCCCCACTACCTCCCCGTTTTCGCTTCCAGGGGTCCCTCCTTCTGTCACCATTCATCGCCGCCCCAGCAGAAAGAACTTAGCTCTGCCCCGTGCGTTGCGAAATCTCTTCTGAGTATGCCGTTCAGCTCATCTGTACCTCCACTCCCAAGGACTCAGAACTTTCAAGTCCTTGTTTCCCTTAATAGAGAAAATCTGCCCCTGGCTTTCTTCCTGGGCCTTCCTGACTAGAAACACCTACTGCCATTGCAGGCCGCTTGCATTGCAGTCTCTCCCTAGGCTGCAGCTGCGCCTGCAGGCTTCGGTAGAACTTAAAGGAGTTTTTCTCTAAGATGATGCAAAAACACTGGGACCCTTCTCCAGACCTGGAATTTTCACATGTTCACTCTTAAAAATAAAATGCAAGGGCTGGAGAGATGGCTTAGCGGTTAAGCGCTTGCCTGTGAAGCCTAAGGACCCCGGTTCGCGGCTCAATTTCCCAGGACCCACGTTAGCCAGATGCGCAAGGGGGCGCACGCGTCTGGAGTTCGTTTGCAGTGGCTGGAAGCCCTGGCGCGCCAATTCTCTCTCTCTCTCTCTCTCTCTCTCTCTCTCTCTCTATCTACCTCTGTCTCTCTCTGTCTGTCACTCTCAAACAAATAAATAAAAATTTTAAAAAAATAAAAAGCAAAATGTGTCAGTTCCTGGTAATAAAAATAACCAAGATGCTAATACAAAGCTCTAAAGGACCATAATTTGATCTGTACTCTGCATAGTTCTTCTGTTATCGTCCTCTTTCTCTGCTCTTCTGAGAGTCTGTCATTCCAAATTTTAAGTCAACATTGTTGACTCAGATATGGAAAACATGCTGGTTTTAGTTATCTTGGCTTTGTTATAAGGTCACACATGGTACTGCCAACCATTCATGCAATAAGAAGGCATTGAGCACTCATTAGGTGCCAGACACTGGGAAGTGGTCCAGGAGCTAAAAATAGAAAAGAAGCCTTTTTTGTATCACATCTTCTCCTCCCCTTTCCCTAACATCTTTTCCATCATAGTTACCGTCCTCTCTTCTATTAATATTCTCCGAATCCTTATTCTGTGCCAAGCCTTGGGGAAGGAACCTTCCATGCGTTTTGTCATTTCATTACTGTAAGCTCAGTACTCAATACTGTGAGCTCAGTAGCTCCCTTTGTAGGCGAGAAAGCTAGGGATTAAAGTGGTGAAGAATCTTCCTCATACTCATTCATCTACTATGTGTTCACGCAGGTGTTTGTAAACTAGACAGCCTGACTCCAGACTTGCGGCGCATCCCTTCTAAGGAGTCACTGTTTAAGTAGAGGAGGCAGACTTGTAAACAGATACATATATCAAAGAGCTAAGTGCCAGAGCTGTAGAATACAGACGCGGCGATGACTAACATTGCCTAGGGGAAGCAGGGAAGGCTGAAAAGACAAATCGACCTGTGAGGTGGGTTTTGAAATCTGAGTAGGCTCATCCCAAGCAAACAGAGGCATGGGAATGGGAGGCAGGTTTCAGACTGAAGGAATCGTACGCAATGAACGGCCCAGTGGAGAAAGCCTGCTGCAGTGTGTTTAGGAAACAGTGATGGGAGCATAGAGCTCGTGAGAGAACGTGCAGGTGAGAAGCCAGAGGTGCTGGGATGAAAGTGGTCACGAGAGGGTCAAGAGCTTCAGACCTCTTGCTTTCACTGCACTTTTTGCTGGAAGTTAAAATGACTTAGCAGAGATTTTCAAGGATAAAAATGAGACATAGTCAAATGAATGGTGTGTTTCCCTGTCTGTCTGTCTGCCTGTGTTAAGACTAACAGAAATCTGGAGAATGAAGAGAAGAGCCCAGTTGTAGACCCTGATGGTAAATGTTCTATATGTAAATGTTCTAGATGTATGAAATTCGGAGAGCTCAGGCCAAAAATCTATTGATATGAAAAGGAGTTTGTTCTCCAAAAATATTGTCAGTAAGGCTTCTATCCACTTCTAGAAAGAAAATATGTAGACACCAGTAATTCCATGTAGAATATAAAGACCTCTTAAGAGGGCCCCAACCACTGCTCTGACTCTTTTCGCAGTATTGGGGATCAAACCATGGGTCTCACATATGTTAACTACTGAGATGCATCTCCAACCCAAGCTCGCTAATTTTATAGGTACAGTTCAAGTCTAAGGAGCTCAGGAAGATCAAGGCCACACAATCAATCAACCAGTGAAGAATGTCGAAAGCCACCTTTTATCCAGAGACTACTCTTCACATGACTCTTGTCTCTTGGTAGATCTGACCCTCATGATGAGGTAAAATATAAAGTTACCATTAAGTACAGGGCAAGAACACAGCTACCCTTAACTACATTCTGCAGACGAGGAAGCTAGAGTCAGTGACTTGGGAAGGTATGCACAGACAATTAGTAACTGAACTGGAGTTCAAAGCTCTCATCCCTGAATTCACGCAGTTTTCATGTGTTGGGTGCTGAGATTAAAACTTCTGATCTAAACTGGGCATGGTGGCACACACCTTTAATCTCAGCACTCAGGAGCCAGAGGTAGGAGGATCAATGCAAGTTCGAGGCCACCCTGAGACTACATAGTGAATTCCAGGTCAGCCAGGGCCAGGGTGGGACCCTACTTCGGAAAACCACAAGCAAAACAAAACAAAACAAACAAATAAACCACAATAACAACAGCAACAAAAACCCCTCCTGATCCAGAGCTATGTTCCCTACTCATCACTGTCTCTATCCTCGGTTGAATATATTTCATTTGTCATTGGGAAGACATTCCTACCTAATGTCTTGCTCCACTATAGTAGATTTATGACGATCTTTCCATCAAAATTGATGATCATTTTTCAGAAGGAGTGTTATGGTAAAGAAAAAAGAACACATACGATATCACAACAGATCCAGAAACATAATCAAAGCTTTGCATGATATGGACATGAAGGACCCAAAGAGACAGTCGCCTTCCATGTCACTCAGGATGTTCTCTGCACAGAGCACTCAGCATTTTATTTTCCTGGGGAAAACTCTCACAGAGAGGTGAAATGAGTCTCTCGGTGTCACGCAGATCTTTCGTGGATGAGTCAGAACTTAAGTGCAATTTACCTGACGCTTTATTCAGGCTCACAAATACTGTGTGTGGCTAGTTAGTAATGACCTAGGTCATTTCCATGGAACTGGTACTCAAAAAACAAAACTAAGAAAACCTCTCAGGGAACAAACTAAACAATGTTTTTTTTTTTTTTTTTTTAGTGTGTGGCAGTCTGTAATTTTAAATACGGATAATTGTGTTGTGTTTGGTTTCCAGCTGCCCATGTGGAATTCCTGGAGGCAGTGAGGTCTGACACATTCACAGTCGTGGAGGAGAGCTCCTGCATATGTGCCCAGGCAGCTGGAGGAAGAGACCCTTCAGCAGTATATCACAGACAGGGTCCTAGATAACTGGGTACTGTGCAGAGAGATAAAAATACTCAGTGAGAGCTGGAGTACAGGTAAGTGTAGTTATTTAAAGGAAGGGAGGCTGATAAGGCAGCTGTGGTTAGATAAAGGAAAAAGATAGATTTAGAAAGGAGTGGGCAGGGACTTCCTTAAAATTGCCTTTCTTGAATGGTTGACAATTTTTCTTTTTTTTTGGAAGAAGACTTAAATATTAATTTACATTCCCTGATACTTTTGCACAGCACTTGTTTCAGTAACAATTGAAACTGAAAACTGCCAACAGACTGGAATCAAGGCTACATGAATCAACAAGAATAGCCCAATATGAATTTCTGGCTACTTTTCTACTTTTCTCATTCCTAATGGCAAGGACATCAGCTGACTGATGAGGTGCTGTATTGATAAAAATGTGCCTTGGGGGGAAACGTAGCAAAGAAAGTTGAAGTTAGTATTTTACATAGTGCTCACCTTCAAAACCTGCTTTTTCTCACAGATTGTCTCAGGGTACTTTACATTGACCTTGTATGGAGGAGAAATACCTATATTTGCAAACACCTCAAAATGTTTATTTTGTCAATTTCACATATGTCTATGTGTAGTACAATAACAATGATTCGTTATACTCACAGAATTAGTGCATATGATAATGAGAAGAGAATCATTAGCTGGTATCTACAAATAAGGCTTTCTTTCTCCCCTGAGTCATTAATCTAGTCCTTTAAAAGGGAAAGGATGAAAATGAAATTAGGTTTCCTAGTTGCAAAGTAATTATTTTCCTTTTCTCTCTGCTAAATAAAAGGTTCTGTTGCTACAATCTGGATGGACAGGCATATTGTGCCTATGTGTCATAAAAAAAAAACAAAAACTATAGGTGGCACACACCTTTAATCCCAGCACTCGAGAGGCAGAGGTAGGATGATCGCCATGAGTTTGAGGCCACCCTGAGGACGCAGAGTGAATTCCAGGTCAGCCTGAAGCTAGAGTGAGACCCTACCTCAAAAAACCAAAACAAAGAAACAAAACAACACTATGAGGAAAATGAATTGGATGTGTCTTGTTTGGTTCTGCTCATTGTGAAGTGCTCTTGGTATCTGGTACCTGGTACCTGTGGTTCTATGGTACAATATTCGCCTGTTGCCTGGCTGCAGAGATGCACATCTAATTGCTTGGCCAACCAAGCAAGGTACTGGATCCTGCTTGTGTTAGAGCAATTGGTCCCCAGCCGGGGGAGTTGTTTCAGAAAGTTTGGGCACCTTTATGAGGTGAAACCCTGCTAGAGGAAGTGGACTTCTGGGGTTGGGTCTAGAGGTTGTGTAGCCTGACCCAGGTGTTGGTTTGAACTAGGTGTCCCTCATAAGCTCGTGTACTTTGAATGCTTGGTCACCAGCTGATGGCAGCCCGGGAGGTGGAGCCTCGCTGGAGGAGGTGTGTTGTTGGGGGTAGGCCCCGGCACATCGGCAGCCAGATGCACACCCTCCCCCCTTACTCACTGTCCTGCTGCTATTTGCCACCTGGTGTGGCAAGGAGATAATGTACTTTTTTCCCACCAGCAGCTGTGGGTGGGGCAATTTGTGCCAGTAACATTCCACTTCCTGTTCACTCTCTACTTCCGGACTCTTCTCGGATGTGAGCAGCTCAGCTTCAGAGCCCTGGCACCATGTTTTCACTATCAAGAAACTTTCCCTAGAAACAGTAAGACAAAACAAACCCTTCCTTTTGTAAGTTGCTTCTGGTTGGATATTTGTTTACAAGAAAGAAGGGGATACAATCCTCTTTTTCCTGGTAAACTGTTTGAAAAATGGGCGGAGCTGACCAACCCATCTTCATAAGTGAGAGTCTCTCTTCTTTACAATTTAAAATCCTGTGACTGTGGGTTCAGGTCTGCAGGAAACTGACTTGTCAGTGTGGGGGAAGCGAGACTGCAGCAGAGGAAATCCAGAAAAGAGACAAGTAAAGGCGTGTGCTGCTGAGCTATGGAAAGGACAAGAGCTTCCAGGACTCTGCTCCAAGGTTCGGGTCCTGCTCTCACTAAACATACGAGTACTTTTGGAATCTGTAGTTTCTTAAAGCAACAAGTGGTCTTCTTTTGTTCACTTTCTGTGGTTAAGCTGGTGGAGTTTGTTTTTTGTGCTGTCAGCCAGCAATACACTCTTACCAAAACCATAATGAAAAGGTCCTGACCAGAGGACAGACTTCTGGTGTCTGTTTGGGATTATACAAACATTAAAACATTGCCTTCCTGACTTAAAAGGAAAAAAATAAAAAAGGAGGGGGCAGAGAAACACTGAGAACTAATGTACTTGGTCTATATTCTAAAATATGCTAATTTATTCTATTATATTCTCTGCGCTATGACTCATCTCTCTTTGGATATCCTATATTTCATTGGCACAGAGGCCACAATATACTTTCCCCTCATGCTTCCACTCATAAATTATCGAGGCTTTCTTATACAACTCAACATGAAATGTCTTCACAGAACATGTAAAAGACATTAAAAGTTGGAAGACAAAGAAAGTAGTTGGTCATTTTGAACTTTAAGGGCAGATCAGTATGAGGAAAACCCTTTTTATCTTAAATTTCATAGCGGGAATTAGTGTGGGTGACATGGCAATTACCTTCTGTTTGCTGGGAGAAGAGCCCCCAACCCAGTGCAGCCACCGGGAGGAAGGGGTTTACTTCGGCTTACAGTTTTGAGATGACTCTTCATAATGGTGGGGAAGCAAAAGTAGAGAAGGCAGGAGGCTCACATCTTCATGTATCAGCAGTAAAAGGAGACAGAGAACAGGATGAGCCAGCTAGCACTGAACTCCAAGTGGGCTGGACTAATTAACCTCAAGGCCCATCAGGACTGGGAGATGAGCTACAACTCCCTCAGTAGGCCTCTGACTCTGAAAGGCTCCACCAGGTGGGGACTGGGTAAGAGGCTTAATCACAAATGCTGGAGCTATGGGTGCAGGCATTTTACATTCAATCTTCATAGATGGGAAGACCCACCTCAAGACAGTAACTGGAGAGAGTTTTCAGTTGTGTAAGTACCACGCAATATGACAGAGGTAACAGGGGAGGACTACGTGAAAATGGAGCATGGTTCCCCTTTCTTTGTGGGGGCAAAGATCTGACTGACCCACCCACCTTCTCGTCATGCTCAAGGGCATGTCCACTCCACACACAGTTCTGTCGCTGCCACTGGGTAATTCCTCGACTTTGCGTGGGCGTTCATTTCATGTGGTACTCAGTACTCATCTCTGCCTTGGAACTCCAGGGATAACCCGCCAACATACCCTTGCTTGCATATGTCCGTAAGCCCAGAAAAATTGACATCTATGCTCTTCGGAGCTGCTTCTTAACTGTCGTGTTAACTACATCTACACTTGCACAGGAGGCTGTACTTTATAATTTGGATGTTATTCTCTATAATAAGACAAATCATTTCCTTCCCACATGTGTCAGTGAACTTGTTTGAATAAAAACTTAGAGCAAGAATTTATTTTTTTCTACCTCCTGCTAGCTATAACAAATCAATGATTCTGTCAATTTCAATAAAACCATGCACATTTTTATAAATCCTTATCTGCATAGCTGTTTTAATGTGTACTGCCTTTTCTCACAAGCTTTCCTCCTTGATGTGTAATCACTGAGGGAATTTCTTGCCCTTACAAAGATAAGTAATAATATTAAGTATCTCTAAGTAATGTTGAAATGCTGGACATAAAATTAAATTAAATGTGTGCCCTATGCCACTTTTAGCTGAATAGGTTATGAACCATCCGTGTTTGTGGAATACATTGCTCAGAATTATAACTTTGCCCAATTTGCCCCATAAAGAACAAAGTATAAAGAACACTGAGGTTTAAAATCTTCAACACTGAGCTAAGTCTGTAGACTTTGCAATATTGCTACCACATCCATAATCTCGTCTTACTGAAATGTTATGCAGAACATTATTGAGAATGTTTGCTCTGAAGGGTTTGGATAAATGCACTGTACTTAAAATTGATGAATGCTGTCTGATTCACATCCAGATTCTTTATTATCTTTAGAATTTAACTTAAAAGTTACAGGGTGTCTTGTATATTTGCTCTACTTGAATGAGGTATATTTGCAATTAAACAGGAGGAATATCCAAAGTCATATGAATTTTGGTAAGTCTGTGACTCCTGGAACCTATTTTTCCTCATCTGTTCTATGAGGCAATCTGTTTCTCTCAGTGGTCTGTTTAGTTATGCTGGAAGGTTCTAGAGTCCACAAAAAGAAGGGAGATGCCAGACTGCTTGTGGGAATTTTGCCAAAACAGGTCCAACTCCATCAGACTATTAATCATCTCACAGGTTGATTAATTTTCCCCTTCATGTATTCTTCAGTCCTTTAATCAAATAATGCCAAGTACCTTCTGTATGCTGTCTATTCTAGACAGAAAATGACAGTTATCCATACCTGCCTTCATTGAACTTGCACAAAAATAAAGAGACAGACATTCATCATCAATATATATAATTTAAATATCTATTACACTCTATGGCAAAGGATACTAGGTAGCAATATGAAGCACAAAATGGAGATGGGGTTTTGGGACTGGGGGTTACTGAAATTTTTAATTGTTGTTTTTGGAAAGCTTAAATGAGAAGGTAAAGTGGAAGCAAACACCTTGTAGAGAGGATGGAATGCTGGCTACTAATAGCTACAATAAAAGTGATCCAAGGGCTGCAAACAATAGGAGCCAAGGCCCTGCCATGGGAGTATGCCTGCAAGAGTTGGAAGGGGAAGAGACTGCCATGGTTTGAAGAGATGGAAGAAAGAGGAAATCACACGCTGGACTTCAGAATAAGCCTGCATTAGGAGACAAAGAACTGTTTTTTAAGTAAAGATTGAAAATGGTTTAAATTTCCCGAATGGCTCTGAGGAGCATTAAAATTCCAAGGTTCATGCTTGTATGATGTGATCAATGAGCCTTGAGTCAGTATTATCAATCTTGTTTGGATACTTAAAACAAACACTCTTTGCTCTTCAGGAATTATACATTTATCCACGAAGTGATAGTTAATACTTGTGTAAGCCCGACTCCTTGCTGACAGTGGGCAGGATCAGACTGGATCACCAAGGCCTGCACTTGATACGGCTTTGCAGAAGCTCATTATGGTCATGGCGATTTGGTTTGTTTTAAAAAATTACATTATTTTCATATTTCATAGTTGTCTGACTCCTATTCTTGAACACAGTGATTGTAGATGTAAGAAAACAGACGAAGCATGATATCTGACAAAGAAATAAAGATAGGTCTTGGGGAACTTGAAAAGATTGAGCAAAGGTGAAGTCTGCTTTCAGGCATCCACCTTTGTCTGTGCTGCCCGAGCCATCCTCTACTCTCCCAAATCTAACAGAGCCACTCACCTCAGAGGAAAGTTAATGTCATCTGGGGACCTTTGAGGAGAAGCTCTCACATTGTCCTGCAAATTCCAGCCTGTTATTTTTTTTATTAAATTTAATGTATTTATTGAAAACACACTAATGAGTTATGAGTATTTAACACACTGAGTTCCTGACGTCCATTTGTTATGGTGTAAGCCTCATAGTTGAACAGCTTAGCCAGATTCTTTCTTCATTTCTCATGTCTGAGGCTGGAAGGAAAATGACTACATGTGTTTTTAGTTCCAGTGAAATAGTCATGTATGTCCTTTGGTACCCAGGCACTGCACAGGCTGAAGTCTGCAGTAAGAATTGAATGTTTACCATAGACTTGGAAAGGTTTTGCCCCTCTGAGCTCTGGTGCTATATCTACTAACTAGCATTAAAGGGGATGTGAGCTGCAAAATTTTATTCATTCAATGAGTAACATGACTATTAAAAATTGGGAAACAGATATCCAAATGTCCTTCTTATCAATATCTGGAACGATTTGAGAGATGCACTATTTTAAAAACTTGTGATCCGGAATTGATACTGGATTTCACTTCAAAAAGATGCAATCTTTGAGCCTCCTTAAAATCCTGATATCTCCCTGGACTTAAAATATCATAAACCTCTATGGTAAGCTTTGTCTTGGTATGCTATAGGCATGGGTCACTTCCTGCTCACTTAACTCCTTTTTAGATTTAGAATAACTGCATGCGTGCATGTATGCATGCATATACACATAGTAGTGGGACCCAAGTCATTTCTGTCCTACATATGCTTTGGACACAGAAACTGGAAGCAATCTGTTTATTATATAAAAAATTTAATGCTTCTGAGTCTTGATGTTAACTTGTCACATGAGGTCAGATGTAGAATTCTCTTCTTCTGACATCATGCCAGCACTGAAAATGCTTAAGATTTGGGGTCATTTAGGGTTTCAGATTTTCGTATTGGGGCAGCTCAACCTGCATTTCCACACACTCACTGGGGCACTTAGGAGGCACTCATGCCTTTCCTATCCTATGGGAGTAACTGAAGGTTCAGGGCAATGGTTTCATCTCATCATAACACCATCCCCTGTGCACATTCTAGAAACCAAAACTCTTCCTTGCCACTTGTCATTCATTTACATATATAACCGGGCTAACACATTTATTTGCAAAATATCCTTAGACACATGCTTTAACTGGTAAGGTTTGTGATAAAAGAAACCAACGCATTGGACGTGTTGCTTTTCTTCGGGTTGCCCACAGCTGTACCCAGATAGAGAAGAAACTCAATGTGTGCTGACCTAACCAGCGAGGAGCTTGTCCGGCATCCAAACGATCTCTGGTGAAGTATTTATCCTCAGTGGTTAATCAGAAGAGAAATATCACCTTCACTCTAAATGCACACATTCTTGACCTGGCTATGTTGTAACATGTCCATGGGGTTAGTGGTTGAAAGGAGAGCAAAGATCCTGGGGAGAGGGGTGCTGCATTCCAATTTCAATAGATACTAAGTAGGAAGCTTGTCTTTTGTAGCAGGTCCCTGCTTTAATTAGACTGTCTTGGTTGATGATGAGTTCTCTTATACTTAAGATGCAATTTTTTCTTATGTTTCGGGTAACATGAAATATCTCCGTTCTGGCCAAGCTTTATTGACTTCGCCTGTCATAGGAAGGCGTCACCATCAGGGTGCAGGACTAAGCTCTGATGAGCGCCATTGACATGTTGCACATTCTCCGTCTCAACACAAGTATTGGTGATGCAGATACAGCTGGCAACCTCCTTCTGCTTCAGAATTAAGGAGCTCCCTCTCCTGACTCTGAAAAACCAACTGGGCCTGGAGAGATGGCTCAGTGGGGAAAGTGCTCGCCAGTGAAGCCTAAGGACCAGGTTCTATTCCCCAGAACCCATGTAAGCCAGATGCACATGATGGTGCAGGCATTGATGGTGCAGGCATTTGAAGTTCATTTGCACTGGCTAGAGGCCATGATGTGCCCATTCCCTCTCCCTCTCTCTCTCTCCATCTCTATCTCTCTCATCTCTATCTCTCACTCTCTCTCTCAACAAATAACATATTTTAAAAATTGTTTTCCTACTACATTACTTTGTGAAGTTCACATTCTCTTATTCACTTCGGACTCTGAATTCTTACTGCTGCTACATCAAGTGCATTTCATATGCCGGCTCCAGGCCCATTCAGCTAGTATATGCTGCTATATTAAGTTTGAAGGAATTTATTTTGAAGTGAGACCCCCACCTCCAAATGCATAAGGCTGTTGTCACACAACTCTAGTGAGCAGAGTGGGTAGACATTGAGTTCTGAAATCAGAGGGTCAGTGCAGAACCCTGCTTTTATCATCTCTACCAATCATCATAAGGCCTTGACAAAGTTCCCTACTGTCTTACATGTCGTAAGTGTTCAATACAAGTTGCTGATTAATTAAACTGTATTTAAGGTCCTCTGAGCACTTCCAAACTTTTGTCTCTTCCTGTGTTCTTAACATCTTGCTTCACTCCTGTATCAAATACCTGTTTAAATTTTTATTTTACTTCATATAGAGCTATTCCACCAGTATGTTCAGGACCCGAGCAATATATGAACAATGGCTTTGGATTTACTATTCCAGGTAACTTAGCAACACACCCTCCTAAACCAGGACATAATCCTTTCTACCAAGAATGCTGAGAACATCTGAAAGTACCTACAAATACATGTACATAATACACATGTACACGTGGTCAGCTGCTTCCAGCATTCTGTGCATCATTCAGTCTTTAGTTCATAAAGCCTAGTTTGGAATACTTTCGAGAGTTACGTGCTACACGTCATTAAAGTCTCAGTGCAGATCAGGGATCTACCAACAGTTGGCTCTGTCTACTCCCCAAGCCTCAGCTCCTTCCCCCGGGTCTGGCCAGGGACTTATGTGATCTCATTGACCGCTCACAGCAATTCAGAGAGACTGGAACTTCTGTTAGGCCTTTTTGCAAGTAAGGGGCAGAAGCTCAGAGAGGTTAGTGTTCTAGCTCGGACCGGACATTCTGCTCTTTGCCTCCTATGCAACCATGCTAAGGTAACTTCCATCTCCAACGAGTCCGATAGATAATGCGCGCATGCAGGCAGGCTAAACATAGAACTAGCAGCGGTTCGCATGCACAGGCTCCAAGTGGAGCCTCAGTTAGAAGAAAGCACTTCCCCAAGGAAGCCTGTAGGATCCCAGGGGCACGTGAGCAGGTCAGCCCAGCTCAGCGCCGGGGACACGGAGAGAGAAGGCATTATTAGCTTCCTGACTTAGCCTCCCCGCTGACTCGTAAGATGCAAATGAAATGTAAACGTTAATGCCAAGTGGGAGAAACGACATTATTTTGAGAGGAAAAATGTAGGACCTGTACCCCAGAAGACCGTCAGTGTAAAAGGAGAACCAACCTAGAAAACAAGAGAGACAGGCTCTTGAAGAAAAAAAAAAAAAAAAAAAGGATGATCATGGCTAAACGAAAAGATAAAGAATTTAAAGATCTGTGTGCCTGTGTGAGCGCGCTTGCGCGCTGGCGGCGTGTGTGTGTGTGTGTGTGTGTGTGTGTGTGTGTGTCCGCGCACTCGTGAGCCTTCCCTGCACACACACCCCATCTCCACCCCCTGTAGCTGGCGGCTGGCAGCTGTTGAAGAGAGCCCTGTGCGCTGGGCACTCGTTGGCATTCTCTGCTGGAGAGTAGCTTCACCCAGGGGTGACCCTGTGGTGCTGCAAAGGCTATTTAATGTCCCTAAGAAGTGGCTCAGGGACCACGACTTCATTACGCCGCGCGGACGGCGCCAGCGATCCCGCACCATCCCGGGCGCTCCGGAGCGGAGTCCCCGCGCCCTCGGCCACCCGAGAGCCGCCCGGCGGCGCGGGCCGCCCTGCATTTCTGGAATGGGCCAGGAGCAGTGACTTAGTTGGCTATTAATCAAGAGTAACGTCAGAATTTCGTTGTGGCTTAAAAATCGCCGTGTGAGTCAAAATAAATGTGACACGTTACTTTGTAAGACGCCGAGAAAGTCCGATGACGAGGCCTGGCGCGGCGTAAAGTCCCGACGCAATCGCCCCGGGCGTCGGAAGCGGCTGGTCTGCCGGGACCGGGGACTCGTGGATAGGGTGCGCGAGCGCAACGCGGGGCCCGAGAGGAGCGGGCGGCGGGAGGAAGGACTCGGCCCCGGGGAGCGGTGCGCGTGAACGCGCGGGAGTTTCCTCTGCAGCTCCCCTTCGGCTGCTCGGAGACCCCCGGTGAGCTCGTCTCCCTCACTGGCTGCCCAGCCCCGTCCTCTCTTCGGGCTACGGAGGCTGGAGCACCCCCGAGGACAGAGCTAGAGAGGGACGGGCGTCGGCGCTCGGGGGTCGGCGAGCGCATCCCCGGCGCGCTGGGCACCGCGCGGGTCAGCGCCCGACACCCGACCGCGGGGCGCGCCACCAAGCCGCGCCCCTTGGCCGCTGTGTGCGCGCGGGGGTGGAGTCTGCAGGATCCCGCCCACCCGGGCTGCGAGGCTGGACCTCCAGGTCCTCCTCCGTGCAGAATTCCCGAGCCGGCTCGGTCCCCGGGGGTGGAGTCTGCAGGATCCCGCCCACCCGCGCTGCGAGGCTGGACCTCCAGGTCCTCCTCGGTGCAGAGTCCAGGAGCCGGCTCGATCCTCGGGGGTGGAGTCTGCAGGATCCCGCCCACCCGGGCAGCGAGGCTAGACCTCCAGGTCCTCCTCGGTGCAGAGTCCCCGAGCCGGCTCGGTCTGGCACTCGGTCCTGCAGCGCCTCTAGGCTGCAGGCAGGCGCTGCAGCGTCGCGCTCTGGGCTGCGGGGAGGGCCGGGGGCGGGAGGAGGAGGAGGAGGAGACAGGCGCTGGCACCGCCTCCCGGCGCCCGGCGCACGGCAGCCCGAGCGAGCCCGCGGCCACCGCCACTGCTCCAGCCGCCGCCGCTCGCGCTCGCGGCCACCTGAGGAGACCCGCCGCCCCTGGACAGTCCTCGGCAGACCGGCTTTCCCTAGCACGTCGTAACTCTCATTTTTTTCCCTCTTTCTTCTTTTTTTACCCATTGCAAGAGAAGAAAACTAAAGGAACGTTCCAGCCCCAAAGAACCACCTAACACCTTTCCGTGCCACCGAAGTGTCCTCCGGGAAAGAGAGGGTCGTCGCCGGAGCCACCGAGGGCGGGTGGGCAGCGGGAGGGCCGAGGAGGAAGAAGAGGAGTGGTGGGCATCGGTGGTGGAAAGTTGCGCGTGGCACACACCCGACGGCGCAGCACCCCGCACAGCCCCGGGGGACACGCCGCTGACCCTGACATCCCCACTCCTCCTGCGTCGTCACCCACGAGCCAAGAGGGCCCCTTGGGGTTCGGGACGACGCCTCCTCCTGCGGCGTGGACTCTGTCAGTGGCCCTGGACAAGGAGGAGGAGGAATATGGCATCGAAGGCGTCCCCTTCCAGTCGTCTGGTTTTCTGCCTCTTGATCTCCGCCGCGGTCCTCAGACCAGGTGAGCCTTGGCCTCGCAGCAGCGCGGGCACTGATGAGCCCCGGAGTCCAGTTTTCTGGGCTCCCGCAAAGCCCCAGGCATCTCACGCTCGCTCTGGGCAGTGCGTCCTGGCGCGTGGTGTGGGAGGACAGGGAGCCGGCGACGTCCGGGCGCAGACCTGACCGTAGGAGTCAGTCACCTGTGTCGCCCTGTTTGGGCTCCGCTGCTGGGCTCGAGTTCGGGCAGCGAACGTGGGCGCAGAGTGAATGTGTCTCCAGAACTTTGGGTGAGAGCGGGCTTGGGGAGGCCGGAGCCCGCCCGCCACTCTCTTCCCCCGGGGCTCGCGAGTAGGCGGTTCTGCTCTTGCCCGCGGGTCTCTGGGTATCAAAGTCCACGTCACTGTGCCCCAGGCAGTTTTCCTTCCGCTCTGCCTTGGCTGAAATAACTAACCGCCAGCACTTCGTCATGCACCCCCCCCCACCCCAGTAACTTCCCCCCTGGTTTTAAGGTGAAGAGGAAATGGAAATGGTGGGGGAGGACCTTTGATCAACCCCTTGAACACACACACACACACAGACACACACACTCCCCCCAACACTGAGGTCCTACTTGCTTTGTCTGGTGGGTGGCGTGGGTAGGGGTGACACAGGCGAATCAAGCACCCTGGGCTGGATTAGCAGCAAGGTTTGTGAGCCCCCAGTGAAGAGCCTCTGAATTTCCAGACTGCGAGGGAGCCTCAGATATCAGTTCTACGAAAGAAAGAGGCACAATTCCTACCAACTAAAAAAAAAAAAAAAAATCTCCCCGGGGAATCCCTTCTTGTCACCCTTGGGGACGTCCCCTGGCCCTGGCATCCTCATGCTAGCTGGCGGCTGACATCAGTTGGTTCTAACCCGGGGTCACTGGGCCCAGCAGCAGGTTCATTTCGCACTGAGCGCAACGCGGGGCCCGATTCTATCCTTTGAAGTTTTGGGTTCCATCCCTTCGTGGGCAGTTGCGGGTTAAAGTACTTCCTGGTATCTGGGCTTCTATCTCTTGTTCCCTTTTCTTTAGCTTGAAAATCAAACGGGGGTAAAACTGATTTCCTTTTCCCTTTTATCCCCGGACACTCTCCTGCTGTGGGCGAGCTGTGGCCCCAGAAGAGGTTTGAAAACCTCGGAATCCCTCCCTGGAAGGAGGGGAGGGCTGGCGGCTGGCGCCCGGGATCGCGGGTGTTCGTGAGCTGCTGGTGCATGTGCGTGTGCGTGTGTGTGTGTGTGTGTGTGTGTGTGTGTGCATGTGCGCGCGTCCAGGTCTCTTTACTTAAGTTACATGTCTGTGTGAAGCGATGATCTCACCTGCTGTTCTTAAGGCTTGGGAAAGTCGTCATTGACAAATTTCTAGCTCTGGGGCGGGGACGCTAAAGCCACTGTTGAACCGGATTTATAGCTGGTGGAGGAGGGCGAAATCACCAAAGGGGGAGGTGGGGGCGCTCGCTCGCTCGTCTCTCTCTCACCCTCTCTCTCTTTTTCCTACCCATATCCGATGGGGGTGGAGGACACAGTGGAACCAAGGTGGGGACAGCGAGAGGGAAGGAAGGCAGAAGGTGATGTACTTTGTACAATGCACAGGTTCCCAACCCCCCCCCCCCGTTGCCGTTCGGTTTAAGCTGTCCACGCAGGACTCTAAGGGTGTCCCCGACACCCCCAATGCACGGACACAGCACACATCCATTTTTTCTTTACATGCGGTCGCTCCGGAATTTGTTTTCAGTTGGCCACGTCGGAGAACGGGTTTTTCTTTCCGCCAGGGGAGCGGCTCCGCGTGGGGACCTCGCTGGCGCGGCTCGCGGTCCCAGCCGCCCGCTGCGCGCTTTGCCCGGAGCGCTCGGGCGGACCCGCGTCTCCGCCGCGACCCTCCGCTAAGCCGCTGCCCGCGACGACTGCGCGGGCCCCGCGCGCACTGCCCGGCGCAGGGCCGCTGCGTCTTAAAAGCTGACGGCGCTGAAAGCGCCCTGGGCCCTGGGAGAGCCAGCGGTGGATGGTGGGCGCGCCGAGAGCGCGGATGGGCACGCGGCGGTGGCCTCGGCTGGCCCCGTCCGTGGGGCCCGCGTCCCTGGCCGCCGCCCTGCCCACTTTTCCAGGGAGGCTCGTCACCGCGAGCGTCTGGAGTTGCCCAAACTGCCCCTGCAGGTCGTTCCGAGCCGCGGTGCCTACGGCAGTCGCGGTCTTGCAACCTGTTTGGAAGGGAGGGGAGGAGAGCTCCCAGCCGCAACCCCCGACTCCGATGATTAAAGCAATGAAGTGTGTGCACAGCATCAGTGGGAGCAAATACCTCATTATTCTTGTAGAAAGAGCGTCAGCCTGTGGTGACATTTTGTACTGCTTGGAAGAAAGCTTCCCCCGACTATTTCCAGGGAGGCGGGGCATCGCGGTTAACTGTTTCCTCTCCAGGACCGTGCGTGTGCGCGCCTCTCTGCAGTTGTCCACTGCTCACCCACACAAGGGTCACCCCGAGACACACGCTCTTTTCCGTGGGCCCGCCGTGGTTCTCGGTTTATCTCAACAGGCCTTGGGTAATGCAGCAACCCAAACAATGTCCTTTCGGGCTACTCATGGTGATATTAGAATTTATTAATTTTAAAACTACAAACTGCTTCATAGCCAAGACTTATTTTTGTGTCTTTGATTTATTTAGTCCAATAGCAATTTACAATTTAATGGGGTACTGCTTGCAGTAAATTGGTTTTCTAGGCTTGGCTCAGGTCCATCTGCCTCCGGGCACTTGAGCAAGTCATTTAACCCTTGTGGGCCTCAGCTTTCTCTTCTGTAAAATAAACAGGGAAAACCAAGCATCTCTCCTCCCCCCACATTTCTTCCAGCTCAAGCTTTCTGTTCCTAATGTCTTAAGGTAAAAATCATTTTCTGATATTGTATTTCTTATGTGCCCCTTTAGGGCAAAATCCATATCGATTTTATTACAGGGGAAGTTCCAGTGTGCCTCACTTGCTAAGTTTTTCTCTTTATAAAGTATAATATTTGGGGCTCACTCTCCTAGGCTTGCTGAGCACAATTAAAAACAAACAAACGAACGAGCGAAGTGGTGGAGGGGAGTTAGTCTCCCACTGCCAACTCTCATCTGGAAAAGAAACTTTAAAGCTGGGACAGGCTTGGAGGCTTGAGGAGACCCTGCAACCCCCCCCCCCCCCAGTCAGCCTGCTTCCACTAACTTCATATGTGGTTCTTAGAATGAGGTAAACGGTTGGTGCTAAGCTGTACATGTGACAAGGCCTCTTAGGGGAAATAACTCCCATGGCTCAGGAAATGGAAAACACTAAAACCTTCATGTTATTTGAAAAACTATAGAAAGGAAAAAAAAAAATTCTCTGTGACTAATTCCATGCCTATTTTTTTTTAACATTTTAAATTACTCAAGCTAAGTTATTTTTGCAATGGAAGTTCAGATGTGAGTGCATGTGCATTGTTGACTGATTGAGAGGTGGAGAGTTAACAAAGCCCCCTAAGTCGCCTTGAACACTCTTTCCATTGAACTTAGTATTCCTGTGCTCTCTTTTCACCTTGCCACCTAGAAGGTGTGACCTTACCTTAGGAGAGTTGCTTTTCTGCGCTTTCTTATTTCCTATCTGTTGACTTTTCTTTATGTGTAATTTATGGCTCTGACTGTAACACGGTTAATAATTCCCTAGAAAAACATCCTGAAAAAAATAGCTATCAGAAATGCTATATTGGCTTTTATTACATTGTTAATAGAAAATACCCTTTAGCTTAAGCCACTTACTATCATTTCATCATTTTAATAAGACCATCTGAAATTTTTTTGGTTTTTTGATCTAGGGTCTCACTCTGCTCCAGGCTGACCTGGAATTAACTATGTAGTCTCAGGATGGCCTCGAACTCACTGTAATCCTCCTACCTCTGCCTCCCAAGTGCTGGGATTAAAGGTGTGTGCCACCACGCCCGACAAGACCGTTTGATTTTTTTTTTTTTCCTGCCTCAAGTTCTCACACTCTTAAACCAGGACCTTGGTACAACTGCGCAGTAACCCGAGTTGGCAGCATTAGTTGGTATATAACAGCAGTGTTTTTTAGATAGTGCCTTACATACTTTGTAATCATCATGTGCTGTAACAGCAAACATGCCGCTTTCTGTTCTGCCTATTTATTAAGAACCAAGCGTCTTCAAAGACTTCCAGTTCCCTGAAGCTACTGACACAGGTAGAGACATGCAGCTTACATCCAAAGCACGCAGGTCAGCCGCATAGGAGCAGCTGTGACAGAAACTTAAACTTCGTTCCGCTCAAAGTTTTGCTTTTGTATTTCGTCATTAAATTTTCACAAAGGCTTACCTCATAATATTTTACATATGAATGTATGACATGTGAAGGAACCATCGAACTGACATAGTAAAGAATGTGTTCTTGGGTGTGGGGATGAGATCTTATTTATTACTTTCAGACTTCATCCTCTTTTCTTTTTTATTATTATTTTATTTATTTATCTGAGAGAAAGAGTGAGAGAGAGAATGGGCACACCAGGGCCTCCAGCCACTGCAAAGGAACTCCAGACGCATGTGCCCCTTTGGTACCTGGCTAGCGTGGGTCCTGGAGAGTTGAACCTGGATCCTTTGGCCTTGCAGGCAGACGTCTTAATCGCTAAACCATCTCTCCAGCCCCCTTATTTTATTTTCAATAAGAAATTAAAAAGACTATAAATATTCACTTATCTTTCCACTTGCTTTTTAAAGAAGTGTGTGTGTGTGCAGGTTTGCGTGTGTGTATTACAGCGTGTGTAGCCTACGCTTGTACCTGTGTCCTTGTAGCATCCCCTGTGCTAACCTGCGGCAGCGGTCTGCGTCCTGTGGTGGTGACCAGAGTGGAGCAGAGGATGTCCCACTCCATCACTCTTTTGTCTGGTCTTGTTTCCAGCCAGGGTCTCTTTTTAGCGAGCATGGAGCTTGCAGGACTCCCCAAGTTCTTGGTGGTCTCTGCTTCCCTGCATGGCTAGGGATATGGCCGGGCGTGACCATGACCAACAATTTCACCAGGGATCTGGAGGCTTGAACTGGGGGAAGTGTCAGCCCCCTCAGACCCTCAGACTGTCACAGGAAGTACACCTAAGTTCTGAGCCATCGCTCCAACCCCTTCTGTTTAGTTGTTATTAGAACAGAATTTCCCCTTCCTTGTAGAGAACAAAATCAAAATTCAAAATACACATTCTATATTTAAGAAGAGGATATTACATGTCATTTCACAAGGTTGTATCCTGTATCTATTATAGTATGATTACAATGTATAAAGCATTACGTATTTCTGGAGTTACACAGATATTTACTCAGCTAAGTATCTGAAAAAAAATCAATTTCTTTTTCCTCCATTATTGAATGGAATATCTTACATATTTCTGAAAGGATGGGTTCCAAATGTGCTATAATATCCAGTAATTGTTTCATAGCAACCTATTATCATAGCCTATTATTGTAGTGTATGTTCCAAGAATGAAATTAGCTTTTAATGCTTCCTCTTATTTATCCAGACAGTTCTCAATTACCCATTCCATTGTGCATGATGCACATCAGGTCCTCATCCAATGATTACTTCATGTGACTTTGAGTTGAGATGCTGAATGAGCATGGCTATATCAGGTCTCTTAAGAATTCCCTGGACTTCAGCACGAGACCAAACTATGGAGGGAAAGATGGATCTGACATGTGCTGTCTCACTTCTCCGGCTGGCCTTGCCTTATCTTCCATGCTCTGTACTCACTTCTTTATCCTCTTCTCTTCCAAAGTCTGATGCAATGTGGCCAAAGATTATGAGACTAAAACAGCCATTAGGTATTAAATTTTGCAACCTTTACAAATGGTAGATGTATCATGAGTTCCTGATACTCACAAGGAAAGCATTCTGTAACCATGGTACGGTCTTTTGATTTTGTCTAGTCACACTTTCACAATCATGTAAATCAACAATACTTTCAATGTTTGACTGCAACATTCATACTTTGGATTTTCAGAAAGATTTTCCCCTCCCTGAAAACCTACTTTCTTAAATATTTTCTTTTCTCTTTGCATGAGTTTCTAAGCTTGAATAAAGAAAGAAGCAGTTCCTTTTTCTTCGAATGCATTGGCTAAGCAAGTAGGTAGATTGACTCTGCAGAGACTATTCACAAACTTTCAGTGAATTACAAGGTGATCATACAGACTGAAAACCAGTAATATTAAATCTATAAATGGCAGGGGAAAACTGAATTAAAAGAAGTTTTTTGTCTTTTGGTTGTTCTTTTTTTCTTTTTTTTTTTCGAGGTTGGGTTTCACTCTAGCTCAGGCTGTCCTGGAATTCACTATGTAGTCTCAGGGTGGCCTTGAACTCATGGCGATCCTCCTACATCTGCCTCCTGAGTGCTGGGATTAAAGTAAAAGAAGTTGTTGTACTGGAGAGATGGCTAAGTGGTTAAGGGCACTGGCATGCAAAGCCTGAGGGCCTGAGTTCGATTCCCCAGTTGCCATGTAAGCCAGATGCACCAAGAGGAACTGGAGTTTCTTTGCAGTGACAAGAAGTCCTGGTATGTCCTCTCTCTCTCTCTCTTTCTGCTTGCAAATAAACAAATAAAATATATATTTTTTAATTTTTTGGTTCCTTTTTATTTATTTACTTGAGAGTGACATAGAGAGAAAGAGGCAGATAGATAGATAGATAGAGAGAGAGAGAGAGAGAGAGAGAGATAATGGGCGTGCCAGGGCCTCCAGCCACTGTAAACGAACTCCAGACACGTGTGCCCCCTTGTGCATCTGGCTAACGTGGGTCCTGGGGAATAGAGCCTCGAACCAGGGTCCTTAGGCTTCACAGGCAAGTACTTAACCGCTAAGCCATCTCTCCAGCCCCACAAATAAAATATTTTTAAAAATAAGTTTTTAATTACTTTACAGGTAACAATGTCAACAGACAGGTTATCCAAATTTATAGATTAATAGACTAATGATTCAACATTATTATTAGAATAAATAACAAAAATTATCCCACCTCAGAGGTTAGTGTAAATAGATTTTTGCTTACTGTTGAGAGTCAAAATAAGGGCCTTGCCTATGGTATGCAAGCACTATGTCACGGAGCCTGATAGAGAATTTAAGCCTTTTCAACTTTCCAGACTTCAAGCTTTCTATTAGAGTGGCGAACACTTCCCTCTAGCTCCTTCCTTTAACATAATACCAGCATGACAACGGTAATACTGACCTAAGGGTGCCCTATTCCCTTTTCCTTTCATGCATACTTGCCTTTGCTATAGCCTTTTCCACATTGCCATAAGAGATTGGATACTTGTCTCTTCTTAGTTGCCCATGAACTTTGACAACATCGCATACTCATCTTTCAGTGTTGTAAGGAGCTTGACAGCTAGAAGCGGCCTCTGTGTTTCTTCTTCTCAGCCTTAGATGCCTATGAGGAGACCTAGTCTTCTCCACAGAGCAGCAGCTCCCACTCATGGATTTCCAAAAGTTTTTGCACCAAAGAACTCAGGATTAATATTGTAATACTGCCCCCAGAATATTAAACAGGAAAATACAACTACACAAAAGGAACAGGTGTATGCAAAATGACTTCAGTGGGGAAGAAGGGCTCACAGGTCATCAAGGCATCATGGCTCTTCGAAAGCATATTAATGAATAGCAACAAGAAAAGGTCATATGCATTACTAAGGGTTTGTGCAGGAGAGCAGAAAAGTCATTAGTCAGTAGAGGTATCACAGAAGAAGTGTTGTTCTCTAGAGTGGAGGTGGTCATGCATCTGAGCACATTCCACTCTGCTGCAAGAGCCCCTCCGGCTTGCTCGGCCCTCCTGGCAGGCGCAGGTTTTCTATAGACTAGGTAGAACTCATTATATGGGCAGAGTGTTTGAAATATTCAGATAAATAATGTTTTATTTTTCCCCTTCTGTGATTTCACAGTCACTAAGAAATTATCTAATTAAAATGTGAATTCTTATAAAGCTAATTTCCAGTGACAGGGCACACTATTTGGAATATTGTGAGCACTGTATTCTCCCTGCAATAATTGCTCTAATATAAGCCAGTAAGCTGTGTTATGAGTTTGGCTAGTGATAGTTCACCCTGCATCTAGAAGTTTCCAAGCTTTTAGTACTACAGTCTGTACAGCGAGCCACAGAAATGCATCTCCTGACCCGGAAGGAAGATCGTGCCGCTCGCTGCTCCCCAGGTGGTGCCTGTTATCATGTGCTGTTATTCTGGGCTCCCTCTTGTGAACATCTATTTATATTTCTTTGTTATCTTTTGGTGCTGCTGGGTTTGACAAGTTCATTATTAGTAAGAACATAACACACCTTGGTGCCTCCAAGGAAAGATGGACCTGGAGTGTGCTTCATTTGCCGGGGCATTTATTTCTGACACCTTCTTCTGTCTTCCCAAGTCATGTCTGGATGATAAGCTACATGGTCACTGTATGTCACAGTTTGTATGTTGAATTTACTACAGTGGACTCCGTTTTTAAGGCTTGGTCACATTGGAAGGTGATGGGACCTTTGAGAGGAGAAGCCTACTAGGAGGCCCGTAGATCACCGAGAACATCAGTCTAAAGGACGCTGTCAAGCCCACACCACTTTCTCATTTTGCATGGCTCATGACGTAGATGGTTTCTTCTGCCATTTGCTCCCACCATGATGTAATGAATGAAACACTACAGCCCAAAACAATGCTCCCATGGGTCAAGGATTTGAACCACCAGGGTCATCCACAATAAACCTTGTCTCTTGATTGGTTAATTATCTTAAATATTTCATTATATGGCCGAAACCCTGCTAAACTAACACAACTATTAGTAACTAGTCTATCTATATGTCTACCTTAAACTACTTAACTGTGAAACATGCATTCCTCATCCTGACAAAGTACATATTTCTAACCTTTTAAAATTTAAATGTCAGCTACAGTGAAATGTCACCAAGGGGCTTGGACTTTTTTCTTGTCAAGTGTGAGAACGATAGGGTTACAGCCTGTTGTTCCAGAATGCTGTAGCAAGTTTGTGCCTGTCTCCTGGACCCAAAATATCTATATCCGTATTCACCTCTATCTATATGTAATGTGGATGATTTATCATTGCTGTACAGTAAAAATACTTTTTTACTATTACAATCTTAACTTCTTATGTAATGAAATTATGGAAAGTTTGCTGTGTGAGGTACAAAGAGAAGAGATATATCATCATTTGGCATACAAAGGCAATGATGAGGGTCTGAGCCAGTAGGTCCTGGGTTTCACCCAGAAGATCCACTTTGTTACAGAGTCATTTAAATAAAGATTATTGCAACCCAAGCCTGAAGTCCCTTCATAGAAAGCTACTACACACCGTTCATTCTGATTTTCTCTACAGGTTCTCCAGCAGCCTACTATCAATTTAAATATTGTAGAGATGTCTGCAAAGTTGATGAACACCCCCGAGTCTTTTTCTAGATGTAAGCTCCAGTTGTATAAGGAAAAAAAACGGCTATGTTTGGAGCGGCCAATAGAATGGTTAGGACAGTTGGGGCTAAAACTGAACATTCCCGTCAAGTTACGTACTCACATGTGAATATGTTCAGCTATCTCAGAGTGTCTCTGGTATGCAAAAACCTCTACATCGGCGCAGCTATAGGGAAGGCACTATCCAAGGAATGGGGCAAGGGATAACATGCTTTTGTTCTGATTAATGTGGCACAGTGGGGGGAGACGACTTGACTTTTGCAGTTAAATTTCTTATCACCAGGGCTGGAGGGATGACTTAGCGGTTAAGGCCTTTGCTTGCAAAGCCAAAGGATCCTGGTTTGATTCTCCAGGACCCACGTAAGCCAGATGCACAAGTGGGCACATGCATCTGGAGTTCGTTTGCAGTGGCTGGAGGCCCTGGCGTGCCATTCTCTCTCTGTCTCACTCACTCCCTGCCCCTTTCTCTCAAAGAAATAAATATATTTAAAAAAATTCTTATCACTATATACCTGAAAACTTTTTTTTTTTTAAATTGGAAGTCCCTGGTTATAGAATTTACCTTCCTAAAAGTTGGGCAAAAGTATAAAAAGTTAGCTTCTGTTCCTGATTGTCCCTGTACTCACCTGCCGACATGTTGGTGTTCAGTGTGCAGATTGTCAGGAAAGCCCGACCTTCGTTGCCCTTTGTCTTCCTGGCTTTACCTAGATGTGCTTGTTCTCTCCTAAGCTGCTGGGGGTTGGCCAAGAGCAGCTGACCTCTGTCCGGGGACGTTCATGCCCTGACAGTCTGGCCCAGGTCTGCACTCTGGATAGACACAGAGTTGACAGAATTAGAAGCATGTGACTCTTCTTGAGGCCTAGATGCAGAACGCGCAGTGCATCATTTAGAAATTCCGAAATCATAGGGCAGAGAGCACAAATCTTGTAAAAATCCCCCCAAAAGTATGCGGGCATGTTCATTTCTTGCTTATATGCCTTCCATAAGTCTGCACTACTAATACACTTTAACCAAAACAATTGATTAGTTCTTAGTTTTATAAAGCTTTAGTAATATGCATACATGGAATAATAGCTCTGTATCTGTTTATATATGTCAAATATATATATGCCTAATTTTTGTATATGAGATGGAGCCAGAACTGCGGAAAATAAATCTGGTTAATATGAGTTTTATCATTTTCAAGCATGTGACTTGACACATAACTTGCAGAACTGCTGAGTTTTAGAATACAAATTGTGTGGATGCGAGCCATATTTTATTCCATGTTGTAGGGCTCGCCAACCATACTGCCTGACCTCACAGAGCAGATTAAGAGGCAGACACATGAGCATTCATACTGTTTTCATTACACAAATGGTTTTTAAATATTTGAGTTACTTCATTATAAGTACAAAATGTATTGAGGGTGGCCTAGTGCAATTTTGAAAAGCTTGAATAACAGATCTTATAGAACACACTTCAATTATTTTTAAATAAATTGTATTTTGAGCATGTCTACCAACAACTTTGTAGGAACAGACACATTTTCTTTTCAAGATGAAAAGTTCCATCTTTTATATGTATTAACAATATGAGTATCATTAAATATGTTTCATCCTGTAACTTTTGAACCTGTTAAGAAAGGAAGACATAAAAATCTATTTTTATGGCTGCTTTCATAGAGGAAATTAAAACAGCAATATGTAGATGGAAAGTTTCCAAGAACAGCACAGGGAAGGTGAATTTCTGTAAACAAAGCGCCAACTACTCACAGTGCAGGGGTGGGCGTGTGCACCAGCTGAGCCTTCGCGAGCCAGCTGCGTCTGCCTGGCATTTAGTCCCAGTTGCTGCGACATGCAGCGGCGTACTTGATTCTGGAAGCATTTCCTCTACCTGGTCATAGAAATGTCATTTTTCAAAGAAAATATTTTTGGTGGTTGTGAGATAAGTTTTTGGATCTTTGCAGAGATAGGCATGGCTCTAAATATGAATCATACTTTTGATATCAGATGAAGGAGTAACTGTAACATATATTTGCATTTACCTTGCCAGATAAATAACCTGTTTCACTCAACCTCAATGGATTCGAATCTAGTTCTCATAGTTTCTTTCAGAAATGCCTGTCTAGTGCAAGGTTAATGCACTTTTCTTATTATACTAAAGTGGAAATTAGTATGTTCTGTATATTAAAACAAGCCTGAATAAGTTGAATGCCTTTGTAGAATAAAATGGTAAAACAATTATATAAAAAAAAGTAGATTTACCATCTGGTTTTGTTGGTTATCAACCTGTACAATTGATCTAAAACATTTGCTTACAAAAAATTAGAACTTTCTCGGTAATGATTATTTTACATTGTGTTGCTTAATACATAATATTTGAAAAAATATTCTGTGCTTGTTACCTACTATCAGCGTTCACTGATTCCAGACTGAAGGACCTTCACAGGGTCTGAAGAGCATTTCATTTGTGTTTCAGCACTTGTCTCTGTTTCCCCATTTGTATTATCTACTTTATTTGCCATGAATATTCGAAAAGGTAATGTGACTGTATGGGGCTTCTCCATGACTGACACACAGAGGACACTTGACCAGTAGTAACTGCTATTCATCACAGGTTTCAGGAATAACATGGAAATCGTGTCCATTCTTGCACATCAGAGAATCCTGTGAAACACTTCACAGATTGAAGGACAGATTCCAGTTCTTTATGAGTACCTTTCTAGTTTGCACAACACAACTGGAAAGCATATTTTATTAGGATACCTTAGAGCCCCCCAAATTAGTGGGAAACTTCAGCTTAATGAAGCTAGGACATGCAAAGAAAGGAATTGAAAGTTACATCTTTAAAATGTAATTTGTTCCAACCAAAAAAAATTACAAAAAATGGCACATGTTCTAAAAATTAAGTGATACATACAATTTACTGTGTAATAATTAGAAATTGTTTTGATAATATACACACACATACATATTATATATACTTGTACTTTGAAAATGTTACACATTGGAAAGAAGAAAATTTTCAATTATTACAATACAGCCATTGGAATAATAAAATTATGCATTTAAATGCAAATCACATTTTCTCAAATGTACTTCAATAGAGGGAGCTCCACTACTCTTCTTCAATTGTAATATGCGCAATTCGTTATGATTCCCAGTGACCTCTAATCTAATCTTGAAAAGCATTAAAAACCTGCAATTTTAATATTAAGATTATTTTAGAAACTGAATATTATCACTTTCTTAGTTGCAAATTTTAAATGCTGTTTCTACATTTAATATATGCTTTCAAACTCAGATACTAGCTTCTGTGTACCTTTTGGATAATAAATCACTAGGAGAAATTAAGGTAGGTATAACAGGAAGTAAATAGCAAGGCTTTGGATGACATTTATTTCTGACGATAGTCATGCACATTTTTGCACTAATGCTGTGGTAACTATACATTAAACTTCCATATTTGAGTAGTAAAGAAAAAAATGCTGTTTTTCTTAATTTTGGAGGATTGCACAAGGAAATGGTTTACAATCACACTCTGATTTCGTTCTTTTTTTCCCCAAATAGCCCCTTGATTTAGATAGCAGCAGCTATATTTTCACTCTCAGTTGGTATTTATCAACTTATGTATTAATTTACCTTGTAACTTGTTTTTCACAAGAGACGTTACTGGCTTTTTTTTTTTACCTGAATGTTTATAATTTTTGTCAAAAATTGACTGAGATGATTAACAATTTATGTGATCTCAAATCGATAACCCTTCCTATGATGTTCTCTATGAGGAAGTCATTATTCACTTTGTGTATATCACTGGAAAATCCTGTGTCCTTTATGAGATTCACTGTAGTGGAGATTGTGATTTCTTTATACCTCAAACCATAAGAGTCAAACTATAGTTTGGTTTAATTAAAGACCATGCACACCTGCTTGTATGGGTTTGGTTTAAGGGTAAGCGATAATTTTACATGAAGTCAAAAAAAAAATCTTTAAGCTATGATGTTTCTCCTCTCCTCTTTTTACTTATTTATTTATTTATTTTTTGAGGTAGGGTCTCATTCTAGGCCAGGCTGACCTGGGATTCACTATGTAGTCTTAGGCCAGCCTTGAACTCACAGAGATCCTCCTATGTCTGTCTCCCAAGAGCTGGTAATAGAAACGTACACCACCAAGGCCAGCATGATGTTCTTTAAATTCAAAATGAAAATGAGTTTATTGAGTTCCATAGAAAAGTTGCATAATCCCACCCATTTGATTTCCAAATTTATAACTAAAATGCCATTAGTTAAAGGAATCATTCAGCTCTCTACTGTATTTGAGAATTGCAAACACAGAAGCAGTTTATTTTTATTTTATTTTTTTATTTATGAGAGAGAGAGAGAAAGAAAGAAAGAGAGACAGAGGAGAGAGCGTACACCAGGGCTTCCAGTCACTGCAAACGAACTCCAGCTGCATGCGCCACATTGCGCATCTGGCTTATGAGGGCCCTAGGGAATCAAACTTGGGTCCTTTGGCTTTGTAAGGAAGTGCCTTAAAAACTGAGCAATCTCTCCAGCCTGGAAGCAGTTTTTAAACATTTCATGTTAGATTATCCATCTCTGTGACTGTAGGAGGGCAGGTTGGGGACTGAGGCCTGTTTCCTGTACATCGTTGTTTTAACAACTCACTGCTTTAAGGATTCTGTAAAGCAAGGACTCATTTTATTGTGACTTTTTTCTTTTTAAAAATATTTTATTTTTATTTTTTTATTTATTTGGCAGAAAGAGAGAGAGAAAGAGAAAGAGAAAGAGAAAATGGGCACACTAGGGCCTCCAGCCACTGCAAACCAACTCCAGATGCATGCACCACCTTGCACATCTGGCTAACGTGGGTCCTAGGGAATCCAACCTGGGTCCTTTGGCTTTGCAGGCAAATGCCTTAACTGTTAATCCATCCCTCCACCCCTCTTTTTTTCTATTATAGGTTATAATTTGAGAATATGGTTTGTATAGGTAAACTGTATAATGAAACATTTATCTCACTCTCTCTGTTTTCACAGTGTAGTGACTGGGCAAGTTGCTTAGCCCCACCTTGTTACTGTCTATGCAGTGAAAATGGTGGTAGAGTTGTCAGAAAAGTTAAGCGAATTATTATCCATAAATCTCATTCAACACTGTGGTTGTTTGTTAATAAGATCTTAGTAAATGCGAACATAATTCAAATATTTAACATCAATTAATCTTTTTCCTCAAATATGATTGATATATCCAACTTGATCCAATTGGTATAGAAAGGAAAAACCACAGGTCGTTGAAAATTACAAAACATCTGGCTTTAATGCCTCTCCAATTCGCCTTTTCCTCCATACAACCAGTGAAATATGGATGAGTGATACCTCCTTATTTATTGGGCAGGACCTTGAAACTGCTCACTGCACAACAAGCCATTTACAAATTAAGACTTCTTCCATTAATATGAATATCATACCCAAAGTGATATAGCTCTCATCTAACACCATTGAATCTCAATCCTCCAGTAGGCATCTAAATTGTACAGTGAATTTAAAACTATAAATGAGAAAAGTTGTAGCCTGTTACTCAGCATCTGACAACAATTTCTTTAGGTCATCATATGAAGCAGGTCAGAGGTACATAGGGAGTTCCCATGTACGTGTGCCTAGAAGACAGACTTGGGTTGATTTGGGAGGTTAAAATAGAGCCCACTGACAATAATTATAAATGAAAGAATGAATCTGAAGGAAACAAACATCTTATAATTTTTCCTGAACATCAGTCTAGCTTCCCTTTGCTTTCTGTCATCAGAGTGGTAAACAAAGTGAATCAAAAATTGTACGTGCTTTGCTTAAATGACTTCAGTGGCTCTATAATAGAGTCAGTGTGAAATACCAACTATGAGCATAGAAGGCAAGCAAGAACTTGAGTCCTACACAGTCTTTCTTGGAACTCTGTTGGAGCCAAGTTTCTGAAGGTGCCATGTGTTCCCCATTCCATGGGTCCTTGTACATGTCATCGTCTTCTGTCAGGACACTTCCTTCTTCCTTTCCTCCTCGACTACCTTGCTTTAGTTGAGTGAGTGAAATCTCAACACTGTCCAGGTGTCCAGGTATTATTTCCTCCAGAGACCCCTCTGTGATCTACCTACAATACCTGACCTTTGAAGTTCAAAGACCTTGTGTCATTTATCCCCTCTATGTCTCTGTTCTTAAAGTTTTGTATTTCTGGAGGTAGCAACCATGTCTTCTTAAACTTTTTCACTATCCTGTGCCCTGATATATACTCTCCACCAATGCATATATGATGGCTGAAAAAAATTTAACTAGTCAAAACCATCACTCCTGATTACTTATGGACCATATTTTAAATAGCAATATATATTCCAATTTGAATAGGCAGTATTTGTATTGACATAACTTAAAGAATCATCTTTGATACAAGAATCTTAAAATCATTATTTACCATGTCCTGTGTAAGATGCAAAAAACGAAGAATAAAAAGAACGGAATAAAGGTAACCTAGTGTTTCTTCCGGATCCCAACCCAGATTCACATGACATAAAGAACTTTGTAACTAGCCTACTTCTTTAGCATTCCCTGAGACTTTGAACACAGTCTGTAATGTAAATGTGAAACCATCTCAGGAAATATGAACTTTTAAAAAGTTAATTTAATTTTAAAGTTTGATTTCTGAAGATATTCAAAATATCCTTGTTTCAAGAGAACTGTAATTACATATTCAAAATTGGCAATGTGTGCTTGGCAATATTTTTATTTTCCTATATTTGATGTATATGTTAAAGCTATGGACCCAGGCATTTTCCAAAATATAGAAGAAAGTATAGGAAAGATTTCATGAGCAAATTAATCAGTCTTTCACAGCAATGAATATATTTGTACCACATAAAACACACACTTACAATGGGTGGCTATACCTTGAATGTTTGAAAATTCAATAGCATAATAGAGATCATTTGAAGAAAATCTAATGTAAATTTTTTGAAAATGTATTGTATAATGAAGAATAGTCACAAACCTAAAAAACTTACATAAAGCTAGGCATGTGGGAACATGCTTGTATTCCCATTGGTGGGAGGCTGAGACCTGGGCTACAGCAGGAAGGTAACTCTAAGAAGACGGGGAATGTGAAGGGTGAGAAGGAGAAGAAGAATGATAGAGGAGGAGGAGGAGGAGAAGGAGAAATGTTTCTCACATCTTTTTACAGGACATAATAATTTTACGTTCTTACAGTAGTTTTACTTAAATCTACTTTTATTTGCCTTTACTTATATGTTTTATTTTTATCCTAATTGTTTTTATTATTTTTAAATTTTTAAATTCAGTATATTAAGTTCTATACGTCATGTCCAATAGTCAGTCTTGTTAGTAAAACCCTATGGTCTGAGAGTCAAGCTGGCTCATGCATTCTAGTCCAGAAATTTTAATAATTGTTTATTATACTTTAAAAATACTTTTACAGATCAACATGCTAATTCAACAGGCTTTGGATGGCTCTCTTTCATTTTAACAACTTTCCATACTCTAGGCAATGGACTGTGTACTTTATCCAAAAGAGAAAAAAATGGTCAATGTGTTTATGTTACCAATTTTAAATTTAAAAGCTTTGTTTTTTAAGATAAAGAGAGAGACTTGGCACATATCAGTGACCTATCAAGATTCTGAAGTAATCAAATAGGTTTCATGATATTATTTAAAAATAAACCTCCTCTACCATTTGGAAGAGTGTTGCCCATTCTGTATCCTCTGGATTCTTGGAATCTAGTAGAGTAACAATGTTGTGATTAAACAAAATAATAAGAGAGTTGTTAATCTCACATGGAAACAGAAGATAGGCTTAAAGAGGAGAGAGAATTTCATCATGGACAAGCCTTATTTAAATGTGTGTAATCAAGATAGGAAAGTTAAGTCTTTTGATAGAAAATTTGATCCCGTGTAAGAGAGCTAAGTTCTCCCAAAGCCTCATCAGACCAAAACAACTGAAGGGAGTTGCTCATGGCAGAGAGGAAGGGACCCAGGCCTGTGGTCAGACCTCGCTTCTCAGGAGAGAAAGTGAAGCTGGAGGCCAGCTTGGAGGAGAACTGGCTGGTTAAACAAAAACCACAACCCTTTGTTGCAAGGTACCAGTAACATCCACCTCGTGATATAAAACTGTGCATGTGTTGTTCTTTCTTTCTGTACTGTAGTTGTTAATAACTTAGTAATTTATAATTTGACACTCTTCTTTCGATAGCTAACAATTACTTTCTTATCTTGAAGTGAGAATGGAAAGAAGCTTTCTATAGTGAAATTTTCATGCAAGACTGACTTGAATTCCAGAGAATTATTGTCCAAATTTAGGAATACTTGTTAAATCCTCTAAAATCAAGTATTAACTTATGTTCCTTTATGAAACTTGAGGACTTCTGACTGATACTAGTTTGCTTAATTCAATAGGGAATTTAAAACCCCATTAAGAAGTGCTGGAGAATGTAATTAATAGTAAAAATATCAATATGAAGTGTTCCTTCTGGCTTCCAACTGAGTGCATCTGAAGTTCTTCAGATCTGCAGTAAAACTGAGGGGGTTTTTGTAGGTCAGCCTGGAACATGACCTAAAGAGCATCCAGGAGTGCTTTCTGACACCCCTCCCCCCAATGGACAAATGCGTGGCAGGGAATGCAGCAAACAGTCGGCTCTGCCTGAGCATCAGGGGACTGGAGGTAAGGCTGCGTAGTGAGCTTCAGCTCTCTCCCACATAGAGGGCTCAACTCTCCATTCAGAGAGCAGGTTAAAGGAGGTGAAATGGCTCTTAATAGAGATGTGGGAGGAGGATGATTCATATTCTGAAAAGGAACGTCTAAACAAATCAGACCTAAAACAGCAATGGGAAGTTTATTAGAAGAGCTGAATTATGAAGACAGAGATGAACCAATGCAATGTCTTGTTAGTACAGGTGTCTGCGTGTCTGTCCCCTGTCAGGCACATGCTGGTTCATGCAAAGTTCATGGAAATAGAAATGATACCAGCAAAATCTGTGGCTTTGCACTTGCTTATGGGTTCTCTTTCTTGGCTTACTCACAAGTAGAACAAAAGAAAATCCATTCTCACTAGTCAAGGATATTACTCCCCACAGGTAGGTGGTTTTTTTGTTTTGGCCAGAGTTTTCTCTACATCCTGTGTTCCTGGTGCCTACCACGATCTCCATGTCTAGACAGTAGAGCTTGATTCCTCATCCACTAGAGGTGGACCTGTCGTCAAACCAGAATGCACATCTACCTTGGCTTTCTTCATGAGTTATGGGTATTTTTCCTTTAAAAATTAAAATTGCATGTAAAATTTTAGTCTTCACTATCAAGATAGATAAGGGTATTTAAGCCTTCTTATGGATACAGAGTTACTCAGAAATAGGCAAGTACTAGCTAGGACTGTCATATCTTTTGTTAAATGTAGCCCTTGGTGTTTAAAATGCGTTCATTGTAAACTTTATCCTTTAATATGAAAGCAAATTTTGGAGGCAGTATGAACAAATCACCCAATAAAACAAGATTTTTCTATTATTTTTGATCTGACTCTGCTTAAAGTTATATTACTGATATTGTACTTTGATAGATTTTTAGGTTGCTTTTTTTTTTTTATCCCAGTTCTTTTTTAAATAGATTTTTAGAAGTCTAAATAGGAATTTAGTGGTTTCTCCATATGAATACTTAGAATAACTGAGAAATAATTACATTTTATGCTGCAGTTTGTAGTAGTATCTCGGGCTATTTACAAATGAGGTTGCTACAGGGAATGTCAAAAGGAAATAAAAATGAAATAAGGAATCCTTTCTGCTCACAAAAGAAGAAAACAAAAAGAATGAAACCTTGAAATAAAGCTCAACCCTTGAAATGTAAGATCATCTTTTTTTTTTTTTTAACCTTTTTTCTTGGTTGTTTCCTTTTCCTCCTGGAAACACTAACATTGGCTTTTTCTCAGTAGGCGTTTTAACAATACAGAATGCATTATGAACCAAAGTTGATTCTCACATCAGAACTGGTGTGAATATTCGTTAACTACCTCTCCATGTTATGAAATAAAGCTCAAACACAGATACTATAATTTGGAAAACAGAACTTATGTAAACAGTCCAAGCACTTCATTACCTAGTGGTAATTACACTGGGAAATGTAACTGTTGGTTTAACATTCTTGAGCCCGTACTGGTTTCCAGTGTCACTGTCACATTATGTCAGTGATCGGGAGCTGTCCTTATTGTTGACTGGCTATGGATGGTGGATGACAACGTGATGTGGAAGATTGGAGAAGGAAGAAAAAAAAAAAAAACCCAGGTTTCAGTTCTGCCTGTGAGTTTAGTGAGTCACTTTACATTTCACTTCTCAATTCTTCATTCACCGGCAACAGTTGAGTTGGTTTTCTGCCATGTGATTGTAAATGTCATATGATTTTATGCTAATGACAAACAATAATCATTCTGTGACCTCTGCTGGTTTCTTTTTCCATTATTTTGTCCTCATCAGTATGCCTTATTAAGTTCTAACCATGTAAAATTTTACACATCAGGATTTTCCAGTGATGATGGACAAGACAAGAAATATCTGAGACACAGAAGTAAAAATACGTGCAAGTAGAGTGTGAAAAGATACCAGACATGGGGCTAGGCAACCACTTCGTATATAACTCTAAACCAATCTCTCTGTGATTTTTTTTTTTGGGGGGGGAAGGGGAGTTTTGAGGTAGGGTCTCCATCTATTGCAGCCTAACCTGGAATTCACTATGTAGTTTCAGGGTGGCCTCAAACTCACAGTAATACTCCTACCTCTGCATCCAGAGTGCTGGGATTAAAAGGCGTGCGCCACCACGCCCGGCTAATCTCTCAGATTTTTATTGCTGTTTTGTTTGGTAGAGGTTTGTAATGTAACCCAAGCTGGCCTGGACTCCTGCTTCACTCTTCTGACTGCTGGAGTTACAGGCACATGCCACTGTTTCTATCGAAACGAACCTTTTCACAAAAATCTTACATACTGTTTTATTTAAGTTGTCATACATTGAATACAGTTATATAGTCATTGGAATTGGTCTCCAGAAAAGCAATGAAATCAATTCAACTTGTACAATACATGTTTATAAGGAATAGAGATAGTGTGGAGGAAAAAGTAAGGGGTGAATTAATAGCTGCTAATAGCTGTTAATTTAAGGACTAAAAGGAAAGCTAATTATTTGATTGGATTTTGTAGTTAAGGAAGGATCAGGGGCCACTATTTCTGATAGCATTGCAAAATACTATAGACATATCTTTCTGTAAAATTTTCTTAATGATATATATTTTTTAATTTTCAACACTTCCTTTCATGTATGTAATGTTTTATGTGCATATCATACTCTTGAGACAGATTATCTAACTCACTTTCAATTTAGAAACTTATATAAGGAATGATTAAATGTAGTAACAAAGGCCTCATTTTTTCATAATGTAAAGTGGTAAGAACTGTAATAGTTCTTCTGCTTCAAATGTTTTGATATTTCATTTTTGAGATGCTGAATATGAAAGCATCACTAGATATATGATTACAGGACTATTTACTTAAAACTTTCTTTTGGATTAAGAAGTCAGATAGTTCCTTCATTTTCCTTTAAACTACAAAGTGGGTCCGTTTTGCACTTGAGAATGAGATTTCCAGCTTGGACCACACTCTGTGGAACTTTGCTGTTGAGTCTTCAAAAGCACGAAGCAGCACATTCAGGATTTATACAGTATGAGTTAAAGTGATATGGTAAGGATTTCACGGAAGCAAAGATGAACAAAGAACACTGAAGTACCTTGTGTGCCTTGGCAAATCCTGTGCTGCTGTGCCTAAGCAGATTTCTTTATTGGCACTCTGAAAGGAGTAATAGTAATTACATGAGACATGTGTTGAAAGATCTAGGTGAGATAATGTTTGGAAAATGATTAGGCAAGCGAAGGGAAGTGGGGCAAGCCTTGAGATGCTGGCTGCTCGCAGCTGCGCTCCCATCGTCATCTGGAGCTTAGGACGGTGGCTCGAGTTTGCTGCTCCTCCAAGAAGAAGGTGAGATGTGCCACATACTCAGCTGTGATAGCAAATGAGGCGGGAGATCCTTGAAAGACAGAAAACTGTACTGATACAGTTATCTTTATCTTTATTTACTAAAAATAAAGGAAGAATTAGTAATGATGAAAAGATGGCAGAGGACTATGTATTTCACAAAAAAGACCCAAAGTGCAGATTATATTGCTAAACACATTAATTGCATGTTTGTACATTGACCTTTTTTCCTGAAAATACACAAAAAGTTAGTGATGATTATTTCTAGAAGAGATGCCTGAGAAGATACAGTATGTTGGAATCATTTTTATTTTTGATACAATCTTTTATAGAATTGGAGTACTTAAAATGAATCATTTTAAAATAAACTACTAGCACAAAATTATTATAAAAGTGCTACTACCAATACTATAAATGTGGTCCATGTTCTGAAATAGATTTACTTGTCTAATCAGGGCAGTTGATTCGTAATGGTATTATTAAATTTCTGATAGTGGCCATTCTCATTTTTATGTGGTACTAATTTTTCATTTCCTTCCTGAGACATAGGCAATCTTTTGTACTTATAACAAACTTAAAACCATGAGAGTTAAAGCATCTTTCATTTTTATTGTTAAAGAAATATCATTCTATCTTTAAGCTAAATGACATCTAAAATGAGGTTGCATAATTTACTTTTTACTTGATTTTCTAGTGATTTGTGGATTTAGCAGTGTAACTCTAGATAATACCTAACAAAGTAGGACAAAGCATACTAAACAACAGAGTGTATATTTAATGACAAGAAATATATATATATATATATATATATATATATATATATATATATATATGCCGGCAGGTGTAAGAGCATGAGAAGAAAACGTGCAGTAGCAGAACTTTACATTTCATGTCAGCCGTTTCTGATGAGAAATACTACTAAAATATGTTTAACGTGGTAGATTTTTGTTTCTTTGTTTGTTTTTGGAGGTAGGGTCTCACTCTGGTCCACGCTGACCTGGAATTCACCATGGAGTCTCAGGGTGGCCTCACAGCAATCCTCCTACCTCTGCCTCCTGAGTGCTGGGATTAAGGGTATGCGCTACCATGCCTGGCTATGATAGATTAATTTTAATATTGCCAGCATAGTATTCCTGGATAAATGTTCCCTAAATTCATGTGATTCCAGAATTTGACTATGACCAAATTAATTGGTAAATGAAATATGCTTATATATACCCTTGCAAATCTCAAAGTTTTGGTAATTCTTGGTAAAAATAAATTTGCTTAACACTTTCATTTTGTGTCTAACAACACTTTGAGAAACTTTTGTTTACAAGTAACTATGTTAAACAAACTAGACACAGTATCTAAGTGTAGGAATATCTGATTTTTGGAATCTTCCAGAACTGTATTTATAAATTACAAATAAAATACAACAGAAAAACTACAAATGAAAGAAACCTATTATCTGTTCTCATGTAATATTTCTACATGATTTAGAAATTGCATCATCCATGTTTTAAATTTTTTATTTTATTTATTATTTATTTATTTGCAAGCAGAGAGAGAAAGATAGAGAGGAGATAGAGAAAGAATTGGTGTGCCAGAGCTTCTAGCCACTGCAAATGAACTCCAGATGCATGTGCCTCCTTGAACATCTGGCTTACGTGGTTACTGGGAACTTGAACCTGGGTCCTTTGGCTTTTCAGGCAAGCACCTAAGCCATCTCTCCAGCCCATATCATCCAGGTTTTAATTGTAAACTTATTCAAATATAAATATGTGGAAGAAAGCAATGATAATGTGATTGTTTCGCATGCTGCATTGGCTATTTATTCTCTCATAAATAGAAGCTTGAAGCCTAAGGGATTTTCTAGAATATTAACTGACCATATTGAATGCATTGTTTTGCCAGTCCATTTTCATCAATCATTCAAGATTTCAAAGTGTAGCTATCTATAGTATAAACCTTTTTGTTCGTCTAACTCGTGGTCTGCTTAGAGGAATGGAAAAGTATATTAAATCTTCTCTCTCTGTTGGAGGTCCAACTGAGCATGCGTGTTGGGCCAGTACTGTAAGACATAGTGTCAACCCCACTAGAAATCTTTGTAATCATTGTCTTAGATTATAGGTTCATATAAAACATATGTATAGCTCACCAGGTTCAAAGAGGCATGCTTCTTTTACAGTCTCTGGATAGCTTTTCTGCCGGGCACCTACCAAACATCACCCATGAAATGAGTCACAGATGATGGCAGACCAGTGAATGGTGTCACACTTTCAGATTCTGCTCTGGCATTCATAAGTCCTAATTGTTATGATTCTAGACCCGGCATTTTGTTTTCATCTAGTAAAGAGATGATTTCAAAGATATGAGACTTTATAATACCTGACAACACATTTAAAAGAACCAAAAATAATGACCAAAAATTAATCCCTGAAAGAAATATTATAAAACTAAGACAGAGTGTAAAAATGTGCTTTTTGGAAAAAAATTAAAAATATAATAAGTACCTGCCTGGAAGCAATCAACGATCCTAGAGTATTTAACTGACCTCACTCACCAGGTGCTCACACAGCGTTGATTCGAGTGGAAAGTGTTTTCAGTTTGTGATTCAGTGTGTGTAAAAATTCACTCATTCAGTAGTAGTCCAGCTGCTACCAGGGCAAACAAAATGAATGTGTTTCTACAACATAGATGCACTCTGTTTCCTCAGGAGGGCCGCCTTGGTAGCATCATAGTCAACAAGGATGGCACTCTCACTAAACATACTACCTGGTTGCGTGTGGCACGCATAGACATGACAGAATTTAACCTTAAATCTGAGGTAAATAAGGCCACTCATAAATGTGAATATTTTAGGCCAGTAGCTTGGTTGGGTCTAGCGTCCTTTGTCCTATTCTACAGATTCCCATAATGCATCACTGCTTGCCCGTGCATGCTAGCTCCTGAGCTATTCATAGCTAAAGTGGACATGGAAGAGTTATGTGAAGCCCAGTATGCTAAGACACGCATGTGCCACAGAACACAGACAGTGGGGTGGGGCTGGTGAACCACCATCCTCAGTGCCAGATGGACGCCCAGGCTGTGCGAAGTTCCTGGTTCCCCCCTCCCAGGCCCACAGACTCACCTCAGCTTTGCCTTCCATTTGCATTTACTGAGGCCTCAGAAATCACCTATGTCTCTCGCATCCCAGGCTGATCTGTAAACCAGGACTTGACTCCAGTGGAAGTTTAGGAAGCTATCAGTGTGTTTTAAAGAAAATACAGGATATAGGGGCTTTAAGATGGCTTAGTGGATAAGCACTTGCCTGTGAAGCCTAAGGACCCTGGTTCGAGGCTCGACTCCCCAGGACCCACGTTAGCCAGATGCACAAGGGGGCGCATGCATCTGGAGTTTGTTTGCAGTGGCTGGAGGCCCTGGCACGTCCATTCTGTCTCTATCTCTCTCTGCCTCTCTCTCTCTCTCTCTCTCTGTCACTCTCAAATAAATAAATAAAATTTTAAAAAAAGAAAAGAAAATACAGGATATGGAACACAGTCCATAAAGTCCTCCGCAGAGTCGTGTTCTTTATTTCAGTTGTGTGATGTGCACTCAGAGCCAGGAGATTTTCTGAAACTCATGTACAGACTCAATGCCATAGGGCACAAAAGTTTTAGGCAGAGACAAGATTCATTCTCTCTCATCCATCATCTCTGTATCTATCATCTATCTATCAGTCATCTAAAATGTGTCTTTATATATGAGAGAGAGAAAGAAGTGTGTGTGTGTGTGTGCGTGTGTGCATGCATGTGCATGTATGTGCATGTGTGTGTTCATGTGTATGAGTACAGGAGCCCCAGTGCTACAGTATGAACATGGAGGTCAGAGGACAGCACTGCTGTGTTGCTCATCTCCTTCCACCTACCTTGAGGCAGGATTTCACATTATTCACCACTGTTTGAATTTCACCAGGCTTGCCGACACCTGAGCTTCTGGTGAATTCTGCCTCCTCCTCTTTCTGCCTTTAAAAATGGGAGCTGGGCTTCTCAACTCACACACTCATGTGTACACAGCAAGTACTGTTTCCACAGAGCCATCTCCCCAGCCCCTATTACTCTACTTAAACATCAGCTTCAGTCATATAACTATGTATCTGGCCAGAAACTATATTTCGGGAAATTACTTAATTCAGTCAGTAGCATACAGAAATGCCCATTATGTCTACTGAATCCATCGAAGAGTCTAAGGAAGGGAAACTATATGTAGTGGTTCTTTTAATTAATGTATAAATTAGTGGTCATTTTATAATTGGTGAAACAAATATTGGTTTGTTAATATTGACCATTTTCCAGAGAGATTTTGTAATTTTGGAATTGTAAACACAGTAAATAAACTACATATCTCATGTTATATTGCTCAAACTTGTGACAAGGTAGTAAGTTATATATTATTTGAATTTTTATCAAATGATACTTTTGCTAACTTTATTAATATAAAATTTGTGACATTAAATTTATAAAATTATTAACTACTGATTTTCATCTTGTATGCCTCTCCATTAAAGATACATTTAGTGGGGCTGGAGAGATAGCTCAGCAGTTAAGGTACTTCCCTGCAAAGCCAGAGGACCTCAGTTTGATTCCCCAGGACCCATGTAAGCCAGATGCACAAGGTGGTACATGCAACTGGAGTTCGTTTGCAGTGGATGGAAGCCCTGGGGCACCCATTCTCTCTCTCCCTTTCTCTCTCTCAAGTAAATAAGTAAAAATAAAATATTTTTTAAAAAGATACATTTAGTGACTACAGCAGATTCTTTTGTACTTTTGTTTTCATACAACTAGTGTCCTGGATAAAATGAATTAGATACGCTGTCTGCATTCAAAATGTTCAAGAGGGCGCAGCAGCTGGGTCAATCATTGAAGTCTAACGCATGTGGAGAATGGACTGTGAGGGTGATTATAAGAAAAACATAGGAGATGAAGTTGCTAGGCAATATTATCTTCCTGGAACATTTGAACTAGGAGAAACTTGAATCTGTGTATGGGCAGAGAAGAAAGGAACAATTAGTTTAGTATGGTAGAACTGGCCTTGGAAGCTGATGAAGATTGGTGGTCACATATGGCTGTGGACATCTGTGAATGTGGCCCTACATATGATTGTGAACTTATTTAAGACATCATGAGAATTGGTGTTTGTTTGTTTTTTTATAACTCAATTGCACAGTTTTAGTGCAAGCACTTTAAGGTTGCCAAAGTCGTGCTACTATGTCAAAAGGTTGAATATTAGTATGAGGCAAAAGAGAGGAGTTGAAATACAGCAAGATTTCCTAGAAAGTTGTTGGGTTCTAAACCTCAAAGATAGAACAAAAATATGGATAAAATCTAAAGAAAATTTCTAATTTAATAGAATCAATTGTGTTGAACATGATGGATAAAGTTTTGATTAATCACCTGCATTATCTACTAAGATGGATCCAGAGCTCAGACCTGGGGCCTTCTTTTCTTCTGTCATTTACACACGTGTTGTCAGTAACTAGTACCATGTCAAAATCTACTGGTAGTGTTCAGGAAAAATAGATGTATCTCTTATTTTTCTAAGGATTATGAGTGTTGGGCTCATTTCTTAGTAGCTTTGGAGTTATTATAAATTAACATTTAAGTAGTAATTTTCAATACATATATAATTTTGGGAGGCATGAAAAGGTTGTTAACTTACTGTTTGTGGACTTTTATCTAATATTTAACTCAGATGACAGGTTTCCTATGGCAGATGCCTGAATTGTTTTTAGAAATAGTATTTTTATGATGATGTATTGTGTTTGCTTGATTGGAAATGTGTAGATTCGCTTGATTCCCATTTTCTACTAAGCTTTATCGTTCTAGTAAAAATGAAATGAGGTGAGTCTTCTTAAGTTGCACATTGCGTAATGACAATGGCCATTACTCAAGCCCTTGAATTTCATAAAGTTCCTCTTAGTGTTTGTTCGCAGGTTTAACTGGCAATTTCAGTTGCGACTTTACAGACACTAATCCTACTATTCTTTTAAAGTTTTGATTTTTACTTATGCTTTATCAGTAGTTCTTTTAAAGAGTAACATATGCGTTGTGAGGTTGAACACATGCATGTAAGTGAACTCATCTGAGTTGTTGTTGTTCTGTAATACAAAACTACACAAATATATTACGTTACTTTTTTTTTCTTTTCTTTCAGAGGTAGGGTCTCACTCTGGCCCAGGCTGACCTGGAATTCACTATGTAGTCCCAGGGTGGCCACGAACTCACGGTGATCCTCCTACCTCTGCCTCCCGAGTGCATGTGCCACCATGCCCGGCTACGTTACTTAAAGAGAACAAATAATAGCTGTAAGTTTAAGTGAATAAATATCAAGAACTATGCAAACTGTGAAAATGATAGATTATAGGTTTCAACTTTCAAGACCATCACTCCTCAAGTAACACTCCTCTCTGAAAAACAATAAAACAAACAAACAAAGCATACATAAAAATTCAAAACTATATATATAATGAATGTATAATTTAAACAGATATTTTGTTTTATATTTGACTATAAGTGCAGATAATTCACTCAACTTCATAAAAAACCTTTTAAAGCAGCTGAATTTCTGCTTTTATATTTTATTTATTTATTTATTTGTTTATTTTTGGTTTTTCGACGTAGGGTCTCACTCTAGCCCAGGCTGACCTGGAATTCACTATGGAGTCTCAGGGTGGCCTCGAACTCACAGGCATGCACCACCATGCCCAGCGAATTTCTGTTTTTTTAAAGCAAATACTTTCTGCAGGCATCCCAAGCAATGCCCTAAAATATTTCTTAAATTTGGCTTTAAATCACTCAACTGTCTATTGAGTAACTATCATAAGTCAGTCAGCCAGTGTACTAAGTGAAGTGCTGGAAGTGGCTGTGATTTCCGTAAACTGATGGTTCTCAAACTAAGTCACGCCCACACTCACAACCAAGCTGTTCAAACAGAGATGCTTGGGCCCAACACCCAGAGCTGCAGATCCAGATCCAGCTTTTCTGACATGGAGTGTGGAATTTGCATTTTTTGTTGTTGTTTTGTTTTTCAAGGTAGGGTCTCACTCTGGTCCAGGCTGACCTGGAATTAGCTATGTCGTCTCAGGATGGTCTCGAGCTCACCGCGATCCTCCTACCTCTGCCTCCCAAGTGCTGGGATTAAAGGCGTGCGCCACCCACCACTCCTGGCTGGAATTTGCGTTTTTAACCTGTGTCCATATTATGCTGATGTGGCTGGTCTGATGAGCACACTTTGAGCACAGCTGTGTTAGAGATGGCAGTGCTATCTAAATACGAGAAGCTTTAGTCTATGGACTACCTCGATGGACTCAGGTCCTTCTGTTTCATAATTTTCAATAGCAAAGAATGCTTTCTATAAACACAAGCTAACTTCTGGAGATGTACAAAGTATGTAGCTTCTTATGAAATTATCAGCATGTTTCCAAGTTCACATAAATACAATTTTTGAAAACAAAGGCACCTTGTTTATTCAGTAAAAAGTATATCATCAGCATTATGGCTCAAATTTCAATGTAATCATTACTTTATTTCAACATAAAGCTTTCTGTCTGATCCTTTGGTAACTATCCAGTCTTCTATAGTCCTTTAAATGTGATGGCCAGTGGTCCATTTATGGCAATAATTAAGATGGCTCACAGCGTGTCAGATGGAGTGACTGCACTTGTGTTTATCGTATAAATTATTTTCCTGGTTTGAAAGCCTCTTTCATGTCTTTTTCTTTAGTCATAACTCTTGCTTCCTAAACCATTAACTGCAGTATGTTTAGGGGGATATTTATAAAGGTTTTGGTGATGTTTACCAATTTTTAATCACCATTAATTTATATTTACATTTCTCGTTACACTGGGGATTGCCTTTTGCTTTGTTCATTCTGCCAAGAGAAGAAAAGCTTTTTAGAATTCTTTTTTTTAAATTTTTTTTGTTTATTTTAATTTATTATTTGAGAGCAACAGAGAGAGAGAGAGAGGTAGAGAGAGAGAGAGAGAGAGAGAATGGGTGCGCCAGGGCTTCCAGCCACTGCAAATGAACTCCAGACGCGTTCACCCCCTTGTGCATCTGGCTAACGTGGGTCCTGGGGAATCGAGCCTCGAACCTGAGTCCTTAGGCTTCACAGGCAAGCACTTAACTGCTAAGCCATCTCCCCAGTCCAGCTCTTTAGGAATCTTAAACATTTTTTGACTATTCTATTTTTTTTTTTACCTTTATGCTTTTTTTAATTCTACTTTTCAACACTTTGGCTTGTGAATCTTAAGTGCCTTTGGGCAGTTTCCTCTCAGCACATAAGAATGCAGCCCCAAATATGAATTTCTTACAAGATACATTTGAAATTCCATTCAAGTAGAGATAGAAAAAGATTTTTTATCAGTTTTTTTTTCATAAAGACTATGTGGGCTTGACAGTCTTTTCCATTTAAAAAATAAATGTAGTTTATGTTCACCTGAAATTATTGAGATAAAATTTGGGCAGTAGTTGTGTTATTTCTATGTCCATCATTGCACCCAATGCATTTCAGTGAATTTTTGCTGACCTGGTGATGTTTGTTCTTTATGTTTTGGTTTTGAAGGAAAGTGCTGATCAGTTATGTTCCTGGATTTGGGTGGTTATAGCAGCTCCTTTTGCAATATTCATCGTTCCTTTTAGACCTTAAAAGTTTGACAGCATGTAAAATGCTACAGTTTATGAGGATATTAAATTAGTTATGATTCCTATGTCAAAAAGCTGGGTAAATAGCTGAAATTATTTACTAAATAATATCCAGTGGCAATAAATACATGCTATCATATACATGCATTCATATTGGGCCTTAATTAAACTTATGGCCTTCAATTCTTTAAATTTCCTACTGGATTTCCCTATGGAAAGCAAAATAATGAAATAGCCAAAGAGCACACTGAATTGTAGTCACAGGAGTAGCTTTCACAGTCTAGTCATGATTTAAATGATCTGGGTAGCTTTATGAGTTTGGACCTATCTGTAGGCAGTTCTTTTCTGATCATCCAAACAGTATAAACTTGCCTTCGCTGGGAAATCTAAAAGAGCCCTTCACACAAACACAACAAGACTCACTCTGTTTGAAAGCCTTTGGCTCATTTTCAGCGGTTGCCATTGGCCTGAGAATACAGAACATTCCCACTCACTGCCTAAAATTAACTTGGGTAACAGTGAACCAGCATCTCTTTGTGTAAAAAGTGTTCTTAAAGAGTAGCTAATATAGTTCCTAAATCTCCAAACATTCTACCTAACTGTCATTAACTTACCTTATATCATTGACTAGTTTGTAATTATTTATTATTTTTGGAGTTCTGAGGACAGAACCCAGGGTCTGGCTCATTCTCAAAAAGAGGTCTACTATTGAACAAATCTCCAATGCCCTCTTGCCTTTATTCTTCCATGTAACTTTATATATTGTCATTCCTGCTTTTAAATAACTGATGTTAAGCCTTGGCACTATGTTGTGTCATACAGGCTGATAAAATAATATAGGTAGATTTAAACAGAGAAAAGAAGAATGAGAAAAGCAAATATTCCCATTTTAGGTCACCAAGGATATGATGGTGCCTGTTTCTTGAAACTTTAAATTCGTGGTGAAACAGATGCTTTAAAAAATGTTTTACTTGAGAGAGAGAGAGGGTGGGAGGGAAGGAGGGAGAGAGGGAGAGAGAAACAGAGAGACAGAAGGTAGGTGTTCCAGAGCCTCTCGCCACTGCAAATGAACATCAGACACAACTGCTTCGTGCATCTGGCTTTACATGGGTAGTAGGGTATCGAACCCTGGACCAGCAGGCTTTGCAAACAAGTGCCTGTAACTACTGAGCTGTCTCCCCTGCCTGAATTATGCTTTTCTTAGTTTGTGACAACTGTCTTTAGAAATTAAAATGTCTAGATGATTCAAATAGCTTTTAATTTCTAAGCAACACATTAAGTATCACTTATACACACATAACACTTAGAAATTATTAAATTTTATTCACTTACTGGGTTAAAGCAGCTTGTAGTTAGAGACTGATCTAACATAATGTAGCATTTGCACTTACATAATATTTTATTAGTGTTCTTCTGTAAGGCTATAAATTTGAAATAATGATACGATATTAATAAGAACACCTAATATATTTTAGCCCTATTTTCAAGGATGAGCAAAACATCCCTGGGATGAGGAATCACTCCTCACGGACAGAATTGAAGCAATGCCCAAATGAAAGGTGATTTAGGGAGGTCTTGTAGTGGCTGGTTGCAGGGCGGGGGGGCAAAGAAACTAATGTATTGTTTAGAAAGTGGGGTTAGATAGTTCAGAGATTAAATTGCTGCTTCTAGACACATGCTCTTGAGAATCGCTTCATGATTTTCATTCTTTAACTCCTATTTGCAAGATGGAGCAAGTAGTACATATTTTATGCTGTTACTGGAATAATTAAATATTTAGAATATATGTGTAGAAAGCACTCTATTCCCAAAGTAGGCACAAACATGTGAGAGCTCTTAGTAAAATTTCTTATTAAAGAGCAGAAGACAGGGGCTGGACAGATGTTCAGTGGGCAGAGTGCTTGTGGCACCAGCCTGAAGACCATTTTGGAGACCTAGCACCCAGCCAAAATGTTGGGAGTGGTGGCGTGCACCTATCGTCCCGCTGCTGGGCAGGCAAGTACAGGAACTATGTGGGCTCATTGGTTAGCTAGTCTAGCCAAATCGGTGACGTCTAAGTTCAATGAGTTACTGTCTCAAAATATAAATAAAGTTATGGAGGAAGACACCCTATGTTGACCTCTTTCCTCCACACATACATGCATACGCACACATGTATGCCGGCACACACACACACACATACACTTGCACACCAAGCAGATCACAAATGCTGAACCATGAGCATTACACTGTGGGTATCTTTCCCATCGCAGCTTAACCTTGATAAGAACGTAGTCAGGATCTCTTCTGTTGCCGGAAGCTCATTCCTACTCCAGCACAGTTTGTTCATTCGCTCAGCAGTAAATATTTTATCATATGGTGACCTCAGCATGGAACTGTACCTGAGAGACGAACAGGAGACAGGCTGCCTTTGCTTTTGTTGTTAGCCTTTTCATTTTTCTAAAGGAGCTTTCAAAACAATCATTTCGAGAGCATTGTCTACCATAGATAGTAGAGTAAAATGGCTTCTCCCAAGTTATAATCACTTCAGTGACACCTGTCTTTGTCATGGTAGACTATGATCAGTGACGTTGACACCCTGAGGTAAAAGAACCACATCTGACCAGCACGCTTCAGCTCAGCTGCTGCACAGCACAGCACGTCACCGTGCCGACGGGAAACGTGCTCGGGGCTCAGTGGCAGCCGCCAGCTGTGTAGGGCTCTGCAGACCTGGACCCTGGTGTCTGTATGGTTTGAAAGCTTTGAAGCTGGCCCTCGCGTGCGGCTACGGTTGGGAATCACTACTTAAAAGAGAAAGATATGGAAAGCACTAATGACATAACTTTTAGATAATGAATAATTGCAAACATCAGGAAAAGTCAATGATTGAAATAATTCTTAGGAAACGATCAGACATGACCATTTTAAGGAGATGACTTACAAACAATGCAAGAAAGATGCCTTACTGTTAGATAATCTAGTGAATTCATTTATACTCAAGGAAAGTTTTCTGCCAAGAAATTTGTTCAATCTATACATTTTTTTCATATTGTTAAGAATTCCCTATCCTAACTATAAATGGATAATTAGGTCATAATTGCCAATAGGAATTATAGGATTACAATGAATTTAGACCAAATTGGTATGTGCTTTTAAATAGACTATTTTTTTTTAGAAAAGTTTTAAGTTCCCAGATTCCTCATCCTCATTGTCCTACCACATGCCTTGGTTCCTTCACCCCCAACATTCTCTTCTGGAGTGATAGATTTACTACAATTAAGAACCCACATAAAAAAAGAAAAAAGACAAAAAAAAAAAAAGAACCCACATAAACACATCTGTATCACCCAGAATCCGTAATTTCCATTGGGATTCACTCTTGGTGTAAGTTCTATGGGTGTGAAAATGTATAATGACGTTGATCTGTATTTAAAAAATAGCAGCAGACACATGAATTTCCATGGGGCATTGGTAGCTTTAAAGTCAGTACTTTATTGTGCTCTCATAGTCACCATTTGATGTAATGGGCTCAGCAGAATTGCTGTAGCTATTGGCAAGTTCAGTCTCCAAGATTGCCAATCTGGGTCACCCAGAATTAGCACAATGTGATAGGCTTGTTGGGCAGGCTGGGTTATAAACACAAAGCCAAATTGTCTTAAATTGGAAGGAAGGAGGTAGTTTTTTGTTGTAACATCTGCCATCAAATCCATTAGAGGATTAATTTGTTAAAACTGAATTAAAGCGTAAGAGTGGATGCCCATTTCACACACGCGTGCGCATGTGTGCGCGCGCAGTGCAGGGAGGGGCGTTTATGTTTCCGTACTGCAGTATTCACTGTACTCTGGAAATAAGCTCTGCTAACTTGGTTTGTGATTCACTGTTGACTGACTTGTAAATCTGAATGCTACCTCTTTGATTCTGTTTACCTGTCAGAGGCAGGCAAGCTTCAATTGGCCTTACAGCAGGCTAGCCACTGAGAGACTGAAATCTAATCACATTTGACCATCTTTAAACTGTTTCCTCTCTGCACTGTAGACTGTGAAAAAATGTTACACTAAGGTCCTGCTTTCCCATCAGCATTTTTATAAGGAATAAATATTAATAATGAGGGCTGGAGAGATGGTTAAGTGGTTAAGCGCTTGCCTGTGAAGCCTAAGGACACTGGTTCAAGGCTCGATTCCCCAGGACCCACGTTAGCCAGATGCACAAGGGGGCGCACGCGTCTGGAGTTCGTTTGCAGTGGCTGGAGGCCCTGGCGTGCCCATTCTCTCTCTGTCTCTCTCTGCCTCTTTCTCTCTGTCTGTCGCTCTTAAATAAATAAATAAAATTAAAAAAAAATAATGATTGTGGGGAACTTTGAAATTAAATTTGTTATGAAAAAAAGCTTATTATTTTTAATATGTCTTGTGACATCCACTTTTTTTTTTTTAAGCAGAATGTAGTATTTAGTTTATCTCTATAGTTTTCTATACTTGTGTGCCCTTCTTCTCTAACCCATTCATGGAGTTAGTTGGTAATCTTTATATAATACTGAAGATATTTCTGTTCGATAAGCCTTCAATTATTCATTTTAGTGGAGAAACATTAATGCGTATCTGACCAGATGACAGACTGTCAAAGAAAGATGTCAGGATGGGTGAAGGGCCAGAAACCCAGAGCCGCTCTCTAGCCCGGACACGTGCCGCCGTTTAGTTATTTACTTTTTTGTCAGGTAAGTAGCAGAATTGTGCAATTAGGAAATAATGAGGAGGTGTTTCCCAGTCCCGCACGGCATTCGGAGTCGTGTGGTGGGCCCACTCTGTGAAGAAAGCACCCTTACCGCAGTGTGAGTACAAAGACAGGCGGCAGAAGCAGCGCAGGGGAGCAGTCGTAGTAAGGCGCAGTGGCGGTGACTCCGGCGGCAGAAGCCACGGTGGCAGCCGCAGCAGCCGGACAGGTGGAAACTGTGGCAGTGTAGCGCATTGCCAGCATCCACGACTGACTGACTGTGTGCCCGGCATCGCTGTAAGGGGTTCACATGTCTTCATTCCTTTAATTCTCACACAAGGGCCTCGGGAGCATGGCGGTCCGCATCTTGGAGAACAGTGTCTGTAAGAACATTATTCATCGAAATGCAACAAAAGGACCAAGGGTCCAATGCTATGCAGCGCTGCAGGTTCAGAGGCCAGGTAGTCGTCTGCACAGATCGGGCACGGTCTTCCCACATTGCTGCCTTGGGCGGCTAGGACAGCCTCTGATGTCACAGAGAACCAGCTAGAGACAACCCTGACTTTGGGATCTCACAGACTACCAGGAGAGAAGTAAAACCTAAAAGAAGACACCACTTGTAACGAAGAGGAAGAGCCTAAGAAGTGACCTAATCACATATAAAAATTCATGCTGTTAGTAACAAAAGGGGAAACTTGACAGTCATAAGGGCATTTTTATGAACTGACGTAGGTTGTCCAAGGAGGAAATGGAACCTTTTTCCTCTGAGAAACGTAATGGCAGAACTGATAGCCTTCAGCATAGACCAACACAGGAAAAGCCCGGGGAAAGAACACATCAACAGCCTGTGCAGTCCTTTTCAGGACAACAGTATCAAGGAATTTGAAAATGTTTAATATCTCAGAGCAGTGTTCATCAAGGAAGAGAAGAATGTTCATGTTCAAATCATTGGGACCTCAGTTTCCTCCAGCCTCCTTATTAGCAATCTTTAAGACCGGAGCAAAACGTGAAGGTCAAGACCAGTGTGACACCTATGCCTGAGTTCTGTAACCACTGTTAAGCTGCATGTGATGTTCAGTATTGAGGCAAACATATCCCCTTGGCTGCTAGAGGAGAAAGTGGAACATTTTATACTCAAGTACAATTAATGATCCATATGTACTTGTTTTCATGCAGATAATCTTCTGTTGTACTTTTGTGTTTGGGAAATAGAAACATTATAATCCACAATTGAGCTGGTGAAATTCTCGTAGTGTTTCTTTTACAGCTGATTGACAGTCGTAAGCACTATGTTCTCTAGAAGAAAAATGGCTTATGTGTTGTACCAACGTCAATCAGTGTTAAAGCACATGATGCTCATGTTTACTTTGAAAAACACTCCTCCAGTCTCACTAGTTTTAAAAAGTACTAGAAAACATGTGAATAAAATATTAATGCATATTCTTGTATATTCAATATGATTTCTATTTCACACTAGGTTCCTGTTGCAGTCAGATTCACATTGCTGGTAGAAATCACCCAACCAAGAGCAGCTTGTGGGAAAAAAGAGGTTTATTTTTGCTTACAGGCTTGAGGGGGAAGCTCCACGACGGCAGGGAAAATGATGGCATGAGCTTAGGGTAGACATCACCGCCTGGCCAACATAAAATGTACCATAGCAATAGGACAGTGTGCCAAACACTGACAAGGGGAAACTGGCTACAACACCCATAAGCCTGCCCCAGCAATATTTAATTGCCAAATCTCCATCAGCTGGGAACCTAGCATTCAGAACACCTAAGTATATGGTGGACACCTGAATCAAACCACCACACTTCCTAAATAGCTGATTGGTAAGTTAACAAAGTTACTAGTGGATGCTTTTAAAAGATATACTTTAAAATAAATTTCCTGCATATAGAATCCTCATTATGTAGTAAATAATGATCAAATGCTGAATTAAATTGAACATTTGAAATATTTCAGGTTTGCATGAATTTTATGAATATTTGCACATAGCTAGAAAATAGATGTTGTCACTGGAAGCAGACCTGGTTCTATACAGAATGTCCAGCTGTCATTGCGGCACAGTGACCTGGGTTTGATTAATAAAAGCTCATTTTTATGTCTTTATTTGTGAATTATACATAATGATTAAATTTGTCTCCATGTTCTTGTGAGAATTTAATTATGTTGTGAATTAGCTGCTTCATCAAGTGAGTGACATTTAGCATGTATCCATGGAGATTCTGTTTGGAATTATTATATAATTTCAAATAAATATCTTACAGCACACCTTATAGTTTAGGCTAAGTAGTATTGGTCAGACAGAAATAAAGGGGAAGTTATATAGTCCTCTTTAGAATTAAGTTTCTGATTAAATATCCTGGTAAATACAGATCTGAAATTGCTTTGTCTCTTCTTCATATTCATTCTCGTCTTCCCAGTCTTGCAGAACTGGGTATTTTGTTATCGTTTAAAGTGTGTCGATCTATTATCAGCCATAGGTAACTTCTGTATTCAACTATGGCACTAGGTAGATGGAGCTGGGCAGGTCACCTGTCCTTCTGGTCTTCATTGTTGTCTTCATTATGAGGGAATGGGTAATTATCTAATTGGGTTTATTTTGAGTTTTGGATAAAACAATGTCAAGGACTTCTATGGTTAACATAGAGCAGGCTGAAGATGGACTTAGAGATATTTCTATGATTCTGCCTTATTGCCATATGTTTGATCGTTATAGGCCTCCTTGTAAAATGTCTTTTTACAAAAAATGCAAAGAAAAGTAATTATAATATTGTATGTTTAAAGCTCTTGACTGAAATTTTGTACTCATTGAACAGGGAAATGGCACAGTAAATTAAATTATTTGTGTATTTAGATCTAAGATGGTCGTGTTCTTTGATGTTATTATCAAATACTACTTAGTTCCATTTAGCAGAATTAATGGTTACTATATTCAAGGCATCATGGCCAATTCTGGCAAAGGGATGACAAATGTAAATAAATTGGACACAGTTCTGCTATTTAGTGGCTTAGATTCCAAGGGTTCACGGGAATAGAGTTTAAGATAACAGTGAAAGTCTTTGCAGAGATGCATATTCAAAAGACCATGAGACTCAAAGAGAAATCAAATGTTTTCTAAGGGGGTGAGTTGGATAGCATCCTCAGCCAGCTTGATGGCTGAGATACCTGCCTGGGATCCTCCGGGGCACTCTAGAGAGCAGCCTCAAGTGAGACTTCGCATTGCGTGTGCTTGGAGCATGGTCAGAGAATGGAAACCCAGGATGCTCCTGTGCACGTGTGTACGTGGGTCGTGCTCACTTATATGCCTCAGGCGACAGGCGAGTGCGCTGGTACGCACTGTCTTCATGGTAACGCTATCTTAAGTTATAATTACAAGGAAGACATTTGAATTCTGGGCCTAAGGCTTGGATTTTTTTCACGTGGTCACAGAGTGAGTTAGGAGGCAGAACTGGGGTGTAGGAAGCTATGGCGAAGGTGGGAGTGAAAGGCTGACATGGTCCAACCCAGAGTCGGTGGTGGTTGGGTGCAGGAAGCCAGCGTCGCCGCAGGCCGGGCAGCGCTGGTGGCCTGGTGGCCTGGTGGCCTGGTGGTTTGAAGCGTTGCTCGCTTCTGAGCGAAGGTGCCAAAGAGAGCGATGGGTGCAGCTTCCCACGCTTGTTTACCACAAGAGTGGGCAAGATGCCTAACTTTGCTCATTTTCAGTGAGCAGGAATTACTTGCCCTCATCACCTTGGCCTTGGTGATGACAGATTCATTAGCCAGAATGAAGTTCTTTAAGAATTTTGCAACATGTGGTTTTCCCAAAATAGATACATCATATTCATGTCTCTTTGCCTGTGATTTAGATAAAAGAAAGTCAGAACTTGTGCTGAAGATAAGCAGAAAATCCAAGAGAGTAAGATGCTCACGACCAGGACATATATATATATTTTAAATTATGTGTGTGTGTGTGTGTGTGTGTGTGTGTGTGGCACATGTGTGGAGGTCAGAGCACAACCTCAGAGTGTTGGTCCTTCCCTTCCACCTTGTCTGACTCTCTCTGGGAGGGCAAGACTAGTGAGTCTGAGAGCTTTGAGCTTCTCTCCGTTCCACTCCCATCATTATAGGCACATTGGGATTATAGATGCATGATCCAATTTGTGTGGCTTTATGGGGCACTGTAGATGTAGACTTTAGTGAACAGGATTGTGGAGCAAGCACCATTACTCAGTAAGCCATCTCCCCAGGTCCCAGGACTCGCTTTTTTTTTGTTGTTGTTTTTAACAGAAAATGAACATTTCTGTCCACCGGCATCTTTGTGTTGTTAAGAAAACAGCGTGCTAATCAGGCTCATAGCCAAAATACTGTCAGCTGTGGAAATATTTTTTGGTTCTCTTATAGAAATCACAGGGATGAATGTTTGCCGTGTGTGACCAATATATGAACTAGTTTTATATGAGTCTCTGAAATTTATCACTGACAGAATTATATGTATTTTCCTCCCATCATTAATTTTTCCTGTGCCTTTTCTTTGTTTATAATTTATCCTTAAAACTTTATGTCCAATGTCATATGCACATTATATTTTTAACCGTGGCTAACCGCTGATGCAGTGGTAACTGAGTGTCAGTAGGCTTTACCCAGAATATTCAATTACAACTCACTGTCATGCTGTAGAGTTGAAATGTCATGGTGTATGACTGAGAGATTGAGAAACTCATATATTTTAGAGGCTAAACCAAGCAAAAGTTGTATATGGGTTTTGTCATATTTTTCTATTGAATTTTTGGGGTTATCCTTATATTCTTGGTCAATCAAGTAAGACCACTAAGTGGATTATGTGTTTCTTCCCTGACCACAAACAAAGAACACAGTCTGTAGAGTCTAGGGACAATCTCTTACCTCCTTTGCCTTTCCCCCAGTTAACTGTTTATACTAGCTTCTACCTGGGTTTTCATTTTTTTCTGCTTTCATCATTTTCAATGTGACTGTGCCTTTCTTCTCTGAGGAATGTAGGACAGACTCTCCTTGTCACTACTTTCCATGAAGACTAAGTTCACTGGATTGTCTCAGTTTGATCTTAGACCATTAAGAGGAGCTATGGACACCTTTGAGCTTTATAACATTTCATTTTTACTTAATTCCCCTTATACTTTATGCAGAAGCAACTGTGTCATGTAACAGCTATGTGATCACAATCTAGTTACAAACCTCCCAGCATGCCATAAAATTCAACAGCTAGCAATCATGTCTTCACTATTGATAGCAGTAGTAAGTAGTAAGTAATTAATATGGAAGTGTGCGTGTTGCTCCTTTCTAAGCCAGCTTCTTTTGCTGTCTAGGCAATTGTAAGTGGTGTCATCATCCAACTGACTTTTAGACCAAGGTTTCTCTATGAGGCTCTAGCTACCCTGGTCTTGAACCTGCTGTCCTCGTGCTTCAGCCCCGAGGTGCACTTGGCCCTGGACCCATACCTTGTGTCACTATCCACACGCGTGCATGTAGCTCATGCTCCGTATAGCTGTTCTGCCAGTTCTGTTCGCTCTCTTCCTGGGCAGCTCTTGTACCTTAGCACAACTGTCTCATTTCTGTGTGTTGCCGTCGCTCCCAGGTTGAGCCACCGTCATTTCTTCCTTTTGCTACTGTGATACCTAATTCTCTCCACAACCTTCTGTGCAATAACTTGCAATTTGTTCTTGATATTGCTGGGAAGAATTTCAGAAATTTAAAATCTGACCGTGTTACCTCTGGCATATTATGTTTTAACAGTCCCTTATAACCTCTAATAGAAAAAATCTACATTGCCTTCATGAGATGTATTAAAAGTCTACCACTGTGAATTTTTTGCCTTTTCCCTGAGAGCCAGTTATGGTCATCTCTTTGACAGTTTGTCCCAGACTTCAGCTTTCCTGTAATTTACACTATTTTCCCCTAAGGTCATAGAGTCCCACTCCCTCTCCAAGCCTCTGTCCACCTTTCTTCAGCCTGGTAGGCAACGTTGAGCTCTTGTTCAGCTACCTAGCTCCTTGGTGAGTCTAGTAACACTGTCTAACGGCGTCTAGGATTGTCTCCTGCCTCTCCTTCCCCTTCTCAATCCCTGCTAACCTATGATTAGATCCCACAGATCCTCATATCCCTACACTACAGTGCGATTGCGTTTGTCTACTCAGGACCTGCTCTTTTCAAATTTCATTCTTACGTTTTCTGAGGATATGAACTATTCCATGTCTTAACACTAATTTGGACTAAATATATAACGCTGATGAAGAGTAGGTGACAGTAAATAATTTTTGCATGGAATGAATGAACTATAGAGAGTAGATGATGGACTTTGTTTACCATTTAGACCTCATCTCAAATCCCAGATTGACCACTTAGTAATTTTACTATGTTGGACAAGTTGTTTTAGCATGTTTGCTTTTTCTTGAATCAGGTGATGGTGGGATAATTATATTGTACTCATTTGTCGTGAGAGCTAAATGAGGATGCATGTAAAGCGCTTACCCTTTGCGGAAGGCGTTGTGGGTAAATGTTACTTGCCCTTTCCCGTTTATATTCAGAGTTGTTCCGTTGAAACACTGGGGGCTTGTGGTTGCGGTGTAGCATTCATGCTGTCTTCCTCTGCCTTCTCTTAGGACACACAGACTTAATTTATTCCTTGTTTGTTAATAGTCCTTGAATGATTGGCAATGAGTCCTTTCAGTGTTGAAGGAAATGTACTTATTATTATTATTATTTCTCTGCAGGGATGAGTACGCTTTTCTCTTCCACGATCTAGAGAGATGGATGACCTGAGGGTTAAACGTACAGAACGATTGTCATCTCCCTTTCTGAGGGAGGGACTGACAGTGAGTTGTTTCTGTGCTGACTAATCCTGAGCAAAAAAAAAAAAAAAAGAAGGGAAAGAAAGAAAGGAAAACCAGTGTTTCTTTCTGATCTCCTCTTAATTAGTATAGCTGTTCTCAATCTTCCAAACAGAGGTCTTTGCATTCATCACATACGATCTCTAATAAAAATACTGGTGCTTTAAAAATGTCTGTTACTTGATTTTTCTTTTTTTAACGGCAAGACAGATCCAGGATAAGGAAGCAGAAAATGTGGTTTTTGGTTATAATACTAGAGTGCAGTTTCTACCACTGCCCATTTTTAACTTAGACTGATTTTCTTACACGGAGCACTTTTTGTCTTAGCTAAGTGTAAGTTTTAAACAGTCTTTCAAGTTAGTTCTCCATTAAGAAGCATCCGAGATGTTGCATATGACACTATTTCTTTGTGACTCTATATGTGCTTCTTTGTACCACCTTGCTCTAAATGAGATTATAAAGAACAAGTTAATGTCAGCTCAGAATCATCCTAATGTTATGCTTGGGGAACTGGATCTCTTTCTTTAGGTGTGTGTGTGTGTGTGTGTGTGTGTGTGTGTGTTTGTGTGTGTGTGTTTTCTACACTGAATTTGATGCATTAAGGGTCATTTAAGTCATATCCTGAGATTTACCATTAGAAGGTTATGCCCAAAATACAAAGGAGGTATTAAAAGGAGTTTTCTTTTATTTTTTATTTTTTTTTAATTTTTATTTATTTATTTGAAAGTGACAGAGAGAGAAAGAGACTGATAGAGAGAGAGAGAAAGAGAGAGAGAGAGAGGGAATGGGTGTGCCAGGGCCTCCAGCCACTGCAAATGAACTCCAGATGCATGTGCACCCTTGTGCATCTGGCTAATGTGGGTCCTGGGGAATCAAGCCTTGAACCGGGGTCCTTAAGCTTCACAGGCAAATGCTTAACCGTTAAGCCATCTCTCCAGCTCAGGAGTTTCCTTTTAAATAAAGAGTGTGTTTAGGAATTGAAAGTAATGTTGATTATATGCATATTACACTTTGTCTTCAGCTTCATTACTTTGCTATGGATTCATTGCATAAAAGAACTTTCAGGTCATGAATGGAATTTCCCCAGGGCTCTAGTTTTTAGCATTTCAAACCATAAACTTTTCTTGTATTGCTCATGTACCCTTTAGCCTTTTTTATTTACTCTGTTACTTTAAACTTTGTTTTTCTTCTTTTAAATTAACTTTACCTATTGATTTCCTTGTCTGTATTTCCCTGAACAGAGGCTGTACTGTACCCTTTATTCAGATCAAATTCCAAAGCATCTGTTAGGCCTCAGATTTTCTTGTTTTTTTTTTTTTTTTTTTATATTATATTATTTATATTATATTATATTTGCAAGCAGAGAGAGAGAGAGAGAGAGAGAGAGAGAGAGGAGACAGACAGAGAGAGAATGGACATGCCAGGGCCTCTAGCCACTGCAAAAGAAATCCAGATGCATGTGCCCCCTTGTGCATCTGGCTTAAGCGGGTCCTGGGGAATTGAACCTGGATCCTTTGGCTTCATAGGCAAGCGCCTTAACCACTAAACCATTTTTCCAGCCCTGTTTTTTAATTTAATTAAATTAATTTGTTTATTTGCAAGGAGAGCCAGAGAGAGAGAGAGACAGAGAGAGAGAGAGAGAGAGAAAGAGAGAGAGAAGCACACCAAGGCCTCCACCCACTGTAAATTGCAAACGAACATGTGCTACTTTATGCATCTGGTTTTATGTGCGTACTGGGGAATTGAACTTGGGTCGTTATGCTTTGCAGGCAAGTGCCTTAATCCCTGAGCCATTTCTCCAACCTCTGTTTTGTTTTTTTCTTAAAGTGAGAGTATTATATTATATGGGATAGACTTGTTCTATAATACCTTCATATCTAAAATAAGAACTTTATCTTCATTTTTCTCAGAAGAATGTAAAATGCATTAATTTCAGTTAAAGTAAGGTTCTCAGTTGGTTTCCTGAAGAGCACAGTAGGGCCAAAGCCACTGCTGCGAAGTGCAGCTAAGCAACTGCGATTTGCGAGTCACTTGCTGACTGATAGTCCTTCTTGTCACTGCTCAATTGAGGAAACGTTGTCACAATTAGACCTTATAAAACATGAGTGGCAGAAATGAAAACAGAAGGCAAGGGTCGGGGAAGCACTAATGGCCCCAGAGCACTGGTAGGGAAAAGAGGCGTGTGTGGAGAGAGTGGTACATGCCGTTCACCTTCAGCGTGGGTAAAGGTGATGTCCCAAAGTACATTACAGAAAATATCATAAGTCCATTGTGCTTCAAGGGTCATTTTCACAGGGAAAGTCCAGAGGCAAAGAAAGAATGAATATAAAGTACCAAATTTTGTTACGTCTTAAAATAGATAGTAATAAAATTTCCCATAGGGAATTTTTGAAAATATAGCAAACTAGAAATTATAAGTAGTCTCAAAGGAGTCTTATTTTTCTACTTGAAGGAGCTGCTACTAATCTGAGACTTAACCATGTGTCCTGGTCAAAAGAAGCAGGTGGTTATATGAAATTAAATTTCCCTGGAGAGATAATAAAATAATAGTGACATGTAAGTAATTCTGGTATCACATAATTAAATTCCCCACAAGGTCAAAGAGTGAACATGGAATTCAGTGTCATCCTCCAAAATAAATGTTGACTTGTTGGATGTTGGTGTGCTTGACACCGCTCTTCCGTCTGGATACGTATTTTGAAGATAGACAGGCTAAAGAGAGAAGGACACTTTAAGGAGTAAGTAGAGACACAAGTACAGAAACTGTTCTGTTTTCTTTTCAGAACATAACCAGAAAGATTATTAAACATTAAACTCTGAATATTTTTCCTAAAAGGTCAGAATTCCAATTTTATCATAGTGAGCTAGTTTTCTTATCTTGGGAAGGCCCACCTTTGAGTGCCCCTCTATTTCTTTCTTCCTTTGTTTCTTTCTCTTCCAATTCACATTTTATTTGCTATTAATAATTATTTTCATCTCTTAAATGTGAGCTGGACTTACAAAGTTAAAACTTACATAGGGAAGACATTTTAATGAAAAAAGATAGATCATAAGTTATTTGGAAAGAAAATGGCATTATACCAAGGATAAGCATGAGGTAGTAATTGTCTTTATTAAAATATTCGTGGGAAACATGGAGTACTGTGGAAAGCATTGTTGAAATGTGTGCTGAATACAACTGCTTACCCTCCATGCTCAGGCCTCAGTAGTCTCAGAGCTAGCATAGAGCCAGGAAGCATACGTTTTAGCATTATAGTCATAATTGCATGCATTCAGCCACGTAGAATACCTTAGGTAGTGTCCTACACATAGACGAGACATACCTATCCACTTTCCTTCCACTGAATACAAGGTAAAATGAAGAAAAGTGTATTTATGTAGCTTCCATCTTACATAAATAGAAAAAGTTTCACATAAAAGACTTAAGAATATATAATGAACAAAGATGTTAGCTTCATTTTAAAATATATATTTCTGAAGTAATTATTTTTAATTTGTTAAAATTTCATTCCCCTGTGGTGTGTGTGTGTGTGAGAGAGAGAGGGAGAGAGAGAAAGGCTATCATGGCCTCTCCTATTGCGAATGAACACCAGATGCTTGCAACACTTTTCCTGTCCAGTTTGCATGAGGAAACTGGGAATTGGCTGGGGAACTGAACTTAGGCTGGCGGGATTTTTTTAACAAGTGCTTTAAACTGCCAAACAATTCTTCCTAGCACCGCAACCAAAAATATAATTATTTAAAGAACAGAATAAGAACGGTTAGTTGATTTGACAGATGCCCAAACATACAAGAATTCCATTGGTTTATACATGTGACTCCAATTCAGTTTCCTGCCTTAGTAAAAGTTCTGTGGTTCTCGCTGTGAACCCTGCAGACAGACAGGAATCTCTGTGTGCTGCCTGTCAGAAGTGCTGCTTATGCTCACTTGCCATTTACTATAGAAAATTTTCATTTCCCCATTTAGTTTCTCAAAAAGGCCTTTAGATTGGAAATAAATAAGATCATATATATATGTAGTTGAAGACCTAAAAACAAGCGGCGGCTCATAGATTTCTTTAGCTGCCTCTCTCAGGTATTACATACCTTATTTATTTGGGAAACAGTGGACAGGACTGGATCCTTCTTTAGAGAGCCAGACATTCTTCATGAGATATGTAGCAAAAGGCTTGGAAAACAAATGCAAGGACAGAAGAAACATGCTGCCCTAATGTGGAAAATGGGAAGTTTGCCTTTTGTCTTTCCTCCAAAAGGGCAGCTTGTTCCTTTCCCACTCAGCATGTATATAAACCACATGCTTTTCTTTAAAAAAAGACACACACACACACACACACACACACACACACATATATTTATATAGTGAATTGAAACTGCCCAGTATATATCTAAGTGACATTCTTTGTTTCAGTTAAGGCTTCTATTATGCAAAAAAGATTTAGAGTACCATTTTAAGTTAGGACAAGTTGAAGACAGGACAGGCTGTGTTCTGCTTTATACTACGTAAAAACCCAGTTTTGCCTCTGAGCATGCTTGCTCTGAGGAAATACTCTATTTACCCCACAACTAAAATGACTGAAATATAAAATGACACTGAATGAACTGTCTTGCTCGGTGAATTATATGGAACTATATATTTATAGTTTGGGAAATAAAATGTCCAATAATTATTTTCATCATCATATTATTTTTTAATTAATTAATTAATTATTATTTTTATTAACAACTTCCATAATTGTAAACAATATCCCATGGTAATGCCCTCCCTCCCCCCACTTTCCCCTTTGAACCTCCACTGTCTACCATATCCCCTCCCTCTCTCAATCAGTCTCTCTTTTATTTTGATGTCATCATCTTTTCCTCCTATTATGACGGTCTTGTGTAGGTAGTGTCAGGCACTGTGAGGTCATGGATATCCAGGCCATTTTGTGTCTGCAGGAGCACGTTGTAAGGACTCCTACCCTTCCTTTGGCTCTTACATTCTTTCTGCCACCTCTTCCACAATGGACCGTGAGCCTTGGAAGGTGTGATAGAGATATTGCAGTGCAGAGCACTCCTCTGTCACTTCTTCCCAGCACCATGATGCTTTCTGAGTTATCCCAAGGTCACTGCCATCTGAAAAGAGAAGGTTCTCTACCAAAAGTGAGATTAGTATTAATATATGGGTATGAACATTAAGAAAAGTGCTTACTGGGTAGTTTGATAAGCATAGTACATACATTTAGCCAGACAGCAGCAGACGTTACACACAAATTTGTATTTCTTCCTCTGTGAACTGCCTGTTCAGCTCTTTGTCCCATTTTGTGAGTGGGGTGTTTGACTTCTTACTGCTTAGGTTTTTGAGTTCTTTGTAGATTCTAGAGATTAGGCCTCTATCAGTTGGATAACCCGCAAATATTTTCTCCCATTCTGTGGGTAATCTATTGGCTTGAATCAGTGCATTTTGGGGAGCACCAATTAATAAATTAATATCTACAAATTTTTGCTTGTCTCTGAAGTAGTTTATAGGCCAAAAAGTGTTCTTCTAGAGAACAGATGACCATGCAAACAGCATCTTTTTTCCACCTTAGGGACGGTCACAACTGTTTAAGATGTACACTGTGTTGGATGCTATCCCTGCTGATTTCTTTGGTGTATTATGAGTCAGAATATTAAGCAGTAAAAAGATAAAACAAAAACAACCTTTTAAATAGCTCATGTTCGAACTATTGCTAATTATGGAGTTACGGCAGATGGACATCTTTTGTTTTGTAACCACTGTTGAAAAACTCACCTGGAAATAAACTGTTGCAGTGGGAGAAGCTGTAATGGACAGAAAGAGCGGGTGTAGTTACTGCGCTCAGGGAAGACAGTTCAACAGCTGAATGCACTTTTCAGAAATGATTAAACTCATAACTAACAGTTGTACCCGTTCACTTTGAAAATATAGTAGCTATTTCCTTTTACAGCATACTATATAGTTAAGTCATATAATTTTACAGGAATCTTCTACTACAAGTTCCTAGTGTTAGCATTGAAAGAAACAACTGGCCACTAGGGCGTTTTTTCGAAACAGCAGGATGAAATAGTTTTTTTGTTTGTTTTGTTTTGTTTTTGGTATAACATCTGCATTCTTATATTAGGGGAGGTGAATCAAAAGTGTTTACAGTGAGAATTTCATTGTAATAATTTATCACAAATACATTATAGTGTCCTCTGTGTTCTTTTTTTACTATAATACCCTTGCTGTTTTTTTGTGAAATCTTTCCCTTGCCACTATTTAACAAAAATAACTGATGCCCATTTTCAGGATATATTAAAAATAAGTATGTTGATTATATTATCTTAGTATTAGTCTACCTTTATATAACTTCATTGGGGAAAAAGGGCGAGGATTTAGCAAAAACATTAAGGCAAATCATTCAGTTATCCTAGGATAGCTCAACCAAATGATTGTTTAACAATAGAAAACACATATTACATTTTACTTGATATTTCAAAATATATTCTTTCAAAAAGAAATAAACCTAATAATTATTACATTGTAGGAAGCATATAATTGTTACTATTCTCATGTTACAAGTTCAGAATATTTTACAAGAGTTAGCATTTAAATATTTTAACGGTGTAAGCATTTCTTATAGAACCAAGATTTAGCTAGACATGGTGGTTCATGCCTTTAATCTCGGTACTTGGGAGGCAAAGGCAGGGGGATTGTTATGAGTTCGAGGTCAACCTTAGAATACAGAGTGAGTTCCAGGTCAGCTTGGCCTAAAGTGAGACACTACTTTGAAAAAAAAAAAAAATCAAGATTTGAAAAAAAAAAACCTTGCAATGATCTGAATCCAAAATTATGTTATTTCCCGAACACCAGTGACAGAATATTTCAAGGAAAATCAATATTGAGAACAAAAACACTTATTAGAATGAGGGTGTGTTGTGATGGCTTACTGCTAACCTTGCTTTGATTTAGAGTTATGAGTTAATAGTTAAATAATATAGTTTAGTTGACTGCCTTAAAATCCAGGCATTATGAGCTGGAGAGATTTCCCAGTGGCTAAGGCACTTGCCTTCAGAGCCTAATGACCCAGGTTCAGTTCCCCACTGCTCACGGGGACCCAGATGAACAAAGTGGCGCATGCGTCTGAAGTCCATTTGCAGCAGCTGGAGGCTCTGGTGTGTTCATTCATTCTCACACTTAGTCTCTCTCTCTCTCTTTCCTTACAAGTAAAAACAAAAATACAAGCATTATAATTTGGAATTGTGTCACATTGATATTAGAAATTATTGATGATTCCTGTGTATGTCTAAAACATTGGTTCGAAAGTTAGGGCTTAGTGAGAATTTATGGGACTCGAGGCACGAGGTCTCGGAGGCAAACTAAAATGACAGACAGTGAAACCACGTCCAGAATGTCTGTTGTAACCATTTCAAGAAAGAAATGACTTGTTGCTTCATTGTTGGACTCGTTGCAGCAGGAGAAGAGGAGGAACCCGCCTTGCTTTCTGTCCTGGGCATATACTACATCCGCTTAGTAAACAAATCTAAATTTCCAGGGCTGTGAGTCTGCTCTGCTGCTTGTATCAAGGGGGAGAATTAGGACTTGAGCTCTGCGGTGTTGCACAGGGAGGTCCTTATTCCTGGTTCCACTCCACAGCCTCTAAAGATCAGCATAATCAGCTATTTTCATTTTATCAGTGAAAAGAGTGAGTCTCAAAGATGCCTCCAGTTGTCTTAATGCAAAATAGAGGAATCAGTGCTGAAATTCAGAACTTTTGACGTTTCCTTTCCTCCTCCATGTTTATCAAGTACTTATATTGCTCTGTTATTATTAATGCTAATCTCCCAGATAAATTGCTTGCTTGAATTCAAGCTATATCTGATGCTTGAAATATTGGTTTTGTTTGTTTCACTGAGTTCCGGTGCACACATGTACATGCATGTGTTGTGTTGTGTTGCATGTGTGTGCATTCGTGTGTATGTGTGTGTTTACGGCATGCATATGTGTTGACAGAGAAAAGGAACTGAAATCCCTTTCCTTTCAGAGTGTGACTCTCAGTCAGTCAGAGGAGACAGCTGCATAAAGTAACCTTGGGCTGGCCTGTCACCATTTCTGATACCAGGAAACTTGTCTTGTTCTCCAGCAATGATTTGGAGAATAATTTATCAAAAATTTAAACAGATTACTCTGTAAAAGTCATATAATTACTCCTGTCAAAGTACAGATTAAAGCAAACACAGCAAATTATAGTGTAAAGTTTTTAATTAACTTCTGATTAGCTCTAAGCTTATGTTTCAAATGTACCATGCGATACCTTATAATAAGTCAGCATAAATTAAATAGCCACTAATATATATGTGGTAAAATGATTAATCCCACAGCTAATGCTTAATTTTTTTACTGTCATATTTTGAAATATTTACTCCAAAATGGAGTTTGTTCTATAGATCTGGGTATCAATTCACAGTTACTGGAATAGCAAAATCCTCACATAACTTGTGCAGTAATCTTTAACCTAGCTGACAAAGTTACTGCCGATCTGTTCATATATGAAAAACAAGGAAGCTGGGCTGGGAAAATGGCTTAGTGGTTAAGACAAAGCCTAAGGACCCCGGTTCGATCCCCAGGACCCACATAAGCCAGATGCCTCAAGGGGCGCATGCATCTGGAGTTCATTTGCAGTGGCTGGAAGCCCTGGTGTACCCATTCTGTTTCTCTCTATGTGCCTTTTCCTCTCTCTCTCTCTCTCAAATAAATAAATAAATACAAATATAAAAAAAAGAAAAAAACCAAGGAAGCTATCTTCAAAACTGAGGTCTCTGTGTGATTTCATTTATGCTCTATTTTCACAAGAGGCCTGTTCCTCTCATACAAGAAAGTGCTAGTCTTAGAATCATATCAAAATTAAGCTCTTTTTTTCCTGTTTTATACACTGTGTGTTCCTCATTTTACTTTTTGGAAACATAATTTGAAAGTTAGAGTACTTCTTAGAACTATTTTTAGTGACAGTAATTTTCTGAGTGATCTTAAAACAGTCACTTAAGTTTTCTGGGCCTTAATATCCCACTGGTAAGACCAGGAGACTAAATTAAACCATTATACATAATGTAAGGTAGAATATTATTTATAGCTTATTGCATCAATTATTATTACATTCATGCACTATTACATTGTATTTTGAAATCTCCTTAGCATCTAATTCCTTTCAATAATATTTTAGAAATAAAAAGTTTTTCATATCCTTCAATGCTCTAACATGAAGAAAATAAGGAATTCATTTTCATTTATGCAGACTGAATTGTCAACATTTTAAGCAAGTAGGATACTTATGACTCACATTTTAGATTTTATTGAAAAAAATGCCTGACATTTTAAAAGTCTACCCAGGATTTAATAACATTAATTTTCCATTCCTGGACAATTGAACTGTACAGAGATATTTGATCAAATAGATATGTATATAAATAATATATGTATATTGTTATTTGAGTTAATAGCCAATGGAAGTAAAAAATACCTAAAAATGCTCAAGAATGGATGTCATTTCATATTTTCTCAGGAGACACTGCTCAGTGACATTCCTGACTGAGGGTATATTAACAGTGATGTGGTCAATGCAGAGGTATCACTCATTTCTAATGCAAAATTTAGGGTAACTTGTAAAAATTTTTTCCATATATTATCAAGAGGGTTAGAATTCCCTTCCCAGAATACAAAATAATTGGAAATTTTTAGGCTTATTTTTTAATATTTTTATCAGTTTATTTGCAAGCAGAGAGAGGGGGAGGAGGAGAGAAAGAGAAAGAGAATGAAAGTGGGAGCAGCAGGGCCTGTAGCCACTGCAGACAAACTCAAGAAGCATGCACCTCTTTATGCATCTGGCTTTACGGGGGTCCTGGGAAATCAAACCCGGACCATCAAGCTCTGCAAGCAAGTGCCTTAACCACTGAGCACTCCAGTCCTAAGCTTATTTTTAATGTTTCTAATAGTTATTAAGTGATAGCATAATTTATTGACATATAGGCAAACTTATGGTTGACATCAAATCACCCTTTGTGGGACATACGGAGATTCTGACTGCGTCTTCAGAGATGGGCAGGATTGTTCAGTCCTATAAGAGGCAGGAAAAGACAGATGGAAGTCATCATGGTCTTCCTGTTACTCTTGCCTACTGTTTCCCACCTGCCAACTATTTCTTACTATTCCCTTGCTCATGGCGTGATAGAGAAAGCCATACACAGAGAAAGGAAGGTCAGGATAACCAGGGAGCAGAATGCGGGGCAAAGCTCCTCTTTAATGCCTATGGCTACTTAAATGAATGAAAAGTATCCCCCATAGTTTCAGGTGTCTGTGACTCGTTCCTCAGGCAGTGGGGCCTTTGCGGGGGTGAGCCTTGCGAGGCGAAGTGTGTAATTGTGAGTAAGCCCCAAGTTTGTTAGTGTAACCCCAGTGAATATTCAGAACTTACTTTCTACTTCCACGCTGCTGTTTTATAGAGTTTTGATACCAAGCTGTCTATTTTTGCTGTAGTTTCCCTACCATAAGGACACTTCCCCTCAAAGATGTAAGATGGAAATACATCCTGTCATTCCATAAGCTGCTTCTAGTCAGGTGTTTTGTCCCAGCAACAAGGTGGTAACTGCTACACTAAATATATATATTTAAGAAAGAGAGAGAGAGAGAATGGGCACACCAGGGCCTTTAGCCACTGCAAATGAACTCCAGACACATGTACCGCCTTGTACATCTAGCTTATGTGGGTACTGGAGAATTGAACCTGGGTCCTTAGGCTTCGTAGGCAAGCACCTTAACTGCTAAGCCATCTCTCCAGCCCTACACTGTATATTACCAAAGGACTCCTATTAGCAATAATCCTTTTCTCATGAAAGGCCTCAACTGTGCAGCTCGACTGTCTTTCTTTAATCCTTTCTTTAATGACCAAGGAGTGGAGAAGGGAAGAGGAGCAGACTCGCCGATAAGGAAAAAGGGAATGAGGAGAGAAGAGGAAGAGAACAAGTTCAATTGAGTTTGTCTGAAGCAATCACTGGATGAATAGATAAAGGAAGCCTGACATGTGTGCATGATAAAGTTAGCATACACACTATATACAAACTATGGAGCCCTTGAAAAGATATTTTGTGTCATTTGAGGTAAGATAAATGTAACAGGAGGACATTATGTGAAGCACAACAATCTAAGCAAACAACGTGATAAATGGTATCACACTTCAATGTAGGATTGTAAAAGGACCCACTGGAGCAGATGACGGTAGCAGAGGCTGTTGGCAAGTAAGGAAAGGGAAGGACGGAGAGCCATGGATCAAGGTTCCTAGTTTCAGTTGGAGTGGAGTAAAATGTCTTAGTAATTTAATTTGTTAGACTACCTGGTAACCACAATTAATGATAATGATATTATATTATTTATTTTAAATTTGCTAAAAGAATGGACTTTTAATATTCTCACCTCAGAAAAGATAATATGTTCAAGAGGTAATAGTTAAATTACCACGAATGAAAATATGTGTGTATGTATACCATTATAAATGCACAATTATTATTTGTCAATTAGAAATAAGCACACTGTGGGTTGGAGGGATGGCTTAGCAGTTAAGGTGCTTGCCTGCAAAGCCAAAGGACCCAGGTTCGATTCCCCAGGACCCATGTTAGCCAGGTGCACAAGGGAGTGCACAAGTTTCGAGTTCCTTTGCAGTGGCCCTGGTGTGCCCGTTCTCTCTCTGTGTGTCAAATTAATTAATTAATTAATTAAAATTAAAATAATTGATTATTTTCATTGTTGACACTTCTTGCCTTCTCTTCTAAATGAATGTGTCATCATAGGCTGAAGGTTGTCTTGAAGAAGACATGGGAAGGAGCACCAGGAGACCAGAGCCCCAGAGGCCCTCAGTGCCCATTATTCCTCACCTGTGTCCCCTGCCTGCTGGACCCTTGCTAAGAGCATAGTGGAGAAACAATAGGTGGCACATTGTTCTTTTCTCTGTGATGCTGTAAACAGTTTGGGCATCTTGTAGGGTCCAATAGATTTTAGATTTTACTAGATACTTAGACACATGATGGACTTCAGTTTGGCTCAGCATGCCTTTCTAGGGTGCTTCAAAACCCACTTCCCTGGCTTGTCCTCTCCAGTTCTTCATCACACTGGTCTTGTGCACAAAAGCTCCTCTCAAACCTTATCGCATGCACACGAGCTCTCCCCAGTGAGAATAGCCACAGAGAATGTGTACAAAAGACGTTGCCCAACAAGTCATGTGAAGACTGCAAAGATGGGTAATGCTCACTAGAGCCAAATATTGGGGAATCAAATACTGTATTGAGATAATATATATCTTTCCCACAGAAGTACACACAAATAAGAAGAGATTAACATGTTTAAATTCCTTCATTTGTCTTCCTGAAACATTTGCATTAGATGTTTGAATACCAAAGGCTAGAGTTGCTATGTGTTCTTGAGGTCACACTTCTCCACATTTCTCCAAATATGAGTACATATGATTGGATAGTCTGATAATTACAAAATTGGGTGTCTTTGTCTTGAAGAATTTATAGATTTTAAAGTCCTTCTTGACAGATAAAAGCTGCTCAAGGGATTTATCCAATCTGCAGCAACAAAATCCACAAAGAAACTCTTGCATGTGAAGAGTTTCCTATCTCTAAACTTTCATTTTCACTGTTGTTTACCAGAACTGTATATATTTTAAAAGATTTCTTTTGAAAATTACTCTGTCAGTATAATGTGTTATTTTGTTTATAAAACGGGGAGAGATTATTTGAGTACTATATAAATATTTTCAAAATATATTACTTAACACATACATTTAAATACTCCATTATTTAATTTTCTACTAATGTCATTCATGAAAGGATTAAAAATTGGAAGAAAAACATGCAGAAATAAATGTTACAGTCCTATATCCTGACATGTGTTTGTTTCAGAACTGACACTTTTGAAAGGTACTCAGTGAAGCACTGCATTTGTGTGTTATTTAGTTACTTGTTGACCTTATGTGACAGTTGATGTGTATGCTACCATGAAAAGGCAAGGTGGTTTAATACTGCTAATGTCTGCACTAGTTGACTGAAAAGAATATTTTAGACTAGTAGTAGTTGAGAGGGTGGGGAAGGAAGCAAGATAGTGCTTAGATGTACTCAGCCTGCCTCCCGACCAGAAGTGGCTTATGCCCCGCCTGTAAGAAAGGAAGAGACACCGTTCACATTTATGACAGAGAGACTTTTCTCCAGCTACCATTATGTGTTGCAAAAGACATACTGCTGGTGATTTTTATAGCTATTCATATTTATTAGACAAAAAGATATTCAAACATTATCCCATACAGCCTATGGTTAAATTCTGGAAACACAAAATGCCAAAGTTCAGATAATACATGTGAACAAATGTCTTAGCTGTTTTATAACTCTTGTCAGAAAATTTATTTTGCCTCTAAGAAACTAATGTCAACATTTAGCCACAATACCTGTGATCCTTCTTGTGGTTGCCACACCAGTAGACACAGACAGTAGAAGAATCTCCCCAAGCAAATACACTGGAGTGCACTGTCAGAAAGAGTCCCAAGAAACCAAATAGAAAGGGAAAAAATGAGAGGGATGTTTTATTAAATGTCTTCTCCACCTGCTTCATTATCATTCAGATCTGTTTACCAATGTTCTTTGGATACCCCAAGTTGCTTGAAAGGCATTAAGTATGAGGGAGTGGGAATTTTGTAGCAACACTGAACATTTCTCTCAATCTCTCAATATTAAAAAATTTAAATAATGGCCCACTGTTCAAAATATAATATCTAGGAATAGGAAATCTCCATGAAAGAATTTTAGCTGTAAAAGGTTATCAGCTAAGCAGATGGGGTGTTTCTTAGGCCAGTACTGTAAATAAAATGGAGTGTTGAAACAGCTGCTATCTCTGCGATCATACCATTAATCTTCTCCAGAGAGAGTGTGAGAAGTGATAGTCAATAATTTCAGAAAAGTGCATGACCAATTCTTTTTCACTAACATGAATGTTATGTCCAAAATTAGGTGCATTGTATTCATATAAATACATGATATAATTAAAATGAGTTCATCTACAAAATTTATATTTTAAGGTGAGATATTATGTATGTATACTAAATTAGCAATCAATAAAATTACTTTCTCAATGGTAAGTAGGACTTGGTAAGCCACAAATTCTGCAACTTTTAAACAAAGCTATGCTTTTCAGTCCAAGAGAATCAACTTAGATAACGAGAAAGTAACACTATGGAATCAACCATATATAAACAAAATATTTTTATATGATCACTATTCAAGATTTTCAGTTTATGCAATACTGTAATGAATGCAAATAATGCATACTTTATTGATATATATTTTAATGGATATTATATATTTAAATACAAATTTAACTTCAGAAGATTTTTAGATTCATAGAAAAGTCATAAAAATCACAAGTTATGCTCAGTTTCTTTTATTATCAGCATGTTATTTGTGTAGTATATTTGATAAAACTAACTGTACTGGGGCTGGAGAAATGGCTTAGCAGTTAAGCACTTGCCTGTGAAGTGTAAGGACCCTGGTTCGAGCCTCAATTCCCCAGGACCCACATTAGCCAGATGCACAAGGGGTGCACACGACTGGAGTTCGTTTGCACTGGCTGGAGGCCCTGGCTCACCCATTCTCTCTCTCTCTCTCTCTCTCTCTCTCTCAATGCCTTTCTCTCTGTGTCTGTCACTCTCAAATAAATAAGTAAAATTAACCAAAAAACGTAAAAAAAAAACCTAACAGTACTGATATATTATCAATGTCTAAAATTCATGCTTATTCATATTTTCTCAATTTTAATCTAAATATTGATTCTCCAGGATATTTGGATTATATGTTCTATTTATCTTGTCTGGTTAGCCTCTTCTTGGCTGTAAAAAAAATGCTCAGATGTCCCTCCTCACACTGTGCAGGTTTTGACGAGTACTGGGCTTGTACTTAGTGCACTATGCTCTCACATAAGTTTAGTCTGATGATGATACTGGGTTTAGAGCTATGAGGATTGGAGTGTGGCTGAAACACATGTGATAAAGTGGAATTTTTACCATATCCTACCCAGGACAGCTACTATCAGCGTTTTCTTTTCCTGTTGGTACTATCTTAGATCATCTGGAAAGCTTGTCAAGTTTTCCAGGTTCTCTTTCCCCGCCTTGCACTTTGGGAGGAGTCACTATGTCAGGTATGCATGCACGTCTGCATAGCACAGAGGCCAAAGCTCATGTCTGAGAAGCAGTTCTTTCTTTCTAGGGGTTCCATACACTGCCTCCTGGAGTGGAGACCATTAATCGGGGTTATTCCATACACTTCTTGGAGTAGAGACCATTAATTGGAGTTATTTTTCATAAAAATTTTTTAAAATAACTTATTTCCAATAAGAGATCATGGTATGTGTTTTCCACCTAGGATTTCAGTCCATTAGTACCATGTTTATTTTCTTCTCGTACATTCAAGTTATCCTTTGACATTTTTACTTAGGTTGAAAGTTCCTAGTGCGTCACAGAAACATTGCTGGTATTCTATAAATGGGTCATCTCAAATAAACCCCAAGGAAGATAAGGGACGTATGGATTTATGGACTAGTTCCTAATTAAAAGTAGGAAAGTACTTCATTGAGTGGTACCTGGTCCTTAATTTGAGATCACCACTTAGACACATGGTGGGGATCAAGATGAATCTGTATATTTGGATATTGTTACATTCAGACGGTGGTCTTTTAAAAGATATTTTGTTTTTATTTATTTGAAAGAGAGAGAGAGAGAGAGAAGGGGGGTGGGAATGAGAATGAGAATGAGCATGCAACGACCACCCTCTGCTGCAAACAAACTCCAGATGCATGCGCCCTCTTGTGTGTCTGGTTTTCTTGGTTGTGGGAAATCAAACCTGGGTCCTTTGGCTTTACAGGCAAGTGCCTTAACCACTGAGCTATCTCTAGCTCTCATTTGGTGTTCTGAACAGCCACCGATCTCATAAGCAAACATTGATAAACATGGACTTAGCTTGCAAGTCTGTGAGGACAAGCTGACCCCAGCCTATATCTGAATGGTTTTGACAGGACTCATTCTTGTGTGTGGGGGGAGGTCAGGGATAGGAGAGTGAGGGCGCATAACTGGAGAAACTGCCCCTGGTCCTGTATTCCCTGTCATCACAGCCAGGCCAACAGGCACATAGTCTCGTGGTGATGGATAAGGGTAAGAGTGAGCAGAAATGAATCCATGCCTGTCCCAAAGCTTGGTTCCCATCACACTTGCTGTTCTTCCTGTGCAGGAAGTAAGGCAAGGGAGATCCCACACTCACCGTGTGGGTTTGGACCCTTTGCCTCCTTCATAAGAGGAACTACAGTGTCCCACAGCACAGTTGGTGTCCCTGGAAAGGAGCTAAAAGTAGAAGTCTCTAGAAGGAAGAGTCAGTGTGCCATGCATAACTCTGGAGAAATGTCTAAGTTCTCATGGACACCTTTATTGTTTATAAAATAAGATACCACCCATCTTGTTATGAATTATGGTAGTGAATACAATAGCAGCATTATCATAACTGTGCCATATTTCAGAAGCTGATCTTTCCATATCGTTTAAACATATAAGATAGCAATTTACTCTTAAATTCTGCACACATGTTGGAACATAATGAAATATTATTGAGTGGATGTGTTTTAATGGGCATGTGTTCCTAATATGAATGAGTTCATGCAGCAAGAAGTGAAGGATAATAGTCAGTGCATTTGAACAACTTAGGAAACAGCTCGGCCTCTACATCTGCAAGCACATGTATGCTGGAATTAGACGTCGGATAGTCTGTTCTTAGTGAATATTCAGTAAAGAGGAAACTCATGTATAATGAGCTCTTCACGGAAGTTCTTTTATTTTCAAATAAAATTATTGACAGTTGCAGAATATATAACTTGTAAATTTGTTGTTCTACAGATTGTTTAAAGGAAGCCTTTAAGAATTCATGCATATCAAATCCTAATTTTCATGTAGAATAACACAAACTGGGATGAACCCTTTTTCAGGAAATATTAGAAAATCATATTTAAGATGTAGTTAAGCATAGCTTTACTATTGACACTTCCTGCTCTAAATGCAATCCTGAAAGCGGCAGTGTCTGTTACGAATCCCATGGAAAGCTGCTTGTGTGTGAGGTCGTACACTGGAGTGAAAACGTCTTTGGCTTCAGAGCCAATGTTAAGTATAATCCTTATTCTCTGCCTTGTATACAGTAGGTTTAGATAGTTTTTTTCCCCCGTTTTTAAAACTTTGAAAGCCTATCTCTTTTCTTCATCAATAAATAAAAAGTAATGTGTTTATCTCATATGATATCAATGAGAATTAAAGGATGAATAGATGCTTAAACTTAGCACAGTTCTTCACACACAACAAGCTCCCTATCCGTATGCCGAGTCACTGCCTTCCAAGGACCACATTTACACTCTTACTTGATGACTTAGGTTCCCCCAATACAATACCTTGCACATGCTAGAAAGGGGTTGGTCCTGCCAAAATAAAAGCACAAGGAACGAAGGCCACAAGCTGCTCTGTTATTACAGGATTAATACACACACATTAATACATAACAGCTTTATGTGAATTTCCTCAACTAATATCAGCATTGAAAACTTGTTTGATTTTAATAAGCTGGAGAACTTTGTGCAGAACACTTCAAGAAGGACAGGACCATGTGCATGACACTGCAGTGTGTTTAGCACTTTTTCATCCTGTAGGGAGTGTAACTCATGCTTCTAGCTATAATATACATACTACATGGTGAGATGAATGTCTGCCGCCATTCGTAGTTTCATTTTTTTTCTGCAAATGTAAGATCTCTGTCACAAGCTACTATGGATGATAGCCAAGTCCTTGGTGTCAAATTTAAAGGCAAAATATGCTGAATTAATCCATAGATGTTCAATGTGCACTTTTCACCCTGGCTTGCTGAAACACAGTGGTAGGCCAGCCACTGGCTTTGCGCTGTAGGAGCTTGAATACCCAAATTACATGGATCCCATCAATGTAATGTATGTCCAAGTCACAGAATCCCCTCTTCATCTCTTTGGGATGGTACTAAGGAGAGGGCAAAGCTTTTAAATAGAGCTTGATACTGCTTTCCTCGCCTTATCCCATCTATCCAACTCCTAGGCAAGCAGTGGCTTACACTGCTGTGACGGACATCTGATGAGCTAGTCAGGGTGAGTCTACCAGTTTCTTATCCCACTCTCCAACAGCTGTGCCTAGTTCTTTTGCCAGGAAAAGCTGAATGATTTTAGTAATGGAGGTAGTTTGTTTAAAGTCCCATGTTCCTCTCCCCCAAATCTTGTCTTTCCAAGGGGACACATGGAAATTCTCTTCATTTATTTACTTACTGAACAGGAGAGAGACAGAGAGAGAGAGAAAGAATGGGTGTGCCAGGGCCTCCAGCCACTGAAAATGAACCCCAGATGCATGTGCCCCTTGTATATCTGGCCTATGTGGGTACTAGAGAACCATACCTGGGTCCTTAAGCTTTGCAGGTGAGTGTCTTAACTGCTAAGCCATCTCTCCAGCCCTCTTTTTAAAAAAAAAAAAAGAAAAAGAAAAAAACAATATTTTATTTATTTGCATGTAGAGAGATACAAACAGACACAGAGAGAAAGACAGAGAGAGACAGAGAGACAGAGAGAGAGAGAGAGACAGAGAGAAAGAGAGAGGGAGAGGGAGTGGGTATGGGCACACCAGGGCCTCTAGCCACTGAAGACAAACTCTAGATGTTCCTCCCTCTTAAAGAGCTTGTGTGTGCTGCACATGAGGTGGTGTCGGGAGGTAAAGTTGGCGAAGGACCATGAAGGAGTAGGTGAAGGAGGTAGGTGAGTTCTGGGCTGCCCCTCCTACTCCAGTACCTCTGCTTCCTCAGAACAATAGACAGTGCCATTCCCCATGGATTATGGGGAGTCCTAAGCAGTGGGTAGGTAAACAGAGAATTAGAACAGAGATTCTAAGTGTAGGAGGCAGAGAAGCCACGAAATACCCCACGACATTATGATTCATTGATCTCAAGTGTAGCTTGGGTTGTCAACTCTGTTATGCACATACCATCTCAGAAGTTCATATTCATAGAGCTCTGCTGAAAATGCAGATGGAGCACTAGGTAAGAAATGAACTCTTCCCAGAAGTTAGTGGAGGCACAGACCCTGTGCTGCTGCAGAGCCTTGGGCTTGTACAAGGATTCATTTGCTAATGAGAAACTAGTCTGGGTTCAATTAGCAGCGTGTCTTAAATTCCTCATGTGGAAAAGCAGGATAAAGCAATCTGTTTAATAAAAGTAGCCCAAGCAGAGCCACCATTGTCTTGGCGGTTTGTCTCCTCTGTTTCTCATTAGTTTCAACCCATTAAAATTTTCTGACAAATGTAAATCCTATAAGGCTTATTGGTTTGATTAACCTGATAAAGAAAAAAAAAAGAAAGAGCCAGCCACTTATCAACCTTCACCTGACATTGACATAAAGTCTTTACGTGGCACAGTTCCTGGCGTTTGTCGTTTGCAATGGGTAAGAGATTGCTGGTAAAATGAATAGGGCTGCAGAGCAACAGATTAATTAAGCAGCTCTCAGGAATGATATTGAAAGGCAACTGATTAATTGAACATTGAAACCATCTAATCAAATAGCGGACACAATAAATATGTTTCTTCAGAGATAAATTATGCGCTGATTAGCATATTCATTGGTGCACTTGAGTTAACTCCTTCTAGGCTTTCAGTTTTGCACAGCTGAAAATCACCACCAGCCATGGATTCTCATTCATGTCCTCCTAACAAAGTCTGAAGATCATGCCTGTATGCTCTCAAGATTTTAGTAGATTATTTCCAGGATCTGTAAGCTTTCCATTCTTGAACAGTTGACAGAATCCATGGAATCAATGCACGGCCACCACATTCACCGCATACAATTCCCCTGAAGATTTATCACCTAGAGTCTATTTTATGTTGAGCTCAGGGTTTTCTAGAACAGAGGGCAAATAGTTTTAAAAACATCCATGCCGGTGGTCCATCAAGATAGTCATATATGCAAATATAGCTTTAGTGATATGAAATACGACTTCCAGGATTTTGTTTGGTGCAAGCTTACAGAATATAGCCACTCCAGCCAGGAAGCTTGAATAAAACAAAGGTTAGATCTGAAGTTTCAGGTTTTCTCAAAGGAAATAAATTCACAGAGCTTAAAGCTGTTTATTTGTGTGAAACTGACTTCCCTTTTGCCTAAACCAAAGTCCTCCCCCGTCTCTGACGCCCGGGCACTTGCCACAGCTGTGCAGCTCAATGAATAGTGACAGTCTGCTGGTTGTGCCTGTGGGTGCACATCATCAAAGGGGGTCTGTCACCCCCTTGTCCTTCAGGAGCACAGCTTGTTGGGGGAAGGGCATGAAATTCCAGAGATAAGAAACATTGCCTTGTCAACATCCCAGCCCAGGCAGCTTCCAGTCCTGATGCAGAGTCCAGACTGGATTCCAGTCAGTGACTTCTTAGGGACATTGAAGCTCTACCTACGGGAGGGCGCTCCAGAAGAGAAGCCCTTGAATGTCTCCCTGTCTCCCGTGTTGTGTGGAAAACTGGATGGCGCCATGGTTACTTATCACTGTATGCTGGAATTGTCTCAAAGGAACGATCACGTGTAGAGGCAAGATGATGCCAGAGCTTTTGCTGAAGGTTTAGAAGATTTTTTTAAGGGACACTAGAAAAAAATATAGCAAGAGAAATTTCTCTTTGAGGTTAAGGTAATTTTATTTTTATCTTAGTGTAAACGTATTCCAGATCAGTCACTAACTGACCAATGACACTATACTCTTTTCTTCTTACTTTTTATTTATTAATAAGTGTCCAAATAAAGGCTTTTATTTTGGCTCATTCACATGCACATGTGAACTTTCCTCATCTTTTCACTCTCATTATCTCTCTTGTCTTCTTAAAAATCTTTGATCTTTCAGGGCTTTATAAAAGGTAGAAAAGTGAAAAAAATCTATATATGAAAACCAAACTGGCCACACAAAGGGGGCTCTAAGTCAGGACTGAAAGACTATTATACTTTATAGAATTAATTAGGTAAAATTTAGATTAATTTATGACAGTTAACCATAAAATCAAACCATTGGAATCATAATCCTAACTGCTTTTTTCCTCTTATTTTTTATTTTGTTTATATAACAAAGATTTATGGGTAAATAAATCCAATTATGGGAAGCTAGAGACCAACATGAAATAACAAGCATCTAATGTTTTACTCCTCATATTGAGATAGATTAGGGATAGCAGAACCCCCCAAAGTAAAATAAAAGTGCTTAAAGATGAGAAATGTCCGTGAGCCTGTGTGGGAAGAGACCCATTCTGCCTCATCTCTTTCTGCCTAAAGGAGTCCCCTGCAGCCTCCACCTTGCTAGAGGCAAGGAATGCAAGAGAGGATCTGTGTTTTCCTTCCCTGGAGGAGTTCTCCCTTTCCTGGAAGGGGAGATTGAGAGAGGGGTCACTCCCTTTCCTGGAAGCTTGGACACCTGAGATGGGCTGGACTGGTGCACTCAGCCCATCCAGGCAGGCCTTCTAATGACTGCAATTAGCGTCTCAGTGGACTCTCCCATTTCCCAGAAACCCTTCTCAGATAGTTCTGCCTTGTTTCCTTCTCGTAATGTCTGTAATAAAATCTTTCTATTTTTTTCCTCTACTCTGACAAATTTTGTTGAAATTCGTGATAAGAATCCAGAGGCTACTGACTTAATGGAAGCTTTATTTGACAGTGAACGTCTGGCACCCCGAACTCCTGATGTACCGCCCAACCAAATCCAACAAAGGCTCCATCCCTCTCAGAGACACCCCAAACTCCCCTTTCAGTATTGCTGGTTTGTATCTTAGAACACTGAACAGAGAAAAATAAAATGTAGCCTTTCTTTCTTTCACGAGTTTATTAGTAAGAACACCATGAACACCTTCCCACAACATCACAGGCACACTCACACAGCATCACCCACACGTATGCGAACACACACACACACACACACACACACACACACACTGAGCCTTCTCTGAGACCCACCAACACACACGCACACATGCACACACACACACATTCATTTAATCCACTGACAAATACTAGCATTATTTGTAAATAAAGGTATAAAAACAAAGGGCTTTTAGACTTAAAACTTTAAACCTGAAAACATGAACATATTTCCTTTATAATAGGGCAGGAGGTGATTTTTCTTTTAGAATATAATCTTTTAAAATTCTGAAATCTATTTTTGCACTAAAAGCACCAATTTATAAAAAAGCTCTTGCAAATTATAAAGCATAAATGACCTCATACATTAGCTAAACAACATTTACTATAATTGAGTATTTTCACAATTCATGGCAGGGTGAAGTCCCTTGCGTTTGCTCTTTGAGAACATTGTAAATACTAGTAGATCACAGTAAGATGTAAAGATTTAAAGTTTTATATGTATACGTATGTTTATGCATGTATATGTTATACTTACATGATCATAAACATGGATATGCATAATTTCTTTCTAGGAATGCTTTCAGCAGTCTCTAATGAAAAGTAACTCTTCATATTCACTACGATAATTGTGTTGACGTCATGATTTATTATACAGTCTTTATCAGTGATTGCCGGGGTCCAGCCCTGGCTTGAAGGAGGGTCCCCGAAGAGAGGTGTGACAGGGAGCGGCGCAATAATGACTCAAAGTCAAGTTCTGGTGCAAGCTGACAGGCCAATGCTGAAGGCAGCTGAGTTTCTCCATCTCTCTCTCTCTGCTTCTGTTTTTTTTTTTTTTTTCTTTTTCTATTTTTCTATTTCTTTTCTTGATTTTTCTTTTTCTCTTTTCTTTTTGTGTTTTTCTCTATGTTTTTCCCTGCTTCTGTACTTCTATGCTTCTCTGTTGCCACAGCTCTTAGCCTCAGTCTTTTATTTTCTGTTCACGTCATGCAAGAGCAAACTTCAAGAAAGGTACAGTTTCACAGAATTCATAGAAACTATTTGTTATTCCTTTTCATCAAACAATCCCATAATTATTCACCTCAAGTAAAGTTGTCAGGCCCCTATAATGATTAACTGTTTTCACATTTTCCCCATGTATGTGTGGTCAAGCACCTGTGACTTCCTGAACTTCTACTTTCAATTACTATATTAAAGGTGAGAGGCAAAACAACTACAAATGGGGGTTACCATCATTAATCACTGATCCAGTAGATCCATTTATCCTTCAATCATTTATTTTGAATTTTCCTTTTCACATCCCTCCAATACTTAGACTTAGGTCCCCCAATTGAACTCTTTCTGACTTTGGTTATTTTTCCTGTACAGATTCTTGGTAAAGAGTCATAGTTTGCTGCAATTGCCACCATTTAGAAAAGTTAGTCACAGAACAATTCTTACGTTGTTCCAGGAGGTTCATTGTTTCCTCCTAAGTGTACTGTACTCCATGCCTGACTTTAATTAAGGCCTTTAAGGAAAACAATTATCTCTGACCCATTTTCTTGTTTTTCCAATTCTATGCCAGAGCCTCTTTCAGATACGTTGACCAACACTTCACTAACACTAATCCTTGCTGGAAAAGTAAACTTAGAGATTGGGCAACCAAGTGAAAGACAGAGAAAGACAAACATTATACAGAAAGCCACAGATATCTGTAGCACAGAAAGCCAAAGATGTTTCTATAGAGGGGCCACATTGGACTTCAAGGAAGAGACAGCTGGGCTGGAACTGGGTCATGCAGCTCTTCAGCACTCGATTCCTCGTGATCCTGAAATGGCATGCTTGCCGTCTCCGGCAAGTGATTGCCTAACTGGTTAATTTCTTATCTTTAAGAAAACAACACCAGAGTGAAACGATAACACATACTTTTTAAAGCTACATAGAGGCTAAAATAATATTAAGTATTTTGTTTGAGTCATGGAGATAATCCTTTTTCAGAATGGAAAGATTTAGATAGTCATGCTTTTTAAATTAATTTTTCTCTTTGAACAAATTTTAAAATGATTTTAAAGTCTTTTGGGATTTACTTTATATTTGGTCAATATTCTTACTTAACCATAGAAAATAAATGGCAATGTTACAATAAAAATTGAATGGATTATAAAAATGGAAATCATCTATGTTTTGAGCACATTATTAAAATATTTCTCATTATGTACTGGATATATCATGCTATCCTCTCAATTCTTTATAAGGCCCTTTTAGAACCTGAAGATGGTTTTGTTTTATTTAAAAGGTTTTACATAAGCACAGCACTTGAACTGTGTTACAAAACTAGCTATGTTCTCTTTATGCTATCAGAAGTTATTGAATGTTTATTATTCTTTTTTGCCATTGTTAAAATAGTCCTCAAAAATTGAGTTGAGTGAAAGTAGATACTAAAGCAGTTTTTATCTCTCTCTCTCTCTCTCTTTTCCTTGAGGTAGGGTCTCACTCTAGCCCAGGCTGACCTGGAATTCACTATGTAGTCTCAGGGTGGTCTCGAACTCACAGCAATCCTCCTACCTCTGCCTCCCAAGTGCTGGGATTGAAGGCGTGCGCCACCACGCCTGGCTGATTTATCTCTTTAATACTGTGAAGCAAGAGAGTATTGTAGTATCAGGTTGCTGGGATGAGCGTGCAAACCAGACTCGGTTTATGGGAGGAAGGAGTTTGTTCAGAGGTGGAGATTCCAGGAAGATGCGGCTTCCGCCCTCACAGCCCAGAGGACAGCGCACAGGCGGAGCACCAGCACCACGAGCGCCCAGGAGCCACGGGAGCCGCGCCTGCGCTCAGCCCGCTCTGCGCGCCTTTGGGCTGGAAGTCAGACCCATCCCGGAGCACCGCAGGGCTGTGCTCCCGGGTCCGCTGACAGTGACACTCTTCCAGCCAGGCGGCTGCCACAATGATAGCTGAAATGGCCTTGAAACTCTGCTCCTCGGCGGGTTTACACGCGGAAGGACCTGAAACTTGTCCTCTCTATTTCAAATGGGAAAGAGCATTTGGAAGGCATCCCGCCAGTGCTAAGGATGGAAGCGGGCATTGCTGAGCTTTTTTATAATTTCTTTTGTTGTTGTTGTTGTTCATTTTTATTTATTTGAGAGTGACAGAGAGAGAGAGAGACAGAGACAGAGAGGGAGGGAGAGAATGGGCGCGCCAGGGCCTCCATCCACTGCAAATGAACTCCAGACGTGTGCGCCCCCTTGTGCATCTGGCTAACGTGGGTCCTGGGGAATTGAGTCTTGAACCGAGGTCCTTAGGCGTCACAGGCAAGCGCTTAACCGCTAAACCATCTCTCCAGACCCTTTGTTATAATTTCAACTGAAAGCCACCTTAAACTTGATCTCTTTTTCCCCAGGTTTCAATGTCTTTTATTTTTTGAGAAACCCCAGATCAGATCTTTATTAACGAACAACTAAATACTGTTCTAAACTTACAATTTTCCAATGGTTTCAAGACAGCTTTGGTCTGACGCATTGCTGCTCAGTACTCTCGCTCAAGTTGTAGAAGGCTCATTTGCTGCACTCACGTCATTCAGACACACGGCAGAGCTTCAAGCACGGTTTCCCACACAGTAGCAGAAGTCTTAGCAAGACAAAGCGTTCCTGGCTCTGAAGGAAGCTGGCGAGGTAGAAGTGGACTGTGGAAAGATACTCTTAGGGGCTCAGGACAACAGCCCAATGGGTCAAAACCCTTGATTGCCAGGCCTGCTAGCCAGATTTCAAGTCTCCAGAATCCACATTAAAGTTATATGCGAAATGCCAAGGCACATGCATTGTATCCCGATGCCCCCACTACATGGAGAGCAGCTGAGGCTCTGGTGTCTGCAAGAAGACGGAACATGGACACAGGGAATTCAGTTGTCCTCTGACTTCCATGTGTGTGTTGCGGCACATGGACCCAAACACATACATACAAATAAAAACAAATAAATGTGGGCTGGAGAGATGGCTTAGTGGTTAAGGCACTGGCCTGCAAAGCCTAAGGACCCAGGTTCAGTTCCCAAGCATACAATGTAAACCAGATGCACAAGGTGGTGCATACATCTGGAGTTTACTTGCAGTAGCTAGAGGCCCTAATGCACCCATTTTCTCCCTCCTTCTCTCTCCTCTCTCTCCTCTCTCTCTCTCTCTCTCTCACTGCCTCTAAATAAATAAAAAAAGTATTTTAAAAATTACAATTAATGAATGTTAAATAAATCAATACCTTCAAGGGTTAGCATTTGTTTCTTGGAATTGGAACTTGACCTCATGTGATCATTGGTGACTAAATGGATATGTTTTAATTTCATTCTCCAAATAATACTTATAATACCTTAATTTTATGCATGTTATCTGAGAAAGGCTGTATTCAAACACAAGGAAGAAAAAAATCTATAAAAATATTGAAAATGAAAAGAACTATTTTCACTAAACTGTGATTTCTATCTCATATAGTAATATATTCTGGATTGTTTTTAAATATTTTATTTATTTAGTTATTTATTTGAGAGAGAGACAGAGGAAGATGCAGAGAGAAGAGCGAATGGGCGCGCCAGGGCCTCCAGCCACTGCAAACAAACTCCAGACACATGTGCCCCCTTGTGCATCTGGCTTACGTGGGTTCTGGGGAATTGAGCCGGGGTCCTTAGTCTTCCCAGGCAAATGCCTTAATGGCTAAGCTATTTCCCCAGCCCCATGGATTCTTTTTTTTTTTTTTTATGAGACAGGATCTCACACTGTACATCAGCAGGACTGGAACTCAGTCTGTAGTCAGGCTGGCCTTAAACCAACGTTAAACCTCCTGCTTGAGACTCCAGAGTGCTGGGCTTTCCGGTGTGAGTCACCATGTCTGGCTTAGTAATACAATTTGATATATTAAATGCTGTTTCCAGTCTAAATGAAGAATTTGTTCATTTTCACAGAATGGTTGTCTTTTAAAAAAATCTAAAAGAAGAAAAGTCTGCCTTTTTTCTAACCTATCCTAAGGGAAAAAAAGAAAAAATATTTTTACTGATGTTAAAAATATAAACATTTGCTTAACAAAATTCTTCAATAACCTAATATACTTTAAAAATTAACATTTACTCTAAGTAAGCTATTGGATCTCTAGGAAGCACTGGATGACTTGATGACTCATATCAGCTTCTGTGAGCCAAAGAAGAGTTAGAAGGTCCAAGATAGATTGATGTTGGCTCCATTCTAACCTTACCTAAGATTATAAAATCTCATGCAATCTCAAATCTGACACTGACTCATTTTTAAGTTTTTCATACTTCCCTATATAGTCACTAATATACAGAAAAATATGATGATATATATTAAATGCACTTGGTTATATTTTTAAAGCTTTTAATATGTTACTTTGTACAGTCTTTAGCGCTTGAAAATAAGTTTTAAAGGACGCTCAAAGGGAACAGGAATGACTTTTGTGAAAGACAGTACTCATGGGATAAATATATCGCCTCTCAGGATGACTCCTTGCAAGGAGAGAGGATTCATGCAGATAATTAAGGAGAGTTATATTCGTCAAGTGATAACCTGGTTAGTGCATTATTTTACAGAAATATTTCAATAATGAGGAGATATCCTAAGCCCTTCTTTCATGGAAAGAGAGAAGATTGGAGGCTGTTATAAGGAAAATGTTTTACGGAAGATTAAATGATGTTTTAGAAGAACAGACAGAGGAGGTGAGCTGCGAGGGATGGAGTCCTGAGCAGTTTACTGATCACAGGATTTACAAGAGGCAATGAGCAGAGTGTGGCATCAAGGTCAGCTCTGCCTTTTGACGTAACTTCACACATTACCCATGAGCTGCAGCTCCATATGTTTCCCCCTAAAAATCTTCAAGGACTTTCTTTTTTTTCAATTGATGAAAAGCAAAGGAGAGTTGACAGGGACACTAATGAGCTGTACATAGTGAATGTGCTCCCCTCACCGCCGTCTTCCCTGTGTGGAGACTGGAGCAGAGGCCTTCACCGCTCTCCTGTGGGTTTAGAACCGGGCCCTCCGCCCTGGTGGCAGCACTGTCGAGGTCACTTGGTTGTGACAGTTAAGGAAGCACGGCAAACATGAAAGTCAGTTACCTGGAGCAAGAACAAGAGCGTATGAATCCATAAGCAAAGCAAGATACTGAGAATCTACGTATTTTCATTCATTTGCATTACATTAGGCAATGTCATGGGCCAGCCTCAAATGACGTTTGTATGTCTATTTTAACTAAATAATTATGGTTGATGTATAAAATGAAATAAAAACAGACTAATGCCTCATTATTTTACAGTTTTACTGAAACAAAGTGATTTATAGCACATGTTCTGAAAAGGGTTAACTTCTGGGAAATTCTGTAGGCAACAGTAAAAAAAAAAAAAAAGGAAATGTGTGTGTATGTGTTTGTTCTTGTGCACACACTTTCTTTCTTTTTTTTTTTTTTAATTAGTTTTGGACTCAGTGAACATAGTCAGGTTGGTACCGTTGTTCGCCTCCTCCCTGTCCTCCCCCTCCACAGGAGACCTCGTTGGGGAATGTGGGTCGGGCCTTGTGGCGTTCACCATCAGTTATGGGTAGGAGGAAATGTCTGTGTGCATCATGACCCAACATGTGGCCCTGACATCCTTTCTGGGCCCTCTCTTTCTGATCTAACTCTCGTTCTGTCCTCTAACCAGATTGCATTCACGAAGACCCACAGGGCTAGAACACCTTAAGGAAATTCACACGTGTTGTCCTCTACCTGAGAAACAGTATCGTGGGCAGAAGATCTAAGAAAGTTTTATGAGGAAAGCAATTTGTTTGGTTATCTGATGGAGGTGATTGATGCAGAAGAGTGAATTAACTTAAATTTCCTGCCTGGCTTGCTTGTTAAAGGAGATTATTAACATACCTAGATATCTAGAGACTGGAGTTGGTAGGCCTTCCTTCCTCCTATCTTCCCTAGGGCCAGTTGGAGATCAGAGGTAGTGTAATGCACTACACTAACTTTTGCTTTTAGTGGGATGCTTTCTATTTGGTGACCCTGAGATCTAAAGGTGTGGATGTTCTTACTTTTCAGAAGCTATAACGGGGAGATATTTTCTCTCAGGACATCCTCCCTTCTTCCACTCCACCTCACTTCAAGATGTAATCAAAATAAAAACAAGTCCAAAAAGATCAGTTCTACTACTCTAGAGGATAGTAACAAGTAATGGACATTTTACTTGTCTACTTCAGAAGTGTTCAACAACTCCTTTCTTTCTTTTGTCTTAAATACTCCCTCTTAGAAGGGGATTGCCTCCGTGAGTCATGATCTCCTGACACCCTCCTGCTCACACACCCATCATTGCCACTGTGTTTCACCTTCCAAACGACATCGCCAAGCTTTCTCTGGTTGTGAGCTTGCTTTCTTCTCATCCCTGAGGGGTGTTTGCTCATTTTAATCTTTGTTGTGGATACCAAGTGGCCTTTAGATATTGCATGACACATAGCTGACAATTTTCCCGTAGAAGAAATTACATCCTGCATCAAAATAATCCTTTGAAATAAAAAGTTCCCCACCTATGACCATAGCTTCCTATTACTTTGCATGCAGAGTGATCATTGTGTGCCACAATCTGAGATGTGAAATCGAAGGGAGGAAAAAGAATTTAAGTATCACAGAAATGAAATTTTTCAAGTTTTACTGAAACTGACTCAACAAAATGCTGAAGGTTATCTCTGAGATACTGTTGCTTATGATCACAAATACTGGAGTAGAAAAGTATGTCTTTTAGATTTCCTCATATTTTCATATGTAAAACTGTTTTATAAATGAGACTAATGGATAGCTCTTCAGTCAGCTATGAACCTCATTCCTTGAAAATAGTCTCCAATATTTATGATTGTCAATGACCAAATATTAAGAAATTATTTATAAATATTTTATTTTATTTTAGTCATAATGTATAACTATAAACCTATTAAATTCAGTTTAATGGCTTATTTGTAAACTGAACTTTAAAGTTAAATGGAGAATAACTATCATTATGATTATTATCAATGCTTCTAGTGAAAGGTTTCATTGATAATATTGATTTATGCCATGATTAACATAGATGATGAGAGTGATAACATGAAAGAAAAGAAATAACATATAATTTAGACATTATTAATTAAATTATTATAAGGTAAATATTCAAAAATAAAAATTGAAAGATAATGTAACAAAATAATTTTCCAGATATCAAGTGTCAGACAACATCTTATTTTTTGATAATTTCAAAAAATATTTCAGTACAGCCTTAGTGTAAAACATGATAAAAATTTCATTAAAAAATTAGAAAGTGGCCAGGTGTGGTGGAACACACCTTTAATCCCAGCACTCGGGAGGCAGAGGTAGGAGGATCACCATGAGTTCAAGACTACCCTGAGAGTTCCAGATTAGCCTGGGCTAGAGTGAAACCCTACCTTGAAAAAAAATAATTAGAAATTGCAATTACATGTGATCCAGCAATCTCCATTTTAGGTATTTATCGAAAAGATTTAAAATCAATGTGGTGAATAGACATTTTCACTTTCATGCTTGTTGCAGCAGTATTCACAGCTGTGATGTTTGGGGATCAGCCTAAGTGTCCAGCAGTGCATGAATGAATAAATAGAACTTTGTTGAGCCATCAGAAAGGATGAAATCCTACGATTTCTAGATACGAATGGCTATGGAGGATCATCATGTTAAGTGAGTGAAGCCACAGAAAGACAAATACCACATGGCTTCACTTGTTGTGCTTTATCTACAAAAGCTTATAGCAGTTTACGGTAGAAGAGTGGTTCCCTGTGGCTGGGAGACTAGCTGGGAAGTGGAATGAGCAGGGTGCTTGGTGAATGCACCTGTACACTTAGACAGGAAGTATACCTATGGTATTCTGTTGCACATCAGAGCAAACATAATTAATAATCACTAGATTTCTCAGAAGAGTATGAGTGACTTCTGAATGGACTTGCCAAGAAACAAATGCTAAATGTTAAGTGGCTATATAAGCTAACTGCATGGAGTTTATCATTAAGAAAGATATACATAAATTGAAGCATAATGTGTACTGTAAATGTATACAAATGAGTCAGCAGAAATAAAAATAATTTGTAAACTTATTGAAATAAACTAATTTTTAAAAATTTTTATTTATTTGCAAGGAAAGAGAAAGAGAGAGAGAGAGAGAGAGAAAGAGAGAGAGAGAGAGAGGAGATTGAGCACTCCAGGGCCTGCTGCCGCTACAAACAGACTGCAGACTCATGCATCTGTGTGCATGTGTCTCTATGTGAGTACTGGGAAATCGAACCCAGGCTGTCAGTTGTAAGCAAACACTTTTACCACTGAGCCATCACTCCAGCCCCCACAAAAAATTAAATTTTAATGTTATTTTTTTAAATTTTTTATTTATTTGAGAGTGACAGAGAGAGAAAGAGGCAGAGAAAGAGAGAGAGAGAGAGAGAGAGGGAGAGAGAATGGGAGCGCCAGGGCTTCCAGCCACTGCAAACGAACTCCAGACGCGTGCGCCCCCTTGGGCATCTGGCTAACGTGGGTCCTGGAGAATCGAGCCTCAAACTGGGGTCCTTAGGCTTCACAGGCAAGTGCTTAACCACTAAGCCATCTCTCCAGCCCAATGTTAAAATTTTTAATGTTGAAAATGTAAAATAAAATTTGTAGTTCTTCATTTTCATTTTTTTTTCCAAAAAATTGCAAAAACTGATGTTACCAATATGAACTAATCTATTTTTGGACTTTCACCAGCACTTCACCAGAAAACTTTGACTCATATTTATAGTTCCTATTTTCCTTAAACCATAGTTGCTGACTCACATCTTTCTGATGCTGTTTAAATAAATATGCATTCTGTTGAACAGTAAGGATTCTCCACCAAACCGTAGAGCACCAGACCTGCAACTGTAGTATCAAGTTCACACTTTAAAGGGTCACACGTGTTTTAAAGGACATGACAGATGGGAATAAATATCTAGAAAGCAAGGGCTAAGAACAGGTGGCCAAAAACCAACCTAAGACTTAAAGATGATTGCAAATTTTATGTGAGATTGCTTTTGCATGTTTATTATTTATAAAAAGGTTTTAAGTTTAGGCTATACCAATTCCTTTAAAATTTAAAGGTGACCTGAATTCAACATTGATTAAAAGTAAAAGATGTGTTTCCCTGCTATGAAATCTGAATTTAGGAAAGTTTTTATGTTTTTATAAAAATAAGGTACTTTGGCTTTACATAGAATACATGAGCTATGACATTTTATATATTTATATGAAATTTGAAAAGTTCGTAATATTAAAATGAATTTCGGGGTAGATTTTAAATGAGAAGCTTTTTGTGTTAATTTACATCCTTTTCTTCCTTAGGAAGAAGCAATGCAAAATCAGTGTCAGGAAGAACTTATTAACCCAGGAAGGTGACACAGCTATTAGGACAGCGGTTCTTTAAATTTTATAGCTAATTAGGCTTCCTACAAGCTCCATACCAAAGCACTCATGGACTGCAGGCGAATTAATCAGGATGCCGTATGCTTTAATGTTTCTTCCATTTTTAACTGTTGTGCATAAGGTATCCTAGTGTTTTAAGATTCAAGAACCAAACAGCACTTCTTTTAAAAAGAACATAAGGATTTTTTAAAAAAATCATTTATCTTCATTCCTTCAGAAAAGGAAAATAGAAGAATTCTTCCAGGTATAATCAAGAACGGTAAGGACTTATTTTTTGAAATGTCCTTGCCTCAAGAAGTACTCTGGGGTGGGAGAGGAGTAGGAGGGGAAGGGGAATAAAAACTAATTTTATCTTTGCCACAAAGTCACACCATTATCATAGAATCACTTTGTATTCCAGAAGGTGAGAAAGGATTTATACAGAACAGATAAATTATTATTCAAAAAGCGTATGAAAAATAGCCCTTATTCTAAGCAAAGATTGCTAATCTATATCTAAGAGTTTTGAAATTCTGCAAGTACATTTTCAGAGATCTGTTGACCATTATAGGGCATTCAGGTATGAGCAAAATAAAGTAAAATTCCTTAACAGTTTTGTGCATTCTCAAAATTACAGGGTTACAAGTGAGAATTAAATAAGCATATCAAATCTTGAACCAAACTTGAATCCAAATAGTTCCCAAATTATAAGATACAGTACACCGGTATTTTGTTAGGACATAATACGTGCATGCTTGCTAGCACTGGAGAAAGCTACCAAAGTGCATGTTTTTGTGTTTGTTTATTTGTTTTTGTTTTGTTGTGTTTTGTTTTTAAGTGAGAGGAAAGGGTGTGTTTCAGATTACGGTTTCAAGGGAAGATTTCAGGAGGAGGGAGCTTGGCCTTGTCTCCGCCGCAGGGAAGCCAGGTGGTCCTGAGAGCTACCTGGGAGCACACAGCGCCCGACTCCAAGCTACACCCATAGTGACACTTCCTCCAGTGAGGCACAGCCTCCCAAAGGCTCCACAGCCTTCCCAAATTGCCACAGTCAGGGCACCTAGTACTAGGCTTAATCTCAAGCTCACAGGGTTCTCAGGGACCCTTGATATTCCAATAGTCATAGCCCTGAACGTCAGGTATGTTTATCCATACTGTGGCCTAAATTTCCTAGAACTCCATAGAGGAATTTGGCATCATAGACTTAAGTGAAAGTGTCTCTCACTTTTTTTTTTAGTTTGTTTGTTTTTGTTGTTTGACTGTTTAACTACAGAAGCATTTCATTAGGCTCTCATTCTATGGAATGTTTGGATTTTTTTTTTCCAAGGTAGGGTGTCACTCTAGTACAGGCTGACCCGGAATTCACTCTGTATTCTCAGGGCGGCCCTGAACTCATGGCAATCCTCTTACTTCTGCCTCCCAAGCACTGGGATTAAAGGCATGCACCACCACGTCCAGCTCTTTTTTATTTATTTAAATTTTATTGGAAACTTTAGTATATAAACATATTGCATCCAGTTTGCATTCTTACATCTCCTCTCTCCTGTCCCCATGGCTGGGAGGGCTGTCTTCAGAGGGACATAGGTAGTCGCTGGGGCGTCACTGCGCCGGTCATTTCCTGTGGGCAGTCCAATGACTGGCGGTGTGCTCTGTCTAGGGCACTCGCTCCTCTTCGGTAATGTTCGCAGAGCCCTGGAGGGCATGGTAGATGTCTGCTTCAGTGTTTAACTCTCAACCATCTCTGATTTTCTTTGAAGAACTTTGATTTTCCTCAGCCATTTCCCTGGAGGAGGCTCACAGGCTACACTGGAGATCAGCACTCGGATTTAACCTGCCTCTTCCAGGGTAATGTTTCCTTGGTCAGGCATTGCGGCGAGGACTCCTCTCATGCTAGGTGCTGGGCTTTCTCTTCTCGTCGTTCTGATGAGTCTTGGATGTCCCTGGTATTCGCCACCATCTGTAAAAGCCAAGTTCTGCAAAACAAGAGTGAGAGCAACATTGATCAAAGGGGATAATATGGTTAGGAGACTTTTTCATGGGCACAACCTGCTCATTTATGCAGAGAACAGTATAAGCTTCCCTCTGTGGTCTATGACCTTCCCATCCATGGGCTTCTGATTTGGTTCTCAGTCCCAGGCATGAATTCGCTCCTACTCCTACTGAGCAGGCCTCACATCCAAACAGAGCACAGTCGATTATCTCCGTTGCTTATGTTCTGCTAATGCACTGGGGTGGGGGTGGTGGTACATCTTGCCTGTCTGGCTGCTTTAGTAGCTCGAAGGATGCACCACTTGCTGACACTGCTGGTGAGTTTCATTCCCCAGCAGCGTGTGCAGCACGTTCGAGCACTATGGCACCCAACAGGCAGGGAGCTGGCTTCCATGTCAATTGCAGCTTGATTTCGCAGTGTCCTGGGGCCACAGACTGTGATGACTTAAGCAGCAGGGTGCTGCACTCGGTTCTGGTGGATAACCAAGTACTTTGTCAATGGATGCTTTGTTTTGGGGGCCTCGTGGACTTCGTTGACCAATAGCGTACTATAGGGGATGACCCAATTTTGGCACTAGGATTCACCTGCAACCCCCTGTGGTTTTAGCTTCCTCCAGTGTGGCAGGATAGATTTTTGTCTCTGTCCACTTCTGAAGGGCATAGATTTTGAAAAAATATATTTTTCTTTATTTGAGAGAGAGAGAGAGAGAGAGAGAGAGGGCATGCCAGGGCCTCTGGTCACTGCAAACGAACTCCAGATGCATGTGCCCCCTTGGACATCTGGCTTATGTGGGTCCTGAGGAATTGAACCTGAGTCCTTTGGCTTTTCAGACAAGTGCCTTAACCACTAAGCCATCTCTCCAGATTTTTATCTCTGTCTACACCTGTATCCTTTATACTGCACATAAAACAGTAAGAACACTCAAAATATGGTTATTGAAGGCTGGAGAGATGGCTTAGTGGTTAAGGCACTTGCCTGCCAAGCCGAAGGTCCCAGGTTTGACTGCAGGAATGGTAACACGTGACAATGGGAAGAAAACAGTGAAAGACATAGCGTGTCCTTAGATAATGGCTGGCACTGTTCTTCTTCTTCTCATTGACTCAAATCAAATCTCAGAAGGGGAGACAGGATGGTGCACTTTTACTGCTAATCTAATAGCTCTGGATGGTCCATTTATCCCTTTGTAATGTGCCTTTGGATATTTTAACATTGCTGACTGTGGAAGTGAGGTAAATTGTAATTAATCATTATTTTGTTTTGTCAACAGAAACCATAGGCATATTTTAGAAATAGAGGAAGATCAATGTAAATTTTATAAGGAGCTCAAGTGGATTAATTTATGCTCTCATTTTGTGGCTGACGAGGGTGAAGGGAGGTGCCCCATGTCATGTCACTGGATTAGCAGCAACCCAGACTAGACCTATTATTTGTTTTCATGCTCTATTTTTATAGACTTGTTTGAAATAATATAAAAAGGAATTAAAATATTACTGAATATTAGATTTCCAGTCACATGTAGAAAACAAATTTAGCTTCTAAATCCATGTGATACAGCATGGGGAGAATGGCAAGGAATTCACTGTTCCCTATTAAGTAAGAGCTAGCTGAAGAATGATTTCATTAATATCTTTTAAATTTCAAAATTTAACGTATGAATTAAGTCATAAACAACTTCATTTATGTAGAACTAGCCACCTTATAGGTCAATGAAAAATAACTTATCTAATGCTACTTTAGTATTCTGACAAATTTAATTTATCCCTCCTTACTCAGGAGAGAAGGTCTGTGAATTACTTTAGTAATTGCCCAAGAGGAGAAAAAAAGGCCAATGTGGAATACATTTACATATATAAATACAAGAAATTTTTGCTAAAGGAAACTCAAAATCTGAGGCAAAATATTCTCTGTAATATATCTCAAATATATGGACAAGCAATTCAAGTTAAAGTTCGATTTAAGAGGAACAGATGTTACACAGCTAGCTCTTAAGTAGAAACACATTTCATTCTAAATTACCACAGACTCGAAAAACATAAGACAATTAGTCAACAACAAATCCTCTGTATTTGAAAGTTTTCCCCCAAATTTTGCTTTGTTTTTCTTAATGTTCTCTCACTCTAGTATCAATCATAAGAACAATTTTCCATCATACTAAATATCTACAGCCTCTACCAAATGAAGGAAAGTTCTGTGATGTTTCCTGGAGAAAAGACTTGGTGTCAGTGTGACATGTTAATTCCATAAATTCCAAAGAATTTAAAGAGAAAGTCAGTTCATGGAGAAATTACACAAGATCCTTCAGTTGATAGTAATCCTAAAAGACTTGACTATGAAACCTACCCTAGTCATCTTCTAAGACACTCAGAATTATAATAAGAATTTCCATGGAACTTGAGAGATGGCTCAGCAGCTGAGGCACTTGTCTGCAGAGCCTGAAGACCTGGGTTTGATTCTTCAGTACCCACAAAAAAGGAAATGCAATTAGTTTGGAATATTAGGAAGAGCAAGGGTTTAGGTCATCTGAGAAATGGCTGGGTCTAAGTACTGAACTATGTCACCTTGACATTGTCTTTCCTAGCTTCAGCATGTTTTTTTCTCTGCATGAACTTCATAACTTCATCTTTAGAGCCGAAAGACTACCTCAGATGTAGAGAAAATGAACCTTGATTTAGTTGTCATATGTTCATGTGTCAGCTGGCCGTACTCAGTCAGAGAAAGGCATCATGAGCCGGCTCTCCCTTGGTTTTCATAGCACAAAAAGCAGTATTCGCCTGCAGAAGATGCTTGGTTAAGTTTGTTCAATGAATGACTTGACATGTGAAAATGAGATCTTTGTATCCTGGCAGCAGTTAAGGCAAATACCAATCTCTTAAGATATTTCTAAAATATATTTTATTTGTTTGAGAGAGAGAAAGAGGTAGAGGGAGAGAGAGAGAGAGAATGGGTACTCCAGGGCCTCCAGCCACTGCAAATGAACTCCAGATGCGTGCACCACCCTGTGCATCTGGCTTACATTGGACCTGGGGACTCGAACCAGAGTCCTTTGGCTTTGCAGGCAAATGCCTTAACTGCTAAGCCATCTTCTCCAGCCCTCTTTTAAGATATTTAAAACAAACTTGCTGCAGTGACCTTCGTATCACTGGCACAAATCACTGACCAAAAGCACCCGGTGGGAGGACAGGGTTTATTTTGGCTTACAGACTCGTGAGGAAACTCCATGGTGGTGGGGGAAGGGTGGCGTGAGGAGGGGCTGGACATCACTGCTGTCACCGCAGGTGAACAGCAACAGCAGAGTGGGCCACAAAAGGGGAGGAGGAGACAGGCTCTGGTGCCCAGAAGACTGCTCCACACCACCCGCCTCCTCTTAGCAAGGTTCTAGTTTCCAAATTGTGTTTATGGGGACATCTAATTCAAACTACCACATTCTTCCCCCGGTGCCCATAAACTGATGGCCATCCATGAAGTGCAGTGCAGGGCCTTCAGCCCAACTTCAAAAGTGCCCATGGTTTTTATCAGTCTCAACACTGTTCAAGCATCCCCACAGATTAGCTGTAAAACCAAAAAAGCACAATGGCACAGAATAAATGTTCACACTGCAAATAATGGCATTGCAAGGAAAAGACTGAGCCAATGGAAGATCTAAAGCAAACAGGACAACCTGTAAATTCTATAGCTCCAAGTCTGACATCTCTAACCAGGACTGAAGTCTCTGGAGTTCCACTTATGACCCCCACCAGTGAGGCTGCTCACAGTCTAGAGAAAACTGCATCCAGAGCTGGAAGGAATCCAGTGTTGGGTTAGTCACAAATCTTCCTTTTCTGATATTCTTCTAAGCATATTTAGCCAAAGAACATTTATACTTTGTTCAGTATTTTTTATCCAAATGAGTAAGGCATCTCAAACAAGTAGATAGAATAATTTCCCTATACTTCTGTTTATGTCTTACTTATAGATTTATGTCAAACCAATTCAACTACATAAATGTGAGATTTTTAAAAATTATTAATCCAGTAGAGTATCTGGATGCAGTTTTCATCATATTAAATCAAAGCTATTTTTAGAAACCCATGGAAGCCTCAATTTATTATGGTCCTCAAGAAGAAAAGCAATTTAGATTATTTTTCTAAAAGTCTTTTTCTTTATCTTAGGAGTTTTTTCATAAATTGACTATTTAAAGTTTTCTGGCAACTAATAAGTGACTTAGGCAGAACATAGGTGGCCCACACTTTCCTTATGTCTTAGGGTGATGATCATGAATATTTTTTACTTATACACACTCTGAGAGCTACTATTGGCTTTAGGATTATTTGTCTGTTAAGTGATATTAACACTTATTGTGACTTAGCCCCATTACCCATTTGATTTATCTAGTCATCTATATTTGGCCTTATATAAGGGAGATCATGCCTGTTAACAAATACATCCTAATTTTAAAGGCAACATTAAACAAAGGAGAAAACTGGGGCATAGGTGAATTAAGTAGAATAGATGATGTCATGAAGTCCTGTATGCTGAAGGAAGGCACCAGTGGCCAGCAACCTTACTAGTAAGCAGGGAGGCCCCATGAGCTGTGGACCTCCATGTTCGGAGGTGTCTAAGATGCAGAACTGCTTCTGACCTGCTGTGACATTTTTGTCAGTTATTTCTTCTCACAGGTTCTCCATTCTTCCTGGAATGCCCTACCATTGCTCACCACTCAGAAATTCCTCGTCATTCCCGAAGGGACTGTTGGGTACTTCTCTGTCGTATTCTCATTTGAGTCTTATCTCTGTCATCACAGTTGTAGTGTTGTAGCATGATTATTTGTTCAGTTATCTTTGAAAGCTTACTGGAAATTGTTATGTGTTGCTCATCTTTATATCTCTGAAACTATCAGAGTATCATGAAAATTACAGAGAAGTAGTAAATATAACCAGAATGAATGAGAAAGTTACTCACGATATGCAGAAAACAACCTCTAAAACATAATCATTATAAATATAAAAAGCAATGCCTTAGAGCCATTTCCATAACCTTCTTTACTATATACTGAATTTATAAAAACAAATAAAACTTTACACTTGAGCCAACACAGCACACCACACACCAGTACTTGCAAATAGAGGACTCAGATCCTCTGAAGGGCTGGATGGATTACAGATCATCGCCTAAATGTAAGAAGCTATTAAACTCAATACATTTTCTATATTAACTCATAAGCTTAAGGCTTCTTTAAAGTGCAGGGATTCTGTGTTGCTGCTTTAAACACAGAGCCATTCAACTTATGGTCAGAGAGACTGGGGGCACACTGACTCCTGTAAGAGAGCCAGTCAGGAGCCTTCATGTGGGCCAAAGGTGATCCTATGCTTTCAGGTACAGAAATAATAAATTTCATTAAGCATGCTAGAAATAAGGAGCATTGGAGATGATTGTTTTTATTTTGTTTTCGATAGCATTTAGTTGTCTTCTAACCTATTGCCAACATTCCTGATTTCTGAATCCAATATGCACTCAGAAAATGTCCGTTTCAAGAAGCTGGATTGACAAGTTATATCTTCAAGGCTATTCTAAAATCACCTAAATAAAAAGAAGTGCCTTACATCAGAACCTCAGAATGTTGTGATGAGCAGGTGATAATTAAAGTGAATACTGAAGCTGACTTTCTTCCTGCATCCTGTGTTGAAGTGAGAGCCCTCCTTAGTCACTAAAGCCGTCCATAGCGCTGACCAGCGTCTTTGACTTTGAGTTTTCCTTCCTTCTCTACATCCAACCATGCAACAAACAACAGCACTCCACTTCCAACATATCCCTGTTGCAGAGCTGTCAATCATCCTATAATTTGGAGATCATACCACATCACAGAACATATTGCTCATACAGGCGTATCTTCTACGCTTGCATGACAATTTTCACCATGGTACCTGTAACTTTTTCTGTCCCTGAAATTACCTAGGAGACTGGTAAGATGGGGGTGCCATCTTGCTCATCTGTCAGTGATGAATAGTGAATGGTAATGTCTACTGAGAAAATTAGAGAGTGACTAACTGCCTAGGTGGTAAATTGATGGCGTGACCATAGTCCAAGCCGCATTATGTGTCGCAGTTATTTGTAAAATTGCCACCTACTTTCCCTTCCAATCACACCATAAACCCCTTTAGGACAGAGAGGAATCTCCCTTATGGCACCTAGTCAAGGGTTTTGGACATGGTAATGACTCAATCTCCCTAATGGCTGAATTTTAAAAGCTCTCCAACAAATTTATCTGTAGCCTGTTTAAATTTCCGAAAATGATGACTAAATTTCCGTGTGATCTTTAAATTCTTATAAAGGCAGAACTGGTTACCTTCCTAGGGAAATTATTTCTCCTCCTAGTTCCTGCGCTTATCTGGCTTCTATAATTGGCTGTCATTAAGCCTGCATGGAGAAGGGACTGTCACCTGTGGGAGAGAAAGGCCACCCCAGGCAGAAGTACCATGAAAGTGAAAAACAAATTGGATTTTCTGGGAAAACGAAAGAATAGAAGAAAATTATCAGAAACCTCAATGCAAGGTACACATGGTGGTTTGACTAGATGGCCCCCGATATATCCAGTGTTTTATCAGTTTTTAGTTTGCATCTTCAGCCACCTGGCTGGGGCGCTGTCACTGGATGGATCTTAAGGTCCAGCCCTAAGGTGTGGTGGTGGGTTTTGAAATTCCAATCTAAAGATATGCAAAGTGAGTAGTTCTGCCTGGAGTTCCTGAGTGTGCTGTGCTGTGTGGTGTGGCTTCTCTCTCTGCTTGGACCTGTGAAGGCAGGCCAGCTTCTGCCATTATGGAACTTCCCTTGGATCTGTAAACTTCAGTAAATATCCCTTCCTAGGTAACTGTGCCTGGTCTGGAGTTCATCTCAGCGGACCTGAAGCTGTCTGCTTGCTACAGGACATTTTGCATGAGAGGAGACAGCATCAGATAGCGCATGGGAAGGGAGGGTTGAGAGAGGAAGTTCTGAGAGTCTATGGTGATCACTCTCTCTGGCATGACTAATTGAGGATTGATTGTGCATGCAGAAAGGTTATGTTTTATTAAGGGAAACCTTTTTCCCTTTTGTCATTATGAAGTCCGCTCTTCTGAAGATGCGATTCCCATCGCATGCCAAGCCCTCATTAATTTATAATTCACCGACCACAATGCTTTGGAAGCGCAGCGCAGAGTTCCGCCTTCTCGTGGCCCGCGACTCCGCACGCAGCGTCCAGGGGGACGTAGGTTAAAGTGGCCGCTGGCTGACCGTAGGTTAAAGTGGCCGCTGGCTGACCGCTGCTGGCCCGACACGCCGGTGCCTCCGCGGCTCCCCAGCCGCTCAGATCGTCCTAAGTGGTCCAAAGGGCCATTCTGTAGTCTCCCGGAAAGCGAATCTGGGCTCTACAACTCTCACTATTGACTGTAAATTGATGCTGGTTTTCAGAATCTGGAATCACCGTGGGTGTGGGGGGGTCAGTTAATTTTGAGAACGGGGTCCTCATAGAGGGAGGCAGGCATAATTTCAAGTGTAGGTTCTGAGAGCAGAGGCAGTAGACTCGGAGAACACGACATGACTGCCCCTCCCCTTCACAACTCTTCTCTCTGCCAGTAGATATGACAGATTGGGCACAAAGATGTAGAAAAAAGAAGTCAACGTGGTTCATTCCTTTTTAGTTTCCCAATAGGGAAGAAAAGAATTCAAGGGGTACTATTAAACAACCTTGTACTTTGAATACGATTTTGCTAAACATAAGGAATGGAAGGCTAAATCAACAATTTACATACATAGGTGAAGTTCTCAGAATGTTTTAGAAGCTTCTGTTGAATTTGGAGTGCAATACATTGTGCATGTGCCCATATTGCAATGGGTGCATTAGTATGGAGTATGAGAGAGGTTAAATTCTCATATCTCCCACAGGTTTTAGAAAGATGATATATATGGAAGCCAGGTGTGAAATGACAGGAAATTGTGCCTGGATGCAAGCCACAGTAGCTACTTAGCTCTGGTATATTACTGCCAAATAAGAATACAGGCGTAGTGTGAATGAATCTTCTACTTTTTTTCTAGAAGGCATTAAAAAAAGTAATTCAATAGAATTTGAAATTGTATGTCAAATAAAACACACATTGGAAACAAATTGATTCTCATAGGCTACTGATCTAAGGCTTCTGGGTTTGAATGTGTTTGGAAGAAAAAGAGAGAGATAGTATGTTGTGTAATTCAGAAACCATGCAGGTAAGCCAGTGTATAATTAGCTGCCAAGGGAAATGAAATGAAATGTCAATGGGCAAAAGGGTAAGTGTTCTGGAGGAAAGGAGGCTTGGCCAGAATTATGTGAAGAAATGGTTCTTTCCCTGAAAATTGGAGGATGGGAGGTTATCAATGGGAAGAACCACTGGAGAAATAGCAGAGGTGGTAATTTGAGAAAACAGTGACTGGCATACTTAGCCAGGATCGAAAGGACTGAATGCCGTTTCCTCTAACCCTGAGGACATTGATTTATCTTTTATTCCCCACCACCTTCCTGTTTTGGCCTTAATATAATAGGGAAACATGTTAGCTGAGAAAATATTAGTTGACTATACATGTGAAGCATTATTCTAAGCTCTGGGTTTAGGTCAATTCTATACACATACTATCCACTGCATACAGATATTGATTGAATCCAACTTCATCAAACATAAATCACATAACAATCACACTAGCTACATTTCAAATGCTATAAGAAGGAATCAAGTTACTTGAGAATTTCCATTATTCTAGGGAAATATAGCTCCAAAGTAAAAATTTAAATTAGTTTACCATGTTAAAAAGTTGTGTAAAATATTCTAGAGTTAAGAATAAGACAGTGTCATATTTTATAAAAGTTTATGAGAAAAACAGGAGTAGCCAAGTTCATGCATAAATTTAATTGAACAGCCATTGATGAATTTTTATCATCATGACATTTTAAAATCATCACAGTAATATTTAAATACTTTCCATCTTTGGCTCTTGTACCTTTAAGGGCAGTACATGAGTACAGAGAGAGATAAGTAGAGTAAAGGGTAAACTGAGTAACTAGAAAGAACTTTTTACCTACACAGTATCTATAACATTCATTTACAGAGAAATAGTATATGTGCATAAATTCTTTTAAATGATGTTTTAGATTTAGCAAATGTTGATACAGTCTTTTTAAAAACACGATAGTCACTTTTATAGTTGAAGTATATTGCATATCAAGGGATCTGCAGTCCACAGCACACTAATACGTTGAAAAGATAATGACATGAGCCCATACCTGGGGGAGAAACTTTATTCAAGTGTCCATTGTCTTTACCAAAGTAGTTTGCAAAATATAAAGCTAACAAAAATGTGTACCGAGATACAAAATCCAGCATTACCTTTAAAGCCAGATAGTATTCCTTTTAAAACATGATCAACCAGTTTGAAGGTCATGCCGAAAGCAGTACAGTTTCGGCAGCTTAGTATAAAATATGTACTTGCAAAGCTTGACTTGCATAGCAACATTGTGATCAAAAAAATTCACTGTGCTGTTGGCCTGGCCTTTCCATCCATTTCTCACAGCCTTCGCAGCTAGGCACATCGCCAAGACACACAGAATATTAGCTGTGCACTCTCTCAACTTAACTTGGAAGTCAAGACAGATCAGATCCATATGTTCAAGAAAAATAACGCGTCAGCATGACCATCTTTAATCTGCAACTTGGATCTGGTTTTCTTAAGAACTGCTTTTTGTGACTGACATACTACATAACAAATATAATACAGTTTAGTTTGATTTTGTTGCATACCTCTTGCAAAACCATACTTCAATTATGGAAAGGGATGAAATCTATAATTACCTAGCACTTTTGATTAAGAACGGTATCCCAAAACAGAACACCCCAGTGTGCAGATTTCAGTAACATTTCATCTTCCTCACTCCTGCTCCTTCCCATGTCAGCTTAGCAGTGTGGAGGGCCACCGCTGAGAGAGAAGCTCCTCTCCTGGGCCTGCCTTGTTGCTTCCCTTATACTGATGGAGGTTTTTGTTGTTGTTGTTGTTGTTATTCTCCCAAATGTGCTTCCCTATTTGTCTACTTTTTGGACCAGCAAATTTTAGTCTACATATTAAGACAAAGAGATAATTCTAGAGTTACCTTTAGGTTAAAAAACCATAAATAGAGTTTTCAACAGTGAGTCACTTGAGGTACTTTCTTCAGTTATTTTTATAAGGAAATGAAAACATTCTTGTAAAGTGGTTTGAAATTGATAACAATAGTAATAAGGAGTTCGGTGGGTATTTGAGTGAGTAGGCTAAAAGAATTCTCTCCAAAATCTAAAATTTGTGCTTACTTTAAAAACTCTTTTGTTGACAATTGGAGATAGTACCAGTGTTCACCATGCTTTTACATGAATATGTTAATAACATTTAACTTTGGAATACAGGAGGTCATGAATTCAGAGATACAATAAAATACTTATAAATGTGACGGTTCTTATTATTTTGCTGAACTAATTTTGCTAATATAATTAGTCAACAGAAGACATACAGTTTTTTACGTTTATAACTAATAATTTATAAAACATGCATTCTTCATGAGGAAAGTCTTTTAATTCAGATATTGTATTCATCATGAGAAAAATGACACTAAACTATAAAATGTACAGCTTGTTTCCCATTTATTGCCTGTAAGATGTCTGCTGCTCTCAAAAAGCTGATCTGTCAGTTTGTACCCATACTATAGAGTACATGGGACAGGGGCCAGACATGACTTAGATAGCTGGATACGTCATTCTTGTCCAGGTATATTATTATGTGAAGTATTCATAAGATACCTATTTTCTTCAGCAAAGCTTTCACAGAAAATTTCTACTCGTGGAATTATTGGATTATGTGATACAATATTGTGGATCAATATTGACACAGTAACTGAGTTTGTATTTTCATATTGTATGTGACCTTGATTTCTAAGAAGATAAAATCATTATGTACAAACTTTTACTTAGGATGAAAAGGTGAACATTTCTGAAAGGAATATTTTCTACTTAGCACATATAGATATATGTGAATCTTAGTATCTTAAAATGGAAAAATCTCAATGCACAAGGAGTTGATAAGTGTCTTTGAGTGAGGAGGCTCAATTTTTAAAATATTTTCTCTTTCATAACTGTAAACAATAGAGAGTGAAGATTACCTTTTTATGGCACCTGATGCTTGTCTCTACTTCAGAGGAGACTTATGCTGTCATCAAAAATGTCTTATCGAGGAATAATACTTCCCATAAGTGACTTCACTTGCTGATTAGGAAGACTTTAACATGAGCAATCGGGCCATTTTTGTTATGGTGGAAATGTTGATAAAACCTGAATATACAGAAGAGCCATTTGGTAGAGGAGTATGTGTTAACATTTTGAAATGTTTTGAAGTATTATATAATTAAGACATAGGTCTTAATTATATAATTCATGTTTTGACGAATTTGTTCAATAGTGTGACCAACAACCTAATCCATAGCTTTAACATCCCCATCCCCCAGCAAGTCCCTTCGGGTTCCATATAATAATCTCTCATCCCCTGATGGGACTATGTTTCAGTTTTTGTCATCAACTAGTTTTGTATTGCATAATGATTAGAAGCTTTGGTGATGACATAAATGAAAAAAATAGCATCACCTGAGAAGAAAAAGTAAGGAAGAAACGGTCAGGGCGAAAGAGTCTTGTGTAAGCAATTGATGAGCGCAGACAAAAGAGGTTCAAGGAAATACCAAGAATATACAAAACAGGGCAATGGTGTGACTTTGAAAAGTAGAAACATCTTTCTGAATTGTCAGTATCAAATGGTAGATGGAGTTTCACAGCAGGGTTAGTTAGTCAAAACTATTATAAGAATTTGCCTCCAGAAAATTCTGAGCAGCTAGATGTAGGGAAATCAGAGGACCGTAGGTAGCCACGAAGAGTCATGAGCAGAGTGAGTTCTGAAGATGATGAAGTCTGCAGTGCCGATTAGAGTGTAGTGAACTGCGTAGAGAAGAGTCAGACTGGGGAGGATCAAAGGAGTGGCCAGTGCAGCGAACAGAACCCACAAGTGATGTTTGGTGAACTTCAGCCTTAGGATAATGCGGAAAGCATCATTCTTCAGTTCTCATTCCAGCTCCAACAAGGACTGTGTCCACGTGGCCACAAATGGATGATGATCCCCAGCAGGCTCCTGTCAGGTTTCATTAGAGTATCTACCCCGACTGTCACATAGTCAAAGCAATTGCTAGTGAAATCCTTCAAAACATGGAGGTTTCTTTTTTTTTGCAGCTTTTAATCCTTCCCAAAGAAGTATATCTCAGAGTAAACTAGACTAATAATCTTGATCATAGATATTATCTGAGGTACACAGGTTTGGAGTTTAAATACAAGAAGAAGAAGGCAGTTGGCCTTGAAAACTCAGCTCTACAGTGATTTCACTAACAATTCAAGTGATGCTAGCTTCTAAATTGTCATTTGTTTCATAAGATAATCAATTTTGCATTTTTTCTTTCATTGGAAGCAGTCCTTGTATAGTGCCTAACATCTATTTTTAATTTTTTTTCTTTCACCATTTATTTCTTGGCACTGAAGTTCCAGCTCAAACAGTGTGGTGACAGCTGCCTTTTTAGGCCTGCGGCGTGAATGTGGCTTCTCAGCTTCTCACACGTGGAGGGAGCTCCTGCCCTTACAGGTCAAGGCTCCCCTCATCGCCAGCGCTTGCTCCGGTTACTAAGTGCTTTTCTGGTCAACTTGAATACTGTCCAAGAAAGCATGGACCGATAGGCCGGGGCGCCTGCGCTCTTAAGAGCACGTTGAAGACATTTCAGCCACGAGAGGCCAGAGGCCAGCGGAGCGCCTTTGTCCCCGCAGCACCTTCTGCTATGGCTGCAAAGCTTCTTAAGATTCTGCTCCATGTAAGAAATACTTAAGTGGTTTCTTACATCCATTTCTTCTTTGTGGATTAAAAAAAAAAAAAAACATTTCCACTGGTTATCAAAGCCATTCTTTTTCATGTGACACATAAAGTTGAAAGGTTAACTTGTCCATCCAGCTTAATCAAGAGGTCAGTTGACTCTGATATCCTTGGAAATGCAGACTGAAAGGATCATGAACACCAAATATTTAGAACATGGTTTTAGCACATATTAATTAGTGGCAAATGACCTGAATTGATTCTGTCTAGAGCCTGGTCAAAGGAGCAAGCAGATAATTTGATGTGTAGCCTCAGATCTTTCTAGCTGTCGGAGCTTTCTTTCAGAGGCCCTATTGTCTAGACTCAGTAGCTTCACTGAGTTGATTTTATCAGTCTTGCATAAAGTGAGTCATTTCCTCAGGAGTGATTTACACTTTCACATCTCAACAGAACTTGATTTATAGAGCAAAGTAGCATTTGTATTAATTTGTAGGTAAAATAGAAAGGACATGGACTTTGGAACAGGATAGAATTCTCAGCCTCACCATGTAAGTAGCTATGTGACTTTGAAGATAAAATTTAATCTCTCTGAATTAAATTTTTACACTTGTAGAAGGAGTATGATAGTCATTCAGGACTGTGGTGAGCATTAGCACAGATTATGTGTGAAAGTTCCCTAAGAACCTCTCTGTAATGCACTATGTGATTAGTAAATATTGGGGTCTTTTTCTTTAGTCCTGTTTAGAACAGAGATGTTCTTACACTGTGGATAGATTCCTTTGGAATGTCAGACTATAGATTGAATACTGGCTTCATAAATATTGGATTGCAAAATGGACAATATTTTCAAAATCTATAAGCTTAATAACTAGTCCTTTCACCTAGAAATATTTTTGAGTACATTGCCAGTATTGAGCATATCTCTTACAGAAAATGTAATGTCCTCCTTTTCAAAATTCAAAATTCCTTCTTTCTAGTTGCTTCCTTCTCATATTATGATCTTTCTTAGAAAAAAGCATTATTAGTTAATTTGACTTCTGCCCTTTTCTGACACATTTTGATAAGAAAACATTTGGGGGGGCTGGAGAGATTGCTCAACAGTTAAGGCACTTGCCTACAAAACCTAACAACCATGCTCAATTCCCCAGTACCCACTTAAAGCCAGATACTCAAAACGGCATGTGTGTCTGGAGTTTGTTTGCAGTGGTTGAAGGTCCTGATGAACACATTCTCTCTCTCTCTCTCTCCTCTCTCTCTCTCTCTCTCCACCTGCAAATAAATACATTAAATATTTTTTAAAGACAAAATTTGGGGATTTTCAAAGAAGTTTAAGGCTGACTTGAGTATATCAGAGTAATTATGGTGTGGTTCCAAATTTTTATGTTGTCTCTTATCATTTTAGCTTCAGATGATTTTCAAACAAACTAGTTTACATAAGTTTAAAAGTTGTAATAAAAACTATCAAAATGTATGATTAACAAAAATATGATAGTGCCAGGCGTGATGGCACACGTCTTTAATCTCGGCACATGGGAGGCTGAGGTAGGAGGACCACTGTGAGTTTGAGGCCAGCCTGACACTAATTCCAGGTCAGCCTGGGCTAAAGCACTGGTGCCTTGATTGCTTTGGTAATCATGCACTGATGCCAACGACATCATTCTTCCTTATCTGGACCCTTCTCACTCCTGCATAGTCACTCTTTTTCTTCCTTTGGTGGACACTCTTTGTCATCATCCCTTCATGTACTTAGTTCTCCATGAAGGAATAGAAAATAGACTCCATGTTTGCAGCCTGTCAGTATTACAGGAAACTAAACCCATGAATATATAAATCTTGAAAAATACTGTGGTTGTATGACTCTGCTTAGTAGAGTGCACATCAACAACAGGTGTTTGGTATACTTTTACCAGCCAACCTTGTTCCCGTTCTGAAGAATTCCTTGCTACTCTACTATAGATGAGAAAAAAAATGACAAAATATTGTTCAGTTTAATTTTTTAGCATTCCAACGTAAAATGTGAAGCTGCCTTGTCTAAATTTGGTGATGTTCACTGGAACAAATGCTGTATATCCAGTGCAGACCTAAAATTTCAGACGTAGTTTTTCAGTATTTGAATTTTGTTGTGTACCTTTTTCTGATGTTGTATGTTGATTGATCTTAAACACAAATTTTTATATCTTTAGATATCATGGAAGCTGCCCTTAAATTCTTGCCAGCTCACCTGAGCATCCAGGTCTCAGACAGGCTTGTGTCATCAGGTGCTTTTTTTCCATGAGTAGCAATGTCTTCTTTGTATGTCATCTGCAATGACTGTGAATGTGGGTGGCAGCGTTTTGCTCTTACCATATGCACAGTGATTGTGAATTGGACTTACTTTGAGATATGAATTTTCTCTTCTGTGAATTTTAGACTTAGCAAATATATAATCTCACATCCTGAAACCATTGCAGATCTTCAGTACAGCATGAGGCCATTTTCTGTAACTGTAATTAAAGACTCGAGGAAGGTTATTTTATAAAAACAGTGTCTTATGTAGTTCACAGGATTATGATTCCAAGTTCATGGTGGGGGGGGCATCACATAAACTGTGACCAGCACCTCACAGTTACTGGCACCACAGTGATGGAATCTTGTGTGGATGTCGAGATCACACTGCCTGTCAGGTGGCCTACAGGACCACTTGAGGTTCAGGATCAGGTTTATATAACAGTTGGCTTTTCATAAGAGCTAACACAGAGTCCTACAACTACCTTACTTCACTCTGAGGATATGCCTTGAGCACCAAAAGATCACCCTCCAGGCCCTTTTTTGTAAGATCCACATTACCACCACCCTGGGCGCAGCTCACAGGTCCTTGAAGGACAAATCACACCCAAAACATGAGACTATCAGGGTGAGAAAAACATTTGTAATTAATTGATAGCACAAAAGACTATTCATGGTAAATGATCCTTTTGTGTAATAGTGAATAATGTATTTGTATCAAAAAGGCTTAATTAATAGGATAAGAAACTTATTTTGGAAGAAATTAAAAAACAAGAATTTAGAAGTTAAATTATGATTATAAAATTTATCTCCATATGACTAAAATTATTTGTATCTGAAAGCTCGTTAAAAGGTTTTATGAGTCTAATTAACTATACTTATCAATTCATCTGAATTTTGTAACACTCAGATTTGAGGTAAAGAGAAAAGTTAGGATGGGAAGCAAATGATAATTAGAATTTATTTAGAAGAGAATTTTCTATATTACTTGAAGATAGGATATAATTAATCCCTACTCCTATACCATCCTGTAAATCAAATGTTGTTATTCACAGTGAAGATTCTGAGTCAGACAGCTTCACTCATTAAATATTCTTCTCCCTTACAGATTATACTTAACAAAGGTAATTTAATTATTTTCAAAAGATTTTTCAAAACTATTAAAATCAGTACGATGTCATTTCTTTAAGTTCATGCAAAAAAAAAAAATTGGTAGCTGGGCCATCACATTCTCAAAGCATTGTCATATTAGTAGTGTATGGAGTTTAAAAATAAACCAATAGGTTGCTGTATGAAAGGTTCCATTCAATTTTATGCTAAGTTGTTGTCCTGAGAAGTGTTAACTGTCACAAGAGAATGGGAGTGGGAAAGGAAGGGCAAGAAAATATTACAATTATTAATTTTTATACATGTAGTCAATTCACTGATATATCTTCTTTTTGATTAGAATATTACTTGGATGGTTTTGCTATCATGGAAAAGATGAACTTGATAGTTTAGGAAATAAGGTTCTTTATTGTCCAATTATTAAATAGTCCCTATTTGGAAGGTAGAGTTTAAATCTTGCTTAACTGTTGAGAACAGGAAAAAAAAAAAAATCAAAGGAAAAAAAATTATGGAGAGGGACAACATCATCTTCTAAGAACTTCTTGGCTGTAAAAAGCCTGATTATTATCCAATAAAAAGGTCAGCAAATGGAAAAGGGGTCTAAATAAGAGGAATCTACTTTGGAAAGACAAATGTGGTGACCTAAAGAACTTCTACATATAGACTATTTAATTTTAGACTTGTTATCACTGGGGAAAAGACTGTTAAAGAACTCACACAATTGGTGCTGGCATTGGTCAACTGAAATTTACAGAACCATGTTTGCACTTGATTAATAGGAAAAGCTTTCACTTGTGCTTTGTAGCAATCGAACTGGATTAATAAAAAATAACAAATGCTATGAAGCCAAACAATGTGTTTTTTTAAATACTCTCAATATCTTATATTTTATGCTTTTCTTCCCCCACAGGAAATTACTAAGTCAGAAAGAGCAGGCTTATCTGCAAAGGTAAAAATAAAATTATATGACAGCATGGCTATGTTAATTACATAACACACACAAAGGGGACACAAAGCACAAAATTTTGCAAATCCATTCTCAGAGAAGCAAAATTTTAATTTTTATTCTTTGGCTTAAGTTCATTTAATGAACATGAATTTAAGCTTGAGATGATGTTTTTGCCTCAAGTATATACAGATATTTCTTGCAGTTTCATTCACCCTCCTCTAGGAAAAAGCTGGTTTGGTCTGACTCATTATCTGGTGACATTATAACACTGTCACATACAGCGTAATATTCTCTGGACATGGCTTATGGATTATGAGGATTGGAACTAGCAGACTCACGTGGCCAGCATGTTTCACACCTGCTTCAAGTTACTGATGATTCCCTGGTCATCACCCTCATATGGGACACACTCTATTTCCAGGCAGTGCTGCTGTGGTCCATTCTCTTGTCAGTTAATTTCTTTAGTTTAATATTTCTGTATTAGAAAGGAAATACGCATATGACTTACTAACACTTGAGCAAGGATTAATGTCCCAAATCGCATCCTGTCTTAGGAGAAGATAGACCAGAAAGGCTTTCAGTGCTAAATTGTAAATCCATTAGACTCTGGTTTAGCATCTTATGCTCTTTGGAACTGGTGGGAAGACAAGTTGCTTTAATCATTCTAAAAAAGGTTTATGTCTTCAGTGTAGCTGGGCATTAGCTCTTCTCTTAATTGTAGTGTTCCTCTGGACATGAGGAAGCTGTTAGGATACCAAACCTTGTATGATCAAATTGCTAATGCCCTGCTGTACAGAGGAAGATAACTGAAGACTCAAAGTACCAAGCAACTTACCTAAGATTATTTTTTGAGGTAGTAAGAACTCTAAAATAGGATCTCCAGCACTGTTCTGTTTTATTGCCATTAACTCTGTTCAAATCTGCCCAAGATTCCTCGTTACTCATCCCCGATGAAAATAAGAATATTTACATTATAATTATGGTGACTTTAGCTCATATGATAAATTATTAATAAATATAAGATAAGCAATGAAGATACTTATAGTCAATTAACTGGTGGTTTTATTATAACAACAAAGTATATTTCAAAAATATAGAGCTGGAAACAGAGTTCAAGTATAGTTGTATTATATTAACTGAATACTTATTTCAACTTGTATTTCGGTGTTGGCTCACATAGCCCAGTTTCTGACAAAAACCTGCATATATTCGCAGGATACCTTCTTTCATGATCTTCCACCAAAACATCTTGTCATAATTAGAAGGCTCTTTACCATGCATCAGCCTTCTCTAATTTTCTTCTGATGTTTTCTTTAGTCCACACCCCAGGGTCCTTTGCTTTAGCTTGATTCTTACAGACTCTTATTCCTGTGTCCCTTTCACCTTCCATGTTTTTGATTTAGAAAGCGCACACCTCTATAAACCCAGCCGTCTACACGAGTGCAGTCTTATATGCAAACTGGTGTTCCTAGATGGAGAAAGATACGTGACCATTGTGACTTGTCTCATACAAATTGCATGACCACAGATGTCAGATGAGCAGTCACTGTGGATAAAGACCACACAGTGTAGTCCTGGGAAATCCCTTTCTCATGTGCTCTAGTTTCTCCCCTCAGCACATTATGACTAAGGACAGTGTTGGAAACCCTCCCGTCTGCAGGGTTTTGCGGTGCGCCCCATCTCCTGCACCTTTCACTCAAACTGTGGTCAAGGAAAGGCATCCAGTTCAACGCAGCCACTAGTCGATATCAGCCGCTGATAATGAAGGAGAGCAAGATGGCTTTTCCTTTATTTTTTTAAAAAGTTACATTGACTATCACAATTCTACTCCATTAAATTATTCAAAAGGCTACCGCCAAGGGTGAAAACATGCCTTTAAGGGTCAATGACTGCGTAACTACCAACTCCATCGTTAGGAATTTGTACCTACCGGTATCTTTAGAGTTTGAAGTGTGTGGCTTCACTGTCAGTGTTTGGGAGAGTAACCCTTGAGGTTTTTGCAATTATCCACAGCATGAGCTGTTTCCACTACAATGTCAAGTAGATTATGTAGACTGTGTTCCAAGAATCTTGATGTTTTTCTGTTACTTCCAAACACATGAATTGAAGATGCAATTAGGCACAGATATGCTGGTTGGCATGCAGAGAGCCCCTTCTGCGGGTGTGTGCAAGGCTGGCTCGTCTGTTTATGCCTGTGTCCTGTTCATTCCGTATGGCCGCTCCTAGACCGGGTCAAAGCGTTATTTGGAAAATCTTATGAGGATGTATTTTTCATTAAAGTGTTCCTAGACCAAGAGGTTTACAGCAACCATATGTAGCGTCATGTATAATAGGTTTAACTTGCTTAAAAATAACCTCTGCTTTTAATGACAAATGAAAATATTCACCTGCCAGCCTTTTCTTGCAAAAAAAAAAATTAATGAGAGAAAGAGAAGAAATGAAGATTTTTTTAAAAATCATTTTACCTCCAAACTAGCTTCACATTTGTGAATATGTGATACCCATCAGCTACAATGATAATGGAGAAATTTAGACCATTCACAGTGCACAAAGGACCTATTTAAATTAATTTTATTTTACTATTCCACTATTATCACTTAATAACAGAATTGCTGTTTCAAAGCTACTCTTGGCTTCCTAGGTCTTTTCTTTTTTAATTTTCGTTACAGATAAAATGCTTTAGACTCACTGAGCTGACCCCTCAAGAGTATCCTGTCACAGCTGAGCAGGATCAGCAATCTGTGACTGTCTCGCCACTCTAGGTGAGATGCACTCATTGAGCTCTCCTCATCTTGCAGAGAACTCCCTCACTCTTGTAGATATAGCCAGGGCTGCCTACGTAGTCTTCTGTTGTGGATGAAAACCTGCAAGACGTTTCCCCTTGAGGGTGTTTGCTGACAGGGCTGGTAGGTGAAGAGGAGTTTTTAAAAGCCTGGATCTTAATTTAAACACCATCCAGCAAAGTCGATTAATGTAGAAGAGTTTAGGTTTATAGTTTCCTCAAAGAATACATTTTAAATCGCAATTGTATTAATCTGCAAATAACATCCTTCATGTGAATTTGTTATATGCTAGCAGCATTAAGAATGAGACTAAAAAAAATCTGGTTGCTCCAAGGAGAAATTACTCAGGTAAATCCAAGAAAATAGAACAGTAAATTGCACTATGTGTTCTGTTCGTCTGTTTCAGTTGTGTACTTGTTTGAAACTCATTTTCCCCCTAAGTGGGCATCTCATTTCAAACGGTATTTGCTGAGTAGATAAAATATATCCATAAATTTCCATTAACTGAGGCATAAGTTTTAAATACAGATGAGTTACTCACACACACTGCTTGATACCAAAGGTAATTTTTTAGCACCACATATAACTACTTTATAAATAGGTTAGTCAGCAAAACATTTGATTATTTGTATAACTTTAAAAGAGCAAAATACCTTTTCTTAGATGTCATCTCCAATTATTGGGCTACCTTAAAACTACAGTAAGTAGAATTTGTCACCACTCTGCTCATTTCTCAGGAAATTTACTACCTGGGTCTACACACTCTCTTCACACTACCCTGTGTCTACACACTCCCTTTACTACCTGTGTCTACACACTCTTTACCACCTGTGTCTACACACTCTCTTCATGCTACCCTGTGTCTACACACTCCCTTTACTACCTGTGTCTACACACTCTTTACCACCTGTGTCTACACACTCTCTTCATGCTACCCTGTGTCTACACACTCTCTTTGCTACCTGTGTCGACACACTCTCTTTACTACTCTCTCTTACTTCCTGCTCTCTCTTTAAATAGGAACTGGCCACCATCCTCTTGCTCATAATTTTCCTCTCACAGAGTGAATTTACACAGCTCCTCTGTTGAATTACAAACAACTGGTGATCTTTTTGGTGAAACTTTACTTCTTCATAGCAAATGCTGGTGATGGTATGGAGAAAGAGCAACCTTTGTTCTCCGTCGGTAAAAGGTAAACTGATGAATCCACTATAGGAATGAGTGTGGTGGTTTCTAAAATAGCTAAATAGAGAACTACCATGTGACTCAGCTCTGCCTCTCCTCAGCATGTAGACAGGGAAGTTGCTGTCCTACCACAAAGTTATTAGCATACTTCCATGTTCATTGTTGCTGTATTCACAATAGCTAGGATACTGAATCTGTTTCGATGTCCATTAACATACAAATGGATGGTGAAATATGGTATGTACACACAATGTAATTTAATACAACCATAAAGAAGGATTAAATTTGCTGGAAAATTGATGGAACTGGAAAATATTATGCTACGTGAGGCAACTGAGACTCAGAAAGACACATACCCTAGTTCTTTCTCCTCTGCAGATCCTCTTCTAGTTTTTATATATACATATGGGGTGAGTTTGTGTAGAGGCCAGAAAAGTAGAAAGGGGCTCATGAGAGAGGAAAGGGCTTTCATGGAGAGATGTGGGCAGAACACCTTGTTAAGGGATTTTTGGAGCACATGGGGATTTCGTCCTTGCCTGTGAATCCCAACTTTAAGTTTCTTGTCCATTTATCAAAGGAAACCGTCTCTGAAAGGGTTATTAATTATGAAGCATATTTATGGAAAATTAGCATCCAGGGGAAGGCAAGAATGATTACACACAGAGTGAAGACGGGATCTGAGTGCCAATGCATGAGCAGATCATGGGAGTAAAGAGAAGACATGAGAGGGAGATTTTAAAAGGCCAGAACTCAGACTGGAGGAATGGCTTGGTGGTTAAGGTGTTTGTCTGCAAAGCCAAAGGACCCAGGGTCAATTCTCCAGGACCCACATTAGCCAGATGCACAAGGGGGTGCACATGTCTGGAGTTCGTTTGTAGTGGCTGGAGGCTCTGGCGCACCCATTCTCTCTCTCTTCCTCTTTCTCTTTCAAGTAAATAAGTAAATAAATACAAATTATATTTTTTCTGCCTTCACCTTAGAAAAATAAGGCGGAGATCAGTTAGTAAAGGATCCATAAATTAGAAGAGAGTAAGGAAAAGAGAATGCACTGGGGGAAGGGCTTACCAGAGCAGGGACCTGAGGAGGGGCGTTTAGACACCAGGAGGTGGGGTAGAGCAGCCAAGCTCCCTTGTCCACATGGCCAGCCTCCTTTTTGGTCATTGGGATGGGTTTTACCATCAGGCTCAGGTGGGTAAGGGAGAGAGCTGCTTGGGTATTTGGACTCCTGGTGCTGGTCCAAGAGAGCCGAGCATACTTAGGTGTGTCAATCTGGGAAAGAATTAGGAGGGGCTGTGGAGGAACTGTTCACAGACATGGTGGGTGGGATTGGTAGGGGGACCACCTTTGCCAGGACAAGCGAGGTGGCATTTCCTTGTTCCTTGTCTTTGAGTCCTCCCACCTTGCTTGTCTACCTACTTCAATAAAACACCCTTGCTCCTATTTCTCCCTCAGCATGTGACATGAAATTAAGAGGAAGGGTGGGGGTACTGCCGGTGGAAGGTCTAAGCAAGGGTTGGGGGCCAGGAGACTGTGGTAAGAGAGTCTACTAAAAGAAAGTACGTGTGAAAATGCCGTTGTAGTCATTCGACTTTGTCAGGTACTTATAAATTTTAAAACTTAAATGAGAATCATACTTGCCTTCCACCACAGTAAATAACCCAGGCTCCCTGCTATTGCTGGATTTTCTCTAGTGCTCACACTCTTCTTCTTTCTTCCGAACTCTGCCATCCCTTGAGATTGTATTGTACACTTCTTTTTCAGTTCTTCTTTAGGCGTTTTCATTCACAATCTTGACTCCCATGCCTCTCTTCTGATGATGTTTACTCTTATTCCTCTCTACCAGAGCATTTCCCTGATACCCACACTTTATAGTGAATTGCTTCCCTCATGAACCTCTCATTGCTTCTGTAATGAAACTCAAAACATCCTGGTAAGTGCTCTGCCTTCTCTTACAGAGGTCGGCCTTTTCCGCTTCTCCCATCTCAGTAAGTACAGCCTACCCATCTGGTTGCTCAAGTAGGAAGCTGGGGCACTTTATTTCTTCATTCAGTCTCCCAACCAAAAGTATCTACTAACACTTCATGTCTACTAGACTTCATATTCCATGTTTACAGTGCTTCAAGGGCATGCAGAAGAATAAATATATACGGGACATTGAAAAGAAATCTTTTTAAAACTATTTTGTTGATTTTTATTTATTTATTTGAGAATGACAGAGAGAGAAAGAGGCGGGGGAGGGGGGAGAATGGGTGTGCCAGGGCCTCCAGCTACTACAAATGAACTCCAGACGCGTGCGCTCCCTTGTGCATCTGGCTAACGTGGGTCCTGAGGAATCGAGCCTCAAACCGGGGTCCTTAGGCATCACAGGCAAGTGCTTAACCACTAAGCCATCTCTTCAGCCCAGAAAGAAATCTTTTGTGTATAACCACACATTTACTTTATTTAGTGCCCTCCATTGTCCTCTGAATATCTAAACTCATTTACTATCAGTTCCCCTCATAAAAAGGAACACATTTCAGTATTTCAGTCTATATAATATTTTTGTTGATATATAATTCTGTAAAAATAACTGTTTTACTTTCAATATTTACAAATGTTTTCTTGTTTCGGCTGTTTCTAATTAGAAGACAAGAGTCATTTGAACCACTGTCTTCCTCTGTATAATAGATCAATTGTCACTTATTGACTTCAAGATATTTTTTTAAATAAAACAAAATAAAAGGGGCTGGAGATATGGCTTAGTGGTTAAGGCACTTGTCTGAAAAGCCAGAGGATCCCAGTTCAATTCCCCAGGACCCACGTAAGCCAGATGCACAGGGGGCACATGCATCTGGAGTTCATTTGCAGCGGCTGTTGGTCCTGGCATGCCCATTGCCTCTCTCTCTCCCCCTGCCTATTTCTGTATCTCTCCCTCTGTCTCTCAAATAAATAAATAAGATTAAAAAGAAATAAAAGAAAGCTGGGCGTGGTGGCACACGCCTTTAATCCCAGCACTCGGGAGGTAGAAGTAGGAGGATTGCTGTGAGTTTAAGGCCACCCTGAGAATTCCAGGTCAGCCTGGGCTAGAGTGAGACCCTACTTCGAAAAACCAAGAAAAAGAAAAGCTATTTCTTTGCTTTTTTAATATAGGCTTAACTGTGATGTTTCTAGGTCTCATATTATTGTATGTTAAATGCCTGGGTTTTCTAAATTTCTTAAAGCTGCAAATGTCCATTCTTCTCCCTAGTGAGAAAGATTTGGTCATTATTTTTTCTACTCCATCCTTCTATAATTTTTAAAAATTATTTGTTTATTTATTTATTTATTAGAGAGAAAGAGGCAGATAGATACAAATAGAGAGAGTGAGAATAGGCAAACCAGGGCCCTTAGCCAATGCAAATGAACTCCAGATGCGTGCTCCACTTTTTGCATCTGGCTTTACATAGATACTGGAGAATCAAACCTGGGTTATTTAGCTTTGCAGGCAAGTGCCTTAACCGCTAAGCCATCTCTTCAGCCCTATTATAACTTTAGACCTAAAGACATTGATTTATGTTATAACTTTGTATATGTGCAGGTTAAAGCACCATTAATCATTTTTTCAGTCTTTTCTTTGTGTTTTTCAGATATGAGCATTTGAGACATGAAAGTATGTTTGTGTGTGTGTATACTGTGAAATTTGAAATAAGTTCTAAGAGGTGGTTTGAAAAAGAAGCAGAAATCAGAGCCTTTGACCTGAAAGAAAATCACAGAGCTCAGATCCAAATCCCCCCAAAGCCAGGCTTCAACATGACAATCATCAGGGATTGTTGAGGGCAGTGTCAGGCTAACGTGCAACAAAAAAGATTTTGTCAGGGCAAGAAACTTTTCCCCATACATAGCAAAAAGCTTGACTTGTGTGTATGTGTGTGTGTGTGTGTGCATGTGTGTGTGTGTGTGTAACTTTTATGTGCTGTTACTGTAAACCCCTTGTGTGTACAAAATAAAAATCCGCATAGAATGTATTTTCTAGGAGCAATGTATCCATGTTGGAAAGTGCTTACTACAGAGCCCGGCACTGTCGTTTATGCCCTTGGTCTTGCAAGGCAACGTGGCAGAATTGGTTCTGGGAGGGACCCTTTCCTTTGTTTCCTCTCCAGTGGGAAGAAGAGATACCCAGGTGCACAGCCCACTGCCTGACTGGTGAGGTCTGGCTCCCACTGTGACAGCTCGTAGCTCCTCTCACTGACCTTGCTCATGACCTCCAAAGAGGGGCGACCTTGGGACGTGGGAAGTTTTGATTTTCTTTTTCTTTTTCTAACACTGTCTGTGTGAATAGTAAGTCAGCGTTAGCAGGCAGGAAGCTGAAAAGTGGAATGTGTCCTTTAGTCAAAGAGTTAAGACAAAATTGGTGCATGAAGTTTCCTGCCTACAGCTAATCCAGCAGATACCACCAGTCTTGGCATTTATTTATTTAGAGGATGTCAAAAGTTGTGTTTTCCCAAACCATAGCTGAATGCTAAACTGCTGCCTGTAACCCATTACTGATTGTTACTCTCTGACTGAGAGGAGTAGCAGGGCCAACATCGATGGCTTATAGCTTCATTCTGCTCATCTTTCTCATTCTGAGAATCAACCGCGGTGTGATTTTTCAGTACTGGGAGAGACAGCTTAATGTTCCTTTTGAATCACCGGGCCTTTGTAGCCCTGGCTATAGGTCACCACGCTAAGAATATCAGTATATCCATTAATGAATCAGGGGTAAGTGATTTGAAGATAAGGGTGGTGTTTAGTTCTGGATTAATAAGTTTTTCTTATCTTATACAGAAAGAATAATTTAATGAGAAGTTCATAACACAGGTTTTTATTTGGTGCCTTTGCAAAAAAATATCCATATGGAGGAGTGTTATTTATTAACTCAACTTTTGCAGGTCTAACATTAAGTAAATTAGGACAGAGTGGGGCATATATGCGTGAAATGCCACAGTGAAACTTTACTTCCTATGGTATCAAGAAAAATAGGAAAGGAAGAAAAAAACAAATAGAATACCTCAATTGTAAAAAATGTAAAAATAGACAAAGAAGCTTATTTAGTAGGCAACAAAATAGTAGATTGTCATTCAAAAAATACATAGAGTAACACATGGAGGTCAAAAACAGTGTTTTGTATGTTATGTTTTCTTTTCTTCTCTGTTTCCTGTCAAAGGGATCAAAGCCAGGACATTTTGCATGCTGGGGGTTGGGGTGCTCCTTCCGACCTGCGTCCCAGCCCAGGGTGGTTTTCTTGGTAGGATGAGTACAGAGCTGGGGTCCCCTGTGCACACTGCTTACATGCTTCTTCGTCTTTCCTTCATCAAAGCACAAAGTTATTATTTAAACTATGTGACTGATACATTAAAGACAAACAAATTGTACACTTAACTCCAAAATGAGAAATATATTTGCTTCTTCACTAGTGAATTTTACTTGATAATTCTAGGGTGAATAAACTCAATGTTGAACATCCTTTGTAACTACAGACAATCACTCTGAATAGAAACCTTAATGGACAAAAGAACATAGAAATCTGGCTTGAAATGATCATTTTCTACTAGTAATAATTAATATTACAATGACAAATGCTTCTAAATACTGAAGTAAGAACTTTTGTAATTTTATAATTTCTTAGAAAATCTGAATAATTATTACTATTTCTTTGTTTATAGTATATAATTTGTCCCTTTCAGTATAAATGTCACAGAAGAACCCGTTCACTTAGCTGGTGCTACGGGCTCTGCCCCACAGTAACTCTGAGATGGAAGCTGACCCTGTAACTTTATTGCTGGATTTATATAGCCTGTGCTTTCTATTAAATCATGAGACCCATTGTACTTACATTTACATAAGATATTTCTCATATAAATTGAAAGGACAGTATAGTTTGCTGGTTAATAATTTATTGAGTTGTGGCTAAATTTTGGAATCAAGTTTTTCTCTGTGAATCACTTATTTTTCAGAACAGAGGACTGGGGTCCTTTAGGAAAAAAAATGTTAGGAATGCTTTTTAAGGAAAAATATCCAAGCATATTCATGGCTACCTGGGGGAATAGAACCCGTACTGATCTTAATAGAAACCATTAAATTTCCCATGGTCTTTGTCCAATCTGCCGTTGGACATTCAATCTTGGGGTATTAGTAAAAAAAAAAAAAAAAAAAAAGCAAGCTGTACAGTAAATGAATACATGAACATTTGTTACCAGGCTGTCATTCTTCAGCATCTTCCTTAGAGCTTTAGTTGAACAAAATACCTCTGGTATTCGCCCTCTAGTGGAAGATACCATGCATCATGTGGGTAATTGTCTCTGTTCTGATGAACTAAACCAAGTCTGAAAGGGTGCTTTAGTCATTTGACTCATTTATATTTTCTTTATTCGTAGGGCTGTGAACAACTTGATGACCCAAGGATAGTGTATGTAGTAATGTCAGGGTCAAGACAATCAAGTAAGGGTTTGCTGGAGGAATCGTTAACTTCTGTAGGCGGGTGTATGTAGCCCTGTCCCCGGTGCTCAGCCCCCGCGCAGTCATTGGGGATGAGGAGGAAACAGCTGTTGTCCATGTGGATGCGTTCTCCGGAAGGAGAGCTCTGCTCCACCTGAGGAGGTACTGACCTGGTACCTGCTCATTTCTCCTGGAAGTAAACATTTTTCACTGAGCCCAGAAGGAAAAATCGAATCAGAAACTTGTTGTCTCTGTGTGTGTGTGTGTGTGTGTGTGTGTGTGTGTAGTGGGAACTGGCCTGGGTGTGTGTGTGTGTGTGTGTGTGTGTAGTGGGAACTGGCCTGGGAAGATGGCTCAGTGAGGTAAAGCGTTTGCAGAGCCAAGTGTGGGTGCTTCAGTTGATACCTCTGAAACCCACGTGAGACCAGACCCTGCAGCACAGGTGTCTGTAACCCCAGTGCCTGTGATGAACAGGGAGGCAGAGACGAGAGAATATCCGGAAGTTTTCCTGCCAGCCAGCCTGCAGCAAGAGACCATGACTGAAAGAGGTGGAAAGGGTGAAATCCAAGTTGTCTGATGACCTCCACACATGCGCTGTAGTGCATAGGCACCTGCACATACACATGAACACACACACACACACACACACACACACACACGAAATAATAATCATGGACCTCACAACAGAGTAGAAATCTTGAAAGTACTCTCACTCATAAAGGATTCATAAATATTTATTTTAAAATTAAGATATAAATAGTTGGTTTTACTTTCATTGCCCAATTTTTACCCACACCCCCCCCAAAAAAATCTTGAATTGTTGGAATTAATTACATGCTACTGTACATGTGGGTCTAAAAATAGAAACAGACATATGCTGGCAACTCCCACGTCTTGCAGCTCTAACATGGCAGGGGAAAAGCCCGTGCTTTATGTTTTAGTCTATAGTGTGTTTGTGTGTGTGTGTGTGTGTGTGTGTGAGAGAGAGAGAGAGAGAGAGAGAGAGAGAGAGAATATGAGATATGTGTGTGTGTGAGAGAGAGAGAATAGAAAGAGAATGTGAGAGCTCTCTCTCTCTCTCTCTCTGTGTGTGTGTGTGTGTGTGTGTCAGAGAGAGAGAGAGAGAAGGATAATGTGAGAGGTATGTCTGTCTGTGTATAAGAGAGAGAGTGCACTGCATTTAACCAAAAGAATGTGGACCTGCTTCACAGACTACAAAGTGAAGTAAATCCATAAAACCAAGCAAGACCGAGGGCTGAATCATAGCTCAGTGGAGCCCATCTTCCAGTACCGCACCCACACACAAATAAAACAAATCAGAACCAAAGACGGGCAAGTGAAAAAGTTATTTTACCTGTGTATCACTTATTCATTCAACAAAAATAATTCTAGGACAACCATCTATACTATTAAATGTTATTGATATTAATGAGATTATGTATATACTAATCTTAGTCTTAGCTTAAGTAACATGAATTATCCATACATGATCATATTTACATCTAAAGGTCTACTTCATATCTTTTTAAAATAACATTTGATTTATCACTGGGGTCTAATAATAAATATTAATTTTCTATCGCATAAATAAAAATTTAAGATACCACAAATTTATAATGAATCTAAATAATGTCATGTAGTTATGCTATGATCTTGTCATATGATCAGTGAAAATCATACCAATTTATTAAAAAGGCAAGTTCTTAAAATTAGTGAAGCAAAGGCTTATGATAGTCTACCTACTGACAAAATAATAACACGGTCAGAATTATTAGAAAATCATTATCTACAAATCTTTTGGTATTAAACAGCACTTTCAGTAACTGTTAACAAGTCATTGGAAGGGTAGTCTGTCAGTCACTTTGAACCAGTCTCCATGTGGTGTCTTCAGATGAAAGCCAGTGCTTCCTCCTACTGCACTGTCGTTACACTGATTGCTCAACTGGGACAGAAACCATTCCAGTTCATTGACAGGAGAGCTGAACATAGCCTTCCATTCTTCTAACGCTCAGCTTATTTTTTTTAATGCTTTCTTGCATAGTGGATGCTTATAGGACTCAGTGTCTGAGGTGTGATAGCACTAGCTACATTTTCACATAAATTGCTGTTCTCCGCATAAAATTATTGTACCAGTTGATAAAGCCCAGTGTATGTTTTGCCTTCTAAATGGGCATTCCACAAGCTCAACGGTATCTTCATATTATTCCTAACTGTGATTCATCTTCATTAAGGGGGAGAAGGGAGGAAAACAAATTGCAAGGCAAAGTCCACGTTGGATGAAATTAGCATTTGTTAATAAGGAGAGGATGTGCTCTATACGTTTTGACTTCTCATCTTACGCATCTTAGCACGTGTGTATTGGGTGTTACTGCATCTTACCCAACTTAGCGCACGTGTATTCAGTATTATTGCATCTTACCCATCTTAGCGTGCATGTATTGGGTATTATTGCATCTTACCCATCTGACGCGCGTGTATTGGGTCTTATTGCATCTTACCCATCTAGCACCCATCTATTGGGTATTATTGCATCTTACCCATCTTAGCACACATGTATTGGGTCTTATTGCACCTTACCCATCTTAGCACATGTGTATTGGGTGTTATTGCATCTTACCCATCTTAGCGTGCGTGTATTGGGTGTTATTGCATCTTGCCCATCTTAGCACACATGTATTGGGTCTTATTGCACCTTACCCATCTTAGCACGCATGTATTGGGTCTTATTGCACCTTACCCATCTTAGCACATGTGTATTGGGTGTTATTGCATCTTACCCATCTTAGCACACATGTATTGGGTCTTATTGCACCTTACCCATCTTAGCACATGTGTATTGGGTGTTATGACATCTTACCCATCTTAGCGTGCGTGTATTGGGTGTTATTGCATCTTACCCATCTTAGCACATGTGTATTGGGTGTTATTGCATCTTACCCATCTTAGCGTGCATGTATTGGGTATTATTGCATCTTACCCATCTTAGCACACATGTATTGGGTCTTATTGCACCTTACCCATCTTAGCACATGTGTATTGGGTGTTATTGCATCTTACCCATCTTAGCGTGCGTGTATTGGGTGTTATTGCATCTTGCCCATCTTAGCACACATGTATTGGGTCTTATTGCACCTTACCCATCTTAGCACATGTGTATTGGGTGTTATTGCATCTTACCCATCTTAGCATGCATGTATTGGGTATTATTGCATCTTACTCATCTAGCACCCATCTATTGGGTATTATTGCATCTTACCCATCTTAGCACGCATGTATTGGGTCTTATTGCACCTTACCCATCTTAGCACATGTGTATTGGGTGTTATTGCATCTTACCCATCTTAGCACACATGTATTGGGTCTTATTGCACCTTACCCATCTTAGCACATGTGTATTGGGTGTTATGGCATCTTACCCATCTTAGCGTGCGTGTATTGGGTGTTATTGCATCTTACCCATCTTAGCACATGTGTATTGGGTGTTATTGCATCTTACCCATCTTAGCGTGCGTGTATTGGGTGTTATTGCATCTTACCCATCTTAGCACACATGTATTGGGTCTTATTGCACCTTACCCATCTTAGCACATGTGTATTGGGTGTTATTGCATCTTACCCATCTTAGCGTGTGTGTATTGGGTGTTATTGCATCTTGCCCATCTTAGCACACATGTATTGGGTCTTATTGCACCTTACCCATCTTAGCACATGTGTATTGGGTGTTATTGCATCTTACCCATCTTAGCATGCATGTATTGGGTATTATTGCATCTTACTCATCTAGCACCCATCTATTGGGTATTATTGCATCTTACCCATCTTAGCACGCATGTATTGGGTCTTATTGCACCTTACCCATCTTAGCACATGTGTATTGGGTGTTATTGCATCTTACCCATCTTAGCACACATGTATTGGGTCTTATTGCACCTTACCCATCTTAGCACATGTGTATTGGGTGTTATGACATCTTACCCATCTTAGCGTGCGTGTATTGGGTGTTATTGCATCTTACCCATCTTAGCGTGCGTGTATTGGGTGTTATTGCATCTTACCCATCTTAGTGTGCATGTATTAGGTATTATTGCATCTTACTCATCTAGCACCCATCTATTGGGTATTATTGCATCTTACCCATCTTTGCACGCATGTATTGGGTCTTATTGCACCTTACCCATCTTAGTACATGTGTATTGGGTGTTATTGCATCTTACCCATCTTAGCACACATGTATTGGGTCTTATTGCACCTTACCCATCTTAGCACATGTGTATTGGGTGTTATTGCATCTTACCCATCTTAGCGTGCGTGTATTGGGTGTTATTGCATCTTACCCATCTTAGCACACATGTATTGGGTATTATTGCACCTTACCCATGTTAGCACATGTGTATTGGGTGTTATTGCATCTTACCCATCTTAGCGTGCATGTATTGGGTATTATTGCATCTTACTCATCTAGCACCCATCTATTGGGTGTTATTGCATCTTACCCATCTTAGCGTGCATGTATTGGGTGTTATTGCATCTTGCCCATCTTAGCACACATGTATTGGGTCTTATTGCACCTTACCCATCTTAGCACATGTGTATTGGGTGTTATTGCATCTTACCCATCTTAGCATGCATGTATTGGGTATTATTGCATCTTACTCATCTAGCACCCATCTATTGGGTGTTATTGCATCTTACCCTTCTTAGCGTGCGTGTATTGGGTGTTATTGCATCTTACCCATCTTAGCACACATGTATTGGGTCTTATTGCACCTTACCCATCTTAGCACATGTGTATTGGATGTTATTGCATCTTACCCATCTTAGCATGCGTGTATTGGGTGTTATTGCATCTTACCCATCTTAGCACACATGTATTGGGTCTTATTGCACCTTACCCATCTTAGCACATGTGTATTGGGTGTTATTGCATCTTACCCATCTTAGCATGCGTGTATTGGGTGTTATTGCATCTTACCCATCTTAGCACACATGTATTGGGTCTTATTGCACCTTACCCATCTTAGCACATGTGTATTGGGTATTATTGCATCTTACCCATCTAGCGCACATGTATTGGGTGTTATTGCATCTTACCCATCTAGCACGCGTGTATTGGTTGCTATTGCATACTTGTTTTCACCGCGCAATGTGCTGTGGAAGAAGGTCCACAGACAGTCAGGTAAATTAACTCAGTAGATAAAGGGCATTTAGGAAGGTCAGCTTCTGACAGTTAACCAAAAATGCACTTGGAAAGCTTGCTTCAGAAATAATTTCTGTTTATCTTTTATCATTAATTTTAAAGTTGGTTAGCCTAAAGTCTAACTTTAAAATGTACAAATTACATTTTGAAAATAAATACTTGCTTTAAAGTTAGGTTATTTTTAGCAGCGAATTATCCATGCTATCCCTCTAAACAGAGCATAGAACATATTTATTTTTTTATTTCTTCAGTTGTTCTGCTAGGCTAAGATTCAAAATAGGTTACCAGTGAGGCAAAAGAATTTTTGCCTAGTTTTGCAAGAGTTTTATATATACATTCTATAAATAGGGAAAACTTTCTTTTGGTAAACCAGCTCAGATGCAAGAGTCATGAATTTTAAAATGGAATAACCTGTTAAATGTTTTCACACTCAAACCATGCGCACTTCTCTTGTGTCTACTGTTGTTTTCCATCAGCAGGGGTCCTCGTACTGTTGTTCCAGGTGCTTCGATCTTTCATTGCTCTTAGACAGTTGTTTCCAAGTGGGATTCCAGGTAAAATAACAGTCCTCTCCAGATCAATCAGAGTTTAACCTAAATAGCCTTATGCATTCTCTGCCCTTTCCTGGCACTGAACTTATATCTGATTGACTCTACATCATAATAGAAGGCCTAGCCTAAAATTTAAAATAGCTTTGCCAACTTCTGGATGATGTCATAAGTTTGTAATAAGGAAGTGAAGTGTTCTTCACCTGTGTTCCTGTATCAACTACTCAGAAGGTCCACAAAAACAGGAGAGAGGAGACAAGTAATCTAAGAGCTGCAAGAGGACTCAAGAAAGAAAATCCAGGAACAGAAGAGTTCTTAAGTATTTGTTCCTTTCTACAGAGTCGTAACCTCATAACAATCATGCTTTGGCAATGACTAACCCCAATACTTCTTAGGGACAGAGTATATAGTTTAGTTTTTATTTTCCTGTCAATCTCAGAAATGAGGCCACGTAGTCACAGCAAGAAAGCAAACGCCCCTCAGGAGAGATAATAATGAACTGGGGAACGTCTGAGTTGCTGGGTTGAAGGGTTTGTTGATTGAGCCCACCAGGATCAGTGGCTTGAAGGGAAGGCCTTCCCCTTGAACATAAAGACTAGCTGAGGCAAAAATGCAGACCAACAGAGCTCCAGGGGAAACCGCAACTAGCTTAGACAGATCTAATAGCAAAGACATAAATAAATGTGAGTCATAAGTAAATCCTAACCTTTACTAAAAGTATTAGTAAAACATGTTGGAAGGAATGTGAGGGAGGATAAATCCATTAGTCACTGATGATCTTAACTTGTGGGAAAAGAGTGAGTGCATGAATTTCAATGAGGAATGAAGGGTGGGTAGCCACCAAGTAAGGAACTGAATACGTAGGTCTGTGGTTAAGAGAGACTGTACAGAGACACTGGGTCAGCGTGGAGAAGGGGTCACTTCACCTCTCTGGGCTCATTTCCTGTTTGTGAAATGATAGACTGAGCTTGAAGGATGTATAATGTCCTTTGATGACTTTTTTTTTTCTTTTTTTTTGGTTTTTCAAGGCAGGGTCTCACTCTAGCCCAGGCTGCCCTGGAATTCACTCTGTATTCTCAGAGTGGCCTCGAACTCACAGCAATCCTCCTACCTCTGCCTCCCAGGTGCTGGGATTAAAGGCGTGTGCCACCATGCCCGGCCTCCTTTGATGATTTGAGACGCTATCATCCAAAACTCCAAGCCAAGCTGAATATAGATCTACATATAGAAAAGAAATAACACTACAGTTAAATTATATTTTATCAGAAAATAACACTTTTTGTTAAGGGTATATGATAGACAAAAATAATTCATTAAAAATGGACTTAACACTATTAAAGAGAAAAGCAATTTCCAAGCCAGTAAAACTTGACGTTTTAAGGAACACCTTCTGCTGAAGAATGCTGGGCCCTGATTCAGGATTTTCAAGCCTGAGGTGCATTCAGATCACCCGTATCACATCCACATTCAGATTCAAGTCCTGGAGCAGGGAAGGTTTAGCGTACTATTTCTGACAAGCTTCCTTGTGATGCCAGTTCATTTTTATATTAAGTATATATTATATTTCATGACTTATGGTTCAAGAAAGCCATTCTGTGTTTCATGATAACCCAACTTTAGGCAGTGGTAACAATGACACCCACCCAGCGCTACCTTTGCACCAGGAGCTTCCTCCTCAAGTACAGAACAGTAGTCTTGACCCCATCTCCTGAGAGGTGGATAGATTTCACTCACTTATTACACACTGGATGGATAAGTCATGGAGCATTCAATGTCTTTTAGAAAAAAAAAATTATTATCCAAACTGTTGAAGCATGCTTCATTGGTGCAATTCTGTAACTAAACAAGTATACTTTAGATATTTTGAAATTTTTCTCATCCGGAACATTTCATCACCTAGATAAAAACATTTAAACAACGTGTCCGTCTAAATTCACACATTTTTCCACCTTTAGGCATGACTCAGTCTATTCTGTTGGACTGAACGTGAATGTTGAATGCTGCGCAGGCATAGAGGAAAAGGTCTTATTACTGTTCCAAAAAAAAAAAAAAAACTTATCTAGGTATTTATTTCCATGTATCACTTGAACCCTCACTTGAACCCACTCAGCGGGGTCACCATTTAATGATTGTCACCTGTGTTATTTTTCACATTCCAGTCATGCCAATGGCCCTAGAAAGGAGATTTAATGTCACCATCAGCATGAGTTCCTACCCCTCCAGGCACTGGTGTGCATGTTAGGGTATTTTGTTTACCCATCAAAATAAGGAATTTGGGAGAGAAAAGAGGTCCAATAACACATCATGTGTTGGGCTGCAAGTGGTCCCTCCTTTGCAAGTTTTGTTTACTGACAGTTTTCAGGGCTGTAAGTGGCTTCCTTATTTAGCTACTTTAGACAACTTTTCATTATCTCACATTTTCTAAACGCCAGTGGTTTGTGCTTCTTCTGCCCTACCCTTTCAGAAGCTCGCAGTCGATGCCTTGTCCTAGAAGAGAGGTGTCAAGCGGCTGTGCTGCCTAAAATGGTTTCAGCTCAACAAAAGAAATCTTAAACAAGGACCCGTTCTGGTTGGCTTTGTGACACTCCGTCCTCTTAGCATTAGTCCCTTTGAAAATAGAAACAAAGTTATTGTTCTGTCATTCTTTCCTAAGCATGTATTTGTGATTCTTCATTTCCTATATATTTTTGTTGATATTTGAGATGTAACTCGTGTGTGTGTGTGTGTGTGTTCAGAAGAAAGTAGGAAATACATTAAGACTTAAGATTGTTGTTTCTAAATTTTCTCTCCTTGTAAAGATGAATTAAAAACATACGAGAAAAGACTACTTCATTCTTCACAACTTCATGAACTGGACTGAATAAATCTTGAATTCTCTTGGCACTAGCCTTTCTTTTGAAGGTCTGACTCTGTGTGGGCTCCCAAAAATGAAAAATGGATTCCTAGTATCTCTGGCCTCTACTTAATAATAACCAGTGATTTGAATGCAAATTCATAGAAAAATATCCTCTGATGAAAAGGGAATTTATAATAATATCTATTTTAAGATCAGAAATGCCAGTGTTTCCATCTGGCCCATTTTTATAGTATGGGATAGAACAAAAGCCATGAGAAGATATAGTGAACTGAGCTGGAATGTTGTAGAAAAACTCACTTGTCATTTATCATTTTCTTCTAAGCCAGAAAAGGCCATTACCTATGCAAATTTCAAACAGCTAAATTCATTGCCAAGCAGGCACTGGTACACATTTATCTGTTCCTAATGTCTTCTCTTCCCTTGAGTTCCTCATGGAAAAACAAAAGAATGGTACAGAATTTACAAAAAGGAGCAATGATTAGGAGTAATTTATTTGGCTTACCTACAGAACATACTAACTATATATTTTTTTCATTATTTAAGTTTGCTTAGCACTATGTATCTAGAATGTGTAAGTTTATCTAGGGGGCTCAACTTAAGAATGGAGATCTTTGCCATAATTTCAAGGCCACCCTGAGACTACATAGTGAAGTCCAGGTCAGCCTGGGCTAGAGTGAGACCCTACCTCAAAAAAACAAAAAAAAAAAAAAAAAGAATAGAAATATTCTTAAGTTTATTTGTGAAATAAATAGTTGTCACTGGCAAATTTCTTAACTTTCTTAACATAATAGAATATTAAGAGTTGTGCCTAAATCTTTCAAAGGGATTAAATAAAATATTACTACTGCCTTACATTAAAATGAGTGTGCAAAATATCCATAGTTTGTACTTATTTCTATATAATAGGGCTTATTGGTAGAAATCCTTGAACTATAATCCAGCATCTGACAAATAATTTTGGTAGGTAACTTATTGAGTCAATATGGAGAGTTTTAGAAGGAAAGAAGTACTATTACGCTAGCAGCACATCACCAGCATAAACTACAAGTGTAATGAATTGTCCTCATCTTGGAGGCAATTTTTCCTGTTAAGCAAGTATTTTATTTTTTAATATTTTATTTTTATATTTGCGAGAGAGAGAGAGACAGAAAGAGGGAGATAGAGAGAGGAAGAGAGAGAGGGCATGCCACTGCCTCTAGCCACTGCAAATGAACTCCAGTTGCATGTGCTATCTTATGCATCTGGCTTATGTGTGTATTGGGGAATTTAACCTGAGTTCTTAGGCTTTTAACCACTAAGCCATTCCTCCAGCCCTAAGCCAGTTTTTAATTTATAGCTATCGGAACAACAACAAAAAAAAAAAGATAGAAAAAAGACAAGCAAGGGCTGGAGAGATGGCTTAGCAGTTAAGCGCTTGCCTAGGAAGCCTAAGGACCCCGATTCGAGGCTTGATTCCCCAGTACCTACTTACGCCAGAAGCACAAGGTGGCGCATGCGTCTGAGTTTGTTTGCGGTGGCTGAAGGCCCTGATGCGCCCATTCTCTCTCTCTCTCTCTCTCTCTCTCTGCCTCTTTCTTTATCTGTTGCTTTCAATTAAATGAAAATAAACAAAAAATGAAAAAGAAAAAAGACAAGCAAGAGAAAAGTATATCAAGTTAATACTTGTGTTCTAAAATTTCACTTTTTCCAAAATAAATTTTGACTTCATTACTTTGTATTTTAGCAATTAGAAGTATTTTCCTTCATGTGTTTTCGGATAACTTCACTATAAAGTAAACATTACCTTTTTATTTTTATTGATTTTTGTATATTAAATCTGTGTCTACTTTGTTAGGAAATTCAGAACTCAGGTCTTTCTCCATACTGCAGACAAATAATCAAACTGCAGTGTTTCTTACATTTGTTTACCTTGTTACCAATGTGTTATTTTTGTGAGTCTGACAAATACATACATATATGTGTGTGTGTGTGTTTTAGTTATCTTTTCATTAGTGTCAGATACCATTACAAGTCTTGCCATTCCTTAGGCTATGTGCCATATCACTTCTATTCTCTTCTTGAAGATTCTAAGAATTTTCCACATTCTGTGCTCCAGTGATTGGTGTTTGTTTGGGTGCTGTGTGACCTAGCACATCAACACTCCAACATACAACCTTCAAAGGCACAGAAAAGATCAATTATAAACAAAAATTTGGGGTAAAAAAGTTAACAATGAAGACTGCCCCTTGTTACAGCCTAACTGTGTGATGGTGTCTCAATTATGCTTTCATTGATGGACAAAAACCTGAGAATCAGCTGACCAGAGGAAAGGGGCTATTTCAGGCTTACAGAATCCAGGGGAAGCTTCATCATGTGGAAGAAGCTGGCTCACTCCAGCATGAATCACAGCAGAGTGAGAGACATCAACACACGCAAAGACCAATAGTCAGAGCTTCAACTGCTCTGGGCCTACCTTAGGGCTGGGCTACAAATCCCCGCCCCAGTGACACCTCTGCCAACAGACCACTGGACGCTTAAGTTGCAAACTTAATCAAATATACGTCAGACCATTGGGGACATACATTTGCATTCAAACCAAGACAGGTTACGAGAATGGGCAGTTGTATAATGGCTTTAATAAGTTTCATTCCAGTGTCTCCAGTATGTTAGATAAATATTAATGTCATTCAGGGTTGGGTTTAATGTACAGGATATGTTCATCATATGCATGTTCCACAGTAAGAAAGTCATAATTTGACTCACTTTTCAGTCAGTAAATAAATAGTAGTTATCACAGTAGTACAATGTCACTAGATTACTTCTGAGTTTATCAGAGTGATTAAAATGAACCAACCAACATAAATAAATGCTGAAATAAGTGTAAAACCTTAGCAGAGTGGACTGGAGGTGTAGTTCAGTGACTGAATACTTCCAAAAAATCCAGGAAGGTATAATTTTCACAGTCAAAAAAGTTAACGATTGCCTCAAAAATGTTGAGAAAAAGGTAATTTCAAATATATGCATATTTTATATGTTATATAGGTAACTGATTTAGGTAGGAAGAATAAAAGGTGAGTCAGTAGAGTACCCTTACTGTTAAAAAGACATAATATTAAATTATATCTTAAAAATAAGTATAAAAACTTGTATGAGGAGGCCTGGAGAGATGGCTTAGCGGTTCAGTGCTTCCCTGTGAAGCCTAAGGACCCCAATTTGAGGCTCAATTTCCCAGGACCCATGTAAGCCAAATGCACAAAGCAGCACATGTATGTGGAATTCATTTGCAGTGGCTGGAGACCCTGGCACACACACTCTCTCTCTCTCTCTCTCTCTCTCTCTCTCTCTCTCTCCCTCTTTCTCTCTCTGTCTGTCACTCTCAAGTAAATAAATAAAAAATAAACAAAAAAATTAGAAATGAAACTTGTATGAGGAAAACAGAGTATATAGAATTATTTATTCCATACTATTAAAATATGCTTGTTTTATTATTTCAAGTTCTATGCCATTCCAAAGTCTTTTTTAACTTCAGCATGATATTTATTTGTAATACAAAAGGTGAAATTTTTATAATCCTACATTTTTGCCTTGAAATTTTGTTCTATAAATCAGGTCATATCTGTTATTCTACAAAGTAATTAACTTCTGTTCATTGATTAAAGTCTTCTGGGGGAAGAGAACTAGTTGTTTGATTTTACTGGTCTCATGAGTATAGACACAAATGAGTAAGGTAAACCTGAGCAGGAATGGCAAATAAAACTAAGAACATTTTCTTGTGGCTTTTGGGTAGAAAGCTGATGTCATAACCAGAGAAAATGGAGAGTTTGGTTAAAATTATTTACATTCAAACATGACTGTCTATTTCTATATTTGCTGTCATTATATTTCCAATTAATTCTTGGAAGCCTATTGATAAGAAACAACAAATAATACTTTAGAAACAAATAGCAACTTCAGCCAAACCTGTACCGAGGACCTTGCATAGACTATGACAAAAACAGTCCACTGTGCCAGAAACCACTTTCAGAACTCACTTGCTAAGGGTCAGCTCGCCTATTTATTATGGTGATTTTCCAACTACTTCACATTAGAATTTACTTTGCTGAATTCTACTCACAATACCAAATACATGAGGCATCAGAAATGTGACATGAGAGTCAGTCTGCATATATAACAACAAATTTAAGAGAAAATGTATAGTTCACTTTTTATTTGTACTTTTAAGTACAAACATGATGTAAAGGTGTTACATAAAAGAGCTAAAGCTCTTGCTTTTGATGAGCCATATAGAGTAAGTTTATTTCAGTATATGTTTTATTAGATATAATTTCAAGATACTACTTTGTACTTTTGTTATATGGCTACTTGACAAAATATGGTTATTTAACAAAAAAAGGACTGCATTAATTATTGCAGTGTGCAGTAATTTCCTTCCTGTTACCAACTTTGCCAAAGAATTACCTATTAAGTCAAAACAGGCAGTCATCTGAATGCCAGAATAGTTTGAATTAACTGTGTTGATGAGCAGAAAGTGACATATTTGGGAAGAGTAGGAAGAGTACTAATTGGCTTTTTCAGTATCCATTATTGCTGAGACAAAACACCTGACCAGAAGTAACCGAGGGAGGGAAAGAGTTCATGATGACTTACCGTTTCAGAATGTACAGCCCATGGAAGTGGGGAAGAGTGACAGGACCGGAAAGTCAGTGTCACATTGTCACACTCCAGGACGCTTTCCAGCAGGATTCAGCCTCTGAAAGGTTCTGCGTGTTGTCAGCTAGGGATTAGTTATCCATATGCATGAGGCTGTGGGGCAGTTCACATTCAAACCAGCACACGGCCACTGCGAATGGAACTGACCGAGTTTAGCACACTGGCCTTCCTGCAGAACGCTCTACTGGTAGACTTAACATAACCTAAGCATGGGTTATATTATTATGGCAAACTATTGAAATGCAAACAAATAGATACTTCCTCAGCATTAAAACGAATTGACTAACTTCTCCTCTCCTTTTTCTTTCTTCCACTGTCTTGTCTTTTGTCTTTTTATCCCCCATTAAGACCTTTATTAAAGAGTGCTTGCAGTTTGTGGACTTTCCTTTTTAAATCAAGTTGTAAACCTTTTATTACAAATGAAAAACGAAGTTCTTAAAAATCTCAGCTTGACAAGATATAAAACAATTTGAAAACCTTTAAAGGTGTATTGAGAAAAACTAGGCTTAAAAAAAAAAAGGCACGTTTCTCATTACCAAAAAGATACATCTTTAGGTAAAAATAACGAAATCCCCTGTGGTATAGACAATGCAGACAGTTCTGGCTTATCTGGTCAGTGGGCAAAAAGCAAGCACTTAAGGTCTTCAGCCCCAATCTTTTGTTCATTCTTAAATTATTTTTATTTTTTATTTATTTGAGAGAGGGAAAGGGAGAGAGAGAGGGGGGGGGGAATGGGCGCACCAGGGCCTCCAGCCACTGCAAAGGAACTCCAGACACCTGCGCCCCCTTGTGCATCTGTCTTATGTAGGTCCTGGGGAATCGAACCAGCATCCTTTGCCTTTGCAACCAAACGCCTTAACCACTAAGCCATCCCTCCAGCCGTCTTCTGCTGATTTCTTGTTGCTGGAATTTCATATTCATTTCTTCCTGTAGCATGACTAAGCCGGATGGTGGTAAAGATGGTAAGCCCGCACGTCCTCAGCACCGCCTGCTGAGCCTCGGGAATGGACGAATTTTCAGCTGGTGGATCGGCTGCTTTTGTCTCTTTGCCTCTTGCGGTTTAGGGTTCTCTGGGCATCTGCGTTGTGTAGTTGAAGTTGCGGGGTCCCGATGTTGAGGAGGCTGAGGACCTTGGGCGTCGCCTCCTTGATTTTCCTGTCCCGTCCTCTGTGCGCTGTCTGTCAAGGGGGCCCTGCGGAACCCTGGTCTACAACCCGGTGCACAAGCCCTCTGACCCGCCTGCCTTGCTCTCCTGCACCCTGGTCGTGGGCACCCATCACTGCTGCCTGTACGGAGCGAGGTGGGGTGCTGTGGTCACTCTCAGTGTCCTGGTTTGTACTCCGCGGGTAATGACGTGCAGGGAAGCGTCTGCAATGGTTGCGGTCGGCGGCTCGTTGACCTGCCTTGGCCTGGAACCCCAGCAGCACCTCCTTCAACAGCATCCGACCGCACAGCGTCCCCAGCGTGTCCAGCAAGGCGAAGGTGCTTCCCGGGGTCAGCCCTCTTCGTGGCTGTGTGGTGTTCAAACGCGCCTTCCTCGGTGTCGTTCCTGTTGCTGAAACCACGTCCATTCCTTGCACTGAGCCATTTTGCTGTTCGGAAGACCTTCCTTCGGACGCCCTTCTGGTCCCCGCAGGCACGACCCCCAGACGGTGGCTGGTTGCGATGGTAACTAGGATGGGGGACAGTGCTGGGGCTGCCCAGGGCTTTTTTGCCCGTTTTAGGACTCCGAACTATCAAGATGCAAGCTTTGTGGGTGGTGGGTGGTTAGATGACATTAAAAGAAAAAAAAAATCATTCTTTTAAAACAGTTTCTCTCAGCCGGACGAGGTGGCGCACGCCTTTAACCCCAGCACTCAGGAGGCAGAGGGGCAGAGGTAGAAGGATCACCATGAGTTCAAGGCCACCCCGAGACTACATAGTGAATTCCAGGTCAGCCTGCGCTAGAGTGAGACCCTACCTCAAAAAACTAACCAAAAAAAAAAAAATTTTTTTCTCTCTAACAAATATAAAAACTACTGATACTATGTTTACAATATAATGGTTAATTATATTAAAGTTTTAAATGTTTTATTTATTTATTTGACAAAGAAAGAGGGGGAGAGAGAGAGAGAGAATGAATGGGTGTGCCAGGGCCTCCAGCCACTGCAAACGAACTCCAGATGCGTGTTACAATTGTCCAGCTTTATTATTGTTAATCCATTGATTTATAAAGTCAACTTTATCATAGGTGGGCATGTGTAAGGAAAATGATAAGAGACTGGATTTGTTATAATTTGCAGTTATAGAAATACTCCATATATCTCCTCCAGATAGGGGAAGTCTTACAATTCCAAGACCATTCAGAAAATGAAAACCTGTGTGCTGGAAGTGTTAACAGAAAGAAATTGGACTGAGTTGAGACTGAGATTTGAAAGTCATTTCCTCCGCTGACATCTGATTCTGACCTTTAAGATTCTGGTCACCTACGGCCTCAGTGTACCAGTTGCTTTCTCACTGCTGTGGACAGATACCTGACGGCCACAAGTTATATAAGGAAAAGGCGTTTGATTTGTCTTACAGTTTCAAGAGGAAGTGTCAAAGTCACATTCTACTCACAGGCAGGAAACAGAGGGCAATCAGGAAGTGGAGCCAGGCCACAGGCAGTCAGGGCCTGCTCCCAGTGACCCTCTTCCTACACAATGCCCCACAACCTTCCCCAGACAGTACCACCTGGATGGGGCCCAGAAACACAGGACCCTATGGGAGATATTTTACATTCAAACCATAACGCTTGTTGTACAGTAAGCAGCCTACATTAAAATGGATAATTTAAAAAGAAAAAAGAAAGGGACTGAAGGGATGGCTTAGCCGTTAAGGCATTTGCCTGCAAAGCCAAAGGACCCAGGTTCAATTCCCCAGGACCCACCTTAGCCAGATACACAAGTGGGCCCACACGTCTGGAGCTGGTCTGCAGTGGCTGGAGGCCCTGGTGCACCCATTCTCAATCTCTCTCTCTCTCGCTCTCCCTCTTTCTCTCTCCCTCTTTCTCTGTCAAATAAATAAATAAATAAAAATAAAATATTAAAAAAAGAAAAAAATGCACAATAACTCAAAATTTAATTTCTTTATAAAAAGTACCATAGCAAAAATATTTCATAAAATGTGAGTTTATCTGCCAGTCTCATCATTTCCTATCTGAGTCTTGGGAAACTCAAAGGTTCCCAGCAGCCAGCATGAATGCTAATGTCTATGAACTAAGCTTTGTTGTGAGGAGAGTTCATTCAGAGACCGTTTACTCTTTATATAGCATCATTTTAAGTTTGATTATCTTGTGTTCATAAACCTGGCACTTGAGTGGCAAATTGGAAAGGGTCAATAGGGCAGTCACAAACTGGAGCAGTGTATGGAGAAATGTGTGAAGTACCATGCAGAGGTGAGCTGCTGCCAATAGCAAGCCTGAATGATGATTGACAGGATCTATGCTGGAGAAAATAAGTAAATTGTGTCATACAACACATAGGCGATCTCGAGTCTTGATAGGTGTATTAGTCAGCTTCAGGTTCACTGAGATGAACTTCCAGACCAGGCACAGTTATGGAGGAAGGGATTTATTGAAGCTTACAGATCCAGGGGAAGTTCCATAATGGCAGAAGAAACTGGCCTGCCTTCACAGGCCCAAACAGAGAGAGAGAGAAGTACAAGCCTAAAGGTCAAAAGCCACGGCACACTTCAGGAACTCCAGCTAGGCACACTTTGCATATCTTTAGACTGTAATCTGAAATCCACCACCACACCTTAAGATCCACCCAGTGACACTGCCTCCATCCAGATGGCTAGAGATGCAAACTACAAACAAATAAACAACTGAATACATTGGGGGCCATCTATTCTATTCAAACCACCACAATAGGTGAGGCTCTTTGCTAATAAATAAGCATACTCCAATAATTTCTGAGCACCTCACAGAATGATACCACCTATGTGCTTATAGAAATGACTAAGTTATCAAGAAAATGTCCGTTTATGTTCTATATTGTATTTGCTGAGAAGGTGACATACTTGAAACATGTTTTATTCTAAGTGCCAAGCTAGTGTTAGTTTTATTATAATGAAGCTTGATTTGATGTCAGGAGAGCAAGCAACATGCAAAGCAATTCAAAGGTCCTCCATCTAAATGAACTAAACATTGAGAACCCAAGTGGCAGGCGCATGAGGACTAATGGGCAAATATGTAGAAATATGTATATCTCTGTGTGATCCTGAATAAGTGACAAAATACCCCATTTTTGAAGTTCAATTAATTTTTATAATCCACAGTTGAAGCAACTAAGATAGAAAAACATTAATTCATTTTGTCCAATGTTTAAACAAAATGATGATATACTTGCATTGTATTAGAATTTCCTAAAAACAAAGCATTTTCAGCAATGTATTTGTAACTAAAAGACATTAAGTATGTTACATACTAATATTCAAACCACACTATATGCTTAGGTGATATGCTAAAAACATTTAATAATGTGAAAGTGAGAGTCTACAGGAAGCAGATAGAGCTGGAAATACTCATCAATGAAAGCACAGTTAAAATTCAAGCCAAAGATTGTTCAATATCTTTCCTAAAATATTAATTGGAAGCTCCTCCAATGGCAAATTAACTGACAGAGTGAAAATAGGAAGCGGACAGTCTTTTTTTTTTTAAGCTTTTGCCAGTCCAGGTATAAAAACAATAGGTCTTCAGAATCCACCTGAAAATTAATTTGAGTGTTCAGTCTCCTATGCCAGCTTTTTTCAATTGTCAGTTACAGAACCGATATTTTACACTGAATTTTAAATAAAGATAACTACTTTCCAACCTCAATGGCAGACATTTCGGGAATGAAAAAGCCCATGGTCCAGAAGCTTTAACGCCATGGAAGGTTTTGGTAACCATATCTCAGAGCCAGGGCATCTGAGGAGAATGCGCCAAAGCAACTGGATGGTGAAGTGGTCAGCCGGCAGCGTCAGGTTAGTGGGACAGCTTGGCTTCCCCAGACCAGCGCACCGTTTACTCAATGACCCTTTTGTGCAGCTGCGAGAGAAAGACAAGAATGCAAGAGACGGCCAACTGTCAGCTGCCAATAACTTTCCACAGAGCTTCTGAGAGACATAAAAATCAGTCACTGCGTTTTCTTTTAGAGGACATACATTAGGCACCATGCAGCATGTGAAGCTCACAACAGTTCTCTTTGGAAACTGATCACATTGCCACCTTGATGGGCAAGTTTGTCCACCCTTCTGCAGTGCCTCTGCAGCCTCCCCAGAACTGAGCGGGGCCCTGGACTCGCCGACCATTTCCAGAAACATTTCTGGAGTCTCAAATTCAATCAAAAGCTGCTCTCAAAAGGAGAAAAATCAGGATGAATTCAAAGCACACCATTCTGAGCCCTTTTGTACATGTAAATTTTTGTCCTTGCTTCATCAGAGCTCCACTTGGTAAGCTCAAAGCATTGCAACGTGATTTGGGGAGGAGCTGTCTAAATTCTAGCTTTTGGTTTTTATCTTTCTGGAAGTGGCAGTATCTAATAAGGAGGGCGTGAATGTGTTAAAGTCAAAATGCATTTTGCATTAGCAACTTGTGTTGAGAACTCCAGGCACCTACCACCACCAGAGCTAATATTTGCTTTGGACGGTTCTGATTATTTAGTCTCAAGCTTTACCAAAGAGCTAACACAAAAAGGCCGCCTTCCTATTTGCCTAGCTAGTGTGTGATTTCACACTTCGTGTTGATACGCTCCTGCGGAGACTGGAGGGTTCGCTGTTCCTCACATGAGCAGTGTGCTTAGCTGTGTTGGGAAATGTGATCTCTGCCTGCAGGGTTGAGCAAACTTGCTGGGACTCATATTGATTCCACTTTGCAAGCTTCTCCTGTCTCTCTCTCACTAGGCCTCCTTTGATTCCTCCCCGCTGCCCATTTCACAATGATTGCATAACCCGCGAGCACTTCAGCTTTCTAACGGGGATACCTGACCCTTGTCCCTCCTCCAGCTGCTTTTGCTCCTCGCTGCAGCTCACAGTGTTTATCGAGAGCAAGAATCTGACAACTTACTGCCATCCTCAAAATAACCTCAGATTCCTCTCAGTGCCTCCACATTCTTCGAGAAATAAGGCCTAAATTCTTTAGGATTTCATTTAAGGGCTTTCCAAATATGGCTCCCAGGGTTCTTTTCTGATCACTTCGCTCCATTACCTCTCACCGGACTGCCCGCAGCCGTTATTGACGTACAAGACTGCTCTCCTTTGGCCACATTAGTTCTTCCGCAGGGAGTTAACCGCATCGCTCTTTCCACTTGAAGACACCCTCACCCGTGGAGATGTCGTGTGCATGTTCTTTCTTGGGCAATATCTGCTGTATCCTCTTCCTCATCCTTCTGCTCCTACAACAGGAGCATACACCCTCTGATACCCTAATAAAGAAAGGCCAGAATGATACAGTGGTGGCTATTGAGTATGTAATATATCAAAAGTGCTTTTCAAAGAATATATATGTGTATGTACATTCATTTATTCTATTTGTGACAACACTGTGGACTTTATTGTTGTCCTTAATATTAAGGTTGCAGGATATAAATGCTTATCAGTTACGTGACGCCTGGAAGTCGTCTTGCTTGTTAGTGACAGAGCTTGCTTCTGGACCACAGAGTCTGAGCCCAGAGAGATGCTGCTCTTATTTGATTTCTTTCTGCTTATAGATTTTATTCTCCTTGGAAGACAAAACTATTTTTGTATCTGCAAACCAAAAGCTTCATGCCCAATTTATTTGAATTACTGTGAATCAAGATCTTAGATTAAGAAAGCTTCATTTCTAAAACATTAAAGAAAAAAAAAATCAGAAAAATATTAAAGCATAATTGGCCCAATCAATAATAAAACATGTATCATTCTATTTAAATATACCTCATGACCCTATATATTATTTAGTATATCTTTTACAGTTTCCTGATTGTATCAACAAAGCTGCATAACTGTTTCACCTGTACTTACTGTGGTCTATTCTCCAGGCACACTAATGATTTCCCATTTTCAGTAAATTTCAGTAGCTTTCCCATAGATATCATGAGAAACTGTCTTACAGATACAGAGGTTTAAAATAAAACAGCACTTCTTCAGTGATATCACTCATAAGTTAATGTGTTTCCATTATTTTCTTTGACTATACACATTTATATTGCTAACTAGAAAGTAAGATGTTGGGGCTGGAGAGATGGCTTAGTGGTTGGGCGCTTGCCTGTGAAGCCTAAGGACCTCGGTTCGAGGCTCGATTCCCCAGGACCCATGTTAGCAAGATGTACAAGGGGGCGCACTCATCTGGAGTTCGTTTGCAGTGGCTGGAGGCCCTGGCGCACCCATTCTCTCCCTCTCTCTATATGCCTCTTTCTCTGTGTCTGTCACTCTCAAATAAATAAATAAAAAATGAAGAAAAAAATTTTTTTAAAAAGTAAGATGTTGTGTTGGGATATTTCTGTGTAGAGTAGCTCATAGTTTTAAAATTAGAGGCATGAATTTATGTATTTCTCAATAACCACGTCTATAAAGGACTGCTACTTATTTATAAAGTAATCATTATATATTTGTTGACTGTCATGTACCAATTGTCATATTTAGATGTCAATTTTTTTTTTTTGTAATTCACAAAGCAATAAAATATTTTTAGATTGACTTGAGGGGTGGTCATCTGTTCTAAATGCGCGGACGGGTAGACCTGTGGCTGAAGGACACTCACACAGAGCACAGGCATCTTTGAAGGACTCTAAAGATGAGCTATGCAGACAGCACCATACTGAAAGCATGCCAGCCTTCTCCATTTGCTCTCTTTGGATTTTCAGTCACTCACTTCCTACAGAAGCTTTAGGAGTTCTTTTCAAGGGAGACACATAAACAAAACACAGGCAGCCGTCCTGAGGACTCAGTAGCTTATGTCTAGAACCTGAGATTCTTTCAATATGCAGCAGTACTGAACTCTTTCAACCTCAATGACACCATTGTCTTTAAAAGCTGTTAAAAATAGCAGAGCCAAAGAGGCAAGATTATAATATCCAGGTAGGGGAATTTTGAGTGTCATTATCTCCCTAAGCAGCAACTATGAGCAGATTTTCAAAGACAATGTCTCTTTCAAATGGAAGGCTGAAGCCAAATGTGTGATCACCTCAGTGGGAGTGGGAGCCATCACCATAAAACGGCTGTTGTGGAGCTCAGTCTGCAGCCGAAGCCCCTGGCCTCCGAGGTCCCGACGCTGTGAAAAGCTGGCACCTGCTGAGCCGGCCTGGACACTCTGCCTAGACTGGAATCAGCTTTTGCTCAGAGATTGTGAAATTTTGCCCTTGAAGACTTTGCCCTTCCCCAAACCAAAAGGACTTAATGAAACTCTCAAAGTAGTGTTTTCCATGGGCCAAAGAAATTATTTATATTAATTTTTTTCAGTGCCATCAAATATTGTATTATCTGAGTCTACAGAAAAAATTAAGTGGAAAAGAGTCCCCATGCACCTCTTCTACCTAGCTCACTCCTGCTTAGTTTCCCCTCCATATCTTGGCAATAGTTTGCTGCATTGGTTAAAACTGTTGAGCCAATATTACTCGTTGTTATTAACTAAAATCCATAGTTTATGCTAGTTTTTTTCTCTTTCTTTTGAATATTTGAGGTGTTGATGTACATATAATAAATTTTTTACCTTATTGCACAGAAAAAATTTTCTGCCCAAAGAATCCACTGTGATCCACCAAACCTTGCCTTCCTCCCTCTCTTGATGCCCAGCTGGCTCTGATCTGACCATTTTACTTTTTGCAGAGTGTTGTCTTTTCCCAAACGTCTCAGAGCCAGAGTCCCACAATACCTAGACAGCCCATCCAAACTGACTTCTTTCACTTAGCCATATGCACATACAGGTCCTTTGTGGCTTTCTGTACCTTGCTAGCTGATTTCTCAACAGTGCAAAATAGTATTCCACTGGTTATATTTACCATAGCTTGTTTATTAATTCCACTATGGTAGAGTGATTACTTGGTGGCTTCCCAGAGTGAGAGATTATGAGTAAAGTTTCTATGAATATTTTTGTGCAAGTTTATGCATAGACATAAAATTTCACTCCTTCTGAAAATCAGTCATGGGGAGAATTTCTGATGAGGAGAAAGAGCAAACATTTTTCAAGGCAGAAGATTTTCTAACTATTTCTGCCTTTATTGCACAATATATGTTCTATTACATTCAAATCAGAACCTTTGGCTCTGCCTCCTACATCCACAGTATGTAAGTTCTTATCTTTCCTATTTCATTTTTTTATTATTAACAGAGAACTTTACTATATGAACAAATTGCATATTGGCTGTAGTTCCCCCCAGTTATATTCTTATGTTCCCTCTCTCCTGCCCTCATTCTACTAATGGCCATCCTCAGGGTTTTATTGGTATTCACTGTGGGGTCATGAATACAACCATCAGTCTCTGAGAGGGACAGTTCTTCGGGATGTACCTTCCCACCATGGGGATCTTAAATTCTTTTCATCCCCAGTTTCTTAATGCTCCTTGAGCCTTACTGGGTATGTTAACAAGTCTCCTTTAGTGTTGAGCTCTCTGCAGCCTCTGATTTTCTGTGTTGATGAGTTTTGAGTCTCCTCAGTGTCTGCTGTCTCTGGAGGAGGTTCTAGGCCAGCAGTGAGAGTTCCACTCATCTTTAGTCTGCCACTGTCACATCTGCCAGAAGTTTTTTAATTGAATCCCATCCTCATCATTTAGGCCTACAGCACCACCTCCACCGGCCTCCTCCACTGCCACAGATGTCAGAAGTGTGTAAAGGGCTGTTCTGCTATCTGAGTGCAGTGTCCTTGTTGGAGTGATGTATCAACCCTTTCCTTACTATTCTGAAGGTACCTGAAGGCTTTCTTATTTATGGTTTCTGTCTTATTCTTCTAATTAGAGGAACTCTCAGGGGGAGGACTTGTATTCCCTGGCTGTAAGTGCAACATAACATCCCACTGAGACTGAAATGATTAAATGAAACAGTTTATTTTCTTTCTAAGCTGTCGGTTTTTAACAAATATTTAATGCTAAATAGGGGAAGCTTTTTAATACTTTACAAATAATATACAACAATTACTCATTCCATAAAATGCATTAGTAACATTGAATCATTTTCTGTATATCTAGCTGAAAAAGTTTGATTTGAACTTTGGGCCATGGCTTTATTGTGTACTAGTTGGGTTATGTTGGTTTAGTACCCTGGTTTTGCATGATGGATGCTATATTATTAATCATATGATGTATCTTGATATGTGCTCATCATACCTGACTCAGGAAGTCCAAGTGCAAAAACAAGAGTACAATGTCCATAAGAGAAACTATGAAATCCAGCAAAATATCAATTATTAATAGCAATTGTTCTAATACATTTAGAATTAATATTCTATTCATTATAAAGTTTAAGGCATACAATATAAGGTTTTGATGCATGCATATCCAAACAAATCAATATATCCACCTTCTCACATAATTGCAATTATGGTACATTATAAGGATATCTGAACTCTATTCGGCAAATTTCCACTATAACAATATAATGTTATAGTATCTTAAGTATAGTATTATTAATGACGCTCATTGGTATATGTTTGTTCTTTAGAATTGTCATATTACAACAGTACAACTTTGTACACTTTGACCAATATCCCCATTTATGCGTCTCTTTACCCCCAGACACCACCCCTCTGCTTAGTTTATGTGTATTTGAGTTTCTTGAATTTCATATAAAAGTGATATCATACAGACTTTGTCTTTCATTGTCAGACTTATGGCACCTACCATAATGTCTGCCATATTATTCCTGTGGTCACATGTGAAAAAAATCCCCATTTTAAAGCTGAACAATAATAATAATAAGAAGAAACATATTTTACAATTTATATTTCTACTCACCCACCAGCAGACACTTAGTTTCTCCTACATTTTTGTCTTTGAACAATGTACCGGCAGGTCTGAGGGGTATGGGTAGTGCTTTCATGTCCTTTGGATATACACCAGAATTGAGATTGTTGAATCATACGCTAGCTCTGTAATAGCTGTATCAATTGACATTCCCACTAATATTGTACAAGATTTTTTTTGTTCCCTTTACTGGCATATCTTCTGACTTTCAGAAATTGTTACAAAGGTGACAGTACCCTTCCTGGTTCTGCATTTCTCTGATGAATAGTGAGGTTGAGTGCATTTCCGTATCCCCACTGCCCACTTGTATGTCTTCTTTGGAAAAATTTACATCCTTTGCCCATTTTTAATCAGCATTTTTGTTTCTCTACTACTAAATACTCTGAGTATCTTATGTATATTGGACACTAACCCTGAATCAGATATCAGGTTTGAAATACCTTCTGCTACACCTTAGATTGCCTCCACATTAGGAAGGTTGCTTCTTTTCAGTGTGCCAGGTCATGGGAGCATCATGTCTTTTTATTATTATTATTAATTAGTTTTATATTCAGCAAATACAGTCAGTTTGGTACCATTATTAGGCTCATCCGTGACCTAGCCCCTCCCCTTGGCCCCTCCTTGTTGAGGTATATGGATCATGCATTGTGGAGTTAGCCCACAGTTATGGGTAAGATAAATGTCTCTGCATATCATGACCCAACATGTGGCTCTGACATTCTTTCCGCCCCCTCTTCCGCAAAATTTCCCTGAGCCATGTTGGCTTCAGTTTTGGTCTGCTTCAGTGATGAGGTGTTGGGGGCCTCTGAGGCTCTGGCTCTCTGATTTGGTAGGAGTTGATTTTTCTCTGTGTTGATCTCCTTCCCCCTTGTGCTGGTATCCGGTTCATCAGGAAAACAGCTCCCTTGCTTGTTTCGCCAATTTTTCTTAGTTTCAGCCGGGGCCCTTTTGAGGTATGATGGGGTGGCTCTCTCCTTAGGGTCTACATCAATCTGAAAAAGAGAAGCAGATTCTCCAACAGACAGTAAGTTAACACCAGGACAAATGAGATAACCCTTACTTTTTTATAGAGAATTTAATAGGGGTAGGTCCTCTTGTAGCCCATGATTGATGGTAGCTTGATATTGTCGAGTGGGCTTATGTTTGGATATGGTTCTGACTTGTTTCCCAGCTCCAGCTATGGGTCCCGTACCACTGAGGGGATCAGTTAGCCAAATTGATAGCAGTTGGTTCCCCACCATGGCTGTGTGCCAATATTGCACTTGTGTGGGCATCACAACAAGTCATTTGCTGCTAAGTAGGTTAGACCATGAGTTGCTTGGAACTTCTCATCTTTATGTAGTCCTCATTACTTTCTTGCCTGTTCTTTGCATGGCATATCCAAAATCAGTTTGGCCAAGGGCCAATGTCAAGTACCTCTTTCCGGACATTGATTTTATCCGTCTGGTTTTATAACTTCAGGTTTTACACTTAAATGTTTAATCCATCTTGAGCTATGTTTTGCCTATGTATAATTTTATGTTCAATTCAGCTACGCTCTTACTATCTCCACCCTGAAGCCATGATTTTCCTGTGAATACAATGATGTGCTTCCTTGTTGCTCACATGTGTGAGTCAAGATCTTCTGGAGACAGATGGTGAATGGACTTAACAGGCACAGTGCAGTAGAAGAAATATCTACATGGGAAAAGATGGGAAGGGAACCGGAGCCACTGGGAGAATCACTGGACAATAAAGTAAATGTGACCCCACGTGATAGAGCGAAGGAGTGACCGTTCTCTAAGCTGTCATGTGCTCTGAGGGGAGCTCATGGGCTTTCTAGGAATGGACCAGCCAGCCCTCATAGGAACAGCCTGCCTCCCATGAACTCGCTGCTTTCAAATCCCTGCTGCACTCAAGCCACTGGCTGGGAATGGCAGGCAGAACGCGCCAACGGCACGCACATGTTGATGGAGTTCTAGCAAGGGCCCCGGGGTAAGTCAGTCCTGCAGTCAGGAACCTTGACATGCAGTTTTATGTCAACTGCACCACACCAACTCATAAGCTGAATAATACAGAAGATGAAATGTGCACTGACTTATTAGATGTACAAATAAAGGCCCGACCCAGATGTGGGTTACATGTTGGGAAACTTTTAACAAGTACAGAAAACCCACTGGCCACAGCATATTGTCCCAGAGACATTTGTGTGTGGAGTGTGGTGACCCTGTCACATGCCCCCCCCCCCCGTGCCCCGCTGTTAATCAGAACCACAGGGTCATCGGCTGACCTAAGGGCATGTTTTCTTTGTCGTTATTTGCCTTGCTTTTGTTTCTGCACCTAGTGGGTGATAGCTGGGACTCCAATTTCTTCAAGGGAAAGGACACTAAGTGAATTTGTAAATTGCAAGTTAGATATGCCTCATTTAAAAATAAAAATTATCTTCTAATTTAAAACCTTTGGGAGTAAGGAAAAGTTTCAAAACTATAGGCAGCTTCAGTTTTTCTCCATTCTGACATCCTCAGAAATGATAAAACTACCTTTCAGTCCCGCTTCCTATATTCCTCATCTCTACTCATCACCTTTCTAAATTATCTTGTTCTCTTTCCCACCTTCCCTCCCACTCATCAATTAAGAATCATGATTGTCAGAGAAAATGGAATATGTGAAAAGTTATTGTTGAAATATTAATAGATGTCAGTGTTCTCTCTCTAAGTTCAAGCATCCCAGAGTTCTTCCTGCTGAGCCCCACTGTGGAAGCGCCTCTGCATTCCTACTCAGTCCTTCAAGCCACACAGAATTTCATAAGACAGGAATACGATTTCAACATCTTATAACATCACATAATGCATACTGCTGACTGATTAAATTTATTTTAAACATTATATCTCTTTATTTGAGAGAAAAACAAGAGAGAAAAAGAAGTACATAGAATAAGAGGGAGAGAACGGGCAGGCCAGGACCTCTACCCACTGCAACTGAACTCCAGAAGTATGTGCCACCTTGTGCATTTGGCTTAATGTGGGTACTGGGGAATTGAACTCCAGTCATTAGGCTTTGTAGGCAAGTGCCTTCACCAATGGGCAATCTTTCCAGCCCCAATTTATTTCAAAGTTTGTCTCTCCTATATTTTTAATGTCTTCCAAAACTGTATCTTGAACATATGCTCCTATTTTTCCTTCTTACCCAAAGCTGGAAAATTAAACCTGAGGATAAAGCAAGTTTAACTCATAAGAAAAGGGGAAATGTCATAAAAACATAATTTTATTCTTATGACCTTAACTTATATTGAAAATTCCCCTGAGAGCTATCACTTAAAAGCATGAAACTTATACAAATCCAAGTTTTGGAAATCAGCCAACAAGCTGCATCAAATATGTGGAAATGTGGAAAATCTTATTAGATAGCTTTTTAACCTTTATTACTTATGATGTTGGATTGTATAGTCTACATCCTCAGGAGAGAGGCGAAGCTAATTGGGATGCATATGAAGAAAAGAGCAAAGAGCCATTTCAAGCAATATAAACATGTTTTGGTGTCACGTTAGATGCTGAATGTTCAATATGTAGGATCCAGAATGCCTCTCAAGGTCGTTTAGCCAGTCCCCAAGCACAGCTCTCCTATACTCATTCAGCAGCTCACTGCCTCCCTGCTTGCTTCAGTACTTCATTCCTTCAGCCATAAAATTAAATTCTATCCTTGTTTTTCCTATTCTGTGGAATATTCCTTTCAATACTGGCACAATACAATTAAAGCTATTAGTAGATAACTATCTGTGACAACAATGATGAACTTATTGGTTAAAATAATGTATCTAATGTAATATATATGATAGATGTTTTTCTAAGGCATTTTGAGGAAGATTCAGGCACATATGAGTTTGGGAATTCAGGAATATTATCAAGACCTTTAGTTTTCTCATATCAAGATGCCTTTTGTTGTCATGGCATTAAACTATTTACAGAAAACAAATTCATTATGTCAAAATAACTGAATTCTTTCTGAAGACAGACTCTTGTCTAACTTCCAGAAGTTTCCATTACTTCAGATTATGCACTTAAGCTCCTTTGTGAAACGCTGGGCCTGTCTTCCTGTTGATGGTGTTTTCCTGAACACAATGCCACTATTCTTCTTCTTGCTAAAATAATTTAAATGTAGCTGCAATTTCAATATAGCTATAGTAAAATGCAGAAGAAAATTGTGAATTTTATCCACTTACATTGAAACCTGGAATTTTATGCTTAGAAAATGTGCACAAAGCAAGGAGCTTAAATATCTACATTATCTATACCTGGGGAATATTCATATATTAATTCCTTCTCCTGACCTCTTTACTTAAGCTAGTTCCCAGAAGTTCTCAGGATTTAGAGGAGACAATGCAATTGGAGATACTGAACTATGGGGGTAATAAGAGGAATAATGTTTACTGATTATTTTCATTATATTGAATATCTGAGTTCATGACTCTCCAAATATGAGCACCTTAAAGATATAATTAACTCCAAGATAATTACAAGTATTTTAGTAGAAAATAGTCAGGTAAGGTACACATATATCTTAACTTTTATCATGAACAGGATATGTAGTATTAAGAAAAACATGCTTAAACGGGCTTAGTCTGTGTCATTATGAAAAGGAAATTTAAACTGTTATACCTTCTTACACATAATATAAAATTTTTGGTTCAGTATGAGTTTCCTCACTACAAAGATACAGAAGAAGTATTTTAAAGTGTTTTCATTGAAGCTTGTCACCACCTAGAAGCCCTTGCTTTGGCACACTGGCAAGAAATTCATAGCCAAGTCAAATATTCATCTCTTAAGAATGACTGAGGACTTGAATATACAGGGAATCTATTGTGGCAAAAGTGTATGGGAATCTCATTCTCTTCAGAAAAACAACCAAAAAATGTGAGCAAAGTTTCTGGGCTGAGGAGACCTACAAGTTCAGTGTTATTTGTGACATTTAAACACAAATTTAGATTTGCTGCATTCTTGTGTGTACATTATATTTCATTGAATGATTACTGAAGCATTAGCTATTCTTAAACATTTTATTTTTATTTATTTATTTGAAAGAGTGGGAAGGAGGCAAAGAAACTACGGATGTGTGCTCCGCTTGTGCATCTGGCTGACGTGGGTCCTGGGAAATCAAACCCGAGTCCTTTGGCTTTGCTGGCAAGCACCTTAATCGCCAAGCTATCTCTCCAGCCCCAAATTAGCTTTTTGAGGTGACCATTTTAAAACACTCATTCCCGATCACCACTGCGCTCCCCTCACCACACCCTGTGGCTAGGTTCTCTAGAATTTCAGACAATAGCACACGAGCTTCTGGAACGGTTGGTACAAATAGAAGATGTGGTTTAACTGATCTTACAGAGTTCCTTTTATTGTTACACAGACAGGCTTTAGTTTAAATATTGTTTTAGGAGAAAGAGGTGACAGTCTCATGTAGCCCAGGCCGACCTTGAATTCCTCACAGTTCTGCTTCCATCTCCAATGTACTGGGATTATAGCCTTACACTATCGTGATCAGCTAATTTATACATTGTTACTGAATTTCCACAGGTTTCATGGATCTTCAGAAATTTTCAGTTAATATAATGTAAATGTTTCCTCAAAATACCTTTGTCCCTTGGGCTGGAGAGATGGCTTAGCAGTTAAGGCACTTGGCTGCGAAGCCTAAGCATCCAGGTTCAATTCTCCATGTCCCACGTAAGCCAGATGCACATGGTGGTGCATGTGTCTGCAGTTCATTTGCAGTGGCTGGAGGCCCTGGCATGCCCATTCTCACTCTCTCTCTCCCTCTCTCTGTCTCAAATAAATTGGTAAATAAAATGTTTTTTAAAAAAAATGTTTGTCTCCCCTAAGAAGGAATCACCCTTTCTTACATTTCTAAGAGAGAATTTCAAAGAACATAGATGAATACGCATCTCTATAGTCCAGATTTGGGGTCAGGCTTTTGTTTGCTCCTTTGCATCACTGCTGCCATGTTGACCTTAACCAGCACTTGGCACAGAACAAGCACTTGTTAGTTCAAGAACAAATGGCTTACTTGGTTCTCACTTCTCCTCAAGCTGCTCATGGAGAGAACTATGTTGATCGATCCTTTCTTCTGAATATAAATTTGGGTCATCGACTTGTCAGTACTCAAAGTCACACTGTATGTAACTATGCACATATGCCAAAACTCTTGCAGCATGGATTCCCAGTGACAGACTTGCTGGATGGAAGGGTGACAGTGTCTTCATGTCTCATGAATTATGGTGCCGTAGCTTCTATGCAGCTTTGGGTAAACCCTAAGAATGTATTCATCACCTAAGGGTCACCTTTGACAAGCTGACTAGATACTTGTATCCTCTTTCCATAAAGATAAGCTTCAAGAACACTATAACTTAAAACATTGTTATTTGTAACTGCTTGGAACTAACAGATGTCTCACAGTTCACTCAAAGGTCTCAAAATTAAGAAATTCTAAAACGTACAGAAAAATCATTACATTTCCTGACCAAATGTTCCTGCAGAAACTTTCAATAAATGAAAGTAAAGGTTCATAAGTTTAAAAACTTGTGGCTTTTTGATAATTTAAAAAATACTTATAATTTTTCGCATTTTCCAAATAAAATCTAAATGCAGCATTCATTATGAAAGTAAAAGAAAGTAAAGAGATCTTGTATTTTATTAGAGACTTTATGAGAATTTTTGAATTTGGCAAAGTGCCAGACTTAAGATATGTTCCTTATAAAGACCAAAGATCTGTTCTGTGGAAATTACTATGATAAAATAAATGATAAAAAATGATGATATGATATGTATGACATATGATTAAAAAATGTAAGCCGAGTGTCACCCAGGACCCCTTTGGACTTTCCAGGAAATACCTGTGAGGTAGTCGGTGTAATCTTTCAGTCTATAGAAATCCTAATTCTGTGCTAAGGGCAAATGCGATTTCTTCCTAGAGGCTTTTTTCAGTATTACTAACCTCATTGCTGCGGTTCTGTCTTGTGCACTGTCGCGACACTTAGTATAGACATTGTGCTCCCAATAGTAGTTTCATCATGTACCTTCAAGAAAAAAAATCCTCATACTTCATTTAAATACCCCCACACACACAACACACCCAGCACTTTTCAGCAGTATGTGTTCAATCAATAAATATATGATGGGTGATTGAATACACTAACAGGTGACTTTTGAGAGAGGCCCCAGAGGTCATCCAGGAAGTCAGTGCACAGGCTTGTTCTCTAATAAAGGCTAAGGCAGAGATGGGGCCAAGCGTAGATTAACTGGAGAATTTGTGAGTTGTCCAGTCTTACAGATCATTGCATGTTTGCAGCATAATGGGCAAGCAAAGGTAATGTTCCACAAACAATGCGAACACAAGTAAAGTACTTTCAATTAATTTTTGTTGGCATGTGTCTGTCACATAATAGCCATGATTACATTGATAAAGTGTGATAAAGTGATAAGTGAGCATAGCTTGATGGATGCTGAGTGCCTGCCTAGCATGCAGGAGGCCTTGGGTTCAATCCCCAACACCGCATGCACCCAGGCATGGAGATGCAGCTGTAATTCCAACACTTGTAGGGTGAAGGCAGAAAGTCAGGAGTTCTTAAAGATGTCAAAATGAATTTGAGGCCAGCCTGGGCTAACTGAAACCCTGTCTCAAAAAAATAAAAGAAGAAGAAAGAGGAGGAGGACGATGACAAAGAAGAAGAGGAGGAGGAGAAGGAGAAAAAAATGAGTACAAATCTTAAAACATAACTGGCATATAGAGCTAATGGGAAAATTTATGAGAAGATTTCTAAGAAGCCTTCCTGTGATTAAAGCATAAAATTATAGGTTTATCTAAATTTTCAAGATATGTACTTCAGTCTCAGTAAAACTAAGATATTTTATTACATTAAATAAAATATATGTATATATATTTTATATGTACATGTAGTTCAGACATCTTATACAGGGTATATAGTTCTAGTTGATTACAGTATATGAATCAGATCTGCTAAAATAACATGGCTTTGACTTTTCCATACAGAGGAAGTCTTTCCATAAAGATTGAAAACCTAATCCCAAACCCTGCAGTCTGGCTCTGTATGAGACATTTAAGTGTGGTCATCAGATTCCGTGGTAACCATGTGAAATTATGTACCATTTCTGATGCCATTTCTGCTTCTGTCCCCACTTTTGTATTCGGTAATTATTTTGTCCTACATTAAGATGCTATTTTACTTTAAAATCCCTTCCTTGAAGAAAACCACAGTTTTATTGACCTATAAGAAGCTCATGGCTGAGGTTTAAGATTCTCAGTGGACAGGGGTTGGGCTGACTTTGCATCTGAAAGGACATTTATCACTGCTGTAGCATGGGGAAGGCTTTTACTGTGAGGGATGCTGCAAATATGTTCTTATTCACAGTCGAATCCCTTCACAGGGAAGGTGTGTTCAGCTTAAAGCATGGGGAGTAACCAAGCAGAGACAGACTTCTGTAAACTGGCATCACAAGATGTTCACATTTCAGGTATAGCTTTACAAATCTTATAATTAATAAGGTTAAACAGGAGCATTAGTAAGTACAAAAGTGATTTTAATGATAAACTTCTCCTTTTCACCTAATCTTTCCCTAACAATTCATTTGTTAAGTGCACCTGAAATTTCTGTGAAACTGGAAATTCGTTCCTACACCATAACCTCTGAGCCATTTATGACTGCAGTTAACCCTTTTATGGCATCTAACGGAGCTACCAAGCTCAGACAGGGCTTTTAGGGAGGATGATGTGATTGAAATATCAGGGCAACAAGTAATCATTAGCTTGCTAAATTATAGATCACAAAAGCAGATTCTTCTGCATAGATGGCGACAGCAGAACGTGAATGTTAAGCTACCCAGTTCAGATGTCTGTATGTACTCAGTGAAACGAGAATTTGACCTTTGAGTTGATTTATATGGGGAAAATTCATTTGTCACCAATATAATGACATATGGTATTTAATCATTTCAGCTGGAAATCAAAAATGTTTACTCAACAACAACTTTGTAACTTTTAATGCTTCATTTGAATTGCCTGCTATGCAAAATGTACAAGTATAACCAGTTTGTGTTTTATGGTTCCTTGCCTAAGATTCTTCATGTCAGAATTATTTAGTCAAGAAGTTTTTCATATTATTTGCTTTCTTAATTTTATTTTCTTTATAATTCTGTTGTTTCTTGTTTTTGGCTAATAACACTTTGTAAAAAGTGCTTTAATTATACATTGCTTCTTAAACATGAAAAGTTCTATATCTTTTTTTTCTTTTCTTTTTTTCTTTATTAATTAGCTTTGTATTCAGCAAATACAGTCAGTTTGGTACCATTATTAGGCTCATCCGTGACCTACCCCCTCCACTTGGCCCCTCCTTGTTGAGGTATATGGGTCATGCATTGTGGAGTTAGCCCACAGTTATGGGTAAGATAAATGTCTCTGCGTATCATGACCCAACATGAGACTCTGACATTCCTTCCGCCCCCTCTTCAGCAAATTTTCCCTGAGCCATGTTGGCTTCATTTTTGGTCTGCTTCAGTGATGAGGTGTTTGGGGCCTCTGAGGCTCTGACTCTCTGATTTGGTAGGAGTTGATTTTTCTCTGTGTTGATCTCTTCTCCCTTGTGCTGGTATCCGGTTCATTAGGAAAACAGCACCTTTGCTTGTTTCGCCAATTTTCCTAGTTTCAGCCGGGGCCCTTTTGAGGTATGATGGGGTGGCTCTCTCCTTAGGATCTACATCTATCTGAAAAAGAGAAGCAGATTCTCCAACAGAGAGTAAGTTAGCACGAGGACAAATGAGATAACCCTTACTTTTTTTTTTATAGAGAATTTAATAGGTATAGGTCCTCTTGTAGCCCATGATTGATGGTAGCTTGATATTGGCGAGTGGGCTTATGTTTGGATATGGTTCTGACTTGTTTCCTAGCTCCAGCTATGGGTCCCATACCAGTGAGGAGATCAGTTAGCTAAATTAAGAGCAGTTGGTTCCCCACCATGGCTGTGTGCCACTATTGCACTTGTGTGGGCATCACAACAAGTTATTTGCTGCTAAGTAGGTTAGACCATGAGTTGCTTGGACAGATATTGGTCATTTTCCCCCAGTCATCCATGTAGCACCTTCTTTTATGTCAAAGCATTTTGATAGCAATAATAGTTCATGAAAATATTAAAATAAATAAAATACATTGAACCTAAATGGTTCCAGCCCAGTTAAAATGTTGCATATGCATGTGCAGATATGACATGGCTACATGTTAAAGCACAAATGCATGAACATACACTTTCTGTTGGTTTACATTCCATATTTAGTCTCTTTGAGGCACTCTACATTTTCAGTAGTGCTCAATTACTCATAGGCTACAAAACTACTACTCATTTAGCCAACTAATTTTACAGGGAAAAATTTATAAGAGAATTCTAAGAAGCTAAACTCAAATATCAATTTATTTTCTTTTAAATTTTTGTTTATTTTTATTTATTTGAGAGTGACAGACAGAGAGAAAAAGAGGCAGATAGAGAGAAAGAACGGGCATGCCAGGGCCTCCAGCCACTGCAAACGAACTCCAGATGCATGTGCCACCTTGTGCATCTGGCTAACGTGGGTCCTGGGGAATTGAGCCTCGAACTGGGGTCCTTAGGCTTCACAGGCAAGCAGTTAACCACTAAGCCATCTCTCCATCCCCAATTTTCAGATTTCTTAATTCAAAGATAAAAGACCTTTGTTCCGTGTAAAGCGCAAACAGAATAATTCAGGGTGACAGGTACTTTGGGTCTTCCTGCCACTTCAACTCAAAGATTAAGACGTCTCTAGAAATTAGGATGCTAATTCATCACCAAATCATAGTGGTCTTGTAGTCACTTTATCCCTAGGGGGTCAGAGATGCTCACTCTACCACAGAGGCAGGCCTTTCATCTTTCTATCAGATGAGCCTCAGAGTCACAGGCTCCTACCAGAAGAGGAGGGGTGATCACTACAGCAAACTTGAAATTGATTCTAAACTAAGCCCAGCTGTTGTTCCTCATACCGCCCAGCTCTGCGTTCCACCCTGGATCTACCGGACAGTGTTACAGTGTGCGACTATTGGCCTTTCTCCTGTCGTCCCCATTCTTACCATACGTCATGTTTCCTTTGTGTGGTCTGCACTTTAGAATCCTGTCCTGGCTGATTCCAGATTTGAACTTTTCACTACAAGATGCCACTGTTCAAAAGAGCTGAAAGAAGAAAGCCTCTGTGCTTTGTGGTCATGCTCCTGTACCGTTGGCAAGTCAGTGAGCACAAACATTCCTCAGTCGGAAGGGAAGAAAAGCACATCCTCACTTTAGTTCCATCCATGAGCTACTGTAAAATGTGTTTACCTTTCCATTGTGCCTCCTCCTGACAGAAAGTGTATAATGAGGCATAATCCAGGTCCTCTCCACATGTGAGATAATATATGGCTGCCTTTAACATACACACTGAGAACAAGAAGCTCTCAAACTTCCATTGTCACCAAATACTCTCTGATTTTGAAAGATGTTAACTTGATAACCAAAATGGAAGGGACACTACTATATACTACATAACACTTTCCAATGAGAAATCATTTTGTTAAGCATGCATTAAATGACAGGCACTGTTACTGGAGATGGAACGTTTACAAATACATGGCTCCTTCTCATTTGTAAGTGTGCCATTATTCTGACTATAACACAGTATATATTTGAAGATTCATGCAGCTTTAAAACCTGTGATGAAATGTGATATATGCCTAGCATGTTAGTTTTCTATAATGAGTAGAAAAATTGGACTCTGAGAGTGAGCAGCAAACTCATCCTCAGTTTAGAAAAGAACTTTTCATATTTTCCTTTACTCTGTAAAAGATCCATCTAATTTGCATCTAAGCTCTGGAAGCTTCATGACTCCTTGGCTAACCTGGGATACATCCTCAGCACTTTTATGGTGACAGGAGATGATTAGGACACATGTCTGTAGTGGTTGAATCAGGCATCCCCCATAAGCGTGTGTGTTATGAATGCTTGCTTCCCAACTGGTGGCACATTGAGTCGTGTTGGTGGGGGAGGATTTTCAGATCCATCGGACCCTAGCTTGCCAGTGTTAGTTGGCTCACTGTCATGTTAAGCTGTTGCGTCTGCTGTGGCAGAGGTGATGTCGAGCCTGCGGGTGTGCCATGCTTTCCCCTGCCATCATGAAGCTTCCCGTCAAGACTGTAAGACCAAAATAAACACCTCTCCTTCCATCAGCTGCTTTTGGTCAAGTGCTTTATTCCAGCAAAAGCTGGTAACTGTAGCAAAGCCCATATGCATGAACAATGGAAGGTATACAAATAGTTCATCATGGTATTCAAAGGTCTTTCTATGAACTGATGAAAACGACAAAGCAGAACATGGAATCACTAAATGCTTCCTAAAACTTGGCTGATTTTCATCTATTCCTGGCCTTGTCTTAAATCCTATGGTGGTGATTCCAATACAGGAGCCTAATGTGGGAGCCAGTACTGTATCATGAATGAGAGCAGTTGCCTCAAAGTTATTGGCATGTATTTCCGTGACAACATAGCTAAATGTCCATTATTAGTACTAGGGATATGGCTCAGTGGTGGAACATTTATCTAGGATACATGAGACTGTAGGTTTAACCCCAAGTACTGTAAAGAGAGACAGAGATGGGGGAGAGGAGAGGTGAAAACAGGAGAGGAAAGGAGGGGAGAGGAGAAGAGTTACCACCACTGATTTGTTATGAGTATTGAAGAGTGCTGGGGAATAATTCATCAGTAGCCTTGACAAGCAGTGGATCCTGGAAGGTACACAACCAGCTAGCCAGGGAAGATGTGTCAACTGGTACAATAGAGGCAGCCAAGTCCAAAGCCTACAGCTTGGATGGTCATAGGCTCTAGGAGAGAAGCCACCACTCTACTTTGGCTAAATTAATATATTTTACCTATCAAATTCCCCTAAAAGTTAATGTTTATGCTCATAGCTTAGTGCTTTTCTCGCTTTGGGTTACAGCGGCTTAACACAAGACTCGTAAAGGAAGAAGTAACACTCCACACTGGACAAGACATCTCTGTCACACCTTCCAGGGCTCAGGGGACATTACAGAGCAGGTGGTGCAAAGAACAATAGTGCTGATCTCACCACTTGCCAGGGAAACGCAGTTTTGGAGATGGTGGTGGATGCTGTGGTGACTCCAAGCTTAACACAATGCTGACCACAAGACTCTCTTGAGAGTTGAGTGTTACCAATAACACCTCTACCATGCCCTTCAAGGCCCAGGAAAAATCTTGAAAGATGGTAAAGAAAATGTTACAGTCAGAGGGTGAGGAGGAATACTTGGGGTGACACTATTCGTGACCTCACAATAGAGGTTGCTAACCTCATAAGATTTGCATAATATTGAACACATCAGCATTCTAACCCAGCTGGTGGAAGAAAGGGGGAGAATGAGACATGGAAGTAGAAGAGGGATTACTTGGAAAGAAAAAGGGATTTAATGGAATGGGGTGTTGGAAGGGTTCAGGATAAGAGGAGAGGGTATTATGATCAAATTATATTTAAATATTAAAATTCTCAATAAAAATAAAGAAGACAAAAAAGTATCAGAATCCATTCCCCCCTACAATCTTCCGACTTCCCATACTTTGAAGTTAAAAGGAGTAATGTTTACTGCACGAAGAACATAAAGCAGTGAGAATTTATTAAAGCAGTTTTATTATGACACTGGGCATATGATAAACATTTTTGTATGCCTTCTTTCTTAAATAGCAGGTGTAGATACATTTGCACCTCGTCCATTCTATATCCTGTATCTTAACAGTGATAAAAATTCTGAAAATGAGTTTCATCCCACCTACCTACCTGAAGGGTGTTCTTTGATCTTCATGGTTTTATTCTCAGGCACACATTGTTTAAAGGGGACTAGGCTCCTTAAATGACTGAATGCTGGAACAGGAATTTCATCACGTTTGTTCTTTACTAACATTAATGATTCTTATCCCATTATGAAGTGTTTCTACATATTGTAATTAATGGGTATCCATGGGGATGTATGTGCCTGCACCCCACACCCATCTTGTTTCTTCAGTTTTGTGTTGCAGATTGCCTTAGCTTTACCCTCCAGCACCACCTGGTGGACAAAATTTCAATATTTATGTATGTATTTATTCCTCTACAGATAAAAAAAATAGCTTGTTCGCACTCTATATACACATCTTAGTAGATACTCAATTAGAAAAAAATTAAATTTTAAAAATATTTTACGAAAAATAAGGTAAACGTATCGGTAGTGTTTCCCAACAATGATTGCCAATATAGATGGCAGAGGACTCTGTTTTGGAGTAAGCACATAAAAGTTACATCTTTGCGGCTGGAGAGATAGATGGCTTAGCAGTTAAACGCTTGTCTGTGAAGCCTAAGGACCCCAGTTGGAGGCTTGATTCCCCAGGACCTACGTAAGCCAGATGCACAAGGAGGCACATGTGTCTGGAGTTCATTTGCAGTGGCTGGAGGCCCTGGTATGTCCATTCTCTCTCTGCCTCTTTCTCTCTCTGTCACTCTCAAGTAAATAAGTAAAAACAAAAACATTTTAAAAGAGTGACATCTTAGGGAGCACAGTGTGAAGTTTCAATGACGTACACAGCACATACCGACGAGATCATGGTTCTGTGTGACCCTCTCCTCCTCACTGCTCTATGCTGAAGCCATGGAGCTCCTCTCCTAGATCTTCACGGACTTTGCAATAGGACATTCAGCACTCTGGCTAATTTACTGTGCTGTGCAGCAGAAGGAGCTCTTCCTCTTTCCTGTATTTTGAGATGCAATGTCAAACATCCTTTCCACACCATCTTCTCCCCTTTCTTGTCTACTTTCGAATTCTTGATATTCTACTTTCGGATTGACTTTTGTGCACAAATGTTCATATGTGTGCAGGTACACGTGTGTGTGTGTACATGTGTGTGTTAGAGGACAACCTCGAGTGTCGTTCCTCAATAATGCCTTCCACCTTCTGTGAGACAGGGTTTCTCTCTGGCCTGGCGTTTGCCCAGCAGGCTGGCCAGAAAGCCTCAGGGATCCACTTGTCTCCCCACCTTGTCAGTATTGGAATCAGCGGCACGCACCCCCACGCCTGGTTCTTTCTGGGGCTTCTGGAGATCCGACCCAGTCTTCATGCTTGTAAGACAAGCATTTTACAGACTGTGCTTTCTCTTCTCAGAATGACTGAGAAAAAACTAAAAACAACGTGGTATTTACCTTCTTGTGTCTGCAAAACCTTGAGGTTTTTTCAACTATGAATATGTACAATTATGAATATGCAAATAGAAGGACACTATTTTGTGTTCCTATGCAAAATTATTGTTTCCATGTTTTATTTGGTTATTGCTTATATTTTTTCAATAAAGAATTAAATACCCCCAGGTGTGGTGGGACACACCATTAATCCATCACTGTGGGGTCTAAGGTAGGAAGATCACCATGAGTTTAAAGTCAGACCAAGTGACAATGAGACCCAGCCTCAAAAGAAAATGAATAAATAAACAACCTGTTAAATTTTCTGTATGTTAGTAGCAAATTATAATTTATATTAAATTGATTTCAAAAAATACAGTAGGTACTTTATGAGGAATTTTAATACTATAAATTTTACTATGTTACTATTTTATGCCTAATTAAATTCAAGTTAGTATTTTAGCCTGTAAGATAGGCTACTTGAAAGCTAATTTTTACCCATAAAATAAATTTTAGTTTTATTCTTGCTTATACTATTTTTCAGTTTTTGGTAATTACTTTTAGTTTTCCTAGAGATTAATTTTGGAATACTGACAATTTTTTTCAGAAAGCATATTTAAAGCTATCTTGCCATTTTTGAGTGTTTCTGTTTTCAGTGTGGTCCAGCATTTCTTGGGAATATCTTCCTACACAATGCAGTAAAGAAAATGGTCCAGCTCACTTACAAATTCTGCTTTGCCCTTGTGCAGAAAACACTTAAAGTCTCTCTCCTCTTCTCTTTGTCTAAAGGCCTTGGATGGTACACTGTAAATTCAGCATACGGGGACACCATTATCATGCCTTGCCGACTCGATGTACCTCAGAACCTCATGTTTGGCAAATGGAAATACGTAAGTGTGACTTGCCTGGAACTTGGTGTATTGCCTCCATCCAGTTTTACAACAAAACTATTTTATTGCATTTAAATGTGAGTGTTATATTGGTATGTGGACAAGATTCATCCGTGCACACCAATGTATGGAGAATAGATACATTGATATATTAATAAAATTTTTGTTTGTGTAACCAATGTATCTAGTAGCCACACAATTCTTAGACTGTCACCACGTGAAGGGTTCATCCTCAAGTGCTATGGCAAAGGGCAAGGCGGAGTTCCAGGAGCATAGGACTGAGCTTGGCAGGGGTGGCAACCTTCCTGCAGTTGCCCTGGATGGCTCCTGAGTCAGTATCCAGCACACTCAGTACTTGCTGGACATTGGCCCCCAGCCTTACAGGATTGCTTCTGGTGCTCCACCTCATAGCTACAGGCCACGTTTACATTTAACAGTGTTGAGTTTACCCATCAGTTTCATGCTTCCTCGTATTTCCTCAGGAATAGAGGGCTGGTGGGTCTAGAAATTAAAGATCATGAGGTGGATGAGTTGGTATATGTGGTGGTCTAGGTAACTGATTAAAAAAGGGGGGGCTTCATTAAACACAGGTCAACAAAACATATTGGATGTCAAGATTTCCCAATGCTGGACCACAAGGAACAGGAAAACCATGGCAGTGTGGTGTGTGTGTGTGTGTGTGTGTGTGTGTGTGTGTGTGTGTATGTGTCTGTATGCATGTGTATGCATGTGTGTGTATGTGTGTGTATGCATGTGTATGTGTGTGTGCATATATGTGTGTATGTGTGTGTGTGTGTGTGTGTCAGAAACAGTAGTAAAATTTCCCTAGTTTTTTGAACATTTCATGGTATTTATTTATAGTGAAAGTACATGGTGGCTATATAATTTATTAACTATTTCTTGACTGCTATATTCATTAGACACTTCCATGTGTTAAGATTCATTACAAAAGCCAGGCATGGTGGCACACACCTTTAATCCCAGCACTTGGGAGGCAGAGATGGTAGGATTGCCATGAGTTCAAGGCCACCCTAAGACTGCATAGTGAATTCCAGGTCAGCCTGACCTAGAGTAAGACTCTACCTCGAAAAAATAAACAAACAAACAAAAAGATTCTTTGTGATATTATAATATTACGATTGTATGAGAACATTATTTGGTTCATTTGTGGGATTTGTTTGACCTTATGTTTTTCCCTCAAATATCCCCTGGGTGGGGGGGGAGGAACATTCTGCAGAAACATTTTGGCAAACATGCTTAAGCTTATGATCAAAGGGTGAAGTGATATAGTCTTTTTAAATGAGGATTTTAAAGTCAGACCATAACTCCTGTAAGATTGTGGACAAGTGAACTGAGTCTTATTTTTCCACTACAAAATAAGACTGTGAGGAGTAAGTGATTAAGTCACAGTAAAAATACTGGTGTTGGATATGACATGTGGCATTTGTTTATGGAAGCCCCCACCACAAATGTAGAGGTGCAAGACATAGCGGCCACACCGCGCTTGTGTGGGAAGCATGGGATGGGAGATGTGGCGACACTTCATTTCTCTGTACGCTCTATGACTGTCCCAACACAGCATAACCCTGAACTGTATCTAGCTCTCTAAAGACATGGAAATGTGGAGTTGAGGACAGTCTCTTCACATCCCTTAAGCTCTGAGAGCATGGAGGTCGACCGATAAATCACCCAGTGGGTCAAGCTGTTTGCCAAACCAAATAGACCAATGGACACCAGGAAGCCGTGGCCATGGGAAGAGCCAGGCATGGCGTGGGGAATTGTCTCCACCTGAACTGAATGGGCATGTTGTTCTGAATACCAATCAGTAATGGCAATTTTCAAGCTATTAGTTAAGCAAAAAGCTCCAGGAAAAAAAAAAAATTGATGAGGTGCATTTGAGTTACTAGGTGTTGTAAAGTCAGTATTGATGTGAAAAATTTCTCTACATGCTCCGCTTTAGTGCAACAAACTGAAAGAAAAGCAGAAGTTACAGGAGAACTGAGAGGAAGCAAACATAGGAAGAGAATGGGCCAGGCTCTCCCATCATGTAAACTCCCACAACTGGTCATTCTGCTCAGCCCCTGGCCCTCGCTCCTTGCTAGCAGACGCCCCAGTGCCCGGTGTCAAAGAGGCGTCGCACCTCTCTCCAGAATGTGAAACCAGTGAGGCCAGAGCTTTGAGCTCAAACCTCAACTCTCCCCACACTTACCAGCAGGGAACTGTAGCCTCCTATCCTACCAGACGTGACCCTGACTGGCTAACCTGCAAGTTAATATTGTTATTTTAATCCTAAAGTGTTGTTAAGAGTATTAAGCCCACTCGACACTGCACAGACAGTCCAAAGAAAGCGTGTGACACTTAACTAAGTGCTTGAACATTGAATAATAACTATTATTTATTGTGAAAGAGTATGGATATAGAAACTTAAGTTATACTAATAGCACATAATAAAATGGATAAATTTTAAGGAAAATATTATGTACCACTTATATCATATACATATATGATCTATATATGAAACTAACACATTTTCCTAAATATGATTTGTAATCCCCACTAATGTTTTTTTAAAATGAGCCTTCATAGAATACTAAATTTTCTCATGCATTTCTTTGCAAATTTACTATATTTTATTTTCTCAACAGCTTTATGATATAATTAAAGATGGGTCAGCCTCTATTTTAGACTAAATTGTCCCAATGCAAGTCAGCTGGCCCAATCTCAATGGATGTAATCTCTCGTACAATTATAGCTGAACAGGCAGCAGTTTGGGCCCAAATATTTCATTTTTCTTTCTGTGCCATATACCTCTACTCACACCAGTCTATTTCTATGCAATGCAACCCAGCACAAATTCTCCGTACATGATCATAACAACAAGCTTCTCACACGAACTGCTTGTAGTCCAGGCCAGGCAAAGCTCTTTCTCACCCTTTTAAGCCAAACCCCACAATCTTCTTACTGCATTCAGGTTTTCCAACTCTGATCAGAATAGCCCATCAAGCTGTACTTACAACACTGCAAGGCGTCTCTTAGGCCAAGGTTTCCAATCCTTTCACATTCTCCTGCAAATCAGTTCCAAAAGGCCAAAGCCACACAGTCAGGTGTCCAGCAGCAAATTGACACCACTCCTTGGTACCAACTTTACTGCTGCAGTCAGGTTCACATTGCTGGTGGAAGACACGGACCAAGAGCAGCTTGTGGGATAAAGGGATTTATTTTGGCTTACAGACTTGAGGGGAAGCACCATGATGGGAGGGGGAAATGACAGCATGAGCAGAGGGTGCACATCAGCTCCTGGGAAACATCAGGTGGGCAACAACAGCAGGAGAGTGTGCCAAACACTGGCAAGAGGAAACTGGCAATCATACCCATCAACCCACCCCCAACAACACACTGCCTCCTGGAGCCATTAATTCTGAATCTCCGTCAGCTAGGAACCCAGCATTCACACAAGTTTATGGGAGACCCCTGAATCTAACCACCCAGGGTGTGATGTGTCTGCCACCATATCAATGCCAGCTGCCAGTTGTGAACACTTAAAGCACAGGGATTACATCAATGAATATGCCAATTATAAGTGCCCAGGACACTTAGAGCAGTAAATATGTGCTCATCGTAGCAGTTTCCTTAACATTATTTTGTACATTTATGCTTATTTTTCTTTTTTTTTTTTTAGTTTTACATTAACCAAGATTAGCCTTTGTCCATTTCAAAATGACCACTGATTTTGTCTCACAGGTATGAGAAAAGCTCAGATTCTTAAAGCTGTGTTCTTTCATTTTCACCCATTTAAAGCAACCTATTCCTTGTCTTCATGTGGAGAGTGAATTTCTTTAAAGCAAAGATTTACGTGAACTTGTTACTCTAAATTATTGTTTTTGGATAAAAAAAATAGGCGTATATATTGGTAGAATAATATGGCCAGGAAATGTTAATAATCTAAATTCAACTCTAAAACATCAGAAAGTCTCTGCTTATAATGTATTGCTATTTTCGTTTTTAGGAAAAGCCTGATGGATCTCCAGTATTTATTGCCTTCAGGTCCTCTACAAAGAAAAGTGTACAGTATGACGATGTACCCGAATACAAAGACAGACTGAGCCTCTCAGAAAACTACACTTTGTCTATCAGCAATGCGAAGATCAGTGATGAGAAGAGATTCGTGTGCATGCTGGTGACCGAGGACAACGTGTTCGAGGCACCTACACTTGTCAAGGTGTTCAGTAAGTACTCTGCTAAGTGGGTTTGGAGCTGATGAGAACATGACCTGATAAAGAAGCCTGAGTTCTTCCTAATGCCTTGATAGCAGGGATCTATGTAAGAGGATTTCTAGAGTCTTTTACTGGTTTTGTTTTGTTTTGTTTTGTTTTTGCATGCTGTTGGCAAGAAAGACAATTTCTGAAATTCAAATAGGAGATTTGTAGTGAAGAACTAAAAAAGTACCCTCTGTTTTGTAGTATTAACATCTTTGAGCTGCGAAGTACTACCATGGATAATTGGCATATGACCTCCGACTTTTTGATTTATATAAACAAATATTTTGTGATATAGATATGTGACACATACCCAGCATGCGCACAACATGTTAGGTCCAGCTACATAGATTCTCATATTAATATACAAAAACAACAAAATAAAAATTCCTGTCATCTGATGACGTAGCCATCGAAGCATTCAGTTTATAGTGTATGTAGGTGTGTGTACATGTGTATTTGTGTCCTTTAACATTTATAGATCCATTCTTTAAGTTGTCCACTTGGTTAAGAAAATTGTCCTGGAATAAAAATGCTCAGCACACATGGAATGTGTCTGTGGACTATAAAAAGCGGAGACGGTAGAGTAAGAAGGAAATTATAGAAGATACTTCACGTAATTTCTGTAGTCGTGACAACAAAGTTAGTTTGCCTGAAAATAATAAATAGTTAACGTTATTGTGAAAATAGGTATGGAAATGAATGACTTGAGAAGTTATAATTAAAGTATTCATCTTTTAAGACACAAATAAACAATCTTACTTTATTTACATGATAATGTTTTAAAAAGTAGATGAGAAAAATACTTCTCAAAAGTTTCAGCATGCCAACACATTTAATTACAAAAGAAAACTCACTTTCCCACTTTTCCCACTATACTTTCTGATAATTTGACAGCATCTACAGATTATTAAGATAAATAGTAAAGAAAGAAACCTGAAAGGTTTTCAACACCAGCAAATCACAGTGTGGTAGCAGAGGGCTAAGATTCATCAACGTGGGTTCACAGTGCTAAGACGGTCAGGTGAGGATGTAGAGTGCTGACACTGTCAGGTGAGGATGTAGAGTGCTAAGACTATCAGGTGAGGATGTAGAGTGCTGAGACTGTCAGGTGAGGATGTAGAGTGATGAGACTGTCAGGTGAGGATGTAGAGTACTGACACTGTCAGGTGAGGATGTAGAGTACTGACACTGTCAGCTGAGGATGTAGAGTGATGACACTGTCAGCTGAGGATGTAGAGTGCTGACACTGTCAGGTGAGGATGTAGACTGCTGAGACTAGACTGTCAGGTGAGGATGTAGAGTGATGAGACTGTCAGGTGAGGATGTAGAGTGCTGAGACTGTCAGGTGAGGATGTAGAGTACTGACACTGTCAGCTGAGGATGTAGAGTGATGAGACTGTCAGGTGAGGATGTAGACTGCTGAGACTAGACTGTCAGGTGAGGATGTAGAGTGATGAGACTGTCAGGTGAGGATGTAGAGTGCTGACACTGTCAGGTGAGGATGTAGAGTGCTGAGACTGTCAGGTGAGGATGTAGAGTGCTGACACTGTCATGTGAGGATGTAGAGTACTGACACTGTCAGCTGAGGATGTAGAGTGATGAGACTGTCAGGTGAGGTTGTAGAGTGCTGACACTGTCAGGTGAGGATGTAGAGTGCTGAGACTGTCAGGTGAGGATGTAGAGTGCTGACACTGTCATGTGAGGATGTAGAGTACTGACACTGTCAGCTGAGGATGTAGAGTGATGAGACTGTCAGGTGAGGTTGTAGAGTGCTGACACTGTCAGCTGAGGATGTAGAGTACTGACACTGTCAGGTGAGGATGTAGAGTGCTGACAGTGTCAGCTGAGGATGTAGAGTACTGAGACTGTCAGGTGAGGATGTAGAGTACTGAGACTGTCAGGTGAGGATGTAGAGTACTGACACTGTCAGGTGAGGATGTAGAGTACTGAGACTGTCAGGTGAGGATGTAGAGTGCTGACACTGTCAGGTAAGGATGTAGAGTGATGAGACTGTCAGCTGAGGATGTAGAGTACTGAGAATGTCAGGTGAGGATGTAGAGTGCTAACACTGTCAGGTGAGGATGTAGAGTGATGAGACTGTCAGGTGAGGATGTAGAGTACTGACACTGTCATGTGAGGATGTAGAGTACTGACACTGTCAGGTGAGGATGTAGAGTACTGAGACTGTCAGGTGAGGATGTAGAGTGATGACACTATCAGGTGAGGATGTAGAGTGATGACACTGTCAGCTGAGGATGTAGAGTGATGAGACTGTCAGGTGAGGATGTAGAGTGCTGAGACTGTCAGGTGAGGATGTAGAGTGATGAGACTGTCAGGTGAGGATGTAGAGTGCTGAGACTAGACTGTCAGGTGAGGATGTAGAGTGCTGACAATGTCAGCTGAGGGTGTAGAGTGCTGAGACTGTCAGGTGAGGATGTAGAGTGATGAGACTGTCAGGTGAGGATGTAGAGTGCTGAGACTAGACTGTCAGGTGAGGATGTAGAGTGCTGACAATGTCAGCTGAGGATGTACAGGGCTGACACTGTCAGGTGAGGATGTAGAGTGATGAGCCTGTCAGGTGAGACTGTAGAGAGCTGAGACTGTCAGGTGAGGATGTAGAGTGCTGACAGTGTCAGCTGAGGATGTAGAGTATTGAGACTGTCAGGTGAGGATGTAGAGTGCTTACAGTGTCAGCTGAGGATGTAGAGTACTGAGACTGTCAGGTGAGGATGTAGAGTGCTGACAGTGTCAGCTGAGGATGTAGAGTACTGAGACTGTCAGGTGAGGATGTAGAGTGTTGAGACTGTCAGGTGAGGATGTAGAGTGCTGACACTGTCAGGTGAGGATGTAGAGTACTGACACTGTCAGGTGAGGATGTAGAGTGCTGACAGTGTCAGCTGAGGATGTAGAGTACTGAGACTGTCAGGTGAGGATGTAGAGTGCTGAGACTGTCAGGTGAGGATGTAGAGTACTGAGACTGTCAGCTGAGGATGTAGAGTGCTGAGACTGTCAGGTGAGGATGTAGAGTGCTGACACTGTCAGCTGAGGATGTAGAGTGCTGAGACTGTCAGGTGAGGATGTAGACTGCTGAGACTAGACTGTCAGGTGAGGATGTAGAGTGATGAGACTGTCAGGTGAGGATGTAGAGTGATGACACTGTCAGCTGAGGATGTAGAGTGCTGAGACTGTCAGGTGAGGATGTAGAGTGCTGACACTGTCATGTGAGGATGTAGAGTACTGACACTGTCAGGTGAGGATGTAGAGTACTGACACTGTCAGGTGAGGATGTAGAGTGCTGACACTGTCAGGTGAGGATGTAGAGTACTGACACTGTCAGCTGAGGATGTAGAGTGCTGAGACTGTCAGGTGAGGATGTAGAGTGCTGAGACTGTCAGGTGAGGATGTAGAGTGCTGACACTGTCAGGTGAGGATGTAGAGTGCTGAGACTGTCAGGTCAGGATGTAGACTGCTGAGACTAGACTGTCAGGTGAGGATGTAGAGTGATGAGACTGTCAGGTGAGGATGTAGAGTGATGACACTGTCAGCTGAGGATGTAGAGTGCTGAGACTGTCAGGTGAGGATGTAGAGTGCTGACACTGTCATGTGAGGATGTAGAGTACTGACACTGTCAGGTGAGGATGTAGAGTGCTGACACTGTCAGGTGAGGATGTAGAGTGCTGACACTGTCAGGTGAGGATGTAGAGTGCTGACACTGTCAGGTGAGGATGTAGAGTGATGAGACTGTCAGGTGAGGATGTAGAGTACTGACATTGTCAGGTGAGGATGTAGAGTACTGACACTGTCAGGGGAGGATGTAGAGTGATGACACTGTCAGGTGAGGATGTAGAGTGCTGAGACTGTCAGGTGAGGATGTAGAGTGATGACACTGTCAGGTGAGGATGTAGAGTGCTGAGACTGTCAGGTGAGGATGTAGAGTGATGACACTGTCAGGTGAGGGTGTAGAGTGCTGACACTGTCAGGTGAGGATGTAGAGTGCTGACACTGTCAGGTGAGGATGTAGAGTGCTGAGACTGTCAGGTGAGGACGTAGAGTGATGACACTGTCAGGTGAGGATGTAGAGTACTGACACTCTCAGGTGAGGATGTAGAGTGCTGACACTGTCAGGTGAGGATGTAGAGTGCTGACACTGTCATGTGAGGATGTAGAGTACTGACACTGTCAGGTGAGGATGTAGAGTGCTGACACTGTCAGGTGAGGATGTAGAGTGCTGACACTGTCAGGTGAGGATGTAGAGTGCTGACACTGTCATGTGAGGATGTAGAGTGATGAGACTGTCAGGTGAGGATGTAGAGTACTGACATTGTCAGGTGAGGATGTAGAGTACTGACACTGTCAGGGGAGGATGTAGAGTGATGACACTGTCAGGTGAGGATGTAGAGTGCTGAGACTGTCAGGTGAGGATGTAGAGTGATGACACTGTCAGCTGAGGATGTAGAGTGCTGAGACTGTCAGGTGAGGATGTAGAGTGCTGACACTGTCATGTGAGGATTAGAGTACTGACACTGTCAGGTGAGGATGTAGAGTGCTGACACTGTCAGGTGAGGATGTAGAGTGCTGACACTGTCAGGTGAGGATGTAGAGTGCTGACACTGTCAGGTGAGGATGTAGAGTGATGAGACTGTCAGGTGAGGATGTAGAGTACTGACATTGTCAGGTGAGGATGTAGAGTACTGACACTGTCAGGTGAGGATGTAGAGTACTGACACTGTCAGGTGAGGATGTAGAGTGCTGACACTGTCAGGTGAGGATGTAGAGTGCTGACACTGTCAGGTGAGGATGTAGAGTGCTGAGACTGTCAGGTGAGGATGTAGAGTGATGACACTGTCAGGTGAGGATGTAGAGTGCTGAGACTGTCAGGTGAGGATGTAGAGTGATGACACTGTCAGGTGAGGATGTAGAGTACTGACACTGTCAGGTGAGGATGTAGAGTACTGACACTGTCAGGTGAGGATGTAGAGTGCTGACACTGTCAGGTGAGGATGTAGAGTGCTGACACTGTCAGGTGAGGATGTAGAGTGCTGAGACTGTCAGGTGAGGACGTAGAGTGATGACACTGTCAGGTGAGGATGTAGAGTACTGACACTCTCAGGTGAGGATGTAGAGTGCTGACACTGTCAGGTGAGGATGTAGAGTGCTGACACTGTCAGGTGAGGATGTAGAGTGCTGAGACTGTCAGGTGAGGATGTAGAGTGCTGACACTGTCAGGTGAGGATGTAGAGTGCTGAGACTGTCAGCTGAGGATGTAGAGTGCTGAGACTGTCAGCTGAGGATGTAGAGTGCCGAGACTGTCAGGTGAGGATGTAGAGTGATGACACTGTCAGGTGAGGATGTAGAGTGATGACACTGTCAGCTGAGGATGTAGAGTGATGACACTGTCAGCTGAGGATGTAGAGTACTGAGACTGTCAGGTGAGGATGTAGAGTACTGAGACTGTCAGGTGAGGATGTAGAGTGTTGAGACTGTCAGGTGAGGATGTAGAGTGCTGACAGTGTCAGCTGAGGATGTAGAGTACTGACACTGTCATGTGAGGATGTAGAGTGCTGAGACTGTCAGGTGAGGATGTAGAGTACTGACACTGTCATGTGAGGATGTAGAGTGCTGACAGTGTCAGCTGAGGATGTAGAGTACTGAGACTGTCAGGTGAGGATGTAGAGTACTGAGACTGTCAGGTGAGGATGTAGAGTACGGACACTGTCAGGTGAGGATGTAGAGTACTGACACTGTCAGGTGAGGATGTAGAGTGCTGAGACTGTCAGGTGAGGATGTAGAGTGCTGACACTGTCAGCTGAGGATGTAGAGTACTGACATTGTCATGTGAGGATGTAGAGTGCTGAGACTGTTAGGTGAGGATGTAGAGTACTGAGACTGTCAGGTGAGGATGTAGAGTGCTGAGACTGTCAGGTGAGGATGTAGAGTGCTGAGACTGTCAGGTGAGGATGTAGAGTACTGACACTGTCAGCTGAGGATGTAGAGTACTGACACTGTCATGTGAGGATGTAGAGTGCTGAGACTGTTAGGTGAGGATGTAGAGTACTGAGACTGTCAGGTGAGGATGTAGAGTGCTGAGACTGTCAGGTGAGGATGTAGAGTGCTGAGACTGTCAGGTGAGGATGTAGAGTGCTGACACTGTCAGGTGAGGATGTAGAGTACTGACACTGTCAGCTGAGGATGTAGAGTGCTGAGACTGTCAGGTGAGGATGTAGAGTGCTGACACTGTCAGCTGAGGATGTAGAGTGCTGAGACTGTCAGGTGAGGATGTAGAGTGCTGACACTGTCAGGTGAGGATGTAGAGTGATGAGACTGTCAGCTGAGGATGTTGAGTGCTGAGAAGGTCAAGTTTTGGATGTGCTGTGGTCAGACCGTCAAAGGGAAACTGTTTTCTGCATAGTAACCTAGTGAAATCTCATTAAATATTGTACTTGATTACCATTTAGCTTAGAATGCACTCTAGAATCTATCCACATTTGTTGATTACTCTTTGAATCAATGAAGTACCAATTATTTACCAGACTTGCATATTACTACAAAACACATGAAGTAATAACCAGCCGTTTGTATTTGCCAGTGACTCATGCTTTTTTTCCCTCTCTTCTTTTACTTTACTGCTATCCGATAGGTTGATGATACATTTACTTTGGGCACTTTTCTTAAGGCAGAACCAAGATGTTTTTATTGTATCTCACTATATTATAATTACAGTCAGGTACCAAGAATGTACCATGGTAGGTAGAGTAACATCATTATAATCACTATGTAAATTAGTTTTCTGTTTTCAGGATTCTTTATACTCTGTTGAATTTATTGACTACCAGGATAGTATATGAGGTAGTGGAGAAATGCCCAGGGTACATTTAGAAAAATCACTTATGATATGGTCCAAATTTTCTTTCTTTTATACTATGCAATATAGAAATCTACAAATAAAAGTTCCATTCTAATTCAATAATATATCTATGCTACTTTGGAAAACAGAGGATTTCTATGGTTGTGAAAACAAACTCACATGCCACATACTGCCAGGACCCTTGCCCCCTTTTCTTTTGAGGGTTGTGGAAAACAAAGTGATTCTCAGCTACAGAATTTGCATGCCAGGCGGTGGGCCAAGGAGAATTTACATAGACAGTCGTCCACTCTTGAAAAGGGTGTTTGAGACTAGAAACTGTGAGACCCTCTAAACCCAGGAAAACAAACAGCATCTCTCACGGTCATGACAACATTTTAAAAATTATATAGGAACCTTCTTATTTCCCTTTTGAAATCATGAATTTACTTCAGGTCACTTTCTGTGAGACAAACAGCAGCTGAGACAGACACTCTTATTCTGTGCATGCACATGTTGCCATCCCTTAACAGTTACTAAGCTCATCAATCAGTCCTCTGTTTCCCTCTGTGAAATCACCTAGCAACTTGAGCCATGTACTGCAGAATCAAGTGTGGCTCATGTGAGCCAATCCCAGGTCAGCCTTTGACAAACAGCCAGTTTTTGCGGGCAAAACCTAATTCCTTTTTTTCCAAACTGGAGGCTCTGGGTAATAACTTTACCTTTAATGTATGTCTGTTTGTTTAGTTTTAAACCATCTCTAAGATGTGAGAAATTGTGCCACAAGCTTACCCAGATGGAGAAAGCGGCATGCTTTGTCACCACGAATCAGCTATTTCAACAGAGTCACAGTCAAACCACTTTTGCATTTAGTGCACATCCGAGCATAAGAAAACTATTTGGAAGCAAGACTAGATTTTAAAAGTTCCCAGAGATCCATTCCAATGATTGCACAAAGGGCGGAGAGGTCAAATGGGTGCCCAGAGAACCGAACGGTCATGGAATTGGCCACCAGCAGACTCTGCTTTGTCCAGGCCACTGTTAATTTCTGATCTTGGCAAGGCTCTTAAGCAGACAGGAGGGAAAATGACCTCTTGAGTAAAATGAATGTTTTAGATTACATGGGAGGCTTTTCAGTTCTGTCCCTAGGATCCTCTTCAAGATCAAATGCACGGGCTTTGGGAAGGGAGAAGCTGCTTCTCCTCAGTTCCTAGAAACCTATTAATTTTTTTTATTTATTATTTATTTATTTCAGAGAGAGAGTCAGAGAGAAAGTGAGAGAATGAGAGAGAGAAAGGGAGGGAGAGGGAGAGAATGGGCATACCAGGGCTTCCAGCCACTGCAAACAAACTCCAGATGCACATGCCACCTTGTGCATCTGGCTTATGTGGGGAACCAAACCCAGGTCCTTTGGCTTTGCAGGCAAGCACCTTAACCAGTAAGCCATCTCCCCAGTCCCCTATTAATTTTTTAAAGTCATTTATGTTAACTACTTTATGGAAAAAGAAAGAACAAAAGAAAGGAAAGAAGGAAGGAAGGAAGAGAGGGAGTGAGGGAGGGAAGGAAGGAGGGAGGAAGGAAGAAGGAAGGAAGGAAGAGGTAATCCTATCTAGTCAGGAGATAAGATCTGCTTTTTGGGGCCAGCCAGAGCAATCTAGCAAGATTTTTTTTTAATTAAAAGAAAAGAGAAAGAACTAGAGAGATGGGTCAGACAATAAGGGTGCTTGCAGTACACTCATGAGGGCCTGAGAGGACTTGATTCCCCTTGACTGTGATTCCTGAGCACCCAAGTACAAAGCTGGGCATGGCCAAGCTTGCCTGCAACCCCAGTCATGTGGAGAGCAGAGACTACAGAATTCCCAGTGGCTCACTAGTCAGTACTGAAAATAGCAGCCCTGGGTTAATGGTAGGAAACCACACAGATGAGGAAAGTAGGAATATCCTCAAGATTCTCAAGATTTCTTCTGGCTTCTTCACATATGCACACAGGGCACATTCACATGTACATACATGTGCATATACCACACACATACACACCAAACTACTCATAGTACATGTATGCAAAAATGAAAAAAAAAAGAGAGAGAAAGAGAGAGAGTGTGTGCATGGGAATAGCACAATCTTAATTTGGTAATTCCCTGTACTCGGTGTTTTCTGATATTGTAATATGTTCCATGCTGCATGCTGTCCATGTGTAAGGCATTTTTGAGGCTGGTTAGTCTGTGGGGTCTGCACACATTTATCGCAGAGCTCCTACAGCTCTTGATGTTTCATTGAGTTGGCACATTAGAAATCCCTCCTTCCCCCCCTCAGAAAATTGTTCAACCTGAAAACAATGAGGCAATATTTTATTAGCCCAAGCTGGCCTTTATGTAGGTCTATGTATCTTGAACTTCCGATCCTCCTGTGCCTCTACTACCCAAGCGCTTTATAGGCTTGCACCACCATTCCTCACTCTGTTTTACTCTAAATACTAAAAACTGAGAGCCAGGCATGGTGGCGCACGCCTTTAATCCCAGCACTTGTGAGGCAGAGGTAGGAGGATCACTATGAGTTTGAGGCCACCCTGAGATAACATAGTAAATTCCAGGTCAGCCTGAGCTAGAGCGAAACCCTACATCAAAAACAAAACAAAACTTTCATTTCCCCACCTAATAAGGAAAATACAAAATTATTCCATGGACACAAGGGTTCAAGTATATAATGATTTATGAAGACAGAACCTTTCCACATCAGCTAGTTCTGGGTATTTGTCTTTGGTTGTTCTTTTCCCACAGTTAGTTGGAGCTATCCTCTGAGTGTATTGTGATAGTAGTGCACAGGAGTGACATACAACAGTTTTCATTAGTACATCTTCACTTGCCTGTGTGATGCTTTGTGTCCAAATTATAAACTTCATTAACTTGTTGATTTCTAGTTTTCTGAAAGTCAGTGTCCACAGCATTCACTAGCTACAGCCGGGAGGCTAGAGACAACTAGAATATTCATTTTTTAGGAACACTAATCAAGCCTCATCTATCTACCAGTTTCCTCATTCTCTGGTAACAACCTGGTAACCGCTACATCTGATACAATGCAAGGCAGAGAGAAAGTAAGACTTTTTATTTGAAAAATGATTGAAATTGCACTAAATATTAAATTTGCCATTGCTTTTAATAATTTATGTTAGGTCCTCAAAGGATATAACTGAAAACGTTGGGCTAGAAAGAAATCATTTCAGTCTTAGTATTATGCCATTTCCATAGGTATGATGTGTACTATATGCTGATAAGGATTCTAGCTGTACCATCCTTCAACACACACACACACACACACACATACACAGTCATGGAATATCAGATTTTACAATAATTGTAAGATGGGTTTTCAAATATCCCTGTCCTATAAACGTAAGCTGCCATAGACCGGTCCTGTGATCACACACTCCTAGTCACGTCACTTGACACGTCCAGGCCAGCAGAGAACCAAAGCACAGTTTCACCACTGATATACGAGAGATGACTGACTTCAGAGTTATTCATAAATATACAGAAGAAAATTTGGCAACATTTTAAATCAGTGCTTTTTACTAAATTACTTTAATAATACAAGTGAATTGGTGGCATTGCTTTTATGCTGAATTTTATACTTGGTTATGAACCCTTGAATCATATTAAGGCATAATTCAAACTAGGTTAAAAAACACTTTAGAATCAATATGCAATTTTGCTAAAATACTATGTGTCCTCTTTCATGGTCCTCCAACTAATATCCATCGATTGTTACAATCTAGTATAAAAGAAAATTACATACAAATATGTCGTTACTATAAAGGGTTTGGAGCAAAAGTTTAAAAAGAAGATAATTCAAAGAAATGGAAGAGGTATTGCCACTATTTTCACAATATTCAATGGGACTCTTTCACAGATAAAGATGGATAAAAGTGGAAGAAGGCCTAAACTTTACACATGTTATCATGATACTTTTAGCTTTTGTTCAGCATAGCTTTATGAAAATGATGATGGACTTGAGAAATAATCAAAACAAAGTGTCTACTACCATGTGCTAAGGAACGAAACTCATTTAAGAACATATGTGCATTAATCAGACATCACAGGGTTTTAAAAGAAAATAAGAGGTATATGTGCAATATACTGAGAAGTGCATACATGCACAAGCATTCCTGATTTTCCTAGGTGCGGTGGAAAGCAGGAAACCTTGCATAATTGCTCACCAAATTTTGTATTTAGATCTTACGTTTTTATGGAAATTTTCAAATCTCTCCATAAATTTCAGGCATAATATTACTAAAGGACAAGCTGAAACATACCTTTGCTTTCCTTTCTAGTTTTGATGCTTATTTGACCACACCAATCTATTTACTATGTTCTCTCTCTCTCTCTCAAGCTTTTAGAGAGGGTTTCACTAGAAAGCTAGGTTCAGAGACCAGAGAGTATTGGTTTGTTGCATTAAGCTCCAAAAATTTTCTTTCTGTTCAAATATTTTGGATGCATTTCTCTCTGAACTGTGTTAGATATTTGATTTTAAAAACATGGGTTCTAAATAGAATTCAATATTTCATCAGGAACTCAGTGTCAATGTATCATAAACATGAGAACAATGTCAAGTTGCTGACATGGGGTAGGCTTTAACCTCCACACCATATATTTTCCACAACAAGTGTGTATTTTGAGGGAGCTTTTGACATCTTCATCTGATTCTATCCTCATCTTCTTAATGCTCAGGAGTGTGGGTGTCACTACTGGCTATTATTAACCTCAGTTGCCTGTGTTATCTCTTTCTATTCCTGTGACTTTCCTTTTATATTTTTCTAATTTCATGTCTTGTTTATAATTTGTATGTTTAGAATCTAGATAGTTATCATTGTAAAAATTGTATTAGTGGCCAGGCATGGTGGCACATGCCTTTAATCCCAGCACTTGAGAGGCAGAGGAGGAGGATCACTGAGAATTCAAGGCCACCCTGAGACTACATACTGAATTGCAAGTCAGCCTGGGCTAGAGTGAGACCCTACCTCAAAATACCAAAAAAAAAAAAAAAAAATTGTATTAGTGGAATTATGTTTCCCATATTTACAGTACATAACCTCTCCTATAATTAAAGTGCATGAGCTCAACACTTACATATATTAGGTACATTGCCCTAGTTTCTAATAAAAAGCAAACATATAAACATGCAAAGGGAAAATTAACTCTAATATTAGCCTAAACCAAGTTATTTTTTTCAGTCATCTCCATTAATATCTACTTTGTTATCCTAAAGCCTTTTTGTGTTTTCCCATATTTCCTATAATGATCTGAATGAACAACATATTTGGCAACTGAGTTTCAAGTTGAATAATCATTCTAAAATTATTTTAAATTGGTAATACATATTAGATGTATTAGAGATAGTAAATAATAAATTATGAAATAAAAATGATTAGTAATTTATATAGCTGTAGAATAATTTTGCTCTGATATTTGAAAATTAGAGATAATGAGCCAATTTTATATATTTTAAATCATTTTATTTATTTATTAGAGAGAAAGAGGGAGAGAGAAAGAGAATGGGCATGCCAGGGCCTCTAGCCACTGCAAACAAACTCTAGATGCATGTGCCACCTTGTGAAACTGGCTTACATGGTGTAGCAGACAGCTTCAGGTTCACTGAGATGAACTTCCAGACCAGGCACAGTTATGGAGGAAGGGATGTTTATTGAAGCCTACAGAGCCAGGGGAATTTCCATAAATGGCAGAAGAAGCTGGCCTGCCTTCACAGGTCCAAGCAGAGAGAGAGAGAAGCACAAGCCAAAAGCCAAAAAGCCACACTTCAGGAACTTCTGCTAGGCACACTTTGCATCTTTGGATTGAAATCCCAAACCCACCACCACACCTTAAGATCCACCCAGTGACACTGCCTCCAGCCAGGTGGCTGCAGATGCAAACTACAAACAATAAAAATCTGAATATATTGGGGGCCATCTATTCAAACTACCACACATGGGTACTAGAGAATTAAACGTTGATCCTTGGGCTTCACAGGCAAGCACTTTAACCACTAAGTAATCTCTCCAGCCCAACAATTTATATTTTATATAAATAATTGTTTTGAAAAAATTTTAATTGTGTAAAATACATCAATGATGAAAGAAAGCTAACTGATGAGAATAGGATTACTATATACAAAATACATAATGAATTTAAGAAGGCAATCACTAACCAGAATAATCCAACAAAACTGGGTAAATGCTTAAAAAGACAGTCCTCAAATGAGTACAAATTGCCCTCATACATTGTTGGTAAGAATGTAAATAAGTCCAGTCATTATGAGGATAAGTATGGCTATTTCTCATAAAAAAAAAACACTTAAAATTGAACAAGTATAAGATCCAATAAAACAAGAAAGTCTTGAAAGGAGAAGGGTTACTATTTAGGAAAAGCAACCTGACCAGAGGATGAGGTGGGTGTGAGCAGACAATGGTGGTGGGGAATGAATAAAATGAAATTGGTTCATGATACGCATGCCTAAGAGTGCCATAATGAAGCTTTGTATTTTATGCAAGGAATAATTATAGTAAAATTAGTTTAAATAAAAAAGTATTGCTGCACTATTTGGGGGGGAAAGGGGTTTGAGGTAGGGTCTCATCCTAATGCAGGCTGACCTAGAATTCACTATGTAGTCTCAGGGAGGCCTTGAACTCATGGTGAACTTCCTGCTTCTGCTTTCCATGTGCTGGGATTAAAAGCATGCACCACCATGCCTGGCCTTACTGCTCCAGTTTTAATCAGTTGTTTTCAAGTCATCTATCAAAATTTATTTTATAGAATTTTCTATGATCATAATACTTTTGTAGATTAACTTATGTTCCAGATGGGAAAGATTTTGTCATATTTCTAACTCATAATGTAACTTAACTGATAAAATTTGGAATATTTAGAGAATTTGGGCATGTTCTTTTCCCACCCCTATATTTCCCATGATTGCATAAAAGATTTCTAAAACTTCATTATGCCCAATACTCTTCTAGGAAATTGTTTAAAAATATAGATTGATGGGATTTCCCCCAGAGATACTGATGCAATAGACTGCTTGGGACTCAGAAATGTGTGTTTTAAACAAGAACTTATGTGAATTGGGTTCATGTGAATTAGTGTACTTACCTTATGAGTTGGTAGTTATCACTATGTAGAAAACAACCAATTAAAGATAATATATTCTTTTTAGTAGATTAACCTCAGTTTACTATTAAATCCATATTCCTTTCTTAAAATAAGAGAAAACATTGCTGATATTTTACTCAAAACAGTTGTAAATGATATCTAAGGTATAAATTATATCTAAGCAAATATTTGGATGGATATAACTATCAGATTTCATAAATTCAAAATATGTAGGGAAGTGAACTCTATATTCCATTGTTTGGTCTTCTGCTCTGAGCATATGGCATATGTTTGTTATCAATCAGTCATAGATGTCCTTTATTTCTTCCATGTATACTTAATACCTTTATCTGATTTACTTTAGAGCAACCATCTAAACCTGAAATTATAAACAAAGCACCATTTCTTGAAACAGAACAGCTGAATAAGGTGAGAACTTGTTTTTTATTGCCTCCTCACAGTTTAGATGCTTTGACTAACAAAGTGGGTCTGGTCTCATGGAGGCCATAATATTGCAAGTCCCATCAGAGGATCCTTAAGGGCACAATGAGAACAGTATACCCACTATCTCTTAGAACCATAGGGATATGAAAAGTGTGGTCATTTCTCAAAAGAGGAGTCTTTCAGATGGAAAAGAACCAAGTGCTTGAAAGAATGAATTATAGATGAGTAGATTTTCTCCAGGAAAAACATAGAAAGCACTTTACAACAAAATGAAATGATGAATGTGTAAGAGAATGGCATATCAGGGAAGCATCAGTTTTTAGCATTTCTGAAACTTTGTGTACTAAGAGACCATAAAACATAAATATGAGAACTCATGCATGTGGTAAGATCAGGTTGAGCCATTTATGCCATATAGTAACCCTATTATGTTGACAAATAACCATTGAACATTTGAAGCAAAGGTGTGAAAAGATCAGAAATGAACATTCATGTTATCAAAGGTATAAAGGGAACTTATATGGAAGTGGATACTCAAAGGTCGAGTTCCATTTTTAACACATCGATTGAGAAATAATCTCAGTTTTACTAACTAAATTATCTAAGTTTTCCTTTGTGTTTGTATATACAGTGTGGGGAAGCAAGTTCTTTCAATCACATTGAATTTTACTAATAAACATTTAATAAAGTTAAAACACATTTGAATAAAGTGATTGGGATTATGGAATGTGGTAAATAATATATATGTACTTATGTCACATGAAACTGGAAAGGCACCATAGTTTTACACTAAGTGTGACATATATAGATCTATGGATCACAGTAATAATTAATATAGTTATAATGTTATTTAGTTAATGTTAAAATGAATAGTTTCAAAATGAATTTGGTAATGCCTCTAAATGAATTTGATTTTATTAATAGTGGCAGGTACTCTTTCACATTTAAATATGGAAAGACTATATTTTAAATGTAAAATACTGCTTTTATATAAAACAGTATGTGTTTAATCCATAGTCAGCATTGAGAAATAAGAGGCTCAAGATACCTTGGATATTCTGGGGCTCCCAGATTGAAACAAGGGCATATTTGAAACAAGAAAAAATTATTTGAGACGAAGATAAAAGAAGAAAGACTTCTCTTTTTATTTTGCAGTTGGGAGAGTGCATTTCAAGAGACAGTTACCCAGATGGCAACATCACATGGTATAGAAATGGAAAAGTTCTGCAACCCATTGAAGGAGGTGGGTATTAAGTGGGCAGTAAAATCAGATTACCTGGTGGGAAATTCTCTAGTGTAGCCTTTCTATGGGCAGTGCAGACTCTAAACATACAGTCCTGTTTTATCTATAACTTTCTGTTTTTGTACTAAATGTCCATTAAATCATGGATTGATTATTTTGATCCCATTTTAGCCCTTCTGCTGAAGGCTTAGCAGCAGAGCAAATTATTTCTTCATATGGAATGTTTTAAAGTTATTTAAAATAGTGAGGTATGGGATTTCAGATCCTGTTTTTGTCTGTGTGTCTGATTCATCTCACCTCACTGTGTGCCAGTTTCCCCATATCCTAAATAAAATTAGAAGGAAAAGATCACTTCTCAAAGGTGTTAGCATATTTAATTAAGGCTAAGATTTTCCAGTGAAAGATTCTATTATGAGTGTTCTCTATTTTCTTCAGCGGTGGTCATAATTTTTAAAAAGGAAGTAGATCCAGTTACTGAGTTGTATACCATGACTTCATCCTTGGAGTATAAGACAACCAAGGCAGATATACAAATACCATTCACCTGCTCTGTGACGTACTATGGACCCTCAGGCCAGAAAACAATTCATTCAGAACAAGAAGTCTTTGACATTTATTGTAAGTAACTTAACATACGATTGTATAATTTTAATGTTTAATTTTAATCATAAATAATATTCGAATATTACTAACCTCTGAAATCCCAATCCAATTGCTCCATACATTCTGTTTCTAACCTTCATACCAAAAACTATGGTATCCAAATAATCTTTGCTTTTGCCCCTCGGGAAATATATAGGAAAAATGTTTATCTATCTTATGATATCTTTGATATATTATTATCTCATTAATAACTATGTTAATTCCCATAAAGGTATGATCTATAATTCTCCTCCTGCTAGTTCTCACTCCTAGCACACTGCTGTGAATTTTTCAGGAAACCAAAATGCCTTGTACCTATTGTTTGAACACACAATAGACAACAAATAATGCCTTTTGACTGACTAGCTTTCCTATAGAGTTACCATTTTAAAAGAGATTTATGTTAATAATGAGATCCATTGCTTAATTTAGGCTATTGCATTCCAAGGTATATTGGTCAGCTAAATCAAAAATTAGAAACAGACTATTAAGCTACAAAAGAACCTTTGTGCTCATTTGTTGTAGCTCTATAGTTTTATGTAGTACACATGGGAGGCAGAGATATGTGTTAGCTGTAGAAAGAAAGAGTAAAATCTTTTCCTCCACTATTGGAGTCAATGTGAGATAATCTAATGACATTGGTATTCCAGTCACAGTGCTGTCAGTTATTGTATACTTTTTAAAAAGTAGCTTATTACTCTAAAATTTAGTTTTCTTATCTTGAAATATAAAAAGTACTGGATCTAACTAATGATTTGTTATGGAGATTAAGTGAAATCTCAAATCTAATATACTTAATACTGAATTACATATTAAATGCTCCTTAAGTACAACTGTCATTACTATTTAATTAGTATCACTACATAAACATATGCCTGGAGGTATTCTTATTCCTCTTATTATTATTGTCATTATTCACTTTTATTAACAACATGAATAAAAAAATCCTTGCAATGCTGCTGTTATTCTAGAATAATCTAGCATGTCTACTTATTTCTGCCAAAATGCCAGCTAAGCCTCTGGAGAGTTTTAGTTCATCTAAATTTCTGATTTGGTTCCTTAAGACATAGAGTCTTATACAGAATAAACTGAACTTTCAGACTTGCTCAAACACTAAAAAGACTTTTGTTTTAAACATGCTAAACAAGTTTAAGATTGATTTAAAAGGAAGGAACTTATTATTCTATGGTGTATAGCTCATCTAAAAACAGAATATTATTTCTGTAAGCAAATGTACAATTGTTTGTTATTTAAGATATATCTCATGGTATAAACTAATGACATGTGATACACAAATGTGTGGGGTACCAAGGGATAATTCAGTACATATACACTCAGTAGACAGCAAACAAAATAGTTAGTTAATATTTGCATCATATGACACATTTTAAAACTTTTTTTTCAATGCTATAGATTGACCTCAGAGCCTTGTATATGCTATCCAAGTACTCTTCCACAGAGCTACATTCCCAGCCTTCAGTTATGTGATACATAGTCCATGAAGTACCACAAAATGGCCTTGAATATGCTTAGTGGCCAGGCTAGCCTGAAATCCATGATCCTTCTACCTTTGCCTCCTGACTTATAGTATTACAAGTATATGCCACCATGCCTGATTTAGGTATTTGATTAATATGTAATAGTGGTACACATTAATGGTATACAGAGTGTTATTTCAATGAACATATACAAATGAAACTGACTGGATAGGGGAATTTATCATTTGTATCTTGTTAAATAGTTGTATTTACAGCCTTCAAATTTCTGTCCTCTCATTATTTATGAATAAAGCATCTTGGTAGAATGTAGGTATATGATGTAGTAGAAACTATCAAGAGGACTGTTAAGACTTGGGAAATTGTCTGAATAAAAAGGCACAGGAATGTATGCAGGTGCAGGCACACAGATGGGGAAGCAGATAAGTCCTTGGATGCATAAGGAAGACGCAGTGTACCTTAGCTGGCTGCATAGGGTAGCCCTTGCCTGGCTACTGAGAAAACAGCATATGTACTTCTGAACTTCTGGATGATGACACAAACTGGTTCCTTCAAAGTATTTATTATTCCAGTTGGGAATCAAGACACCTTATCAGAAAGAAATGGTCAGTGTAAAGGAGCAAGTACTAAATGCCCCAGGCCAGACTCCCAAAAGGTCATGTGTTCAAGGACAGTGATTCCCCATTTGTAAAACATTATAGATTGGTTAAGACACAGATTACTGGAACTCGCACTTATGTTTCTGATTGGGTGAGTCTAGGGAGATTCTTGAGACTTTATATTTATATCAAAACTCCCTAGTGACATCGATGATAGTGACCTACCGAGCGTATTTTGACAACGAACATTACTGAGAGACTTTGGAGAAGAGAGAAGGGGAAGTAAGGAGAGGACATTATAAAAATATAATATGAAGAATTCTAACTTGTGAGGGCTTGAGAGTAAGGCACTAGTTCATTCCCTTCTCAGCTGGTTCCGTCAGTAGCAAAGTAGTTGAGAACTCGGCTCTTTCTTTGTTTTGGGGTTTATCTGATTTCTGCCTCTTCTGCTCCTGGAGTTTGTACTTTCTTTCCTGATGGGCTGTGTTTCTTCAGCAGCTTACCAAATACTGTCCCTGACTGTGTGTCCTGTGCTCACTGTAAACACACTGCCCCCGCATTGCTGCCAACAGCTTTCCTAAACATTAATGGGATAGTGTATTAGTCAGGGTTCTCTAGAGGAACAGAACCACTAGAATGAATTATTTTAAAAAGGGAATTTATTGGATTAGCATATGGTAGTCCAATAGCAGATGCAGGCCTGAGAGTCAAGGAACCTGGCAGCTGCTCAGTGCACATGGCCAGATGCCTCAGCAGTCCTGATGTGGCACTGGAGGCCTGGAGGCTTCCCGAGGAGCTGCTGGGTTTCCATCCACACTGGTCTTCAATCCTCGCTGGAAGGCAGCGAGCAGCTCCAGCAGCTGAGTGGAAGGAAGGAAGGGGCTCTCTTCAGCCAGAGCTTCCTTATATAAAGTCCCCCCTTGACAGGGGCCACCCACTCTGGGGGAAGGGCACGCTCTGGGGGAAGGATTCCTCCTTCAGTGAATCCTTCCTGGAAGCAATCTTAGGGATTTCTGTGGATTACTAAACATATCAGGTTGACAACAACTTAGCCATCACAAGTCCACCCCTTGTCAATTTGACACCAAATCGTATCTCCTTACATCATACTTAATTTCCAAATGAAAACAATAACAAGCTCATAATTCCACCGAACATGATATAAATGTCCCTTGTACAACCGGGAACGCAAAATCTTCCCCCCAACACAAAGCAAGGTTCCTTGAGGAACGCTTAGTCTCTAGTATAATAACAGTTAGCTAGTGATAGAATCTCTATGTTGATGTAGATAAGTACAAACACTCCGTATCAAGGTAGGAGTCCCCAAAATGCTCAGGCAAATCTCAGCACCCTTGAAGGCAGAATTTGCTGGGTTTCTGTTGGCTGCAGTTGTGCGCTGTATCTCAGTCTTCGTCACCACGCTCCACCCGCTGTGGTCGGCTCTCTTTGCCTAAGTCCTCTGGGAGGATGCAGCATGGACGCCCTCCACAGGCACTCATTTTCCTGCATCTGTCACTTAACAAGCACCTGCTTATTCTCTGCAGCCTAGCTCCCGGATGGATCTCTCTTGGAAATTTACGAGCCTCATGTATCTAGAGCTTATGACAGATGTAGTTCATAATGTTGTCATATTCTTAATTGTCAAGTTTATTATTTTCATAAATACAGAAAATTCCTTAAAGCAGGAAACAGCATTTTCTGCTTTATGATTCCAGAAGGGGTTTTTTTTTTGCTTATATAAAGTAGACATTAAATATATCTATCAATGATTGGATAGAAAGATAAATATCTGGGAGCAAAACTGAATAGATAATTTTGGTTAATGTGTGGGAGTTGATGTAAAGGTATGAGAGATATAACAATTGCACTTAAGGTAAATTCTAGATAAACTATCTATAATAGCCTAAGGAATTTTTATTTCAAAGCTCTTCATATCGTGATTATGTGAAAGATTCTGAATGTCATAATAGTCAAAATACTGCTTTAGAAATGTGATTCAGATAAGTAGTTATGAAAGGAAAAAAGTAGAAAGGCTTAAGGTTAGGAACCAAATGAAATCTGATGGCAATCTCACTTGCATAGGTTAATTAGAGCATAGACTGATGTAGCATTAGTGTGAATAAAAGGAAGGACTCAAATGAAAATATAATACAAAGTACTAACAATTGAAACTCGAGTGGGTAAAAGAGGAAAAAGAAGAAAGCCAGAATAATTGGAAGAATAATGACCCAATAGGCAGGGTAAAATTGAAAAATCGATACAAATGGATAACAAGAAAACATTAATATTGTCATCATGGGAGTGTTTATATCTGGGGAGTTATGTTTGGGATTTAAATGTTTTGTGATAACTCTGATCACAGCATAGTTTTCAGGTCTCGGGTATACAACAGAAGCTCTCACAAGGAAGTGCAGAGGAGGTGAACTGAAATAGAAAAGAAAATCGTCGCACAGGTCATGCTTCTGGCTGTCCCAGGATCAGACTCAATGAGGGATGTGCCACTTTGATTGACGTACTGAGAAAGGGATGCCGCAAGGTGAACCTCCCGTAGCATGTGTGAAAGTCTCCATGAGGCCTCCTGTTTTATATGGCTCATACCCACTCATAAGGAAGATAAAGAGGCAAGGATAAAAGCAGAGAGGGAGAGAATGAAGAAATAAAAATGAAAGGCAGAGGGATTGACCTTTCAACTCTACTGAGAACTGCTTGTTGGTAGATCTCTGGAAAATCTGGAAAGAAACAACTAGGTCATGAGAAGTGTAACGTTGCTGATTATCCTTAAAACATGGATCTAAATATGTTGTATGAATATCCAAAGATGTCCAAGCATAGGGAAATGGCAAATGGGCATTCTATAGCTACCTTTCAAAGTTTTCCTTAGCAAAGTAATTGTACAAGCTAAACAAATAGCTGCAAAGGTAGAATAGAGATGCTCTCTAAAACTACCATTTACTTGCCCCAACCATTACCCAGTAATAAAATTGGTCTTGCAGAGATAATATTTTTAGTGCACGAATTTAACCAAAAAGACACATCTCAATAGTCACTAGTTTGGGTAATGTGTTTTCTATAGTTCTTAATTTGTGCAAAATTTCTCTGAAAGCCTGCCTTTGCATTAAACAGTTTCAAAATTCATTGTTTGTTGTGTCATCCAGCAAGGAAGAGTCACTTATAATGCCACCACTGCCTCCTTTTATTTCCTGTCCCACTCTGTCCAACCTTTATGAGTATTCTACTATTGAGTAGTAACCTGTATTGAAGAATGCTTAGGAACTCTGCTCTCTCTGAAAAGAAATATATATGGCTTAAGTGAAAATATATATATTTATTATACATATACACATATGTATATATGGCCTGATTGACTGAATGAAGGGTCTCTGTGTTTACAAAAGCAGATCTCTTCTGCTGCATGCCAAAATTCCTGGATGGCTGTGTTCAGTTCATGTCTCCTCCTTTTCTTTTATACGCAGTGTTATTACGTAACAGGAGGTGTAGTGTTGCCTAATATTTTTGTGTCTTTGCTAGCCGATGTAGTGTTTCCAAGCTATAAGACTCGTATGACATCGTTAAATTTCCTCATAATGAAGTCACACAGTGAGAATGTTCTACTGGTCTTTTACACAGAAAATAATTACAGTCATTCCCACCTCACTTAAAGACATTTTGCTAAGAAGAAATTGATTTTTATGTAGCGGGGTCTCTTTGTAGTAACTAAGATTAGTACTTGGTACGGCAAGTGGTTATTAACTTCAATCCCTCTATAAAAAGATACATTTAAGTAATTACCATTACTAGCTTCTTGAGAAAATTGTATATAATTTAGTCATTTACATTGTATGTACAGAGTAATTTGGTACTTGACTAAAATAGTTAACTAGTACCTGTGACTATTGCAGATCCAACAGAGCAGGTGACAATACAAGTGCTGCCACCAAGAAATGCCATCAAGGAAGGGGACAATATCACTCTGAAATGCTTGGGGAATGGCAACCCACCACCTGAGGAATTTATGTTTTACTTACCAGTAAGTGCTTAAGTACTACCTGAGCGTGACTACTGTCATTTGTCCCATTGTTTGCTTTCTGACTGGCAGTAAGAATTGTAGGTACTTGGGTAGCCTAAGTGAAGAAAAATGTTTCTCTTAGGGACAAAAAAAAAAAAAAAGAAATAACACCTGTAGAATGTCCTTTGAAAGCTTTTGTGTCACCTGCCAATGTTCTTGCTTTTTTCCCCCCATGATGTTTAGAGATTTCAGAGACAAAGAGAAAAAAAAGGAGGTAACCACAGGAAACTATAATTGCAAAATCTCAAGATAATTAGCTGAAAAATCTGCTCTTGAGCAGAAGCTATCTGTGAAAGTTAAAAATCACGATAGCAAAGCGTCTGATTTGGGTGGTAAATCCCCCACAGTGTTGTCTAAATATACCTCTGGTCTTTTTAAAGTGTGGACAGTTCTGTTGGGCATGGTCAGATAATGCTGCTGGCTCGGTCTCCTTAGAGTCTTAAAACAAGTTCTTCCACTTTTTTTCTCTTTAAAAAATATTTCATTTATTTATTTCTTTATTCCTTTATTAGAGAGAGAGAGAGAGAGAGAACGGGTGTGCCAGGGCCTCCAATCATTGCAAACAAAGTCAGATGCATGCGCCCGCTTGTGCATCTGGCTTATGTGGGTCCTGGGGAAATGAACCGAGGTCCTTTGGCTTTGCTGGCAAGCACCTTAACCACTAAACCATCTCTCCAGCCCAAGTTCTTCCACATTTGTCTTTATTATAGCAGAAAGAGATGGCCTGCACACAGGAAACTGGAGAGCTCGTAGACCTGTGCGTGTGTGGTGATGCGGAGCATGACTAGGAGAGCCCCGGGTGTCGATGCCACACTCTGAGGACAGCAGCGTGCTGCTAAACACTGCTGAGGACCTGCTTACGCAATTAGACATGCCGTCGCTAGTAGTGTGCCGGTGGCCCTCACTGTGCCTCTCAGATGACTAGCATGCAGAACTTGTTATGAGCATAAATGTTGACAGAAAGCTTTGTTTCCTCTGTGAAATGCATGTAAACATTTATGTCTCACTTGCAGATGGAAATTTTGGAACACATTGACTTTTGACTTTGGCTAGCAGGTCAAATTTATGTCTCACTTTTGGCAATATTATTTGCTGATTTTCGTTTGGGTTTTATTGTTATTTTTAGCATCCCACACCATCTAGTTTTTCAACTATTGATTTGTAATTGCTTCTCTTCCTTTTTTTCATTTTCATTCCCTCATTCTCTTATCCTTCCTCTGTTTCTCACTCTTTTGTATATTTGGTTCCTTTGGGTCCTTCCATGTTATTTGGATATATGGCAAATTTTCCCTCCTCCCCTTCCTTCCTTCTTTTCCGTCCTCCCCTTCCTTCAATCCTTCCTCCACTTCCTCCTCCCCCTCTCCCTTCTTGCTCTCTCTCCCTCCTTCCTTCCTTGTATTGGGGCTCAGGGTTTTGCACAGGCTAAGCAAGCTCTCCACTCCTACTTCCAACCGTTTGGATATTTGAGCACAATCTTACTGTATAGCTCAGGATGGCCTTGAATTCACTCTTGCCCAAGATAGCTGAAGACATAGAACCCTCCAACTTCTAGGCCCTGAATGCTGGAATTTCAGCCATGTGCCTTCAACATCAGTGCATGTTTACTTTTATACTTATATTTATAGACAGATATAGATAAAGCACAAATATAAAAATAAAATACTGTACATTTAAAAATCTACATTAAAATTCAACACAAGCTATGCAATCAATAAAGTAGATGCCATCAGTACAATATAAATTACGTCTTCAAAATTCCTTTGAAACTCAAATATTATTTCTCTAAAAGTTGGCTGCTAATAGCACAAATTATGCTCTCTTCTTTTGTGTAGAAAAAATGTGTTTTCTTTTTTTCCCATTAGCTGAGAAAGTGCCATCTTCATCAAGAAATGAATCTGTTCACATTATAGATGCCACGTATAACCACTGCATTTTGCCTCTCTCAAAAGGGACAGCCCGAAGGAATAAGAAGCTCAAACACTTACACGCTGGCAGATGTGAAACGCAATGCAACAGGAGATTACAAGTGCTCTCTGACGGGCACGAAGAGCATGGTCGCCTCAACGGCCGTCACAGTTCACTGTGAGTCGCTTTCTTCCCTGCCCACTTGCGTCAGTCAAAGCCCTCTAACAGTATAGCATAGCCGGACTTTCTAATCAATCCCAGCTGTGTAGGTCTTGAATAATTTCCTTTCAATATTAGACTCAGTGAGGAGAAGCTGAGCGAGCTCAGCTTTCCTTCAGAGTTGCACTACAATAGGAAATCCTTGCAGATTTGTCAATGCAGAAGCGCCATGAGTCTGTCCTCACAACGCACAATTTTCACAAGGAACAAATCATTATATATTTTAAGTATCTGTGTCTGACGTGTGTGTGTGTGTGTGTGTGTGTGCTGTAGTGCTGGAGATTGAACCCTGGCTTTGTTTTGCACACGGTAGGCAGAAACGTTACCACGAAGCTTCATCCCTAAGACCTATTTAGATATTCTTGAGAATCACAAGGTTTGTCATTGGCTAGGAATAATGTAAGCTAGATGCCTATTTAAGATATATATATACACACACACACACACATAGAGAGAGAGAATAATAGTAATAGCCCTATTATCATAAACTCTACTGACAGATGAAGAAGAAGAGACTGTTAAAGCCCTTTGTTGACTGAATTTCCTCTGTATGGAAATACAGTAAATTTCTGGAAATAGAATCTTTTGAAATCCCTTTAATAATACCCTTTTTATTAACTTTGAATGTGGTTTTGCTCTCTAGATACTTCAAAGGTTATATTTAGTCCAAGAGTATGGGATTTAAAAGAGATTCATAAAGAACAGGCATATAACCTGAGATTTTCATTTTGTAAATCGTGAGAGTCCATATTATTAACTTATCAAAGCCATCATGGAGATAGAAATTTTTTCATTCACATTGCCTTCTGGCAAAAAATAATGTCAGAGTACTTTGGGAAAATGTGAGTCTTGTTTGGTGGTTTAGAACAAACTTTCCAGTAAGTCTTTTGTTCCTTGCAGTACAATCAGTGAAATTTCTCCAGACATGATCTGCTATAATCCTTGAGAGCATACAGTGTTTCCTGATTTCAAAATTAAAAGAAATGCTAGAAATTGTCCTAAGCACATGGTATAATTCTTACTCTATCCATGATGCTTGAAAACCAGGTAGGATAGAAGCTACAACTTTGAGGGGGACACAAGATGGTGCATTGGGGAATTAAGCAAGCAGATGTTTGCTTTTGATTGTCTGTTGCTGGAAATGCACCCTGGAGAACCCTGTGGAAACAGTAAACTGTTAAAAACTGTTTCCAGTCAAGCCCAGTTCTCCCTCCATGCTCACGCTCCACAGGTTTGAGCGTGGCGCAGGCAGGAGACACTTGAAGAGAAAGAGGAGACCTCCAGGTAGAACAGTAGGCTATTTTTTTCTCTGAGGACTAGTCGTGAGACCATGTATGTAGTTTTGTTCTATGGAGAAACAAAAGTGAAGACAGGAATTACAGCAAATAAATACAACTGTTGGGGCTGGAGAGATGGCTTAGCGGTTAAGTGCTTGCCTGTGAAGTCTAAGGACCCCGGTTCAAGGCTCGATTCCCCAGACCCACGTTAGCCAGATGCACAAGGGGGCGCACGCGTCTGGAGATCGCTTGCAGTGGCTGGAGGCCCTGGAGCGCCCATTCTCTCTCTCTCTCCCTATCTGCTTCTTTCTCTCTGTCTGTTGCTCTCAAATAAATAAATAAAAACAAAATTTAAAAACTAAATACATAAATACAACTGCATGTAAACAGGTCTCTCATATGCTAGTTCATATGTCTTTGGACCAACAACCAATAGTCCAGCTCCTCACAGGTGGGGTGATGCACTTTTGTTTAAGAGGTTTATAGGTATGTAGGACTCTCAAAGGAAAAAGGTTTTATAGGTATCATGTGTAGATCAGGCGGTGGGGGTAGAGTAAACACTGATGAGGTAGATGGGACATCCTACCTTAGTTTTCCACTGTGATAGGGAGAAAAAGTAGATGGAAGTGAGTGAGACAGTTTATTTGGATTTCAGTACATTTTGTTACATATAAATATACTTTGTTTCTGACAAGTAGGCTATAACATTAGATTTTAAGGCCTAACTACCTCTTTAAAGCTAAGGGATTATTATATACATCCATGTCTTATTCTACATCACATGAAAACACAAAAATCTTAAATCCTATTTTGGTCTATTTTATCCTTGATTTCTTGCTTGTTTCCCTTCTTTGAACGATTGAAGAGAGTGTTGATTGCAGAACAGACCTCCCGTCACCACTCTCAGCCTACAGGTCCTTAGTTGTGGAGGAAACAACTACCTTTCTTCTTCGTTGTATTCTCAAAGCCCATCTCTATTCACCCAAATCTATTATCTTCTCGCTGGAAAATATTTTATTTTCTCACTATCCAGTTAGTAAAATCTCTCAATGCTCCCTTAGTAAAATGTTCACCCACACACAATCCACTCAAGCATTCTAAGGAAACTTATCCTATAAGATGACGTCACTTTGAATATTAATGAGGCACCAGACAGCGTGCTTCTGCCTCGCTGTCCGCTGTCGCTCAGCAGTAGTGTCTGAGAGTCTCCCACACCATCAGGCTTTGTGGGTTGATCAGAGGAAAATCAAGGCATGCTCACCATGCTCATGTCTAGCCCACAGCAAAGACACACAAAAATGATGCCTCAAACAAGTGGCATCGAAGACACAAACGAGAATCAGAAAGTACGAAAGTCTCAGCTAGTGACAGAGACAGCTCTGCGCTCCAGGAGTGGTCACTAGTCACACTGGTCACTCGTCACTGTGAAGTCTCACAAGTTCTCTTAGCTCTTTTCTCACAAGGCAAAGGTTCCCACTGCATGTTCACTGACCAAAGCCTTTCTCAATTGTTAGGGGCCACAAAAACATTGTACCTGTTCTAGAAAGCCTTAGATACTGCTTTGAAACTCACTTTAGCTCTCTTCTCTGTACCAGCATAAAGTCATTTACACCTCTGTTTAATAGTTCAATAGATGCTTACTGAACCCTAACCTATAGTAGGTTTGTTAATAGATGCACACTTCACTGGTCAGTGCTATGTGTGGTGTCTCTCTCTCACCAGATTGTCAGCTCACTAGTCATCTTTGTCTCCTCTCCCAACACTGCCAAAAGCAAAGTAGTACATGTGCAATAGTTGCTCATCTGAACTGAATTTATTTCATACAGATCATATTGGAATAGTGAGATTTGTATTGAAAAATAATTTTCATCCAAAAGACTTTATGTATACTCTTACATAAGTTTTATAGCACTTTTTTTTTTTCAAAAGTGTTGTCTGTTGATAATGCATGAGAAATGGAAGACCATTTCAAAAAATCCAATCTTTGTCAATTTTCTCTGAAGAAACATATAGAGTATCTCATAGTTTTTCAATTTATCACCTGCTGTCTAAATGGACTTGATTTTCCATTGCTATGCCTTCCCAATTCTTTTCATCATATTTACCTGGTTCTATTTATTTCCTTCCAGAATTGATTCACTCTTTTTCCTATAAAGTGACAGACATCACAAGGGAATATTTATGTGTACTCAAAACATCAATTATGTCTACTGCAAACAAATGCATATTCAGTTAGGTTGGCCGTGCACTTCTCCTCTGGTCTCCAAGCCTGAAAATCTAAGCTGAATCTCCTACTGCCCAGTATTTTAGTCACATACATAAGATCTGAATTTTCAGGTGCAGTTGAAAGTATTTTTGTTTTCTTTCATATTTTCCTATCCAAAACATTTTGACTATCTTATTTCCTGCAGTTCACATTTCAAACAGGTTTTTTTTGTTTGTTTGTTTGTTTTTTGTCTCACAGATTTGGATTTATCTTTAAACCCAAGTGGCGAAGTGACCAAGCAGATTGGTGACACCCTGCCCGTGTCGTGCACAATATCAGCTAGTAGGAACGCAACTGTGGTTTGGATGAAAGTAAGTGAGCGTGATTGGTACTATCCCATTGTTTTCAGTGACGTCCTCTTAGATTTCTTTTTGATTTATATAGTACATCCAGATATGTTATCTTTATATATTCATCCATATACTATCTCTGGCTCTCTTGTCTCTCTGTCTTCTCCTTCCCTTCCTCCCCCCTCCCCTTGCCTGTAGTGTAAATCAAACCACATTGAAATTTTAGAGGCACTCCACAATATTGTGGCACCATTACTTGGTGGTGTGTATATACAGAGTCATTATATACATGAACGCATGCACACACAAGCTCATGGTTAGGGATTAAGATGTAGAGTATATGTAAACAATCTTTGTTCTGGCGTGATTTGCATCACAGCCTTGTGAAATATGTGCAATTCACTCCTCCACGTTGCTTATATGAAATGGAGGCCAGACACCTGAGGAAGTTCATAACTGAGAGTAGAGACTCAGGGTCAGGACTTTCGGAGTGTAATTCTGCCCCCACTTTGCAATTGAAACAACCTTTGAGTTTCTGATAGCAGTCTCTCTTGCGTAAGAAACTCTGATGTTGGGGAGCCCGTTTTCATGTGTGGACCATAGGAAGACACCTGCAACACACTGGGAGTTTGATCAGCTGGGCGCTTCAGTTTTGTAACTGTCTAAAATATAGACCATGACTCGAGGCCTCCATTGTTGCTATCTTTTTAATTAGTTTTGTACTCAGTGAATACAGTCAAACTGGTATCCTTTTTAGCCCCCTCCCTGTCCTCCCCTCTCCACAGGGACCCTATTGTTGGGGTATATGGGTCATGCATTGTGGGGTTATCCATCAGTTATGGGTAGGAGGAAATGTCTCTGTGTATCATGACCCAACATGTGGCTCTGACATTCTTTCCGCCCCATCTTCCATCAGCTTCCCTGAACCATGTTGGGTTCATTTTAGGTCTGCTTCAGTGATGCTATTTTTTCAGAATAAGAAGACCAAATCAGTAGTTGGTGATTGTAGACAAGCCTATTCTTACAGGAAAAGGTTACATCTACGATACCCCCATGTACCTCCTCTACTAGTGTTTACAGCACCCTCTGCTTTGTTGCCAGCACACAGCATGGGCAGGGACAGCAGACAAGGGATGTCCTAAGCAAACATGTGTGCCATCTGACACAGGGGTTCCAGTGACTGTCTTTATAACAACGATAGGAATTCATTGCTAGAGCTCTCTCGATAAGGCGTAGGCTTTTGTATTGCTCTATGATCTGCTTTCTGATTTCTCTCAATACTAGACTTACCACTATTTGTTCTTTCATTCTTAGAGTTCAGTATCTTATTTCACCTTCTTTTAAAAAAAATATCATATTTATTTATTTGAGAAAGACAGAAAGGGGCAGAGAAAGAGAGAGAGGTAGAGAATGGGTGTGCCAGGGCCCCCAGCCAGTGCAAGCAAACTTCAGAGGCATGCAACATCTCATGCATCTGGTGTACATAGAGACTGGGGAATCAAACCTGGGTCTTTATACCTCACAGACAATTGCCTTGACTGCTAAGCCATCTCTCCAGTCCTTATTTCACCTTCTTTTGCCCACAAACTTGTCACAACTTCTTGTGCACTAGGATAATTAAATGTCATCATAGAGTGTACATGTTTAAAATGCTTTCTTTATAGTAGCTAATGTCCACAGAGCTGGACAAATTATAGGCAAATAAGTGTATGAGCACTGCTAAGATGATCCATTTTGGTATTTGAGAAGTAACTCATAATAAGAAAACCATTTTCTCCATGATACAGTCATGATTATTGGGTGTGTACTAAGGTCAGTGTTGCCTTCCTGGTTCTAAGTGCAAAACACATCCTTCCAAAGCCATTATGAAATGAGAATTGTGTGAAGTTCTCTGATTTTGCTTTGTTTCAATTTCTGTTTAACAAGCAATATTTCAAAATTAAACGTTTTCTTTCCTCTTTGTAGAAATTAGCGTGTTAGTCTGCTGTTAAGCCTGTCTTACTAAACACATCTTTGTCAAAATTGCTGCGGTTCTGTAATGAATGCCCTTTGCATTGACAGAGTGTTGAACTGAATAATGTTTAGGCTTCTATACCCAACACCTGATGATCCAGGCCTGCCAACTGATAACCTTCATTCCATGAAAACAAATTTCTTTATTTGTCCACTGAAGGTCTCAAAGTAGGTCAGTGTGGCCAGAAAACAACAGTCCTTCATCAGCAAAGCACACTCACTCTCAGCAGCCAAAGGACCCACTTTGATTCTCTGGTACTAATGTGAAGACAGATGCACAAGTCATGTGTTTTCAGTCCACTTTCCCTGGCTAGGTGTCCTGGCATGCCCCATCTCCCTCCCTCCCACCTCAAAGAAATAAATCTCCCTCCCTCCCACCTCAAATAAATAAATAAATAGTTTTTTTAAAAAAAACTTCAGGGATAGAGAGATGGTTCAATCGTTAAGGCACTTGCCTGCAAAGCCTAAGGACTCATGTTCAATTCTCCAAGGTGAGGCAAGCGCGCAAGGTTGCACATGCATGCAAGATGGCACACGTGTCTGGAGTTTGATTTCAGTGACTTTAGGTCTGGCCGATTATCTCACTCACTCTCTCTCCAACAGTAATAATAATAATAATAATAATAATAATAAAAGACTAAAAAACTGGCTTTTAAAAAATCTTTAAAAAAAAGAAAATCTGCTTTGGAAAGCATCTGAAATTTAAAAAAAAATTTTAATTTAGCTAAACTCAGAAGAATAGTTTTATGCTGAAGACATAATAAATGCATTGACAGTTTTAATTGTGCCCTCTGAAGTAAGTTGCTTTGTACTTGACCAGGATAACATCAGGCTCCGGTCGAGCCCATCCTTTTCTAGCCTTCAATACCAGGATGCTGGAAACTATGTCTGTGAAACTTCTCTGCAAGAGGTTGAAGGACTAAAGAAGAGAGAGTCTTTGACTCTCATCGTAGAAGGTAGTAAATTGCCGCCATACCATTTTTTTTAAGTTGAGAAATTATCTCAGTTCATTGCAATATTTCAATTGTAATGGTATTTTAGGAAAACCTCAAATCAAAATGACAAAGAAAACTGATCCCAGTGGACTGTCTAAAACCATAATCTGCCATGTGGAAGGTTTCCCAAAGCCAGCTATACAGTGGACCATTACGGGCAGTGGAAGCGTCATAAACCAAGCAAGTATCTATCTTCTTGTTCTGTGAAGCTCTTGGTCCCAAGTGGGGTTTTATGTAGGTGCCTAACATGTAGGCGTGTTTGTCACTGCATGAAATTTGCTGTGTACTTTCAGAGAAAGCTCATGCTAACTTCTTAAATTTCTACATAAAAATAATTAAGAAAACATGGCTCAACAAGAAATTTTAAATCCCAACACCATGGAGGAACCATTCTATTGTAGTCAGTATCTGCATTTGAAAGAATTAAATTTGGATATTGCTCCATGGTTATTAATTCTGGAAACTTGGGTGATTAAATCAGTAAGGTATGTATTTTTCTACACCAAGAATTTATACATCAGAGTATAAACAGCCACCATGGCTTTTCTTACTTATCCATATTACAAGATATTTCTGTTTAAAATAATGACAAATATAGTCACTGCCTGTGAACATATGGTCCCTTTTGCCTGTGTCAAGGATAGGGCCAGAATAAGGCCTGCAACAGGCAATAGCTAGGCAGTGCCTATGTGGACATAGAGAACATTAATCAAGCTATAATAATTTACACATGTTTTAGTACAAAGTAGTGAAGGGTTATGGCTTACAAAATACTACCAGCAGTCTTTTTCTTATGACTACGACTATATCAACTGTTGAAAGAAAGATGAGAAACTGGGCTATTACTTGGGCTCAGAACTCTAATCTCACTAATTTGTCAGTCTGCTTGGGGATACTGGTGGGCTTAGCAGTTTCCATGCCTGCCCATTGTTCTGGAACCATTTAAAGATTCACCTGCAACTCAGAATGCTCTGTCTTGCCATCTCTCGAGATATGAACCCACTTGATCAAAGGCATGTGCAAAGCGAAATGCAAGCTGATGTTAAGTTGACAGCTCCACCTCCCTCTGTCAGTGAACTCTGCCCATGGTTTCAGCTCACATAGTAGAACTAGCCAAGCAGGGTGTATTTGGGGTGATACATAAGTTCAGGGATAGAAAGCTCTAGAAACAGTGGTCGCACTTGAAGCGAATGACTTCTGACTGGATTAAGTGCAATTGGGAGGAAGAGGGCAGAAAGACAAGAACCTCAAGCCTAAGAAAATGCGGTATTTTTCTTATTCAGAAAATGTAAGTGGCTGACCAAGTACAGACGGTTCTTCCCAGACTTGCAAAATGCACTCTCATTTCTAAACCTATCTTCCTCCTTCTTCTTCCAGACAGAGGAATCTCCTTATATCAATGGCAGGTATTATAGTAAAATTATCATTTCCCCTGAAGAAAATGTTACATTAACTTGCACAGCAGAAAACCAACTGGAGAGAACAGTAAACTCCTTGAATGTCTCTGCTAGTGAGTATTTCATTTCTGGCATTAAAAAAGTAAGAAATCTGAAGTTATTCTTCATTAGTTTAAAATCTTCAGTTCCATCTTCCTGTACTGCATTATGGTAAGTTTTATTTATTTTGCATTTGGTACCATCAACCATAAGGTTATTTTTTTTCCTTTTATTTTCTGGTTTCCATTACTGTGCTATCCTTATTTTCACAGTTTGAATCATTTCATGTCTTATGACTCAGAGGCCTTCTTTTATGATGGGAATAGTTCCCAAAGAGCAACAGAGGATAAGAAATAATTTCCTCAAATTTAGCCTACATTTTGTATTCAGAGTACAGATAATTCAAAGATTATCTTAAAACATTTTTAAACAGGTTTGAATTTGGTAAAAATTTTCATTCTTGTTAATATTGCAATCCAATTCATTATGGCATTTAACCCACTCTGATTTTAGTCAAGAATGCCACAAACTAAAAGTCATATAGCAAATTAGTAGCAAAACTGATATTAGAATTCATAAAATGAATTTTGAATGAATTAAAATGAAAACTTCCTCCTATACTCATATCACTTTTGAATTATAACCAAAATAAAATAGATAAAATTATCTTAGAGAAAAATTTTAAATCCTGTCAATTTTGAAACCCAAGTAAAATATAGCAATGGGACACCAATGTCTGAAAAATGTGTTTTATTATGAAATTATGCACTATCTTTAATTGTTATTATTCATCTTCTGGTGTCACCTGAAATCTGGACTAGCCTGGCATGTGCGTCAGTTCTGCACAAGATGCCTGCTGACCTGCCAGTTACTCCTCAACTAGCAGGAATGCCTGTGCTAGCAAGCTATGGGTATAATGGTTAGAATTTTCTAGGAGAAAATGATTTTCTAAAGATAATGGTCCCTAAAATATTATGAATGGAACACAAGGCCCGATGGAGTGGCAGGATAAAAGAACTGAACAAATTTAAGTATAAATGCACTCAATGACTTCTCAGACTTCAATTTAACAAGCACTGGTCTGTGCTACCTACAAGGAGAGCCCATCCCCGTTTACTGAGCACATCTTCTTAACTCTCACACCCTGAAGGAGTTGACTCGGTGTTCCAGGAGCACAGTCATTTCCTCCCACACGCAGTGAGCACTTCCTGACAGTCCAACTCCATGGGTCAGAGGGGGAGTCGGAGGCTTTGTGTTTGACCCAGCATCATGGGTAGTTGTGATGCAGACATCGCCTCTCTGAAGAATGTTTGCATGGATTAGCGGCCGTCCATAAGAACATGATCCTGAGACCAAGGTCATGGTGCCATCAAACCGTGGAAGTCTTCAGCAAACACCCCGTCCATTGCAATGTCCAGGGAGTCATGGACATTAAGCTCTATTTCAACCCCGTTTTGAGAACTCTCTACTGTTAAGTCCTTGACACTGACAGATGAAAGTGAGTTCTTCTAAACAAAGGAAGGAAAAGCTGAACAAAGTTAGGAAATACAGCATTGAAGGCTTCATAGATGTAAATTTATTTCTCCTAAAAGCAAGTACCATTGAAAGGTAGTAAATAGTGGGAAAAAATAGTATTTATTCCAGGTAAATTTGTATGTATTGCTTAGTTTTTCAGTTGTGAATTTTCCATGATAGATTATATATTTACACCTTTAATTTTTTATCTTTCCCCAAAACAAGATGAATTTCTTTGCAGATAGTTCATACTGTATTGAGTGTGATTTTTTTATACCCTTAGCTGTAGAATAGATATTTTATCTGAGTATTATTACATCATTCTATAATGGTAAAGGTGACTTTCATATATCAACAAATTTTGTTTTTAATTTCATATTAACATTTTTCATTTCAGTAAGTATTCCAGAGCACGATGAGGCAGACGAGATAAGTGGTAGGTACTATGTTGCCGGCTCCTCTTCCTTGACAATCAGCTCAAGATCTATGAAGTGTCCTCGTATCAGTCATCTAACTAGCTGGCCACGATTTTGACTTGAACTAAAATACCAGAAGCAACAAGCTAGTCAGAACACTAAACACTTACCCTTATAAACCATAAGTCACAAATTTGCATGTCAATCACCATAGTGAGCCTTCACCACCACTAGCAGGGAGGTCTCTTGTGAGGGACCCAGCGCCTCATCTGTAACTTCGCGCACCTCTCCTTCGTTGCAGATGAAAACAGAGAAAAGGTGAACGACCAGGCTAAGCTAATCGTGGGAATCGTAGTTGGCCTCCTCCTCGCTGCACTCGTTGCTGGCGTCGTCTACTGGCTGTATATGAAAAAGTCCAAGTAAGTGTGCACAGAAGACCGCAGCATTGCGGGCTTTGGTGGGCGGCAGAACAGTCCGCTGACGGTGCTCACTCGGGCTGTGCACAGGATTTCTCTGAGACAGCAGGGTGACCTGCTGGGTTTTCCTTCACAGTTTCTACATTGCCAGCACTAAGGACATGGCCTACAGTGTCATTTTACGTCTCTCCTCTTACTTTTCTTAGTCAATATTTTGAACTCTATTGCTCTATTTTTTTTCCAGTGCCTGTGTAGGTATTTTTTAAGCTTATACTGCCTAAAGGTCAAGCACTCTTACATTTTTGCTTGAGTTTGATGAAAAATAATTAGAAGAGATGAGTGGATAGTTCAAAGCCTACTAGGTGACTGTGCAATGACCAGTCTGGCCAGCAAGGAAATAATCAACGAAGTGAGAATCTCTTTGTTTCTTCTAATTACTGACTAATAAAGAAAAAATATCCCCATTCTCTCCACCCCCTCCCTGTCTATTTCTCTCTTTCTCTCTCTCTCTCTCAAATAAAATAATAATAATAATTAAAAGGGCTGGAGAGATGGCTTAGCAGTAAAGGCACTTGACTACAAAGCCAAAGGACCCAGGTTCAATTCCCCAGGATCCACATAAGTCAGATGCACAAGGAGGTGCATGCATCTGGAGTTCGTTTGCAGTGGCTGCAGGCCCTGGTGCACCCATTCTCTCTCTGTCTGTCTCTCTGTCTCTCTGTCTTTCTCTCTCTCTCTCTCTCTCTCTCTCCCCCTGCCAATTTCTCTCTCTTTCTCTCTCAAATAAAGAAAAGTAAAAAAGAAAAGAAAAGAAAAAGAAAAAAATCTTTTTGGCCTTAAATTAAAAATTGACTGGGAGCTAGAGAGATTGCTTAGTGGTTAAGGCATTTGTCTGCAAAGCCAAAGGATTCTGGTTAGGCTCTCCAGGACTCATGTAAGCCAGATGGACAAGGGGGCACATGCATCTGGAGCTTGTTTGCAGTGGCTGGAGGCCCTGGCACACCCATTTTCTCTCTCTCTCTCTCTGTTTCCCTTTCTCTCTTTCTCTTTCTCTCAAATAAAGAAAACATATTTTAAAAATTGATTGGACAGGGAAATATGTTTAAAATCCCTTATACGTTGTTAGATTAACATGACTAGAATCATAAAATAACTTTAACCTTAAAACTTTAAGGACCATCTAACAGTGGTTTATAAAGACAGCCGGGTCAAGCCAATGAAGGTTATCGGTATAAACATGCCAGGCACTCCTTTTCCAATATGTTCAGACACCGTTGTGTCATTTCTAGAATAAGACAGACACGTCCCCTAAACCATGTAGCTCACTGTTTTACAGCTTTAGTTGACAGCATGGATGGGGAACAGGGCTCTAGCATCTGCACCTTTCCACGGCTCCATTGGTGATTCTATAACACACTTCTAGGTTCAAGATATGGGTTTCCAGCCTATAATCTTATAAATGAGGAAATTAGCCTTTGTAACAGAATATCCACCATAGTAACCGACTGTGCACATAAGTTCATATTTTCTTATTGTACTATACAATTCCCCTAAAACTGTAGGAAGTATAACTTGTTTAAAAGAAAATCAAAAGTAAAATCATTTTCAAATCAGAAACCTTGGTCTCTCCTATGCTGATGTCAATTCCAATATTTCAATGAAATTTCTCTGCCAGGAAGACATAGCTCAGAAATTATCAAGTCACATAGCAACTTGAGCATTCATAGATCTCTTTTGTTCACAGCACATCTATGACGTAGACACCAGTATTAATCTTACCTTACGGGCAGAGAATTGTTAAGAGGCTTGCGTGTGATTACATTGATTATAATAGAATGATTTGTCTAAATGAATGACGATTTAGGATAGGGGACACAATGTGCAGGTAGTACTTCACCTCACAATGCATTTTTTCTTCCCTTTCTCCATATGGCACACACACGTCTTCTATTGTGTTGTGACTGATGGACGTGACGTCCATTCCACATGTGGGACACGGTCATCCCCATCACAACAGTTGTCATTCTTAATAGTCCTCATCAACATCTGATTGATTGGTGAGCCAGTCACACCCTTGTGTATGTGTGTGTGTGTGTGTGAGAGAGAGAGAGAGAGAGAGAGAGAGAAGCAGGGGAATAATAATGCAGAGTAACACACATCCTCACATTATCACAGAGACCACCTACTCCCAAAGAGAGTCTAAGGCTTCAGATGTTTATCTCATGCAGGAATAACTCTGCAAACATAGCCAGAGAAATGTGACCACATGTTTGCATATCACAATGGCCAATCAAGCTGACATCTAAATTTCACCATCCCACTTGATAAATAACATTCTATTTTGCTCAGTGAACATTTATTTACAAGTTCTTCATTGGATTTGTATGCTAGGTATATATGGAAAATGTAGAGAACTATTTGACCAGGTGAAAAGAAATACAGTAATTGCCCAGAGGAAATAGCTTCTATAAGACAGATAATTTATAGAAATTCTCAGTGTGCACAATTTTCCTTGTGATCAAGATACAATCCTCCCTTTATGATGTGGTAAGATGCAAACCTAATAGCTTAGACTCTACTATGTTTACATCCTATTAGCATATCTCGTATATGCCAAAGTAATTTTATTTATTAAAGAATGGAAATAAAGTTCTCCTGTGTCATAAAACCAAGCTGGAAACCAGACTTTGGTCCTCTATACTGTGGTCAAATGAATTTTAAATTGCTGGGGAACACTCCTAACACCTTAATCATGCTAGTTAATTGTCAATATCTCATCAAGCATCATGTGACCTTCTGTGAATAAAATAAATTTTGTGTGTGACTTCATTAGTTATTACTATAAGTAACCCAAAATTAAAATCATGGGTAAATAAATACTGAATGATTAGTTTCACAATGTCATTAGCTCAGACCTTAAGCATTTCCTTTAAAGTGTGTCACTAAATTAAGTCCAACTCTTAACATCTGACTTGAGCATTCATGTAAATGACGTATTCAATTGAAAACTGCGCCAAATCTGATCGAGTTAGTATTATTGGCAATCAGCATAATAAAGAGCAGATCTCCTGCCATGTAGCAAGGAGTTTTTTATTGGTGTCAAGAATGTGTGCAGTGCTTCAGACTTCGGAAGCTCTTCTCCCTCCCAGTTAGTCACTCCCTGCCTGTGCCTCCGAGACAGGCTAACTCTTTTGTAATGTGAGTGAGTGTTGAACCACCTAAGTCACTGTCCTGAGAAATGTAAGTCCATAATGAGAGCTTTCAAGTGCAGAATTTCTAAATGATTTTACAATATTATTTATTTGCAAACAGAGAGGGAAGGTGGGGAGGGAGGAAGATAGGCAGGCAATGAGAGAGAGAGAGGCAGAATGGGCATGCCAGTGCCTTTAATGTCATTATAAATGACCTCCAGACTTATGTGCCACTTTGTGCATCTGGCTTTACAAGGTTACTGGGGGGTTGAACCCAAGAGCCATCAGGTTTTGCGAGCAAGCATCTCTAACTGCTGAGCCATCTCTCCCACCCATGTTCAGAATTTCTAACACCAATTTTGTTATGTATCTAGCAAAACGGTGAAGTTTTAAGTTCTTTGCATCGATAATTGTAAAATCATTGGAGACATAAAAGAAACTGTCTTTTATTCCTAAGTAGAAGTTGTGTACATTTATTGGTAGACTTAGAAAGTAGCAAGTACACATGTATTTCTCATTCTAACGGAAGACACTTTATAAATCATCTTTTCACATACGGAGAACTGCAGTAAGAAGTATGTGGCAAGTCTTGTGGTGGTAAGATATATTAATTGAAAGAAGAGGACTCCATACTTGTAGCTTTAGTAAATATAAACTATCATTGGAAGGTTTTAAACTAAAGATTCATTTTGATAAAGAGAGCATATGACCAGTTGTTTCTTAGGCATGTCATGTACAAACTTATGGCACCAGGTATGACATTAAGTAAGTCCACTCTATATCTACTTTTTTTAAAAAAGAAAAGCACTTGAGAACAATATAATTCAATGATTTTTTTTTCATTTTTTTCCTTATGTCCTTCAAATATCACTTGTATCTACAGGAAGCAAAAGTTACTGTTCTATATATAAATCCTGCCCCACATACCTTATAGTATAAGTAGTGAAAAAAAATAAGAGCTGAAACTCAAGGAAAAGGACAAGGCAGGAGGATTTAGCTGAACTTCTTCAGAAACTATGGAGACCGTATTTTCCAGGAGGTGGTGGGTCTTTAACACACCCCGTGGACTTGTCACTGACCGGGTGTGAGCGTGCGCGAGCCGGAGCGCTCAGTGTGAGAAACACAGACACTTGCTGTGCGATTCGCCTTAGGACCACAATAGCATATCCATAAAAAATTATAGCATAATATAATCCAGAAATCACAAAAGACAAATATCCTCTTAGTCTGCATTTTATAATGCTATGTTACTCCAGAACTCTCTCAGAAGAAAATGAAGATAGTCCTAAATTGGCTGACATACCTACGTCACTGAAACCACAAGAAAGTGCTCAGCCTTTCTGGAGCTCTTCCTGGGAGCCTCTTGATATTAGGAACAAGACTATGCAAGGAAAAAGGAAAATTACTGTAATTGAATTCTATTTTCAGTCAGTGCCGCCTGGGGAGCGGTGGCTGGGGAAGGGAAGAGGGAGACTCCGGTGAGTAAACCGAAAAGACACTGCTGCACACAACCGACACCTCCACCGTGACTTCTCCTCCGCTACTGTGTGAACATCTAGTATGCTGTCCTTTCTCTGTTTTGCTCCCCCTCTCTCTTTGTACTTTGATTAAAATATTTGATAATTTAATCAGCTAACACAGTAAATCCCACCTTAACCTACCCAAAAAGTATTTCTTCCGGATCCCATACAAATCCACACATATTTTGGTACCTCGCCAGGACTACTCCTGAGTTAACAGTTCAGGCATGCCTTTGCCTGCATGCAGTTAATACGTTACTGTGGAGGATGGTTGCCCCCATAAGGAATGACAGAGTCTCTCCATTTACTTCTAAAGGCAGAGTAAGCCAAGTGTTGGCTCCCTCCTCTTTTACTACTCATAACCTGGCAGGCAGCCAGAAGGATAAAAAGAAAGTGACCCATTATTCTAGCCAGTCATAAATAATGCACTGGAAGGGGAATGGATGAAGCACCAGCACTGGGGCGTGTAGTGAGTCACTGGGTCATTGGCCACTCAAAGGGCAGAGCCATGTGCAGCCCTCCCTGTCGTACTGCACGTAACCTGGACGTCTTCAGAGGAAAGGGCTCGTGTCAGAATGCAGTTGTTTCCAGTTAGAAATTATGTTTGTTCATCATTTTCTTCCAAGCTAATGGGAAAAATATCCCACTGTCTGCTGTGAGCCAGGCTGGGTTCTGTCTCCATGTCATGAACCTTAAGTAACATTGAACAGTGATGTGGAGTACATGTCAGAATTTCCTATTTTCATGTATGTTAGAATCTTACATTTACTTTGACCAGTCTTTTCCTATTTCGCAACTGGATGTGATGAAAAGGTTGGGTTTTTGTTTTGTTTGTTTGTTGATTGATTGTTTATACTGAGCACCTAAGCATTCCTTACCCAAGTGAGAAATTTCTCTGTAGAATATTAAAAATCCTAAGGATGTAAAATTGAGAGCGGTTGTAATAAAAGTACCTGTTGGGATGGTGCTATGGCTCAGCAAGAGGGTGCTTGCCACACATACATCCTCAGGACACACCTAAAATCTAGATGTAACAGGGCACGCCTGGAACCTTAGCTCTAGGGAGCTGAAAATGGGAGTATCCCCGGAGCTTGCTGGCTAGCTACACCAGCTGAATGCAGATCACTGCAAGACAATCTCTCCAAAACTACCATGGTGACGAAAGAAGACACCCAGTACCAACCTCTGGCATTGACATGCACACATGTACATGAGTGTTCACACACACACACACACACACACACACACACACACACCATCTATATATTCTTTATTTCTTCTCCAAATCAAGAAATTGCTAACAACTGTCAGCAGGTATTTGAGCTCCTTTCTCTACCTCTGGCTTTGCATTAAGCTTGGCTCACTCTGATGAGAGCCGTAACCAGAGGAAATGGAAAAATAACTGTCACCCACCTTGGACATGACCCTCGTTGCCTGCACAGGTTCCCATGGCCAGTGTGCTGGAAGTGTATAGCATTCTGTACTGGCGCAGGTACCTACCTGATGCAGCCCTCTGTGGGGAAGTTTGGAATACTATACAATAGAAATCACAGAATGAGAGAGTTAAGAATTTTTTTTACATTCTGAGAGACTTTGTTGCACTATATGTGTGTGTGTATATGCGTATATATACATATATATATCCTATTTTTGAAAAAAATTCATAAGCATTCACTTATGAATTATTTGATGTTGGCATTAGCATTAGTTTGGTATTTCAACTACAAATTTCTATTACAATATTTTATCATTTCTTTCCAAATTACATCTCCTATCCAGAGTGATGCTCTATGTGCTGGGTGTGCACTCTCACCCCTTCGCTTTCCTACTTCCTCTAGCATCCTGGCCTCCTCTAGTAACTAGTTGTTAAAACAGGAGCATTATTTTCAAAGGAAGGTAGACACGAAGGGGTTCTTGACCTTCTAAAAGAGCTCATAGAAAGTACACTGTAATTGGAAAATATCACCAGAAAGAGGTGAGGAGTTGAGACTTGATTTTAAACTTCCTTCTGCAGCCCAGTCGCCTTATGACTTTTGATAACAGTTCCATGGCTTCGGTTTATTGAGTCCCAATAACATACCTGGTACTTGTACCTTTACGTTCACCCTAACGCATAAGTCAGTCTCGTCCTTCCCCCTATACGGAGGAAAAGTGCTTCAGAGCAGGAGCATATTCAACGTCTTGCATCTCTGACTTGACAGCTGAGGATGAAAATCTAAGTCCATTAACCTCAAGGCCAAGACTCCACCTCATACGTTAGACTTAATGAGAGGGTATGTTAGGGCTTCTTCCCAAGTTAATTTATTATGATCCTATGATGTAATTCTTCTCTCATATTTAAAATTACCAAAAAGAGGTACTGCTAAAGAAAATATAAGACAAATAACTATCATAATTTACATCAATTCATCTATGAAGAATGAATGCTTTTTTAAAATTCCTTCCTCCTTCAAATCGTTGAGAAATAGTTTACTAAAAAGAATGTTTAATGAAAATTGTGTCTGTAGGTATGTTCTGTCCCATGTAATTCTTTCAAATCTCTGAAATATTCCAAAATTAAAAGTCACATATTCTGTTTAATTTAATACATCAATCTCAAAACTAAAGCAAAAGCATCCTGAGCAGTTTTCAAAGGTTTAACAAGAGAACTTTCAGTAGCAGAAATGGCGAAACTCACCATAAAGTACATGCAAATCTTACCTGTATATATTCATCCAGGAACTACCCACCCTGCCCACTGCTCCTTCTTCCTCCCCAGGCAGAATCCACCTGATACACTTCACAGTGGTTAATGGCTTAGCCTGTTTGCGTAGATGTGTAGCACGGGTTGCAGAGCCTGGGCCCAGATGATGGGAGCTGGGTCCTGACAGCTGCTTGCTAACCATGTGACCATGGACTTCATGTCGGTGTGAGCGCAGACGTGGCGAGGCTGACGCTTTCATACCTGAGAAGCACCGGTGCGTTACCACTGCTAGTGGTGATTATGTCGCAGTGTGCCATTAAGAGAAGGTTTTCTGTCACCCCTCATTTTTATTTCTTATTGTTTTGTTTCCTAACAATTTATAAGCTTTTTTTTAAAAAAAAATGACCAGTATGAAGCTCCCAAACATATATTCTGTAAATCGCATTTTACATTATACCTAACAGCCTGCTTTGTCCTGCTCTGAATCTCAAATGGGCATAATTTCAGCCTGGTTGTCCCTGTACAGACACGTGGAAAGACGTTGTGACTTGTCTTGAGGAACACAGCCTCTCTGGGGAGAGTTCGAGTGACTGCCTTCATCTCATTGCCTTCCTCCTCTGTTCCATGCTTTGCAGAATCATGCAACTCTCAATTTTTATCCACCTACAAAATATCCATTTTCTCATCGTGCCTTTTGCCTACTTCCTTCAATTCAGTTACTTCCAAGTGTGTATCTTACTGTGCTTACCATTGCTATTTCTTTGCCCTTTAGATGTTAACTTGCTCCTTTCCTCTAATGGCTTGAGAAGATCATTGAGATTAAGCTTGCCTCTTGTACGACTCAAACATTGAAACTCTCAGTTCCACTCTCAGTACTGCACTACTTAACATTCCACAATTATCAACATGCAATCTTTTCCTATTTATTCAGTTCAAAATATTTTTAACTTTATTTCTGGTTTCTTTCTTGCAACCATGTAAGTAGAACTGTATTAAGTTCCAGTTATTTCTCATTTAACTCTGTTTTGTGAATACTACCTGCTCAAATAAGCCTTTCATCCTTTGATCTACATTAAGATTTATTTTTTTCAAGTTATCCCTCTAGGGGCATTTGAAAGAAAGATGTATGTCATTGTGGTTTCCTATTACTGGCAGGTTATGGTAATTAATAATTTGCTTACATCTTCTTACTCTTACATATATTTTCAGATATATGAAATTATATACTGCAGAAATCCAAGGAGGTTACAAATACATGCTTTCATTTTCCCATTCCATATTTTGTGTGGCCTGCTGTTATATTTTTATGTTTACACACTTAGAAAAAAACATTGGTATTATTTTATGCATCTCTAGGTCAGGCTGACCTTAAACCCCTTATGTAGACCAGGCCGGCCAAGACTTTGCAGTGATTTTCCTGTGGAAGTGTCTTCTGAATTTCTGTCAATAGCCAGTCATTGTACTATGTGCTGTGGGTACAATATAAGTAAAATACAGCCCTTGTTATCAATGATCTTATGTTTAAGTGGGAAGAAAAAAACTAAACTAAAAAGGTTACATGTTTTCCTGTTTCATTGATGAATAGCTAGCTGGAGAGCTGAGTTGAGATGTCAAACAGAAAAGATGAATTTCTCTGTATTTTAGGGCAAAAGACAGGGATATCTGCAGGTTCTCTATCAAAAGTGTAAACGGGCTATGCCTTTAGAAGTAATGACAAAACAAAGGAAGATCAAGACTTTCTAAAATGACAACTCAGCAGCAAACTTATGAGCTCCCTGATAGAAGCAGGTGACTGTTCCCTTGCCCTCTGGGTTAACAGTGGAAAGGGAGGAGCATAGCTGATCCTGAACACATTGTGTGGAGCCACAGCAGTTTACATAATAGATACATAGGGTCAGCATTATAGAAAAGGGATTGGGGCTGGAGAGATGGCTTAGCGGTTAAGTGCATGCCTGTGAAGCCTAAGGACCCTGGTTTGAGGCTTGATTCTCCAGGACCCACGTTAGCCAGATGCACAAGGGGGCGAACACGTCTGGAGTTTGTTTGCGGTGGCTGGAAGCCCTGGCATGCCCATTCTCTCTCTCTCTCTCCCTCTCCCTCTCCCTCTCTCTCTCTCTCTCTCTCTCTCTCTGCCTCTTTCTGTCTCTGTCACTCTCATATAAATAAATAAAAATGAACAAAAAAATTGAAAAAAATGGATTGGACATTCAAGGAGTAATGAATATAACCAAGGGGGAAAGATACAAAAGAGAAACAAGGGCTGGAGGGATGGCTTAGCGGTTAAGGCGTTTGCCTGCAAAGCCAAAGGACCCAGGCTTAATTCCCCAGGACCCGCTTTAGCCAGATGCACTAGGGGGCACACAGTTCTGAAGTTCGTTTGCAGTGGCTGGAGGCCCTGGCGCACCCATTCTCTCTCTCTCTTTCTCTCTCCTTCTTTCTCTGTCAAATAAATAAATAAAAATAAAATATTTTAAAAAGAAGAGAGAAACAAATAATTAAATGGCCTGGATGTTATAATTAACAGAGAAGAGGACTCAAATGCCCACAAATAGGGCTAGGGAGATGACTCAGCAGTTGAAGGATTTTCCTTTCAAAGTCTGATGGCCTGGGTTTGGTTGCTCAATACCCACATAAAGCCAGATAAACAGTGACACATGCATTTGGAGTTCATTTGCAGTAGCAGGAGGCCCTGTTACACCCATCCATTCTCTCTCTCTCTCTCTCCTCTTCTCTGCTTGCAAATAAATAAATGAAATATTTTAAAATATCCATAAGTAACATTAAATAGAAAACATAGTCAATGGAGATAAGTGAAATAGAAAGTTTAACATATTTTAGGATCACATTGTCATTTTATTACTGAAAACTGTAATATTCAAAATTAGGCCAGGTGTGGTGGTGTATGCCTTTAATCCTAGCACTCAGGAGGCAGATGTAGGAGGATCACTGTGAGGTCAAGGCCAGCCTGAGACTACACAGGTCAGCCTGGGCTACAGTGAGACCCTCCATTGATAAACCAAATATAATAAAATGTAAAAATTAACATTTTGATGGATGAATTTGGAAGCATATTGGCCACAACAGGACACAAATGGAGTTAACTGCAATATAGGTCAATGAAAACCACTCAGATTAGAGCACAGAAGGAAAAGTGAATAGTTTGAGGCAAATAAAAGCATAAACACAGGAGGCATAAATTAATAGCCATTATGTATAATTAAAACCCTAGCCTTAAAGTAAACAGTCAGTGCCCATTACCAGTGAAAGCTAAGGAAATTGTGTTTTAACCCTATTGGGTACGTGCACCATTCTATATGAATGTCACAAAGTAAAGTGATTTTAAAATACAGGTTGAGATTTAACAAAAAGCAGAACATCAATGAATACATGTGGCGCTTTTCAGTTTATCCATACATTAGAAGAACAACTAAATCTCTTCAGTGCAACCCTCTTTTGTTACTTTTGGGAGGTCGTAATGACCGGAAGGGCACATGAGGTCTTCTATTGTTTCGTTTCTGGAGTTCAGTGCTACTTACACATGGGAACCTAGTCTTTCAGAATTTACTGGACTGTGTACACGACAGCGGCATTAGCTTTTGTGACTGCTAATCTTCAGCGTGGCAGTCTTTACAAGGATTTCCAAACTTTCTTAAAACCTTAGTGACCATCCCAGTTCATCTCTCCAACTTTTATACTTGCAGTTTGTCACATTTTTGCTACGCCAGATACCTGAGACATAGAACTATTATGTCAGTATTAGTTGGATCAATTGGGCCTGGTGTGACATGCACTATTGTGGTGGAGGGAGGGATGGGAAGCAGAATGGGGTCACAGGCAAGGGCCAAGTCTGAAGCAGAAAGGCACTCCCAGTGACTACTTCTTCAAGTAAGTCTCACCTCTCAAGTGCTACTTATCTTATACTGATAATCTGTTCAGCTCTTGAGTCCAAATGAATTAAAGCACCGAGTAGGTCAGAGTGCTCATACTTGAATCATCTTTGGCATCACTCTGACAGACACACATGCAAGGTGAGCTTAACTGATTTCCTAAGATCTCCCTCTCTGTCTCTCACTCTCTCTCTGTCTCTCTCTGTCTCTCTCTCTCTCTCTCTCTCTCTCTCTCTCTCTCTCATCACATGCAGTCAGTTGAGTCTGGCTGGAATTTACAATGTAACTAACAAGCCTTCTGCCTTAGGTGCCTCTCAGTCCAATCAAGCTTTACTGTTAAGGTAAACCATCACAATTTGGCCCCTTGTCAACTTGACTAACACTTGAAAACATCTCCAAATAACATGAGCCATGACAAAATTCCACCTTGCATACTATAATTGGACAGAATTTAACCAAAAGTCAAACTGTTCTCCCCCAAAGCCTCAAAAGTGTTGCTGAATATTTCCAGAACAAATACTTCCAGTCGTGTCCACCTGTCAAATCAGAAAGAGCGTTCCATACTTCTGAGACATAATAGCACAGTGCAAGGATCCCTGTCCCAAAAGGGAAGCATGGGGCTGTGGAAAGGAGGTATAGAACCAAGGCAAGATCGAAATCTGTCAGAACAACTGGTAAATCCGGTAGCTTCATGCTCAGCACACAGGGCACGTGGTGGTAGAACGGATGCTCCAAAGGATGCAGACAGCTGTGTCCTGGGGGCCTCACCAGCTGCCGCTCACATGGCCTTCTGCCGGGCTGGCTCTCGGCTACTTCCAGCTCTCCTCAGCCACGTTCCGCAGCCCTGACTGCCTCCGTGTATCTTTGGCTTCACCTCCCCAGCTTCATGTATCGCTCTCTTTGGGTGCTTGCTTGGAAGCATCTGAACCAGATGCCTTTGAAATTTAGGTGGAAGGCTTTACGACCCTGAAATACCTGGATCCTGCACGCTCGCAAAAGCAACATCATATGGACAAGTTCTGCTCACTTGAGGAGTTGCTGGGCCACCATGGACCGTGGCTGTGGTACTTCTGGTTACCTGGTTGCTCAAAGCTCATGAGACACTTCCCTTGGTGGCTGTGCATGTCAGAGTACCCAGTGTCTCTTTATTTCAAGATAATGTCCTAAAACGACCTGACACTTTGACACCCTTGGCTATGATGGAATCTTGCTGATTCCACAGATGGCCTTAAGGTTTCTTTCCTATTGTTCTGATGCAAACTTCATCACTTCTTTTCAGTGATGCTGACCTCACAAACTACCTCCATGTGCACCAACTTTCCATGAACTTTTCTGACCAAATGGCAAGTTTTGCAAATCTTCTCACTCTGTTTTTTTTTTTTGTTGTTGTTGTTGTTTGTTTGTTTTGCTTCCAGTTCTTACCATAACCCTAGCTCAGAGCAGCTAGAAATACCATACGATGCCTCAGGCTGGGCTACCTTGAAATTTCCTGCATCAGATTAACTAATCCATCGTCTTTGAATTCATGATAGGCGTGTTCTCATAAGTCTAAGAGCATGGACAAAATGGAGACAAGTTCTTTGCCATACGTAATTCTAATTATATGTGTGTGTGAGATCTATGTTATTCTTGCATTCATTTGCAAAAAAAGAGGAAAAAATATTGTATCTATTTTGTGATGTTGTAACATTTTATTACAGATGAAATTATTTATGCAATATAAGTTTGAGATCATCTTGAGCTATAGATGGACTCAAAATTTATATTGCCTCATATACATTTCTGAATTTCTATCCTGTAAAATGCTACCGCTTATGATGGGACTTGATCATGTTTTCCAGAATTTGAAGTTGCTTTTCTGCCTTAGAATAGATTTAGAAACTATTATTTGAGATAAATTAAGCATTTTAAAATCACAAATTAAATTCAGCTTGTGTTACCTATAATGAATTCACCAGTTCGAATGAGGCTTCATCTTATTTACAAATACATTATACTTTTTGCAGCTCTTTCCCTAACAAAGATCTAATTCTTAGAAAAATGAGTTAAGCAATTGTATTGCAATTCTATTTTAAGCCTAGAAACACTCTTAAGGGGAATGTGGCATATTCCGTCCTTCGCTTCTTTATCTCAGAGACTCATGCATTATTACTTAAAAGCCTAAAAGTAGAAGCATTACTAGGAATTATATAAATGATATTTTATAGCACCATGCTTCTGTGATTCCCTGATGTACTTATATCAGAGGAAAATGGAGGGAGTGAAGGACTGATGCAGGAATTTGGGGTTTAGGAGGGGCCTCCCAAACTTACAAACCCCAATTTGGGGTCATTATCTTACTGTTAACAAAGAATTGATAAAATAGACTCAAGGGGGATAAATTATGAATTATTAAGTTTACTTAGGGAGAAATCACAAATTGTAGGGTTTGTTTAAGGAAAATTGGGGTCTGGGAAAGGGCTGGAGCAGAGTCATAGGACATGGAAGGTAAGAAAACAGTCGTGTGGAAGCCACAGCACAGTTCAGGGGGTTCATTTAAGAGAAACAAAGGTCTAGGAGGAGGCTGGAGCAGAGCCACAAGCATGCAGAAAACAAAACCAAGGAGCTTATTAGGGAGATTTAGATTCTGCGGAAAGCACAGTGTCCACCCTGAGCCTCCCATGGAAGAAAGTCACGTGTAGGTGGCGATGGTTTAAGGAAGAACAGTAGAGGGAAAGCACCAACACAGAGACCAGGAAATTCAGATGAGAAATGGGTAGTAAAGAGAATAGTTTAGAGAAATTACACAGGCACTCAGCCCAGAATCTAGAGGAGAGTCCTACATGGTGGATCTAGAGTTTAATGAAAATACAAACGCGGTAGACTCAGAGATCAGAGGAAAATCATAAATGTAATTTTAAGTAAGAAGTTACCCCAAAGCATTAAACAGAAGAAAGCAGAAAAACTGCTCTACCCTACCCAGCCTGGCTTGGTAGGGGAAAGTCAGGCATACTTGTACCCAGAGATCAGAGGGCAGAGAGAGAGAGAGCGAGCGAGCAAGTAGAGACCAGCACTTACAAGCATTTACAGTGGATTGAAAATGGATTTTTTCTTCAGACTCTGGTATGTAAGGGTTTACCGATTGGTTTGCAGATTCACAGGGTGGACCCCCAAAGGCCAGCCCACCTAGGTAGAGTGCTAGGCAGAGGCAGCAGGGGGCGTTGGGGGCTGTTGTGGGTGAAATGGATCAGACACTAGTCCCATTCCTGCCAGACCTGGTGGCATTTTCTGGTTTTCTCTTTAGTCTCAGGAGGAGGTTGTGACAAACTGCAGGCCCCTCCCCCCGGGTCGCTGTTTCTGTCCTTTCTGTAATTCTCTTGCTGGCCCTGAGAATTTGCAGTTCCCAGGAGATGCTCATACTGTTGGTCTGGGGAACTCAATTAGAGATCCGTCATGTCAGGGTTTTCCTAGTTTTGCCTCCCCATGTTCTGTTGATCAGCTGTGGTTTCGGTAACGCTGATGTGACTCCTTTTTGAAAGAGCACACATGAATGTACACACCGCATTAGCCCAACTGGGCTGCATAGCAGCAAATGTCTAGTAGGATAATGAAACGCTCTCTGAATATTTTTGCAGAAAATGCCAAGAATGAAAACATTGACTAAAATCAGCAGGGGGAGAAGTCATCATGCTCCAACAAAATATCCCATAGTTTCAATTGGTCTTGCCTCTTATCACTGACTGCGTGTAATCCTGCTTTGAGGCTAGTGACCTCAGGAGGTGTGGTTACCAGTCCAGCTGCACAGACGTCGGAGTGTTCATCCTGGCCCTTACTGTGACGGTGCGGCTTGAATGTAAAACATCCTCCATAGGACCCTGTGTTGGAACACATGGTCCTCAGATGGTGGGGCTAGTTTGGAAGATTATGAAACCTTTCGAAGGAGGATCCTTGTTAAAGGAAGTAGGTAACGGGGAGCAAGACTTGAGGTTTTATAGCTCAGCCTCCCTTCCTGTTCACCTTCTGCTTCCTGCCTGTGGTATACGACGTGACTTCTGGGCCACCTGTTCCCACAGCCATGTCCTCCCTGCCACGACAGAACGTTTTCCCCGGAACTGTAAGCAAAACTAAATCCTTTCTCCCCTTAAGCTGCTTCTTGTCAGAGCAACATGTGAGGTGACTACTACAGAAAGCTGGTAGCCACAGGTGGGGCCATGTGCTGTGACAAATCTGGCCATACTGTTTGTAGGTCTTTGGGACTGGTTTGTGGGAGGAATGTGAAAGAATGTGGAACTTTGGGCAAGAGAAGCCCTACAATGCGGAAGCCAAGCTTAAGCAGCCATTCTGGTGAGAATTTAGAAGACCATAATTCTGAGGGAAATAGTAAACATAGAGGCCCACCCAGTTCATGAGGTTTCAGAGGGAACAAGGACTCTATTGGGAACTGTACTAGAGGCTATTTGTGGTATATTCAAGCAAAGACTCTAGCTGCATTTTGCTTATGTCTTAAGAAACTGAAAAGAGGCAAATTTAAAATCAGTAGACTAATATGTTTAAAGGAAATTCCAAGGCAGGATTTTATTCAGTCTATGTCATGGTTATCACTCACTACTCTTTCTCAGGTCCACAGCAAAAGAGATTTTTTTTTTTCCTTTCTTTTTGGCTTTTCGAGGTAGAGTTTCACTGTAGTCTAGGCTGACCTGGAATTCACTCTGTATTCTCAGGGTGGCCTCCAACTCACAGCAATCCTCCTACCTCTGCCGCCCGAGTGCTGGGATTAAAGGCGTGCACCACCATGCCCGGCTTAAAAGAGAATTTTTAAAAATAAGAAAGAATGGTAAAGCTTAGAGAGGAAAGGTTTGTGAACCAGTTTAACTTTCTGAGCAAGAAGACTGAAGCTGGCAAAGATTGGTGATTACTGAAGAGACAAAGAGATAAACCCCACTGAAAGAAACCTCACTCTTCCCTGGAAAGGGGCTCTGAGGACAGAACCCCACCCACTGAAGGCTCTTACTGGTGAAAATACAAATTTTCTTGAAAGGAGAAAACCACACTAGAGATTCCCTGCCCCCCCCCAAAAAAAGAAAAGAAAAAACAAACAGCCTAGGAAAGTGTGCCCACAGATCCATCTACCAAGGCGCCCAGATGCCACTACAGTTGTGGGCCACTCTGAGATGGCAGCGGGCCTTTGCAGTGCCATCTACATGCTCCTGGCTTTGTAGGTGTGAACCCTGCATGACCTGCTGGTCACGGTGGCCCGTTCCCAGTTTCAGAGCTCCTGAGCATGTGGGATATGAGGGATGTCAGAGTCACGGGATGTCTGCCGAGGAAAGCTGCAGGCCGGGAACGCGGCTGGTCAAAAAGACGGGCGATGTGGGCGTCAGGGGTGGAACTTCAAGGGTACCCCAGCTACAGTCTGGGGCCCAGATGGCAAAATCAGAAGCACCAGCTCCAAACCTGGATCTGAAGAATTCAGCGTTTGCCGTGCTGAGGTTTACTCCTGCTTAGATCCAGTACCGCTTTCTTTCGCTCCCCATAACCCTCTGGCAGGCAAATGTCCACTCTGCCCCATCCCGCCTCAGAAGCACGTAACTTGCTCTTGGTGTTCTAGGGTATTGCAGTCCAGGGCTTCCCTTGGGTCTCAGAAGAGACTTTGGACTTTGGAGTGGTGTTTGGAGTTTTTGAATGACCGGGAAGACTTCTGTGGTTGGACTGAGCGCACTTTGCATCATGAGATGCCCGTGACCCGCTGGGGCGAAAGCAGATGGTTTAATTATAAAATGTCTCCCACAGTCTCGTGTGTTTCATCACTTGGTCTCCAGCTGGTGGCGTTGTTTCGGGAGACCGTGGAACATCTGTGCCTCCACTCAAGACCTCCACTGGAGGAAGCAAGACGTGGGATCCGCATGATCCTGGTTCCCCTCTGATTCGTCCTTGTGCACATTTTGACCGGCTGTCCCCCGTTCCTGCTGTCGTACCTTCCCTTCCATGGTATACTGTTGCTGTTGAAACTATAGACCAAAGTAAACCCTTCTTCTCCCTGAGATGCTTCCTCTCAGGTATTTAGTCAGCAGTGAGGAAATTACTAACAAATCTGAGAAACCCTTACTTTTTACAGGTACTTTCCAATTAAGACCTTAATTTTTTTTATTATTTTGTGCATGAATGTGATGTTTATTTAATTCTTTTCAGGACTGCATCAAAACATGTGAACAAGGACCTTGGTAATATGGAAGAGAACAAAAAGTTAGAAGAAAACAATCACAAAACAGAAGCCTAAGAGAGGAGTGGTTCTTGTGGTCCAGGTGAGTAGGAATGACAAGGTTCATAGAGGTGAATCCCAGAAGGTGGGGGACCCCTGAGGGGATGGAAGGAATAGCTTCATTTTCAGGTGCTTCCCACTTACAGCTTCCAAAACAGGATGAGAGTTTTCCAAAAGGAAACTTCGGTGACTCCGACAGTGCTCTCAGAAGAATGGAATCACACCGGTCTCCTCCCCAACATAACCATTATCCTCTGAAAAATAAAAGTCACTTCTGAGAGTCTGACATCTAATTTGCATTTTGTTTTCTAATGCCAAAAATTTTGCTGAGTACAAAGAATCATTGTTTTATAAATTAGTATATAGGTTCAGCAAGAGCAAGCTCTCCAAATTTATTTTTAAAAGCCATTAGAATAAAATTTAAAATATAAGTATTTTACTTGAAGCATATAATTGTGAGTATATTTATATATCCATCTTCCAAATCATTTTAGTAAAAAGGCTGACAAACAAATATACATGTACACACACACACAGAGGCTTTTCTAGCTGTTATATATACATTATATTTATGTGGGTACATGTCTATACAATATCTATGTGTGCATATGTATGTATGTGTATATAATGTATGTCCCAGTACTGCATATATCACATATGGTCATATATATTAGCTGTAATAGGTGTGGTTTCTAAGACCGCCTTACAAAGGTGTATGCCTCAACGGTATTGTCACATAGAATCTGAGCCTTTTCTTTTTGGTTCCCTTCAAACAAACAAAGGAGTCATTTAGACCAGTTATTCTAGTCCTGAATGACATGTTACTGTAGGCATTGCTAAGTCAATGCAAAAAGACCCACCTGCTATAAAGCTTGGGTGTAATATAAATTAACTACATGCCACAATCTGAGCTGGTCATTTGAGTTAATCTTATAAAAAGACAGCATGGGGCATGGAAAACAGTGTAATAGAAGGATAGGCATGGCAGATAAACATGGAGTAATGGAAATGAGATGACTCTGGGACATCTGAAAGCCGGAATCGCAAGGTGATGGGCAAAAGAAGTCAGAGGTGGATTCCTTCTCCTGGTCTCCCTCCAGTGGATCCCAAATATGCAGCAATTTCACACTTTCTTCCCCATAACTCTACTGGCTTTTGCTCAACCCTTTGGAAACATAAATTCTACTATCCATCTCACTGATTATGATTTAACGGGATGAATATATTTTAAATTTAAGGAAAAGTTGGAATGAAATAGTACTCTGAAACATAATCTTCACATGAATTGAACGTGTACTAGAAAAGAAAAGAAGGGAGGGAGGAAGAGAAGGGATAGTTTCCCGCAACTCCAAGGAAAACTACAATGGATATAGCATGGCTGGGTTTATTCCAAAAAGATCTCTCCTATGAAGTAATTCTCATCACTTTAGTGCAGCTCATCATTTTAGTACAAAGCATCTGTTGATGGTAGAAAATGATTGCTATGGTAACTTATTTAAATTATTTTTTTCATCATTTCAGAGAATAAAAACATATAGACCAATTGAAGCATGAACGTGGATTGTATTTAAGACAAAAAAACAAAGACACTGACAGCAATTCATGGTTCAAGTATTAAGCAGTTCATTCTACCAAGCTGTCACAGGATTATAGAGAATTATCTCAAGTAAAACAATGAAATGAAATTACAAAGAATAACAACAAGATTTGGCAGCCATGATAATAGGTCATATGTTGTGTTTGGTTTGAATTTTTTTTCTGTAAATGTCTGCACTGAGGATTTCTTTTTGGTTTGCCTTTTATGTAAATTTTTTACGTAGCTATTTTTATACACTGTAAGCTTTGTTCTGAGAGTTGCTGTTAATCTGATGTATAATGTAATGTTTTATTTCGGTTGTTTATATGGATAAGCTGAGCAGGTACATTTCTGATTCTGGTTGTTATCCGTAATACCCCAGACTTTCTTTCAAGCACCTAAAACCCAAAGGTGGCAGCTTATAGAGACTGGGGACACACACATTGCCCTGTCCAAAACCTGTTTTTTATCATGAGACTGGGAGGCCATGAGCCAGCTTGATAAGCACCGCAAGCGGATTCTGCGTGCGTGATGCCCACTGACCTGTTAGCAAGTCTCAGAAACCTTCAGTCACCCTGATGAGGACAGCACTCCCAAACTGACAAGTTTGCTTTTCTGAAAGACATTATACCAAATTTGGGTAACACTAACTTAAAGACACCTGCTAGTCCACTATATTTTGTCAAAGTCAAAGAATATAAAAGAAAAATCAATGATTCAGAGAGAGAGTTTGGGAAAATTACAGATAGCATCCTCATGTTCATAGATACAAGATAAATCACAGTAATTAAAAATTGGTATTAAATCCTTTGGGTTCTCCACTGCCTTAAAATCATACCTATTTCCTTTAAAAAATATAAAAGATATCAGTCAGAATTTGAGATTTTTAACAGTGGTCATTATTAAAGCTGTGTTATTTTCCACAGAATATAGAATATATATTTTTTTCGTGTGTGTTTTTGTTAACTACGCTACAAATATTGAATGCACCTTGAGATAATTTAGTGTTTTTAACTGGTACATAATTTATCAAGCAGTACATGAGAGTGTAATAATATAATGTCTATGTCTCTTTAGTTACATTCAAATTTGTAACTTTATAAACATGTTTTATGCTTGAGAAACTTTTTAAGGTGGTAGTATAAATGGAAACTTTTCCAAGTAGACTGAGGAAGGGCCAATAGCTACTTGTGACTAGACTTTTAAACTTTGCTCTTTCAGCAGACGCCTGCTTTCTGGGAGAATGCTGCACAGCCATTTTTGGTCCAGGATTTGCATAACTAACTGAGAAAAGAAAAATGAACATTAGATTTCCAAGTATAGAACTATGTCCTTTAAGAGGAAAGGGAAAACTGGTGTTTGTTTTTTAGTCTTGGGGAATAAAAATATGAAGGCAATGGAAAACTAACTGAAGATTAAACACTTACGGAGGTTGAGGATATCATTCTGCTACGTCTGCATCACTAAGAGACGCATTATTGTACATTTGTAACCATTTATTGTCCGAGCAATAGTGACTCAGTTTAATAAAAGCTTCCTGTAGTGCATTGGTATGGATTAAATACATGAAATATTCTATTAGACTCAATGCTGTGTAAATTATTATGGTAAAAAAAAAAGAAAATGTGATATTTTGCCTCTAAACTTTGATTTATTGAAGTTTTATTTGGAAGAAAAAAATTTGAATCTTGGTCAATATTCAAACCAAAGTGAAAGGGGAAACAAAACCAAAGTTACTTGTTTTGCATGGCAAAGCCTTTCTGTTATCACTGTAAATACTGTGATCTCTTTTTCTTTTCTTTTTAGAATTTTGTTAAAGAAATTCTAAAATTTTTAAACACCTGCTTTCCACAATAAATCATGAACACTAAACTGAGATTATTTCCACATTAATAGGTTTTTCTTTCTTTTTTCTTTTGGTGTGGGAGCTCAAAAGTTTAAAGTCTTACTGCTAAGTTATGTTTGCTACAAGAAGCAACTGGTCAATAGAAAGAGAGTGTTATACTACAATTGTGGTTTGGTGTCCACTTGCAGTGGTTAACTAAATCCAAAAGCGGCTGTCAGAACCTAGACAGCAGAACACGAGAAGCTAAGTGGATGAGAGCAGATTTTAGAACAGGGACAACACTGTTATTATCGAATCAGTGTCTGGACAAAGAGGAAATCTCGCCTGCCTAACAGCAGCCATGCCCACTGTGGCCCTGGAGGAGGACAATTTGCAGTCTTCAGGTTCTGGGGTTTCTTCCCCCCAACTGCACTCCTTGGCAGCAGGAGGCAGGCGTTACAAGTTCAAGGTTCACTCCCTATATGTGATCATAGGAACTGTATGTGAAAATGGATTAACATACCCCTCTATGCCTAAAAGATAATAAAAATGAAATATGTCTTCACATATCTTCATAGCTGTCTGTCTCTTGTCTGTGATAGCATGTTCATGCATAAAATGTGATTTTTTTTAAGTACAAAGTAAAAAACTCAATGTGACTGTCCATTCTTCTGGAAGAGGATTGTAGAATAATAAGTCTACCTATGACTTTCCTAAGCCAGGAGGGTCCCTTATCTCACTCCACCTCTCACTAACTGCTGTTTCTATAAGAAGTTTGTCTTCTCTGATAGACCTGTGGTGGCCTGGGCTGCCCCTTTTAACTAGACTCTGAGCTTTTTTTTTTTTTTTTTTTGTTCAGTTTTATTTATTTATTTGAGAGTGACAGAGAGAGGAAGAGGCAGATAGAGAGAAAGAGAGAGAATGGGCGCGCCAGGGCTTCCAGCCACTGCAAATGAACTCCAGACGCGTGCGCCCTCTTGTGCATCTGGCTAACGTGGGTCCTGGAGAATCAAGCCTCGAACCAGGGTCCTTAGGCTTCACAGGCAAGCGCTTAAACGCTAAGCCATCTCTCCAGCCAGACTCTGAGCTTTATTAAGAAGACGTTTGCATATTTTTTTCACGTCAGATAACCATTTGGAATTACTTAGCCACAAAGTTTCACAAATTTTGTTTTCTTTCAAATAAAGATAGCTATGCACATCAGAAGCAGAAGTAGAATATATATATATATATATATATATATATATATAAAATTTGGTATCAGCCAGCAGGATATGATGGTTCATTCCTGTATGTATAACCCTGAACTTAGAGGTGGAGTTTGAAGGATCATGAGTTCAAGGCCATCCTGAACTACAAAGTGAGTTCCAGGCCAACCTAGATTCCTATCTCAAAAAGAAATAAATAAATTTGGACCCTACACAAGGGCCAGTGGGTACTAGCAACACTTTCATTCAAGCTATATGAAATTATGAAACATATGTAAATTTCTTTGAAAACAGAATATTATATATGTGAGTTGCCTTTCAATCCTACTTAATCTAAGAAATCAAATCATAACTAATATTATAAGTATAGGACACGGAACTTTATAAGCATTGTTTTGCAATAGAAACTATTTCAGTTAAACAGAGACTATTTCTTATCTAAATATCTTCATAAAAATTTTTCCTAAAATACACTGTATTAGGGAGACATGAAGGCAGAGACCAGGGCTCATTTTCCCCCACCACTCTGTCTCCACCAATCCATCATCCTATTCCAACCTTCCAACTGTGCCTTTCTCATTCTCCACATAAAAGCTTGTCACATGCAAAAATACTCATTGGAAAAATGAACATATGGGCCCATAACTCCCAAAACAGAACCCATTCTGAAGTTGTTTTGTCTCTTTTTGTTAGTCATTTCCAGGAAGGCTGATTTTGTAGTAGCCAAGCAGCAAAATGTAAGAAAATCTCTTCAGTTGTAAGAAAATCTCTTCAGTTACATAGACACACACTCACATGTGAACACACACGTTGGGATATTTATCTTTTTTTTTCCTGTATCAGAGAATATAGGATTTTTTTTAATCAGAAAAGTAATTCTACAGAATAGAAAGCAGATAGGGGTTGCAAATATTCACTATACTTTTTTTTTTTTTTCGAGGTAGGGTCTCACTGTAGCCCAGGCTGACCTGGGATTCATTATGGATTCTCACGGTGGCCTCGAACTCACGGCGATCCTTCTACCTCTGCCTCCTGAGTGCTAGGATTAAAGGCGTGCGCCAACGTGCCCAGCATATTCACTATACTTTGATAGGAGATATTCAAAAGGTTCAAGGCCATTTGAGGCCCACCAGTGGCAATGAAATTTGTCTGTGTAAACCTTAATGTATAAACTCTATACTGATGAGGAACAAATGAGAGCTTTGGTGTTATCAAGTTTCAAAGTAAAAGCATCACATTCTTTGCGAAGTCATGTTTCAAGAGAGCTGGGCACACACATAGATGCATACCACTGGAAGCTGTTACAACCAACCTTGGACTATTTGTCCACTAAATACTTAAGATGAAATCTGAATTTTTCATGTGATTAAACATTCTTAGGTATGCCAAGTTTAAATTGAGCTACAATTAGCAGTTTAACTTGATGTGCCTTGATTTACAAACATCTGAGAAGTTCACTTCCACAGAAAATAGAAGCTGGATTTTATATAGTTCTGAATAATTGATTTCTCACCAGTAAGGGACACACAGAGTTTTTTAAAAAATATTTTTAATTAATTAATTAATTTGATAGAGAGAAAATGGGCATGCCAGGGCCTCTAGCCCACTGCAAACAAACTCCAGATGCATGCACCTGCTTTTGCATCTAGTTTATGTGGGTCCTGGGGAATTGAACCTGGGTCTTTTGGCTTTGTAGGCAAGTGCCTTAACCGCTAAGGCATCTCTCCAGCTCACACATAGCTTTTAAACAGGATGCAGGCACTGCCTGAAAGCTGATTCATAACGTAACATCTCCCTGGAGTCATTTATTAAGGAAATGAAATATTTCTGTTAAGGAGAGGTTTATTTCTAGGCATTAGACTCATTCTCTGCTGCTAAACTGTTTCTGGCAACTCAGTTTGCTCTGAAGTTTTGGGCAGCTTTCTGGAAGTGTTAGCAATTACCAGTCAGTTCATTTCTCTTAGCTTGACTATCTTTGCCCAACACTGGCCTGAAATAGGCTTCTGTGGGGAAAAAGAAAAAGAAAAAAAAAAAAAAACTGGCGGTCATCATGTATGATAGAGTCTGAATTCAAAGGAAATGGCCATCACTTTAAACACTTGTGGGTTTGCTTAGGGAAATAATCTTCCATTTCTTCCCTTAATTTAGAGGCCTGTTTTTCATATTTAATAGTTGCACACATGCTGTGCAAAAGAAAAGGGGCCTTGTTCACATTTGACGCAACATCGGATAGACAGCAAATTCATCTCTTCACGTATTCTTAATTGGAGACTCTGTTTTCAGGGGGGAAAAAAACGGTGATTTAAAGGCATCCTGCAGCAGCTTTTTCGCTCTTCTGTCTATTTGAGTTCACGCTCTCGGGATTGTAGTGGCATCCAGTCATTAAAATACCCACATTGCTTCCCGGTCACCAGCACCACCCTCGTCCTAGTTCTATTGTCTTCAGGACAGTAGCAACACATGTTTGTGTTCAAAGAATTAAACAGATTTTGAAGTAGCATTGCCTTCGAGGTCGCTGTAATGCAGGAGCGGTGGCGTTTGCGTGCCTGCCCTCAGCATCAGCAGCCGCTGTGTCCGCGCATTGCGTGCGAGGAGAGCGCAGAGGGAAGCAGCTCGTGCGCTCAGCCCGGCCGCAGCCACGAGAAGCGGAGTGTGGGCATGTGGGCACACCGAGGGCAGGATATCTAACGCTCAGGGTTTCCGTCGAAATGGTGTCTCCTAGCTTTTGATCCAATAGCGAAATCACGTGGTCACGAGGGCTGTCACATCCGCTTTACTGGGATACTTTGCATGTCATTTTGTAAAATGAAAGCCCGGCCTGGAGCCCCTGAGCTTCAGGGGCTGGTACAGGGAGCTGTCCAGCGATGACTTGGCTCTTGGGCTGCAAACCACGCGGGTTGGAAATGGCATCGGAAACAAGAGGAAACATGCAACCAGCCACATTGTTGGCCCCAGCCTACACAGCATTCCTTTGTGTTCCTGGTTCATAACTTCTTCTTAGAAGCTACCACAACATTACTTTTTCCTTTCTACACCTCCTCTGTGTAGGATTCCTTCCCAGTCTAAGAACTTTTCTCAAAGAGTACACGATCCTGGGATTTTATGATCCATAATTGTCACCTGCACCCAACCTAGATCCGCTGTCTCACAGACATGTGGGCTGCACTGGTAATTGATGACTCTTCTAGGCTACTGAATTTTTAGATTGCTAACAATATCTCATCAGGATGCCCACCCCTCCAGGGGCAACTGAGCTCCTGCTTCTTAGATCATGATGGTATCAAAGCCATTCTATTTATAAAATTCAAAAATATTCAATTAAATACCCAATAATAGGTCACTTTGGATTTTCTGAAGTGTTAAGGTCTTTCCTGAACTTTCTAGAGTCAATATTTGCTACCCAGAGCTCTCAAATCTCAGTGTGCCATTTAATAGCCTTTGATATTAATATGTAAAATTGCTTGTAGTAATCCTATTTAACTATTTAGAGATCTGTCTTAAAAATATAACTTGTGGGGCTGGAGGGATGGCTCAGCAGTTAAGGTGGTTAAACTGTCAAAGCCAAAGGGCCCTGGTTCGATTCCCCAGACTGACATGAGCCAGACTCACAGGGGTGCAGGCATCTGGAGTTTGTCTGCAGTGGCTGGTGGCCCTGGCGTGCCCGTTCTCATTCTCTCTCTCTCTCTCTCTCTCTCTCTTCCCCTCTTTCCCTGTCAAATAAATAAATAAAAATAAAATATTTTTTAAATATAGGTTATATACATGGCCCTTCATAGGCAGAATGTATGTGCTTCATTTGGCTGTAGCCCACATTTGTCCATTTTTATTGGCCAGAAAGTTTCTCATTCAAAATAGTTCTCCATTCTCTATGCCCACGTAATTCCATGCCAATACCTCTCCTCAAATTAGAAATTTTATTCAGCCTAGGTACTCTGCTGACACCACATTCCTCACGAAATGTCAGAGCCTCTAAAAACCATCCTCAGCTCAAAGGCCTAATTAGGTCTTCAGTAATTCATGCCACTGGTCATTAGCACAGACCCAGAAAGCAGCAAGCACTCGGCGCCCAGGCACTAAACCCAGACGTGACTCTGAGAGACCACAGGCGGCAGTCCTAAAAGAACTCTAAAAAGTTTCCTCGTTGCTTTCATTAACCTTTTCCTTATGTTTTCACACTTCAGGCACCAGCTCTGCAGACCTATAAAACTGCTCTGCAGAAAGGCTCAGGAAAGGGATGGAAATGGCATGGGCAGCACCGTTTAAATGGCAAACAGTTGGGCTCGAGCTATAAAACACGTCTACACAAACACAGATGCTCACCGAACTCTCCTGCAGAACTACCTTTCTTTTTCTTTCTTTCTTTCTTTCTTTCTTTCTTTTTTTTTTTTTTTTTTTTTTTGGTTTTTTTGAGGTAGGGTCTCACTTTCTAGCCCAGGCTGACCTGGAATTCACTATGTAGTCTCAGGGTGGCCTTGAGCTCACAGTAATCCTCCTACCTCTGCCTACTGAGTGCTGGCACTAAAGGCGTGCGCCACCACGCCCCGCTTCCAGAACTATCTTTCTACTCCACCCTCGATGAAGTCATGGTGTTAATGGTGTGAGAAGAAATGGGACTTTTACTTTTCATGTTCTTAAATACCCCTAGTCATTAGTATGGGACACATGATTTCGTTGATTTAAAGGAAAGATGTGGGCTTTAGAAATGAGCCCAGTTTAAACTCCTCAATGAATCACAGAGATCTATCAGCAATGGTCCCTGGAGCATAACACCCAAACCCTATACTTCACTTACCTCATCCTGGGCGCAGAGGAATTAACAGCAAATGTTTTCTGTCTGGGTATTTGGTTCTTTAGACCGAGTCATTGCAAAGACAATTACATAGACCAAAACAACTACTAATTTTACCACATTATGGTTACACACAAGTTTTTAAAAAAGGAGAAATTGGGCTGGAGAGATGGCTTAGTGGTTAAGGCACTTGCCTGCAAAGCCAAAGGACCCAGGTTTCATTCCCCAGTACCCATGTAAGGCCAGATGCACAAGGTGGTGCATGCATTGGGAGTTTGCTTGCAGTGGCTGGAGGCCCTGGTGCACTCATTCTCTTTCTGTCTTTCTCTCTATCATAAATAAATAAAATATTTTTTAAAAAGGAAATTTAAAATGTTTTAGAATAAAAGAGAAATGATCACCTGCATTATGGCATCCCTAAGTGACAATAGACTAAAAAATTAGGTCCCTTTAATCCCAGCACATGGAGGCAGAGGTAGGAGACCACTGAGAGTTCAAGGCCACCCCTTGAGACTACATAGTGAATTCCAGGTCAGCTTGAGCTAGAGGGAGACCCTACCTCGAAAAACCAATTAAATAAATAAATAGGTCACTGCAGATAAGAACTATATTAACAGTAGTTTCTGTCATGCTTTTCCTCCACTTTTCAAGTCTATATTGTTATTATTATTATTCACCTGTTAAGCCATGATGTCAGAGGGACAGGCTCTTTTCCGTTCACTCTCACAAAGGATCTTCTCCAGATTGAGCAGCCTGGTGCCTCCACCAAGCCTCTTTGGCTTCCTTCTTCTTCTGATGGCTTCCCTTCAACAGCTGCAGGAGGATATCTGAGCTTTTAGGGTGCTTAATATGCTCGACACACACATTAATTCTCTTGGCAAGGAGCTTGACCTTAACTTGCTTGTTAACAACAGTGCCCACGGCGTTGACTTTTCCAGTTTCGCACTGGTAACAGTGATGGGGGCGTTCCTTTCTCAACAGTACCCACTCCTGTGACGTCTGTAATGTCGCCTTTGCAGATTCACGTGCACATGGCCACAGGAACAACTCAAGTTTTCTAAAAGGCTTAGGGAAATTGGATCAAGCGCCTCTCCTCTTTACCTCTGTTACTTGGGCAAATTACTAGAAAATGGTGATTCTAGCTCAGAGGAAGCCACTTTTCAAGTCTTGCACACACACCAAATACAAGTTCACACAATTTAATCTGATGAGCCTTACAACTAATGAGCTGAACTTTCTATCAGGCAGATTACAAATTCAAGTTTGTAGGCAAATCCATCTTCTACTTGGCCAATATGTAACTTAGTTCAAACAGCCTCTTGCAGAAAAAATCCTTGTCGTTACTGCCACTGGTAGGTGAGTTAAAGAACTAGTGGTCCTCATCGCTAATTCATGGCATGAGATGATTAGAAAATATATTACTACCCAAGGCAAACCTTACCAGAATGTTCTCAAAATTATACTGACACATGGTTAGAGTATCTTTCCTTGAACTTCCCATGCATCTCACACAGCACGTAATTAACATACAAGGACCATCATTCCAAGTGCAAAATTTAATATTAGTGGCAATTCCAGTCCCTTAATTATTAACTTTATTAGTGTAAACTACTACATATGGCTGTAGAGAGGCAGGGGCACATCAAAGCTAGCACACTGATCCATTCAAATCTGAATTATTGGGAGATGATACATTCTGTAGCCTGTGATACCAAGCAAAGGAAAAGATGTATAAAATAATGAAATTTGTCCTATAAAGAAGAATCTGGAGTAGTATTACAAGTTCAAAATCACTGTGTGCATTCTTTCTCTCCCAGTACTAATAGGAGGAGCAAGTGAAGTCCCTCACACACCTGAATGATGGCAGCAGAACACCAAAGTAAATGTAGTTAACCAAACACTTACACGCTCAACGCGAGGTCATCAGGGCTATAAACATGACCCTAGAGAAATGTACCCGAGATAATTTTCTAACCTAATTTAGGTTTCCTTTTCCATGTGATCGACCATTTTACATTTCACTGATCGTTTTAGGTAGATATGGTATTTTCATTTTTCACCTTGAAGAACACATGGTATTCTACAGAAGAGAGCTTCCACTGTATATGCATTTCAAAGCAGAGCACATGTGCACATGTACACATATTTATGTATATGTAAATAAAAAATGTCACTTCAAATGTGTACTTTCTGAAGAGTCCAAATCAGTAGAGAGGAAAAAGGCACTTTTATTTCAACATTATTTTATTCAACTTGATTTTGATAGTCCAGTCATCTAACATATATTCTAACACCCAAATGCTTGTTTTTTGTTTCTTGGTTTTTTTTTTTTGTAAAATCCAGCAATATGAAGGTATTATCTTTATTTAATTGTGCAATGACTCCCAAGCTCATCCAGTAGTGTCTGGTTCATAACTGACAGTCAGTGGATCACATAAAGGAGAGGAGAGTGGAAAGGGCAGGGAAGGAATGGTGCATTTTTACAGAACACGTAGTTGCAGAAAAGACATAATCCAGGCAATCTACTAACTAATGAGCCTATCTACACAAGAAAGTGATGTCTAAGCATCTCTTTTAACTATCATATTTCAGCAATCCTAAAGCACGTATTTTTCTTTCGCATATTTTACCAGCTCAGTAATTGAAACCCTAGTTATGCCCAGTGGCCCCAGTGTTGCCTGACGGCAGTCAGGAAGTGCCATCATCTTATAAGAAAACATCAAAACTTCTAGTGCGGAAACTTCTGCAATGAAATATCAGTATGTGAGAGGAAAGTCAGGGGTGCTATTCTAATCCATACCATGTGGACGTGGGGGGGGGGTGGAGAATATAAATCAAAAGGCTTTAACAGAGAAACTCAGAAGTGGCATACCTCTATATCTTATGAGTTTTACTTAGGATGCCAGTACCAGTAAATTGCAAGTGTATTTTGGTCTGTGATGAGGCCAGAGAAGTGTGCAACCAACACAGACATTGATGGCTGTGATTGGAATGCAATGTGGGAAATCAATACTTTGGAAGATCTAAGCCAATACACTCCAGATATTTTTTATTTTATTATAGTGGGGTAATATGTGATGAGAAATGAATTCCTAGGCAGGCATGACAGTGCATATCTAAAATTCCAGGTTTTGAGGAGGCTGAGGTAGGAAGATTCCGTGAACCCAGAGTTTGAGGTCAGCCTGGGAAGTCTGGAAAGATACTGCTTCATTTTATAAAATCAATGCCCAAGGGATTCTAGAGAAGCTCTTTCGATAGGCAGGAAACAAAAAATTCTAAAGGATAAAACAGTGTTATAGATTGGTTGACAACATTTTGTCTTATGGTGCATGAAATAACTGTGACTCAATATGCAGTACACCATAGCACCACAGGACCTGAGAAATAAGCCAAGGAAATCACGAAGAATGAGCTGCATTAACTGAGCAGCATAAGTAATACTGTCGTCAGTGAATTGCCTGTTGTACTTTGGACTTCAGAATCATCCCTTGTAAGTAAGTGCTAGTGTCCTTGGGGACATTCTTAAACTTTTCTGAGGGCAGCCTTAGGTGCTTCACGTATTAAACACTAGAAAGAATGCCCTCCACAAAGGCTTGCTGTGAGAAGTAAATGAGAAAAGAAACTTAATGCCCAGTCCCTAGAAACCATTACAAATCAATGCTGTTATTCATATTTGTTTGTGTTTGCACATTTTCAACAAGACCTTTGAGGACCTGCAGCACGCAGCCTGAATCTCTGTTACTTGCATGGAAATTACTGCTTTGCTGCTTTGGTCTGGTCCTGTCTTCTAATACCTCCTCTCTCCTCTCCCTCCTCACGCCAAACTTTAAAGTCCAACTTACTGTTCTATGGTTAAGCCAGTTTTCACTCTGTATTCTCTGTTAACTCGTAGCTAGAATCTCATGCCTGAGTAGAATTAGGTTCAATTATTTAGGCAAACATACTTGATACCTAATGCGTGATAATGGGCACTGATTTTGTAATATATCAGGAGTCCTACAATGCCAACTGGTCCCATGTGTAGCAGTGGTTGGATCGTAGGTTCAAGGAGCTGTCAATCCCATCCATCCATCATAAAGATTTCCATCCATGCTTTCCCAATTGGTCCCCATCCACTGATTACCATGGACCAGATCCATTCATAACTTATAAGTTGAGAACTAATACGTTTCTACTTTTTTTCACATGTATTAAAGGATATTCTAAAGAGAAGAGCGCATTCTAATTAAATACTTGACTATCCTAAAATAGAATTTCTACAGAAAAGGCAAAACAGATGCCTGGTTCTTCCTTTGTCAATTTTCACAGTAATGAGTTTGTATCTATGAGCTCCAACTGGTGACCAAGGAATATTTTTCCTTATTATCCCTAGAAACTAGTCGGGTTTTACTTAAGTGTTCTGTGTTTCAATGCACTGTAATCATTACTATTATTATTACTTGATGCTCAAGTGTCTTCACCTATGTCAATGGAAGGGAGTTCTCTCCATCTGGTTTCTGTTTTTGTGTGTTGTAATGCCATTTGTCTGGATAAATTCCAATTTTCCTGCCACAACAAGGTATCCATATTTTTCTTTTCATTTTATGTCCTAGACTTAGCTAGAATTGGCTACTTCACCACAATCCTGAGACATTTTGAGGGAAGATACTTAGAAACCGTAGGCGTTCTCATTGTTACTGGGCCCTTTCTGTGTACAGCCAGAAATAAATGTGTTTTTAAGAGAAAACAAATGATGAGTGTAAATTTCAAATTTAAGATTCCAAGCTTTGTTTAAGTTTTCAATACTAGTATGATTAAGTATCTTGTTATTTGTTTCCCCTTTTGATGTATAGTAAGTACCATTAATTTAGCTTTTTCTTTTTTTATTCTACTTGTATGGGTATAGCTTAACTCAACTTACTCTTCAGTTGTTTGATTTTTTAAAAATTTTTTGTTTATTTTTATTTATTTACTTGAGAGTGACAGACAGAGAGAGAAAGAGGCAGAGAGACAGAGAAAATGGGTGCGCCAGGGCATCCAGCCACTGCAAACGAACTGCAGACACATGCTCCCCCTTGCGCATCTGGCTTACGCAGGTCCTGGGGAATCAAGCCTTGAACCAGGGTCCTTAGGCTTCACAGACAAGCACTTAAGCACTAAGCCATCTCTCCAAACCTTGTTTGATATTTTTAATAGACTCTTTACTTTTTGTACTTTGCATTATTTAATTAGAGAGGGAGACAGAATGTGACCCCCAAGGGTTCATGTAGGTGTTGAAGCTTTGGATCCCAAGATATTGTCATAGAAATGTAGTGGTAACATTAAGTGGGGGGGGGGCACGATTTAGTATAAGATACTCATGTGATCAGAGCACTAACCCCTTCTTCTAGACACTTCCTCTTTCCCACTTTTTTGTTCCTTAGCTCATACTGTGAGCAGCTCCTCTCTGTCATGTGATCCCATACTGCCTTACAAAGACAGTGGGCCCAAAGAAACAATGGAACCAATCAATCATTAAGTAGAACTTCTAAAACTATAAGCTATGCACAAAACTGTATCAATTGTCTTGATAAACATTCTCTCAGGGTTTCTTTGGTTGATTATTTTCTCAAGGTAGGGACTCACTCTAGCCTAGGCTGATCTGGAATTTACTTTGTAGTCTCAGGGTAGCCTCAAACTCATGGCTATCCTCCAACCTTGGCTTCATGAGTGCTGGGATTAAAGGTATGCACCACCACACCCAACTTCTCAGGGGTTTTATTACAGAAAAGAAAGCTGACTAACACACACACACACACACGCAAATCCATATTTATAGATGATAGATAACAACTCTAACTTTTTATTGAACCCGTGAATGCTTGGAGATCTAAAATCTCTACAGAAAGCCAGTGGCTGAAAATTTAGGGAAGAGTTTTAAAAAATCTATGGAATGGAAACTCAGGTAGGATTTATTTTCCTTCTTATTAAGAAGATACTTTGTATGGATACATCATGTGTTGGTACCCTCTTTTCCCTCCTCCCTCCCCCATTCTGCAGCAGGCCCTCCTCAGTGGGGTTGCTGGCATTGCCCCATGGGGTTTTGGGTCCTGCGTTGTGGGAGCAGCAGTCAGTTACTGAGAGACGCAGTGCCTCTGGGCATGACATCCCAACCTTTGGTTCTTACAATCTTTCCACCCCCTCTTCCTCAAAATTCCCTGATTCTTTGTGGGTGTTTTAAGTGTACTTCAGTGATGAGCTCTCAGGAGCCTCTGGATCTCTGCTTCAGCGTCTGTCTCCTTCACCTGGCGCTGTCGGGCTCGCCATGGGTGCGGCACTCTTGCTCATCTCCCCATTCCGCTGTGGTTTCACCTGGGCCTTCACTGAGAAGCGGTGGATCTCATTACCTTCTGAAAAATAAAAACATTCTCCAACGGAGAATGAAGTCAGTATAGGTTAAATTGGACAAGCGTCAATAATTTAGGGAAAATTTGATGGATGTAACCCCTTTTATAGCCAAAGACTAGTGGGAGCTTGACACTGGAGGGCGTAATCTTTGTCTCCACAGGTTCAGCCATTGGTTTCCAGTCCCAGATAGGGGTTCCTTTCCACTAAGCGGATCTCTTAGCCAATCTGAAAGCCACTGGTTACCCATCAAGACTGTGTGCCACCATCGCACTGGTGTGTACCTCCTGTCAGGCTGGTTGCTTCTGAGTAGCTTAGACCTCTGGTTGCTCAGACCATTGTTAGCCACTTTCCCCCAGTAGCTTATGTAGTGCTTTCCACCACTCGATGGGCTGTTTGGGGACTGGATTTCTTCCACATTCCAGCCAGGTTTCTCCATGTTCTGAGTTGGCACCATATAGGTCTTTTTTTTTTTTTTAATTTATTTATTTGAGAGCGACAAACAGAGAGAGAAAGAGGCAGATAGAGAATGGGTTCGCCAGGGCCTCCAGCCACTGCAAAGAACTCGTGCGCCCCCTTGTGCATCTGGCTAACGTGGGTCCTGGGGAATCAAGCCTCAAACCTGGGTTCTTAGGCTTCACAGACAAGGGCTTAATCACTAAGCCATCTCTTCAGCTCTAGGTCTTATCTTTTACCTCAGGCAGGTAATCAAGTCTTTAACTGAAACCTTTCTCCTTGAAGGGAGACTAAAAGATATAACCCTCAACAGGAGTATGGGAGAAGCACTAAATAGAAGGGCCCTGGAGAATGTGGGATGAAGTCTAACCTTCAAAAAAATTTGTTTCTGACCTGTAATTCATAGTACCAGAAATAGGTGCTACCCACATTAAGCTGCTGATCAGAGAAACCTACGAGTTCTCCTAAATCAGGTAGGATTTCTATATTGTTACATTTGGACAAAATCGATTCTTACACAGTGTTGTAGTCAGGTTCACATTACAACCAAGAGCAGCTTGTGGGAAAAAAGAGGTTTATTTAGGCTTACAGGCTCGAGGGGAAGCTCCAAAATGGCAAGGGAAAACGACGGCAGGAGCAGAGGGTGGGCATCACCCCCTGGCCCACATAAGGTGGACAACAGCAACAGGAGAGTGTGGCAAACATTGGCAAGGGGAAACTGGCTATAACACCCATAAGCCCGCCCCCAACAACACACCGCCTCCAGGAGGCATTAATTCCCAAATCTCCATCAGCTGGGAAGCTAGCATTCAGAACACCTGAGTTTATGGGGGACACCTGAGTCAAACCACCACACACACAGAAGCTCATCCTTTGCTCTTCGTTTTTACCACATTATAGGAGATAACCTGCTGCTTTCCTCAACTGCTGGTCTACGTGTAGTGACGCAGGAAAGGGACCTTCATAGAAACACTGAAACTAGTATTTGATCAGAGAAATGAACTCTGGGTTACATTCCATTAACCATCCCAGGTATTTCCCTAAGTTAAAAACCAGCTTTTGGGCTGGAGGGATGTCTTAGCGGTTAAGGCATTTGCCTGCAAAGCCCAAAGGACGTTGGTTCAATTCTCCAGGACCCATGTTAGCCAGATGCATAAGAGAACACACGCATCCGGAGTACCTTTGTAGTGGCTGGAAGCCCTGGCCCGCCCATTCTTTCTCTCTCTCTCTCTCCCTCTTTCTCTGTCAAATAAATAAATAAATAAATAAATATTTTTAAAAACTAGCTTTTGACCTTATCAATCAGAAATGTTAAATACAGTGAGTTTTCAAATATTTGTGGAGTTTAATTGACATCTATTTACCATTTTTTATCCATTTTTTAAAGCCCAGGAGAAGTTTAAATCTTCAGTCTTCTAGACAATTCAATTGGAATAGTGATTATTTGCTAAATATAGGATTATTGAATAATTTGTGAAGTTTATTACTAAATAACTGAATGATACTTGTAAACTTGGGTTTGAAGAAAATGGGTGATTTCTAACATATTTACAGAAACATTTGGGGCTTCTTTAACAAATATCTGTCACAATAAAACAGGAAATAGCCTGGTAAGTCTCAAATCACAACATACATATTTTCTCCCAGGGCAAGTGCAAATTTCAAAATGAGAAAGAATTCCCACACAATATTCCCTATATGTGATTTTTTTTCTTTTTCCTTAGAACAATGATGAATCACTTTTTTTCTTTTAAAACACGGTGCTAAGAATTGAACATGGGACACTGCGCATGTTAAGCAAGGACTGTTGACACTCAGCTGCATACCCAGCCCTCTTTTGATGTTCAGTATTTATTTTGAGACAGGGTTTCAGTAAGTTACTCAGGCTGGCCTTAAACTTGCTCTATAGCATAAGCTGGCCTTGGACATACAACCTGTCTGCCTCAGCTACCCATGTAGCTGGGCTTACAGCAGGGTGCCATCAGGCCTAGCTACCTTTAGTCATAAATTTATTTCTCGGGGACTTTTTTTCTTTTTGTTCTATATTCTGCAAGTGGTCACTACCACCATCCCAGAGAGCCTGCCTCCTGGCCAGGGTGATTGGTTCCAATCCAGACAGAATGAGCTGTGTGCTTTCCAGGAACCTTTGGCCTGGTAACGGAAGCAATCAGTTTCAGCTTCTCTCTGCTACGGTCGGGTAATCATCTGAGTCCAGGTCCCCAGAGCATAAAACCTCGTCAGCCGAGTGACATGAGTGACTCACCTGAAGAGGAAAGCAAGCCACCAGAAGCAGGGTGTCCTTCCTTGACTCCAGACGTCGCCCTGCCTGCTCCCCGAACACCCCGGCATCCATCTGCCCCTTTTGGGTAAGCTAGCTTGGCTTCAATTTCTGTTACTTGCTGCCCAGAGAACCCTTACTGCACACGTGCATGCACATTTTGCACATTGTTGCAGGGGCTCAAGGGACACACAGATTTCTTGAAGTAGTGCACCCTTGAACCCTTATCCATAGGTCTCAGATATGAACCCCTGCTTAACGGCATTCTTCCATTCTGTGAATATTTATCTCTATATGCTATTTATTCAGGGAAATATAATTATGATGAATTGTTTTACTTATAGATCAGATTCGCTTGATTACAATCAATCCATATAATTATAGTTAAATCAATTGTATAGAATTTTTTGTAAAGACACCGGCTAGAAAGGTGAATATAGTATTTTATAACGTTATTCATCTAAAATAACCTGGTATTTTTACCTCAAATCTAGGGTCCTTTCTCCAATCCTAAACTTGCTTCTAAGCATTATTATTGAATCTGTTGGTTATCTTTATTATTTTATAACTTTTAAATTTGCCTTTAAGTAAATAAATAGCATTCGACGCAACAGAAAAGTATTTGCTGTTGGCAATACAATAATGCAACGAAGCATGTATAAAGTGTGATTTACAAAGAAAGGTTGATTGCTTATTTGCATGTGATTTCACCCCAATTTTTAAACAAATAAGCTGGGATGAATAGCAATAGCCTTCCGAAGCACTCTGAGGTCTGTAAATTCTTCAGAGGAAACCAACCACAGCGGTAACAGCGTCATTATAAGTAATCAGAAAGTGCCTGTCACACATCCACCTTCGAAGGTTTGTAGGAAATGACTGACGTAGACCCCACCCGGATTAATCTTCTCCCTTCACTTTAGATTCTCAAGAATCTAGTTGTCCCGCAGAGGGCAGAAGGAAACCAGAACTGTGCCCACGCCTGTGCGCGAGGGCTTGCTCTTGCTCCTGAGTGCCAGCCCGTGAAGTTTGCAGAAATTGAGGCAGCAGGGGCAGCAGGGCTCCTATCACCTGCCCTCGGCCGGGCACAGGGAGAGGCACGTCTGATGCTGACCCATGCTGGAGCAAAAAGCCAGCCCGCCCGCAGGCGTGGGGCTCCCCCAGCGCACCCCAGCTCCACTCTCCTGAAACAGACCTTCCTTTTGATCAGGCAGTACCCACAAATGGCAAGTCACAAAATTCTGAAGGAAGGGCTCAGTAACAAAGACCACAGGAAGACTGTGGGGCATTATTGTAAGAGCTGGCCTAGATTTTGTCCTCTGCAGGGGCGACGGTGCGGCCCCTTCCCTGGGCTTACGAAGGGCCTCTGTGCACTTCGGGGCCACAGGACACGCGCCCCTGTTCTGGCGTGGGCGTGGGGTGATTCACAAGGCTCTCTGGGTGCCCTGAGTCGGGTTAGCTCCCAATTCCTTCGCTCTAGGTATGAATATTCTCTGCTAACAGCACGCCAGCCGGCTTAAAGTGGGCTCTCCGGAGTAGGATGACTGATGAACCAACCCCAGCGGACGGGCAGCGCCACCCAGCCAGGAGCCCGCTTCCCGCGCTGCGTCTGCCCGGTTTCGTAGGAGGTCTTTGAGAAGGTATGAAGGTAAACCTGAAGTCTTCCCCTGGGACAGCTCCGTTCTCCCCATGTCCCTCCACCAAACACTGAAAATCTGCAGCTTCACTGCCAGGGGTGCGTTCTTGGCTACTGTTTCTCTGAACCTGTAGATGGGTAACAACTGACATTTAAAGGGAGGAGAGTAGAAAGTGGCGGGGGTGGGGGGGAGGCAAGCATTCAGAGTAGGTTGCTTCTGCTGAAAGTGTATCCAAGAAACAGACTGAGGCTAGAGAGATGGCTTAGCGGTTAAGGCACTCGCCTGTGAAGCCTAAAGACCCAGGTTCGATTCTCCAGGTTCCATGTAAACCAGATGCACACTGTGGTGCATGCATCTGGAGTTTGTTTGCAGTGGCTACAGGCCTGGCGCCCCCATTCTCAATCTCTGTCTCTACTAAATAAATAAAAATTCATAATTTTTTTTTTTGAAAAAATAGACCCAGCAAGTCTGTCTAACAGGAAGAGTACTGGGAATCGTGGCCATGCTGGGTCTTTTCCGTTCACACAGTCATCTCAGATGTAACAATCCATTTTCTGCAATGCGTTCCTATCTCCACTTTATAGTTAAGATAAGTGAGGTTTCAGTGCTGCAGGTCCCGCACACACAGACAAGAATCACTTCATACTGCCAAACCTGTGCCCCGATTCCACTGAGGATGAGTCAGGAGCTCACATTAATATTCAGAGACTCTCTCCGATAACACCTGGGTCAAAATAATGAAAACACAACATCAAATAATAGCTTCAACCCAGAGAGTGATTGGAAATGTCCCGTAGGAAAACCTGAAAACATTAAGAATATAATTGGCTTCAAAGATAAACACTAATGGTTGGGCATTATTCACCTGTGGTTACAGTGGGCTGACCACTCAGGGCTGTGTCAGCATACGGGATGGCTGCAAACGGTGCCGTCAAGGAAGTGACCATGTCTGTGTCCACCCAGGACCCTACTCTGAGTAGGCTGGCAGCATCTGCTGAAGCATTCGTGGTGGTGGGCAGTGAGGCATCTCTCTGCGACCAGCACATTCCTGGGAACACTTGTGAGGTACTCAAGAGCAGCCGCTGCTCCGAAGGAGATAATGAGTTTCCATCCATCACCCAGAGCAGGAAAGGATGTCTGGAGCCGCGGCCCACTTACTCAAGTGCGGCATCCTCCTGTGTGGAGTGGAGACTCCTTTACTGGAGATCTGGGAGGAAATGGCCAAGGTCACTGACATTTATTTATTGTATAGTGTCTCCTAGGTAGTCCCCGTTAAACCATTTCAAGATTGCTGTGAGGAGGGGCAGGGGAGACAGATAGGCCAGCAGATAAAACGCTGGCTGCACAGTTGTGAGAAGCTGAACTGGAATCCCTACAACCCAGATAACACACATACATGTCTACAGTCCCAGAGCTTCTATAGCAGAGCAAGGAGAGACCCTGGAAGCTCGGGACAAGCCACCCTGATATACACAGTGGGGAAGACTAAGAGAGCCCCACCTTTAACAGGCAGAACCCAAGGTTGTCTGACCGCCACATGCTGCTCATGTTCTGTGCGAGTATGCCTGTATTCATTCACACACACACACACACACACACACACACACACACGTGAAGGAATCAGACAAGGTAAACAGCAATGCGAGATTATATTGGACCTTAAAGCAGCATTAGTAACAGACTAGGTGTAGCCGCAGCAGCACATGGGACATTATGGAAATTTTGTGAAGATTGCCACAATTAATGGTAAAGCAACCAAATGAGGTGTATTTTTAATTATGACTCAAGACATGAAGAATTACCTTGGCACACCTGCAGCTGGAGGGGTGGTGTATGCATAGGGTTGGGGGTGGGGTCAGTTGACTACCTGGCTGGTCATGTCAGCAGCTGAATGGTTCGGTGCAGTCTGGGCTCCATTCCTGAGACAAAACACTAGAAGGAAATGTTTCCAACTAACACCTGTTGTGCCAAAGAACCTCTGGAACTTTATCCAACCTGGCAAGGTACCTTTGAATATATTATGGGCCCTATTGGGTAGAACGCTGACAGCCATTTTGGTCTGTAAACATCACGATCTTGCTAATTTCGTACCACATTCTGAGCGACTTCCAGTAATCTAAGAATCTTTTGATGCCTAAAGCTTATTTCTTGTGGTGATACTTTGGTCCTATGTGTTTTGCATAATTCTTGGAGGTCACCTTTTACTTTCGTTATTTTATTTTATTTTAGTTTTTAGTTATTTGCAAAGAGACAGAGTTGGAGAGAAGAGAAACAGAGAATGTGTGTACCTGGACCTGCAGCCACTGCACAGGATCGCCAGATGTATGCGCCACTTTGTGCACCTGGCTTTACATGGGTACTGCGGAACTGAATCTGGGTCATTAGGCTTTGCAGGCAAGCACTTTAACTGCGGAGCTATCTTTTCAGCCCGAGGTCACTTTAAATGAAAAGTACTCACTAAGGACGGCCCTAGAGACAGTTGTATGGAAAAGTACACATTACCGAGCCTAGGGGGTTTTGGAGCTATTGCCTAGTTTGGAAGAGGGAAGAAATTCTAATTAATGGAGATTCAGCGTGCCCTGACTATCACAGCCCAGCTCATCACCCATCCGAGAAACATAAAATCCTGGCTCTTTCCCTTATAGTGTGCAATGTCAAGTAGGTATAATCTGCCTTAAGTCGGTGTATTTCTTTCAACTAACTCAACTGTTTGTTTGCATTCAGTTATATCAATTATTATGATTGTACTACAGGCTGAGCCCATGCTTGCTGCATGTCTCTTCTTGTGGTCGGCAGTGGCCTTCTTCACACAGACGGGAACTTGCCTGAAGGGGAAGAGCCAGCACCCCTCTGAGATTCACCCATGAAATTGATTTTTACTCCCATTCTCAACTTGCCCTCAAAGCACAGATGCTGTGTTTAAAAGGCATATTGATCATTTCATTTCAGTTGCAGAGATAATGCTAAAAAAGTTAGCAGACCTTGGGCCATTAGAGCTCAATACTTGGCAGAAAGTAATCTGCTTATCAATTAAAATTAGAGCCCCAAGTCCCCACTGTTTCTTATTGTCATATTAATAAGGAAAAATGTACCCCAAATGATACAGTATTGACCATCAAATCCATTCTCATGGAGCTATGCCTAATGCAGTGTTTACAAGATTAGCATTGTCAATGACATTTTAAAAAATCTGCTGGATTTAACTGTATGTATTTTCCTTTTACCATAAGCCATAGTGAGATACATTCTTTACCTACAATAGATCTGATTCTCCTTCTACCACAACCATTACATTAAACCATTTACTATTGCTATCATTTGTGTAATTTAATAAAACTCTTCACATGTGGTGTGAGTTTTTATAATTTTCAAATTAAATAGCAGAAAGAATAACAGAAAATCCAAACAACTCAGAGAAAAGGGCAAAAAATAAGACTTTTGTAATAAAATCACCACATCTCCTCTGCATTCAGCCGCTTACTCCAAACACCATTCACTCGGCTGCAATTATTGCCTAGCACTGTGCCTTGCACTGTCGCAGAATCAGTGGAAATCAAGATACCAGCTTTCAAAGAGAAGACAAAGAAACGGCTAGAAACCTGACATGGTGTGCACGCCACATACTGAGCCAGAAAGATATTGTATGTTTCACGGTAGTCAAAATATGCCTCAAAAAAAAAAAAAAGTGAAAACTGGGCTGGAGAGATGGCTTAGTGGTTAAGGCACATGCCTGTGAAGCCCAAGGACCAGGCTCGATTCTCCAGTCCTACATAAGCCAGTTGCACATGGTGGCGCATGCATCTGGAATTCATTTGCAGTGCCTGGAAACCCTGGCGGGCCTGTTCTCACACACACTCTCTCTCTTCCCCCATCTAATAAATAAATAAATAAATAAAAATAAAATCTTTAAAAAAAAAGTAAAATTGAGGTAAATGATAAGATATGTGTAGGACATTGTGGCAATACAAAGAAAAAGTCCTGCGCTAGACCAAGGCGTGCTGAGAACGTTCATGGACAGAACAATGGAAAGTCTGGTGAAGAAGTGAAAAGAACGCTGTTATTCACAAACATGGCTGCTGAAGTCTCCAACAAAGGGGAGACAATCTGGGGTGTCGAAATGCAGTTTTACACACATGCACACACGCAATATAAAAGATTACTGTGTTGAGGAAGAAACATACTCTATCCATTCTACTAAATTTAATCCTTTTTTAAAACATCCTGTGTTTCTTTCTTCCACTCATAATTTATGTCTGTAGTTTGATGTTTCTCTGTATTAATAGGAATTGATTCTCATATTTTTCTCTGTCTTATATCTACAATTCTATCGAGTCTCACACTTTCATGCATTTTCATCAGGGTAGCTATCTCACAGGACCCCCTTCACAATTTCATGTAAGGACTAGACGAGTGTTAATGAATTCCTTCAGTATTATTTTTTTTGGGGGGGGTTCAAGGTAGGGTCTCACTCTGGCCCAGACTGACCTTGAATTCACTCTGTATTCTCAGGGTGGCCTCGAACTCATGGCAATCCTCCTACCTCTGCCTCCCCAGTGCTGGAATTAAAGGTGTGCACCACCGTACCCAGCACATATATAATGGAAGTCTTTGTTTCTGTTTTCATATTTTTTCTTTCTTTTCTTTCTTTTCAGGAGGTATGCTGGGGATTGAACTCAGGGTTCATGCATGCTAAGAATGCACTCTCCCACTGAGCCCTCTCTTTCATTTCTAACTTTGCTTAGTGAAATATTTTTGGTTTGCTATTTTTTTAGACTCTGAATAGTTCAACCCCTTCTTTCTTAGCCTAAAATATTTATGCCAAAAAATAGGTTATTTTTTCTTTTAGTTATGTACATACAGTGTGTAACAGCCATGTTGGTACCATCATTAGTCTCCTCCCTGTCCTCCCCCCTTCACAGGGATCCGCCTCATTGCGGATTGTGGGTGGTGCATTGTGGGGTTAGCCATCAATTATGGGGAAGAGGCAATGTCTCTGTGCATAATGTCCCAACTTGTGGCTCTCACAATCTTTATGCCCCTTCTTCTGCAAATTTATTTTGATGAATACTGCCTTCTAAGTGACTTGATGCATGCACTTCTTTGGATATTTTTTTAAAAAAATTAATAGTTTGTTGATGGTATACCTCAAGAAAGACCTTCATTAGTTGAATCTATTGAGTTCTTTGAATGTCCTAGACTACATTTCTCCTAAGAATTTTAAGTTCATAGCAATCTTTCAACAAATTGGTTTTTGATTTGCTGATCTGGTTTGGTTTTGTTTGAGCCAGATTTGTGATGTTTGGCTTGGAACTCACTAGGAGACCAGGCGGGCCTCAAGCTTGCAGTGGTCCCCCTGCCTCTGCATCTGAGACTCTGCTTGCCGGCAGGCATCACCCTGCCCACCTAAAGAGTGGATGCACCACGACGTCTTGCGTATTTTCCTCCTGCTGGAAGAGTCATAATTTAAAAGTTGTTCTTGCTTAATAGTACTCCATAATTCTTAAAAACTTTCTTCATTATGTATTTCTCCTTGTTTCTCTATTTTCTTCTTTCCTTTATGTTTGCCTTATTTTTAGTCTTACTGGGTTTTTTCATAAGACCTGTCTTTCTCTGTCATCTCATTTCAGCTTTTGAGATATCTGACTATATTTTAATTCCAGTGTGTGTGTGTGTGTGTGTGTGTGTGTGTGTGTGTGTGTGTTTTGAGATAGGGTCTCTCTCTAACCCAGGCTGATGTGGAATTCACTATGTAATCTCCAGGTAGCTTTGAACTCATAGTGATACTCTTATTCTGCCTCCCAAGTGCTAGGATTAAACGTGTATGCCACCACACCCAGCTTAATTCCATTTTTGAGTTAACTCCAAGATTTATTTGTTTTCTGTGTTTTCAATTTCTGCTGATTTTCTTGCTCATGTCATAAATTTTCTTAATTTATTTGAATTATCTATGTGTATTGTCTTGTATATTATTTTTTTTCTTAAATTCTTCCTTTGCATTCATATGCAGGCAGTTCATCAACTTTGTACTTTGCTCTGTAGTCTGTTACTACAGTTGTTGGGTGTGTTTTGAGGTATTTTGTTATACCTTGTCTTTTGTCATGACTCTCATGCACTCTTTGTGTGCTGGAAAACATAGTAGGACAGTTGCTTCTTCCACTTTTATTGGCTAAGGTACTCTTATGATCCTCCTAAGGACAATTCTCCACTGACTGTCTCAGCACACAGACATTGGTTTGAATAATTATTTATGCACCAATCTACCTTTTCAAGTGGTACAGAAGCCAGATGAGACGCCATATCACATGATTTTATTTCTCAATAAAATCACTTTTTTATGTTTTAAAATTATTTATTTATTTTTATTTTGTATTAATTATGGACATACTCAGTATGTAAATAGCACATATTGGTACCATCCTTTCCTCATTCTGTCCCCCCCTCCAAAGGGACCCTTATCAATGGGGATGCAGGTCATCCCCATGGGGTTTATGGTCCTGCATTGTAGGGACAGCTCTCAGTTATGGGGGGCAGGCAATGTCTCTGTGCAAAATGTCCCAACTTGTGGCTCTAACAATCTTTCTGCCCCTTTTTCTGTGAAATTCCCTGAGCCATGTTGGGTACATTATAAATCTACATCAGTGATGGCTCTTAAGAGCCTCTGGATCTCTAGTTTGGTAGGTGTTGAGTGTCCTCGGTGTCTTTCTCCATCACCCTTGTACTGATGTCAGGCTCACCAAGAGAGCAGCTCTCTTGTTCAGTTCCCCAATTCCTCTGTGGTTTCAGCTGGTGCCAGGGTGAAGGGCGATGGGTCATTTCTCTCCTCACTTTCTAATTCTGTCTGAAAAGAGAAGCAGATTCTCCAAAAGAGAGTGAAGTCAGCACAAGTTAACTGGGATGACCTTTATTAGTTTAGAGATAATTTAATGCGTGTAGAGCCTCTTGTAGCCCAAGATAAGTGGGAGCTTGATACTGGAAAGCAAACTCATTATCTGGATATGATTCTGACTTGTTTCCCAGTTCCAAATATGGGTTCCTTTCCACTGAGCAGATCTATCAGCCAATCCAAGAGCAGTTGGTTACCCAACATGGCTGTGTGCCACTATTGCACTTGGGTGAGCATCATTTCAGGTTGCTTCCTTTTGAGTAGATGAGAATTTCAGTTGCTCAGACAGATGTTGGCCGCTTTCTCCTGGTAGCTCATGTAGCACCTTCTAGCACTAGATGGGCTAACTGTCTGGGGACTGGCTCTCTTCCAGATTCCATCCAGGTCTCTCCATTTTCCATGCCAACAACATATGGTGTCTTCAGCAGTAGGGTCTTACCATTAACCTCTGGTGGGTAACTAAGTGCTCTGACAGAAGTCTGTCTTTTTTTGAGATATCTATTAGGGATGTAAACTGCGTCTTGATACTGGGAGTTATAGGCCAGCACCTCGAGAAAAGAAAATAAACAGGAGAAATTTAAGGTTAGGCTTTATCCCACCCTCTCCACCTTCAATTCAGGTGCTCCCACTTGAGGTCCTGTTGAGGGTTCAACCTTTAGTTTGTCTTCCAAGATATAGGTTTCTATGGCACCAGTTCAGTTTGGGTTCAGTTTTGTGTCTCCCCACATTCCACCCCCATGCCCTACCCTCCCTATTGCCCAGGCCTTGAGATGCCATTCAGCTATGTTAGCAACTTGGGCTGATCCAGGTTAGGAACCGCAAATGAGTGAGACCCTGTGATGATTGTCTCTCTGTGATTGTGTGAGTTCACTGAGTGTGATCTGTTCCAAGTTCAACCATTTTTCTACAAATTTCATTTTGTCATTTTTTTTCTTACTGCTGAGTAGAATTCCATCGTGTAGATATATGACATCTTTTATTATACTTTCCTAATCCCTCATAATGAGAATATCATGGAAAATCATGACTGATTCTCTTTTTGCTGTTTTTCATTGGCACACAGAGACTTGGGGATCATTCACTCTGGCATTTTCAAACACAGTTTGTTTTAGCTGGCTCTTCTCTGCCCTTCCATACCTGCCCTCCCCAGGCTCCTCTTGCCTTCAGTTCCCATATCTCGTGTGTCTTTTGATCATGCCGTCACCCGTCTTTGCTTCACTTGGTTTTAATACATAATAATAAAAGACACATTAAAGGAGGCAGGCAAAAGCAGCTGCTGGCCACTCCTTCCATAATGCCAAGACCACTGGCATGTGTCCCTGGGCTTTGGCTGGATGTGCTGAATTGGCCGAGGACCCAGATGGGTGTTTTGGTATCAAGTCTGTGTAGCTTCCTGAGCTAGAGCTTGGTGTTGTCATCCATAGCTATCTCAGAAGCCTTCACTGAAATGCCAGCTAGGACACAGCTTCTTCAGACAGGGCACACTTTCTGGCAGCTCTGACCATGATGCCCATTGATGCAGTGCATGCATCAGTTCTGACGAGTTAGCCAGGCCATTGTGCTGAAGATTCTGCATAGTGCTCCTTTACAGCGTGAGGGACCTGACAGTGACTGAGAGGTATTGGGGTCATTTCACAGGCCCCCGAGGATCAACCTGCAGGAAGGATTTTCCAGTTGTATACTGGGCCTGATAAGGGCTTGGGGGGTCCATTCATCTCTTTCTCAGGGTCTAAGTCAGATAAGCAGGTGAGAACAAGTTGTTCAACCTCACTGGGGATACAAAAGAATGGAGAGGGCTCTGCATTTGCTTCTGTGGAGCTCCAATAGTTCAAGTGACTTGCAAAACTAAAAAAGAAAGAAAGAAAGAAAAAAGAACCACTTGGCAATTTCCTGAAGTCACGGCTGAATGAGAAGAACCATTCATATGCTTCTCTGGACCTCTATGCATAGCTGGACTCTTCTCCCAGGCTGCAGGAGCCCCAGGCTTGGGAGGGGTGGTGGAAGCAGTGCTGTGTCCACGGAGCTCAGGCCAGGGGAACTGTCCTTCAGACACCCCCTTGGGTTCTTGGCAGTCTAAAGCCTGCATTTAATTCTCCCTTCTTCCCAAGGGGGGCGTATTTCTTGCCACATGGCTCTGCTTTGACTTAAGAGTGACGTGGGAAGCTGCATCTTTCCTGCCGTCTTCAATGCATCTTTTCTTAATATTATACTAACATGAGGTAATATATACCCTCCACTGTCTTTCTGAGCTCCTCCAAAAGTAGATGGGTGAATGAAAAGCTGTTCACGTTGGTGTCTGTGTGCAGAGATGAATGGTAGAGGAGCTTACTTGGCCACCATATGATTCTATTTCTGATATATTCATGCCCTCATGAAGTTTAATATCATTCTTAAATAGAAAAATATGTAAGTATCAATGTTATAATATATAAATAAATTTTTTTCCAAGAAATATAGACCTTTGTTCGGAATATTTCCATGGCTCTTCTTCAGTCATACTGGTCAATAACTTTTTGAGGGGAGTGGGTACTCATAGCTCCTTGTGTTAGAGGATTTCAGCCTGTCTGGAAGTAAATATTTCAAGGCATGCCTAAAGTATTATTTATGAAGGACACACACAAGAAGCTTGAAATGCCTACTAAACTTCATCCTAAGGCAAACCTTGTCCAAAAATCAGGAGATCAGTGTTTAAAAAGTAGGAAAAGGGCATTTATGACTATTTACAGACAGGTTGGACAAGAGCAGATGAAGTTATGAGAGGAAGCTGACAGTAAGGCATGGTAACATAGGAGCAAATATACACAACAAAAGATAGTAGTTATCAAGTGGCATTCTAGAAAGAGGAATTTGAATTACTAAGGAAACCAAATAAGAACGATTATAGTACTCCGGCAAGTGGACTGAGCCTATTTACAGAGAAACCTGTAGCTACATAAGGAGCAGATAAATGGGATGTGTTGGTGATAAAGGACCTAGTCAATTACACTACACCCACAGGGACATTGGGTCACATAGTTGATTGGAACGTGTAGAATCCTGAATCCCACACTTCTAGGATGACCTTTCTCCTCAGATCTCCTTGGGTCACTCCTGTTTTAATTAACTAGTCACTCAAATATCATCTATCACAGAGACCTCCTTTGGCTATGAGTTCTAAAATTTCCTTCAATTTCCAAGGAAACAACAATGATCACATGCCCTCTTCTCTTTGTCTTCATACTAGTTCTGGTATATTTCTTATGTTCTTTTCTTATTTTTCTCTATAAATTATTCCCCAAAGAATACAAGATCCATGGCAACAAGAGAATGAATGATTGCCTGGTATATCCTTGGATCCAAGTTCAGTCCCTGGATAAGGTACAAAGTAAATATTTTAGAATTGTTGACTTAATCAAAGAATAGTAAGTCAATGAATGAGTAGAACAGAGCACGGTATCAAATTCGTTCGGCCTCACTTAACCAGTGGCTTAGGTCCTTGAGTTATAGGTAGCACCTAAAGATTCATAAGAGTGGAAACATGATAATCATTAATAATAATAATAAATTATGTTCACTGGAGTGTTAGAAGTTAGAAAATCATGCCTTGGAATGAACTGTGTTGGTCCTCAAACTGAGAGTTTATAGGAAGCAGTAATGCAGGGAAGAGATTTCTCTGAAGTTACCCTGTTTACCTTAATGGACAGAACCTCCAGGTAATATCCAATTGTTCAAAATCTTATTCCTAGATGTTTTATCAACAGGGGAGATGGATGGAAACAAGAAGGAAAATTAAAGTTAACACCATAGGCCAGATAAACCATGTGCCAGGGCATTGCTTGTCTGACAGACCCATTCATCTCTTACAAATCATTAATTATTCATGCATAGTATTCTGTATTCCCCATGCCCCTCTATAATATGAAGGAGGTAAATAAGTTTCTAAATATAATCAAGTGATTTGGAACTTTCTCACCTGTGATACATGCCTGTACTAAATTTGTATACCCCCTTTGTATTAACCTTGCTATTTATTTCAGCATATTCAATCATTAAGTCTCAGAAGAAAAGATCAAGTTATATTGTCCCTATAACAGCAACACACATATTTGTAAAAGGCATATCTAAATAGGTACAAGTGAAGTATTACCATTTTGCAACTATTCTCTTTGTAATTATTACTTCCCTGAAGTTTAAGGAGAAAAGAATTTGGAATGAGATCACGTACTCAGCTGAAGCACACGATTAGTTTCCTATGCATGATCCATCTTTTCATCCTCCTTACTAATCAATTCCTAAGCTTACCTTGAGCATACTGCCTCTCAGAATTAAAGTCCATATTTGTCAGGTTCCCCAGCAGTCCTGAGAGCAAGGTGTGGGCCTGTGTGACCATGTTGTGAGAAAAGACATGAAAGTGGTATAGAAGCTTCATAAAATATTCTTTAACAGAGCTGCTCAATTAAGAAAGAGCTACATTTTAGCAATATTCTGCAATTCTACTTTGGAAATCTGAGACTCTAGCTATCACCTCTCTGTCGGTCCACCCATCTATCCATCTATCCATCTGTCCATCTCTTAGAACACTAAGTGACATTGATGAATGAAAGAAAAGTGCTCAAATGGAGTGGAGGAAGGGGATCCTGGTCTCTAAAAACAAGAACATCATCATAGCAGCTGAAGTTTGCCCACCTCGAATGAAAGCAAAACAAAAGGTAAAATTTGCCATTTTGGATGTTACATATAGCTGAGCCTAAATGTAACTACTAACCTGGCCTTATAAATTAGCAAACAGGTTATTACTGGGGAAAAAAAAAAAACTCAGCTGGAGAAATGGCTTAGCAGTTAAGGCTCTTGCCTGTAAAGCCTAAGGACCCAGGTTTGATTCCCCAGTACCCACATAAGCCAGAAGCACAAGGTGGTGCATGCGTCTGGAGTTTGTTTGCAATGGCTAAAGGCTCGGGCATGCTTATTTATTCTCTTTATCTCTTAAATAAATAAATAAATAAAATATATTTTTTTAAACACTGGATTTTTATTCAGAAAACATAACTTCTTGGTACAGGTTTCCTTGACAACTGGTATCGTTGATATTTGGGAGTATAATTCACTCTTCCTAAGAAATGCTTCCTCAATTTTAAAATGTGAGAAAATAAAACTGTATTGATATTGTTACTTTCTTTGGGACTATGACAAAATACCAAGAGAGAGTTAGTGGAGAAAGGGTTTACTTTGGCTGAAGGTAGAGGACATCTGTGCAGGAACGCAGTGCACAGCAGGCAGAGCAGTAGGTAGCTGGTCACCGCGTGGTCGCCATCAGGACGCAGAACGATGGACGCTGGGGCTTAGTTTACGCCCTCCTTTTCCTTTCTTATCCAGTCTGGGGTTCAGCCCACAGGGTAGCCCCACCCACGTGGAGGGTGGGTCTTTCCTCCTAAGTCAAACTCCGAGGTTTATCTACCATGAGATTCCAAATCCTGTCAAGTTAATAATCAAGATTAAGTACCACAAACACAAACTTATTAAACTGTAGGAGTTGGTGCATAGGGACAAGTGTGTTGTTTACTCTACTGTAGTGATCATGAACTGTCAGTGAGAAAGTCTTTGCCACCACAAAAACGAAAGGCTTTGTTTTGCTATCCATCAAGTCATTTAAAAGATGTAATCAGTCAGCTTGCACTTTAATTCATACAACTAAACTGGCAATTAGGAGCCACCTACTATGTGTGTGGTGCTTTGATTCAGGTGCCCCCCATAAACTTAGGTGTTCTGAAAGCTGGGTTTCCAGCTGATGGAGATTTGGGAATTAACACCTCTAGGAGGCAGTGTATTGTTTGGGGCAGGCTTATGGGTATTATAGCCAGCTCCCCCTTGCTAGTGTTTGGCACACTCTCTTGTTCCTGATGTCCACTTGTTGTTGGCCAGGGGGTGATGTCCACCCTCTGCTCGCACTATCATTTTCCCTGCCATCGTGGAGCTTCCGCTTGAGCCTGTAAGCCAAAATAAACCTCTTTTTTTTTTTTTTCCCACAAACTGCTCTTGGTTGGGTGATTTCTAACAGCAATGCGAACCTGACTGCAACAATATGAAAATCAGTATTGTACGCTCTGATACCAATAAATTATGATACTAGTAAATAATTTTTTAATCTACACAGAAAAACTTTAAAAATTAGTTATGACCCAGTTAAAGGTTACTTCTGCCCTGCTTCAAATTAGTTAAATCATGGGAATAACAAAATTGGTTTCTTCCCATCACAACCAGAATCCTATGAGCCCTCTTCATTCCCCAGAAAAACTGATGGAAAGAAAATGAGGCTGTAGGGTATTTCCTCAGTGTTTTTATGCAAAAGGACTTTCAAATTTCATTTTATTTTTTAAAATTTTTTAAAATTCCTTTGAGAGAGACAAATGAGAGAGAGAGAGAGAGAGAGAGAGAGAGAGAGAGAGAGAGAGAGAGAATGGGCATGGCAGGGCCTCCAGCCACTGCAAAGAAACTTTAGATGCTTGTGCCACCTTGTGCATCTAGGTTTACATGAGTACTGGGGAATCAAACCTGTGTCCTTTGGCTTTGCCGGCCCTCAAATTTCATTTTAGAGTGAATTTGGTAAAATTTCACATTTCAGCCTCAGGGTTTCTTGTATTTGGTGGTTTACATTTAGAACAAAGGAAGTTGGGTGTTTTAAAAGAAGTAATATGGATGGGAGAGTAGGAAAGATTGTTTTTGGCATATACTCCTGCAAGAAATAAAATTAGGAGTCTAGGGACAAATAATGTTAAAACATTAAGCTTTGTACTTCTGCGTTTGTGGGGTGTAAACATTGAGCAGTTACAAACAGAGTGTGGTAATCTTTGGTGGTGTTTGTAAGCTTTTCTGTCTTTCCGTAATCTGGGCACATTTGGTAGATGTGCCTAACGTTCAAGTGGTGCGGCCAGACCTCCGTGAGCATCTGCCACTGTTGCCACAAGTGGTCCAGATGCTGCTGCTTCGTCTATGTTCCCTAGTAGTGTGCAAAGTCACAAAGACCCAGCTGTCTATGATGCACATGCAGAAAGGAAAAGTAATATATTTTGATTGTTTTTTTGGGTCTGGGATTTTTTTTTTAATTATTTCGTTGTTCCTGCAACACAAACCCAGTTTTTCTGATGTAGCTATATGGTATTAGGAAGTTTATCGCATTCTGGACAATGTGATAATATATCATGGAGAGATTGCATGTAGAATTAGGACTTTAAATACATAATAGTGGAGTTACGAAGTCTGTTTAACGAGATGACCATGGGAATTTGCTCTACTTAGGTAAAGCTAGGTAAGCAACAATGAACTGCAGCAGGGATAAGCAATTGACTGTTTCCTAACTTCTCATAGGAACAGAGCATATCCGTGCTCTGTACAAACAGTGAGGCTGTGAATGATTGATAAACTACTCTGTACCTAGGGAAAATGAAAAGGTAGGAATACAGCAAGACATGAGGATAGAAATGGTAAAAAAGCACCAAAGCCAAGAAGGCTAGAAAATTACAGTGTTGAAAGAATAAGGGGAAAATTATGTGGTTAATACATGAATTACAACTTTAGGTGTTGAACTGAGATGTGTAATGTACAGTTATAATACGTGTGCTTCTCTGGAGCATGAAGAGGCAATTCTATCCTTTTTTTACAAAATGTCACTGCATCTTCCAGGACAAATGTTATTTTGCTTAAAACCCATTATAAGTTTAGCTCAAATGTTAAATCCTGCTTGTTTCAAAGTAGGTAAAAGTCAAAAAACAAAACAAATTAAGTCTCCACTGGATCATGAAAGAATTGGGAAACAAGCCCCACCCACTACAAGTATTTATATTTTTTTGCTTCTAGAATCACAAACAGACTGCCAAAGAAATGAGTCAAGATATGAAACTATAACTGCAGTCAAAGCTGTAGGACAGGAATTTCTTACAAGTATGCTTAGTTTACATTTTTGGAAAAGGAGAGACTGTCCTTTATTGGAAGACCATGTATTTTTAATTATATAAAATTGATCAGGGTCCCATTTTTATTGGTATACATACATTGTACATAGGATAGAGTTCATAAATATATTTTAATACAAATACATCATATACATTGACCATACCCCCATTCCCTTTTACTCTTCCAACTAATATTTTCATTTTACTAGAAAGTCTCACTTGTTTTGTTATTATTTTTATTTATTTATCTGGATGGGAGAGTGGGCAGGCCAGGGCCTCCAGCCACTGCAAATGAACTCCAGATGCATGCACCCCCTTGTGCATCTGGCTTGCGTGAGCACTGGGGAATTGAACCTGGGTCCTTTGGCTTTGCAGGTAAGTGCCTTAACCACTAAGCAATCTCTCTAGCCCCTTGCTTCTTCTTTGAAGTGATATAATATATATATATATATATATATATATATATATATATATATATTACTATATATTGGAATATTTTTATGTGTCTATACAAAATGTTTGATCCAAAAATGAGAAAAATATGTGATACGTATTTTCTGAGTTTGACTTACTTTGCATAATATGACATTATTAAGTTGCATATATTTTACTGTAAATGTCATAATTTCATTTTTACTTATGGCTGAATAAAATTCAGTATGCATGCTCATCACATTTTCTTGACTCATCCATATTTTAATCAACTTCTATATGTATATCACTTTTTTACATATTCATGTATTGATCAACCTAGGCTGATTCCATAGGGATGGATAAGATTATGGAAAAGATGCTGTTGCTTTCTTCCATGAAAATTTAATTGATTTTGATAATCTCTGTTTATTGGTATCTAAAAAATTTCATTTGCTATCTCAATAACTTCATCCTAGATGCTAAAATCTTTGCATATTGGGACCAGCCATGTGTCCATATTTGATAGCATAACTCCAGTGGAATTTACTGTGTGGTCTGCTAATAAATTCCCATGTTATTCTCCAGAAACTATTTAATTTCTTCAACAGTGAAACAGGAGATGTGATAAGAGTAACATTTGTATTTGTGTCTCAGTAATGCTGCAACCAGGAACAGTAGACTCAGCTAAAATTTGAAACTTACCCTTTTATTAGTGAGACTTCTGTCAATGTGACAGACACCCAAGGAAAATAAGGCAGGAAACTTCTATTTTCCTTCAGTTTCCAAGAGTTCCATCTCTGGGTAACTGGAGATGCATCTTTTCACCCAAGGTGAAGCAGAATATCATGGCAGAGAACATTTGTGCCACAGAGGTGATCACCTCAAGGTAGCCAAAAGGAGAAGGGCATCAAGAAGGGGCCAAGAACCAGATATTACTTTCAGGGCCATTCCCCAGAAGGTTTCAGCCACCTCTCAAAACTGCTATCAAGTTAGGAAGGCAGCAGTGGGCTGGTCTATGTATTCAGTCACAACCTTCATGATCCAGTTATGGCTAAGTGATTGGAACCATCATGTGGGCCAAAGCTTTAGATGCACTCTATAGTCAAATCATCACAGCTATCTATCTGTTTTTTAGGATCAAATCCACACTAAAGGCTATAGTTCCTCTGAAGCCTACAGGAGGAAATTTCCCTTGTCCATTCTTAGCTTCTGCAGGTTTTTCTTAGGTTGTAGTATTACTCCAGTCTATGCCTGTCTTGTCATAGGACCACATTCCTATGAATTTCTATATATTAACTTCATTTTTTTCCTCTGTCTCTGTCTTTATCTCGGCCTCTCTCTTTGCATGTGTGTGTGTGTGTGTGTGTGTGTGTGTGTGTGTGTGTGTGTGTGTGGTATGTGTAATATAGCAAGTGCAGTGTGACATATACACATGTGTGTGCAAATGCTTGCACCCCTTGAGGGTGTGTCCATATCAGAGGAGAGAGTTTCATGTCCTTCTCCTATTGCTTATCTTTGTATTTTTTTAATATTTTATTTATTAGTTTGCAAGGAGAGAGAAGAGAATGGGCAGTCCAGATCCTCTTGCTCCTCCAAAGGAACTCCAGATGCCTGTACCACTTTGTGCATCTGGCTTTACTGGGGTACTCAAGAATCAAACCCAGGCCTTCAGGCTTTCAAGTAAGCATCTTTAATGACTGAGCCATCTCTCTAGTGCATGTGTGTATTTTTTATTTAGATGATGTCTCCCCTTCAGCCCAAAGCTGTTGTTGGCCAGTGAGCCAAAGCATTTCTCAGGCCTCCATTCATGCATTCTCCCCCCCCCCACACACACACACCCCTTACTGCAGGTTTTAGGTATGCATGACCATGCCAGCTTTTCACATGGGTTCTGGGGAGTTGAACTTGGCTTCTAATACAGAGGCCCTCATGCATTTGGGGCAAAGGCTATTTATCACTAAACATCTGCCCACCCCTGTCTCTCTTTAATTAGAAAGAAAACTGCACTAGTCTTGATAAAGGTTTCTTCTTAAACCTCTGTGATCTTATATTAATTTAATTAAATGCATCGAAAATGTATTACTTCCAAATAATCCTATGTTTTCTGATTTTGGGGCTTGGAATATCAACATCCATTTTGACATCCACAACAACATACACAATTTAAACAATCATCCTTCTTGTACAACATTTTAAGTCTTTGATCTTGGTATTTATTTCTGCAACGTTTCCAAAGACTGACTATAGAATTTGGAGAGAACAATTGATTTATTATCACAAAATGTTTCCTTTTCATTTTATTAACTCTAACTATTTAGAGAACCAATACTAAGATTCTGCCAGTTCTAGTTTGTGTGCACCAACTATGCATTCAGGCATAAGGAAAAGAACCACAAGGTGTGTTTGCAAACTCACGAGGTCTGTTCTGTAAGGACTCATGTTGTAATTTCATTATGTCTGGATCTTATGACTAACACAGTCTAATGTTTGCTATCATATGTATCAAAACTATTTAATCTATTTTTTGCTTAGACACTTGAGTCATTTCCAACCTTTTATTAGTAACAATAATGTGACAATGAATTGTTCCATGCATTAATAATTTACTATTGTATATTAATTTATCTGTATTACAAAGTTTCAGAACTGGGACTTCTAGATTAAAGTATATATGTGCTTATAATTATGATAGACATTATAAAATTTTCCTGTCTAAGGGCAGGGCTCATAGCAAACACTGAAGACTGATGGCCTGTTGTATTGCTTTGTTTTGTTTGTACAGCATAGCATTTTCACAAAATCAGTTGTTAATCTTTGCATTGATGAATGTTAAAGCAATTGGGACCCTTCTAGTAGATCTTAAATAAATATGAATACTTCTTTTGTTGTTGTTGTTTTGGTTTTTTGAGGTAGGGTCTCACTCTAGCCCAGGCTGATATGGAATTCACCTTGGAGTCTCAGGGTGGTCTGAACTCACAGCGACCCTCCTACCTCTGCCTCCCGAGTGCTGGGATTAAAGGCATGTACCACCACGCCTGGCTTGCAAATATGAATACTTCAATAACAGTTTCTAAATTCCTATATAATAATTACACAGTGCCTACGTTAGTCCAATTATGGAAATGCATGGGGTTTGTTCATCTAACATTTTCATACATATATGTTATTGTGCTCTTCCCAAGTTGGCGGGGGGTGGGGGGCGGGCAGATTGATAGGGAGTGGTAGTGGAAAGAAGAAAGAGAGAAAGAGTGAGTCTGAGAACATGTGACACTGAGAGACTGAAATTTCAAGAATGTGACTTCTGTGTCTGTGGGGCTGGACAAGCTGGGCACTCCAGGGCCAGAGCCAACTCCATGTTCCATGGGTGGAATTCTTCCTCAGGAGCATCATGTTCATGATCTTGAAGTGTTCAGTTGGCTGGATGAGACTCAGTCACATTACCAAGGATACTCTTGCTTCCTCAACGGTAGATGTTAACCATGTACAAAATGTCAGCACACCAACACCACTGTCAGTGTTTACTTAAGCACTATATGCTGACCAATTTAATATGTAAAACTATGACAATCTATTTTATTGGATCTATCAACTCAATGAAGTAAGTCAAACCACTTATATGATGCTGTCAAGGGAGGAAACCTGCACAGCATTAAGACTGAGATTTTCTCAGTGAGCATGTCTCAACACGGTGCTAAAGTGCCTGAGGGTCCAGAATGGACATGATTATATGTCAAATGATTAACCTGTAAACCAATGTATATGCTATGTTCACCAAACTGCCCAGTCAGCACCTCTCTTAACATTCATACCCATTTATTAATGCTACTCTCACTTTTGGTTATAGAACCTTCTCTTTTCAGATGGCAGTGACCTTGGGATGACTCAGAAGGCATCATGGTGCTGAGAAGTGACAGAGGAGTGCTCAGTATTGAAATATCTCTATCACACCTTCCAAGGCTTGGGGTCCATTGTGGAAGAGGTGGAGGAAATAATTCAAGAGCCAAAGGAAGGGTAGGACTCCTTACAACGTGCTCCTGCAGACACAAAATGGCCTGGATATCCATGACTTCACAGTGCCTGACACTACCTACACAAGACCATCATAATAGGAGGAAAAGATCATGACATTAAAATAAAAGAGAGACTGATTGCGGGGGTGGGGATATGATGGAGAATGGAGTTTCAAAGGGGAAAGTGGGGGAAGAGAGGGAATTACCATGGGATGTTGTTTACAGTTATGGAAGTTGTCAATAAAAAATAAAATAAAATAAAACAGAAAATAACAAATAATCAAAAATCTATTCCATCATTCTCATCTTCCCAAATCTTTCTTTTCTTCTTTCTAATTAAAAATTTTCTGGAATGACCTCATTCCATGTCCTATAAATGTGAGTCACAAGGAGTCTCAGTCACTGGAGCTGGCACACTGAATTACAAATCTATAGAGAATGTCCAGACACTGATTTAATCTAATCTTTTGTTCCTCCATTTCCTGAGTCCATTTCTACACATCCTCATTTGATGGCTACCAAAGGAATGAAAAAAAAAAAAACACTTGAAATTTTGGCTGTATGTTATCTAGCCCATGTCATGTAAGATGTAGATCTCTTGAGGTAGTTGTGGTCTGACTGGAAATCAAGAACTAATTAGGTTGGGAGATTATCATAAGGGATGTTGGCTACTGGTGGTTACTACCTCAAGTGAGTCCTATCAGGACAGACAAGGAGGAATTCTATTAGACCTTGAGAGCACCTCAAGCTAAGAATTTACAACCCTGATTTTTTTCTTTTTATTTAGTCCTCTGTTCCTTTATACCACCCTCTCTCATCTTTCCATCTCTCTTGTTTACTTCCTTTTCCCTTTTCTTGAATTTTCTTTTTCCCCTTCATTTTCTTTCTTTCCTTCCAGGATTTCTTCCCTCCTCCTTTGCTCTTCTGTCTTCCTTCTTACCCTTTCCTTCATTTCTCTTCTCTGCCATCTTTTGCACATCACCATCCCTTTCCCTTCTGTTAATCTCTTTCCTGCCTTCTCCCTTTCCTTCGCTTCCTCTTTCTTCTTTACTTCTATGTCTAGTACCATGACACACTGCCAGCCGAGCTTAAAGTTTCTATATTCTTCCTCGTGTATGTGAAGGCCTAATTTAGAAACTGAGTCTTCTAACACAGCTTCCCATTTATTATAAGGAATAGTGAATGAGAATTATGTTAGGGCTGGAGAGAAGGCTTAGCAGTTGAGGTGCTTGCCTGCAAAGCCACAAGACCCAGGTTCAATTCCCCAGGACTTATGTAAGCCAGATGCACATTCTCTCTTTCCCTACCCCCCTACATCTCTCTTTCTCTCTCAAATAAATATTTTTTTAAAAAAAGAATGTATGTTACTTTTGCAATTTTGTGTATCCCTATTTTCAATTTTATTACTACTTTAATTCAAACGAGGTGTGACAATCCCATCTTGCTTAATGGGTTTCACCACTGTTAGGAACAAAAATCACCTAACATATATTAAGACGAGTCTAATTAGCATAGAATAATCTGGTGCTTTAGAATGTCACTCAAAGAACTGCAGGGGTCCATCCCAGGTGCAGGCATCAGAGTAGCCCAGGTGTATATAGATCTGACACACCAGAGCCATTTTATCTTGAGGCCATTACTAATGCTTAGCTCACAAATTCCTGTAGGGCTCTGAAATGGGCTTCAGAAAACTGGAAATAAGGTATTATGAGAACTGCCTCATAATACTGGTAAAAGAGGCTGGACACTGAAATGTGGCTGAGGAGAAATCTCACTGTTACTCGCTGTCTTGAGCCTTCCAAATCATGGGGAAATTCATCTAATGGGAATAATTAATTAACATAAATAATTCAAGGTATAAGGAACTTTGGGACATAGAGTTCCACTTTCTAATTGTCCTGAGTATAGACTGGAGGTTAAGTAGTTCCTTCCACAAATTTTATTTTATGTGCACAATAAAATTTTATGGAGTGTGGATGTGTCTTGTGAAGTTATTTTGCTAAGAACCTGTCCCATTTGTTCACATGTCTGTGTACAAATTTCATGTAATTAACATCCTACAATTTCAACATGTCTGGCCCTCATGTTGATAGCAGTCCTAATTTCATTTGGGCTTAGCAAGTAAAGGACAATAGATTCAAGAAAAGCCTGTCCTGAAGGGCCAAGACCACACTATGAAGAGCTGTGTAGCAGTTGCCAAGGAAGGTGTCCACATTTCATACGTAGGAATACAGCCCACAGCTCTTACACATCAAATTACTCCCAACTTATTTACAATTGATCCTTCTTGCAGGATCCTAACACAAGATTCACAAAACCTCTGTGGTGGATGGTGGTAAAATAGCTCTCTGTGGGAGCAACACATCCTGGAGTGTACTGATAATTATTATTAAGTTTGAAGTTCTATCTAGAAGTGCTAAAAACTTTTTATGTATGATGGAACCTTCTTACTATAATCATATAAGACCATAATAACATTCCAAAAATGAGAAACATGAATCATATTGAGCTGGTTATTATTAAAATAAATGAGAAGGATTTTGGATAGTTCTTCAGATCTGAAAAGAATCAGGGATGTGTCATGACACATGAGCCTTGAGAAGATGAAATCGACTTTGGAGATCTCTGCATCTTTTCTAAATCAATCTGTAGATTTCAAAGACACAGCTGAAGTTGTTCATTCATTCAAAAATATGTTCCACAACTCTGAAGTCTTCTTTCCCTACCTTTAAATTACTGCGATGCGTGGAAAACTGAATTTCTTCAAGGGAAGTGGAGAAAACAGATTATTTATATCTGAAAATTAAATTCAGAAATATTTACTGCAAATGGCTGAAGTTCCAATGAACATGGAATTAGCTGGTGATACCTTTTTGATTTTTAAGTGTATGGGTCCACCATGATGTAAAATTCTCAGTAAGATCCCAAGTACTTTTGTAAAAATAAAATAAAAGTTGGTCTTGCAAACTAATGCCAAGCAACTCAGTTTGTGGTCTCAATGATGTATTTCTTTCTTTTTAAAAAAATGTTTATTTTGTATTTATTTATTTGGGAGAGACAGAGAGAGAGTCTTAAAGAGAGAGAGAGAGAGAGAAGGGGGGGAGAGAGAGAGAGAGGAGAGAGAGAAGGTGAGAGAGAGAGAGAGAATGGACACACTACAGCCTCCAGCCACTGCAAACAAACTCCAGATGCATGTCCCACCTTGTGCATCTGACTTACATGGGTCTTGGGAAATTGAGCCTCAAACTGGGGTCCTTAGGCATCACAGGCAAGTGCTTAACCACTAAGCCATCTCTCCAGCCCACAGTGATGTATTTCTTAAGACAATGTTTTCCTGCTGGAGACAATAGTAATGGATTAAGAAACTTTTAAATGTGCAAAATATATGAGAAAAATAGGTAAAATTTAACAAAAGGGTTGACTAAAAGTTTAACTGGTATTGGATTCCATTGGATTGGGGTGATTTAAGGATTAAGTAAGGATTGAATAAAACTCTTTATTCCCCCTCCTTCTACATTCAGCTATCCACACACAATGATGGCTGTCTCAATCAATGGAGTGTACAATGTCTACCTGAACATACTGCTAAGTTACTTGTGTATAATGTGGTGTCAGGTTGCAAGTGTCATAGAGTATGAATTGATCAACATATTTATACAATTACAGTGGTAAAACCATAGACCAGACCTCCTGATTCTGAAGTTTGATGTACATTTTTAAATCATTTTTTTAAATTTATTTTATTTATTTGAGAAAGAGGGAAAGAAATAGGCAGGTAAAGAGAGAGAAAAAATGGGTGTGCCAGGGCCTCCAGCCATTGCAAACGAACTCCAGATGTGTGTGCCCCCTTGTGCATCTGGCTTATGTGGGTCCTGGGGAATTGAACCTGGGTCCTTTGGCCTTGTAGGCAAATGCCTTAACGGCTAAGCCATCTCTCCAGCCCTTGATGTACATTTTTTGACCTATATTTTCTTATGTTTTATTATAGTCCCCTGAAAGAAAGAGAACATGTTTAGCTTTCTATGCTTCAGAAATCAAATATTTTCTCAATATGTAGTTTTTGTCCCTCTAAACTTTACAGAATACATTCGAGTTTCTAAATTGTGGAATTCAGAAATCAGAATGAAAAATGTACATATTCTTTATCTTGCTTAATAATGGAAAGTTAATTAACTGTACAGCAAGTTTAAGGATATAGGAATAGCACAGAAATAAGTACAGAGATAAGACATGTTTACTTACCAAAATTTCTGTAAAATGCCCCAATTACTTTGGAAACTTCCAAAAGAGAAAGTTAGAATGTTTACCACTAGACAAAGATGTTCTGTAAGTACACTTTTAAAATTACAGTGCACTGAGAATTAAATCACCAGGCAGCTCCAAACTATAGGGCAAATAACACTACAAATTACATTTATAGGACATATTTTATCCGGGGAAATCCCACAGCACTTTATAAATGGATTAGCAGCACACATGCAGGAATCATGTCACCCACAGTTGAAATACTGCTACCCCTAGGGCCTGTCTTGGCAGCTCTTTAGCAAGAGGCAGCCACAGTGCCCTCAGACAGATGCACAGTGCCCAGCCTAAGCAAGCACACACAGCTTCTGCCTCTACGCAAGACAGCCATTCACGGCAAAGCAAGTCTCAAAAATGAAGATTTCTGGGAAATTAAATTGGAATCAGTCATCCAGAGATTATGATGTTTCTCTTTAGTAATATGATAAATAAAATATGAGCTTTGGTTCAGACAATCTTTGGGGAAAATATGTGACCACTTATTTGTTATGCAGAGGGCAAGTTGTTTAACTGCTCTGGGTCTATTTCCTAACAAATGCTTCTTTGGTAATAAATGATATGACTTTGGTCAGGTTCTTGTTAATTTCCTTTGCTATGGTTTAGAAAAATATCACTTATAGTTAAGCATTAGTAGATAGCAAAATTTGCTTTCTTCATATTTGTGTCTTTCTCACTATCATTTCTTATTTATTTTCACAACCCTCCTTCATTGTCCATATCCTTCAGCTTTATATTCATGAATTCATGCAACTGGGGACCAAAAATGTTTTAAAAAATATGATATGTATTCTGAACTTGCAGAGAATTTGTATCATTTCATTAGTCCCTAAGAGTGATATATAACAACTACTTGCATAGCATTTACATTGCATTAGGTACTACTAGTGATCTAGTGATGATTTAAACAGAAGGATGTGCAGACATTACATGCAAATCCAATGCCATTTTATAGAAGTTACTTGAGCACCCTTGTATTTTGCTATCTTCCAGCAGTCCTGAGACCTATTTCTCATAGATACTAAGAGACAGCCAGGCCTAAATAGTCTTTATTTGCTTTGGTATTCATGTCAGTTTCTTCCTTGCTACCATTTTACTTACACAGGTACATAATGTTTGTACACATATACATGTACATGAATGTATGTATTTTTGTGCTCATGTATAATGTGCATATGTATGAATGACTGTTTCACTGCATATGAATATATAGAAAGATATTATACAATGTACACATAAACACATGATAGGAACTGCTCATATTTATTCTGTTATCATGCTGACCACCATTGTTAAAGGAAGGTCTCTTAAGAAAACAAACCGTGGTGCACATGTAGCAGGTGTGAGCTCACATAGGTCCAAGGGATCGAGTGGAGAGCCTGAGTCTAAGACTGCAACTGCTCCTAGGAAAGGGGAGTACCAGAGTGATCACATGCTCACCAGTGGATGTGGGAGTAGGGGTGGTGGTCTCAGGAAAGTTTCACCAATTGCTACAATTCCCTTAGTAAAATGGAAACAATATAACTACCTAAGAGTAAAGGGATCTCTCAGGAGGCATTAGGAGCTTGAGGAGCAACGCTGCGAAGGAATTGATTACAAAGCAAAGAATAAATGTCCCAGATAGACAGGCAAGGAGCTCTGCTGGTGCTAAGGCCCTTGATATCTATGACTGTGTTTGTAAAAGGAGACTAGTCAGCATGTTTGTGCCTTTCCTTTCTTGTGTTCAGTATGCATAGAGTATATGCACGGCTTGTATAAAGCAGGCAGAGAATTGTATTACGTCCAATAATTGAATTTAATTGGAATTAGTTTTGCCAAGAGAATGTAACCAGAGGTCAGAGAATTGAGAATCCATTCAATGAAAGATGTGCGATGGTGTCCTACAGCCGGCTTTGATTTAAGCTTGAAAGAAGTCAAGGGTATGAGGGGGAATAGCAGGGTGGTAGTGTAGAGGGGGTCAGGGAGCTTTTTCTGAGATTAGGAGAGAGTGGCTGATACACGACAGTGGGTCAGTGTGGTAAATGGTCACTGCATGGCAGAGATCATCTAGGAATCGATAAAATTCACTAAGATTTCCAGCAGTGACAGTGCACAAGATAATTTTATTCATCTAGAATTTAATGTATTTGTTGCAGTTAGTTGCTCATTGCTGGGAAAATTGCTGAACCAGCGGCAGCTTATGTATGGCAGGCATGGGTTTATTTCAGGTTTACAGACTCCAGGGGAAGCTTAGTCACGTCCAAAGAAGCTAGGGCTCACTTCCATTGATCCAGAGTGGAGAGAGAGCGCAGACCGACCAGCAAACATACCAGCCAGAGCTCAGTCTGGCCCTGAACATGCCTCCTAGTGCTGGACCACAAAATCCATCCACAGGGACCCTCTCCCAGCAGGAAGCTGGAGACTTAAGCTCAATCAACAATACCTCAGGCTGTGGGGGAACAGATGTTCACATTCAAACCACCACAGTATTGAAAGCTGAAAGGAAATGGCGGTACGACAATAGGGAGCAGTCAGGAATTTACTCCAGAGATTCACAGCTGCTAAGATGTAAGGTTCCTTCTGGACTTCTGACAGTGGAAGGAAAGATACCTAGGGAAAGTTTTAAGGAAAACATGTTCTCTCCACTTGGAGATGAAAGTGTTTGAAATGTATTCTTGCGGGCCTCTTGATACTTACACATGCAGAATATAAAGAGCATCTGAAAACACAATGGGAGCCCCCGTGCACCTGACCTCCACCCTCCACAGAGAAATCCAAACACTCCCTGATGATCTGAGGAAGATCACTGTGCAGAGATGAGCTGTAGAGACACGGGAGAGAAACTGTACCGTCCTCTCGCCTTCAAGTCGCTATTCAAGCATGGAGCTGCCAGAGATCCTACTCAGTGATGACTTTACCCAGTGACAAAACTTTACCCAGGCACCAGAAATAGAATCTAAGTCCAAGGGACACCATGCGACTTAGGCATCCACACTTACTCGCATTGCACTTTTTGCCTCTTTGATTGCTTCTCTGTTTACTGTACTCACAGTTATGAGCTTTCCCCGTGGAATACCGCTGTCTTTTCTGTGCCTCAGTTTCTCCCGCAGAGGCAGAGCGTGGCCCAGCTAAGGCGCGGTCCTGCGGAGAGCTGGCTGCGGAAGGAACGGAGCGAGGGTCTCCCCACAGCCGTGACAGTGGTAAAAGGGGCGCTCCGACGTGCAGCTCACGATCCTGCGCACTCGCGCGCCTCTGCAGACCCCAGAGAAAGCAGGGCGCTGTGTGGGGACTCTGCGCTCGTCCTTTATGCTTCACGTGTTCTAGACTCCGCATCGTCCTTCGCATGGCCTTCTCCACCGCCAAGTGCTATCACTTCCGACGTTGTACTGCAGCACTGTGATGACTCCGCTTTTCGTGTTTTACTTCCTAGCCCAGCTCGCAATTATGATTGCATGGAATAGCAACTTAAATTTTCTTATTTTTCAAAATACTATTAATTACCCCTCAACCATTTATAAATAGTATAGATTTCTCCTACTGACTTTAAATGTTAAGAAATAGAGTGCAGCTATGAAATAAAATGATCTTGTATTTTTGATATTCGGTAAAATGTTTATTAAGTAAAATTATAATATTTCTTTCGCTCTCGGCATATTCTTGCGGATACTTACATTGCCAATCACTGGGGCTTAAATTGCGTTTTCCTGCTTTTGTTTGAAAGTATATTTTGTTTCTTTGCCTAAATTTCTAAAGGGATATATTCTTGATTAGGAATTTCTTGCTAAAAAGATGATGACATCAAATTAAAAGAGAAACTAATGGAGAGAGGGAGGGGATATGACGGAGAACAGAGTCATGAAGGGAAAGTGGGAGAGGGGAGGGAAACACAATGGCTTATGGTTTGTTGTCTGTAAGTATAGAAGTTGTCTCTCTCTCTCTCTCTCTCTCTCTCTCTCTATATATATATATATATATATATATATATACATATATATGTATATGAAGTGCAAGAAATTATATATATATATATATATAGTGAAAAGAAATATAGTGAACGAAATCATGTATATATATATATATTATACATATATATATATATACATATATATATATGCTGAAAAGAAACTTTCAGTAAAATCTCCAGTTAATATTGAGCTATGGTGAGGTTCTTCTAGGTGTGTTTTTTGTTGTTGTTGTTGTTTTTTGCTTGTTCATTGTTATAGTCCCAGATATTCAAGCTAGAGCCGTGTGCATGCTAGGAAGGCACTCACTACTAAGCTGCATCCCTCTTTATTTTTTATTTTGAGAGAAGGTCTTCCTGAGATGTTCATGCTGGTCTCGAACTTGCCATGTAGCTCACATGGGCCACAAACTCATAGTTCATCTGCCTCAGTCTCCCTACTAGCTGAGATTACATGTGTAATTTCACCTTGGTGTACACCACCAGACACAGCAAGTTTTGTTTTATGATATGATGAGCTTCTTGGAGTGGCATTGCTCATTTTTACCAAGCTTCAAGTTTTTTCAAGCAATATTTCTCCAAAGATTTATCATATACCGTGTCCCCTATCCTGCCCTGCTTCTATACATAGATAGATAGATGATAGCTAAATAGATAGATATAGGTAGATAGATAGATGATAGACATTAAAACAGCTGACATAAGATTAGAGGTCACTGACACTTTGCTTTGAGTCTATCTGTTTCAATTAGATATGTGATATTTTTATAGTCCCAAATGTAATGCTTAAGTGACTGGCTTAAGTAAATCTGATGAAAATTTCACTTCTGGTATACTTCTAGAAATTCTACTTTTTTTTCTTCTTTTTTTTTACTTTTTATACATATAGCTATCACGTTATACTTTAATGCTCACTGAATCCACTTATGAATTTTATTTTCTTGCTTTTTGCCATATTTAGTAATTTTGACAGGATATCACACATTATAATGATTACTGAGGGTCTGGATTTTGTCTAAATAGCTATAATATGTCTTTGAACAAGGAACAGAGCTACTGACAGATCAATTTGATCCCTTGTGTCTGGTTCTGAAGCTTTCTTGCAGGGAGTCTAGGATGACCCAAGCTACTCAGATTGTCCATGCACAACAGCTGGCTCAGTGTCTGGGAGAGCACGCCCGGTGGGTCTTCGATCCATGATCCATGGCTGCTGAGGCCTTTCTAGCTTGGCTGGTTGAAACTTAACAACTCTGACTCATTGTGCACCCTTGAATTTGCTTTTCTTTCATTTTCCTGGTCATACTTTATTCTGGTTTGTGGAATGTGATTCTATGCATGAGTGGCAGAGTTCCTAGCAAATACATTGAAGAGAGTCCAATGAAAACATCTTGGGCACATTTCCTGACTTAATGTCCTGATTTCTGGAGATTTGCCCCACAGATTTTTATCTGTATTGGTCTCCCTTAATTCTGACACTCAGTTCCCAACTTTTGAAAAGGCTGTCATCCTACGTAGTTTCCACCGACTTCTGTCTGTACTTTGGAAATTGTCCTCTCAGTAAAAACAGTTTTTGGTTTTCATCAAACACAGACACTGGGTTTTCTGTCGGTTTTGGTCTTTGTTCTCAAGGCTGAAGATTGGGTTTTATTCTGACTGTTCTGTCCATTGGAAGCAGAAGTCAGAACAGAAGTGTTCTGTCTGCTTATCAAGTTGTGTGTGACTGTGACTTGTCCGGCATTTATGCTGAATACTTGCTTGTGGATGTCAGGAATGTTATTGTAATGTATGGAATGATAAGATATGTTTACTTGTTTCAGATTGCATTGACATTTTTTTGTTCCTCCAACAGAATATTTGACTTACTCTATAATTCATATCATATTCTCCTGAATTTACACATTGTATGCTTGATTTTCATATTCTATTCCTTTCACTTTATATTGAACACTTTAATTTTATCTTATCTTCCAGGGCTGTATCATTTTTGCTGTCTTTTAGTTAGTTATATTCCTCCAATCAATCTTCCTGTTATCTAATCTCCATTTCCTGGTACTCTAGTTAGTCCTTATTCAACTTACTTTTTAACCAGTGAAAGGATTTCTGGTTAAGAGGCAGAATTGGAGCCATGCCAAAAAAAAAAAAAAAAAAAAAACAGGGAAAAAGGAGACAAGATAAATCTTTTTTCTTTACTTGAACACATACATTATCCCACTTATTTTGCAGATTATTTACTATCTGTCCAAATTCTTGTACATGTAATACATCTGAATATCGTAGTCCATGTATGTGTCATCCCTGTGAATTTTATAACTTTTTTTTTGTTTGGTTGGTTTTTGTTTTTCAAGATAGAGTCTCACTCTAGCCCAGGCTGAGCTGGAATTCACTATGTAGTCTCAGGGTGGCCTCAAACTGAAAGTGATCCTCCTACCTCTGCCTCCTGAGTGCTGGTATTAAAGGCATGAACTACCACACCTGACTATCGTATTTTTACATGTTAAGAACTTTCAATTTTTCTTGTGCAAAAATTTGATGTACTAGATTATGGAATTTAACATCCTTGTATGGATTTATAGGGATCATTTGCATGAACAACCATTTTTATGAACTTATTGACTTAAAGTTCCTGGAAACTACAGGTGTTAGAATTTCAAAATCAAATACAGAGGATTTTTATAACCCAACTCTTGAAGCTGTTAAGAGATGCTTGTTGCTATCAAGAGCCGAGGTAGATATAGTTGTTTCCATTGAAAACCTGTGCCTATCCACAGAAGATTTTACTTTTGCCAAGTTTTCGTCCCTTTGAGATCTCTGTTTTATGTAAGTGTTGATTTTTGCTCCTACTTTACTTACATTACCCATAGCCTATGGACTCTCTCTGCATGATTATTACAAGCAAGGTCTTCTGTGATTCAGAACAGCTTCTTTAGCTGTTATAAATTCACTCGGTTATTACCCTAGTTTTCGCTTCATGGTTTGTTTTCTTGCCTCTTGAGACTCTGTATTCCAGTAAGCTCTGTAATGGATTCAGATCAGTTTTTGTTTCATTGTATTCAGCATTTTTAGGAAGAAATGTTTTGGTTTTGTAGACAGTCGTTGTATTAGTTTCCTTGTGGCTGGGACCAAATACCTGACAAGTAATGAAGAAACAGAAGAAAGATAGCTTTTTGTTGCTGTTATTTTTTGTTGTTGTTGTTTTTTGAGGTAGGGTCTCACTCTAGCCCAGGCTGACCTGGAATTCACTCTGTAGTCTCAAGGTGGTCTTGAACTCACAGCAGTCCTCCCACCTCTGCCTTCTGAGTGTTTGGATTAAAGGTGTGTGCCACCATGCCTGCAGGGCTGATGTTTCCTAGGTTTTGGTCCAATAGTGATGTGCTACCACCCAGCAAAGATACCTTTTTTTTTTTTTTTTAAGTGAAAAAGATAGCTTTTCAAGGAGGCATTCAGCCAGGGACTAAAATATGTAAGAAGAACAAGGAGAACCCGCCTTGCCTGCGCTGGCAGGACTAGAACCCATGTCTGATCCAGTCTCATCCAAGATGGCGACAAGCAGTTCCTCCACAACAGCTCTTCCCGCTCCTTCCTCGCCCAGCACGCCTGCACGGGCCGGCCCTCCCGAGGCAGCCTCTGGAGTCCAACACCAATCGGGTCTCTCCCTTTCACACCTGAGTCTGATGGCAAGGCTCCTCCGAATTGAATGTCTGACCCCTGTAAATGAGCCTGGAATGTGAATAACATCTCTCTCTTCTTTTCTTAGCCTTCTCCATCCTGTGGTTTCATCTGAATATCAGTGTGTAAGTCTCTCTACCCCTTCCCAGGTGGGAAGGTGGATGGGTGCTTACTTCTGCCTGGGTATTTTTCTGTTTCCTGTATGTATTTTGTTTCTAGATGCGGTCTTCTTTTGTTGCATGTATGATTTTTTTTTTTTTTTAACTCTGGGCCTTTCACTGTCCTCTCTCTCAGCCTTTTTGTTGTTGTTGTTGTTCATTTATTTATTTATTTATTTGACAGCAACAGACACAGAGAGAAAGAGGCAGATAGAGAGAGAGAGAGAGAGAATGGGCGTGCCAGGGCATCCAGGCACTGCAAACGAACTCCAGACGCATGCGCCCCCTTGTGCATCTGTCTAACGTGGGTCCTGGGGAATCCAGCCTCGAACCAGGGTCCTTAGGCTTCACAAGCAAGCGCTTAACCTCTAAGCCATCTCTCCAGCCCTCTCTCAGCCTTTTATGATCCCCATGGAAGACAGGGCCTGAGCACTCATGTTTTTTTTTTTATTTTTTTCATTATTAGTTTTGTACTCAGTGAATACAGTCAAGTTGGTACCATTGTTAGCCTCCGATCTTGCATTCATTTTAGGTCTGCTTCAGTGATGAGGTCTTGGGAGCCTCTGTGTCTCTGGATATCTGGTTTGGTAGGAGTTGATTGTTCTATCTCCTTCACCGTTGTGCTGGTACCAGGTTCACCAAGAAAACAGCACTCTTGCTTGTTTCCCCAGTTATTCTTAGTTTCACCTGGGGCCTTTTTGAGGTATGATGGGGTGGTTCTCACTTTAAGATCTGGTTCTATCTGAAAAAGAGAAGTAAATTCTCTGACACAGAGTAAAGTTAACACCAGATAAATGGGATAACCCTTGTTTTTTTCTTTTTTTTTTTTTTTTTAAGAGAGAATGTAATATGTGTAGGCTACAGCCCACAATTGGTGGGAGCTTGATAATGGAGAGTGGGCTCATTTTTGGATATGATTCTGACTTGTTTCTCAGCTCCAGCTATGGGTTCTAGTCCACTGAGCAGATCACTTAGCCAAATCAAGAGCAGTTGGTTTCTCACCATGGCTGTGCACCACTATTGCACTTGTGTGAGCATCACATTAGGTTGTTTGCTGCTGAGAAGCTTAGACCATGAGTTGCCTGGACAGATATTGGTCATTAGCCCCCAGTCGCCCATGTAGCACCTTCTAGCATTAGATGAGCTAACTGTCTGGGGACTGACTCTCTTCCAGATTCCAGCCAGGTCACTCCATGTTATGTGCCAAAAGCATGTGGTGTCTTCAGCAGTAGGGTCTTACCACTAACCCCTGACGGGTCATCAAGTACTCTGACAGAAATCTGTCTTCTTTTGGAAAACCTTGAAGGTCTTTCTGATCAAGAGCTAATTGTGGATGATATCCACATGCTAATATTGGAAGTTACCAGTCAGTGCCCAAGGAGAGAAAGAAGAAAAAGACAAGTAATATAAAAGAAATAGAAGAAAGAGAGTAAAGGGAGAGAGAGAGATAGACAGAGAGAGAGAAACAGAAACAGAAGGAGATTAAAGGTCAGTCTTCATTGTACTCTCTCCAGGGCCCTGTGATTCAGGTGTTCCCTGTAAGGGCCTGTGAAGGTCCAACCATTTGGTCTGACATTTAGTATGTAGAATTTTATGGTACCACTGTTGTTTGGGTCCAGTTTTATGTCCCCTCACCTTCCCTTATCTTACACTCTCTCCCCACCCACCCTATTGTCTGGTCCTTGAGATAGTTATCAGTTATGTCAGGATCTCAGGTAGATTCAGATTAGGAGCTGTAAATGAGTGAGACTATGCGGTGATTATCTTTCTGTAATTGGGTGAGTTTACTGAGAAGGATCAGTTCAAGATTCGACCATTTTTCTTCAAATTTCATTGTGTCATTTTTCCTACTGCTGTGTAGAATTCTGTTATGTAGATATACCACATCTTAGTTATTCATTTGTCTAATGATGGACATCTGGGTTGATTCCAGCTCTTAGCTATTACAAATTGAGTGCTCATGTTTTGACTTCAACACCCTTCTTGCCTGGACATTTCCCTATGTCTCCTTGATCCTCTCTTCCTTGAATTCTCCCAATTTATTATTTGCCCTTGTAGCAGTCTGTTGTTTCAGTACCTTGCTAAATTGGATAAGGACCCTAAAAGTTAGGGTTCACAGGCCTGGGAATTCTTCCATGGGACAAAACGTCCTGCATCACTATCAAGGAATGAAAGGATTTGTTTCAAATTACAGTTCCAGAGAGTAGAGTCCTTCATGGAGGCAACTGGCCTTACATCCACAATCAGATGAAGGGAGACCTTCAAAACCCTCCTCCATTAACTCTCCTCCCCCTCCAGCAAGACTCCACCTCAAAACCCTCCTCCATTAACCCTCCCCCTCCAGCAAGTCTCCACCTCAAAACCCTCCTCCATTAACCCTCCCCCTCCAGCAAGACTCCACCTCAAAACCCTCCTCCATTAACCCTCCCCCTCCAGCAAGACTCCACCTCTTAAAGGTTTCACAACATACCCAAGCAATACCACCAACTGGAGACTAAGTGTTCAAATACATAGACCTCTAGTCATCATTTCACATTCCAACCACAACAATCATTAACCAGAAACTCTGTGTTTTCCAAATAATCAAAAGCCAACACTTACATTAATATGAATCACATATGAATATGAGATTGTCAATGACCAAAAAGGATGCCCTGTTTACTATCTTTATTCTTTTTAAATATACTTTATTTAAGAGAGAGTGAGAGGAAGAAAAAGGCATAGAAGGAATGTGTACCAGGGCCTCTAGCCACTGTGAAAGAACTCTGGATGCATGTGCCACCTTGTGCATCTGGCTTTACCTGGTGTGGTGATTTGATTCAGATGTCCCCATAAACTTAGGTATTCTGAATGCTAGGTTCCCAGGTGATGGTGATTTGGGAGTTAACGCCTCTTGGAGGTGGTGATTTGTTGGGAGTCTGCTTACACTATTGTAGCCAGTGTTCCTTTGCTAGTGTTTGGCACACTCTCCTGTTGCTATTATCCACTTTATGTTGGCCAGGGGGTGATGTCCAACCCCTGCTCATTCCATTGTTTTTCACTGCCATTGTGGAACTTCTCCTCTAGTCTGAAAGCCACAATGAACCTCTTTTTGCCCAAAGCTGCTCTTGGTCGGGTGATTTCTGACAGCAATACAAACCTGGGTACTAAGGAATTGAACCTGAGTCATCAGGCTTTATAAGCAAGCACCTTAACCACTGAACCCTCCCTCCAGTCCATGATTACTATTTCTAAAAGTACCTACTTAATTTCATTACTGAAGAAAAAAGAATGACTGTACTTTTTGATTAATAAAATTCTTGCTAATTGGCACAGAACCTCAGCTGAATAAGATATCTCCTGGTGGCAGGGGTGTTCCAGTATCATTTTTTAACACAACTGTGCAAATTAAGGAGTGATAATTTCATTCCTAAGGTAAAATAGTAGTTTGTAAGCCCAGCTGTGTGTGAGAAATATTTTATTTGGGTGAAAATAATTGGATATTATGATTCTGTAAACTCTTAAATACATCAATGTATAAACTGAATTGAGCTATAATCCTACTCAAATAGCACATTCAAAACCCACACACCCTAAAGAAATGCCTCACTGAGTCTAAAATATTGTGAATCTGCATCCAGCTAGCTCTGAAATTTAGAAATAAGAAAAATGAAGCAAAACAGAAAACACTCATTAGAGCCATAACATTTTTACTTAGTACATGTAAACTGCATTTTCTTTTTACTCTTTCATCCTAGAAAGTAGTTTGCCAATTGACTGCCTTTAGTTTGGCAAAGGGGCAGGAACATTAAATTTTTATCCTGAAAATAATTGGAACTAAAGATTACACTTAAGATTTCTTATTCACTTTATTTTAATTGAAGATGCATTTAAGCCCAATACATACATTCTGGATGCTACTTTGTACTATTTGCAGAAATCATATTGCCATTCTAAGCTGCTATATAGTGCTACAGAGATACTCGCCCATCTGTGTTTATTGCTGCTCTATTTACCATAGCTAGGAAATACAGCCAGCCTAGAAGCCTATGAACAGATGAATGGATAATGAAAAGGTGGTACCTGTATACAATAGAATTTTACTCACCACAAAGTAAAATGAAAATTTTAGTTCTGAAGGAAATTGGATGGAATGGGAGTAATTATATTAAGTGATCCAAACTCAGAAAGTCCAATACTGCATACTCTGATGTGTGGATCCGGGAGTGTAATGCTGTTATATGTATGGATATAAAGGGGGAGGTGTGTGCAAACCTGAAAAGCTAGGAAAGTGTAAAGAGAGGTTAATAAGAGGTGAGCAGTAAGAGGGTCGGGGAAGGGTGAAAGGGCACATGTAACATCTACTCAAAGGGAGGGGGGCATGAGGTGGGGTAGGGTATTGGGGAGGCTAGGAAGGGAGAATGAACTAAAATAAATTCTGCCTGAAAATGCTATAATGATGCCTAAAACTCTGCAACCTAACTAAATTACTTTCAAAATAAGATAAGAATAAAAAACAAGCTATTACATAGTGTTTTAAGGGTTATCATAATTTACCATTTAATTTTTTTCTCACAAATATTATAAACCCATGGATCCAAGTAAACCAAAATATATATCCTTAACAAATCTATCACCACACTCACTAAGGTCCTTAATACATGGGTAGTATGTAAATCCTTGTTTGACTCCATGTCATTATTTGACATGCATTTTCCTTAAAATTATCAACCATGTATCAACAACTGACCTCTCCCAAGCTCATTTAGTCAACTTTTTCATATTGTATACTTTTCCAGACTCAACTGTACATACATACATACGTACATACATACATACATACATACATACACAAATACACACACACACACAATGAGAGTCTATTTAATACACATGTCACTATAACAATTTCCTTGTAATCATGTTTATTATAACATTCCCAAAAATACTATACATTTCCCTGAGGGACTGCCATAATGCCAGAAATACAATGACATGATTTAAAAAAATTACACACACACACACACACACACACAATTTACTCTTACATCCTCTCACCCTGGCTCCCATTGCCCTGAGAGCCCTCCTCAGTGGGGTCATTGTACACACTGTAGAGTCATGAAGGCTTCAGTCAGTCACTATGGGGTAGCAGGAGGACCATGTCTCAGGGTATTCCTACCCACTGTGTGGCTCTTACAACCTTTCCACCCTGTCTTCTGCAATGTTCCCTGAGCCATAGCAAGCCTGTAGGCAGTCTGATTTAATGTTGACTTCTTTGTTCCCTCTGGATTTCTGTTTTGATAGGTTTTGATTGCTCATCATGTCTGTTGCTACCACCCTAGAGCTGGTTGTCAGGCTAGCAGCAAGAGCAGCATTCATGTTGCTGCTTCCACAGCAAGTTCTGCTGGGCCCTGGCAGATGTGATAGAGATATAAATTCTTTTAGTAGGCAGCCATTGGCACAACTTAGTAGAGACAATAACATATATCTATTATATCTAATACTTGAAACTTATTATGGTTAGACCCATACTGATACACTAAAATATTAGCCCAATATACTTATTCTGTTCATAACAAAATAGCTGACATTGAACCAACTGATTTGAAGTTGGAGATTATAGAACCAAGTAGAGATTTTGGTGATACTGTGAAGCTATGGCAATGAATGTTCAATTTCTTTCAAATTAAAGAAACTCAGAAAATATGCACTCTAGGAGCACCTGAAGGTGACATTCTAGAAGCAAGAGTCAAACATAAATTTGCCAATCCTAGTAAAGACTAAGGCTATCTTTCAGTAGAATAAATGATCCCCCTAAAATACACAGACCTTTAAAAATGTTAGACATTTTAAAGAAAGAAAATATGAAGAGACCCCATAATTTCTTACCTATATTGGCTGGTATTGAACCATACATCAAAAGGGAAGCCAAAGCAGTAACAAAATGTGAAAGTGGGTCATAGACTAAAGTAAGAGATGGATAAGTCATTCAGGTATTCATATTTTCAAATGAGAATTTTTAAATATAGTATATTCAAGAAAATAATGTAATACACTGAATTTCAAAACATACCTGTAATCTTTAAAATCAGGTCAGAATGAAATCCAATTTCCCAGCAGAAATCTATGAATGTCAATTAATCATTGCAAAGGAAGTGTATGTTTATGGTGCAGGATTTAGGAGTTCAGGAAGGGTATATGAAACTCAACTTTCAGGCTCTTGTCTATTTTACCAACTAATTAAAAAAACAGATTGAGAGGATAAATTATGAATTGTTGAATTTATTTATGGAGAAATTATGAATTATGAAGCTTATTGAGGCAAAATTGGTATCCAGGGAAAAGCTAGAACAATTACACACACATGTGGAAAATAGAACCTAGAAGCCCATGAATAAAGGTTTAGAAGAAACACTCACACACTCATGTGGAGCAAAGCATGAAAGAACCAACATTGTAAGAGAAGAAAGCTAAGAGGTGAGGTCTTAATGGATCCAGGGCTTACAGAAGGACAGCAGAGGGAGAGCACCTAACACAGACCAGAAATGAAGATGCATGGGGAACGACTAGTCAACAGTAATTACACACGGGGATAGTCCAGAGTTTGAAGGGAAATCATACCTATAACAAGTGTGTGTGTGTGTTTGTGGGGGGGGGGGGGGCGGCAATCTGGAAACAGAATACATGTGAGGAATGAAGAGAAAAGTACCCAGACAAGTAAGGAGAACTTTTCCCTCTCCAGCCAGGCTGGAAGAAAGGTGACACTAACCCACTATTCAGATGAAAGAACTATATTTCAGTCAAGCCACCAAAGTGGAGAGGTTAGCATGCTAAGGAAGACAAGAAGGAAGGTAATGCATGAATAAAAATAAGTTGAGGAGATGATGCAACAGAAAAAGTGCTCACTACATGAGCATGAGGCCTGAGCGCAGACCCTCAGAAGCCACGTAGATATTGAGTGTAGCCAGATCATGCTGTCTTCCCAGTGTTTGGGAGTTGGAGACGGAGAATCTCTGGAGCAAGCTGGCTAGATAGACTGGCCAGGTCAGTAAGGGAGAGGCTGGGTCGCAATAAGTATGGTAGAGACACAAGCCTTGACCTTTGGCCTACCCACGCATGCACAAACACTCACATGTGCACATGCACCCATGCATACATGTGAACCCACACACATGCATGCTCACCACATATACATACACACAATAAACAAATAAATTGCAAAGTAGTGGATATAACCTAAGTATAGGAGTAATTAATTGACATTCATGTAGGGTAAACATTTTAATTTAAGGACAACGATCATCATGCTAAGTAGTAAGATGAACACCTTTATTTATACAGGAAAAAAACCTTAAATGTGGAGAAAAAAGAATTGAAAGTAAGGGCTAGAGGGATGGCTTAGCCATTAAGGCTCTTGTCTGCAAAGCCAGAGGACCCAGGTTCAATTCCCCAGGACCCATGTTAGCCAGATGCACAAGGGGGCGCACGTGTCTGGAGTTCATTTGCAGTGGCTGGAAGCCCTGGCACGCCCATTCTCACTCTCACACTCTCTCTCTCCCTCTCTCTCTCTGACTCTAATAAATAAATAAAAATAAAAAATATTTTAAAGAAGAATTGAAAGTAAAATTGTTGAAAACTTATACAATGAACACATGATTCGAACAAAAGAGAATATGGCTTAATTGATATAAGAAATATAAGTTTTAAGAAAAATATTACTAGTGATTTCAAATTAACTAAATTTAGTTCAATAGGGATATGAAAGAGTCCAAATTTGTATTCTTCTAATATCAGAGTTTCAAGGTATATGAACTAGGTTAATAAGAGATAGAAGTTAAAAGGCCAAAATTTTTAATAGTCTATAAAAGGGCAAAGACAAAAAAGATATGAAAAATGGGGAAATGACTTACTTGGCTCCATTTAACTTATAAGACATTGTATGACCTGATTGCACAATAGTTTTTCATTTCTCTCTTTTTTTTTTACTTAAGTAGAAATTTGGTATGGACACATCACATGTTGGTACCACCATTTCCCTCCTCCCTGCCCCCACTCCACTGAGGGCCCTCCTCAGTTCAATTGCTGGCATTCACCATGGGATTGTGGGTTATGAGTTGTGAGAGCAGCAGTCAGTCATTGTGGGGAAGGGGCAATGGCTCTGAATATTCCTTCCCACCCTGTGGCTCTTTCAATCTTTCCTCCCCCTCTTCCACAAAATTTCCTTAAGCATGGTGGGTGTGCTTCAAGTCTGTCAGTGCTGAGCTCTGTCCTAGCAGCTTCAGGGCTTCTCACTCTTGCTCATCTCACCAGTTCCTCTATGGTCAGCTATGTTTTCTGGTAGAATTCGGTTGTCTTCCTTTCTTACTGGCTTAAAGGATATTTTCTATCCATGTGCCTTTGTGAATGTAGAATTCAAATATATGGAGGAATAATTATACTCATCTCATTCTTTCAACAATGTGGTTTAAACATAGTTACCTTTATTTTAAACATACTAGTAATGATGAGTTATTTACCAAAGGTCATATAGGTAATTTCTGTGTTACTGCCCCATTATTGCCCCAAAATACATGGGAATATTAATTTAAAAGTACCAAAGAGGTCTGGAGAGATGGCTTAGCAGTTAAGGTGTATGCCTGTGAAGCCTAAAGACCCAGGTTGGATTTTCCAGGTCCCACATACACCAGATGCGCATGGTAGCACATGCATCTGGAGTTCATTTGCAGTGGCTAGAGCCCTGGAGTGCCCATTCTCTCTCTCTCTCTCTGTCTCTCTCATAAATAAACAAAAAATAAAATCTTTTTAAAAAAAAGTAGCAAAGATTTATTTTGGCTCATAATTTCCCAGGTTTATGTCTATTTTCGCTTGTGCATGTCTCTGTGAGCCTACTGTGAAGCAGACGCCATGGAAGGATGGACGGTAGAACAAAGCTCACCTTGTGGTGGCCAGAACTATGAGGAGAGAAGAACTAGGATTCAGATGTGCCCGTGAAGACTACTCCTGGACTGATCTGCTTCCTTCTATTAGGCCTTGTTGATATCCGCTCTCCCACCTTTTGATAGCACCAACTCTAGGTGCAGTGGTTGAAAGTGAAATGATCGCAGTCTGAATACTCAGTCCCCAGCTGGTGGTAATTTGGGAAGGTTTATGGGGCCTTGCGGAGGCGGAGACCTGCGGCCGTGGCATGTCACTGAGGGAGGACCGTGAGGCTGCTTAGTCCAGCACATGGAGTGCAGAGCTACCACACTCTCGAGGTTTCCTTCCCGCTCTTGTGACGTGAGGTGACCTTCCTGCTGCCAGCTCTGCCGTGCTTCCCCTGTCACGATGAAACTTTCTCTGTCTCTCAAAAAACAGTAAGTCAAAATGAAAATTATTATTTTATACCCTTTTTTATACTTTGCCTCTGGTTGGGTGTTTTGTCCCAGCAACTACAAGTAACTGCTGTAGTTGGGGACCATACGTTCAGCGCTTGAACTGCAGGGCATTTGAGATCCAAACTGTCATGGGCGTTCAGATGCAGTCCAGTAATTTAACTGGATGCTGCCTAACTCCAGCGTCTGTATGTCGAATTCTTCACACAGTTGGTTTCTGATTTTACTGCTTTCATTCTTTGTGTTTGTGTGTTTTGTAGCTGCTATCAGCTATCAGGGAGCAGTGGGCATGGAACACATTACCAGAACATTCCTGGACATGAACATGAGGAAAGAGAAAACTACAAAGTGTGAACATTGTAGGAAAGAGTACTTGAAAAGAATTCTCACAGAAACTGTGTGCGTGAGGATGGGAGGCTGGATGTCACCCACCCTGTGGTAAGTGTCAGAGATAAGGAAGAGGCCATTTTGACTTGTAAGTAGATACTCCACTTTACAATTAGTGATGAATTCCCCCCTTCTTACCCCCAGACCCTGAACTCTTGCAACAAGGCTTTGACTAATCCCGCTATCCTAGGTGATAAGTGGTATGGTTAGAATATGGTTTATCCCCTCCAAAGTTTTTGTTAGATTTGAGTACCCATTTTGAGACATTTAGAAGATTTAAACCTAATACAACCACAATGTTTAGAGAGGAAGCCTTTCGGAAATAATTCTTATTAAATAAGGCCAGAAGAATGGATCCTTCCTTCATTAGAGGCTGGTGGCCTGATAATAGTGAGAGATTCCAGAGAACATTTAGGTGTATCCTCTGTCCCTCTTGCCCTGTGAGACCTTTTCAGGGCCCTGAGAGTGAGAAGGCTGTCCAACAATGTAGGGCAATGACTTTCACTAGGACCTTGGGTCAAAATTAGCCTCTCTTGGGCTGGAGGGATGGCTTGGTGGTTAAGGTGTTTGCCTGCAAAGGCAAAGGACCCTGGTTCAATTCCCCAGGATCCACATTAGCCAAATTCACACAGGAGTGAACACATCTGGAGTTTGTTTGCAGTGGCTGGAAGCCCTGGTGCACCCATTCTCTTTCTCTCTCCCTCTTTCTCTGTCAAATAAATAAATAAATAAAATAAAATATTTTAAAAAATTAGCCTCTCTTTGTTTACTTGCCCTGACAGTGGTATTGTTTTCTTAGCAACAAAAATTGGAGTAGGACAAGATGGTACATTGACTAGCTACTAAAGAAGCTCAATAGCAAGGACACCATAACTTCCAAAATGACCTTGGCTGCCTTTCTACATGGTTCCATAAAACTAATCCTACTGTCAGCTGAAAACTCCAGTGGTGGAAACTGAAATACAAGCTCACATCCTGCCTCCTACGTTTTTAGGTTTTATCTCTTAATACTAATAAAATATGCTAATTCTGCCCAGTGTGCCCATTGAAATTAAAATATGAATTTTTCCAGGCAATACTTTTCCCGTCTTGTATATGTCTTCATTCTCCCCCAGAGCTTTGTCTCATCTGTGGCTCCTGCACCCCCCTGCTCACTTCCTCTCTACGTCATTATCTCCTATACTTCTGCTTCTATATCCCTTGATTTACTTCCTCTTGGGGACTGTCACTGCTTCAGCATGTAGTGATTGATAATAATGTCTTGTTCTTGCTCTATAACTGCTGTGCCAAGACGGCAGGCGCAGTAGCCTGCGGTGTTTTTCACTCTGACTAAAGCACAGATTTGCCGTGTGCTGATTAATAGGGCTGGGGCGTCTCTCTCTACAAACACCCTGATTTCCCACATAAGAGCAAACTCACCAACCATACACCAGAACACTCATTCACAGTGGTCAAAGCCATGGATCTTTCAGTACTGCATGAGCTGGTTTTGAATAATTGTTTTGTAGCTATCATAAGCTAATGCCTAGTTTTCCTTGATTTGTTTTAAATGAGTAAGGCACCACTGCTAGTCTGCCTTATGAAGAAACATGTTTAATCATCTTTTCCAGTCACTGGGCAGATCTAGGACATTTTTCCCATTACACTAATTTCAGATGATACACCCTCTAACACATACACATGCAAATACTTAATAGGTATGGTAACCGAGACAGTTTGTAATAATTTCTCTCCAATAACAACAACGTGAAAGCTTGCCAATGAACATAATTAATATGGAGTTTGTTTGGTCTGATGTAAACACTCCATTCCATTAACTAATGAGTCTTGCGGCAGATGTTTCACAGTGAAAACATTGTGTTTGGATCCTTCCTCATTGATATATGGAGATTTAACTCACCTCATGTTAAACTTACAGTTCGAACTAAAATATGAATGCTCAATGATGCCTCTTGAGTTATAGGTTGTGAGAGTATATATTTTAACTTCAAGGAAATTTAATCATTTCTAAAGATGCAATAACAAATTTGAATAGTACTTAAATATTTGCCAGTTTCAGATGTCCAAAATAAGCATTTACTTTCTATTTGCACAACATATTGTAAGTAGTTTATGCTCTCCTTTATGAGGGATGTTGTAAAATTGACCAAGGATATCAACAAACCATTAGAAGAAATAAAGCAAGATGGGTTCTGGATTGGACCCACCATGCATATCTTTTAATGACAAAGTAACAAGATTAGGGAAATGAACACTAGGACTGCCTAAGGGCCCTTCGAGTTCCCTCAATATATGAGAGTATGTCTTCTGTAGTGTCCCAACTAAGTTCATATTTAGTAGTGGGCTCTGTAGGCTTCTCCAGCGGGCAGGTTTTGCAGTCTTAAGATAAGAGGAGGAAATGCAAAACCCGTGCAGAGGCTAATCTCAGGTTTCCGGAACTTAACTTAGAGGGATTTAGACAAGCTCACTGCCTTAATGGCAACGAAAGGTCACTCGTCTTGCTCAGAACTAAACCAGCCAGGGCTTTAGTTAATCTTTCTAATAACATTACGAGTTTCAGCAATGGGATAAGCCAAGAGTTGGTTCTGAATTCTCCCAGAAATTCTGCCTTACACTGTGCTGACTTCTAAATTTCTGCATTGCTGAATTTTAACCAAAAGTCTATTATTTTCCAAAAGGATTTCTCATGGCATTTCTGATTATTATTGGAAGGGATACAAGTCACACTTAAGTGTCTTTATGTCATGTCATTAGGCTAGCCTTGACAGTTTTCCAGTGGAAAAAAATAAGAACACATTTTATGTTATATTATTATTATTATTACTGTCTCTGTGGGTGGGGGCACACATGAGCCAATGCATGTGTGTGGAGGTCGAAGGACCACTCAGGAGACTGGTTCTGTCCTTCCATCTTGTTTGAGACAGGGTTTCTCTTGTTTGCATGGTGGGAAAGTCAGGCTAGCTGCCCCTGAGCTCCGAGATGTTCCTGTCTTTTTCTTACAGTGCCTTAGGTGTGTTAGGGTTACAGATGACACGCTGAGATGTTAGAATCCGATGTCCCTCACAAATTCATGTGTTCTGAACGCTTCATCCCCAACCAGTGGCAGTTTGGGAGGTGCAGCTTGTGGTAGGAAGTGTTTGGGAGGTGGAGCTTGTAGGAGGGGTGTTTGGGACTGGTATAAGGGTCTTAAAGCTACCTCTTCCTTGCTAATGATGTGATACAGTTTACAATGAGTACATTACTTATTTATTTATTTATTTATTTTTGCTTTTACAAGGTAGGGTTTCACTGTAGCCCAGGCTGACCCGGAATTCACTATGGAGTCTCAGGGTGGCCTCGAACTCTCAGAGATCCTCCTACCTGTGCCTCCCAAGTGCTGGGATTAATGGTGCACACCATCACGCCTGGCTACATTTTCTATTTCATTCATCTACTAAAAGACATCTTGGTTAATTTCATGTTTTAGTTGTTAAATAATAATGCAATAAGCATGGATGCATAAGTTTTATTTTTTTGAGTATAATAATTTCATCTGTGATGGTTAATCTTATCAACTTGAAACGACTCAGAATCACAATGAAAAGAAATCCATGGGCATGTCTTCTATGAAGTTTCTAGATAAGGTTAGTGGAGTGGGAAGACAGCCTGACTGTTCATGAGCTGGGGTCCCAGACTAAATACAAAGGTTGAAATGATCTGAGCCACAGTGTCACTCTCTGCTTCCTGACTGTGACCCACATCTCCTCCCATTGTCCTGACCATGTCATGATGGACTGTACCCTCAAAGTGGGAGCCAAGGTAAATCCTTTCTTCCTTTAGTTGCTTTTGTCAGGTGTTTTGTTGCAGCAGCGAGCAAAGGAAATGATGCATTTCCTTTGAATATATACCCAGCTGTTTCTGTTTGATATGGTTGCTAACTTAAATTCCTGTCAGTAGCAGGTAAGAGTTCATGTCTCTCCATAGCCTCTTTACCATTTGTCTTGTCTTTAATGCTAGCCCTTCTAACTGGGGGAGATGGTACTGCACCTTGGTGTGATTTGCATTGTCATGATTACTGAAATTTTTGAGTATTTTGTTCATGTACTTTTTGGCCATTTTCTGTCCTCTGTTGAAAAATGACTATTTAGTTTTTAGCTCATTTTGTAATTGGACTACCAATTATCTTCATGTTTATTATTTTGCTATATCAGTACCATCTCACATGAATAGTTTACAAATGATTTCTCCCATGTAGGCTATCTCTTGAGTCTATTGACCATTTCTCTATGTCTTTTGCAGTGCAGGAAGCTTCTTGTTGTAATAACATTGCATTTTGTTTTTGTATGTGCCATTACAGTCCTATCTAAAAAGATTTCTGGAAGTGTTTCTCCCGTGTTTTCTTATAGTGACTTTGTATCAGTTGTTTTTAGGCATTTCAGGTTCCTTCCATTCTTTTCAAGGAGCAAACAAGTGGTTATGCATGAAGGCACTTTATTAAGATCAAAGCAATTGTGAAGGTTTGAATATACTGCCAAAGAGAATACTCCAATGGCGTGTACTCAAGGGCCCCAGAAAGAGGTTTGGGGCTTCTCTTGTTAGCTTTGTAGGGGAGGATGAATCTGTTTCTGGTGGCATAGGCTAGGCAGTTATAGTTTGACTGATAAGTTTGGATTAACTAACATTTTCTGGACAGCATGTTCCTTCCCAATGACTCTATGTATCTGTGTATCTATGTATCTATGTATCTTTGTATCTATTATCTATCTATCTATCTATCTATCTATCTATCTATCTATCTATCTATCATCTATCATCTATCATCAATAATTATTTCATTGATTGAAGGTTCTGTTTTGAGCTTTCTGGCTGGTTCTTTCCCCATGATTTCTAGCTTGTGTGATGTAATTCTTATTGTATTCCAAATTGGTTTTCTCCTTTATTTATATAGTTTATATGTATTCTATTGCACCTCACTGAGTTTCCTTAGGATCTTTACTTTAAAGCATTTGTCATTCATTTCACAGATATATTTCAGATTGACATATACTTCTTGGGAATTGTTTTTCTTCTTTGCCATATTTTGTCTCATGTGTCTTGTGTGCTTCCATATGTTGCCATCTTATGCAACATTTATTTCTTCCTTGGTGAAACAGCTTTTGTAGGAAAACATAGTTTTCAGATAGTATATAGGGTGGATTTCAATGGAATAAGACCTTTAGTTTGATTATTGGGGAGCTGAAAAACATAGTCTTGCATGTCTATTTTCATGTTTTGATTCATGTCAGTAAAGTCCATGAGTGCCTTGGTACTCAAGGCTGCAATGGCGCACGGGGATAATCATGTGACTTGCAGTGGATGCGAGCCTCCAGAGTGTGTGTCCTCAGGTTCCACCTTGTTGAGTCCAGAAAGCACTGGGATTTATTGCAGCAGCTGCCAGTCTGGAGATATAGCAAGGGTTGTTCCCAGTCTGTCAGAGATCCACGTGCTGTGCAACAACAGCCATACACTTGAAAACTTCATCCAAACACTGTGTGCATATGGGAGAAGCCCAGGCCCATGCAATCAGCAGCTACCATTATGAAGCCACAAGATAAGACAAGGTCTTCTCCATATCTTATGCCATGAACTCCAGTGGTGCCGGGTTCTGATCAGCTGGTAATCAGGGTCTTAGTATTTTGGAATCCAAAGGGGACAGTTCCCAGGTCCCATGGTGTTAGTTCTTGAAGCACTATTGGGCTTCATGGAAGTATCAGCCCTACATGATAACTGTCATAGATGCAGGGGACGTTAGTAACTGTGACTTAAAGTCCATGGACTAAGGAGAAGATATTCCTTACATCTTATGAGGCATGAACAGGTAATAGCGAGGCCTATTGCATGTGAAGCCGCAATACTGAAGGTTTAAAATGTGGGAGATGCATTTCCTGGACACTGTGGTTTGAAAATGGGTGTGGCCAATGAAGGATCTTGGATCCAGGTTGTTATTAAATTCCACAAAGATGCAGAAGATCCCAAGAAAGTGGACCCCAACTTTGGGATTCTTATACAACTTAACAAAGAATGGGACACATGGAGTTGAGAAGTGTAAAATATGAATTATAGGGTTTATTTTATGGAGAGTTAGCATCCAAGGGAAAGGCTAGCTGAGGCGTAAGTCAGAAGGGAATTCTCCCACTTGCCTGGCTGGAGAGGGGGAAGGGAGATGGGGAAAATCCCCTTCACATCTCTGGGGAAGAAGACTTCAGAGGAGGCTCGAAGCTCGTGCACACACGGAGAGCAAAGCAGGAGAGCCTAATCTACAAGGTCCCCTCACATCCGAGGTCATAGGAGGTTAAGATATAGGAAAGGGAGCTTAAAGAGAGATCAAACACGTAACAAAAGTGAGAAACCACTCCAAAACAAAGCAGGAAAGTACCTGGACAAGATCCTTCCTCTTCCCCTTGGGAAGATGGAAGCTCATCAGTTGGGAGCAAGGCAGCAAAGGCCAGGAGAGTGAAGAGAGCCAATAGAGAGACAGATATACAAACATAGCGAGGCTAGAGAGCACCCTGAAGAAGACACGTGTGGAAACAAGCAGAACACCCCATCAGAAAACAAGTCCTCCCCCTTTCTAGCTGGGATGGGAAGAGGAGAATGTACCAAAGCAAGGACCATGAGAGCCAGGCACCAGGAGAAAGAAAAGAGATGTGCCAGACCCATTCATGGACTAAACATTCAATCAGGACCAGCCTAGTGCCACTGCAAACAAACCTGACACGTGTGCTGCTTTGTGCATTTGGCTTTGCATGGATCTGGGGAATCAAACCCAGGCCTTCAGACTCTGCAAGCAAATACATTTAGTTGCGGAGCCATCTCTCCCACCCTCAGTGTCTATTTAAATACATTCCAAGATGTCCCTGGGATGGGGAGACAGGGCACCACTCAAGCAGGACTGGACTTGCATGCCAATGCAGTGATGTAAACTCTGTCTCTAAGTGAACCTTCAGTGAGGCTTCTTTGTCATCTTGTGCCTAATCATAACTGGGCATTCATGTGATTGAAATGAGGGACATCATGGGAAGGGACTTGCACAGTAGAGAAAGAGTTGTATTACGTAAGCCTGCCAGTCAAACCAGAGAACCACACAAAGTACACACCGTAGGAACTAACTCTTTCCTCCTTCTAGACCCCTTGTAAGGAAGCCCCCAGGCCCTGACCTGCGGCCGTGGGTAGTCCAGCCCAAGGAGCCCAGCGGTCTCCTGCAGCACATCCCCGTCCCACTTTGTACCTTCGCTTTGTTCTCTAATGACGTTTCTTGCTGCTCCTTTCTATGTGCATCTTTTCCTAGTCTTTGTTTAAGACACCAAGAACCTTTAAACACCAAGACACTCAACCAGTGACAGCAGGAATGAGCCTTGTGTCTACTAGCTCCAGGTCATCACGCTCAGGATTCAGAGAGAGCTGTCATCTGCCCAGATAGGTCCCTACCAGTCCCCAAGTCAAAATGGCTTCTGGCAGCAATTTGGAGTAATTTGAGTTCTGGCTTCTAAACGGATAAGTCACTTTTAAACTAGACAGTCTCCCAAAGTGGATTTAAAGCTTTTCAGCACCATGGACTCCTCCTTCAGTTAGCACTTACTATGATGAGGTTGGCTGGCCAGATACCTCTATCCAGCCCTCTTAAGTCTTCATGTTAAGAATACGATTGTTTTGTAAATATAGAGAATCATGGGTAAAACCATTTACCAACTTTTAAATTCACCTTTAGGTCTTTGCAAGATCTTGAGACAAATATGAATTCCTCCTAAGTAAAGCAGTCTCTTAGCCATCATGACCAAACTGTGGACATTAGAGATTAATTTAGCTAATGAATTAACCAGAGTACTAAGCATTGATAACTCAATGCAGTAGGAATTTTTTCTGCAGTGTTTCATCAAAGATCTTGACCATTCCTCTAAAGCAAATGAAACCTGAATCTCCCCATTGATATCAGAACAGGTTTTAATCAGCAGTGGAGGGTTTCGTTACTTTCGAATTTTCCAGGTGGAGGAGAGTGAGTGCTCTCTAAAGGGAAGTGAGTGCTCTTGACTTCATCTTCAATTCCGAGTGAATTGAACTTAAGGGTTAATATAACAAAGGACTGATGAGTCACATACTGCAGTAGTGGTGTTCCTTTGAGATGAGAACAATACTGGTCTTCGCAAAGCTCTGAAGTGATGAGGAGAGGCACAAGGGCCCTTGCATGTCATTAATGGGAAAAGCGAGGCTTACTCAAGCTGAATTTGCGATGCCCTTCCCATGGCAAGTTTATGGCCTCGTGGGACGAGTAGCAGGGCTGCCAGATGGGCCCCTTCGCCCTCACGCTGAAGCTTCACGAGTGGAACACGTGGGGTGTGATTTCACCTGTGCAAATGCCTACTTGGGCCCCATCTCTGCTTATGACCCTCTCACTGCATCATGCAAGTAGACTATTTCTCTTTCACTGTGAAATTGTAGGCGGTTCTGTTAGCTCCTGCTTCTTTCCCACTTTTTAATAAGGAAAGTCAATTAATTTTTTACATATAGAGACACATTCTTCAAATGGCTATCTAAAGAAAACCATAGTGCTAAGCTTCTTTGGAATGCACATTGCCTAAGTCACTCACACCTTCAAGTTGCTGCTCTCTTTGAAAAATTTAATATCTAAAGGGTGACTTCAGCTATGTGGTTGTGTATAGGCTATTACTGACCTGTTAACAAAGTGCTCTTGAAAAAAAACAATGTAGGGGCTGGAGAGATGGCTTGGTGGTTAAGCGCTTGCCTGTGAAGCCTAAGGACCCTGGTTTGAGGCTCGACTCCCCAGGACCCACGTTAGCCAGATGCACAAGGGGGCGCAAGCGTCTGGAGTTCTTTTGCAGTGGCTGGAAGCCCTGGCGCGCCCATTCTCTCTCTGTCTCTATCTGCCTCTTCCTCTCTCTGTCTGTCACTCTCAAATAAATAAATAAAAACAAAGAATTAAAAAAAATTTGTTTTATAAAAAAAAGAAAAAAACAATGTTTAGTAAGTAAATATATATTTGTTTTTCTGAGTCATATCTGCTAGGATATATAACACCACCAGCAGGCGAAGGGCACTTATTTGAATTCCCTCGCCTTCCCATGAAAAGGTTACTTAGATTGTTTCTAATTATTTTTAGTTTTGCTTTTGTAGGCAATGGGTTAAATGATAGAGCTTGTCAATTGTTGTGAATCTCAGGAAATGCCTGGATGTTCTCTGGCTTATTAAGTTTTTTTTTTCTCTATGGGCAAAGATAAGATATCAAAAATAATGTACCCAATTCACAATTTTGGGTTGAGGAGTTTTAAAAACAAAATATGAAACTTTCTTGAATCCAAACTACGACATAAATGTTTAATTAGGTTAGCATAGATTAAAATACCCAATAGAGATAAATTAATCTTGCTGTTGACCATTTATTCTCTCTTGTTTTGCAAGAAGTTCCAGATAAGTATACATTACACATTACACTTGATTAAACATTTATACAAATAAATGGCTTGCTACTGCTAGCTTTGATTCATGTCTGAATAGCCTGCGGCCTGGGCACTTGTACTTACATTTATTTTTCTATTGAAACCCCTTGCATATGTTGGAGTGGGTCTTCAGTGGTTCTTTTCAGAGCAGTTTCAGGATGGACACTGATACTCTAGGTGACTTGCTGCCAGCTGTTTTATTTCATGCCCCACCCATGTACTTCAACAAGCTAATAAAAAGGTAGGGATAGCTCACTAAGGGAGGAGAAATGCCTGCAGTAAAGGCAGAGGCGGGATGACAAGGACCCTGCTCTGTTAGCTGACAGAACAGGTACTGTTTGAAGGACTGAAAAGGAGCAGCTAGAATGTGCCCTTGAGGTCTGGGCACAGCTGGTCTTGCCCAGGGCAAGTATTTTCAGAGACATCAAATGCAGTTCCTCGGATCCCAGCATCTTCCCAGGGAAGACCATCTCCTGGTAGGTCACTTACAAGCTGTGGGATCCACTAGCACACATGAAACCAAATATTCCTTGTTTTTCTGATGCCCATTTACTAAACACTTTGGAACCAGTGGCTGCCGATGTGGAAAAGAGGTATAGGTTCACTGACTGCTGTAGAACTTCTTGCTTAGTCACCTGCATCCTAATTGCATGTAGTCTATACACTGTACCCTAGGCTTGGCTTTGCTCCTATCCCAGGGCCTAACCGAAGAGAACGAACAAGGTCAACTCCTTTCTCCCACTCATTTCGTCTTAAAAAGGAGTATTTGAGAGAGTGGGTGATGGAATGGTAGATGAGGTTGGTGGTAAAATAATAAAAGTTGAGGAATACAGATTTAGGGCTTGAGAGGTGGCTTAGCAGTTAAGGAGTTTGCCTGTAAAGCCTAAGGACCCAGGTTCAATTTTCCAGCTCCCACATTAACCAGATTCACAAGGTGGCATATGTGGCTGGAGTTTGTTTGCAGTGGCTGGAAGCCCTGGCATGCCCATTCTCTCCCTGTCTTTCTGTATGCCCCTTTGTGTGTCTCTCAAATAAATAATAAGTAAAAAAGAAATATGAAAGAGGGAGAGAGAGAAGACACGGGAGAGAGATATGCTGCTATTTTTTTTTCAAAAGATTAAAAGACAGAAAAGCTAAATTCTGGAAGGACACCATTCTGTGGAAACCCCACTTCCTGAGACAACTTTTCTTGAGACTAGAAGAATGAACAATCTTTGAGACCAAAATGTCAGCAATCCTTGGAACCAACGCTTCTATTTATGTATCTGGTGAAAGGTCCCTAAGTTGTCCTTGCCATGAGGAAAGGAAACTGCAGAAGCGCTGTCATTTTTAGATTTTAGCAAATCACGCTCTGACTAGAACACTAAGGACCCTCATGTTAGACAGCGAAAGCTGCAGCAGGCTTCCTATGGCTCAGTTTTGCTTCTCTGCATCCGTCTGCTGAAGGTACATGTGGTAGTTTTACTCAGGTGTGCCGATAAACTTAGGTGTTCTGAATGCTAGGTTCCCAGCTGATGGAGATTTGGGAATTAATGCCTCCTGGAGGCGGTGTATTGTTGGGGGCGGGCTTATGGGTGTTATAGCCAGTCTCCCCTTGCCAGTGTTTGGCACAATCTCCTGTTGCTATTGTCCACCCGATGTTGGCCAGGGGGTGATGTCCACCCTCTGCTCATGCCATTGTTTTCCCCTGCCATCGTGAAGATTCCCCTCGAGCCTGTAAGCCAAAATAAACCTTTTCCCCTCAAGCTGCTCTTAGTTGGGTGATTTCTGCCAGCAATGTGAACCTGATTGCAATAGTACACCTTGCTTTGTCACAGTCTGTGGTGGTCTTGGACCCTAGACTCAATTCTAACAGGTGTTCTGATAGTGCGCTGACGTTTTAATTTTGCCTCTGTGTAAAGCCCCAAATGTGGAATTCTTCACTAAGCTCAGGTGTGCTTCTTTGAGAAGGTTGTTCTCCAGGCCATCGTCTATACAGCGAACACCTACTGGCTTGACTCCCTTACCCTGGACCCATGGCACATACCTGCTTGGCAGCTGGGGGGGGGAGTCGGAGGATTACTAGCCCCTTTCAAGATAGTTCAAAGCTCAGAAACCTTGGAAGAGGTCTGTGTGCCCCATGGGAATCTGACCTAGCCTTGTGCTCTCAGGTGGTGATGCTTGTCTACGGATTTACCGTCAATGCTCTCTCGAGGTGGGGTTGTCTGCTCGAATACAGAAGCAAGTCCATGAGTCCACTCTGTGTAACTGTTGCATGTAACTTTTACTGCAGAGAGGTAACTAGACATCTGTTCAACTGAGGCAAGTCATGGACTACAAACCAAAGTAATGATTTGACCAAAATTCAACATGGTGGGCCAGTGACTTTATTGGGGTTTTTTACAGAACTCGGATGAGCGGTTCTTACAGGATCATGGGTGTTTCAAACGCAGTTACATCATGGGCAAGCCTACTCAACATCCGTGATGAGTCACGGAAGCTGCACACCCAAGCCTCAGTGCATGGCTTACAGGCAGCTTGGTCTACAGGACAGCCTCTCCTGCCAGTGGTGATTTACTGCTTCTATAACCTTGGGTAGGGCCCTTGAGAATCTTGAGTTTCGGGAGCTTCCTGAGATCTTCTTGAGCCTCTCTCCCTTGAAGAGGGACTCTTTATTTCAGAAGAATTTGCTATGCAACATCTAACACAATCAGATGTCAGGACCTTCTATCTATAACCAGCTCTCCTTGACCTGCATGACTGGGTTGGGAGATGATTTGGGCTGGGCCTCAAGCTACAGTACTCATCCATCACACGTCTCCCAGGTCAAGCTCTGAAGCCGTCATCTCACAGGGGCCACAGGAGAAAGGCTTCTGCCCGCAGCCTCTTGAGGAGTCCTTTGCGTCTTCCTTCTTGGTGGGCTCTTCGCAATTGGGAGCAGGAAGTTATCATGTGCTTTTAGCATCGAGCGTTCAGCCTCATTCCACGAACAGAGGAGGGTTCCTCTTCAACATCCTGTCACATTTCGTATGAGGCATACAAAGAGATACATGTGCTTTGCTACTTTCCTGTGAACCACAAGAACAAAGCACTTTTGGGGGGGACCTGACTTAGACAGCGGACCTGAGTACTTCTTGAGGAAGCCTGCCTGCCCGTGGTGGCCCCTCCAACCCTGTCGGGCTCCACTGCACTGCCTGTGACAGCGAGTGTGGGTAGGTACCACAATGACCCAGCCTTGGTGACGGAGAGCACTGTGGTGTAGTGCATACGTGTCACCATTGCAGATGTCTTCGGTTTCATCAGAGTAATTTTCCCCAGTGATGTCTGTCAGAACTTTTTCTTTTAAATGAGAGCAGATCAGACATGGTTCTCAATGCTGTTTTGGGGATTCCGGGTGATGGAGAGCATGGCTTAAGCTTCCTGCCTGGGACACGTCATGTTGTGTTGTCATGTACTGAGCATTCATTAAGCAACAGGCATTGCTCTCAGTTCTCTTTGTCTGTGTTCACTCGCCAAGTTCTCTTGTCAAAGCTGCATCGTGGATAAGGCTAGTATCACTGTTCAGAGACTAAGCAGCTGGCGCATAAAGGTGATGATACTTTCCTAAGGTCGCACAGCTGGGAGTGGCAGGGGTGAGGACTGGCTGCAGACAGTGCGGAGCCCGCATTCTTTCATCACTATCACACTGTTGGGGGATCTGTAACTACTCATTGCACACTGTATCTTTGTCATAATCAGGCGGCTTGAAGAAACATCCTCATTACTTTGTTACTTTAAAAGGTGTGAACTTTATCAGAATGTTTTAAATTATTAGGACTTACTTTGTGACTGTCTGTAGCTACTGCTTTCTCTCCACCTAATGAGTGAAAATTAGTTAGGCATCTTTGGGACTCACACTGGTATGTAGTTTTAGTCATATTTCGTGAGTGAAGAAATTCAGAGTAGGACTGCAACTCATGACGGTTTCCCCCATTTTCTGCTGAATGGGCCATTGCTCATGTATTGGAAACACTGTTTGCTGGGTTCTCTATGGGGTGATTAGGACACGTGGTCACTATTCATCTTTGTAGGCAAGGCTGCTTGCCAAACAGTGCAAAACCCTATGCATTATAGTACTGTTAGGTGATACATACGAGGTGGCATATTCGTGTCAGCCTGTGGATTAAGGCACGAGCAATGCCTAGGTGATAGTTTGAACAAAGAATTAGCTAAGCTAGAAAAAGGGGAAGGAGAGGGATAGTAAAGTGATTTGTGCGTAATGACTGAGACACATTTGTGCAATTGCAAGCTAAGCAGAAGCAGAGGGGCTCAGTACTGTGGGACAGTATAGGGGCACGTAGGCACAGTCACTACCACAGGAAGCCACAAGAGGTATAGATAGAGGACTCACAATGTGGTAACTTGTAATGCTGTTTGTATAGAATTATTTGCTATGTGAATCTCATTTCATGGTATGTGATTTCTGGAGATAATTATTATTACTGGGCATGGGGCTTTCCAGGGCCCAATTAATTTCACTACATTCTGCTATGATTCTTGATTTAGAATATGCTTCCTGCATGGGGCACATTCTAACAGCAGCTGCCACTCACTAAACACAAGGCACTGCTCTAAAGCTTAAATCTATGTCATTCATCTGGCCCTCTGATCAAAACTGTTAACACTGTGTTCAAGCTCTGCTGTCCTCTTCACAGTATAAATTGGCTGACAGCCAGTGGTTAGAACAAGTAAGGATATCAAAGAACACATGCAACCGTCTAATTGGAATGACAGATTATCTAGTGCTATCATCCAATATCCATACATTTTTAGAAGTATTCTTATTTATTTATGAGAGAGAAAGAGAGAGAGAGAGAGAGAGAGAAAACAGGCATGCCAAGGCCTCTGGCCACTGCAGATGAACTCCAGATGCACGTGTGTATGCATCTGGCTTAAGTGGGACCTGGGGAATCGAATTGAACTTGGGTTCTTAGGCTTCGCAGGCAAGCACCTTAATTGCTAAGCCATTTATCCAGCCCCCTAATATCCATACTTTGCCAGATATTTTTAATATGTGGAACCTTAAATAACTTTGACTCTCAGGTCTATGGCATGAGGGTAATTACTTAATAGACTGCCTCAAAGTCACGTGGATTTGGCATTTAATGACTAACACATCTAGGGTGGGCATGCTCAGCCACTGTATCCAATTATCTTTTCAGTGTCTTACATGACATGATGAAAAATGATATCATGAAGAAGTGCTCTGAACGACATACTTGGGGTCATTTGAAAAATTAAGTACAAACTCTGCATTTTGTTAACATTCATTTTATAAAATATCTTCAAAGAACAGTTAAAGTAATTGAGGTTACATGATAACCAGAACTGAAGAAGAATGAATATAAATTAATTGAACACATAACTACTTTGCCACAATAGACACATTTAAAAATGCATTGAAAACAATAAAGTAATAGGGAAGAAAACCCTTCACTCTATTGCTGTTCTTTTCTGGAACCTCTTCCTAGAAGCACTAAAATTCCAGTACCTGCATCAGTATTCAAATAAACCATAATTTACTTCCAAATCTGTCAGGTTGAGATATTTGAAAACCAAATGAGATTATTCAGTGCAAACTTAAACTTTGAGCTGAAACTCTGAGCAGAAAAGTCATATTCAAACTGTAGGGATGGTCCTGAAAAATCAAGTTCACATTATGAAATCTCCAAGTGCTCTTGGTGTGAGAAATACGGAGTTAACAAACAGACCTCCCGAGGCTGTAATGAGGCTCTGTTGCTGTGTGGGCAGCAAAGGCCTGAGGGTTGTATTTGTTCAAGAAGTCCATGTTAAACAGAAAATGCTTTGTTTCGTTTCTAAAAATGTGGCTGTGTAATCTAGCAGATATCAAGGAATGAAAAAAAAATCAACAAATTTCTGGAAATACACTAGCTAGAATAACATTGATTGAGGATAAACCCCTAACTCCTTCCATATCCAGAACATGATGTGTTTTAATCTTATGGATTACATTAAATACTAGCTTAAATGGAATCTTTACTTCAGCACTTTGAGATGAGAGGAATATCTGACTCACTGGGTCACAGTGAATCAAGTCTGGGTCATTTCAAAGCATTAAATACCAGTAGAAACTTTTATCATGAAAAATATTTTGGCTTATTTCTTAAAATAAATTCCTCTTTTTGAGTGCTATGCCTCAGGCAATGGGTAACTGTACATTTTCAAGAGTACTTTATAGCTTCCCTCTTTCTACTGCATTCTGTAACTTATCTCACTGTTGTTAACCTGTTAGTGCCAACACTGAGAGCTCCTACAGATGCTGCATCTCAGGCCCAATTTTCTCTATCGTCATGCCTTCTTTTTAAATTCTTGCTGAAAATTTCTTCACATTTTATGTGAAAACTGGAGAGCGTGCTGCGTTTCCCAGTGTCCCCATTTCACGCCACTTCCTCATCACCAGGACTGGTGGGTGTAACAATGTTACCACAACACGGTACCTGCTATTGGCAGATCATAGTAAACAAAATCTACAGTGCTCTTGCAATGCAATCCGAGTCTGAACAGCACAAGTGAAAACTCAAAACGACATGTAATCCATAAAGTAAAAGACAATGAGCCAATTCTAGCGAGTATATAAAAACCTGTAATTACAACTCCTGATGAGATTATCGAAGGCAAATTAAAACTTCCCCTCCAGGGACATAATCTGCTCTGTCTCCTGAGCAAATTCAAATTATGAAAAGCGTGGGAGTCCTCAAATACTGCCTCATCCCACGAGAGCCAGCCTGGGTCACTGTCTGCACGAGTCTCATCCAACACTGGTTTCACCATGTAACTGGGATTCTTCATGTCATCTCAAGTCAGGATGAGAACTCCGTAGCTGATCCATCTTTCCACATCACACGGGACGTGAGGCGAAGGAGTGGCAGAAACATGCATGAACCCATGAGTAAGTCCAAATTTGGAAAGCTCTCTGCAGGCTCAGCACTCTACATAGTGATAGTCTTGTTTCATTTTTCCTCTGAGCAAAAGGAAATTGCTGGAAAGTTCTGGTGGCAACTTCCTATACTTCATCTGTTATCAACTTTTGTCCTCAAAAATGAGTAAAAACATTATGTTGGAATTAGCATGTGAGTTTGTGCTTTAAAAAGTGTCTATAGGTGCCAAGCACATTGTAGATGGTCAATGAATATTTTTAGGTTTATTAAAATAATAACGGTTTCTGAAGAACCATCATTTTGCAACAAAAGGCAAAACTATATTAGCTTCTTCCATCTGACTGGATGGAGCACTGTGGAGAGATGAATGAGAGCATCCATGGACTACTTCCCTAATGGGATAAGAAAGATTCTGAAGAATTCTGCAAATAACATTGCTACAGTAGCATTGGCACTTAACAATACATCAAAGCCCTCGTATTTTCCCTCTTAGGAAGTGTGTGCCAGAGCTAGGAGAAACCAAGCCACTGCTATTTAAATAGAACATACTAGGGGAGGGTTTTCCCATGATTTTATCCAGAGATTCATTACTATACTCTGGGGAAACGGCCTTTTCCTACCCTCCTGAAAGCAAGCCCGGCATACCATCGGGGCACTCACTCTCACTACATTACTTCAGTCCTGTCGTGTCTCCTGTAAGCGTTCCACCTCCTCCCACATCTGCAGCAGCCACCCCAACCTTTTAGATGTTTATAGCATCATGGGATGACATCCTGGGGTGACAGAGATGTTGAATATGAAAAATTAAAGGCTACAAAACTGAAATTAACAAGGGAAAGGCCTTTATATCATATAAAACCCCTTATAAAAGGCAGTTTATTGACAAATAAATGTTTTATACATTCAGGTTTTTCCCATCTTTCAACAGTGATGGTTCCCAAAAGGGGGGCGGGGGACACTCAGTAGTGAAGATCACACACTTTTTTTTTTTGCATTACTTTGAAACATTGAAATTCAGAACCTTTAGAGCATTATATAAGTGGGAGAAATGGAGCTGGACCTGGGGCGGGGCTTGGATGGAGAGGTCAACATAAAGAGGTGATTTTGCTGTTGATGGGGACAGCAAGGGAGGGACCAGGGAATGTCACAGCAGACCTGACCACTCTATCAAGGGTCTGTCAAGAACACAGTACAGGTATCAAAAACAAAAACAAACTGCAACTCTGCCAACGTGTAAACAAGGATAAGCATTTCACAGATTCAAAGTTCAAGGGAAGTAAACGTCTTTACATTATTTTGTCAGTTCAACCCTGATTTAAAAGCATGGCTAGCAACACTGAAGAGAGCACACGGACCTCCAAGTGAGCAGCAGTCTTCCGCGAGCTGCACCGTGGGCTCCTTCTCAAGACGATTCCTGAGCAGGGCCTCCACTCCTGAATTACATGCTCTCCTCTCTTCCACACTCCGGGGACAGATGTCCACTGCTTCCTGTCCCGGTGCTTGCACTTGTGACTGCTATAGGTTTAGACGCGGGGAGACTGGCGGAGGAAAGGCAAATTCGCGGAGGATGCTCCGTGCCACGTCAACGTTGTTCTGGGCGATCTCTAAGGCTCTCTTCACCTCTTCAAAGGCATAACCCTCTCCCATGAGTTTTGCAATTTTCCCATCTACATTTTCCACCGCTGCCTCAGGCCCATGTGGTTTTCTATGATGAATTTCTGGAGCAGTTCGGCGAGGCCGAGGCTTGGGGGGTCTGGCTGGTGCTTGTGAGCTATCTGTGGAGTTTATAAAGAGAGATGCCATTGAAGCAGCAAGATACACATGAAGAGATTAGAACAGAAGGGTATAACTTCATTGTTTTATGCACTTAAGTGTGTCTTTATGTCCTATTTTATTACCTTTACAAATACATTTACTCACTTATTCATTTATTTGATGGTGACAGAAAATGCTAACCCTGAATTATCTAGTTGTGGAGGAATGTAGTACTTTGAGAAATTAACATATTCACTTCCTGATTCTACATTTCATTTTTCAAGTCAAATGAAATAAAGGAGATTCAGAATCAACAAGCAGAGCCCTATCTAAAAGGGAAAAGAGGGAGGCTAAGCAAGTAATGGGAGGTCCCTAGTTAGATGTAAGTATATGTACAAGTTAAATGATATCATGGCAGACTATTCCTCAAAAGTCCTCTGTTCTACCTATGTCATAGAAGAATTTTTCTGGGAAATACACTTTATAGCATCTCTTCCTACATGTTTTGTTTTTTAAGTTTATAATGCTGGGACTTTCTGATACTAGAAATTGAAAACAAAAGATGGTTTGACTATTAGTCAACAGGCTGAACAAACTTAACATGGTTGGTGGTTTAAATACTATATCTGGATTATAATGAAGTTTTGTATTAGAAAATACAAATCTATAGAAAATATAAAGATGGGAATTTGGGTTCTAGATCAGTCCCTTGCTGATAATAGCTTCTCAAAGGGAAACCAGTAATACTGCTGCCCATGAATGGACAGTACTCATAAGAGAAAATCAATTTTTTAAAAAATGTTTTCCCCAACAATTTCTTTTTTTTTGTTGTTCATTTTTTTTTAAATTTTAAATTATTTATTTATTTATTTGAGAGAGACACACACAGAGAGAGAGAATAGGTGCACCAGGGCCTCCAGTCGCTGCAAATGAACCCAGATGTGTGCACCCCCTTGTGCATCTGGCTAACGTGCGTACTAGGGAATCGAGCCTCGAACCGGGGTTCTTAGGCTTCATAGGCAAGCGCTTAACTGCTAAGCCATCTCTCCAGCCCTCATTTTTATTTATTTATTTGAGAGTGAAAGACAGAGAGAGAAAGAGCCAGAGAGAGAGAATGAACGCACCAGGGATTCCAGCCACTGCAAATGAACTCCAGATGTGTACAGCCCCTTGTGCATCTGACTAACGTGGGTCCTGGGGAACTGAGCCTCAAAAAGGGGTCCTTAGGCTTCAAAGGCAAGCACTTAACCTCTAAGCCATGTCTCCACCCCAAGAAAATTAATTTTAATTGTAACTACAATTTCATACAGATTCCATGGAATAGACTAGCAAACTGGGCAGGGTATTCTCATCTTTTGTACTGTACTTCAAAAGCCTCGAATTTGAAAAATAAATAGGGATGAGTAAAATTGAGTACAAAAGTTTAAGGGTTAAGAGATAAACTCAGTTGTTAAGAGCCCTCATGGTATAAGTGTGAGGGTCTGAGGGTGCTGAGATCATTGAGCTCAATTCCTGAGCACCGATGTAAACAGCTGGGCATGGCCATACATCTGCCATTCTAGCCCTGTGGGAAGCAGATGCTGGAGAGTAGCTGGTGCTCATGAAAGCAGCAGGCCCTGGAATCAGTGAAGAGTTCATCTCCAGGAAACACGTAGTAAGTGATAGAGGGGGACCCCTGATATTCTCTGACCTCCACGTGAACACTCACCACTTCTGTGCTGGAGGACAAGAACTTTAAACTGCTAATGCCACCAGCACTAGAAGACCTTGCCAGCAGCAAACCAACAGGGCCTGAGAAACTCCAGAACCAATAGGGCTTGCCACCCCAAGGTTAGGAGCAGCCTCACAGTGAGCTCCCCACACTCCCTGCTGCCTAGACTTCCTGTGTCTCCAGCCTTTTGTGACCAGAGGGACTGTGGTCCCTCGGATTACAACGTGGCACATACTGCACCTAAACTCATTAGTGATGACTGAAGAAGCTGTGAGGGGACTACATCATGGTGACGAGCTAGAATCAAAGCTAACACTGCATAATAAATGGGACACTAAGACAACCTTTATTAGAAAGCCGCTTACTAACCAGGCAAACAAATACACTCACTCTCTCTCTCTCTCTCTCTCACACACACACACACAGACATCAAAGTAGCAAAGAGACTACCTGGGAAGGAGAAGGGGTTCAATAGAAGGAGGTGGGGACAAGACAAGGAAATGGGGGGATATGTCCAAAATACATCCGACACATGTATAAAATTGTCAGTAAATAACTTAGAAATAAGATTAGGAGAATAACAATGAAAAATCACTGTGTAAGGTGTTATTATTGTGGTCACTCACCAGATGATGAAGGCAGCTGGTCATAGTCCTGTGACATCCTGCTGGCTTTGACACTTTCTCCCGGCAGTCTCCTGGCAGGAGGCAGAGGAACTTGGCCACTTGCTGGGTCAAAAAAGGGATCTTAAAAATAAAGATTTTTTAAAAATGAAAATGATAATTTCTATCAATAAGCTGAAGAAAAATATTACAGAAATTTTCTATAAAGACTACAGCTTTCAAAAATAAATTAGCCAACTAATTTCATGAACATTAATAACCACTTTCTGCTTTGACTATTTTTCTAATTTATACATTTGTTCAAACATGCTTTTTTCCATTGACTGCTAAATAATAAAGACTAAAGTTTTGTATTTACTTTTTTTTCAGGTTACTAATTTAATCACAACATTGTTGATAAAAATTGCTTCTAAATTTTCATTATGTTCCAATCTGCCCTTTATATTGAATGACACCTGTCTTAAAAAACAACAAAATATGTCTTTATTACCAAATTATCTGATGTACTTAAGCTTTGGACAAATGAAATCTGTAACACAGACCTAAACTTTAGGATCTGTATGGATTAACTGAACTCATGTATGTAAAACTTTTGCACAGGGCTGAGGGGATTGCTAAGTAGTTAAAGATGCTTGCTTACAAAGCCTGTCTGCTTAAGTTTGATTCCCGAGTACTCATGTAAACCCAGATGCACAAAGTGGTGCATGCATTTGGCGGCTGTTGGCAGAAGCAAGAGGCCCTGGAATGCCCATTCATCCTCTCATTCTCAAATAATTAATTTTTTTAAAAAGAACTTTTGTACATATACAGTGCTTACATGAATGGCACTATTCCAGACCTCCCAAATGTACTAAAAATTAGGCTTGCAGGTTGTCTCACTGAATAGTACAATTTCTAAAAATGCTAAAAAATGTGTTATTGCTAAAAATAAAGTGTGAGTATATACAGTAAAGTGTGCCTTTTATTTAAAAATCACTGTGCTAGTCAGAGAATGGATATTTAAACTGTACATGTAAAAATTTGTTTTACCCATGATAGCAATGTTTATTAACTGTAACTAAAGAGAGAAAAAGAGATCTTGTCAGTGCTAGCGTATTCAATCACTAGGACTAAAAGCTTGAGCGTAATTAAAACCTTAGAATAGACTTCCGAGTAGGACAAGGGGACTCTGAGATCTCTGGTTCACTCTAATTCAGCTGCTAGAATGTTTGCCATGGGTTTCTCTCTTTTACCTTCTCCTTTTAGTACCAACCCTGACATAACCCTGCGTTCTCCTGGAGGCAGGGCCTTGTCTTTAGTGGTGGCAATCTTATCTTCCACCTCAAAGGTGGAAACAGGCACACTACTTAGAAAATTATTTCATTTTTAATGTTCATGTGATTCTGATATTGTGATGTGAGTCTAAGAAAAGACATACTTAAAATTTGCCTATTTCTATAGTAACTTTGGACCAAGTAAGGTGAGGACGCATCCAAAGCCATTAGTTTTTGATGACTATGTTTGCCCTTTTCAAGGTCATTACCAGAAGTGTGGTGGGGGACTTTGTGACTTAGCCAAGGAAGTTTTTCTTATTACTTTGAAGATAACAATAAATCTCAGCTTCTAGGCTAAGAGTTGATGGGACAACCTCATTAATTTGTTGAAATGTTTTAGAAAAAAGTGAAAAGATAAATAACTTCCATGTGACACAAGGTAACCTTTTGGGTTGTTACAGGAAAAACAAAGAACCCAATGTGGTGGTTGTAGCTCAGACATGAAAATGCTCCAGACATAGATGTGAATACTCAGTAAAAGGCACTTAGGTTCCTGAACACTCTGAATGCCTCTTAACACCAAGTCAGAGGAGGGTGAGTCTTGTAAAATATGTATACATGTTCATTTCTGTACAGGCAATTTGAAAGGTTTTTTTTTTCCAGATATTGCAACATTATTTCTAAACGTCTATTTAAGTCCAAAAAATAAAAATAAAAAAATCTCGATATACCGTAAGTGGTTTGCAAAATATACAGTTGTACTATGTTGTGCTATTAAACTATTAGCCTGAAATGGGGCAAGATACACTAAACTCTTATGAATAGCAAAACCACTTAGGATTCTGCATAGCCACTTTATGTTGTATCTTGCTTCTACTAATTTGCTATTGGTTAGGTACAGGGTAAACAAGGCTCCCTGTAAGTAAACACAAAGTTGGCAGTGTTAATGATTTCAAGAAAAGATATTGTATACAAGAATTACTACACAGAGTATTATAGTTATATTACTACACAGAGTATTATAGTTATATTACTACACAGAGTATTATAGTTATCAGCTGTCCTCTGACAACATGAGATTGTGAAAAGCAATAAAGCTTTTCTAAGGTAAATTCTTCAAAATCTAAAGTTAATGCCTATACTTAAGATTAAAATACCATAACCAATGTATTATTTACATAGTAATATTTTGAGAAGTTACATGTAATAATTTGTACAAAATGTTCAGTAAGATGACTGAAACTGATGGCATGTGGGAAAGGTTTTTGTATGTACTGTGTAAAATAAATCTGTGTAAGTATGAATTAAAATGCACAGGCAAAGCAATAGTAACCAACAACAAAAGGAAAGAAGGAAACTTACCCATGATTATCTTTGGGAGAAGGTAGTATTGAATTTTATGTCTTAATTCTTACTTTTTATCACTATCTAAAAAATTCTTCCAAAATTTTATTCCAGAGCAGAAAATATGTCACACTCAGGACCCATAGATTATTACTAGAAAATTTTCAGTGCCAGGGATGGGATACCTTCCAGTGAGTTGTTGGCCAGGGAGGTCCCTGATGCACCTAAAGCATTACCTGCCATTGCCGAGGCCCTTGGATCCCCACCAGGAATAGATGGTAAGACCCTATTGCTGAAGACTCCACATACTTGGGCTGCAAGGTCACTGAAAAATCCTGCTGGAGGTGAGCTGAAAACTTCCTCCATATAGACCAGCTGACAGAAAGCTGGAAAAAGCCACACTTCATGCAGTTCGATGGGAGAGAGAAAAATCACCACTGAAGATACTCAACAGTGGACACTGCAAGCCTTATATTAGGCCAGCCAGTCCAAATGAGCCAATGGGTATAATAGGGGCACAGTTGTTATGGGGGAAACCAAATGCCCTCTAATTGGACTGGAGGCTTGCTCCATGGGAGGGAATACATCTCTGACACTGAAAACCTACAACAGGGGTAGTCATGAGCCCTAGGGGTGTAACATCTGCTGGTGTCTAGATAAATGTATATACAATGCTCACCAAACTAGCCCAGTAAGCCCTTCTCTTAATGTTCATACTCATATATTAATGCTACTCTCACTTTTGGTTAGAGAACCTTCTCTTTTCAGAAAGCAGTGACATTGGGGTGACTCAGAACGCACCATGGTGCTGAGAAGTGACAGAGGAGTGCTCAGTCTTGAAATATCTCTATCACACCTTCCAAGGCTTGGGGTCCATTACGGAAGAGGTGGCAGAAAGAATTTAAGAGCCAAAGGAAGGGTAGGACTCTTTACAATGTGCTCCTGCAGACATAAAATGGCCTGGATATCCATGACCTCACAGTGCCTGACACTACCTACACAAGACCATCATAATAGGAGGAAAAGACAATGACATCAAAATAAAACAGACTGATTGAGAGGGAGTAGTGGAGTTTCAAAAGGGGAAGTAGGGGGGCATTACCATGGGATATTGTTTACAATCATGGAAGTTGGTAATAAAAAACTATAATAATAAAAAAAGAAAATATGTAAGTAAAATTGATGGGTAAGACACACTCCCTCTGTGACTGCATATGAAATAGAAGATTTAGGGGCTATACCAAAGTTTGCCAAGAATCCATCAATGCAGGATTTAATTGTTACGAGCAGTCTGAAGACAGGCAGGTGACATAAAGTTCTTCCATCTTTGCCTCCCTCACTCTTCAGCTGTCATTCCCAGAATCTGTAGCATGCAGTGTTCTACCCAATGTCCTCTAGAGTGGGAGAGCTCACTGCCACTCAATGTACAACAGGCCTTTGTAATGTAGGATACTTCTTCAGATGATGAATGAAATTTCCCATGTCAACAGTTCTTGTTGGTCATGTTTTTACCCTCCAAAGGGACATGTAAGAAACATGATCCTTTTACAGACTGTTACTGAGGGCAGGCAGCATGGAGAGGATAATCCTAGTATATTTCCAAGGTCTGTCTTCTCTTCCCTGGGCTAACTATTCTGCACCCTTTAAGGCAATGTACATCCTTGGGGTTGGTAGAGATTTCCTTTAGCATTGTGGCTGCACTTCCTCAGGAATAATCTAGAGTCCAGAATTACTGAAATGTGAGACTGAGTCAAAATGAGCCCAGGGCTATGCAAACACATATGGCAAGATATTAATTACAGTTTCTGTTATAGTAAATTCCTGATTTTTAACTTTGAAGAAAATTCCCAGGAAATGTAGATGCTGCTGGTATGGAGACCACACCTGAGAATTTCCACTCTTGTCCTTCCATCCTGTAGCCCTGAGCTTGGCCTCCACATGGGCACGGCACTACAGTGGCATTACCTCCCTGGCTTTTCTAATGCAGTGCAAACCCCAAGTGGCATGAGATCATGCGAGAGCTCCATAAAGGCAGAGCCAACAACAGCTTGAGTCCTTTACTATGGACTTACGCCTCCAAGTGGGAGAATTCCATTTATCTTTACTAAAGTCAATTTTGCTTGCTTTTAGAACTAAATTGTGACTTTAAGATTGGACATGTATTTCAAAATAGATTATCAGTTAGGGGAACAGTGAAGAGTGGTGGAGTAAGTTGCTACATACATCCCACATTGGGTGTACCACACAAAGACATCCGTAAGCAGGATGAACAAGATTTTAGAGCCATCCTTGCTCTGTTTATCAAGCTTAGCTCCTGTCACAAAGCTGCGGGGGAAGGGCCCATTTCAACCAATGTACACAAAGGAATGATTTCTCTTGTGAGACAGAAAGAAGCACATATATGCCAGTAGTTGCCTTGGGTTTTGGGGCAGGAAATCATGAAGCTTTTGTTGAAGATTCCTGATTTTATTACTGTGTGACCGGCCTGTCCAGAATACATGCTCATTTGCAGTTGTGGGAGCTATAATTTTGATAAAATAAATCCTGTATGCAAGCCAAAGATAAGAAGCAAAGTAGAAGCAGTGCTCTGTCTTCCCCGTCTTGACGGGACTAGAGTCCTGAGGCTCCTGGGCAGAGAGCACAGCTCGGCAGTCGAAAGCTGCCCCCACAGAGAGGTCACTGCGCTGGATGTGCCAAGTGGAGCTGGCTGGGCAGTGCAGGCTCAGAGGCTGGGATGAACAGGCCGGTCTCCTCAGATGTTTTCTGTGGTGCCATGAGAAAAAATGAAACCTCTTTTCCTAAAACGTCTATCCTGCGTCTTTAACTAGGGGCGATATTTCTTCAAGAAAGTCAAATCTCAGTAATACATAGAATACATTTCTCACTAAACAGGTCTCAGAATTACAGACCCCGCAGAGGTGAAGTGACAGCAGGAAGGGCTCACCGGGGTTAAGGAGGTGACACCTCTGCTTAGTTTTATGGTTCTAAATCCCCCAAGCTGAACTTTAGTTTAGCAAACATATTCTTTCATGAAGTGCAATTTCTTGAGTGAAGAATTATGTCATAAATCATCCACTGTATTTCTTTAGGGAATATAATGAACTAAGCACTTTGTAAAATGATACAAAATATTCTTTCTCATGTAGCTCTTAGACAACTTGACAGTTTTCAACAGAACCACCACACAGAGGGTTTCATGTACTGGGGCTTATGTCACATCTTGTTCAGCTGGAATATTTTTACCCTATAGAAGAAGGCAAACACATCCCAGCATTTATCTCAGATCACTAACAGGAGAAATGTTGGTATCAGCAAAACAGTAATGAATCTATGAAAGTATTTCTTTTATTCTGATAATTTTGATAAATGCAATCAGAGCATTTAACTTTGGTCTCTTCAGAAATTTAAAAAGAATAGTAATTTAAATGTATTCCTTAATAAACAATAATTTGAGTGGCTGTACTAGAACATTAAAAATAGCAAGAAAAGGGCTACAGAAATGGCTTAGTCATTAAGGCTCTTGCCTGTAAAGCTTAAGGACCCAGGTTTGATTCCCAGTACCCACAGAAGCTGTAAGTACAAGGGGGCACACGTGCTGGAGTCTGTTTGCAATGGCTGCAGGCCCCTGGTGCCCCCATTCTGTCTTTATCTCCTCTTTCTCTCTCAAATAAATAAAATAAAGCATTAAAAATAGCAACAAAATATTTAAAAAGCTCATATGTCTAAGAACATTACCTATTCACGTTAATGTTCAAAATTTCATATTTTAAAAATTATGACATTAAGGCATGGCTTATAAAATTTTAAGTTTATTACTTAAAAGTTACATTGGGAATAAGGGGCAGGGAACCTGAAGTTTGTCCCCAGTTCTTTTACCCAAACACTTTGCCACTCTGGTTTTCAGGAATGACTTCTGTTACCATTAAGGCCGTATCTGAATGACACAACTGGTAAAGCGCCATTTCCTGATCCGTGAGCCCTTGTTGCTCTTGCCATCTTGGATATTTTTGTCTTTAAATCAATCAACTGAAAAACAAACCCGCCTAATTGCTACCCTTACCGTGCAGCAGTTTTCCTGCTAAGAAGAATTCGATAGTATGGTATGAGAAATACCTTTGCCTTAAGATAATTTCTTCCTCCCCCTCCTACCTGAAGGAAGAAGGAAGAGGTCTTGTCCTGAGGAAGGGCGGCTACTGGAGCCAGAAGGTTTTGCATGTTCAGTGAGGCTGTGCCTCGCAGGGGGCGGGGGAGGTGGGAGGGCTGGGGGGAGGGCCTCGAAGGCCTCTTCACCTGCATTTAAAGAAAGGTCAGTGTCACCGGCAGAAGTTCACTAGTCAGAGCACAGTATCAAGCAAAGCAGTGATTGATTTTTCCCTTGCTGCTTATAAAGAACTTCACTAGCAGGCTTTTCCCAGCAGTGCCATGACCATGACTTTGATGATTGGATCTAATTATTTTGTGGGAGGGCTTGGGGAGGAAATACACAGGAACCCACTGACATACCCCTTGCCCACTTGTTCTGTACCTCAGGCCTTTGTAGGGAAAACAGCACTGAAGGTTAAGAAACAGCTCATGGTTCCGTTGTAACCTTCATATGACTAGTACACAACTCTGATCTGAAAATTATTACCAGTCACACCAGCAAAATAGAATTCTCTGTGGAACAAAGAGAGTTCATGGCCTCTAATTAGAACATCACACCATATTCACATAATAGTTTGGGTGTCACAGAATAGTTCCAGTTGTGGAACAGTTGTCCCACTGGATTTTATTTAGTTCATTTAAATTGTTCCAAACATTTGATTTTATATTTTTATTTTTATATTTTACTTAAGTGTCATATCTAGAAAGGATCATTTAAGTGGAGATCTCCCTGTTGCGATCTGAAAGCTGGTTACTTGCACGTGCATGCGTCTCACACTTGGTAAGCACACGCAGACTACTGCAGCAAGGCTCTGCACATCCATTCTAACCCGGCTACAGCTTGCTAGGAGTTTTCATTGCCCTGAAATTTTATAAAATAAAGCGAACTCATAATGCTTTGCCAATGAGACAGGCTATGTAGAAATACCTACGTGGTATAATAATAAAAGTCCATATGTATTTAAGTTGTAGGACTTAAAACATACTTCAACATTCACTGAGCTTGCCTTGGAAAAGTAGACAGAGTATTTTCTCTAATCTTCACAAATATTGTTATAATTTAAAATATCTGAAAATACAGGGGGGGGGGGAGAGAGAGAGAGAGAGAGAGAGAGGCTGCTGTCTATGGTGTTATCGTATTCACTTGTTTTATCTCCTACATGTCAGGTAGTGTGCTCCACTGAACGCCTGAAGAGCAGCACCACAAAGCTGTGACCCGAGGAACTGAATTCCATGAAAAGACCTACAAAGTGTGACTCATAGGCGAAGGGGTTTGGCTGGTCATGCAAGAGGTGTTTGCTCTCTCTAGAAGAGAAACAGACACGAGTAGCATCCGGGAAGGTGTTGGCCGCTAGGGAATCCTGGAGCAGCGGCAGCCGTGACAGGCTCATTCCCCGTGGAAGCACAACGGTAGAGGCTCCCTAATTGAGAGACGGGTGGGAGCACAGGAGCAGCTGGGGAAGTCAGAGCACACGCTCAGCACTATCAAGTCATGCCGTTATCACTGGCCCTGGCTTTGGTATCTGTCAGCCAAGGACAGCTCCAGTAGGCCAGGAAGCTCTACTGACAGTGCTGATGGAGGTCATGAAGACTCTGGAACCAGCAGAAGGGAAGATGAGACTGCAGATAAGGGTTCTCCTCTCACTCAAGGCTTCAAATGGGCTGTTTCTGGCCCCTAGGACACAGAGCACGGGCCAGGGAACAATGGAACAATGCTATTGTGCCTTCCTACTGGAACTAGCTTAGGATGACAGGCTGGTAAAACCCTGACTAGTGGTCACCGTTTAGATCATTATTTCTTTTCAGTTTTCAAAGAGTTACATGGTAGAAATATAGCCCCAAATCTTTGTATACTATTTTGCTCTAATTATAAAAGTAGAAACTTACTATAGAATTCAGATACACAGAAAAACACAAAAATTATTATAAATCCACCTAGATTTTCACAACTTAAAACCGATTTCTATAACACCACTGTAATAATGTCAAGAGAGCAGTGATCACAGGAGGTGGAAGTCACCAGCACCTGAAGAACGACCTCTACTCTCACGTGATGCTCCACCTAGTGAGTCTGCATTGCCCTGAATTCTTAATTCTAATAATGCAGACATGGGGAGAAGAAGGGTTGTTTAAATGTTTTTCGAAGTATCAACCTAATGGAGGGATGAGAAGATCATAATCAGAGGGCGTCCTGCTGAGTGAAGAACCATGCTTGGGGTTGTCCCGGCTTGGAGGCCTGGCAGGTGGTAATGGCACTGGATCAGAGGCTGAATCAAAAACATCTCCTAGAGGATAACACAAAACCTTAATGTACTTTCAGTAGGAATATGGGAAGGAACTTTGCCTTTAAATTCTGACTAGTAAGATAGAGATTATAGAGGAAATGTATTTATACATACCCTTTACATAGATGCCTAATTCTGGGATGTTTGATTTCTTCATCTCTGAAGAGGAACCATGTGTTCCATTCAGTACACAGTGACCATTATCACAAGACCTAAAGCAGAGATCACAGGGCAAGAACTGTATAAAAGATGCTGGTGGCGGCAAGTAGCAAGCAGAGAGGGAACTGGCATCCTTGCTCATATAGAAAGCTGAAAAATACGGATATGGCCTTTTCTAGAAGAGACTCAGTAATAATTTGTAGATATACGTACTTATAAAATCCAGAAGTAAATACTTTTAAAGATATGTTTTATATTTGTATTTATTTATTTGAGAGAAAGAGACACAGAGCTCTAATAAAGAGAGCATTTTGAGTTCAGGTTATTTTCTAAAATAAAGAAAGAGAGAAGGACAAAGAGAGAAGGGGGAGTCCAGGCATGATGGTGCCTTCCGACAGTACAAATGAACTCCAGCTGCATGTGCCTTTTGTGTGCCTGGCTTTATGTGAGTACTAGGGAACTGAACTCTGGCTGCAAGGATGTTCTGGTGCCTTTAATCACTGAGCAATCTTACCAGCCCCAGAAGTCCATTATCTTACCTCAGAAAAATAGTCTTCCTTTTTTCAAACTGTAAACAAGAATTAAAAAGCCACAGAAACTATTGATACCTGTGCTTGCTGTGGTCACCTACCCAACAAAGATGAACTTAAGGGAGGAAGGGCTTGCTTTGCTCACTGTTCAAGGGGGCACAGCGCAGTGTGACAGGAAAGGCGTGGCAACAGGAGGAGGAGGCTGCCGGCCACACTGCCCACCAAGAAACAGAAAGAATAAACAGCAAGTGGGGCTGTGCCTCAAGGCCCATTCTCAACAGACTAAACAACTCTGCAAAATAAGCATATCTTTTTTTGAAAGAACTCAATAACACCTAGCCAAGGCTCAGAAGTTAAAAAGTATTTTCTAGGCAAAAATTATGGAAGTTCCAATGATTTCATTCTTTGTTGATATTACTCAGTATAATTTTTCATTTATATAAAATATTTTTAACTTTTTTAAAAAATATTTTTATTATTTATTTGCAAGCAGAGAGAGAAAGAAAGAATGAATGAGTGACTATGGGCACACCAGGGCCTCTAGCCAATGCAAATGAACTCTGGATGTATGTACCATCTTGTGCATCTGGCTTTACATGTGTCCTGGGGAGTCAAACCCAGGTTGTTTGGCTTTGCAGGCAAATACCTTAATTGCTAAGCCACCTCTCCAGTCCTTGAACATTCTTTTTATTTATTTATTTTTTTAAGAGAGCAAGAGCAAGAGAGAGAGATGGCACACCAGGGCCTCTGCCACTGCAATGAAACTTCTGACACTTGTACCACCTAGTGGGCACATGAGACCTTGTGCTTGCATCACCTTTGTGTGTCTGGCTTATGTGGGATCTGGAGATTGAACATGGGTCCTTAGGAATCACAGGAAAGTGCCTTAACAGCTAAGCCATCTCTCCAGCCCCTTAAACATTCTTAATTATAAAATAGATCATGAAAAAGAAAGGAAAATTAGACTCCCAATTACTCCATTAAAGTCCTGAAAGTATTAAAAGAATAAGAGCCTCTAATACTATTTTATAGTATAATGAGCAAAACTCTTGCTCTCTGATGCTGTAGAGAAATGATTGTACCTGTGGCCATGGGTATACAGGACATAATTAATCTGGGTGACTGTAAAAGGTATCATTCACTGAGAAAATGATTTTGTTGCTGGCATAAACACTCTGCAATGGTACAAAGAACAGAGTAGACGGTGGGCCAGGGAAGGCTGCAGGGGAGCCGGAGGCACACAGCACTCGGCCTTTAGCACCTGTCTCAGTACCGGGCAGCCAGCAAAGGGCCGCAGGAAGGGAAGCTTACACTTCTCCTTTCTCTTGAATTGCTTTGGATTCTTCGAGCACAGGAAAAGTGATCTATAACGGAGGGGACTGTGGATTTTCAATGGATACTGCAATGAGTGCTTCATCTGAAATTCACTTCTGTTCTCTCTGGTGGCCACTTCTGCTTAACAGGCCAGCTATGGTTCATTTAAAAACAGTTACCATGTATTGAATCTTCATAATAATGATAGATTTTTATGAAATTGAAATGAATTATTCATTTATGAGTTCACTTTTACACATATTGACAATTTACTCCTCTTGAAGTTCCTAAGGTGGGTGGTATACAGGGAAAGGAAGTGTTCAGATGAGAGAACTTTAGAGAGGTCATGAGGAGATGCCTCATCCATCAGCTTTCAAGAGCAAATGAGATGAAGGATTTACTCCAATTAGGTTTAGGGATTATCAGCATTTATTACTTCTCTCAACAGGAGGAAGGTGGTAATGATGGTCATAATTCATTACTTCCAGAATCTGGGAGGCCTGCCACCAGCATCTCATCTACTGCAGTGTGACAATTAAATTTTAACGTGTTAAAACTGCATCCCTTATTCCTCTAGTCATGGAAAAATGATAGTCCCAAGCAGACCAAGAAAGCTCACCCTTTTTCAGTTTGTAAAAAGCACTACCCATCTGTAAGAGCCAAAGGAACAGAAATTTGTAAGAATTTGTACTCGATGAGAAGGAATAGCTATTTTTTCCACTAGATCAATAGATGCGCAGTTCTTTTGATATAACAAGTGGTTTCCCTGTTTGCTTCCTCAATGACACTATTTTATCAACAAATGCTTTAAGCACCACAATTAGCGAGAAGTGTATCTATTGGTTGTGCTTTGATAAATGAAGCAGTGCGTTTCTCATCTGATAATTCTTCTGAAGGTGCTGAGGTCTCTACATGGCATCACTGAGTGATAACACCAGAGTAGCTGCGCCGAGAACACAGACTGCTGGACAACACGAGGCCGTGCTCTTTCAAAGTACGTCACTTTCTACCTCAGGGGGACACCCTGAAGAAGGCCAATACAGTGCTTGTTACTGTCGTCACTGAGGAAGAAGCAAACACCACACCCATGAAGCGTTTACTTGGTTGACTTAGCCTCCACCGGCAATAGCATGCTAAAGACAGATGGGACAGAAAACGAAGTATTCATGGCTCCTTGCCCCTCACAGCCAAGAGGCACTGGATGGCAGGGCCACCAGCAGTAACAGCCATTATCTATGTGTCAAGCACAGTTCCAGGAATATCATGGAAGAGAAACTGGAATTCAGAAAGTTCGTTTTAAAACAAAGATTTGGATACTGAGTACCTCATATATGTGAATCAGATAAAGACATATGAATGTTATTAGACTACAGCTTACCGATTCAGGTATATACATGCAGAGTTATGCTTCTGCTTAAAGACAAACTGGTATTTCAACACATAGGATCTTTCATTAATAGCTTGTAAAAACTTAAATATGGCGAATGCTGAAAGACCAAGGATACCTATGTCCCAATTTCAGTGAGAAAAAAACGAAACAAAGTAAAAATAAAACCTTTAACCTTTATACGCTTGTCTGACCCAAGGATGGTAAAACAGTTTAATAAAAAATAACACTCTTAAGCGAAATAATTTTAGTATTATTGTCCATTGTTTGAAGATCTGACTAAAAGCATGTAACTTATGTAGAAGGGAAATGAATACAAATGAAACTAGCCTTTATATTATGAAGAAAAGTTCTAAGGGAGGCAGTGGCATAACACCTTAGTACTGGTTTCTAAGCACTAACTTTTATTCATTATATATGTGCTTAGAACTGATGAAATTCATTAAAACAGCTTAGTGGAAGATAATGACTTAATCACCATTATATGTAATATATGGCCACATTTTATTAGATTACAATTTTTCTTTTGAGGAGAAGAGTGCAATAAAACATTCTATTGTATTAGTTTTCTGGAAAGCAATGCAGAAAACAATGCATAGGAATAAGTTTTATGCAGCAAGTGGAGAGTATTTATTAAGAATTACTTTTGAACTTCATGAACAAATCATATGTTGGCCACATTCTCCTCATGTTATCCTTTCATATCCACCCCCCCTGCACTGAGGCCCCGCAGAGGGGTTATTGGTGTCCACCATGGAAGCACTGCAAGTGAAGGGCATTTAAGCAGATAGGAGAATGGCACGACACACGAGCCCCACACTCAACAGTGAGGTAACGCTTATGCAGATGGAAGGTGGTCCAAGGGTGCTCATGCTCTTACCGAAGTGGAGGTGTGACACTATGACAATGAGAGGGTTGTGAATTCAGTGAAACAGGATGAGATGAAGGAATCTTGTATTCATCATCTTCCTCTACGGCATCTCTTGTGCTCTCTGAAAGACAGTTTGCTAACGGACCAGTACACCTGCCAAGGGGGGAAAATTCAATCTAATTTAAGCATAATAAATATTTAAGACATGGAAGTCTGACATGACATACACAAATCAAAGAAGCTACTTTGTTATTTACTTTCATTTTCAATTACAGACTAATAGAGCAATTATTATAATTAAGTTCAATGTATCTTCTTTTTCACAATTTCATACGTGCACACAGTGCAATCTGACTGGCTCTCTTATCTTTCACTCATTCCCAGTCATTCAATGAAAGCCTCATCTTTTCTCTACCTGGTCTTCTTCTGACTTTCTCCTTTTCTCTTTCACTTTTTGGTGACCCACTGATTTTAATTATGGTTGCTTTCATGTGCATGTATGGATAGTGTTGTGATTTTTCTTGATAAAGAATTTTATATTAATAGTTTTTAAAAGTCACAATAAAACTATAATAATAAACTAGCAAAATAAAAAGGGTTTAAGAGATGTAAGAGAAAATGTATCTATACAACAAACCTAGGGGAATATTAAGATTTTATTTCAAATGGATAAAGATGAAAACACACAAATGGGATAGGTAAATAAATGAATAAAGATTAAAAAAAATAAAGAGTCAAAATTTCTGTCTGTAAATATTACCCACATTGAAAAAAAAGTAAGCCAATGGCACTTAACTCTGTAAACTGACAATTCTAGTTGCTAGATTTTTCCCAACAATGACTAAGAATTAAACAAGAATAGGATTAGAAGCAGATGAGAAAACTTAAAATGCAAACAGGAAGGATGTGTTATCCAAACAAGAATTAAGGTGTGTAAAACAATCATCGAACATTAAGAGAGTATTTTGAACATTTTACTTATTTGAGTATATATAAAAAACAAGACAAACTTATGCAAACAAGTTAAAATGAATGTTCTCTCTTGCAGCCGCTGGCTCTGGCATTTACCCTAACCTTTGCTGATGCCAGAGAAGGAACCAGAGCAGACAGTGCCCACACCCAGTGACTTTGCACAACAATGCAAACATTGCGTCCACACCATTCTCATCACCATGAACTGGGTTAAGAAACAGGCTGCATTAAAATAGATCTGTGTGGCTGTAATTCCTCAGCACCTTCTACAGGGGGAGCAAGAGGCCTTTGGTATACAAAGCCTTCAAGCCTTAAAGAAGTATCCACTGTCTGAAAGGCTTGGGACAGAAGGGTTTCAGATTTCAGTTTAAAGAAAGAAATCAATGTTTGCATAAATTCTAGGATATCCCTAACATAACGCTCACAAAGTTTTGAATTTTGGAGCATTTTTTTTTTCAGACTTATGCTTAACCCGTTCTTGCAGCAGAAAACCACTTCAAGGGTTTCCTTGTGCCTACTTCAAAGTATGTAAAAATATCTAAGGTAATACAGCTAACTCTCTATTTGACTGTTTTTTCAGTGCTACAATTTCTGCCTGGTTTTTCTTCAGTATTTCTATTTCCTTACTCATGTCTTATAATGACCTCCTTATTTCATTGAGCTTGTTTCCTGTGTTGGAATTCCTTCAGGAGTTTGTGTTCTTCTCCATTTCCTTTGTTTTCTTCTTTGATTCCTTTGATTTAAGTATAAAAAAATCATTTTTTTGAAATCTTTGTCAGGCATTTCATCTAAACCAGTCTAAAACATTGGGGGCCATTTCTCATGTATTTATAATTTTTGGTGGGGTTGTACTGTCTTGATTCTTTGTGTTTTTTATATTATAATGTTGAGATTTTTGCATCCTGAGTTGATTTGATGCTTGGGTTTTTTTGATTACCTGCGGTGCTCTTAGACTTGGAAATCCAACTTTATGTACCTTCAGAGTAGTTTAAGGTGCTCAGTGCAGGTCTTGTACTCCAATCCAACCACGGAAGTAATTCAAGCATTCTAGTGGGCTGGGTGGAACATTTTACTGGCAAATTCTAAACTTCAACTGAGCAATATCCACATTCAATAAATACCTGCACAGGCTATACAAGTGTGGCAACTGAAACAAACAGATAATCTTATAGAGCCAAAATCCCGAAATCCACCCTTAATCCTGTCTGCTGGGAGGTTGAGATTTCTGTTCTGACATGGGTTTCAGGTCGGTCTGAATTAGACTCTGTCCCCAATAATGACAGAAGAAAAAGACCAAGGCCCTATGAATCCGAAAGCATCAAAGGCAACAACAGTCAACCCCCAAGTGCAGCTTAATTGAGAATGGTAAAGCCAACCAAGATTATGTAACCCTTAACCTGCCCTGACATGGAAAGAGAGGTTAGCACTTCTAGTGCAGGCCTGTGTACCTGCTGTTTTGTCAGTCAGCCTCGTTACCTTTTGGGGTGGCTTCAAATCTCACCCATGCTGAGTGCCCACCTTGATTCCTCTGTGTTGCCCTGTGAATCTGGTGCTCTGACCAGCTGTGCTGGGTGCCCTGCTGCTGGGGGCTGAATGTCTCCTCCAGAGAGTTGTGGTTCTAAAGGTTGGGGGCGGGAGAGGGCAGGAAGCCTGGAGCTGTACTACGACTGCTCAGCTGGTCCCACCTGTGTCCCCTTCAGCAGCTCGCTCATCGTGCAAGGACACACTGTTTAAAGGTGCACAGTTATCCTCATGACCTGAACATCTCAGTCACTTCATTGTGAATTGCTTATTTGTGCCACCAGGAAACAAACTTACTTATTTTTCAATGTGCATGCTTGAAACACACTAAGAAAGAGGGGAATTTTCAGGCCCACAGAAGGTGATAAATTCCATACGGTACTTCATGAGTGACTTTTACATTTCAAAACTGAAGGAAGGCTAGCTCAACAAAGCATTCCTCCAGAGCTTTACAAACTTGTAAATTCATGGTATGAGACATAAAACCCAGGGGGTGACTTTTTGCACATTCCATTAGCAATAACCCTTACACCATACCTTAGATATGACCTTTATCAATGGTTTTCATTCTAAACTAGAGCAATTTTTGACATCTCAATTGTGCCACCAACTTTCTGAGTGATATAAAAAAGCAGAAACCTTCACTGCTGTATGTGTGAAACTTCCAGAAATTCAGTGATTCTTCTGACTCTAGCTCTTTTCTATTATGGACACTTTGTGTTTGCCATTAACTGATGTGCTTTCTATACTGTTTTTTGCTGTGTGTGTCTTGACTTGCAAAATATTTAAGGGTAGACCCGAGAACACAAAGGGGTAGTCGTTTATACAAAATTGAGCACTTATCAGCATTTAGAGAAAAGTAACGAGTGGGTATTAGAGAAACAACGGCCAAGCTGGGGAGGAAAAACCCAATTATTTCTAAGAATCTTGACAGTCCAGAAGAGCATTTTAAACATGGTTATGGTACTTGTTTTCAACATAGAAGTATGTGTTCATTAATAATATCTGAAGGTGGGATGGAGAGATGGCTTAGTGGTTAAGTGCTTGCCTGTGAAGCCTAAGGACCCAGGTTCGAGGCTTAATTCCCCAGGACCCACGTTAGCCAGGTGCACAAGGGGGCGCATGCATCTGGAGTTCCTTTGCAGTGGCTGGAGGCCCTGGCGTGCCCATTCTTTCTCTATCTATCTGCCTCTTTCTCTCTGTCTGTTTGTCACTCTCAAATAAATAAATAAACAAATAAAAAATTAAAAAAATAGTATCTGAAGGTAAGGCTATAAAATATATTTATTAAAATAAAATCTCAAGCTTGACCGATGTTTTACTTCTTATTTCTTACACAAGGAATGTCCACCTCAGAGAAACTGCAGCCCACAGGAGCAGTAGAACAAAATACAGTGATATTTAAAATAGTTACCACAGATCTGCAGCAGAGAAGACATTTCCTCCAAATATTACCATTAATTTTATAACGACTTTGAGGGCTCCCTCATGGCATCAAGGAAAAGCAGTGTGCGACAACCTCAAGCTCTGAAATAAGCTTCAGTTCTAAGCAATTTTACTGACTTGTTTTAATTAAGCTGGAGAACAGATCTGAGGTTGCCCTCAGGCGCTCGTGTTCTGCCCGGGGCTGGGCTCTCCACAGAGAACCGCACGCTCTCTCCCTGCTGTTGGGTGCGTCTGTGCAGATGCTGCCCTCTGGGGAGGCTTCTCCTCAGGCCTCATCCAGAGTGAATGCCCATTTGTCATTACTCATCCCATGCCAGCTTGCTTCCCTCCTAGCATTCTCCACTGGCGGAGGAGATACAACCTAGCTGTTTGTTCACTTCCTGTTTTCCTTAATTAGAGCATAAATCCCACAGAGGACAAGGATCTTATCTTGTCCTTTGAATGGCAAGCACTGCAACAGAATGAAAATACGCAAACGGGGGTTTTCTTTTCCTGACCTAAAACGTCAGGCCCCAGCTGCCTAAGAAATGGGTACCAGCCACCAACATTCCACAGCCCACAACCAAAAGCTCTCTAACAGAAATATGAGCCAAGTGGTACTTGTTCCCAGACTTTGAAATCCTGTGAGGACTATGGCAAAAGTACAAAGGGCACATTTATAAATGGTAAAGCACAAGAAAAATGTTCACTTAAAGCAGTGACATTCTTGGATATTCTAGAACACTGTATTATCTGGAAGTAATCACTCCATAATTATGTAATAATGTCCCCATGTACTTGCCAATATAGTATGTCAAGATCAATAAACATTTTAAGTATTTTGTCTTTTTAGTCTTTGAGTAATTTTTAAAAATCGAATTATTTCAGTATAAATATGATTTAGTAAATATATAGTAATATATGCATGTAAATTAATAGTTTCATATAATTTATTTATTTACTTTGGTTTATCAAGGTAATATCTAGTTCTATTAAAGGGTGACCTGGAATTCACTATTTAGTCTCAGGCTGGGCTTGAACTCACAGTGTTCCTCCTACCTCAACTTCCCAAGTGCTGGGGCTTACCATGCCCAGCACTTTCACATGATTTAAAGTAAGATAGTTCATATATAATTTTTTCTTTGTCTGAAAGTTCTTATAATAATTTTCTGTGCTCCAAGCTTAAAGCTTTGTATTTATAGCTAAGTGTCAATGAGGTTAATTAAATAGAGATCATTTAGAAAAAAATCTCAAATAGAGATCATTTAGAAAAATTGTCAGAAAACTAAGAATATTTTTGAAATTAATTTCTGTTCACTTTTATACCACCATAAGTTTTAGAAATTAATTCTAAACCTCCCAAGAAGTCACACAATTATCAAGATGTAGATTAGCATGAAGGGAAACCTTACAGAGCAGGCTCTGCCACGCAGTAAATGAACAACACAGTGTCAGTACCAAATACTGCACCAGTGTACTTTGATAAATATTTACAACAGCACAGTATAAGCTCACAGCTAAATGTTAGCTTTGGTACTTTTTTTCAACATTTGTGAGAACTGTTAAAGTTGTTTGAGGTGGCAATTAATAACTTTGCCTTGGCTGGATTTTGCTTTTGAAACACATCATGATTCTGACATGGTAACAGGGAGTTCACTGCATGACTGCCCCTATCTCAGTGGGTGATACTTTCCTAAGGCCTTGGCACTATGGCATCTAGAGTCAGTGATGGACAGCCTGTATGCTCTGGCCATATACTCAAGTATATCAGTGTGAATAACAATGAGGCTGATAATATTAACAGAATTGGATATTACTACATTATTATTAGAAATAATATAATGATCATAGTTGATAACATTACCAACTCATAGTAATTTCAGTAATGTTACATGACCAGTCCACTATTATGTGTTATGTTAGCAAAATTTCATTCATAATTATCAGCATAAGATGAATAACTTTTAGCACATCTGAAAGGACCCAAGATATTGTAGCATAAAGGGGTTTTAGATATCATTAAGCCAAACATATCCTCTCATTCATTAGCTAGTTGGTGAAGCCCAGGGAAATTACTTTTTCAAAATAAAGCAACCAGATAATGCTGGGGAAACCCCATTGCCCAGTCTGATTTTATTTTGTTGCTTACTTCAGAATTTCAAGTTTTCCCAGGAAGCCCAATGTTTAAGAATTAAGAAACAAACTGTTTAGGATAGCATCAAGTGACAAAGAAGAGCCAGCGATTCTCTCCACAACATCATCTACACCGTGTTAGAATGCGTAAATAAAATCCTCTCAAAGTATTAGCTCTGGATGGTGATGTCTGGGGTATGCCTATGAGTTTTCTTTTCTTTTACAGGATTTACAAATTTCTTATAGTGAACAAAAGAAATCAGAAATAAAAGAAATGGAAAGATAAATGTGCCATGAAAACCGAACCCTTCCAACAGCACACAAAACAGAACTTTACTTACAAGCATACCTTGTTAAAAATTTCTATAGTTAATTACAACAAATGCACTGTTTTTTGAGGAAAAACATGGAGTAAGTGGAGAGAAGGTGTAACCACATGGCTAATCTCAGATGCAGACTTACAGACTGGAGTACTAGACAAGCAACAAGTACACGTGACTGCGGCTTGCTGTCTTGGCTTTCTGACAGGAAGAGAGCCTTGCTACTAGGACAAAGGCAGGCAGCAGCAGCCCTGCCTCTAACCACGCTTGCCTATGTAAGTTTCCTAAGTAGAATGTGAAGATTTAAGCTCTAATCGGCAAGATTTCATTTGCTTCGTATTCTGAAATTCTCAGAATTAACAGAGGTAACTGAGCTTACACTTTACATGTTCACTCATAGACTTAGTTTTCTTAGAGCTAAAATATCCCATGTCTTTTCATTGATTCAGACGGCACTACAAACACTACTGGGCACTCTTCCAATTCCTGAGTCTCCTAAATATCTGGCAGCTCTTGGAAAATTTCCTTCTGGAGAATCGTCCAATAGCTCAGTTTCTCCCCTGATCCCTAAACAAGGCCAAATTTCAGTCTAGCTTTCTCTCCGGCACAGCCTTACCCAAGTGCACGCACTGTCAGCTCCTCAGACTTCCCTCTTTTCTCTAAAACATGCTTGACACCCAAGTAAGGGGTTTTCCTCCGCACTCACACAAAACTAACAAGTACTTTACACGGTCCAGCACAGTGTTCTCTTGTGATTTCCTTTTCTCAAGTTGACCAAACTTCTGGAGGCTTAGATTTAGCTTATCTTTTCATAGGGAGGCGGGAGTCCTGGGAACTGCAGAAGTTCATGAAGGAGCATTAACAAGCCTACTCACGAGCGGGCCTCAGCGAGGCTTGCCAATGCAGCCCGGTGCTGGTGTACTCTTCTCACCAGCCAAAGACCCCTAGTTTTACCCACTGCCCAAAGAAAGAAGTTAAAAATAATAAAAAGGAAAAAAAGTGATTAAAAAAAAAAAACTCCACGGGAGAATCAGAAAAATACATACCAGCTTTGTAATCCCATATCTATAAATCTAGCAGTATAGCAGAACACATATTGCATGTATAGAAAATAATAAACTGTAACAGTAATGTAAATTAGTCTTTTGTTTTTGTGAGAAAGGTCTCATGGTAGCCCAGGCTGATCTGAAATTTGTGGCAATCTTCTGACTTTGGGTCCTCAAATACTGGGATTACAGGTATATATAACCATACCTGTTATGCAAATTACTTTTTTAAAAAATTAATTTATGTGTATGGGGGAGGGTAGGTGTTTGTGCATGTGGAAGCCAGAAGTTGGCATGGGGTGTCTTTGATTGTTCTCCATTTTATTTATTGAGGTAGAATTTAATTTGGACCCAGAGCCCACTGACTCTGCCAGCCTAGTTAGCTTGTCCTGGGGAATCTCATCTCTGCTGGTATCACAGCGGGATGCCATGCCCAACCAGCATTTACATGGGTGCTGGGGTCTGAACTCTGGTTCTCACACTTGTTTGGTAAGTACTTTACCAATGGAGCCATTTCTCCAGCCCTGCAATTAAGTCTTACTCCTAAAACATAAGTCATGTGAGTTCTCATAAGAAACAGTCAGAGACACGGAGCTTCAGGGTGAAGTTTCCAAACATGTAGACCACGAGAAGGAAGCACAGACCATAGTGTGTGTGTGAGAATGTATATATTTTCAAGCAACCATTTATATATAAATTCAAGTGAGTGTTGGAATCACTGAAAAATGGGCCAGTTGGTCAAAATTTTGTAGGATCTTGCTGCTAGCACAATACTGAGTTACTTGGGGACAACAGATAAAGCAAAGGCAGTAAAGGAGGTGGGACAGAGAGCTGGGGAAGGCAGGAGGGAAATAACATGTGCTGCAGTGAGCAGAACCTGTAGGGAAGTGAGAACTGGGATGGTTAGTCTTAACCTGGATTACCTTGGTTAGACATCACTGATCTGTCCAGTGTACCTGTACCCATATTCTCCAAATCAGATATACAGGCTAAGTGATTTTGCAGTTCTAAATTCGTTGCTATTAACTCTGAAAGCAGATAAAATTACAATATCAAGGACATTATCAGGAGTCCAACTTGGAGGCTAAACTAGGAAATGAGAAGAATAATCAAATATGAAAATCCCTGGGCTGGACAGGTGGCTTAGTGGTTAAGGCATCTGCCTGCAAAGCCAAAGAATCCCGGTTCGATTCTCCAGGACCCACGTAAGGCAGATGCACAAGGCAGTACATGTGTCTGGAGTTCGTTTGCAGTGGCTGGAGGCCCCGGAGTGTCTATTCTCCCTCTCTCTCAAATAAATAAATAAATAAATAAATAAATTTAAAAAAAACCCTGAAAGACAACTGATCAGCCATCAGGTTTAAGGAGGTGAGAAACAGGGAATTTGGGGAAACTCAAACCTACCTTGAGGATGTTAAAGATGGTAGTGTAGATAAAGAGGAAGAGAAGTTGGAGGGGGGGGAGAGGAAGGAAGGGAGAAGAGAAGAGAGAGACTGTGTGGCTCTATCCTTTTCTTGGTTGCAGGAAGTAGTTTCCTTGCCTCATTCTGTAAGCAATCTTATCTTTAATAAACCTCATACAAACTGGACAGCAGCAAAGAATTAGAAAGCATCCTGATGCCTGGGACTTCACAGATCTGAAGTGATTTTCTTGCTCCTTTCTGACTCACACCTCACCTTATGCTCGGGAGAAGGGTCGTCACTGGAGGAGGAGGAGAGAGCCGAGGAGGAACATCATATTCTTCATTTCCAAGGTGGCCATTGGAAAAGACCTGAAAGTAAATCAAGTGGTTAGTTCCTAGGACATCAATTCCTATAAGACTTTACAGCACTGTAGCTCCTGGAATTTCACAGAGACAACAGAATTTTAGTTAATTAAAACATCTCAAACTTTCCAAAACCAGGAGTACTTAAAAATAAGCTTTTGAACTACGTGTGGTAGCACACGCCTTTAATCTCAGCACTTGGGAGTCAGAGGTAGGAGGACTGCCCTGAGTTCAAGGCCACCCTCAGACTACATAGTGAATTCCAGGTCAGCCTGACCTAAAGCGAGACTACCTCAAAAAACAAACCAAAACAAAAATAGTACTGATATAATTCTTATTTCACTAATTTCCAAATAACATCACTTTAAGGCTAACACAACTTCTTGCCACCACAGTGAATGCACAGACACCAACAGGCCTATGTTGGGTCAAAATGGATGCTTCAGAGCTAAAGGCAAGACACCTGTCTGGCCCTCCAACTGCAGAGTTATTCAAATATAATTTTTATTTTGTCAGTACAACAAATCACCATTGCCAACTTGGCCAAAAATTGCCATACAGAACCAATATTTAATTACCATGAGTTAGATCATTCTAACTTCCAGGTTTATTAGACTATAGAGCAAACTGCTCTTAGGTTCTCTAGTATTTTGAAAGGAAAACAACTTAAAATGAAAGGAAATCAGCAGAGGCAGAGTTGTAAGCAAAGACAAAGGATCTCTTAAGATTCAGACGTAGTCATATGTGTAGGGTAGACTGACTGTGGGGCCAGCATGGTGAATGGAGCCTGAACAGCCCTAGAAAATTCAGTCAGTGACCATCTCTCACATTGCTCTCTCTCCTGTTTCTAAGTGTGGAGGCTTCACGATGTAAACCGAAACGACCACACCTTTACCTATCAGTGGAGACTAAGAAAACAAGTTTAAAGGACATATCTGAAATATATCTAATTTTTCATGTCAAAGCTACAAAAACTAATTTTATAGTGCTAATGTTTTCTTCTGAAATTTTGGGCCTATCTTAATTCAAATTTCTTTTTTTCCAAGTCTTCCCTCACCAGATTCAATACACTACACTAACATCCTGATGAATTTTTTTTTTTTTTTCAAATGAGATGCTCTTATCAGGTGTTTTTGACTGAGGGCTAAATAAATAAAAAAGAATAGAAGAATATAGCTCAAGCTTTTGAACTTTGCTGGAAAGGGGATATTCCTGACAGATATGAGTCATTACAGAGTTCAGCGAAGTTCTTTATCATAAAAAGCCTTTTAACTGACAGATACATGTATCAAATGACAAATAATCATTATGAAACTGTAGTTGAACTCACCCTTCACTGAAACTCTTTGTATACTGCTAATTTTTAAAATCAAAGCTCTTTATAAAGTTTTTGTCAAAAATACAATGAAGGGCTGGAGAGATGGCTCAGAGGTTAAGGCACTTGCTCGAAATGCACAGCTGCCTGGGATTGATACCCCAGAACCCAAGAGGTAAAGGAACAAAGTGGTGCATGCCTGTGGAGTTCATGTGCAGCAGCTAGAGACCCTGGTGTGCTCATATTCATTCACTCTCTCTTTCTCCCTGTCTTTCTTCCTCCCCCTCTCTCCTTGTAAATATATAAATAAAATATTTTAAAAACAGTCACATCTTGTTTTTGAAAATGAAATGTGATCTGTATATGCAACAATTTGCTCTTTTGAGGAAAGTATCTAACATGTTGATACTTAATAAACATTTTGCAACAAGTAAAAAGGGAGATGTGGAAATGATTGCTGTACTGACATGAGTTTAACAACAATTCCCCAGTGATTCTATCATGAAAACATTAAGAACACACCAGAGAAAGGATGATGATACACCCAAATCTCTCCTGATACCGACAGTCAAACGTCAACTGATACTGATAAAATAAAAGTATGCTGCACACTAGATACATGAGGACACAGAGTTACTGATAAGAGTCAGTATGCACAGCATCTTCCTCTGTTACTATTAAGCTCTAATGCGAGCGACAGAGCTGGTCACTGGGAAAAATACAAACCACCTCTAAAATGGTGCCTCATCCAATGTTCTGGGAAGGCAACAAAAGGGAATCCAGTCACTCTTTCCTAATTCTGGGAGAAGATATGCTTCAAAGCTTAAACACTGCTTTCTCTAATGGCTTTGGAAATAGAACTTTTTTTTTTTTTTGTTTGTTTTTTGTTTTTTGTTTTACGAGGTAGGGTCTCACTCTAGCTCAGGCTGACCTGGAATTCACAATGTAGGCTCAGGGTGGCCTTGAACTCACAGTGATCCTCTTACCTATGCCACCCGAGTGCTGGGATTAAAGGTGTGTGCCACCATGCCTGGCTAGAAATAGCACTCTTGATAGACAGTAGTTTCAAGATTTCTGCCTGTGAAAAGTCATAGTGTCTTCTCTGAACTATTTCTCTGGCCTCTGCAGAGTAGTTGTAGTCTGTGGGAAGTTCATGCCGTATTATCTCTGTTTAAGAACACAGAACTTGTGATTTCTTTACCATGTTAGAGCAAATTTGCCTGAATGACTCACCTACACAGTGGGGATCTTAGATGACTTCTGCCTGGAGATGGGCTTGGAGACCTTACTGGTGGGAGCACTGAACACAGAAATGACTTCGCTTTTCTAGTCAGAAGAAAATCCTCACTTTACAGAAAAACCCTAAGTACAAAATTCAACTAAGTGTTCAGTGGCTGATCGTCCTATACTCTGTAGTAAAATACATCCCGAGTTAACAGTACTCACATGGAATATGGAGCTGTTCACAGGTCATTTCTAATAGATGACATTATGTACACAAGCAAGTAACAGAGGGCTTCCACATGGTGGTACTAATGTGATGACCCTAAGTCTAATGTCATTATTATTTACTTAGTGGGTGCAGAACCCAGATGGTCGTGACCTTGAGTGGCCTGTGCCTGTGCATGTCCCTTAGTTCAGGTGTCTTCCTCCATGGCTCATTTGCCTATTTCCTGGAGAGAAGACTTTCTCCCTCAAACTGGAGCTCCTGGGCTTAGCTAGTGAGCCCCAGTGATTCTCCTTCGCCCATGACATCAGGAGTGGGGTTACAGATGTGTATGACTATTACCAGCTGTTTAAGTGGGTGCTGGGGAATCAAACTTGGGCATTTTGAAGCCCTTTTAGGCTCTCATGCTTGGGCAGCAAGCAATCTTACCCACTGATCCATCTTCCCAGCCCATTTCTTTTTTCTCTTCTTACATGTTGAAAGGGCGAATTTCACATCAGGTCATTTTGAACTCTTGATCCCTCCTCATCCACTGAATCAGACTAGAAATCGGATGTCATTCCCTCAGTGGGTGTGGACTTTGTGAGCTAAGAATAAATAGCTTGTGTTCCTTAAGAGACCTTTTTGCCAAGGACAAAACACCTACAGGACCTCAAGTGCTCAGAGGGATGGATCAGCTGAAGCTGTTCACAGTGAGCATGGCCATCTCTCCTCTGGAGCCTGTCCTGCTCCTCTGCCTTCCTGCTCAGTGTCCCTGAGCCACCACAATCCCAGTGCATATGCTGGGGGCTGGATTGTTTTTTAATTCGTAGCTTATCTTATTGTTCCTCTGCCAAAATTACTTTAAAAGCCCTTTCCTACCTATAAGACATGAAATAACTCCATGTACAATTCAAGGCTCTTCGCATCTGGATTCAGACTGTTTTGACTCCTTCTACATAGTGTGTAACCCATTCAAAACCAGCCTTGTGTCGGTACACATGTGACCCCATCTAATGACCTCTGCCCTACCCTGCCTACAAGCCAAAACCAGCTACCCCTCTCTGAATGTCTATAGCTAGTGACCCTTGTACATGCAACTTTCTTCATTCCTTTTCGACACTGTCTTTTACAATCTCATCTTCTTTCTTGGAAAACACAAATTTCCTGGATGTGTCTCATGCATCTTATGCAAGATGCCACAGACCTCCTTTCCCTCACTAGACTGAGCTTTACTAGCACTCTGCCCCAATGGTGTCCTGACCATCCCAGCCACTTACACAGATGAGTGAGCAGGAGGAATGTGCACACCACTGGAGGCTTAGAGTTGCAGAAGTAGAACCTGGGCTCTACAATTCATTATAAACTGGGCATAGCAGACAGCTCCATGTTGCTGGGATGAACATCCAAACCAGACACAGTGTATGGGAGAACAGGTTTATTTCAAGCTTACACATCTAGGGGAAGTTCCACCAATGGCAGAAGCAGAATGCAAGCAGACAGAAAACTACTGCAAACAAAACACCAGCAAACATGGACCTGCCAGAGCTCGGACTCTTCTCACGCCTTTGGGTGGGAATCAGAGCTGCCCCAGACACACCTTCTCCAGCAGGGTGCTGGGGCCTTAGGCAGGAAGTATAACCTTGGTAAAAATACCAGAGGCTATGGGAGGGATACAATCACACTACCACACTAGGTTATCCTAGATTTACATATTTCTACATGCCTCTAGATATCACATGACCAAATTCTAATGTTGAAAAGTCTTCTTAGGACTCAGATATTGTCAAGAAAGACAAGGTGAAAACCTTCCAGACTTCCAAGCTACACAGAAAATAAATACATTTGTGAAAATTTCTACACAAATAAGAAAAATGGTTTTTATTTTTACCAAACTCCAAACACAAATATATTCCCCCTTTTATATATGTAATCCCCCAAAACATGCAAAAATATATTTTGTTCTTCAATGTCATTTGGAAATGAAACTTGTGTACATAGACAGTTTATTTTGCTTCAGAAAATCATAGAGAAGTTTAAGGTCATTCATATGAATATGTTTCTTCCCCAAAAGTACAAAAGCCACAATCACAAGAAGGGGGATCATGTGACATACTATTTAGCAATATCTTCAAAAGATCAGTATTCACAGGGTCATCTGTAGAACAATACTACTATAAATAACACGACAAAAGATAGTGTTTATCACATAACAACCAGCTGGATGCCCAGTGTCTGAAGGGTATACAGTATGAAAGTTGGGCACACTGTTAAATGCCAATGTTTGGCACACTCTCCTGTTGCTATTGTCCACCTTATGTGGGCCAGGGGATGATGTCCATCCTCTCCTCATGGTGTTGTTTTCCACTGCCATTGTGGAGCTTCCCCTCGAGCCCGTTAAGCCAAAATAAACCTCTTTTTCCCACAAGTTGCTCTGGGTTGGGTGATTTCTACCAGCAATGCGGACCTGACTGCAACAACCGCTAAGCATCTGTCCAGCCCCAGGAAAGAAACGCTTAACTAGGACAAGATTGACCTAATCACTCTGAGCTTGTAGACTATACTCCTTAGCCGGCTTTCATTACACTAGGTGGGCTTTGCAAGAAAAGGGAGCATATCAGTGTTGTAGGAAATATTTTGTTTATTATTATTTGAGAGAGAGAGGCAGGTGGGGGAGATAAAATAGTGAAGTTAAAAATCTAATGTTTCTTAGTATTCAAATGGATAGACACTTATTTTGAGTTATTAGCTCTAACTAAAATACTAACCTACCTACAAATGGTAACAGAAGTTCTATTATTTGCAAAAAGTGTATTTACTTTTATTTAGAGGAATTAATATGTCATGTGAGAACTCATCAGCCCCTGGATATACTGCTTCTATGATAAATGAAAGACTTCACAGTAGATATAAAGGGTGAGAAGACATCACACTATTTACCAGTAGCATTACAAACATCACTCTACCAGTCTTTAGAAAAATGAAAAAAGGCCTGGGGAGATGCTCAGTAGATAAAGTGCTCAGCACTCCAGCTGGATGCTCAGACACCCTGTAAAGGGCCGATGCCCTTGCAGGCTTCTGTCATCCCAGCATGCTGGTGGAGAGATAGGATGTGAAGACTGGAGATTTTTCCCAGCAGCTCTGGGCGAGTGCAACAGAAAGAGCAGTGGCCTCAAAGCAAGATCTACAGAAAGCCTGCCTCCAGTGAGGTGGAACAGTGAGGATGGAACTGGAATTTGTCTTCTGATATCCAAAGATAAACACATACACACATGTGCACACACACAAAAACAATAAAATCATCTCCACCCTGCTTCATCTTTTCTCCTTTTCTTGTGGGATCTACCTTTTTAAAAAAATTTGTTTATTTGAGAGAGAGGTAGAGAGGTGGGGGGAAGAGGAAGAGAGACAGAATTGGGCTCCCCAGGACCTCCAGCCACTGCAAACGAATGCTAGACTCATGTGCCACCTTGTGTATCTGGCTGATGTGGGTACTGGGGAATTGAGCCTGGGTTCTAAGGCTTTGCAGGCAAGCACCTTAACCACTAAAGCTATCTCTACAGCTCAGAAAAAAATAATTTAAAGAAGAAAATGATGTCCTTTCTTTAGCTGAGGGACCTCACATACATACACAATCTTTGTTTATAATCTACACTGAAAGAAATAAGAAGGTTGAAATTAGACATCGTAAATTGAAGTAATCCAGGATGTAAAAATGTTCTTTTGAGACTAGACTCTCTTTTTTTCAGAAAACATTCTCAAATTATTTTACTGTGTGTACTGTCTTACATTTACATCATGTGTAAGTGACCTTTAGGAAGCCCTTAGAGATTCTCCTCCCTGCAGGAGGTGAGAATGGCAGTACGAGGCAGGCTACTGGCAGAGGCACGGGGAGCCCCATCTCCTGTCCTTCACAATGTGTGTGTGTCTCTGTTTATCAGGTGAACACACTAAATTCAATCCATTACTTTGAAGGAAGAGAAATAATCACTTAAGAGCCATAGCAATGGGGTGATGTTACTAGTTGTTTTCAAAGGAAAGGAAGCCATCTTCAGTGGCAGGAGATGCAAGATCTCATCTCAGAGGCAAGAACATTACAGAAGCAAGCCCAGACCCTCTTATCCATGGCACACCCGATACTGTCCTGACTGCAGCTCACAGAGGAGCTGTCGCTTATGCGAGAACGCGGCAAATGAGAGAGTCTCTCAGTTTGTAAGGAAACACTTGCATTGGTAGTGTGAGTTAGTTTTTGTGGATTTTAGTAGGTGAGAATTTCATTTACCTTGGATTTATAAAGTATAATATCCTATGTAACATCTCACTCTAATAGCTGAGAATGGACACAATTGCAGTTTTTCTTACCTTCAATAGAACTAGGAGATTTAAAGAATATTGCCTCCAACCAGCAAGGTGTTAGTGGGGGGAAATTTTGGCAGGTGGAATAAGGGAAGGTGACATAGATCTCTTGCAAACTGTCTAGTAACTTCATAATGAAATGAAGTCATTACTTAGTATCTTCATACTGACTTCTTTAAGTTCTTTAATGAACTTATGGTTATTATAACTTTTGGAGATAATTAAAGACCTGCAGGGTACCATACTAGCAGGTAGAAACAAAAGGAAACCAAATAAGCACTAGCCCCCATCATTCATGACAGGCAGCAACCCAGCGGAGCAGGGGCTCAGCAAAGTCTCAGCTTTGCAGTGTTATTACCTTGGCTCCTTCTGAAGGCGAGCCATGGCGCCTGTGTTTCCGCAGGAGGACGGCCTCAGCGCCCACTCTGCCATGCCTTCCACTTAAGCTGCAGTTGGCTGTGACTCCAGGCTTTGGAGAGCCATCGGCTAGGACACGGCATCCCACCACCTGGTTAGTCCCAAACAGGTCCCGAGGGCACCAGGCTTCAAGAGGCATTGGCTGGTCCCTGGACGGCACACTTTCCCCATGGTGGAAGTGTCTGCTCAGTCTGTTGTCAGGTGGGATTGGGGGAGGCCGCTCTGGAGGAGGTGGAGGAGGGTCTCGTAAGGGAGGAGGTGGTGCTGGGAGTGGCTTGTCTTGTTTCCTCACCATGCAAGGAGAAGACTAAATGAGAGACAAAAATCAAAAAAGCAAGACAATTAAGAACAACCTTGCACAATGCAAAGTCTTAGAGATGAAAAGGACTAAATTTGTATTTTAACCACAGGGGAGTATTAGATTTCTAATATTTTCTAAATTATCTTTTAGCAAGTTTCCTTTGCCAGTAGTAAGTAAAAGTTCTAAGATTAATGGAAAACTTACATCAATATTTCATGAGTAGATTTAAATCATCCAAGTTGTTGACACTGATTTCCTTTTTAAAAATATTTTTATTTATTAATAAATAATAAATAGATGAGAGAGAAACAGAGAGAAAGAGGCAGAAAGAAAGAGTATGGGCACACCAGGACCATCTGTTACTGTAAACTAACTCCAGACACATATGCTACTTTGTGCATCTGGCTTTACATGGGTGCTGGAGAACTGAACCCAAGCCTTAGCCTTGTAGGCTTTGCAAATAAACACCTTTAACCGCTAAGCCATCTCTCCACACCCTGATTTACTTTCTGAGAAGGAAACAACTGAAATAAGCTTATTGTTTTTCAATTTTTGTTTTCTTCATTGTAGGACAATGGAAGTCGCATGAAGAAATCTTGCTTTGGCTCTGTAATCATGTGACCAGAAAGTGAAAAGTCCTGATGAGAGAGCAGGGTTACCAAGAGAATAACTACAATCTTTTCAGTTCTGCAAATAAAATGAATGTCCAATTTTTACATGTGAACGTGAAGGTCTATCCTCTAGGAGAGATCTGTGCCTCTCCCAGCTTTCAATCCTTATTTTCACAGTTCATCCCATAACCACATGTGCTTCTGTGTTAGTAATATGAGAGACAAACCAATCTACGGCCTGTTTACCTAATTCTAATTTAGATACTAGTAGGTATTAATCTGAGATTAAAACCAAGTTACCTATAATAGAAGAGAAGTAAATGCCATTAAAACATTTTACTATTTTACACTTAAGCATATTAGCAAATGGAATTTAATTGCTACATAACCTTACATTTAATATAGAAAAATATGTCCTTAGTATAAAATTTCAAAGGAAGAATTCACATAAAACTAAAATAAACTGCATCTTTAAATTTACATAGTTAGAATTATGCTTTTAATATTAAGCAGTAATGTAATTACTTTGCAAATACTGTAATTTGTTGTAGTTAATTCGCCTAGGGTAAAGAAAGAGTACACATGACTCTCTTCTGAGTCACCTTGAAACATGGTGATAAGTCATTACACTTTAAGCCCTTATGCAAATACACTCCCATCACATTTTTCTTGTCATGACATTATGAAAATGAGTGTAAAATACCATTTGATAACAGCATGTAAATTATTTTAATGCATATAATGACCTTTTAAATCCATTTTACAGAACGCTATACTTACGCTGCTATTTACTTCAGCAAATTAGAAGGCTGCAGATGTGCTCATGGAACAATTATGTCACTTGTACAGAATAAAGCCAATGAGAGTGGGATTACCAGAAACAAAATAGCTCATCAAAGTTATGCACAAACAACTAAAAACACAGGAAACATGAGTGGCAGCTCTGCAAAGGACCCAAGCAGTGCCCTCCAGTTCTGAAGGGGTGAAACTACCTTTGGTGAGCCAGTGGGGCTGCTGGCGGGAGAGCGGACCGTGCCTCTGTGAATCAGATCCAGGCGAGGAGGCACAGGCGGGAGGCTGAGGTGGGGGATCTGCAGAGGGTCTGCCTGGGGTTTTCTTCTCTGCACGAGGGGGGAGGATCCTGGAGAGGTGACCGGTGAGTTCTGCCTGTCAGTGCACTGGAAGAGAAGAGCAGAAGGTACTGGTGTGCATTCCCTGTTCCATGTGGGGGTGCGTGCTTCACTCTCAGAGAGGTGCAGTGCAGGGAAGGTTTCTGCCCTGGTGTGCCTGTTAGATTAAGTCTCAGTAATGGACTGAGTGAGCACACATTGTCCCTCAAAGGTAGAGACCAAAGGGAGGTAAGTTTTTTCCTGCATATTGCAGAAAAGGCCAAGACAAAAAGAACAAGAATGTAATGCAAACAGAAGCATACTTTCTTTAAAACAGAGTTTGCATAGCAGTTAAGGCACTTGCCTGCAAGCCAAAGGACTCAAGTTTGATCCCCCAGGACCTACATCAGCCAGGTGCAGAAGGTGGTGCATGCACCTGGAGTTCGTTTGCAACGGCTGGAGGCCCTGGAGCGCTCATTCTCTCTCTCTCAAACAAGTAAGTTAAAATAAAAAAATATTTTAAAACATTGATTTGTATTTTATGAGGACACAGAATGGCACAAGGCAGTGATACAGATACTTCTGGGTCATCAAGTCTAGAAATGCTTTTTAAAACGTTACGTATCTCCAAATTTCTTTTTTCCAAATGGAATATGTATCCACACTGCATAGTTTCCTTTATTGAGCTGGCTAATATACTTTACAATAATCTATGTATTAAGCTATTAATATAGTCCATATAGGTAAGATAGTAGATGATAGACAGATACACACACAGAGATATATGCATGCATGTATGTATATATGTGTATAAATCCACAGTATTTCATGCATTTATTTGAAGAGAACTTTTTCTGCAAAGCAATATGCTCCTTCAAGCACTTTCCTTCTGCAAATAATTTCCCACTTCTCTCATTTCTGGAAACAAGACATTGAATCTTTTTTTTTAAATTTTTTTTGTTTATTTATTTGAAAGTGACAGAGAGAAGAGGGAGAAAGAGAGACAGAGAGAGAGAGAGAGAGAGAGAGAGAGAGAGAGAATGGGCACGGCAGGGCCTCCAGCCACTGCAAACGAACTCCGATGGGTGCGCCCCCTTGTGCATCTGGCTAACGTGGGTCCTGGGTAATTGAGCCTTGAACCGGGGTCCTTAGGCTTCATAGGCAAGTGCTTAACCGCTAAGCCATCTCTCCAGCCCAAGACATTGGATCTTGACAGAACCAACAAGACCTCACTATGGTTAGGATTTAACTCTCACTTTAGATTAGATGAACAACTAATGTTTAAGCAGTCACCACAGTCCCAGCATGTGTTGGTAACGGGATGGATTTGCTCTGCAATGGGTGCAGAGCCTGTCAGATACTGAGTGGATATAATGGAAACCCGCAGACCAGACACTGGATGCAATGTGTGCAGAGAAATAACAACCTTTCAGGGACTCCATGGCGAGCCCCTCTCTGCACGGGTGTGAGTACACCTGGAAGGAGCCCTCACCTGCCACAGCTCCCACCATGTTCTGAACGGGCTTTTACTGCCTGGAAGCACCAGCTGGGTACCACAATGCCTGAAGCTGGCACAGTTAGGAGGAATACATAATATGATGCAATAAAAATGCTTCAGCCTTACTGATTACATGGACACCAAAATTAATTCATTTTCTAGAGTTCTAAATTGTAGCAAAATTCTCATGCAAGAACAGATAATGTAACAATGTTTACTTGATGTTAATGAATTAGTCTCTGCAGAAACCCTGTCATCAGGGTAAAAAATGCATTAATTTCCATTATTGGTAGAATTTAATATGAAAAGTTATCAACAATAGTATGTAATTTTTTTTCATGAATGGTTATTTTCAATGACACTGCCAACCAAAACATAATAAATTTTTCCTCTTTCCTATCTGAAAGTCTAAGGGAAAAAAGAAAGCTCACTTTAAATAAAACAAAAAGCTTGCCCCTTTCTTCTGTCTGAAAAGTTAACAGGAAACCAAATTGGAAATGGTTCCTTCAAACTATAGCACTGTCTTCTTAGAATGTTATCCTTTAGAGAAACTTGAGTAATGGGATGTCTAGAACACGGAAAGACACCATGTAACACACACAGTTCTAGGGCCAGGGATGCAGGTTGGGGTAGCATACTCGCCTAGTATGTCCAGTGTCCTGAGACTGCTCCCCAGCACCAAGGTCAACTAGACCCAAACACTTCTCTAGAAGCGGACTTCACAAAGTGAGCTTTAACCTACCAAGTCATGTGTCTGCTAAGCTGACTTATCACTGGCCCTTCCCTCAGTCCTCTCGGGTTTCCTCCTCCTCAGCTCCAGTCCCTAAACTGAAATCACTCAGGACAGTTATCTTCCTCTACTTCCGAGAGATGGGCAGTGCCAAGAGCTGGGGAAGCCAGTGACAACCACCAAGCAGACCCCACCAACCTCATCCCAATACCGGGAAGGGGCAATTTACCACGACTCACACCTTTGCCCAGGATTCCTATTAATCACTGCCATTTTCATTCTGTATAAAAGGACACACTTAACACCAAAGTTACAGAAGAGGAGGAAAACATTTATTTAAATTCTGAATCATGACAAATAGTATTTTGTTGGTAAGGATACTATGGACTGAGTGTGAATTTTTAGTTCTGCTACAGTAGGAAGCTGAGAATGTCAACTGATTATAAAAACACACTTAAAAAATAACCATAGAAATAAATGCATTACTTGATTTCAAATACATAGTTTTCATATCATAATAATTAGGTTTCAGCTTAAATATTAAAATGTTATGTGGTCATGGAAAAATGACCACCTGTTAGTATGTTACCAGTAGATTAAATAACAGGGTTGATCCATGTCATGTCTTGGGGATTGCTGGTTAGTAAAATTATACTACACAATAAAAGCTATTATAAAACACTGAGTTTTTATCTGCACGTCACGGTTAGGAAGACCACTTTGGTGAGGCAGGGACATGGTGCGGTCTGAGAGAGACCCAACAATCGCTAGCTTATCTTCACTGCCCAGGATTTCTCCAGGGAAGGCTCTAAGTAAACACACCCCATCATACTATCTTTCACATTGTCCTTGATAATATTTTCACCTTCAGATTTTAAGAAAACAACATTAGCAAAATCAAATCAAATAATTACATTACGAGTATTATAATACACTAAAATATAAATACAAATATTTCTTGGATTATTTAGCTTTTTCACGACTTTTTAATTAAAAAAATAATTTGCAGGTGGTTAAGGTGCTTGCCTGCAAAGCCAAAGGACCCACATAAGCCAGATGCACAAGGTGGCACATGCATCTGGAGTTCGTTTGCAGTGGCTAGAAGCCCTGGCACACCCATACTCTCTCTCTCTGCCTCCTTCCCTCTCTCAAATAAATAAATAAATAATCATTTGCAAGTGTGTGTGGGAGCATCGTGGAGTTGCTTATCACTGAAGATCAACAGCCATCTGGCTCCAGAATTGAATCCAGGCCAGCAGGCTTTGTAAGCCATTGCCTTTAACCACTGAGCCATTTCCCCAGCCCCATTCATGATAGTTTTGATTTTCTTGTCTACTGTCTTAAATACATAAACAACATTTTTAAACACATCTACAAATAAACATGCAGTTTTAACATACTATCTGTTGGTTAGCATTATGTTAAGTAATTTAGCTACGAGTGAGCACTCTTCTTGAATCTGATTTTCAAAGTTATCATATGTGGAGGTACTGGCATCATATGCTGTGAACACGTATGCTGCTGTCAAGTCTTTACCATTGTTACAAAATAGTATGACAAAAAAGACATTTAGCATGAATATTCTGACTTGTAAAGAAAGAATCGTACAGAATTTTGATTTTTCTATGGAAAAGTTAATTAAAGAATCCTCGAGGCCAGGGTGCACCTTCTGCATGTGTTATTCCCAGTGTTTAAAACAGCGCTGGGTAGACCGGACCAGCCTTAAGTTACAGGATACAGATTAGCATAACATCATTGGTTTGTCTTGATTTTAAGTACTTGCCCCCATTCTTCTCAAGTATTAAACTTATTCTCAGAATTTACAGATAAATTATAATTTTCATTTCCCCTCCTTTCAGAATCAGAATTGGTGTACACATTCACTGAAAATTGCTCAGTCATTTCCTCTAGGAAACAAACATACAGTATTCTGAAAACATTTGCAATTTTTTTTTTTTTTTTTGTTAGCACATAGAATATATGCAGAGTCCCTAGTGGAAGGACTGACAAGTATGATTTTAACAGAAAATCCTGACAGAAAAAGCCCAAGAAGCAGTGCATCTGAAAGCCATCACCGCAGTTCAGCTACTCCTGCTGGTCACCAGGGACCCATTCTACCCTCCCCAGGCTTCACTTTATCCACACCTCCAAAGAATGACGTCAGAAAGAGCTTTAATAGTCTCTATTATTATGGAACTGACAAAACATTTGGAGGAAAACTTCAAGCCCAGTCAAGTTATTATAAAATCAAGACAGAAGAAAACCCTCAAATTACTAAAAAGATGAGAATTCTGACAATCTCAGAGATAATCAAAGTCAATTTTATAATATATCTGGCAAGATTTTTACTTAATGGATTTTCATATCTAAACCAGGTAGATACATGTAGTATAATGAGGTCGATGAGATGGACTCAGGAGTCCATGTTTTTTCCCCCAGATGCATGAAAATTAGTGAAGAACACTGTTTTTTTTTGTCACAGATAATGAAACATTCTGAGACCTTTCTTCACTCCCACTGTTCCCCTAGTCCTTCTTTCTCACATTAATTTGTGAGCATAAGAAAATCAGGTGTATGTAGAAAACACTTGCAGAATGTTATTCAGCTTTTCTACACTATAGGGACATTTACACACACACCCAAATACTCATATGTAGTTTGCAGTTTATGCAGAAATGTATTACGTTATCTATTTTGGATTATCTATCATGGCTTCCTTTTAGATAATAAACAAAGTTATTTGAGAGAGAATGTAAAAGCCATTCACTCATTTTCTTTTTCTGCACAGTGATGCTCCCAGAAGACTTAATCTCTAAGAATTTAGGAAGAAACTCAAGACGAGAGAAAAGTATCCTGGGCAGAGCTGATCACTAGTTTGCACGTCTTCCCATGAAGGAGCGTACAGGCACCTTGCTATCCTCCTTGGTCTGTGTGCAGTGAGACTGGATCAGCCTCTTTTCTACAGTGTAACATCTGGGGATATTTAGATACTTTAACTTAGAAATAACAAAGAGGAGGAAAATGATTATAAACTTAGCTGTGGGGAAATACTGACAGACCAAGCAGTGGCTTTTCTTTGAAGTGTGACCGGGAGGTGGCCAACAGCATTACCAGCAGTGCCAACAGTGTCACACGTGGTAACAGCCCTAAGGGCTCCTTGCTATAAAGTAATAAACACCGCTGAATATAGGGAATGACACCGATTCTCCTTGAAGGGCCTCTAGTGGGAGCGACGGGGTCTCTGATCTATGACTAGCTGCTACAACCTTAAAGTTTCATATTTTACATTGACCATTTATATGAATATTGTCTACTAACATAACTATATGTGTGATGTTAATTGAATTTGTAATCCCTCCCTCTCCATACAATTTGGTTTTAAATCCTGTAGCATACTGTGTTGACCGCAGGGGCTTCTTGTGCTCTGTGGTCTACTCAGCCGCACAGGTAATTCTGAGAGGCCCGGGGGGGGGGGGGGGGGGATGACATCTAATTTAGGAATATTTCCATAAAATGGGTGCAGAATAAAAACATTCTGGAATTAAAGGAACATGTTTCAGTCACAGGCAAAAAAAAGTCATCATATGAAACTCTTACTGAACCCACAATGCCAGGTGAGGCAGGTTTGAGGAAAAGCAGTAACTAGTTGGTCACTGTTGTTATTTACCCTACTTAAAAAGAAAAACTTAACTACTTTAATTTACGTATACCACAGAAAATAGTGATAATTTTTTCTGAAGTGTTTAATAATTAAAATACTTCAGCTGGCATGCTGGCAATTTTGCTTTTGTCTGTGACTTTCAAACATGAATCTTGGTTTAGCAGAAATTATTTTAATGTGCTCAGTATTATATAGATAATGAGATACTAAAACAATAAAAGCGTGTTCTTGCTAAAATATCGTTCATGTCTTTTTTTCCTAAGTAAGATGAAAAATAGCAATAATATATCAAACAAAAACAACTCCACAACATGGTAGGCATCTCAAAAATATTTATATTTAGGTGGGAGATAGGGCTCAGTGGTTAAGGTGCTTGCCTGCAAAGCCTAAGGATAGGGTTTGATTCTCCAGTGCCCACATAAAGCCAGATGCACAGGTGGTGCATGTGTCTGGAGTTAGTTTGTTTGCAGTGACTACAGGCCTAGTGGACCCATTCTCTCTCTCAAATAAATAAATAAATAAATAAAATATTTAAAATTTAGTATTTATTAGAGGTACACCAATATTCAATATTTTAGCAGTTTGAACTCAGTACATAATAACACTGTTAACAACTAATGCTTAGTATTTGCCATGTGTGAGCACTGTTATAATGGCTGTTCATGTGTCGTCATTTACAGTTACCCTGAGAGGTACATGTGGCACAGAGAGAGGTCACAGCCCAAGGCACAGACGTACTACTGCAGCAGGACTGGAGTGGGGATTGAGGCAGGATGGCTCAGGGTGCTTTACAACAGTACAGTTAAAAACAATGCCCTTGAGCTCATAGTGCAGAACCTTGCTCAAGGGTCTACAGTGCTGCCAGGCACAACATCAGTCTCTACAAATGACAATAAGAAGAGACAGCATGTGTTTTCCAGGAGCTGACAGTCTGTTTGAGGATGTGGACTCAAAGCTGAGTATAAGAGTTCATGTGAATGCTTGTACTATGCTGCATATGCAAATCACCTTTGAGGAACAGACAACCATATTTGCCAAGTCACCTATAACAACATACAGTACTCGATGAGTTGGCACTTTTTGGTAAGTATGTAAAGTGCCAGTGCTGTGCATGAAATGCTTTAAGAAAACTTGGCAACAGAATGCTGCTCCTGTGTGGCCTCCAGTTAAACAACCAGGATTATACACAGAAATGGAACACACTTCTAAAACTACCACAAAGTTCTGCAATCTGGACATATAAACCCTTTCCTAAGGATCAGAAATATTAACATAAACTTTTCCAAACTTACATTAGGAAAAGGAATCATTAGATAATATACGCTTTTTTTTTTTTTTTTTTTTTTTTTTTTTTTTTTTGGTTTTTCGAGGTAGGGTCTCACTCTAGCCCAGGCTGACCTGGAATTCACTATGGAATCTCAGGGTGGCCTCCAACTCATGGCGATCCTCCTACCTCTGCCTCACAAGTGCTGAGATTAAAGGCGTGCGCCACCACGCCTGGCGACAATATACATTTTTAACAGGCAGTGTGGTCCTGATTCCTGGCCACATTTGTTTTCATTCTAATACAGTCAGCCATTTATGACAGTTCATATGACGTATGTAATCTGTATGTACGTACCTATCTACCTAAGTTCTTATTGTGGTCCTATGGATGGACCCTAGGGCTTCATACATGCTAGGCAAATATTCTACCACTGGGCTATATTCCCAGTGCCATTTATTAATATTTTAAACTGCTTGTTGAGAATATAATGTCTAGAACACAGTAATTAATATTGGTTCATTTCCTAGCTGAGTGTACACCAACTAACTTGGTGATCAGTGTGTTTCATTAGGATAACTGCCCCTTATATACCTTTCTCCTACATGAAGCCAATGTCTGTATCACACATAAGCAAAGGTTATCTTCCCTTGCTGCTGACTGAGTGATGGGAGAAAGAATGCTGTAGTCTTCTCGTCCAACACTCCTGGACTGCCTCAAGAGGGCTCACGTTAGACGGACTGAGATATGATGGGAATCTGACAGTTCAGGAATTTAGGTGGCAATGCAGATGGGAGCCTACATTACCTTCAGTTAAAATCATAAAATACATAGGAAGGCAACCAACTCCTTGTTTCATGGATTATATGTTCTATCTGTTCGCTGTAAAGATTAGCACCACTAAATACACTAACTTATTAAAAGAATCCTAGGCATGCAACCTATATCTGCAGTTGCCAATCTTGAGAAATTCAAGCTGATGGTTATCACCATGGTAACAGGACATACAATCAGCTGGGTTCTGTATGCTATGATAGGAGCGTTACTAATTCAAAGATGGCAATAGGCTCAAGACAGGCAGAAACAATTGCACAATATAGTCATCAATCAGCTCATAAAAGAGGAGGATGAGCGTTTAAAATGACAGAAAAAAATACTCATTCTGCTGGGCAATGGCTGACAGTCACTCTTGAGTTGTGAGAAGATGATGTTTTAAAAATGCACAAGGGAGCCCTGCGTCAAAATTACCATGGGTTCTGTACCCATTCCATATCTCAAGTGGATAAAGTTTTCTGGCATGCAATGTTGTATGCATATGTATTTAGTCCTCAAACTGGAATGCGGATGAAAAGGTGAAGATGTAACAGTCAATTGTCCCCGAGAACAATCATGTGTGCATGTTTGTATGTGCACATGTGTGTGTGCTGACCAGTTTACTTTATGTACTAAGTATGTTTACATGACCAATGATGTAGGGTACTGTCCAGGGACTTAAGAATTAGTAGTCCTTTAAATATAACAAAACACTTTAGTATAATTGCTGCATTAGTGTGCATATGAAAACAATGAGTGAGAACATGATTTCGTAGCATTATTTTCCCAATTCAGGAATAATTTATGCTTAACCATGTATTACATTTAGGTTTCATTGAAAGTTAAGGGCCAGAGGTTGACAAAATACTGTAGAGGCCAAAATCTGCTTAATTGATTACAGACAGATCTGTAGATATAAAATGCATTTAATTAAAATGTGATTTGTCACACTTAAAAACAAGTAACTGTAAAATGATCTTTCTGAAATGTGTGACTACTGCCACACAAGCTCTATGAAGTGCCGTGAGCCACCAGAGTGTGACTTCTGGGACGAGAACGTCTGAGCACATCCTTCACTCGGTGGAGTAAATATCAGAGGATTGATGTGGAAATCTCTCAGCTCCCGAAGGCAGGCTCACAGCTTGCCGGCGAGAATGAAGCACACACGGTCGGCTGGGTGGGAAGGAGGCCCACCAGAGCACTCTGCTGCCGGCTTGGTATCAGCCTTGCCTTCCCCCATTGGACGGAACTGAGGAGAGGCCCAGCCTCACTTTCATTCAGTGGAAACAGGCCAGGACTGCAGCTGTTTCCAAACTGACATATTTAGTGCAAGTGCTTGTGCTCTTCCCCAGGCAGCAAGGCGCACAAAGCTTGGAGAGGCTTGAGCCAACGAGCCTCAGCCCCACCCCACGAGAACACTGAAAGAACACAACAAAAACTTAGGTGAAATTAATGGTGTGGAAAACAAAAATAATCCCAGTCCAAAGCACAATCTGAGAATAGCAATGTTGGTGATGTCAACATATGTTCATATGTAACAACTTCATGTAAAAGGTGCTAAGAGAATGCCTTTGGTTAGCATGTTACGCTGGGAGAGAGGATACATAGAAGCTTACTCAAAGGAAAATTTGACACAGCCTTTACACAAGCCTAACTGTCTCTGTAACAACTGTTTTCCTACCACAGCAACAGATACACAGTGAATGATCTGATGGCGGCTTTCATGTTACTTTCCAAGCCCTGGTGACTGTAGTGGAAGCTCTGTAGGTTGTGGTGAAAAGCTTTGTCGGCCACGTCGGAACTCTCACGAACAGTGCTTGACTGACTTGCCATGACTGCAAGGGGAAGGCGGGCCCTATCTGCAGACCCTCACATAGCAAATCACTCCCATTTCTGGTTTTTGCAGCACAAAACCTCCCATTATAATTTGAAATTTATTTATATTTCTCTATAGACAGTAGCATCATATCTGACAGCCCATCTACTACTCTATTTCTGGCTTCTCTGGTTTGCTATCTTTTTTTTTAATTAAATTTTTTTGTTTATTTATTTATTTGAGAGAGACAGACAGAGACAGAAAGAGGCAGAGAGAGAGAGAGAGAGAGAGAGAGAGAGAGAATGGACACGCCAGGGCTTCCAGCTGCTGCAAACGAACTCCAGATGCGTGCGCCCCCTTGTACATCTGGCTAAGGTGGGTCCTAGGGAATCCAGCCTCGAACCGGGGTCCTTAGGCTTCACAGGCAAGCGCTTAACTGCTAAGCCATCTCTCCAGCCCGCTGACTATCTTCTGTGAACAGTATGTAGCAGAACTAAGAAGGTCAACTTTCTGAATTAACAATGGTGATGGCACAGCGCACATTATGGTGACGCATGGATGAAGGCACTGTGGCCTGGAGCGGATGCGAGGACAGCAGTCCTGTGAACACAGACCTATCCGAGACATCTAGACTCAGCAAAGGATGTTTGTAATCAAGTTCAGTCTTACCAAGCCTAAATTAATTTAGTTTCTCTCCTGAGATTTTCTGCACAGATGCTTATACCAGTCTTGGGTTTTGTTTAATGCTTCACAAAAGCATCTCACAAGCTCACAAGGTTTAAAACTAGTGCAACTACCTTGGACAGACAATTGGATGAGCTCACCCACACTGCTTACACGTTCGTCTTACTTCTGATTGTAGACTCCTTCCTTCCAACACACAATAAACTTGTGCCTAACCTTTTCCTGACTTCACACCATCCAAATAAGCCCCAGTATTGCTTACCTTCCGGACATTTGCCAGCCGGTTCATCATCAAGGACTCCTCCCGGTCATCGTCTTCGTCCAAGTCCAGCATTGGCATGCCGAAGGGATCGATGATGCTGCAGCACCGGGAGCCCTCGTCTCTCGGATCGAAGGGATCCACGATGATGGGCTCAGTCCCTTTTATCTCACAACGACAGAAGGGGCAACCCTGGCCATCCGACTCCTAGACAAAGACCACAAATGTTTTGGCTCTTGTTCAAAACAGTCCACAGAAATACCAAGGTTCTACACACAAAAGAGGCCATGGGAGCTAGAGAGATGGCTTATTGCTTAAGGCACTTGCCTGTAAAGCCTAAGGACCAAAGTTCAATTCCCCAGTACCCACATAAGCCAGATGCACAAGGTGGTGCATGTGTCTGGAGTTCCTCTGCAGTGGCTGGAGGCCACAATGCACCTGTTCTCTCTCTAATAAATAAATAAAATATATATATTTAAAAGAGGCTATGTATGGGGAACGAGGGAAGAGGTATCTGGAAGAGATAATTTGGAGTAAGACAGGAGGTAAACATAATGAAGGTTTAATATTTATACCAAAAAGCAAAATTTCTTTAAGAAGTTTAGTTTGCCAAGGAAATGAGTCCAATTCATCTCCCTAAATGTTCACAGAACAAAGCCCCTCTTTAATATGATAATGATAACTACATATTCTAGAAAAAGGATATGTTGGTGAAAAAATCATAAAAGTAGAACAATAATAGCAACTATAAAACCTATATCAAATTCTTTGGAAAGGTTCCTGTGCATATTAACTATGGCAAAAGTTGTCTGTCCAAATTGCCTAGGTCTTTTATTAAAGTCTTGATTTCTAAGAAATTAATAGGGAAAATGAACTAAGTGACTATTTAGAAACAATAATGTTGAATGACTGATGGTTTGGATCTGAAATGCCCCTTTCCCCAGAGGGTCATGTGTTGCAGGCACGGAAGTTAGCCTACGGCACTACTGTTGGGAGGCAGGCCTAACAGCAGGCAGTGAAGTCAGTGTAAGTGGGCCCTTAGATGGGACGTGGGCATTCTGCACTTTCCAATCTTCTGCTCTCCCTTCACTTTCTGGACACCATGGCATGAGCAGCTTGGCTCTTCGGCCCACTCCTTCACAAGCTGTTTCATTGTACATCCAACCAGTCATGGCTGGAAACCTTTGAAACCATGAGCCAAAAAAGAAAACAAAACAAAACAAAAAAAAAAACATGTTGTAACAAGGGGCCTTATTGTAGGGATGCTGTCCTAAGGATGGACAGCTGACTAACATACAGCTTGCCTTTTAATGAAGTTCGTTTGGAATATAACATGGTAAAATATTAAATTTTGCCCCAATATTGACTTCATTCAAGTCTTGTGAACTTTAAATATTTGTTGGTTATTATTAGTGGTTTTGTTCAGTCTTTTTTATGTTTATTTTTAAAAAAATATTTTACTTATTTATTTGCAAACAGAGAGACAGAGTAAGAGAGAATTGATGTGCCAGGCCCTCCAGCCACTGGAAACAAACTCCAGATGCATGTGATCATGAGGCACTTTGTGCATCTAGCTTTACGTGGGTACTAGGGAATTGATGCTGGGTTGTCAGGCTTTGCAGGCAAGTATCTTAACTGCTAAGCGATCTCTCCAGACCAAAATTTATCACTTTATTTTATTTTATTTATTTATTTATTTATTTATTTATTTATTTATTTATTTATTTTTATCAAGGCAGGGTCTCACTCTAGCCTAAGCTGACCTGGGACTCACTCTGTAGTCCCAGGCTGGTCTCAAACTCACAAGGATCCTCCTACTAAGCCTACAGAGTACTAGGACAAAAGGCTTGAGTCACCAAACCTTTGTTCAGTTCAGTCTTATAAATTTATTTCTCTATACTAACCGCATTAATAATTCACAACTGGTCATAAAGAGGTTAAGACAGTTTTCTTATCCTGCATTCATTCGAATGGTCATTTACAACATTAACTACCTTGTTGTTTTTACATTATGCCCTCAATTTAGTAGTGCATTTTAAAAAGTAAATAACCAAAAACAGAAAAAAAAAAGTCAGTTTTAGGGACAAACAGGATAAACTGCCACCATGTTAGTGGTCAGACAAGGACACAGAAACTCTGCTGTCCTGAACTCAGGACGGTGCTCCCGGAGACTTAATGGAAAGCTGAACACCTACCTGCCTTATAGCAATGTGGGCAGCAGACATAGAATGTCCCTTTCCTCCACACACAACTAACAGATGTCTACTGTGTGACAGATACTAGGATATGCAGTTTTAGCCTCTTCTGTGTGTTCATTGAATACATCCTTTGCAACAAAAACTGTGAATGAAAACTCCATATTCTATGGATGGCCTAATGAAAAAAAATTGCAATATTTCATCTGCTTTGACATCATTTGAAAATCAAACTTGGAATGATAAATGCTTGAACTAAGGGAGTATTAATAAAAATACATACAGTCATGTTCAGGCCTAGTAGGCTTTACTCACATAACCTTGAATTATATTTGACCCATAATTTCACATATGCTACAACTAACAGTTAATTCTGTTTTGGGTAATCTAATTTTGAAATATATATTTTTTAATTTTTTTGTTCATTTTTATTTATTTATTTGAGAGTAACAGAGAAAGAGGCAGAGAGAGAGAGAGAGAGAGAGAGAGAGAGAGAATGGGCGCACCAGGGCTTCCAGCCACTGCAAACGAACTCCAGACGCATGCGCCACCTTGTGCATCTGGCTAATGTGGGTACTGGAGAATCGAGCCTCGAACTGGGGTCCTTAGGCTTCACAGGCAAGCGCTTAACCGCTAAGCCATTTCTCCAGGCCTAATTTTGAAATATTTTTTTTAACATAAATGAAATAATTAGGGAAATTTAAACATTCCTCTTACCTTTTTATAAAAAGAACATTAAATTTAAGAGACTATTCAATATCTAGGCCAAATTTCTTATCATCTAGGCAAAATTTCCTTATTGTAAAAGTTCAAATGTGTCTGTGGTAGGATTTTCTTCTAGAACTACATGACATTGGGTACTTTAAAAATCCAGTTCTTTTGTGTAAGCTGTGAGAGTTCATTTTTCCACGTTTTGAATGCATAAAGACTGTAGGAAAAGAAATACTCTAAAATCTAGCTGGATATTTCATTCTTAAATAGACTGAAGCTTTTTTATGGAAATTTCAAATGTGCACCAAATGGAGAGGAGAGTTTTGAACCTCCATGGACACTACCCGTCTTCAACGGGGCTGACCCGCGCATGACCCTCATGGACACTACCCGTCTTCAACGAGGCTGATCCGCGCATAAGCCTCCATGGACACTACCCGTCTTCAACGAGGCTGACCTGCGTATGACCCTCCATGGACACTACCCGTCTTCAACGAGGCTGACCCGCGCATGAGCCTCCATGGACACTACCCGTCTTCAACGAGGCTGACCCGCGTTATGACCCTCCATGGACACTACCCGTCTTCAACGAGGCTGACCCGCGCATGAGCCTCCATGGACACTACCCGTCTTCAACGAGGCTGACCCGCGCATGAGCCTCCATGGACACTACCCGTCTTCAACGGGGCTGACCCGCGCATGAGCCTCCATGGACACTACCCGTCTTCAACGGGGCTGACCTGCGCATGAGCGTCCATGGACACTACCCGTCTTCAACGGGGCTGACCCGCGCATGAGCCTCCATGGACACTACCCGTCTTCAACGGGGCTGACCCGCGCATGAGCCTCCATGGACACTACCCGTCTTCAACGGGGCTGACCCGCGCATGAGCCTCCATGGACACTACCCGTCTTCAACGGGGCTCACCCGCGCATGAGCCTCCATGGACACTACCCGTCTTCAACGGGGCTGACCCGCACATGAGCCTCCATGGACACTACCCGTCTTCAACGGGGCTGACCCGCGCATGAGCCTCCATGGACACTACCCGTCTTCAACGGGGCTGACCCGTGCATGAGCCTCCATGGACACTACCCGTCTTCAACGAGGCTGACCCGTGCATGACCCTCCATGGACACTACCCGTCTTCAACGAGGCTGACCCGCGCATGACCTTCCATGGACAATAGCCATCTTCAGCAAGGCTGACCTGTGTTGGCCTTGTCTCCCCTCAAGCTCCATTTTTCTCCTCATCTGTGGGTTATCTTGAAGCACATCCACACCACACATATATCTGTCCACAAATATTTCAGAAAGATTGACAAAATGCAACAAATCTTTTACAGACTGAACTACAACTACCATAACTACAGACAAGCCTTGCAATAGGAATCACTAAGTCATATTATTGTGAACACAGTGTCTGGAATGTGGAAGCCACACTATGAAGCCTCCAAGGTTCCTCTTAGAACCCCTGAGGTTCTACATGACTAAGGATGGCTTCCATTTATCCTGAACAGGGTAACTAGACAAGACCTTACTGTTGAAGACAGAGAAGCTGGGGAGTGACAATAACGTTACCTTGATAATACAAGCAAAAGACTACAACTGTTTCTTTCAAGAATAAATTTAACACACTTACCTGAGAAATTACTAGTTATCGTTAAAAAGCTATTGTGAGAGTAGATACCACAAAGGATATTTTCTAATAAGCTTTACCTATTTTTGGTGTAACACTAGTAAGTTAATGAAGAAGAAACAACAATACAAAACTCCTTTTCCTAGTCCTCAGCATATTCACATTTTGTAAATGTTAAAACAGCAGCACTGAATATCTATTTTGGTTGGACTTCACCTATCACTCTTTGTATAAACTGACTACTGTCATATGTAAATCAGGCTTAACCATAAATTCTCAAATGCCATTTTGGTTACTCTGCCCTGGTTTCTGTCACATGGTTGACTGAATACACATGAAGAATGTCTATATATGGCATATAACTCATCAGGATTGTACATCAATAATTAAAATAATATTTCTGTCAACATACACTTATTTCAAGTTCTAAGAACATATATTAATGAAGGAGAAAGACCAATAAATGACTACTTCTTTTAGCTCTCCACATATTTACATCCTGTGAATATTAAGAGGAAGGACTTATACTCTATTTATTCTAATTGACTCAGTAGTTTTCACTTCCCCAATTAAGAAATACTTTAAAATTTCTTTCTTTACCTCTTTGTCTTTGAAAAAATACTTAAAAAATACAGGAATGAAGTTACCAGTGACTACAACAGGTATCTGAAAATTATCTATGTAATACACCTGTAACAAAATAATTCAGATTCACACCCCAATCATTAACTTTGTAAGCTCCCAATCACTGATTTTGTAAGTTAACAATATTACGTATAAACATAACATTAAGTAACATAAAGAAAAATAAAAAAAATGAAATATTCAAAAAAGTGCAGAATTATTGGTATACATTGCTTAGCAATAACTAGATACAGGATATGCCTTCAATGATAGTATCCATGACTATATTTGGCATAATAACTAAAATTACAAGGACTGTTAGAAGCCCTATGTGGTGGTTTGAATGTAAATTGGCCCACCACCTCAGGTATTTATGATTAAGTTCCCTACTTAAGTCTCCAGCAGGCAGAGGCATGCAGGAGGAGGTGTGTCACTGGGGAAGGAACTTGAATGCAGCCCTTAGTTATATTTGGAGTCAGCTTGTACTTACTGGTGTGAGCTGTGTGTACAGAAGCAGCTGAGCTCTGATGTGATTCTCACTTGTACTGTGGATCCAGAGAGGTGAGACAGCTTCTGCTACAATGACTCTTCCCCTGTACTCTGTAAGCCTGAAGCAAAGCCTTTCCTCCCATTAACTGCTTCTGGTTGGGTGTTTGTCCCAGCAACTAAAGCACCTTATTTATATAGTATTATCTCATTTAATCCTTCCATTAAGGTATAGCTAGTAGTTCAGTGTTGCCAAGAAGAAAACTGGAAACATACGTAATGGGATGATGTTCACAGTTCAACAGGACATAATATGATGTCAAGGCAAGGGACTCTCATTCAAGAGCCTAATGATGCCATCCCAATACTCCAATTGAACAACAGAATAACTGCCATCAAGTCACAGCCTAGTGTGAAAATAAAGTTTCAAGATAGCCTTCTACAACTAATCATTTATTAACAAAATATTTTAAAACTATTTTGTTCAAAACACAAGTTTGAAAATGGAACAAAAACATTAATCAATGTCTCTGGTTCAAAAGTTCCAGCTTTTTCATATGATGCAAAATCTGTCTGAATAATTATAGCATTCTTGGCACTGTAGCAATAATCTTTTGTTTTAAATATCTGTTACTTAAATTTAGTTTAAAATACTATTGTATAGAGTCTGTGTTTTGTTCTGAAGCCATTGTTTAAAGCCATCGACCTCTATACAAGGCATACATTAGAGTCACATACTAATATTTCCTAAGTATCAATTAATATCTATTACTATCCAGATACACCACAGCACCACGGGGGTGTCTATTGCTATCCAGATACACCACAGCACCACGGGGGCGTCTATTACTATCCAGATACACCACAGCACCACGGGGGTGTCTATTGCTATCCAGATACACCACAGTACCATGGGGGCATCTATTACTATCCAGATACACCACAGCACCACGGGGGTGTCTATTGCTATCCAGATACACCACAGTACCATGGGGGCATCTATTACTATCCAGATACACCACAGCACCACGGGGGTGTCTATTGCTATCCAGATACACCACAGCACCACAGGGGTGTCTATTGCTATCCAGATACACCACAGTACCACGGGGGTGTCTATTGCTATCCAGATACACCACAGCACCATGGGGGCATCTATTACTATCCAGATACACCACAGCACCACGGGGGTGTCTATTGCTATCCAGATACACCACAGCACCACAGGGGTGTCTATTGCTATCCAGATACACCACAGTACCACGGGGGTGTCTATTGCTATCCAGATACACCACAGCACCATGGGGGCATCTATTACTATCCAGATACACCACAGCACCACGGGGGTGTCTATTGCTATCCAGATACACCACAGCACCGCGGGGGTGTCTACTGCTATCCAGATACACCACAGTACCACGGGGGTGTCTATTACTATCCAGATACACCACAGCACCACGGGGGCATCTATTACTATCCAGATACACCACAGCACCACGGGGGTGTCTATTGCTATCCAGATACACCACAGCACCACGGGGGTGTCTATTGCTATCCAGATACACCACAGCACCATGGGGGCATCTATTACTATCCAGATACACCACAGTACCATGGGGGTGTCTATTACTATCGAGATACACCACAGCACCATGGGGGCATCTATTACTATCCAGATACACCACAGCACCATGGGGGTGTCTATTACTACCCAGATACACCACAGTACGATGGGGGCATCTATTACTATCCAGATACACCACAGCACCATGGGGGTGTCTATTACTATCCAGATATACCACAGTACCACGGGGGCGTCTATTACTATCCAGATACACCACAGCACCACGGCGGCGTCTATTACTATCCAGATACACCACAGCACCACGGGGGCATCTATTACTATCCAGATACACCACAGTACCACGGGGGTGTCTACTGCTATCCAGATACACCACAGTACCATGGGGGTGTCTATTGCTATCCAGATACACCACAGTACCACGGGGGTGTCTATTACTATCGAGATACACCACAGCACCACGGGGGCATCAATTACTATCCAGATACACCACAGCACCACGGGGGCGTCTATTACTATCCAGATACACCACAGTACCACGGGGGCGTCTACTGCTATCCAGATACACCACAGTACCATGGGGGTGTCTACTGCTATCCAGATACACCACAGTACCACGGGGGCGTCTATTGCTATCCAGATACACCACAGTACCACGGGGGTGTCTATTACTATCGAGATACACCACAGCACCATGGGGGCATCTATTACTATCCAGATACACCACAGTACCATGGGGGTATCTATTGCTATCCAGACACACTACAATAACACACAGGTACCTATTACTATCCATATACAGTACAATACCATGAAGGTAGGAGGTTTATATTGATTGTCAACTTGACAGGATCTAGAATCACCTCTAAAAATTTATGTAGATCAGATTAGCGTCTGCACATGTTTCTGAAGGACTATCTTGATTAGGTTAATGACAGCAAAACAGACCCTTCTTAAGTGTATGTCCATCATTTCCTGCTCCAGTGCCTGCACTGTATGACGGAACTGCAGCATCTGCCCCCTACTCTGCTTGCTCAATGGGGCTGAGTGTGGCTAGCAGCTCAGGTTGCCACCACCTGCTTTCCATGATGGGCTTGGAGCTGTATGTAAGCGGAAATAAATCCTTCCTCACTCAAAGTGATCTTTGCCAAGAATTTTTTCTCAGCAACGAAAAGGTAACTGTTATAGACAGTTCATATAATATACTCACTAGGTTCAGTGTCAAGCACTTGTTTTAAAAAGTTCTATTTTCGCTGGGCATGGTGGCACACACCTTTAATCCCAGCACTAGGAAGGCAGAGGTAGGACTGCCGTGAGTTCAAGGCCACTGAGACTACATAGTGAATTCCAGGGCCGCCTGGACTAGAGACTGATCCTACCTTTAAAATAAAAAAGGTTCTTTTTTCTCAGATCTGTCTAATCCTTCCCATTCTCACTGCATTACTCTGGCTCATGGACTCACCATAACCTTCTGGGACAAGTCTTATAGCTTCTTTGTTGCTCCTCAAATGGCATTTTATCCTGCCACATGTATATAACAGTATTGACTTAAGACATTCTGAAGGCAAATATTTGTTTCTTATTTGTGGTATTGAAGTTACAAAATTTCAATGAAGGTAGAAATTTGAAGAAAAGAAGTAAACAAAAAGGTCACAACGGTGATCATTAACTGTTGGTCACCTCTCTGAGACAAACACCCTGTTTTCCCAATGAAGCAGTAAGGCGGAGTGCCAATAAGTCTCCTTAATCATATATACTATTGAAATCAGAACTCAGACGTTCATTCACCACTTTTGTAAATTGCCTCTTTAGAAGTTCCTACATTATTCCTTTAAAACTACCTGAATAAATGCATAGGAAAAGTATTCATAGGAAGATTAACTTCTAACAGTAATTCAAAAAACTGAAAAACATACTCATTTTTATCTTGGATAGAAGAGTTGAACTCAGTGTGGAGTTCATGCTATCCAGCTCAGAAACAGTGAAAGCACTTCCTTACTTTCTGCCTTCTAGGGTGACTCTACAGCTGCCTGCCACGTTGGATACTGCTCCACAAGGGCAGAGATGCAGACATTCAGACTGTGCAGACACATTTGGTGATATTCTATGACCAAGTGGAAGCGAAAGAAAACTGGGCAAGCTTTACTAACCAAGGGCAGAGGAGAAAAGCTGCACCCAGTACACTGTTGCTTCAGAAATTTCCTCTGCAAGGTGAGGACTGGACTTATTTCGTATTCTGTGCAAACTCTGGCATGGTTATTCAATTTACTAAGTAACACAGATGTTTCAGAAAGAGAGAAAAGCATCTGACATCTCTTTGGGGGCCTGACTAATGGGCCATTATGACACCAAATAAAGAGTGACCACTAGCAGCCTGCAGCACACTGCCACTGTGCCCTTCTCAGGTTTTCTGTTAATTACATACAATTTAAGTCTCTAATGAATTCCAATTAAAGCAAAGTAGGACACCAAGCGAAAGGCAACGTGGGTGAAGAATGACTTGCTAAAAGTGTGCACATTTTTGAGCACATTATGTTTCATGGTCAAGGTTTAATACTTCCTATTGGATCCTGATTAATTTATCAGAGCTTCTTGGCAGGCATGTGTCCTCTAAAATAATTTTCACATCAGCCTGCCCAACGAGAATGAGTGCACAATAACAAAGACCGAGGAACACCCATAACTTACCCTGAAGGGCATCTAGACACTCATTTAAAGTAGTTACTCATACTCCCTGCCTCTACAAAACTTCCTGACTTAAACTTCTTCAGGGTAGGGACAGTGTCTGAACGTTCATCTTAGCTCTCATAGGTGAATGCAAACACTGAGACACATGGACAACTCAAGGAGTACTTCCTCAAACAATAAATAAGTGAATGGATCTGAGATCTTGAAATGCCAGGTTTACTGGTGCAAACCAGGTCTGGTAATGGAAACTACCCATTCTTACTGGGTGTAATTTACTTCTTGAGCTTAATATTGTGATCAGGCTATGTCTTGCTCTGTGTTACTACATATCAGACAGAGACATCTTAGAAGCAGCTTTTCATTCTTCCACAGGATGGACAAGTGGACGGCCCCATTCTGGTACAACTTATGTGGCACACAATGGTAAACGACGTTCCTAAGAGCAGAGTGAGTGCTGCCATAAGAAGTTACTGGGGTGGACAGGCACTGTGGGTACATGGACATAGTAAAATCACCCCAGGAAAACTAGGCTCAAGGAAGCAGTATAACTGCCTTACCTGGATTGCTACAAGAAGTGAATGGATAGCACTGTGATGGCTATGCCCCCCAAGTCTTCTCATCTGACCACTGAATATGTGCCTCAAGGAGTAGCAGGTGGAGAACTTCTGACTGTCCCCAGAGGTTCAGGTCAGTTTGTGACCCATATTGACGTGGGAAACTCAACTGGCATCTGCCAGTCTGCCTCTTCATCCATCTGGACCTGCTGTCCACCAGAACATCAACGCATCGGCATGAGGTCTTGCCTTCCATGTCCCCTCACCTTGTACTGCAGGTCAGCTCTGACCCTCCAGCCTGACCCGAAGGCCAGGAACCCACAGAGGCAGTGGCCTCTTCAGTCTCTTCCACAGCCTGGTTGGGTCTGTGATCTTATCAATGCTGAGACTTGTATTTCTATCAACTTTCCGGCTCTGGCTTCTCAAGCCTTTCGAAACTGCCTGTTTAAACTTTCGTAATCATTCTGCAACCTATTTATGGATATAGAGGAATATACTGACTGTGTGATGTGTAAAGTATGACTTGAGAGTTAACATTGGTAACTAGGAACAGAATAAATCAGGAAAAGCTATCAAGGAAGAGGGAGTGGCTGGCAGCTTGCTGCCACTGAAACCACTGTACCTTACAATCTCATTACTATTCAACACTTTCTGACATGTGGAAAAACAGAAGCACATTCATCAATGTTTCTGTCACAGTGTGTGCACGGCACTTAACTGTTTCACTTTTTCTCTGATGAAAAACAATCACATCAAACAAAACCACTGATTCTAAAGCTAGGAAATATAGACTGTACACTAAGCCATTTTTTGAATAAAGGGAGAGTCAAAAAGGAGAGAAAAATGTGACTGAATGTACTCGACTGCAGAGCCCAAGCATTCAGAACATTTGCCACTACGTCTGCATGTTTGGATCCAGACCCAAGGAAGAATGCTCTAGACCGGAGTTGCTGATATTCACATATTGACAATCAATTAGACTAAATCCACTGAGCTTCTACTGAGCTTCTACTCAGGCTACATGTACAAGGTTCTTTGAATGTCTAATGTTTTCAACTCTCATGTTTTTTAACTGGATCAACTTTATAAGGATTTTACTTTGAATTTAATGAGGACATTTTTCAGTTACATGTTGAAGTGACCACAAAGTGCTTTGGTCTAGGCAATGACAAAAAGCCTTTCCAAACAGACTTGCCGGCTAGCAGAAGCCACAGTGTGCAAAACTTGCCCACAGATGTGGAGAAGCTAGGTCATTCAAATAGAAATGTTCAAAAGTTGAATATTCCCAGCAAGATCCCACTGAGATCCATGGACCATATTCATGTAGGGAGAAGGAAAGCTGGGATCGGGATTAATGTAAATGCTTCTTGGGGTAAAAATAGTAACAAACTGAAGCTCATTTTCATTGCTTGCTTGTGTCAGTAGCACTGTGAGACAAAAGAAGTAATACAGAGACAGAGGTCTCTGAAAGGTCACAGAATCGGGAGAAAACTGGATAAACATAACAGGACTTTTCAAAACTGATCTAGAAGGCTGTCTTTCCAGAGACTGGAGAGATGGCTCGATGGTTACGACACTTGCCTGCCAAGTCTAACAACCCACATAAAGCCAGAAGCACAAAGTGGCAAATGCATCTAATATTTGTTTGCAGAAGCTGGAGGTCCTTGATTGCCCATTCTACTCTCTCTCTCTTTGCTTGCAAATAAATAAATAAATAAAGTATTTTTAAAAACATTGTATTTTCATTTATTATGATCTTATAATCTGTGCATTCCTTTTACTAATTATCACCATGTAGATATTACATTACAGAAAAAGATGTCAAATCAGTACAATAACCCACATTCTAGACGAGCAACAGATCTATAAGGTAAGCATTTACATTATACTCAGGGAGGATCTTAGAGAGCATACACAAATTGTCCAGAGATTTATTGGAACAGTTATATTGTGGGGAGCCATCAAATTTAATACCAAAAAAAAAAAAAATTTTTTACAGGGCTGGAGAGATTGCTTACTGGTTAAGGTGCTTGCCTGTGAAGCCTAAGTACCATGTTCAACTTTCCAGGTCCCATGTAAGCCAGACACACAAGGTGATGCAAGAACAAGGTCGCAAATGCCCAATAGGTGGCACACACATCTGGAGTTCAACTGCAGTGGCTGGAGGCCCTGGTGTGGCCAATTGTCTCCTCTCTCTCTCTCTCTTTCACTCACTCTCTTATAAAAAAGATAAAAATTTTACATATTTTAATTAATCTACACATAAATGACAAAGTTAGCATAACAACATGCACTAGTGGCATAAGTCAGGTTTAATATGACTTGTTATTTAAAACTCCTGAATACTTCAAAATTTTTTATTTTTTTCTTAGAAATTTTCTTAAGGAAAACCAAAAAGGACTTTAGCATAGAAAGAGAAATAGAAATGTTAGAAATTTACAAATTTAACAGAACATACATACATATAAGATTGCAACATTAATACAAAAGTCATGAAAGGAATTGAGGAGTGATGTACAATTAGTAAAAGGAACTGGACCTTAGAGAAGGCACACTAACATACGTAAAGGACCTAGAGGAGACTTAAAGGACAACGTATTAATAATATAACAGGAAGAAATGGAAAGTAATCTGATGCCTTTTACATGAGACCTTTTACACATTGTTAACAAAATTCATATATGAAACATAGAGCATAGGCTCTGAAGTTGAAAATGATACCCTTGTGTTGTATAAGTATATAAAATAAACAAGCTTTTCTTGTTTTGCATTCAACCATACTCTAACTCTCCCTGGGCTAAACACTATTTTGTATAATACTTTAAATATTTTCATTAATTCAGTGATTCTGCCAAACGAATAACTTACATAGTTTAACCCACTTTCCCTCTAAACAGTAGGTGCAGCCCTGGGGTAAGCCGTGGATTTCTGTTAGAGGTAAGAAGTCTGCATATGCACTCTCCAGGACTGTAGGACAGAGTCGACCAGCTGAAACCCACGTGCCCTGTACCGAGACATGGTGAAAGGGCAGTGTGTACAGGCCTAAATGTATGCATTTTGTTAGCAAAAAACGCCAGCTTGAATTGTCTGTGAACCTGGGAGAACCATGCTAGCAGGTGAAGGCCTGGGTCCATCCAGGAAGGGCAGCTGCAATCTGGCCTCTGCTTTGGTTTACCCTCATCCTGGAGTTCTGACTGAGGATCAGGTGACGTGGGTCTGAGGCCCTCCCAGCCAGTCACTGAGTGAGAGATGCTGGCTGTCAACAAACTAAAAACACACTTGAACACAGACCACTTTGTCTCCTGCATGTTGAAATATACTGGAAGTTGTATTTAAAAAGAGATTGTTCTTTACAGAATGATTCTTGTTAACTCCATCAACAAAATAAAGAGCAGGAAGGAAATCGGGGCCAAGATATCAAGAACGCAGAAGGTAAAATGTAAAGCCAGTGCACGTGAATGGAGGCCAGAGGAGGGATGCTGAGGAAACAAAGATGTCTGATCTCAGAAAGGCTTCTGAGATCTCAACTACATATAGATGTTTTTCTAGTTCGTTCTCTTTTTTCTTACCCATTTTACAGTTGCTCCAAGAAAAGGGGGTCTTTTGTAAAGACTGTGGAAATCATGTTTTATACCAAGTGAGGTCAGTACACTCTGATGCTACTCTGCCTAACCAAGAACCTCTCAGCCCAGCCTTAGTCACAGGACAGGTGCAGGGGGAGGGGATCAAGCAGACAGGAAAGTGGTTTACACATTTAATTATCTGCTTTCTAAATTCTACCAACATATCATTAGCTTTACCACAGTCATGTTAAACTGCAGTTTCAAAGGAGCTTGATCATATATTCTTGAAATCTGCCAAATAGTCAACATAGGAATTCTATCTATCTACCATTTTAAATCCCAAACTTTCAGTTCAGATAGAGCACTACAAAATAGTCCTTGTGGAAAACCATTTCACGCTATGCCTTATTACAACACATCAGTCAATCTGCACTCACTGAACGCCTGCCTACAGAAAGATGTATAACTTAGATTTAGCTTCGGAAAATTTGAAGTATTGCTTACTTCAGTAAAAACCATATTCAAGATATTTTTCTCTGATTCACCTATTTTATTCCTAAAGCAACTACAGACCATGTGAGACAGGAGAGGCATCTAAGGAGAAGAGAGATTTGGTTGAAAGACTTGTCTACTCTAGTTCACTTTTTTTTTTTTTTTCAGAATCTGACCATAAGCACAAGCTTACTGACACAAAATGTGCTCAGTTGGTCTCTGTGTCATCTGAATTTAATGGTGTTGTAGAGCACAGCTACTTATAACTAACATAAAATTAAGATATATATGAAAACATAGAAAACACAGCAAAGAGTAACTTATCTAAACTTCAAATAGATGTCTCACCATTTCAAACAAAGCACTTGTATCACTTCCTGAGATTTTAAGGCAAAGAAGAACAGAGGAGAGGTGTGAAAGGGGAATGTATGGAGCATTCTCACTGCTGTTGAAACCCTGGTTGTACCTGCCATGCAGTAAGACAAGAGGTGCACATCAAATGCCCACAAGGTTCAATCTTGACATCCTTGTCATTCTCTGCACAGATCTTACAGAGCTGAAAGGTGGAGCCCATTTCACAATATAGTTCATATTGTTCCTGGAAATAAATGGGGAGGACGCAATGTTAATACACTGCAAGCATGGTGTATTAATATCAAATTTCCTCAAACATTTCACAGTTGATACTATCAGAATTGTGTTACCACTGAAGATGTGCTTTAAGCTGACAATCACCATTTGGTCTACAATAGCAATTTTTAGAACAAATAAGCTTTTGCCATCAATTCCAAAAGCTGTTAACTTTGTGGAGTTTTTTAACATTTCATACTGTTCTCTGAAGAAGGGATTTGCTTCAACAGTCAGTGATTCAAAAATTGAAACATATGACTTTAAAACAGCAATACAAATGACTGTCTCTTCTTTGTAAGTACCATATGCTCATATCGTTTCACTGTCAAATGGTAATAACATTATATTTATTTTTTCTGAGCATAAAAGAAAGTTGCCATTCCTGAATTACCCACACCGACCATGCTCTCTCTCTATGACCTAGAACCCTAAATCATCAGATACACAGAACTGAAGAAAATGCTGGAATCATAATTACTTTTACCAAATTCTAAATTATTTTTCTCAATGCTAAGGTTCAGCAACTGAAAATTAGTTCATTAAGTTACAGTCTTTGGGGCTAGAAAAATGGCTCAGCAGTTAAAGGTGCTTGCTTGCAAAACCTGCTAAATGTGGGTTCGATTCCCCGGAGGCAATGCAGAGCCAGATGTACAAAGTGGTGCATACATCAGAAGTTCACTGCCCCTGGTTTACCCATTTTCTCTCTTTCCCTAAAAATAAATATTTTTTAAAAAATTAAAAAAAAAATGGGGCTGGAGAGATGACTTAGCAGTTAAAGGGCTTGCCTCAAAGCCAAAGGACCCAGGTTTGATTTCCCAGTCCCATGGAAGGCCAGATACACAAGGTGGTGCATGTATATGAAGTCCCTCTGCAGTGGCTGGAGGCCGTGACATACCCATTCTCTCTCTCTCTTTTCCTCTTTCTCTCTCAAATAAATAAATAAAATATTATAAAATAAAATAGTCAATTTGTTTTATTTACTAAGTTTATATAAGCTTAGAATCTTAGGCACAGTAAAATTTTCAAGTATTCAAATACTGAAAAGTATTCTGTTAGAATGTACAAATTGAAAAATGTAAAGAAAAAATTTTAAAAAGTTGTTTATGAGGGCTACAAAGAGAAGAAATTATGAAATCAATTTGAATAAAGCAATGTCTTAGTATAAAGTCTATAAATACCTAGGCTTAAATAGGGTGAAACTGTATAAGCCAATGAAAGATACTCAAATGCTACTAAATCATACACAGTTAGGTGCACATGAATAACAAACACATATGCAAACATCATCGATGATGTTATGTCAGTACTGCACGATTTCTAGAGGCATGAAAGAAGAAAACAAGAGAGGTACATCAAGATGGAAAAGGTTCTAAAGTAATACAAAGTTAAATTATAAATTATTGATAATCAAAAAATAATAAATAAGCACTAACATTGATTATAACCATTCACATATATGTGCAGTTACATACAGTATAATGAGTGAATGTTGCTGGTGCAGAACTTACTGGAACCTAATGACGATTGTTCATGAGCAGTAAGTAGACCTTACCACTCCAGAGGCTGGTTTAATATGCACTGACTCCTTTATTTATTTATCTATTTTTATAAGACTGGAGATCATACTCAAAGCCTTGCATATCCTTGGCAGGCACTTGTCAGCTGAGTTACAGTCCCAATCAAAAGTTTACTTTTTAAAAATTTACTGACTTTAAACGAACTCCAGATTCATGTGGCACCTTGTGCATCTCTGGCTTATGTGGGTCCTGGGGAACTGAACCTGGGTCCTTTGGCTTCACAGGCAAATGCCTTAACTGCTAAGCCATCTCTCCAGCCTGAAAGTTTATTTTTCAAATAATGTCTTACAAAGGGGAAATATATACCATTTCAATAGAATCCTTTTATATATTAGGAAACACTGTAAAATTACCATGTAACTTTCAAAAAACCACCAATATATTAACTTATAATAGCTATGTACCAATTGTACACATGTTGATTTACTTCATAACATGAAGACCATAGGGACTTAAAACTAGAGAATGACCAAAAACATCTAAAATTGCTCTCTGGTATGTTTTTACCCCTGAACTATCATATAGAATAGCTAGCAAAATAAAATGTTCAAGTTCCCCCTTCACTTTCTCCCTGGTTCTCAAATCCTTTCTCAAACACAATTACCAGGTGGGTAATTTTTGCATTGTTTACTCATTAAGTCCATATACAGTACCTTATTTTCTTCAATTTGACTTATGTAACTTTATAAAATGAAATGTTACTTAACGGGATTTTACAGAGGACAAACAAGATGCAGAGATTCCTATGAAAGTGTATAGAAGAGCCTGCCTCCTACTCATGGCTCACACCAACACTGGGAGCTTGGTATTGCATATTTCATCTACTGCTGAGCATTTAAAAATTTTGCTTTTTGTAACACTGTGACAACAAACATCCCTGTTGGGCAATCCCAGGGTACAGGAGTAGTGGTACCTGCATGACATTAACTGTCAAAAGATGTTTTCATGTAGAAATGACCTATGATCTATCCATGATCTATGAAACTACCAACCTGGGTTTAGGAAAATATAATTATTATCTTCAATATTACTCAATAACCCAGTAGACTCTAAATGACATAAAACTAGTCATTGTATGAATGTATCCCCTTCATATCTATGTATATAAGTATAGATTTAATTATCTCTATTTAAATTTCAATATTATAAGCATGAGGATTAACAACAGAAATTTTTTATAAAATATAAGATTATACAACTTATTTATTCACTTAGAATCCCTGAAGTAATCATTCATACCAAATAATACTTGTGCACATTGTAGAAACAGTATTAATAAAAGTTCTGATTTTCACGCCAGAGGTAGTTTACACATTTATTGATGATATTTTTCAGACTTTATTCTTACCTGTGTAACTTTTATATGATCATGGGGTGTAGGTTCACATAATCCAGTTAAATCAGGATTATAACTTCGCCCATCAGGGTAAAGATAACTGAATATGAATAGAAACTTTATTATCCTAAATATATAAATTTAATTATAATTGTATTCATTTAATCAAGCTCTTAAACACACATATATTTCCTCTGGCAAGATTACAAATCAAGAACATTTTCATTTGTTGCTTTCATAGTGAGAAGTACACAAAATGAACTTATCCACTATAAAACCATTTTCAATTATTACCTTTAGTATATATGCCTTGTAACAATAAAAACTTAAATTATTGGTATATTATGGTCTCAACTAAAATGCTTGAATCCATTTCTATCTATAGATATTATAACTTTCCCCTGACATACAGGTGAGGATAGCTGCATCATTTTATGCCACATTCAATATCACATGCAGAGAAAATAAAAGCTAACTTTCACACAACCATTCCCACTTTTGTGATTTCTTTTTCAATATCTCTCAGTCTCTTCTGACTCAGTTTCTATTCATCTTAATATATACATATGTGTACAACACACCTTGGTGTATACATTGTACATAGAAACATTTTAAATAAAAATGTTATAATTTGATTTTTCATTGAGTTCAGTAAAATTAGAAACACAGAATGCTCTGCAAATACAAAGCTCTATTGAGAGAAAAGAAATCTGAGCTAAAGTTACAATAATGATTATACCAAACAAGGATGTTTCACCATTATTCTAAAAATATTGAAAATCAAATGTCTTATATAAATAAATGTCATGTTAAGTAAAACATAATTGCAATGCTATTGTTGATATAAGTTATGAGTAATCCTATTTAATAAATTTCTTATGTAACAAGGGTAGGTATAAAAATTTTTAAATAATGGGGCTGGAGAGATGGCTTAGCGGTTAAGCGCTTGCCTGTGAAGCCTAAGGACCCCAGTTCGAGGCTTGATTCCCCAGGACCCACGTTAGCCAGATGCACAAGGGGGCGCACACGTCTGGAGTTCATTTGCAGTGGCTGGAGGCCTTGATGCGCCCATTCTTTCTCTCTCTCTCTCTGCCTCTTTCTCTCTCTGTCTGTCGCTCTCAAATAAATAAATAAAAAATAAACAAAAAATTTTTTAAAAAAAAATTTTTTTAAATAATGCAATAATGAGTACTTTAAAGAGAAAAAGCCTTTAAAGAACTCTGAAATAATAAAAAGTACTTATCACTAAATGAAGACACTCAAACTAATATTTTAAAAAAGAGAAACAAAAGTGGGTTATTTTCTTTTCATAGCTTAAAATGACTACTAAAAGGATTATTATATAATGTTTTAATTTTTGAAATACATGGAAAGTCTAGGAAGTATTCATACCTGGAAAGGTGCAAAAGTGATAGAAAAGCCATAAGAAGACTAAAACGTTTAGGTTTAACCCTTCAAGAACAATCTGGTGACCCTGCCATCAATACTCCCAAAACACTGCAAAAGGAGAAGGCTACCCTGCTGACTACTAACCCTGTCACACAATGCTGCACCAGCCACGAGGATATTCAGCTGCTCGTGATCATTGTTTGACCAAATGCTTTCCTGTGGCTTTAATAGGCTCAAGAAAAATCCTTCAAAATTTACACAATGAAAGTTATCATATCCTAATCTATTGTTGAAGTTTAAATTTACCTTATAATTCCTCTACAGATGGCTCAGTGTGTGTGCATGTGTAAATCCTTAGCTAATATGCACAGGAGTGCAAGAAGGTTTGTTATACTATTGACAATAACTTGTTATTTTTATTGGCTTTTCAAAAGCAGAAGGTATAATAACAATAATACAAAAATTCAAGACTATTTGATGTACAGACTTTCCCAATCACAGTTGTTTTTTAGGGTCTCACTCTAGATCAGGCTGACCTGGAATTCACTATGTAGTCTCAGGATGGCCTCAAACTCACAGTGATCCTCCTACCTCTGCCTCCCAAGTGGTGGGATTAAAGGTGTGCGCCACCATGGCCGGCTTCAATCACAGTTCTTTATAATTTTTTTTCAAAAAATTATCTTTTGACTTTAAAAAGCAAACAATCATATTAAACTAAAACAATACACAAGAATCTTTAGTGCACTTGACATAAGGCATAAATAACTAAGAATAGCATATTTATGGAAATTAGAACAAAAAATAATAATAAATACATGGTTCCACAAATTACCATCTATTCTCCACAAAACTGATTTTTTAAAATTGTCTACCCTTAAATAAAAATGTTCAGTTCTTGAGGGGGTGTGGTGTGCAAGTCTGTATTCACAGCACTCAGGTGGTTAGCACAAGAGGACACAGAACTCAAGGGCAGCCTGGGACACACAGTGAATTGAAGCCTGCCACTGACTAGGCACCAAGACTATGCCTCAAGTTCTTTCATGCACTTAAAAAAAAAAGCCTTTCTTCTTCCCCCTGCAGCTGTTTATTCTTTTTTTTAAAAAAAATATTTATTTATTTAAGACAGAGGCAGAGAAAGAGAGAGAGAGAGAGAGAGAGAGAGAGAGAGCGCACGAGCGAACATGCCAGAGCCTCTAACCACTGCAAACAAACTTCAGAAGAATAACTTGTGCGCCTGGCTTTACATGGGTGCTAGGGAATTGAACCTGGGTCCTTTGGCTTTGCACGCAAGGGCATTAATCATTAAACCATCTCTCCAGGCCCTTTTAATAGTTTTTTTCTTGTTTTGCTCTTTCCTAATTCCTCTAAAAACGCAGAACTAAAGTCCTGCTCTAAAGCAGCTGTGGGGGACCTCTCCTGCCAGGTTCCTATTGCAACCCTTCAGAGTTCACATGGCAAGCCGGGTCACACAGGTCACTGGTTAGCAAGCAAGGGAAAGAGAAAAAGAACATACACTGATGGCCTGACATTCAGAATGCAAACAGAGGATAAAAATATGGTATATATCTAAATTAATAAGCTTAATAAATAAATTAATGTATTTTGGTTTATTTGAGGCAGGGTCTCACTCTAGGCCAGGTTGACCTAGAACTCACTCTGTAGTCCCAGGCTGGTCTCAAACTCACAGCATTACTCCTACCTGTGTTTCCTGAGTACTGAGATTAAAGGTGTGCACCACCACATCCAGCTTGACTAAACTTAAAAAGAAGAACTAAATGTATTTATTACGACAGCCTCAAAGACTGTCTAGACTTGTCAGGGCAGAATAGATTACTAATCTAAGGGAAAAAATTTATTTAAAAATTTCAACTAAGAACAGTTTGGGATAAATCAAATTGAGCCATCATAATATAATTTTTGAATGTGGATTCATTATTAACATGAGAAAAAGTATACAAAAAAAGGAAAAGAAAGCTGTGGAGGGGAAGAGGATAAGGAGGAGGAAAAATGAGGACCATCACCCAGAACAAAGGAACATAAGAATTTAGCTTAATATGAGGAAACAGAGGTCCATTATTTTAGAGAAATAACTTTTAGTCTATACTCATCTATTATGAAGGACTTTCAAGTCTCTCCATTTCCTAGAAGGGGAACAAGTTCAAGATATAATTTGATATTGGAATGTGTTTGCTCTAACATATGATTATGATGCTGTAAAATGATGAACAATGAGAATGAAGGAACATCTTTTTCTTGACTTGGGGGTAAAGTTAAACCATCGACTCATCAACTGCACTATTGCTACGCAATCTCCCAACTTTTCGAACCAGCGTCACTTGGCTCTTGGCATACTTACAAGCCTTCCCTGCTGCCATCAATCAGGGCTTGGAATAAGGGCTTGTTATGAGGTATGGTCTGTAAGATATTCCCGTCCCCAGTCACGTAGCCAATGGCCCACTGTCCCAGCCGGGTGCAGCTTAACCGGAAAATGTAGCTAGGAAACGTAAGAAAGATGTTCAATCCTATTCTAAATGCACACCAACCACCAAACATTGCTATTGTTTCTTGTCTTTTAAAGCAAAAGATTAACCAGAGTCATTTAGGATTCCTGATATAAACTTCTATCTTTTACCATAATTTAGCACCACTATGCTTCTGTTTATTGATCTGTGAAAGAAACACTGGTAATAATCTTTGTTCAATTAAATATCTCCAGTTTTATAAGAATATAAACGAGGCTATAAATTATCAAGTGATTTACTGTCATTATCATTAGGAATATTCTGAATGAAAGTGTGGCTCTTAAGATGTGCCTATGATATGAATCATTTTGGAAGAGTAAAAGTTAAATAAATCACTAAAAAATTAAGTTGTCCACCAGAAATGAAACCAGTTTCCACTGTAGAACTCAAACTACTACTTTACAATTTATATATTAAAAGTATATAGTTTTAGACATGTAATTTGTATATGTTTCCTTTAAAACATTTCATTAAGTAATTCTCAAAAGAGCTGAATGGTATTTCTTACCAAACGAGCTCAGTAAGTGCATATTACCACCTACCCTGTCAGATGATATCTTATAATAGGAAGCCAAAATGATTTTAAAAACTAGCAATTCCGATGAATGACAAATCTATGAAAATTAATCCCTAATGAAGGAAAGTACTAACATTCATAATCATTTTTTTATGTACCTATTGGTTTCAGTTTAGATAGTCCTTCTTAATATAAATGAATTATACTCAATTTTGCCAACATGATAGTCATTAGCAAGAAGATCGGAAGCTAAGTTAACTTAGATCCGCGGGCCACGCTGAGCTGCTCTGTGAGTACAGGAAAGAAGGCTACAAGCACGACACCATCTCCTCATTCAGTCAGTGATGTCAGATGTTTCACAACTTTTAAAGATGTAATTCAGCATACATGACGGCTATTTAGTCACGAGATTTAATCATCCTAAATATTTAGAAGTAGGATGACTGTGAATTCATGGATCCAGAAAACATACAGTTCAAAGAAAGTATTTACTTTAACACTACAAAGTTCATGTTATGTTTGAAAAATCTAAAACATACCTCAAGAGATTCTCATGGGAGAATCCTGACCTATGAGATACTAGTTTTCTTAATCAGAGTTAAAAAGAATATTTTCACCCAGACTAATGTTTATTACACTCTAAAGAGTGCCAAGACAATTTATAAGAACTGTGACTTGGAGAACCATGTATGCAGTAGAATGTCCATAATATAATCCTTCCCAATAGAGAACGCAAAGCCGCTCTGTGTGTAGGACGGATTCATGAGTACCTGCACAGTCTGACACTAAAATGTAAAGATAATTACAAACTGGCATGCATAATATTTCAAAGCAGTTCCATATTTATTCACTTACCAATAACTTAGTGAATGCTGAAAAGCACACTTGTGAAATAACTCTGGATTTAATGAACATCCTTTTCTGGTTTTGGAAACAGTGCTTTACTATGGTGTTTCTACGATTCCTTATTAAAGAGGAAGTTCATGACATTCACACAGGTAATTGTACTAACAATTTGGTGAGAAACACATGCAACTTTAACAAGCCTTTCCTCATGCAGTGTCGTGCTTCAGTCGCATCTGTTCAGCATGACCTTGTCATGTGTGGCTGGCACTGCTGCTGTTCACCTCACCGCCCTTGCCTAAGGAGTGAACTCTGGGCCTCGCTTCTTTAACTCACACTTCCTGGGGCTCCCTTCCTTAGGAAGTAAATCACACTTGCTCCATCTCCTCTTCCTTAAAAAGTGAACTCACTTGCTCCATCTCTTCTTTTTATGATTCAAGTTCAAATTACATGGTAGCACATCCCTTCTCACTTAATGACAGTACACTTCATAAGTAAATGAAAAAAAGCAACCCTTTGATCTATTAGCTTTTCTATCGTTCTCCACCTGTAGTGGGGTGGGTGCTTTCAATTCACTGAGAAATGAACCACAGAGGAGCTCTTCATACACATCATCAACGCTACTCAAGTCTTACCTTCCGGGTTTGGTGCTGTATTTCTGTAGCCGTGCTTTCACTTCATCATATGTAAGAAATGCCATGTAACCTGGGTGTGTCACAGCTAGGAAATTCCAATTCCGTAAAATAGAGCCCCAAGGCTAAACAGACACAAATGGGAAGAGATTACCTAGGGGGTATCAACTAGAGATTTCACACCAACCCCATTATTTCAGACTTAATTAAATCCTCCTGGATAATCTTAAAGTTATTGTGACTACAGTATATGTGGCTTATGTTAACCTTTGTTGACTAACAGCTAATGCAACAACTTGTTCATTTTTAGAGAAATGAGATTTGACAGAAAGCAGATGTCGGAGGAACAGACAGCAGAAGCCAAGCAACCACAACAGTCTCTTCTCCAGAAAGCGTTTGTGATTGCTTCGGAACAGTAAGCTGCTCTACTCCATATGAAAAACAACAACCTTGGAAATGGCCTTAAAGGTTCTGACATCCATTTGTATTTCTGTCTCCACTTATGATCACTTTGTCTCTTATCTAGTCCCTGTGACCTCTTAGCTACTAACTTCATTGCAAAAACATTCTCTTACCTCAAAGCCTTCCCCTTTGCTCATCCTTCCATCCATCACCAGATAACCCTGACTGTTTTGTCTCCAAATACTACTGGACAATGAGGCCTTCTTAGGACTTCATTATTTAAAAATGTTACCTGTTGTCACATTCCTGTGCTATTACTGTATTCTCTTGTAAATGCCTCATTTTATAGAATAATTTTATGGAACAGCAAACAATAGAACTTTAGTGTCCTGGCAAAAGTTACACACTAAGTACATGACCTATATGGGCAAGAACATCCCTTTTTAACATCACACCCTATAGGAAAAAGGAACATCCCTTTCCAAACATGCTCTTTGTAAGGGCCAAGACCAGCAGGGTCTAACCACGCGTCCTGTTAGGACAAGAGCCAGCCCTGCCCTAACCATGCAACCTGTAAGGGCAAGCTATATATATTGTGTGTGTGTGTGTATGTGTGTGTGTGTGTATACATACATACATGCATACGTACATACATACATACATACTCCCTGTATATATTCACCTTGTTAAGGTAAGGAACATCCCTGTCTTACACATCCTTGGACACCAGCCAGGCCAAGCAGGATATGCAGTAATCAGGCAGGATGACCACTGAACAGATTTTCTAGACAGGACTTGTATGTACAAAAGCTCCTTTCAGGGTAATAGGCTCCTAAACTCATACTTGGTTGTCATCGCAGTGACAAAATTAGGAAACTTTCAGGGATTGGAAATGAGTTATGTGAGAAACTGTTAAAAAAAAATAAACTTGTTTTGTATCTCTCTTTAATTTGATTAGTTGTTCCTTTGGGTACCATGGCAAGAAAAAAGACAGTAGGTGCCAGACAGCGTTGCTTGAGGGTGTACATGAATCCTCTCTGCAATACTTTTAAGGCAGAGGTTACATTTGTTCTACGGAATTGGCAGAATACTTCAGCCACTGTGCCATGATCTTCCCTCAAATCATTTATAGCTTAAAAAAAAAGTATTTCATGTTGCCAAGTTTAAGTTGTTGAAACAGCCATCCCAAATATGATTATTAGTAGAGTTCCTAATTTTGTTTGTTCTCAGAGTTGGTTATCATTATTATAAAGCAAGTATCAACTTTATATGGTGGAGTTCTTCAAGAATTGCATCCTTTTCAAGGATAACAAAGGAAAGACCAATTCAGTAATAAAGAGGTGTTTTTTTTTTTTTTAAGCCTTTTGTGACTTAACAAGTAAAATCTTTAGAGCATTTTCTCATAACACTAAAACATCTAATTGGGCTAAAAAGAAACTCCAGAGAATACTGACATGAGAAGTTCTGGCTTTGTACTTGAGAAAAAAAAAAAAAAAAAGAATGCTTTTAATTTTCTTTTTAAGGCGTGACTAACACTGTATGAAACATTACCTGGAAAAATATCAACATATGTCCGAAAAGCAACACTGCCATGCTAGACATTTTAGTTTCCATTTTGTTGTTTTGTTTCACCATCCACAAAGGACAATAACATGAGGGAACACAGCAAATATCAGAGATACTCTGATGAAGCCTACAAAAATTCATGACATAATAGGTTTGTGTTTTTAATGCTAAACTTTTAAAGGAGTTAATCAACAGATCAAAATACATATAAAATGTCAAGTAGAATTGGAATTTACAGCCAGCTCCTATAAAATTGAGTAACCAATTCGTAGTAATTGCTGAAAAGGGCTACCTTCTCACTGCAAAAATTTTTATATAAAAGGATGAGTTTGGGAACTGTTTCTCCTGTGAATGCAATATGCTCAAAACAATAAGAAACAAGTGGTCCTCTGTGTTCCTTTATTCTATGCTTAAAGCAAAACAAAGGGTTCCAGAGAAAGTAATTATTTTATCATTTGCTTTGTTTGATTGATGGGAAGTTTTTTTCACACATATGAATATAGAACTTTGGGAGATTTTTAAACAACTATGGAAGTTAATGAGATGAAGTAAAGAAACTAGAATCTCCATTGTCCCAATGTCAAATACTGACTTAACTGACTTATGCTGAACGAGGGGTTCAGCCAATCTACCAAGTCCTGTGTAAGTCTTTGCTACAACTGAAGATTTTCCTTTTCCTCTGGCCCTACCGAGTGCTCCATGTCCCACTCAGTTACAACTAGAATGCCACCTAAAGATTCCTTCCTTATCCTACTACCCGTCAAATTTAATGGCCTGTTTTTCAATGACCCAGTCTTCTCTAACAGAGAGCAGAAATGAAGGGAGACAAGGGCCAGCTCCAGGGAAAGAGGACAGCAACATCCTGGCATTTCCACTCCAAAATTTAGCACTTGCTACCCTAGCACATCTCTCGTGCTGAGAGGAGCATGGGGGAACAAGGGCAGAAGAGCGAAGAAGAAATGAGGAAGAAAGCACACAACTACAGCGAGTTCCGAGTTCCTTCTACTGCCTCCAACGTTTGCTCAAGCTCTACCTGGATATAGGGAGCCAAAGGCAGGAAGCGTTCTTACTCCTTCTGTTCTGCATACCACTCTCAACCTTTATCTCTTGGCCTCTTGCTGTCTTTTTCCTTAAACCCATATATTATTTTTCATACATCAGACCCCAAACTCTGAGTGTACGCTGTACACTTCAGATGAGAGCACTACACATACAGTAATACAGAGCTGGGTGAACTAACTACCACTAAACCCCAACATCACAGTAAGTATGTAAAATAGCTGCTTAGGTGGGTATATAATTAAAAACACTTACATTGTAATATATAGTATATAAAAATAAGGCTTTAATTACTGCAGCGAATTTCAGAAAATTAGCACCCAAATTTAAATTGTGTGAAAAAATGAAACATTAGCAAAAGTTAAGATACAAAGCCAACAACAAAACAACAACAACAACAACAAAAAGACAGGCATGATGGCATATACCTTTAAATCCTAGCAATGGCAGGAGAACTGCTGTGAGTACAAGCCACCCTGAGACTATAGACTACATAGTGAATTCCAGGTCAGCCTAGGCTAGAGCAAGACCCTACCTCAAAAAAAGTTACAGAGAGAGAGAGAGAGAGAGAGAGAGAGAGTGTGTGTAAGAGTGAGTGTGTGAGAGAGAGAGTGTGTGTGAGAGAGAGCCCATTTCATCTTATTTTAAAGTGCATATTTTTAAGTTGCAGCATTTGAACCCTGAATACAGATCAAAGAGAATGAAGAATCTCAGAAATAGAGCTAACTAGACGGCTTTTGGTCGTTTTTCAGTTAAAGCTATAATGAATTGTTTCGAAAAGATTTGGGCAATCTTTGGGCCAAGTCAGTTGTTCAAACTTACATGGACTTTTCACAGTATCTCTACATGAAAAGATCGTTTCCTCCCCCATCCCAATGAGCATAGCAAGTTATGCAAATGACAGATTATAAAGGTTACTTGGCTATTTTAAAGTGAAACAACTTATAGGAACATATGTGCACACATTAAGCAGTAGTTTGGGAGAGCATTTAACTTAAGTAGCTTTATACCTTTAATATACAATACTGAAGTATTCTAGTATATGATATCTCTACTAAAAAGTCATCCAAGTGCTCTATAAAAAAAGAAGATACTTTCTGAAATTAACTGTTAAACAGGTTTAATATGTGAAAATATTTTCCATTCTTCCTTTGTAAAGGGAAGAAACAATGATTTGATTATGTAGAATGGATTTTACCATACAAAAAATGAAATCTTTATTCTTAAAATTATCAGAAATTCATAAGAAAGGAGAAGGTTAATTTCTAAATAACCAGTATTGACTAAAAGAATGTTTCCCTGAAATGAACCTTACAAGCATTAGAAAACATGTTCCACAATTAAACAAATCAAGAGAATGATTACTAAACCACTGTAACTTTAAAATAAGAAAAAAAAAAAAACACTTTCTGCAGTAATTCACCTAAGTTTTCATCCTGAATAAAAAGTAGAATTATAATTTTGAAACTGTAGGAAAGGACAATCTACCATTTAAATGTTATTAGTAGGTGTTTATTTGTTTGGGATTAGTTATGTCATTAGTACATTAAGTGAAACCCATGTAATGTTTGGTTACAAAACTCAGTTACCCTATTTTTACCAGACAGTGTTAGAGTTTTAAGTCAGAATTTCAAAATTTATAACATGGAAATTATGAAACTAATGTTACATAGGAACATTTGCTGCAAATGTACTAAAAATCATAATAAAGTACACTCCACATTAAACTAACAAAAAAATCTCTCCAGAATATAAACAAGCTTGGTTTCTAACCATTGCTTACTATAATTTATATTATTAAATTATAAACATTTTAAGCAGATGATTTCGTTTTGTGACTATTTGAATCGAAGTCCATAGATAGCACACGTTTTGGTACCAAAGCAAAACTCAGCACAAATTTCCAGCCTTCATGGTTTGCATGCTTTCATTTGGATACATCCATACGGTAACAATGAGAGTATCAGTGTGCCACCTACTATGTAACCTGACTATGTAAAATTGACTGTGGAGATTAAAAAGCAAAAGTAATAAGGAGTATAAAGTCATTTATTACAGAGATAAAGCAGAAAAAAATCGGAAGTACCCCACGACAGTTTTTTCATTAATATTGACATGAAGTTTTATATAGGAACAGAAAATTATATTGATAAAGAGTATTTTCTGGTATGAAAACCATTCATTACACAGTGAGGAATAAATGAATTTATAGGGCTGGAAAGATGGTTTAGTGGTTAAGGTGACTGCCTGCAAAGCCAAAAGAACCAGGTTCAATTCCCCAGGACCCATGTAAGACAGATGATCAAGATAGCGCATGTGTCTAGAGTTTGTTTGCAGAGGCTGGAGGACCTGGCATGCCATCATCCTCACTCACTCTCTTTCTCTCTCTCTCAAATAGGTAAATAATAAGATATTTAATAAAAAAAATGAAATTATAAGATAGTATTAAACTACAGTGTGCTTCTATATAGATTAGTACACTATTTCTAACTTTATTATTTACCTTCTGACATACCAAATGCCACAGTCAGAGGTGTTGGGATCACCTCTGGCAAACAATGACCTGTGGCTGTTCCATCCTATCAATTGTCGAGCTACAAGGTGAACAAACTGAGCAACTATAAAGTGAGTTTAAAACCAAAGTCACCGCAAGAGTCCTGTAAAACTGAGCACGGGCCACCAGTCTCACGTGACTTCACTACTCATGCTCTGCCACAGCACTCCGTAGAGGAAGGACCAAGCTCTTCTGTGAACACAGCTACCGACTACCACGGAGGACCTCTTCCGTGGTGGGTATGTGTGTCTAAGAGAGAGATTCAGAAAATGGGAGGGAAGGAGGAAAGAAAGAGGGGAGAGGAGGAGGGAGATGGATAGATTTAAAAAGCATAATGCTTACCTGAAATAGCCTGGTAAAAATATCAAATTCAAAAACTGAAATGTAATCGTTGCAAGTCAAATCAACGGTTGATTTTAGCGCCATGGCTTCCAGGCCGGAGCTGATCTGATGGACCTCGTGGAGGCGCTGTCTGAACACTTTCCACGGGACAGTCGCTCTGCACAAGGAGAAGCAAGTAAGCCAGCCGTCACTGTGTTAACATAACTGTATTCGTATTAAAAGAGTCATTGAGAACACTGTTTATCATTCAGATTGAATGTGTTATGGTAACTTGATGATTTTGTATGTGCTGAGAATATGACCCAAATCTTAGATTTCTTTTTCTCCAACACTTCTTGGTTATCATCAAACTTCTGGAAACACATCAAAGAGAAGATAAGATACAAGGGTCAAAGTCTTAGACATTATGACCTCTTCATTAGTGTACACAAAGTTGTTTATGAATGAATATTATATTTTTCCTTCCTGTTTCCCTAAAACAATTACAAGACAATAGGTCCTGATAATAGTAGGGACCTTCACTCACTGCAGTAACTAGCAATGTACAACCACCATTTTGTTCAGCTCAGGTGGGAAGCCATCAAGACCTTCCCTGACCAGGCAAAAAAAAAAAAGTGTCCTCTAATCTTCCACATGAATGCAAAGAGAATGTTACCATTATAAACGACAGTTGCTATTTCATGGGAATTTATTCAATATCTATGCACTAATGTTTTTATTAGGTTTTATGTATCTACAACCTTAATAAAGTAAGAATGTGAACTACTTCATTTTTTAAATATTTTTTGTTTGTTTACTTTTATTTACTTGACAGCAACAGACAGGGAGAGAAGGCGAGAGAGAGAGAGTGTGAGAGAGAGATAGAGAGAGAGAATGGGCGCGCCAAGGCTTCCAGCCACTGCAAACGAACTCGAGACGCGTGCGGCCCCTTGTGCATCTGGCTAACGTGGGTCCTGGGGAATCGAGCCTCGAACCAGGGTCCTTAGGCTTCACAGGCAAACGCTTAACCACTAAGCTATCTCTCCAGCCCCTACTTCATTTTTTAATGTAGAATGGTGTCAGAGAAAGGTCTGCCCCATTCACCTATTCTCCTACCCATCATGAAAATCGGTAACCCAGGCTGGAGAGATGGCTTAGTGGTTAAGCGCTTGCCTGTGAAGCCTAAGGACCCCGGTTCAAGGCCCGATTCTCCAGGATCCACATTAGCCAGATGCACAAGGGGGTACATGCATCTGGAATTCATTTGCAGTGGCTAGAGGTCCTGGTGCGCCCATTCTCTCTCTCTCTCTCTCTCTCTCTCTCTCTCTGTCTTTCTCTCTGTGTCTGTCACTCTCAAATAAATAAATAATGAACAATTGTTTTTAAAATCAGTAACCCATGCCATGAAGCCCTTAGTAAGTGTCCTTTTAGAATGTTGAACTCCTGTCCTTGAATGCATAGAAAGAAGAAACAACACACATTATTGAGTATTTATACTTTACTCTTCAAAATGGGATAGCACAAGAGCAATAAGCATGCTCTCGAAAGGCAGCAAACATTTAGATCTTTGGTTTTCTTTCACTGTTGTTTATAGAGGAAAGACTGAAACAGAAATAAATAAATTTTCCCTGTCCTCATCCTATGCCAATTTTTTTTTCCCAATGAAATATCACATAAAGTGACATGGATATTCAGGAGTTGTTGTTGACATTCATGAATTAGTGTTCTTCTTATATTATTATTACTAATATATTCTTTTCTATGGCAGTTGTCAAATTTTAGCATAGTCTGACTCACTTAAAGGGCTGATTGTCAAAGAGAATATTAAAGCTAAGGCATTCTGTAGGCCTGGATGAGACCCAAGAATAAACAGTTCCAACGTCTTCCTAGGTGGTGCTAATGCTGCAGGTCTAGCGAGCCCTGGGAAGTCTGTGGGGAGTTTCCGTAGTAAATAAGGAGACAGGCTTACAGTATTACGCTGTACTAATTAGAAAGCTTAGACCTGGCGTGTCATTAAAAGAAAAAAATATGAGGCTTAGTTCCTCAAAGGACTTTTCTCTATGCATGAAAAATCAGGAAACCAAAGCAAACTGAACAGAGATATCACATCAGATGCTACTTAGCAGAAACATGTCAGATACTGATTAAAGCTAACAAAAGTCTGCTGTCTTAGAAGAAGAAGGCAAATGTTTAATAACTTATGGTGCAATGTAACGATGCAATCACACTAGCATCACTAGTGACCAAGAAAGTATAGCCACACAGGCACATTTTTTCATTCCCCAAATTAACGTTTCCAACAATTAATAAAGCATACATAAGCCATAATAATCAGAGGGAGAACGCTGATCAAAAGACTATTGATGAACCAAATACAAACCTTCACCTTTTCCATGTATAAAATATAAAAATAGTGTGGTGGGTAGAGGGATGGATTGTTTAAATGGACATTTTCACTGCTACTATAAAATTATCGCCATCCAGTATTTAAGGTTCATGCTGGCTATAACTTCTTTAGGATAGTTAGCAATTTTCCAGAGAAAATTATATGACATGTCAAAACTCCTAAAAGTTTAGTCTAACACACCACCTCAGAGCAATAATTATCAACCAGAAGAGATGTAATTCAACAGCACTTGTGTAAATGAGACCTTATCACAGTTTATCTGTGATAAAGACTAAACCCAAACATGATTAAGTAGACAGGTCAGTATTTTGACAGTTTACTTCACTGAATTGCAAACAGAGGGGGGAGGAGAATGGGCACACTAGTGCCTCTTATCACTGCAAATAGATTCCAAATGCATGAACCACTTTGTGCATCTGCCTTTACGTGGGTACTGGGAAGTTGAACATGGGCTGTCAGGCTTTGCAAGCAAGTGCCTTAACTACTGAGCTATCTCTTCAACCCTTACCTGTATTTTATAGAAGAAACTTTGACCAACTTCAGAGCTGGGTATTGCCACAACCTGAACAGCTCATCTTCTTCCCTGGGAATCTAGACTCAAAACTAGGTCTACTCCAGTCTCACTGTGAATAATGTGGGTTTATGAAATATGAATTCAGGATCTGGGAGTGGCAATTTCTGTTACATAGGCTAGAAAGCAAAGAAAGTCAGAATGAGTTAGAAAAATAGGAAGAGGATTGCAGAGTATGGCTCAGTGGTTGTGTGTGATCTTGGCATACTTAAGACCTCCAGTTCAATGTACTTTTTAAAAAAATATATAGTTGGAAGTAGTAAGATTCTATTCCTTCCATGTTTATATCAGTTCTGCTACTGTTTATTCATATATAGTTGTCATATAGGAAGAAAACAAGAGTTTGTTTTATTCTGCAATATCAGTGTCGTCATTCTGTTTATCCATGTGTCAGTGACACAGTCTGAATTAACAAAAAGTCTAAGATTGTATGTGTTGTTTCATTTAGTCTTGGCATTTTCTTGTGATATGCAGCTGATGTTCTTGGGTTTTGATTGAGATTTTATTAAATCTATAGGTCAATTTAAGGAAAAGTGACAATCATAATACTGATATTGCCATCCCACTAAAGTGATGTGTCTTTGCACTCTAGACAAGTACTCCTGTGCAGTGGACAACTACCACTCTCATTTACGCTGATGAAACCCAATCTACAATCACATTTTCATAATAGTAGAGAAACACGGAAATAGTCACATTATTCCTGATTTTCTCAACAGCATCATCCATGTAACTACTGTTCTTAGATCCTCAACTTGGAATATAAAAGGCAATAAATCTTCTATGGCTATACAATTACTTTATATAAAGTTTGTTTAGTTTTTTGACTGTGAAAACATGGTTTATTATTGGAGGACAAGCAAAAGAGAGCAAGTTCATGAAACTGTATTGTAAAACCAACTTTCACTGTTGCATTATCAGCCACAGACCCTAGAACAACAGTAAAATTCTTATTTTAAAACAATGGGCACTTGTTCATTTGTTTTCCAAAGTACAACTGGTCTTCATTACATTTTCTCTGGGTGCTCAGTATCCTTGGGAAGCTCCTGTGATACAATAACTTATGGGTCACGGCCACTGCCTTTGATCTGCCAGTTGGATTAAATGAAATTAAGAATTGCATATGGTTCAATCAGAAAATCCTGCCACAGGAGAGTTTAAGTTCTTAAAATGATATTCCCCTTCAGCAATAAGCTCAGCCTTACAAAGGACAGTCAATAATGACCAAAATTCCTTTTATATCTCTCAACACTGACCATTTTAGTTAATAAGCAATAAATCAAGCTTATGAGAAGGATAAGTAAATTGAGAAACAAACAACTTCCCACAATATTCTAAAACCCAGAAAGGAAAAATTCTATGTGTATGTGTGTTTACACACATATGGTATAATATGTGTATCATAAGTAAATGACCAACAAGTCCCTTTAAAAGCAAAAACACACAAAATGCACATACTGGGGATAGAACCAGGCTTGGGCTGTGTATTTTTTAGCAGCTACATCTCCAGCCTTCTTTTTCGGTTTTTATTTTAAGAAGAGTTTGCCCTGGCTGAGTCTGAACTGTCTTATGTAGCCCAGGAAGGTCCTGAATTTGTGATTCTCCTGCCTTAGCTTCTTGACTACTTGTTATGAGAGATCTGGACCACTAGACTAGGTTCATATTTTGAAAAATAACTTTGTACTAAAGAATTGCAAAGGAAAAATAGAACTATGTGGAAAATCCAATGGCCATGTTTCAAAGTGATAACCAGCATTCAAAATACAAATTAGAAGGACCAATTCTTAGCAATCCACTAAGGAAACATGCATTTCTATATGCTCATTGAAAAATTAAAAATAAAATGCTTCTTTAACAACATAAAATGATTCTTGGGAACTATAGAATCTGGGATTCTACCTAGCTTGCAAGCTAACAAGATAGTTTCATGGATACTGGGGAAGAGAACAGGTTTTGTTTGTTCCCCCCCTTCTTAATTTTATTTTATTTTATTTTTGAGGCAGGATTTCACTCTAACCCAAGTTGAACTGGACCTCACTCTGTAACCCAGGCTGGCCTTGAACGCATGATAATTCTCCTGCTTCATCCTTGCTTGGATTAGAGGTGTGTATCCCAGTGCTTGGTTGAGACAGATTCCTAGACCAGCACTGAAGACTGCTTTTCCTCACAGTGAGCAGCAGTTGTTTCTTCCCCTGGTCCCCCAGGACCCAATGCCCTTGCAGATGACGCAAGGAGAGTGAGGGAACATCCATACGCACTGGGGCTCTGTTGCTGAGGGTTAGTCTAGAGCCAAGGGGCCAAATCTTCTATGACGGGTAGTAAAATGACTGGCCACTCATCTAGCCAGAAATAGTACCTGTACCTTATGAAGCTGAAAGAATCCACCAATCTCTCAACTCCCTTCCTTCCCTCCTCACAAGGGTATAGGTATCTAGCAGAGAAGGAAGAAAGGAAAGATGATTCCTAGGAATTACGAAGGGGCACATCATTACATCCTTTATAAGGACCAGCTTTTCTCTGGAGAGGCACATGTGGGCTACCTTTTTAAATATCATGTCACTTACTAAAATTTATTCTGAAGTCAACAACATTATAATGAAGCTGTGAGCCATTATTTTTACAAGTACCAGTATTAAATTTGGACAAACTTACTATTCAGAAAGTAAAAATATACAAAAGTATCTGAGAATAAAAATGTGAATACCTTAAAAACTGTATTAACTAAATTAACATAAAACTCATCAGCTGACAAGAACTACGAAAAGACAGTTATGAAGTTTGGTTTGTGTCTCTATTAAGTAAATAAGGCCTGTACTGGAGTTTACAGTTATACTACAGAAAGAGCTTAGAGATACAACTGGGGAAGCTTTAGTGATTAGCTTAATATTGAGAGCTTACTGACAAAACTACAGCAAAAACAGATGTAGCTAATGCTAGAACATGCATCTCACTCAAGTAAGTGGAAAGGCATTATTTCCCTTGTTTTTACTAAATGTGACCGGTCATACCACTTCCCTTAGAAAACAAAGGTAGAGACAATAAACTGAATGCCATATTGGTCATTTCTTCCATGGTGGGCAAGCTGTTAATCTTCAACACACTTTTATATAGGGACACAGAGAATGTTAAGACCATATCAATTTTTACATAATTCTTTTTGGTTTTTGCTTTTAGGTTTGTTAAACAGTATTGAACCTGCATTATACAAAGTCAAATATTCACGACATTAACTCTAGAATTGGTAGTAAATGGATCCAGTGTTTGTGATAAGAACAAAGGTTTTATTTGGCTTATAGGTGCCAGGCCACTTTGTCTACCTTACCGTACATGTAGCCTAGACGGCAGGCGTAGTTCAAGTCACATCTCTTATGGAGGAGGAAAGAGCGGCCTGGGGAAACCACAGAGCAACATGGGGTAACTGACCACTGGGCAGCATTGCACACAGTGCCAGGGGCCCGGGCTGGGGCCCGCAAGCCTCACTCAAGCAAGCTGTCTCCAGCCAAGCCCGCAGGCCCCCGTCCTACCTTCTTCTCTCACACATGGTCCATGGCCCACTTCTACCTCTCACCTGCTGTGAGCTGAAGCTATGGTAGCTCCTGGACGTCACTATCGGGCACACTAAACTTACGTGCTTCAGGAACACAAAGATGGATAAGGAAAAATAAGCTAATTTCATGAAGCTTCTAAACAAACTGAAAGTAAGGTACTTAGTCAAATTATTTAAATAAAGCAATAAAAATAAAATTCAGGGAGGGCTTAGAGGAGCTGCAGAATCAAGAGATCTAATATAAATACAAGGTGGTATCATGAGTGACAATGTTACAGGATCAGAAGGATTTTATTCCAGAGATGACAAAAATTAAAGAGAAACCTATACTCTGACGTCAGGAGAGTCACATAAGCTGAGGTGGCCAGCCACAAGTAAAGAAGGAAAACAGATAATGACAGTGTGTCATATACTTATCTTCCAAACAGAAGCTAATGATAGCTCCACTGTGTACAGTATCCAACACAATCAATAACCATTATTAACACTTTAAAGACTACACTGAAAATGGGGATGGCATTTAAAAAAGAAATCACCATGGAATCTGATATAATTGTAATAAATACGGAGTGTTTACTAAATTTTGGGTAAAAAGTCAAACAGCCTCACAATTTAGAAGGAAAAGCCCATATAGTCAACAAACGGAACGACATAAGCATGCTAAGCACAAGAGCACAAATAATAGGGCTGGGGGGATCTGGGGAGATGGCGCCGCAGTTAAAGGCATGATGGCCTGGATCTGAACTCCCCAGTGCCCACGTAAAACCAGATGCATAAAGTGGCACATGTGTGTCTGGAGTTAGTTTGCAATGGCACTAGGCTCATCTATTCTCATTCATATTTCCTCTCTCTCTCTTGCATATATATAAATAAATAATTTAAAGAGTGCAAATAATGTAGTAGTTAACTATGAAGGAGGTTATAACTGAGGAAAAAACTGAAAAAAAATGGATTTTGAGCCAGATTTGAAGAACACTTTCAAAATTTTGAGATGGAAACAGAAAGAAAAGGGAAGATAGGTGGGAACCTGGGGACTAGATCTGCAGGAATTATGAACTGAGAGCAGGAACTGATAGCACCACCCATCCAGTTTTGCAGGCAGCTTGCTCATAATCACTAGTGCTTACACACTACAGGACATGTGCAGAGCCCTGAGCCCCAAAGATGAGTGAGGGAGTCTCTGTCTTCCATTAAGCTGTCAAATCTATCAGCAGCTGCTCAGGTGAGAGATGTGAGCAAGTCAGCAGCCCACTGCAATCTGATTTAACGGATACAACCCTTTTGATCAGAGAAGTCCTAAAAACCCTCCAATGTGGCAATACTGGCTGGGTGACGCGTGGGTGACTGGCCACCCATGCAGTAGCAGGGAAATTGTGAAAACAGGGAGGTATGAAAAAGGAAACATGAGGAGAGCTACACAGGATGTTTCTTTACACAGGCGGTGCAGTGGGGTGGGGGCCAGTTCCAAAACCAGGACGTTTTAGCCTGTATTCCAGAACCATATTCACAGAAGCTCTTTTGGACAAGTCTGGAATGATGAGCCGTGCTTTCTACAGCACAGACTAATCTCAGCAGAACGATGGGACAGGCTGTCACTGGAGCCTGACACAGCAGTGAGAATACCGCTGCAGTGAACCCTGTGACGTGAACTTGAGGACAAGAACATGACCTCATGCATGGGTGGAGGACAGGACAGGATGCCAACAGGACTCAGCATCCAGCAGTTACTGATCAATTATTAATTTAAAATCTTTCACTAATTCTATAATTGCTACTTCTAATGTTTATAAAAGTAACTGCCAAACAGGGTTTAAACACATAAGCATCTTACCTCTCCTTCTTTTCCCTTCCTTCTTTCCTGTCTTTCCAGGTGATTATAAATTTCAGGCAGAAAATGCTACAGGCTCTGAACAAATTTCTAGATTCACTAGCTCTATGGCTAAAATCTTTCTGGATTATCAACTATTCCAGAGTATAAAGATTCAGTCTGGTAATGTCTGCAAAATAGCTATTCAATAATGTCACTTTTCCAATATATTTCTATTATCTTCTGGTCAGCAGAATAAGAAAGCAAGACAGGACTGAAACACTGAAATATTAAATAGATCTCCATGAAGATTTAGCACATGTGGTTTCCCAATCCCTTTGCTATGACTGTTTTGTCATACTGATCCCCCTGGCCTCTAAGCAGACTCAAGACCCTGGGCACAGAGGTAACCTTGTTCTGCCTCTCATTAAGGTGTCAGAGGGTTGGGAAGCTTGGACAGGAAGCGTCAGGTTCACCAACAACCACCGTCCCCAGTTGCTGCTGTCAAGATGTCTGAATCCCGAAATTGTACTTGGCTGTTGAATCAGGGTCTTGTGTAGTTCAGGGGTAGCCTATACTCTGTCCTATGCCTGGAGCTGGCTTTGACCTCCAGATCTTCCTACTGTGTCTCCCACGTGCTGGGATTTTCCAGTGTGAACCACCATGCCTGGCTCTAAAACTGTATTTATGAGTTGTTATTAAGTTTTGTTTTCTATTTTAATTCATTCATTTTGTTTTCTTACCGTTAACTGTAACTTTTGTAAAGTTAGTCACAGTACTAGTCCTTAAATAAAAAGCTATTCTTATACATTATAATCTTGTTGTTTTAGAACCATCTCTCAATGACTGGCTTTGGAAAACAAGGCTATTTCAAGTTTATAGGCACAGGTTAGGTTAATTGAGATTGCCCAATGGCATGGCTGCAAAACTAATGACAGGAAGAGAACCAAGTTAAGGCAAACAAAAGCAAGTATTAGAACACAATTAAAAGAATCTAACCCAAGGAAAAACTGAACTATTCAGTCATTGTTCATTAATTCAAAAATACTTCAAATATAAAATGAGGCCTACAGGATATATGAAAACAGGTTCCATAATATCCTCACAAAGGAGATATTCATTTGGATAATCTAGAAACATGATTCACTTCTAGAAGCAGTTTGAAATTTCACTCTCATCCTAAAAATGAATATATTAAAGACACTTTACATAGCTTCCTCAAGTGGATGAAAATAGGAGACAGAGGTAAAGGATTTGGGATGCAGGCAGAGTATTTAATCATCACTTCAAGAGTCCCCATTTGACGTGTGGTGATTCTGCTCAAAACGCCGTCCCTCTGGTGACTGTGCTTACAGACAAAAGGAATAAACAGCCTCGAGGACAGTAGTTCTCTGTGGAGTGAGGTAGCGACACAGTGACTGTCTCTTGACAAACACGTGAGCAACGTTTCCATGTGTTAGAGACCTCGCAACATGTAAATAGTCTTTCCACGTGTTAGAGACCTCGCAACACGTGAATAGTCTTTCCGCGTGTTAGAGACCTCGCAACACGTGAATAGTCTTTCCGCGTGTTAGAGACCTCGCAACACGTGAATAGTCTTTCCGCGTGTTAGAGACCTCGCAACACGTGAATAGTCTTTCCGCGTGTTAGAGACCTCGCAACACGTGAATAGTCTTTCCCCGTGTTAGAGACCTCGCAACACGTGAATAGTCTTTCCGCGTGTTAGAGACCTCGCAACACGTGAATAGTCTTTCCGCGTGTTAGAGACCTCGCAACACGTGAATAGTCTTTCCGCGTGTTAGAGACCTCGCAACACGTGAATAGTCTTTCCGCGTGTTAGAGACCTCGCAACACGTGAATAGTCTTTCCCCGTGTTAGAGACCTCGCAACACGTGAATAGTCTTTCCGCGTGTTAGAGACCTCGCAACACGTGAATAGTCTTTCCGCGTGTTAGAGACCTCGCAACACGTGAATAGTCTTTCCCCGTGTTAGAGACCTCGCAACACGTGAATAGTCTTTCCGCGTGTTAGAGACCTCGCAACACGTGAATAGTCTTTCCGCGTGTTAGAGACCTCGCAACACGTGAATAGTCTTTCCGCGTGTTAGAGACCTCGCAACACGTGAATAGTCTTTCCGCGTGTTAGAGACCTCGCAACACGTGAATAGTCTTTCCACGTGTTAGAGACCTTGCAACACGTGAATAGTCTTTCCATGTGTTAGAGACCTCGCAACACGTGAACAGTCTTTCCGTGTGTTAAAGACCTTGCCACATGTGAATAGTCTTTCCATGTGTTAAGAGACCTTGTCACACGAGAGCAGCCTTTCCATGTATTAAAGACCCTATAACACATGAGCAGGGTTTTTCCATGTCTTAGAAACCCTGTAACACATGAGCAGGGTTTTTCCATGTATTAAAGACCCTATAACACATGAGCAGGGTTTTTCCATGTCTTAGAGACCCTGTAACACATGAGCAGTCTTTTATTGTCCTAGAGACCTTGTCACACGTGAGCAGTCTTTCCATGTCTGAGGGACCTTGTAAGACTTGAATAGACTTTCCATGTTTTAGAGACCTTGTAACATACAATTTTACAGCAATGTATAAATTTAATGAAAACTCTAAGAGACATTTTGAGAGTGATCAACTGTTTGCCCTAGGTTCATAATGTCAATACATAAGCTGACCCCCCCCCCCCCATTCTTCCTCTCATAACTCACCACACCTGTTCTGGTTTCTTTCCTCTGTGTGTGTGTCTATAGATTCATGTGCCCTGTATGCATGTATTTGCAGGCCAGTGATACACGTCATGTGTGTCTATAAATTCGTGTGCCCTGTATGCATGTATTTGCCACTGGAAATAGCAGAAACTTCTATTTTCATTTCAAAAGGTACATTTTAATAACCCAAGTGAAAAATAGTCCTTAATATTTTGAACCCAAACCCGGAGTGGCAGCTCAAGATAACCTGGCACTCCAAAGGAGAGTCAGGAAGGTCTAGATGTTGAGGCAAGCCTGGTCTGTATAGTGAGACCCTACTCAAAAAGCAAATAAAAACATTTTTAAAGTAAAAAATGGATATTATTAAAATATTCATTATTCTATGTAAGCATATTCCAAACAGCACTTTTTGGAAACAAAACAAAAAAAAAAAAGGAAAGAAAAACAATGCTACAGTTTGCCATTGTGAAAGAACTATGTTTCTCCAAGCACACCACAGCATTTTACATGCCCTACTTCTTTACTAATGGAACATGTGGAGACTTTTAACACAGCCTTCAAACAATCTATGTAGAGCCCTCATTCTCCCTCCTTCCTTCATGGTCAAGGCACTGGGCAGCTTCTAGAACATCTTAAGGTACGCTCTATCAAAAGGACCTTAAGTCACTAAGGAACCATCTGCCTCCTGATGTTCACTGCTGAGACATCTTCAACAAATTTTTTCCTGGTTTTTAGCAATTATGCTGCTTTAGACACCCAATTCCAGTAGTTACCAAGGTCACCGTAATTTGTGCTTGGGTAGGAGACAGTTATTAGAAACATCTGACCACCATGCTCCGGGACAACACTGCCTGTGTGTCTCGTTCACATGCAGTACATGTAAGCAAGTATGCAAAGAACGTCTGGGTTAGGGTTCTGGTGAGCTTCTCACCCCTCAGTTTCAGATCTCAACCAAGCTTAACTTGCACCTATTCCAGGAAGCAGGGCCCAATTTCTAAAGTCCTAAAGTCTTGTTTCTGAATTTTCAAAACAGCTTCTTTATACCTTTTATCTTTATGCCTGCTGCCTTTTACTTTTATATCCATAATTTATTAAATTATAAGACATATATATACAATTTTACATCCCTCTACTTCTCAGAGTAACTCAATAAATTCTCATAGAAGATATAACCTTCTTAAATTTGACATCTATCATTAAAAAAACTCACACACCATCACCAAGACATGAGTAAGGTTACTACATCAAAGTGCTAGAGCACCTTCAAACCACACTCATGGCCAAAGGCTCAATCTCCAGCACTGGAGGGGAGACAAGAAACTTAAACCTTAGCAATATACTCAGTACTCCAGTAAAATCAGTGCCTTGGAAGGAAGTCAGTCCTAAAGGTGCACCCAGTCTATAGAAGTTATTTTTACTTACTTGTCTCCAAAAAATTTTCTCCAGAATTCAGCAGCATCTGCCTTAGTGATACGGAAGTTATCTCCCTGGAACTGACCGCTGGGGAAGACTGCTCGGATTTCCGCCAGCATGTGACTGAAGATAAGGGACAGTTTTGTGAGATTCCGCCTGTCAGATCCAAGAGAAAAATAAAGACAGTTATAAATAAATAAATAAATAAATAAATAGATGTATGTTTTACTGGCATACAAAATTATGTATATATCAAGCTAGATATGAGGTAGATCATGAATCATTCCTTAACAATACCCCTAAAATAATGTTCACAGAAAATACTGGGCATTTTAATTCCTAATAAGCTTTCAATTTATCATTTTTCCATGTATAAGTTTAATGAGACAGGGACAAGAAAATTACACAATTTTATCAAATTAACTGGGAGAGATGAACATAATCAAATATAAATGCTAAACATACACAAAGAGAACAACCATTTTTATCTAGGAAAATAAGAAAAAAAATGTGTCACTAGAAAAGAATCCAGGCAGGTAAGTACTGTGACAGATGGACTCTCGGGTGCTGAAAGAAGAGGATGGAAAAAAGAAAACGGGAAAGTATTTGGGGCATTTTAAGAAGTCCAGACACAGAACTCAAAACCAAGTCTTTTATCATATCTGTGGTCAGTATAACTGGAACACCACAGAGTTCAATTTAGTCAAATCCAAGTGCAATTAATCCCATTACCTAGCCACGTCTGTGGTACTGACCTGATGGTCTTTGCCACACATCCTGCCTGTGTAAGTGGTGCTGAGATACTCAGTTTTAGGAAATGAAAAGTAAACTGCTCTATTTCATCAAGAAAACTGCATCTGATAGGAATGTGTTTGTACATATTTATTGCACACTTGCACATCAAATCAATGTACATAGTTTAACATGTAGTCCTTTTGTGAAGCCTAGACCTCAGAAGATTGCTTTTTGGATTTTTTTCTTTGTCCATTTTTTTCTTTTCTTTTGGCCTATTCTGGGTAGCTGTAGTGCTTTCGTAGGGAAATGACAGGGAAAAGCTATTTTTCTGTTGGCTTTGGGCTGTATTTGTGCACTAACTCTTTATTTTAAAAAAGTTAATAAATGAAAACTTTCTTTAATTTTTTAAATAAGAATTTCATTTAAATCTACATTAAAATCTTAATGAACAGAGAAAAAAAAAAACTGCATCTGATGCCTCAGATCTGAGTTTAGGAGATGTATAAAGTCACCTCAGAAAATCTGCAATGCATTAATTCATATAATTAGCCTACAAGGTTAATTTTCTACCAAACTTCCAATTGATACATAGGAATGAACAAAAAGAAAAATCCAGATGCTTATAGTTAGGATAAAGCAACTGTTTCTTATTTCTGAAATGGATACTCTCTGTTCCCTTGTTTCTTTGTTGTTTAATCAATTCCAAATGTTTTTCATTTTTACTTTTGAGATCTAAAATACAAAACACAAAGCCAATGACTATCAATGGTGGGCATTTGAGCCACCAACTTATGTAGACATCCAACTTCAAAACTAGAAATACTAATCACTGACCATTCATAGTATAGACTAGGAGCTCTAATAACCACTAATATGTAGATAACTAATGGCTAGTTAATGTGTATATAGATCCATTTTCTTATTGCTGTAAGTGGATCACATCATCATTAATAATTTTTTGTATTAACTGAGACAATGAAAAACTATATTTGACCTTTATTCTAGAAATAAACTCAAATTCACATTGTTAAAATTACTTGAATTTATCATTATCAGTATCACGGTAGCTTATTTTTCACATGTAAGAAAGTATTTTTGAGTTTATTACTTTTATACTGTCACATGCATACACACTTAGGAGCATACATGCACGTGCGTGCGCGCGCACACACATAAATGATCTTTCTGGAAACTGAGTACTGAAGAGGCTCTTTTCCAGAGATTGCAATTCCCATGAAGACATTAAGAGTCAGATCTATGACCTGATGCTCCTTAAACATGTCATGGTAAACAGGCTTTTTTTCTATATAATCTGTGAAATGGTTCACTATTTGTAGCTACACAGTATGTGATTTAATTAACTCTCTGTCACACTTTAAATTCTCATTTTTATAACACCCAATTTTGAAAACACCATACAAGAACACAGGTAATTCTAAAAATCTAGGCATAGTGGTTAGATAGAATATGTACTGGGTAGATAAAATGCTTTTCCTATCATACAATATTTCCATATAACACTTAGGCCACCTGGTGTCCCTACATGTGATCAGAAATGACTGCTTAGCAGAAGATTTCATGATGATTAATTAAGAATATGCATCTGGCCGGGTGTGGTGGCGCACACCTTTAATCCCAGCACTTGGGAGGCAGAGGTAGGAGGGTCGCTGTGAGTTTGAGGCCACCCTGAGACTCCATAGTGAATTCCAGGTCAGCCTAAGCTAGAGTGAGACCCTATTTCAGGAAAAAAAAAAATGTGCATCTGTCACTAAACCTTTCGAACTCCCAAAAATGGAAAAAAAAAAGATTTCTCACAGACCCAGTGATCTTACAAATATAACTTAATGTAATGTTACAAAGAATTTTGTAACATAGGTTCTCTCATTTATAAGAGAAAATGTTCATTACTACTTATCTTCCATTAATAATCACAAGTTGAGCCCATTTTTCATTAGTTTTATGTGGGATTCTTTTCATAAGAAATTATTTCTGAGTAAAAGTATATTGAAAGACAAATCAATCAAAAAGTAGATCTCAATACTGAGTAAACTATCCAAATTTTAATACTGTAAGAGATTCAAGGTGACATAGGGAAGACTAAAAACAACAAATATTGAAAAGGTGAAGAAAAGTACACTATGTATATTTTGTAAAACTGCATGAGAAATGTATCCATAATGATAGGACCATCTTCTAACTTACAAGTCATCTCTTTTGTGCTAGATATTTGAGTCCCTAGTGCTGTTCCTTCTTTAAATGGTATGAATCAATTTCTTCAGAAAGCAAGCTTCCTGGTGAGCTGTGCACTAAACTATGGTTGAACTAGAATGAAGTGTAATAATGACTGACTTAGAATAATTCATTCTACGTGAAAAAAAGTCTGTGGTTAAGGTGGTTCTGGAAAATGTCACAAGGACTCTGAAGGTAATTAAGGTTTGGTGGAGGATAGCTCAATCTTACTTTTAATAGGATCATCACAGTTTTACTGAAAAGCCATGATGAGAGCATGAGAATGCAATGAACCCTAGTTTTATCTGACATGATATTATGAATTTAACCTGATAATTAGATACAAACATATCAAGATGTGATTGGTAGCATCCACTAACTAAGTGATGTACAAAGCATGTGACCTAAGTAGACTTATGTCGTCTTTGCACCTTCTCCACTGGAGAAATGAAAGAGCTGTGTCATAAATCAAAGGAGAACTAAAAAGCTTAAAATGCCGAGTTGGTGAAAAACCTTGAATGAGACTTTATTTTGGTTGGTTTGGGAAGGAAAAAAAGGAGGACCTCTGAATAAATAACTACTAATAATTCAATCCTCATATTTAAAATCTAAGCATGCTCTTCTTAATCTTTACAAGGCAGAACAAATCCAACCTAAAAAGCAAGGGAGCACACTAAACAGAATGTAACAGCGGCATGTAACAGGAGGCACGCGTTGAGTTACAGAGTGCTTCCCGCTATATTTGTGACACGGGGTCCTTCTAAGACAAGTTAAGGGAGTTACTTCACACTGTTTTTTACCTTGGCCACTCTTAATACTTAAGTGAGTGAAGAGATTGTATATAAGCCTTACCTCCTACTTCTCTCACTTGAGAACAGGTGCTATAATTAAAATGAAACCTGACATCGTAAATAAAACCTGATTATGACTTATCGCCAATGTCCACGTGCTTAAAACTCCCAAGATCTCTAAAGGGAGTGACAAAGCACATTTTAAAAGTCAGTGCCAGGCTATGGGTATAGCTCAGTGGAAAAGCATTTACCAGTATGAGCTCTATACCAAGCATTAGGAAAAGGAGTGAGGGGCAAACACTACTGAAGACTTGGACTCGGACTCTACCCAAAGACACAAGGCAAGCCAGGAGTGCGCCTGGAACACAAGAAATAGGGGAATCTTCAGCCAAGCCTATGTTACTCCAGAAAGACTGTACAAGTACATGGCTCTTAGAGGGAAGAAAGAGGCCAGGAAGAGGAAGGAAGGAGGTTGGCAGAAGAGGGTCAAGAGAAAAGAACGTATACTGATGTATAATATGAAATCTCACAGTGAGATACATCATTGTGTATGTTAAGTAAAGTACTAATAAAATAAAAATGAGTTGCAAACTTAAAAAGAAAATTAATAAACTAAATCAATCCAAAACACTTCAAAAACAAAAGCCAAGTACAAAATCCTGGACCTAGCCAGATGAACCCTACCATTCTTTGATGCCTATGAAGCCCTCTCTTGAATATGTTAGTCACACAATTCTACTAAAAGCAAGGACTATCTATGAAAATAAAGATTCTTCCCATTGAGAAAACAGGTCAATATATTTGTTTCCTAAAATGAGTTAATATAAGTTCACTATATGTGTATAAGTTTTATTTAAACAAACTCAGATATTATATACTAATTATGTTGAAATGCAAAATCCTCAGAAAAGTTTCCAAAAGATATTCAAAATATATCCTGTGTGATATTCCAAATATCCAATAACAAACAAGATAGCTCTGTGGTTTCAGATTGCTGGGTATGTAGCCTTACTCTCTTTATAGTTCTTACTTACTTAGCCTCTTTCAATCAGTTTCCTTAGGTGAAGATGTTAAACAAAATGATTATTTCGCTGAATCCTAGTAAGGAATCAAGCATGAACACAAAACTGTAACAGACAAGTATAAAAATGAACTTTCAATGTGATGTCTTCTATTGGCTGTCCATCAGACAGGACTTAGAACACCCTATGAGGGCCTCTGGAGATCATGTTAGCCCACAGGCACATCTGAGAGGGACTGTCCTGATTGAGTCAGTTAGGCTGGGCAGCGCCATGCCACGGGCTTTGGTCCTTCACTATGTGAAAGCAGAGAGCTTGGTGGAGTGGCCTTCACCCCTACCTGCTTGCTCACTGCATGCTGGATACGGCCCGTGGCCTCCAGCTTCTGTGCCCATGCCTTCCCTGCTGCAATAAGCCCTTCCTCCCTTATGCTGGCTTTTGTCAGATATTTGGTCCCACCAACTAGAAGCTGAATGATTCACTCAAATCATTTATAATCATCAGGAGTTTGTCTTCTTTTTGGCGTACTCAACTATTAATAAGGGTCACTAAGAATCACTCTCACTTTAGTGAGGTCACAAATCTTCATGGTAATTTTCATAATGCTATGATCAGAAAACAATGTGCAAACACTTGATATATCCAGCCAGTCACTTCTTTAATGAGTGCCAATGGTAAACTGAGCTTGATCTAGGCACTGATGATATGAAGAAGACAGACCTTATTCTAAAAGGGGCTCAAACTCTGAAGACTTTTTTTAAGAGTAGGAAGAAAGGAGACAGAAGCAGTATCAGTGTGAGAGGGTGACAGTCCTCATCAGAACGTGGCCCTGGATGGGCGCTTCCACCACAGGAAGGGTGAATTAGGCTAAGAACGTGCTCACTCCAATGGTGAGCAGTCACTGTCATGGATTTTGAAATGTGTTGGGATATGGCAGCAGTATGCAGAACAAAAGAACTATAACAAATGTTGTCTTGATGTGTCTCATAGAACTGCCAATTTTGAAGCAGGGTTAACACATATCTTTGCTGACTTCAATGAAAATTCTTATCTGGAAATTTGTTTTACATGAAAATCTACTACTACCATACTACTACAACTACAACAACAGCTACTATACTACTATTACTATTACTACTACTACTACTATTGCGGCAACTACCATTACAACTATACGACCACCACGACAACTACACGACCACCACTACAACTATACGACCACCACTACAACTATGCAACCACCACTACAACTAAACCACCACCACGACAACTATACCACCACCACTATAACTATACGACCACCACGACAACTATACCACCACCACCACGACAACTATACCACCACCACCACGACAACTATACGACCACCACGACAACTATACGACCACCACGACAACTATACGACCACCACAACAACTATGCCACCACCACTACAACTATGCCACCACCACTACAACTATACCACCACCACTACAACTATACCACCACCACTACAACTATACCACCACCACTACAACTATATTACCACCACAACTATACAATGACGACTACAAAGCATGACATGATCATTTATAGTTTGAGCTAGCTTAAAAGCCTAACAAATACTTCAACAAAGAAGACTTCTTCATCTTTAATCTTCAACTTCTTTTGATTAAACCTTATCTGTAACAAGAATTCTTTTGTAATTGATCTAAAAAAATGTAGGCCAGCCTATTGTAACAGAAAAATAAAGCACAAAACTCTTCTTTAATTCCTCTAATACTAAAAAAGAAAAGTACAATGACAGCTCTATGGACTCAGTAGAAAGTCAAGCTTGCTATGAGATTCACATAGAAACAATCAGAACATAGAAGGATGTTGTTTTCTTTCCCCGAAGAAACATTAGAAACTTAAATCATACTTCCATGACCTGCTGTAAGGTGACAGACTTTCAGATGGCTTAGCGGTTAAGTGCTTGTCTGTGAAGCCTAAGGACCCCGGTTCAAGGCTCAATTCCCCAGGACCCACGTTAGCCAGATGCACAAGGGGGCGCACGCATCCGGAGTTCGTTTACAGAGGCTGGAAGCTCTGGCGCGCCCATTCTCTCTCTCTCTCTCTGCCTCCTTCTCTCTGTTGCTCTCAAATAAACAAACAAACAAAAAACAAAAAAACAAACTTGAGAAGAACAATATCAATGATATTTGAAAAAAAATTGGAGATTTGTTATTTGGTTATTTGCAAATTCCAATAGTCTATGCCTTAAAGAAGAAAACATCCAATGGAAAAATAATGTTCAAGCAAGTAACTAACTACGGAGCCATCTCCCCTGCTCTAAGGTAATCTGAACAATGCCAACTTGTTTGTACTCATTGTTTTGGCTCCACTTCAAGTATAGAAATGAAAAATAAAGTTAGGTTTTCCCTAAGCCCTAAATTCTTACCTTTACTTGTAGCAGTGCCAACACCTTTATTTCTAATTTATTTATTTTTATTTTATTATTTTAATTTTCATTTTGAGCATATCACAGATGGCTTCTGTTTTGTGCTTATTCAATGGAATACAGTTAAAACTTCTACTTGGACATTTTCAAGAATGTCTTGTCCACGAAGTCCAGCTACCTGTCCATATTTCTCACATGACTTCTCTGTGATTACCAAAGACGATTACTGAAGTAGCATGCGTTCCCTGGGCCACCCATTCCTGCACCTCTGATATAATGTCCCTAAACCTCATTCCATTAAAATCTCATCTGAAAAGTTATATGCCAAGGTTGGAGAAATGGCTTAGCAGTTAAGGTGTTTGCCTGCAAAGCCAAAAGATACTGGTCCAATTCTACAGGGCCCATGTTAGCCAGATGCACAAGGGGGCACATGCATCTGGAGTTCATTTGCAGTGGCTGAAGGCCTTGGCACACACATTCTCTTCCTCCTTCCCTCTCCCTCTCTCTGTGCCTCTTTCTCTCTCAAATAAATAAAGAAAATTTATTTTTAAAAAGTTTTATGCCAAAACACTGTCATGCCACCTTTTCCATAACCCTTCTCATAAGTGAACAATGGGATAGTAAATGTTCTGCAAAATACAAGCTGTTATTTAATATGCATACTGCCTTTGACTTTTTCATGTAAGTGTTTGCTGGAGAAGAAAGCTTTATACCTGTACATTATAGACAATATACAGATCTAATAAATTGCTGACCATTACAGACATCATAAAGAGCAAACATAATATATAATTAATGTATTACAACATAACATATAACATTCAATATAATTAATGTATAATATGATATATAATATATAATAATGTTTCCAAATCTTAGTGAAAAGGATTTTTTCTCCTTAATAAAGAAGCTTGTTTGGGGCTGGAGAGATGGCTTGGTGATTAAGGCGCTTGCCTGCACATCCAAAGGACTCAGGTTCTCTTCCCCAGGACCCAGTACGCAATATGCACGAAGAGGAGCATGTGTCTAGAGTTCGTTTGGAGTGGCTGGAGACACTGGTGCACCCATTCTTTGTATCTGCCTCTTTCTCTCTCAAATAAATAAATAAAAATAAAATATTTTTTTTTAATTTTAAAATGCTGGTTTAAAAGAATGTAAAATTTTAGGCTTTAAACGTGGGGTCTAAATCAGAAAAAAAAAATGAACTTGGAGATCTTTTCATTCCCTATAGTTATTTTTCCTTTGCAAATGGCATAATATAGTATCTGTAAGACACTGGAAACTGGTTCTATTCTCCCCAAATTTATGGCGACTCTGAGAAGTTGAACACATTAGCCATGTTTTCTGGTGAAGCATAGAAGTTTGCCATCACACCAATTGTTCCCTGACTACTTCTTCCCATCACTTATTCTGGAAGTCGTCCTGGGCAGCCCGTGAAAGCAGACTACACTATGTTTGCATCTTAGAAACTTTCCTCCGTAGGTCTCAGTCTTCAACGACAGTAATTCCAAAACCAGGATGCCAATAATTGAACACAGAAAAGTGAAATCATAGTGACACAACAGCTTTCATTAATGCATTTTGAAGCCTTCAGTTTTACTTTGTTCTTTATAGTCTTCTCTGACATTTTTTTTTCTTTTAGCAGCACAGAAAATCCTTGAATAACACCAGCTCTCAAACTAAAGAAAGCCACAGAGCAGCAGGAAAAAAAGAGAACAGTAACAAGAAAAGGCCAATTTAAATTCTCTGTGTGTCATGTTAGCGAGCAGTAAACACCAGAATATTGAAACCATATGAAAACCATAGCCTTTAGCAGAATGGAACATGCCCCCTAAGAACAACATTATGATTTAAAAAGCTAATTTTATTTATTGGTTCTTGGAGAAGAAATACACTAATATATCTAGTGGGCACAAAGAAACATAAAATGTTTGCTTCTCATTTTCCCAAAGAACTTGGAAGTATCCAGATTTGAGGAGAATGCTGCTTTTACATAGCACAAGGAACACAGCATGCTGTTCGATGATCCCATTGTCTTTACCATCTCAGTCTCATTGTGAGTGTCATACTTCCCCACATGAATCCATCTTCAGATATTGGCTTTGGAGTGAAATGACAGATGCCTGTAATCTGTTACACCAGGAGAAGCAGCATATTACAGTGCTTAAAAACTGCCAGTGGAGAATCAACACAGTGCTTAACTTCAGGCTTAAGGCACACAGCAGCTGGATGGCCCAGGCACCTTCTTAACCTCCATGAACCTTAGTGTTCTCCCTTTTAATGTATGCAGGGTACAGCACTTAACCCAGAAGATCTATGAACAGCAAGGAAGGGTGGAAATCAGTAAAATCGGTTTATGGGATGGAGTCTCCCTCTTTACACCTGGAGTAACTCCAGCCTGCTGTGGTCAAGAGAAAGTCAGAGATTTTGTGTAGTGGAAGAAACAGTGGTACTGATTGATACCATGAGAGTAGATCTCAAGAGAGCTGCGCCTCCGCCTACAGCTCTTGGAAAGTGCTCCTGGATCTGGCTGCCATGCTGTGAGGAAAACAAAGTCAATATATAGAAAGGTCTCTACACAAGCCCGCGAAACACTATGCAGAGAGGAGTCAGCGGGCCTTCCTGATGCACCGGCAGCCCAGCCTGGAGCGCACGGAGCAGAACTATACAGCCCCCATCCCGAACTGCACACAACGTCTGTCAAAGCTACAGTGGTCTAGTTTGCCATAGAGGATAGCACTATTGGGCTTAAGAATCCCACATATAGAAAACATATGACAAATGCTGTTATTACATGATTAATTACTTATAATGTTTGAACCAGAAGTTGGAATATTTTTTTATTTTGGAGTATTTGCTTGTACATAATGAAGCATCATGTGAACTCTACCCAAGTCTACACCAAATGGAGCCTGAAGGGAGTTTGCAGACAACTTTTAATACTTTCACAGGGTAAGGAATTTTCTACCAGTGACATGATATTAGAGCTCAGAAATTTTCAAATTTTACAATATTGAGGAACTTGTATTTTCAGATTATGCATAACCTGCGCTATGACCAGTACTACCATTGTACTCTTGTCACAGTTGTCCTTCCTTGTCTACTGCACAGTGATGGACTCATTCCCAGGATTCCAAGCCGATGCCTCAAAACCCCGCACTGGGCCCTCAACAAACCACATTTGTCTCAAGTCAGTCACCTTTAACTTAAAGGAAGCACTTTACGTTGTTTCTTTCCACTGTCAGAATTCCGCCATCACTGCACGTTAGTGGCAGAGCAGGGCAGGAGCAGGGTGCGAAGGGCTGCCGTCCGTGACAGGCGAGACCCCTCAGGAACAGCTCGAGGGCAGGGAGGAGGCACAGCATGAGCACCTTGGGCTTCAACACGATTCACATTCTAGGCTGGATGAAGCAGGACCACTTTTTTTTAAGCTATGCAGAAGAGCAATTTAAAATGTATGGAATCTTGACCCAGAGAGATGCCTCAGCAGTTTAGGTGCTTTCTTGCAAAGCCTAAGGTCTTGGGTTCAATTCCCCAGTACCCATGCCAGACGCAAAGAGTGACGCATGCCTCTGGAGTGCTTTTGCAGCTACAGAAGGCCCTACCATACCCTTTCTCTCTCAGTGTCCAGGTTCATTTATTCTCTTTCCTTGCAAATAAATAAATTTTTTAAAAAATTTAAAAAAACAACTTAAAGGCCAAGTATGGCGGTGCATGCCTTTAATCCCAGCACTCAGGAAGCAGAGGTAGGGGGACTGCCATGAGTTCAAGGGCACCCTGAGACTGTGAGACTACATGGTGAATTTCAGGTCAGCCTGGACTAGAGTGAGACCCTACTTTGAAATGACCCACCCACCCCGCCCCCCCCCCATAAAACTTAAGGGCTCTTTACTCTGGCAAAGATCCATTTTATATTTTCAGAGTGCAACTGAGTGTAGGTAACTGAAATCACAGGAGGTGAGTCCAGGGGAAGGAGGATCTACTTCGCCATTACAGTCATACCATCAGTGGAAAAGACAGGACCATCTTTCTGCAAATATGACTATGTAACTAACATGCAAAATACCAAGAACATTTTAAATTTCTATTCTTTCTGTACAAAATAGATTTCACTGAAAACTACAAATCTTACATTGCTGTGTTTTCTCTGATACTAAGACCAACTATCCAAAAGGATACTTTAAAAGAATTCTGGATTACCATACTGGGAAAATAGAATATCCAGGTTTGAATCAGAAGTTAATGCATTAATTCCTAGAGCATATTTACCTAAATACATGATGAGTTGACCTGTGAAAATATCATTAAACTAATCTGCTGATTTATGCTGATCATAAAACAGACTTGATCTCTACAAGTCTTACATGCTCAGTGGAAGGCCAAGGACCATTTGACATTAGTGAGATGTAAGCAGAGACATGAAAGGTTTATAATATGCAGCACTCTTAATTGAACTGCCATTTTAAACTGGGCTTTCTGAAGACAATTTACTATAACAAGCTTTGACGCATGTCTAGATAAGGTGTCACCCTGGATGTTGGCTTGCCCAGGTCTATTCATTGGGGTCTCTGGTTAAGTCATGCACTTAATAACCCCTGACTTAACTACACTGAAGACATTAAATTTAACCATAATTCTTTTGTTTCCCAGTGGTACTTGAACCACCACTGCAATAATTTTTCAGAGACATTTTTAAAAATACTGGTGTACAGATGGCAGTTGCTATCTACCCATGTCAATATTGTAAGAGCAATGATTATTTCATTCATGTATTGTTATGCCCAAGACTTGCTGGATTTAATTCATACCTTAAGCAGCAAAATCAATTATTACTTCTCTCCTGGAGATATCTGCTATTTTAATAGAAATAAAATGTTCAGCTGGGAGTGGTGGCACACACCTTTAATCCCAGCACTCGGGAGGCAGAGGTAGGAGGATCACCATGAGTTCGAGGCTACCATGAGACTACAGAGTGAATTCCAGGTCAGCCTGAGCTAGAGTGAGACCTTACCTTGAAAAACCAAAAACAAAAACAACAACAAAAAAAAAAAGTGAAAAAAAAGTTCAGAGTATTTAAAAAGAAAATAACTTAAATATTTTAGTTAAACATTAGACTATAGGAAGACTGTGTATTAATCTATTTTTAAATTACTTCTTGTTTAATTATTTCCTGCTTATTTTAGAAGGAATTAAATATTAAAGGGGAGGTTACACTAATTCTCAAAGATGAGCTGTAAACACCACCAGTTAATCTTCCCACGTTTCTGCATATCTTATTCTTGACACAGCCTGCTCACTGTCTAAATGCCTAGCTTGCTTACAAAACGTCAGTTCTCCCTGCTTTCAGAATGGTTTTATACGCATGGAAATTGTGATCAATATATATGGAATGCTGGTGATCTTAAATAAATTCCTTCACTCTATGACTATTTGTTGAGGAGCTGCTGTGACCTAGAAGTACACCATGTAATGGAAAAGGAGGGTGAAAAGTGACCCATGTCCTGCTGGTGAGAATCTATGTTCAAGTGGCTACTGAGATATAAAAACACAAAAGTACAACTTGGTGAGATTCATTTAAATTGGGTCTGGAGTGCATCTGTTCAACTCCATAGGCCTATTAAACAGGGTTAAGAGGTATAACACAGAAACAAAACACACCAGATGAAAGTAACCAGCCTAGGAAACAGAACCCGCAGAAGTAGATCAGTGTGAGATGGTGAAGGACTGTCATACCCGAGTGAAAAGTCATGGTGGGAAAGGGCTGGTAAGGCATCAAGAGCGTGTCGCAGCCAGGCATGCCCACGTCACCACACAGAGGGGACAGAGGTCCAGACCTGCGAGGTGATTCCGTCAGCCAGGAGCTCACGGGCAGGAGATGGGGCTGCAACGGGCTGAACAGACAGACAGGTAACCACCTACCATCAATGTTCTACAAAGTACAGTTTAGTGTCTAGGAACAATTAGGTCTTTAACCAAATCTCACACCTCTGATGAAGCTTTCTCTGATGTTAGATGACAAATGAATGCTGAGTTTTCCTGCCCTGTGCCCTTGACAGAAGATAGTCTACACTTAACAAATGAAGACAGGCAGAGGAGAACGCCAGTCCAGAGAGGACCGCGCCTGAAGCAGAAGCAGACGCTCTGGCAGACTCCAGGCCCTGCAGGAGCGCGGCTTGAAGCCAGCTTAGAGAGCACACTGCCAATGCACTTCTGAAAAGATGGAACTCCACTGCAAAATACCACAGTAATTCACTCATTCCAGGTATGAGTCACCAGATAAGTAATTAGTGTGGTGAAGAAATGTATCCTTTTTCATGATCGAAAATAGAATATGAGCTGAATTTGACCAAACCCAAACACAGAGTGTCAACAGCCAATCAAACAGCACAGCGCCATCTAACATTCTCTTGGCTATTCCTCTGGACAGGAGAGACTTCAGCAACCTCTCAAGAACACGCCCATCATGACTCTATGGAATAGACCGCAGTTTGTTGTATAAAAATGACAAGAGCTGAGCACCACATTTTTCCCATCAAAAGTTTTGTGAAGACTAGAGGTATATTCTGTAAAACACATCATAGAAATCTGTTTTCCAGACAGCTATTTGGTGTCATACATGTGAATATAGTATCACACGGAGAGGGCTGGACTTGACATTGTGAGATCAGTACCCAGGTCTTTGAACAAAATGAAATCCATTTCACAGACAGCTGTCTGTTGTCATACATATATTCATATGGAGCACATGGAGAAGTCTTCAAATGGTATAATATGTTCAGTACTTCTGAATAGAACAAACGTCCAATTTGTGGTTTGTTATATTTCAAACAGACTACAGTTATATTTGTGTTTTATCACTGTTCTTCCCATAACGTAGTTAATATTCACCACAAAGAACAATGAAATATACCTTCATCATGAAAAGATTTTTAGCTGGGCATAGTGGCGCATGACTTTAATCCCAGCAATCAGGAGGCTGAGGTAGGAGGATCACTGTGAGTTCAAGGCCAGCTTGTGACTATAAAGTGAATTCCAGGTCAGCCTAGGCTAGAGAGTAAGACCATACTTAAAAAAAAAAAAAAGACTTTTATATTGAAATATAGAGAAGGGAGAAACTAAACATTGAAAGTACGGTGACATAACTTATTTCAATAAGTGAATAAACGCCTAATCATGGTACTTAAAATGTGGTTCTCAGACTGGCAGCATCAAGCACATCTCAGACCCTTAAAAAGGCAGAATCTCACGTGCTCCACCCCAGAAGTGCTGAGTCAGAGCACACACTCCTAACCCCAACTGCTCTATGCACAAGGCTGACGCATGCACTTCAAACTGGCCAAGCAGGATGGACGGACGGACGGACACACACACACACACACACACACACACACTTTCTATTATTCTTCCTCTGAGTAACACTTCCAGCCCTAACAGCTATTTGAAGATTTGGAATAGAGATCCCAGTTGTTCTACAGTTCATACCTCACAGTCAGTCTCTCTGGTGACACAGTCAGTGTTCAGGGAGCTGCTACAGTCACTAGTGGGTGGAAACACCATCGTTTTACAGTGATTTGGCCTCATTCCATTCAAGCCTCAGGGCAGTACTTACAGGACTTGCCTCTGTCATCCCTCTTGCTCAGTCACTGAGGACTCGCCGCTTCCCTGAAGTCCCAGCCCCGGAACAGTGTGTGCTTTGCACTGTAGTAAATACGAACGGCAGCGAGACCATCGGGCCAGCCCCACACTCGGGTTTGGCCCACCCTGCTCTCCTTGAGAAGGGAACCTCGCCTGGCGGGTGCAGAGGAGGGCTGTGGTCCTTGCTGGCTTCTGACTAGAGGACATGCACAATGGTCCCCTGCCTGCCCTTGGTCACCCGTCTTTACCCTGAGAAAGAGGCGAACATTCTCCTCTCAAGCGTCTCCATCACGCTGTGTAGCTCTGAAATCCCTCAATGCAAGCACTCCATCCACAGCGTCTGAGCTTATCCCTCACATCAGCAAGAAAGAAAAGGGGAAGCACCTGCCAGCGAGAAACGAACGCTGTCTCCTGCAAATGAGCCACCGTCTCCTTCCTCAGACATCACTGTCCCCACTGCTACGCGGCTCCTTCCAACTTACAACCCGCCGCCCCACCAGCACGTGCGCCATGGAGCGCCCAGAGCCTCGGCTGTATGATCCTGTCAGGAGAACCAGCACCACAGGGCTGCAGGGAGGCCGGGGCGCCTGAAGCAGCTGACGAACCCACAGGAGGTGGCATGGCCAGCACGGGAGAGCGAAAGGAAGGGCATGCAGACGCTCTTGGCAGTTAGACTGGATCAATCCATCAATGGAAGTGAACTAAGACCCTGCAACCTGTCTTGCAGAGAAGTGAGACTTTCTATTGAGAAAATCGATGTCCTATACACTGCTAGGGCTACAAACATTAAGTCAAAGAGCCCTGAAGTGTTCAACAACAAAGACAGAAAAAACTGACACAGCACTCCTTTAATTTCACAGATAACAGTACTAGCACAAAATGTGTAATCTATTTGTCACTAAATAATACTTTCATATCACAAAAACAAGGGTAAAGATCTCAGAAAAAAAAATATATCCTTTAAGGTGGACAAGTTTAACTTCAGGAGAGCATCACCAATGCCCATTATAACTCCCCGTTCGAGGCCACAGATGGCTGCGGAGGAGCCCTGCCTGGAGGGCTCCAGTGTCAAGCAGCGCGGGGCTCTGCCCTGCTACCTCCTTCCTCCACATGGCCAAGTCACAGTGGAAGAGTCCAGCTAGGTACACACCATCAACTTTGAAGGAAAAAAATGAAACAAAAATGGCAAACGCAAAACCAAATTAAACACAGCTAGCAAGAAGTTACTATATCTATGAAATATCAGCGTACAGCTGTCAACTGTAAAACGGGCCTGTTATAGTTTGAAGAAAGCTATCGAGGAAAATAACAGAACACCAAAATATGCAGCACATCACTATGAAATGAGGTGAAGACAATAACTTCCACTAAATTCATTGAACTCCTTCAACATTTAACACAAAATACAGAGATATTTTGGATATAAAATTCCAAATTCCAAGTTGTCAATGTATTTAAATTTGTCGACTTTGAATTTTGAATATTCTGTTAAACTTCTTGACAACTGTTACAATACAAAGTGCGAAAAATCATTTTAACAAGGGTCTTATGGGATAACCTTTTACTAGAAGTCAAGCCTGCTTACTGAATAATTTAACTGACTTTCTACACAGCCATACACCACTCAATTATTGCAAAAACATGACTGTGTATTAATCCTGTTGAGTAGTTATATTCCAAAAAGTTAACAAATATTTACCAAAGAATTCTCTTGTACCATTCTCAGAACATTTCAAAATAACAGGGTTGTAGAGATAAATACTATCTTTGAGATCACTTATTTCAATTTTCACATTCATAGAAGAGCTGGAAACTTATAAAGGCTATGCTACACCCAATGCTACTAATCAGTTAAGGAATAGTTTTGAGTCTGAATTCATAGTTGCACTGAAGTGGAGCATTTTTCTATCATTTCCCTTATCATAAATAGGTAGTACTTTCTTGTGGGCTAGCCAATTAATAAACCATGATTCATTTTAAATGCCCAAAGAGCTAATGACCAACACTGCATAAGTATTTGAAAATACACTTAATATAAATGTATGCATCTAGCACAGTCCGATAGAGTCAGCTGCAACTATATGTCCATTAGGAATGTATGCACATGCTCACCAAAAGACATGTACAAGAACGTTCATACCAACATCACTTAACAGAACTGTCGACCAGCAGAACTGATAAACTATGGACGATTTACAAAACCAAAAAGGAGCAAACTGCAACTACAGGCAGCCGCAAAGGAGCCATCTCGTGGTGGTGTAGAGCGATAATGCAAACACAAAAGCATACAGCATGTGTGCACAGACCCCTGTTGAGAGGAAGAGTGGGACAAGAATGAGAGGGAGGGAGAGAGGGAGGAGGAGAAGCAGAGGGAGAAAGAGAGATCTACTGTCCCCGTTCATTGGGTCAGGGAGGAGGAAGTCTCTGCTGCTCTCCCAGCCTTAAGTCCTAGAAACAAAACCTGTGACCTATGGGCACAGTCCTTCCTACTGGCCACTTTTCAATCAAACTTGCCACCTAAATCTATGTACGTAATTGCCATAGTTTCATATTTACCCAAAGTCCCATAAACTGAGACTGAATGCAGGTTGACTGTGGATTTTTTGGCTTGGTTGTTTTTTGTTCTGATACATTGCACATTGGTTATCCTAAGACTATGAGATTGATCATTTTTAAAATTCATCTTTTTTCCATTGATAAAGTCAACTTTTGGATACAAAATAAAATCTGATTTCAATAAAAATTCAGTATTCTGATAAAAATTCTTTCAATGGACTGAGAAGATGGCTCAGTGGTTAAAGGTGCTTCCTTATTGGGTTCACTTCCCCAGTACCCACGTAAAACCAGATGCATAAAGTGGCACATACAGCTGGACCTTGTATGAGGGGGCAAGAGTACTTGCTGTGCCCTTACTCATTTCTTCTCTCTCTGTCTCTTACTCTCTCCCCTCTCCCTCCCTCCATCCTTGCAAATAAAGAAATAAAAATATATTAGAAAACTTTCAAATTAACAATGTTCCCATGTAAAACAAGTAGACAATTTTAGACCTGGTTTAACCTTGTAATTTCATTCAAATTTGCAATCTGATTCAGACTGTGAAGCCACCTGGTTTTTGTGGGTGCACACTCCTCTTCCACAGGCACCCTCTGTTTCTGCACATTTAAGCAGAAGCAATGTTAAACAGACCCCCTCTCCATCAGTGTGTCCTCAATGAAGAGCACGTAGGTTCTTCCTTACTGTCACGGTAGCAGAACTTCAGGCCAATCTCTGAGTTGCTGCCCACAGGTGGTATGTGCAGAGCTGGGCCACACTCAGCTGTTTTGGTCATCCCAACTCTTAACAGGACATGCATTTATCTTTCACAAGAGACTTTCATAAGAAACTACTTTCCAGTAAAATCTTGGCAAATTACAAAGAATTCATTTGTCTAAAATGCTACTTTAAGACTGTTATACTGTGGAAAAAGATGGGATACCCTACTTAAACTTTTTTCCAGAAAATGACTTTTTTTTCAAGTTTTTCAAGGTAGGGTTTCACTCTAGCCCAGGCTGACCTGGAATTCACTCTGTAGTCTCAGGGTGGCCTCAAACTCATGGTGATCCTCCTACCTCTGCCTCCCGAGTGCTGGGATTAAAGGCGTACGCCACCACGCCCAGCTCAGAAAATGACTTTTAAAACAGCACATTTTTCCCACACTGTTATGAATTCTATCATGAGTTACAATGTTAAAGCAAAACGAAACATATTCAACAGATAAATTAGGTTTCTGGCTTTTGTCTCCAAAATAACACAGAATCATACAGGATTCAATAATCATCTATTTCCTTCAATAAGGACTTAGTCTAATCGTACCTAGAGATTTGAAATGTTAACAAACTATAATATAACTGCTTAGAGGACCAAAAGGCAAAACCACAACTTTCTGATCTCCAGTTAACAAACTATTAACAAAAACATCTGACCCTACAGACCACAATAAAAAAGGAAAGACTATCAAAGATCAAGCTCTAAGAGCAGGCAGAATGGAGATTTAAATCTGCCCACCCTCCTGCCATCTGTAGTTAGAAACAGATGTTAAAATTTAGGAGTGGGGGAAGGAAACTTCCTCTTTTGAGTCCCAGAAACTAACCTTCCCCCTCCCCAATCTTAGTGCTTTTGGAGTTTATGCAAACATACTTGATTTGCAATGAAAAAAAGCAGCTAGAGGTTAGCCTCCTAAGTGCCGGACAGTGTGTGTGTGAGACTTCATGGAGGTCCTGATGTTCTAATGGGTTCTCCTTTCTCTTCACAGGAAGGCTGAGGAAATATAAGGGGAAAAACTTACTTACTAGTCTCTTAAGGTCTAACAATATGGCTAGATGGAAAAATAAAGCATAAAGAAATGACAAGAGCAACAAACAGAAATGGAAAAAAAGAGAAAGAAAGTGGAAGAACGGATGATAAATAAGAAAGAACCCACCCTGAGACTACATAGTGAGTCCCATGTCAGCCTGAGCTAGAGTGAAACCCTACCTCAAAAAAAAAAAAAAAAAAAAAAAGAAAGAAAGAAATGAATAAATGAACACCTGTAATTGAAAATCTGAGGGCTGGCTGGAGAGACAGCTTAGTGGTTAAGGCGTTTGCCTGCAAAGCCAAAGGATCCCAGTTTGACTCTTCAGGACCCACATAAGCCAGATGTACAAGGGGGCACATGCATCTGGAGTTTGTCTGCAGTGGCTGAAGGTCCTGGCATGCCCATCCTCTGTCTCTGTCTGTCTGTCTCTCTCTCTCCCTCTTTCTCTCCCCCAAATAAATATATAAAATATATTAAAAACGAAAATCTGAATAAAAAGGAAAAACACAAACATAGGATTGACAAAGTAAGTAAAATAAAGGGCAGAAAAAAGGTACTAGAATATGTTATATAGAAGTTACATGACAGAACATTTAAGCACAGGAAAGCTACTTTTTTAAAAATTTAAACTATCTTTGCATTTCTTCCTACTACAACTAGGGGGCTTGGGTGTCTATAGCTCAGAGGTACAAGGTATGTTTAGCATGTACAAGGTCCCAGGTTCAATCTCTGTCACTAAAAATACAATAAATAAATCAATTTTATAAATAGGCACAATGATACACATGAACTAACCAAAGAGGCGATGAGTCCTATGGAGTTTCTCCAGCATCATTTACGTGGAGATTAGTCCCATTCACAACTGCTGAACAAGCAATACAAAGGTATTTCAAATGAAATACTTTAAGCATTTAGTTTTGAGGTCTGAGGTGGACTTAGCCTGAGAGCACTGTGTACTGGTGTCTATACCATTATCCTTCCCCCAGTACACAAACACACACACAGACACACACACACACACAATTTAGAACAGACTTAAAGGATATTATGATGACAAATCTACTCAAAGAAGATCCTATCAAGACTCCAAAATAAACACAAAATGCACGCTTTTAAAAAATATTATTTATTTATTTGAGAGACATGCCAGGACGTGCCAGGACCTCTTGCTTCTGCAAATGAACTCCAGACACACGGACCACTTTTTGCATCTGGCTTTATGCCGGCCCCTGCGAAAACAAACACAGCCAGCCACACCTTGCAAGCAAGTGCTATTAATGGCTGAGCCATCTCTCCAGCCCTACAACCACATTTAAAAAATGGGATCTACAGAAATCTTGAAACCAGAAACTTTCACCTTACAGTAGCAACTAGTGCCACATATTATCATGTCACATGTATTATTTATGTATGTGTGTGTGTGTACACACACACACACACACACACACACACACACACACACACTTCCAAAGACTTTACTTCTACAAAAGGCCAGAACAGTTCTCAATAATAAAATCCACAGGTGCAGATGAATAACAAAAAAGGCAATTCTGTTAGTGGAATCCCTTTTTATTCCCAAAGGATATTTTCCCTGCAACTTAAGGCCATTCCTGCTCTGTAAGAATAACAATATAATCCATCTCAAGACGCATATGGAATAAATTACACAGTGCCTACAAGCTCCTCCCATGGCTACAACAAGCACAGGGCTTTCTGCTTCTCACCTCCAGCAAGAGGGCTACAGTTCTACCCTAGAATCAAGGCAGTTTCCTGACTTGTTTAGGTCAAGGAGCCCTTAGCAGGTTAAACACAAGTATAGGTTGTTAGGTTCCTGTGTGCCTGTGGGTCTTCTTCCCTGCCCCCAGGAAGCCTTCATCAGTCATGCAAGAATGCCAGGGCACCCTCCCTGAGGAAGAGACAAGGGGAGAAGCTGCAGCCACCAGCTGAGGCCCCAGACACACAAGGAGGCCATGCTAAGCCACTCAGGCACAGCTCAGCATACAGATCCCAGAAAGTATCTGGCAGCCAGAAATTCATGAAAAACACTGAACAAATATTGTTTTAAACAACTACATTCTGTGAATGACCCAGATGCTAAATGCTGGTGTCTCTAAAAGTACCTAGAATAGTCCCCAGCACCTATGATTACTGTAGATCTTTCACCATTTTATTCATAGAATGCAAAAATACACTGGTGAGTCTCACCTGATGATCCTAAGTATCAGAAAACATGGAGGACTTTTTAAAAACTTAGCAACTGTGCTCTACTTCCATTGTTTCTAATTCAGAAACTTTAGGGGGCCACTGAGAAAAAGTTCTTCCAGCAACTTCCCCAGATTGCTGTTTTTTTCTCACGATTCTTCTGATCTGTGGATCACACGATGTAAACCACTGTCCTGCATTCAGAGTCAATATATACCATCCAACCAATGCTTTTCAAACACTGCCTCTGATGATGATCGTGCTAGGCTGAAGTCTACGCGAATACAGCAAAACTATTATGTAAGGAAGGTGCAAGTGCTCTAAGGGCTACAGGCGAACCAAAGTCACCCCTGAGTTTAGGAATAATGAGATGTGGGCAGAAAAATGACAAGTACTTTTCACTCCTCAAACCCCATTTTGTAAAGCCAAAACCAAAACTCTAGCCTAAATCTGGGAAGAACCTTTAGATACATTTCTGAAAGATCTGACTGCTACACAGGTACACACACAGACAACACTTTTTAAACCACATGACTTGAACCAGTTGCAAATCAAACTTCAGAGAGGATTCTCTCTCTTTGAGACTGAAATATCAGTTTATTACTAAAATAACCTGTACAGCACTTTAGAAAACAGCACAAGAAGAAATAGCAGCCATTATTAACAGATAAATGGTTTACAATGTTAATAGCTGGCAAAACACAACTACAGGGGAGCAAAAAGATACTTAATCACTTGTGAAAGTCATAGAAGACAGAAGTTTAATAAGACAAGCATATCAAATTTTAATATTTTAATGTATTAAATATGACTTGAGATGCGTTAGCTACTTAGAGTGCAATGAATTTAAAGGTAAAAATGAGTAATTGTCTAACAATCGGCTAGTCAAATTAGTGACATAACATCTTGATATTAACATAAAGCATCTGTACATGTTTGAACAATTTAAGTTTCTGTTCCCAGGGAACACTGAGGTGCTGGGCCACAGTGCTGCTGTCATGGGAAGAGCTTGGCCCTCCCAGGGACCAGATGGGATCTTAAGCAGGCCTGCCTTTCCACCGCCCACTTTGCCATGAGCAAGCACGGTGACAAGCACCAGTGTTCGTCTCCACTGCCTCATGTCCGACCACACCTTTCGTGTTCGGGCTCTCACTAGCAGGTGGTGCTGGTTCAGGCAGAGGACACATGTCCCATATCCGGTCCTGTCCACTGAACAGTTCCCACTTTGCTCCTTGCGGACAAGAATGTCCCCACAACCTTATGCAAAACTGTTTCTGTGGTAATAATGTATATGATTGTGTAGGAACAATAAGAATGTCTTACAAGACAGTTAAAGTTATCTGACACACAAGAGGTAAAGAACCAGCATTCTCGGCACTGGCAGCTAAAAATGTAAGTTAAAGTTACAAAAATACCAAATACCAAGTTAAAGACCCATCCTAAAAAATAAAAAAAAATCACAGCCAACACCAAGATATGATAAAAAGCAGCCGGGCGTGGTGGTGCACGCCTTTAATCTCAGCACTTGGGAGGCAGAGGTAAGCGGATCACATGAGTTCGAGGCCACCCTGAGATTACATAGGAATTCCAGGTCAGCCTGGGCTAGAGTGAGACCCTACCTCAAAAAAATCAAAAAAAAGATATGATAAAAAGTTAAAATCATAAAGCCACCGCCCATAAACATCATTGATCTATGAAGATGCTTCATGGAGGGGGTGAGTGCTCTTACCCTCTCCATCCCTCAAGGTGCAGCTATTACTGAAGCCACTCAGACAGCACAGTCGTTAGCGGGCTGTACTGTTAAATTTATTGCTCCCTGAAACATGGAGAAGATATATACCCTTATTTAATAATGGAAAAAATTAAGTTAGCAAGAATGTTACTCTATGAAGACATTAATATCATCTGTATATATACTTATATTTTTCCATGCAGTATTCTACTTTACCACAATAGTTAAACTGCTTTGTTTGAGAACAGAACGCTTTGACTGAGGCAGGTCACATTCAAACCTGCAGTGTTGATGAAAATCACATTAGAGGAATCAGTGAAGTCTTTACCCCAGCCGATGCTAATGGGCGCTCCATTGTAAACAGCTCTCAGGCACAGTCATTTATGTATAAATTTTGGTTGCTAGAAGATACTCACTGAGCAAGCAGTAACAGGTAATTTGCTAGCTGCGATTATTGTAATGTGTAATTTTAGTTGTATAATTACCCAAGCAATTTAGAATACACAATTTGTAGAATGACTATGGAACCTCTATTTATTACTGTAAGCATGTATTTGAAAAGAACCGCTCTGAATATATGAATCTTGGGATTTATTTCTCAAGCTCCTACTGATCTATCTTTCTATGATTCTCTCTCTCAATTTCTCCTCCACAACTGCTATCTATATGCTATCAGAGGTGGCTCCTTTCAGTGTCAACGGTACCATAACGTCATTCAGAGGTTTTTTGTTGTTGTTCCCCTGGAGTAGAGCCTCAAGGTTTAGGAAAAGCTCGCTTCACGCATGTTCCTCAGTCTGCAGATCAGGGGCACACCATGGTAGTAGCTGATTTGCATCCCCCTTGGACTTGTGAATTGCTTGGAAGTGATCATTTTACTTATCTGTTCTACTATTCACACTGGAGTCAAGGGGGTATGGTGATACATTCTTAGGGAGAACTGTCAAATAATCTGGAGGTTCACTAATATGTCTAAATGAATAAAGCTAGATATATACTCCTTAAGATACCACAGTGAACTTAAGTTTGCTATGCTACATTCCTACACCAAGTTGCTTCACTGTTAACTTTTTTCACATTACATTACAATGCATTCCAGATAGGATATGACGCACACATAGTGGTTATTTAGCTAAAAGGAGAATTACGCTCATCAAAAGTCTTCTAAATGTTTATGCTTGTCCCCTTTGATCCCCGTTGCTTTCATTCTTGGTTCAAAGAATCTGATTTTCACAAGTGGCAGAGAATACTGGGAAATTCAAGAACCATCAATAAGACAAGAAAAGAAAGTTGACTAATCTGAGAAGAGTCATCTCTAGCACATCTTCAAGGGTCCAGGAAACACGACGGAGGAAGGAGAGGGTTAAAGGAGGGCTGCTTTCACTGCCAGCCTCAGAACCTCCTCCAGGGAGGTATATTTAAACATCGAAGAGGCTCAAAACTCATCAAAGCAGAAAATTAGAAGCTGATGAGAGCTCAACACTAAAGCAGACTTTTAACTCATGCACCATGACTCAGGGAACTCTGCAGAAGAGGGGTAAAAAGAGTGTAAAAGCCAGAGGGTGGGAAAGTTAGTTCTGAGGGACTGGCCCCCCGCCGTCCCCCCCCCCACAGACACCACTGGTACATTCACGACTCCGCAGTGAATACCAGTAACTCCACTAAGGCGGACCCTCTACCAGTAACTCCACTAAGGCTGACCCTCGGTGGAATGGGGTGGGGAGAGGGACATAAGAGTATAACCCATTAGGAATATGGCCAATTTGCAGATTGTTCACATATTAATGTTCTCAATAATTTTTAAGCTTTCCAGTCTACATCAAAACATGCTCCAACTTAAAATATTTAAAATGAGAAGAACTTTACAGAAATAGCCCACATTCCATTATTAGAGCACTTTTCAGGATAATGGTTACAGTAAGTTTCTTGTGTTCACCCAAGAGCCTGTATGCTTTCCTTTGAAGCTACGACTTAATCTCTAGAAAATGAGCAATTTTCAAATGAACTGCACACTTTAGATACCTACCACAAAACTGTGTGTGTGACTGTAATTTTTTCTGAGTTTAAAAACTCAGAAATCTATACACACTTTTAATTATTACTATAATGTGATGTTACATGTAACATATCACGTTTAATACATGAATGAGCTTCTAAAGTCACATGGGCAAACACACTTTCTAGAAAGGTCTTAACAAACTTTAGCAGGGTTTGGGAGTATACCTCGGTGATAAGACAGTTGACATACACACATCCCTGGTGCCACAAAAACAAAAGCAAACAGAAAACCATCATATGCAGCCTGCACATTAAATACAGGACAATGAACCCAGTCCTCAACGGGAAACTGCTCATGTTCTCATACTAACAAAGCACCACTTCCAAAGACAAGATACAAAATGTGTTACTTCATTTGTATGGTTTAATGAACCGATTATGTAAGGCCTCCCGAAAAAGAAAGAAGTGGTATGAGATCTTATCATGTCAGGAAGTGGACAGTCTCTTTAAAGGTCACCAAGACAGGAGGAGAGTCAAGCCCTTGCTGAGCTGTCCCAAACAGCAAAGCCCTGAACTCAGAGCTACCTGGGAAGCAGCGTGAGGCATCAAGCCCCTTCAAATGCAAACTGGAGGGCAGAAACATCCAAAAACAGGATACAGCAAAAAGTGGCTGCAACTCACTTAAAACACTGATTGACAATACGAATGTTTGAAAAAACCGAAGTGTTACTTTACTGGAATTAAGGAAACTCAAGGAGTGTGAGTTGCAGGCATGGTGGCTCCGGCAAAGTGAACACTTAGGAGGCGACATAGGTGACCCGAGTTTAGCCTGATCCTCGGCTACATGCATTGAGAGTTTAAATGACTAAAGAAATGAATGACTTCACTGTGCTTCCAAACTTCCTTAAAAATTAGGGTTTGGAAACTTGGGGGACCCCTCCTGAAGCCCTAAATCCTGCATCACTGCTTTGGAAGTGGAACCTGACAGCCCAATGTCAAGCAGGAAGGGACTGGGGAAGGGTATCACTAGACAGGCAAAATGAGAAGGAAGGAGCCAAACCAGGGCCACGGCTGGAACGCGGCCAGGCCCACTGTAGCACCACAGGGGATACATCCTGGTGCTCTGGGCAGCAAGCCTCTGGAAGGAGCCCGGGCTGACAGAACTGCTCCTGACAGATGCTACAGATCCTAAGGCTGCTTAGTGTGGCTGTTTAAGCTTAGGCAGTAACGGTTTCCTTCACCTGAAATCTTCTAAAACCCAGTAAGATGCCTGGTGTGGTGGTGCACACCTTATCCCAGTGCTCAGGAGGCCTCAGAGGCAGGAGGATCAACATGAGTTCTAGGCCAGCCTGAGACTACACAGTGAATTTCAGTTCAGCCTGGGTTCTAGAGCAAGACCCTACCAAAAAGAAAAAAATAAAAAAAGAAAGAAAGACTAAGAAATGTTATGTTCCATATAAATTTTAAAAGAAAAGCATCAAGGTAATTTGCCAGCAGGCATAATGTCATGCCTGTAAGGTCACCCTTGGAAATGGAAGCAGGAGGTGTAGATGTGAGGCCAGACGGTGCTGGCCACACAGCAAAACACAAGTCTCCAGAAGGAGCTGGGGAGATGGCTGCTTTGGTCAAGTGTTTGCGGCACAAAGAAAAGGACATGAGCTCATATTCCCAGCACCCAAGTAAATGCCGACCAGGCATAGTATTCCATCTGCAATCCCCGTGCTCAGGAGATTCTCTAGAGCAGCCTGGCTAGCTAGACTGGCCCAATCACAGAAGTCCGGGTTCAAGTGTGATTCTGTTTTCAATAAATAAAGTGGAGAGCAATTGAGGAAGACAACTGATGCCAATCTCCAGCAATCTCACACATGTCCACACACATAACAAACATGCAAAAACACATACCATACACACATGCCCCAAAAGGCAACACAATACTTTACTTACATTCTACATGTCTCTCAACTTTTTCTGGTAAGTTTTAAATGTGTGTGAGTGTATGTGTGGGTGTATTTAACTCAAGAAAGAAAATATAATTTAAACATATTTATTTTACCTTTGAAGCTATAAATGACAAAAAGCTAAATTGCTAATTCAATAGTCTTCTTCCCTGCCCAACATATTTTCATAATTATTTGCCCCTCTAATAGCCTGGGTATGAAATTATTTTGCATTCTTAATTTTAAAGAAAGTTGTCCAAGTGTCCATTCACCTGAGACTTCAGTATGGCAAAGCCTAAGATTTCATAATATAAATATCATGTAAGATATTCATATTCATCTATATTCTTAGATTTCTTGGCATTCCCCATGATAACTTGTTCTTATTGTTGTCACTGCTTTGGGATTTCTTTGTTTATCTGATAAAATGGGATTTCCTTAGGTTGCTGAGTCTGATCTCCAACTCACAGGCTGAAGTGATCATCCTATCTCAGCCTCGCTGGTATGTAGTACTACAGGCATGTGTCACCACACCAGGCTTAACAACTGTTTTTAAAGATAACAAAATTTATGACTAAAATATAATCTACAAACCACTAACAATATCATGTATATTTAGACTAAAGTACAGCGAAGAAGACAGCATCATTATAGTATTTCTAAAACATAAGTATTTTTCTTCATTTGATTGTTTATAGAAGCTAGTAATTATTGATAAAATTTCTTGTGATAACTTTTATATCATTTTCAGATAAATATAAAAATAAATTATATCAAAAACCTAACATTGGGCTGGAGACATGGCTTAGCGGTTAAGCGCTTGCCTGTGAAGCCTAAGGACCCCAGTTCGAGGCTCCATTCCCCAGGACCCATGTTAGACAGATGCACAAGGGGGCGCACACATCTGGAGTTCGTCTGCAATTGCTGGAGGCCCTGGCGAGCCCATTCTCTTTCTATCTACCTCTTTCTCTCTCTGTCTGTCACTCTCAAATAAATAAAAAAAAAAAAACCAAAAATTTTTCTTAAAAAACAAACATTGAGGAAAGTATCAAACTAAATTGTAGTTTTTGCAATGTAGACAGAATCAACATTATCTGTCAGTTGCTTACATGAAAACATAAACATTCCACTACTTAGATGGATTCATTTATGAATTCAATTTTCAAAAACTGATAATAATTTGGGACAAAAATGACAGAACAGCGAAAGCACATAGAGATACTGGGAAACAAATGAACAGAAAGATTAAAGTAAACAAATAAATAAATATGTTTAAAAAATCTTCAGAAAAAAAAGCTCTATCGCGGCAGGTGTGGTGGCACACGCCTTTAATCCCAGCACTTGGGAGGCAGAGGTAGGAGGACTGCTGTGAGTTCGAGGCCACCCTGAGACTCCACAGTGAATTCCAGGGCAGCGTGGGCTAGAGTGAGACCCTACCTCGAAAAACCAAAAACAACAACAACAAAAAAATCCTCTCATTTCATTATACTCCTTTTTGTTATAACAATCGGAAGCAGTCAACCCAAGATTTGAAAGTAAGGCTAGAAATTCATTATTGCATTTTTACTGAAAAGCACAAATGAAATCACTATTTAAAATGTACCACCAGTATCCTGACTTGTCAAGAAGCCTAAAAACTGACAGAGGGACCCTTAAAACCATGCAGGATGAAGATTCTGTCTGACAAGTAAGCATGAGCCTGCCAAAAGCACATTCGGAATTTTCCTGTCAGTGAGGCATTCACATAATCTAGTAAGAATAACAAGCAAGAAAGCCGTGGTGGCACATGCCAATAATCCCAGCACCTCTGTACTTAGGAGGTGTCCCCCATAAACTTAGGTATTCTGGATGCTAGGTTCCCAGCTGATGGCAATTGGAAATTAAAGCCTACTGTAGGCAGTGTATTGTTGGGGGCAAGCTTATCGGTGTTGTAGCCAGTGTCCCCATCCCAGTGTTGGGCACACTCTCCTGTTCCTGTTGTCCAACTGATGCTGGCCAGAAGGTGACATCCACCCTCTGCATATGTCATCGTTTTTCCCTGCCATCGTGGGGCTTCCCCTCAAGTCTGTAAGCCAAATTAAACCTTTTTTTTTTTTTTTTTCCCACAAGCTGCTCTTGCTCAGGTGATTTCTGCCAGCAATGTGAACCTGACTGCAACCAGAGGCTTACCCAAGAGGAACACACCAGGCGATCAAGGCCAGCCTAGACTACACAGTAAGTTCAAGACCAGTCTAAGCTACACAGTGAGATTCTGTAGATAGACCAAAAGTTGATGATGACAGATTGATAGAGATGACAGAGGATGGATAGATAGATAAAAGATGATAGATAGAGTGATAGACTGATAGACAGATGATAGATAGGACTGTAGATAGGATGATAGAGGACAGATGATAAGATAGACAGATAGATAGATGGATGATTGATTGATAGATAGATGGATGATAGATAGACAGACAGACAGAAAGAAAGAAAGACAGACAGCAAAAGAATAACCTCATGACCCTAGGATTCATGTTTAGTCCCATGGGTGTAATACTGGTCTGCTTTATGTTCATACTTGTTTATGGTCTTTGGAGTCATAAACCCAGACTGGGAGATAGGAATGTGGACAAATCCCAGGCTGGCTTAGGACACTGCCAGACACTGTTCTTATTGTTTTTCTTTCCAAATCTGGCTGGCTCACTACTTCTCAAACAGATGTGGGCGATGGGGCAAAGGACACAGACACAGTTCAATGGCATGTAGCAAAACAACGAAGCAGTGGCAAACACTCCTGTGTTTTAAGTGTCTGAGGTGGTTTGAGGAGAGAAGAACGTGAGACACTTGGCATCAAGGAGCCAGCCCTCCGGAATCACCAGTGAAGCAACAGAACCGGCCCAAATTCCCAAGAAAACATTTTCATAGACAGAGGAACTTGAAAACTCCCCACTGACTAACAGAACTATGCACTAATGCCCACTACATAGAAAAAGGAAACTCTCAGAAACATGCCTGAAGCTATTTTAAGGTCAGCTACAAATCTGGTAAATTGGGTTTGGTAGGAATTATGCCAGTTTAAAATCAATTGGTTTGGAAATAAACACTGTCAATTCAGAGATATGTCCTATTGCAGAATGCTTTTCCTTCAATTCACCAAATGAATTACTTGTATTTGTAATTAAATTCTACAGCTAAAATAAAACTTTCTTGACCCAAAATCTTAATTTTTCCCTTGTGAAAAATAAAAACATAATTAAAATACTTGGAATTATTCCCTCATGAATTAGATTTACTGAAAGCAGTTAATTTTTATGCTAAGTTCCTAAGAATCACATATAAAAAGACATGCTGTAGTACGCCAACTAACCTAGTTTACAGACAAAATTACATGTGAAGCCAAAGCTAGGAACCACTTAGGAAAAAACAGCAACTCCCTCCCCGCGCCCCCAGAGAGACCTCATTGCTAACCCGAAATTGTTAGGTCACAGGAGCTTGTACTGAACTGCTGAGGTCAAATGCTAGAGAACATAACAAATTCATAAAGATATTTCACAACTACAGAAAGTAACTTATATTTATAAATCAGTTTCTCATATTCATTTCATTGGTAACAAGGAAAGAAGTTTGATTTTTTTAACCTGAAAATCAAATTCCATGAAGAAATCAAACTACATATTAGTGGGGCTTTTGTTTGTTTTTTGCTTTGGTTTTTACTTCTTCATAGGTGTGGACTGTTACTTCCAGGAAATATTGAGGTTGACTGCTGATAAATATTATTCACTAAGTAGTTCATAGGTATACTAAATTTACAGATTCACTAAGTAAGCACATTCTATAACATATAGAGTTTAAAACCCATTATCTTCATTTTTATTATAATATTTTGTTAACAAAGTAATTAGATACCAGAAGAAAAGCATTAGCAATTATGCATCTGATTAAAGATACTTTTTTGTTTATTCTAATCCAAGGGAGTAAAAGGTACTTTTGGTAAACCTTAATTACATCTTTCCCTACTGCTGAATAACACCAAAAAACAGGGCTTCCATTCTAATTTTTGATAAAGGTCCAAGTTGATGAAACTAAACTTTGGAGTCAGAATAAGCACAGATGGATCCGAGGCATAGTTAACAGTTTCCAACGTAAGAAAGTTGAGTGCTGGCACTAATGCTATTGGACAATCACTGCTCTTTGTAGAATGTCCTGGTAGAAACCATGGCTAAAAGGAAGATAGAAACATGATATTGAAAAATCATGTTTTTACCTCTTGGCTTAATGACCTTATGTAAATCACTGGCCCAAGACTATACACGTTTTTCTCACTTCATGAAATCACTATCTCCCTCCCCTTCTTGCATAATTGAAGAAATCTAAATAAGCTCTGGGGCTGATACTATATCACTTCTTAAATATTTTTATTTGAGAGACAGAGAGGTAGATAGAGAAAGAAAGAGAATGGGGGTGGTTGGGTCTCCAGCCAGTAGAAAGAAACTCCATGTGCCACCCTGTGCATCTGGCTTGATGTGGACACCGGAGAATCAAACTTGAGTCCTTTAGCTTTGCCAGCAAGTACCTTAACCACTATGCCATCTCTCCAGCCCAAACCTCTTTAATGTGATTTTATAATAAGAAAGAGGGAATACTCTCAAGATGCTATCTAGCTCTAAAAATCTACAAATAGCCTTATGAAGATTACTTTTAGTTTTTTGTTCATTATTACTAGTTTTTTGTTGTCTTTCTTCCTAAACTTGTTTTTCTTGTTGCAGCTGCTGGTGTTTTCCTATCCTCCAATGCCTTGTGCCTAGTGGTAATACCCACAATACCACTTTGCTAGTAGCACACAGAATAAAAAAGGACTTTGTCATAATAAAGGCATAATTTGGTCACTAACATAGATTGGTGTACATGCTAAAAGACATTACAACTTTTAGCAAAATAAGCTTCTTGAACTCATCCTCTCAACCAACCAACATTTGGCAAATACCTGCTATGCCCCAAGGCTATGGTAGTAACTCAAGATAGAACAGTAAAGAAAATAAAACCTAGACACATCACAGTCAGCATAGTCCCCAGGTGAACAGAAGAGAGATTGGGAAGGGGAGTGATACAGCAGTTCTACCAATGCCATGGCAACGGTTGGCCCCAGAGAACACATCTGAGAGACAAGATCTCAGAACAGACGAGTTACACAGAGGATCACACTCACTTTGGCGCAGAAGACAGCAGACCAAAGGCCAAGAGCTGAAGAAGAGAGAGGAACAGGAATGTGTGAGGTGCAGGAAGAACCCTAGGGCCAGAATCAGGACCACACAGGTGATGCTTAAGAAACAAATCCTACCAAAGACATGGATATTTATTCTTTATCTTTTGTCTTCTATGTAAATTTTCTGTAATATAATATCTAAACTTCTCTAACTACTATTTTAAATAAAACCAAGACCTTAATGTCAGAGTTCTCATTTCTTACTTCAAGGTAGCCAACCTAATCATGTCACTGAAACTGACAGTTTATCAAATTTTGTGTGTATAAAATGTAAATAAAATAATTAGTCCCATTTATATCTCAAGACTATTAAGAAAAATAGAAACAAAGTGCATTTTAAAGGATGAAACACAGACTCAAGTCATACATTAAGTCAAAGACAATATTTAAATTAGTACTGAAACTAACTGCTCAAAACAATATTGAAGAAAGGCGAAGTGTGTCAACCTAACAACACAATGAGATGGTGGCAGATCATTTTCCCTAGAAGAAATATGAAAAATGACTAAGACAAGGTCTGGAAAATTTCTCACCCTACAGTAACACATGTGCATAATGAAGGACCAAGAAGAAGTAACTAGATCAGACAACCTCCAGTGTTGCTCTCCAGGTCTTATCTCTGTTGCCTTGTTTCACACAAGACAATATTTTCAAGGCTGAGAATGACTGATACGGTGATGAAAGAAAATTCACTTTACAGACAAAGTTACCAGTCAACCTAAGTCATTATTGTATACAGCATGGGAGCCTTCTTCCTCACTTTACCACTTTGCAACACAAGTTTTAAGCACAAGTATTTTGAACAAAATTATTAAAAGCCATCATTTATTTTCCTAAATATTTGGAATGTTTAACTATAAAATAAGTCAAAATTACAACTACAAATTCATTTTAACTATCACTTATTATTACTCAATAAAACTGAGGACAAATTTGGACTCTCAGAGTTTTATATTGTTATTATTTTTTTAATTTCATTTTAGAGAGACAGACAGACACAGAGAAAGAAAGTATTAGCATGCCAGGGCCTCAGCCACTGAACTCAAACTCCAGGCGCTTGCGCCACCAAGCCACCAAGTGAGAATGTGCGACCTTGCGCTTGCCTCACCTCTGTGCACCTGGCTTACTATGTGGGATCTGGGTCCTTATGGTTCGCAGACAAGCACCTTAACCGTGAAGCCATCTCTCCAGTCCTGGTCTCTCAAAGTATATAATATAAGGTGAGGACCAAAACCGTACTTACAAACTATCCCAGAAATATCAGAGAACAAGTAACTTAAGGAGAAAGATACACATGTCAGGCAATTCAAAGCTGCTCTGCATATGGGACCAACATTACAATCCCATGGGTATGACACCAAACCTTCAATATGATAAGCACATCAATGATGGTATCTTATAAAGTCATGACTGCTCCCTCCTCTTCCCACCTCTAAGCAACCTGATTATTCCTGCTGCGCTGAAAGGAGGCAGCTCTTCCGTGAAAAGCATCAACCTAATAACCTGCCTGCAAAGCTTTGGAAGTCTGTCCTGTGAGAAAAGACAGTAAGGCAAGTATAGCTGATGGATGGTGCTGAAACCACATCTGTAGTTCAACCACCTAACGACTCCCTTTGTTTTATTATTACTACTATTATCATCATTCTAATTATTCATTTTAATGAAAAAGAAAGACACATTACTTGTTTGTTATGCCCACAATGTTTGTCCCATGACTTGAGAAATCAAGGAGAACCAGAAACTATGAATAGGTTTGGGGGAAAGTGTAAGGAAGCAACCTATGGTTCTCCTGACTGTCCCGAAGCCCAGCCTGGAGCCCAGTCTCTGTGCTGCAACACCGGGCCATTATCTGAAGTGTAGACTTCAGTTATTTCTTATCTGTACTTTTCATCACAAACATTCTAAGGAATGCACCAATTACCAAACTGATCAAGCTTCAATTTATCCTGCACCAAATGTTCATAAGCATACCTCTGATTATGCCCTTTCTCTTAAATTAGTCCTCATGTCCCACCAAACATGATAAAAGTCCTATGGCTCTGATACCTTTATGATGAGGTGTCATATTCACCCAGAACCAAATTTTCTACCCCTCTCCACCACCACACTGTATCTTCTGGCCCAATGACTTATAAAATTAAACTGTCTTCTCTGGGCCTATACAACGTCTGCAACTTGGGAACTCTTCCAAAGTAATCTGAGTTTAATTACAGAGAAAATGTCTTTTATACTCCTGTAGGTACCTACATCTATATTGAACAAATGTTTTAAAAAATTATGCTCTTAAATTGTAGTAATAAAAAGTGAATAAATAAAAGTGTCTATTCCGTTCAAAGTATGGGAAGAAAGACATCAAAAGATTATTAATGCTTTGTTTTAGAATGGCATGTCAATAATAAATTTTATCAGATAAAAGAAGCTTAGAAAAACTGTATAGTGTCATTACTGTTTGTTGGTTTACACTTGTAAAACCATAAAATCAGTAAGTTAACTGACTACATATTTTAAAAATTTGTTAACTACGCCAAAGTCAACTGAAATGAACCTGTTATTCTCATCTAACCACTTAGACAACTATTGACCAGGTTAACTCAGACTTTATACTCTACACATAGTGTCTCATTTCTTCATGGAGAGCAACTGGGTATATTTAATGTGAAAAGCATACTCTGAAACTTTCAAAAACATTTTTTATTTGATAAAGAATATATTTTTAAAATACTAAATGAAGCCGGGCGTGGTGGCGCACGCCTTTAATCCCAGCACGTGGGAGGCAAAAGGAGGAGGATCTCTGAGAGCTCGAGGCCACCCTGAGACTACATAGTTCATTCCAGGTCAGCCGGAGCTGGAGTGAGACCCTCCCTCAAAAACAAACACAAATGCCATAACACATAATATGATGCAGCACACAGGACGAGCAAAGGCACTATGCATCACGATGCTTCAGGGCCGGGCAGTGATTGTGCCTGGGTCACATTCTCGTTGATCTCTTCAGAGCACGGCAGTTCACCAAGGCCATGCTAAATACTTTTATAAGTACTACACCAGAATTTAATCAGCTATCAAGTTTACTTAGCAAAAAAGATAGGCCCAAAGCTATATGGTCTGCCAAAGAATATATATATTTCAATTAACTGGCACGTCTATGAAAACTCCTGAGGATAAGTTCCCAGGGCCCCAGCATATGCCTGAGCCTTGTGCAGAACCAACACCAACATCCATGTTTACTAACTCACCATACGATTAAGAGATTTATCTTAAAACTCACCATACAATTTCCTTTCATTTCTTTTTAAGTAAAAAAAATTCTTTGTTTTCATAAGAAAGCAAATTTATGATTTCTCCATGGCATTTGGGAATCACTGGAATCAATACTCTTGAATTTGGGTCCATTTATATGTAAAATAAGGGTTTCTTGGCCACATTGACTAGAAATCTGCCACAGCTGACCTGGTAACCAAAAGCCTACTCAGTGACTAATAGGAAAGTAGCATGGATACCCTGGGAAAGAGATGAGTCCTATCTCAGATGGGATGGAGCATAACAACATAGGAGTTCATCATGTTGCTCAGAAAAAGCATGTGTAAACTTATAAATTGCTTATAAATGTTTCATTGTAGGGAAGTAGAATCTATTTAACCAATTATAAATTCTAATTTATATTTTTATTTGTAATTCTATTTCATTCATTTGCATTTATAAGAATATATATACATATATACATACATATATATATATATATATATAGTGTGTGCCTACACAGTAGCATGGTTTAAGCTATTTAATAACAAATTACACTACTGACTAACACGTTCAAGTATCCGTCAATGTGAGAGACACTAGAAGTCACTCAAGGAAGGCTGCTGAATGCGAAAGAAAGCAAATGCCTTGGCAGTGCCCTGCCCGCTCCCCATGTGCTGGCTTCTATCTCCCAGGGCTAAGGTCCTATTCTCCTTGTGTCTGGCTCATGAAATCTCTATTTTGGATACTGTGCCTTGGATACCCACTCTAATGATATTCACAGTCAGTTATAGTATCTGTTCAGGCATGTGCATGGCCAAACTAAACAAAATAAAAAGTCAAAGGATAACATTCGAACCTGCTAGATGATGGCGAATAGAATCCATGCACCTCCCATGTAAGTTTTCACAGTCCACTCTGCTATTCCTTATTCCCAAAAATTATATCCACTTTGTTTTGCTTATCAACCTTGGGGTTACATTAAGATGTGACATTTATTGAATCAACATGCAACAGTATCAAAACTTTGCCTCGCAGCACCGTCCACAGCACTGAACAGTGCTCCCCATGCACCGCCCTTGGCGGCCGCTTTCCCACCTCACTGGCGCCAGGACAAGCAAGCAACTGGCTCCCCTCGGCGGGGTTCCCCAGTCCAGCCTCTCCTCAGCCCACTGCCTGCTGACAGGCTGCTTTGTGCTGCTCCCTTTCCCATTTACAGCTCGGAGAAATACTTCTTTATAGCATCCATCCACTGTTAAGTGTGCTGAAATTAAAAGGCTATGCTTGAAATGGCTGAGTGAAATGACCAAGGACAAGAAGTCTAAAATGGTTTCATCTCAGTCCCTTACAAAAGGCCCTAAAACTCAAACATCACCCTGACATTCTTCCTGCTTCTACCAAAAATAGATGGCGAGCTAAAGTTCACAGAAGCAGCTGTTTCTGCCTATGATCAGGGCCACTGAAAAAGCCATGGGAAGGCCACGAAACAGCCGGCTGGCTCCCTGGCCCGACGCCATCTCGCGTGTCCAAGTCCGGAGGCCTTCCTTCCAGGCCACGCAGAGGAAGGGCAGGGAGCTCGCTCCGGAAGGAATCACCAGGGTCTGCATTTGTCCATGATCGCCTCCACTCCCTGGCACTCACCATACACCTCATGTTAGATACACAGACTATTTTTATCATATCAAAGAGAACTTTCAGTATAGGCAATCAGTTTAAGAAACACGCTCATTCTCTTGGCTGACTTCAGAATCAACCTATCGCAAAGGCTCCAGTCCCGGGGCCTCTCCCTCTCTCCCTCTCTCCCTCAGGTGCGCAGGGCCGCCCTCCTAAGGACGCACTTACCCCTCAGGCCTCCCCGCTTAGACTCGGCCATGCACCGTGGTACATACAGGAAGGGGCTTTTCTGACTGGCCTAACACCACTCTGTGTTTCAAGTTGTAGCTAATCTCTTGTGCTGAGCTCTCACTTGGCAGGTCCCCTGAACTCTATTCTACCACCACACAAGGATTCCTTGAGCTCCCATTCTTAGAAATTCTAAATGACTCCCTCCCCCCACGCCACGCCACTCTCCCTTAATCACAGTCCTACTATTGTTTCTTAAGTGCTAGTTCTGGATTCCCCACATATCACATCTCTCCTTAAAAAAAAAAAAAATCAAGATGAGCTTTTTTACATTTCCTGCCATATTGTCACCACTCCCACTATGCTATGTGAGAACTCACAGGTTCTCTGAAACTCCTCCTGGTTCAAATCTGCTCTCCCGTCACCTGTCCCGCGATGCACACAGGTAGCAGGTAAGTGCAGCCTAACCTGATCCTCAATGGCAGTTCTTCTGCAGCCGCACTCCCCAGACTCTAGATTCACAACCCGTGGAACCCACTGGGTGGGCGTCAAGGCGGCCACAATCTGGGCTTCTTCTCGTTCTTCCTAGACCAATGCAGTTGCTTATGAGAAGGGCTAGGTGCTGCAGTCTGCCTTCTTTGCAATGCCATTTTGTGCAGGAGACTTTGTAGGGTGTGGTATTTGAGGAGACTGTTATCTGGGACTCAAATTCAAATGTCAAACACTTCTGCTTGTGCATGTAAAATGGTACTCTGCTCCCCAAGCAAGTTCACAAATATGTACCTGGAACCTTAACCAAATGCTGCACATTTCTGTCACACAAGAGGATTACATACCACAAATACAACCTTAACTCAGGAAAACTGTGAAGTAGTCAGTCTGCCTTTTGTGAATTCTCGTCTCTCTTCTCAGCCTCTGCACTGTTGCCCCTCTTTGTAGTCTATGCCTCTGTGGAAGTGCTTTGTGTTAAAACTGATCTTGAAGTAGGGTTGTGAGGCCTCCGTAGCAGTCCAAGTGCAACGTGGGCAGGAAGCCGACAGCCGTCCACGTTCACCTGGAGAGAGGCGAGGGCGCTCAGGGAGGAGCACCCCCGGCCACCCATGTCCCTCCAGCCACTGGCAGTCTGCCTCCAGAGTCAAACCTTCAGGACATAAAAAGCCCCAAACAAAAGGAAATAACCAAAATACTAACCACAGCATTACTGCAAGGCATTGCCTCTCTTCTACGCTCTCCCCTGGAGCACTCTTCTGTACAGAACTACCACGAAGTGAAATCTCGGCGCTCTTACACACCTTTACTTCACTGCAGCGGCCTCCTTGTTGTTCAAGGAGCTCACAAATAAACAAATAAACTGCTAATGATTTGAGAGTATGGCAAATTAACAACTGCACATTGTTCATGGCCATGTAGAACGGTGCCTCAACTTTAGGAGGACAAGCTCCATTACAATGTTTGAAAGGTGCAGAGTGCTCCACGCCTTGCCGGTAGTGATGACGGGATCTGCCTCTGACCGACTCTTCCTGACTGAAAAACAAGAAGGCATTCATATCAAAAAGGATGGTGTGTGTCACCATCACAGGCTGAGGTGAAGCATTATACAATGCCTGCCCATCCGCAGGCTGACCCTGACCTTCCCACTCATTTTTCATTCCAATCTGAACGGTATCTACAAGACAATTGTGACACAAGATTCCTAAAGTTAAAGACAACTGTATGTATTCAAAACGAGGCTCTTAACAACAAATACAAATACTACTGAAATCTACTGTCAACACCACACAGCTTTTCTAGACGGCTTCATCATCCGACATCTGTTTACGGAGACTCGCCGCTCACTGCATAATTTCTATAGGGCAATGACAGACACTCAAAAGAAAGCCAGAGAAATGAACATACTAACATTATTACATACATAAACTGTTCTCTACTAAGTCATTCATAAAGAAGTAATAAAAGCATGTAGCAATGCCATATAAAACATGATGTCCATTAAAAAGAAATAAAATAACAGACAAGACATGCTGACCTGGAAACACATAAGGTCTCAGTGTGAAATCCAGCAAACTCAGGTTCACCCACTGATGTCGACCTCACTCCCATCACGATTTGAACAGCATTCTGATGGTGCCCTCCACAGTGCAACACAGGGATGGCTGCCATAGCTGCAGAGGAGCCGCAGAGGCGTACACCTTCACCTTATGCATTGGGCTCACCAGGGAACTGAGGAGTCAAGCCTGGGTCCTTGGGCTTCACAAACAAGTGCCTTAACTGCTAAGCCATCCCCTCCAGCCCACAATCCATATTATTTAACTTTCATTATTCTTCCACCAACTTCATCTACCATTCCATCACCTATTCTCTCAAATAATCTTCACTTTAAAGGTAACGTTACTCTCACTTATGTTGTACCTAAATGTCTGGTACTCAATCATGCCACTGACCAATACTTTCCTAAATTCTGTCAACCAGTCAACAGGGTGTATATCACAGTCACCCACTTTGAAGGAAGGGCATTGAGATTATGAGATTTAGGTAGTTTATATAAATTACAGAGTGAGTAACTCAGAGAGAGACAGACAGAGCTTGGATGTAGATCTAGGTGAATAAAATGGTATCCAAAGTGAGTGGATAGGAGGGAAACCTAAAACTGAGACAACAGGAGAATGCCTGGCATAAGAAAACAATCCCACAGAGACTGTGTGTGAGCAGGTATTATGGGTACAAGGAGATGTGAGAGGTGTGCCCAGGCGGAGACTGCTTAGAATAATGATAGGAACAGCGAGAAAACTGCGGAAAGCAGTTTCCTGCAAACGCTGTAGAGTGGGGACTGACAGCTACAAGAATGTGCCTGCTAAGGAAATCAACAGCTGGTGAAAGCTGTGACAGGAAAATGAACACAAGAGCAAGAGCACACAAGTGACTTGAGTATGTCAAGTAAATCCCAGTACTGCCCCAGGATCAGGAGACAGGAGTGGTGGTGTGAAAGACTTTCCATATGACATGGAAGGAACTGTTTCCTCTATTTTTTCATTCATGCATAAAAGGGGTTTTAAAACGTTAATGGATCACAGGCAAGGAAAACCAAGACCGCATGTGCTCATTTCCCAGTCTTCTTTAAGAGGAAAGTCGTTGGTGTCTGTAGGCAGTCAGAGGTGCCCATACAGAATGTGATAGAATTTGGCACACTACAAATTTCCAGCTTGCGGAGGATGCAAAAAGAAAGATAGCTCCTGTCCCTGGAACATAAAGTGGTCCTTCTTTCAATTTTCCCACCTAGAATGTGAGCATCACAGTTTAGAAGGCTGCTGCCAAGGGCAGCCTTTTGGTCTCTGGTATCATGAAACAATGAAAGAACGTGAGACTAAACCCTGATGCGCAATGGAGCTACATTTCATCCAGTGCCATGACGTAAGTTTCTTTTGCACTGAAAATAACAAACTAAAGAATGCTTTCTGAAAATCTCTCATTCATCATTATGAAACCTTTTTGTTCCTAGTACTCCTCTCCCACACGGAAGTCACTTCCCATAACATTCACAATTTCTCATAAGTGGTATTACTTACTTTAAAAGGTTACAAAGCACAGGGCATTTTTCCATCCATTATAACATAAGCCCACAAACTCCCCAAGCAGCTAACTGGATTTCATGTCACCCGCGTGAACGTGAAGAAGCAACACCAGGCACCTGGTCTCTTAAGACCCACGAGCCCACTGAGCTAGACTTACTCCAGCAGTACCAGGGCTTACTGCCTAACAGCATTTGCCTGCAAAGCCAAAGGACCCAGGTTCGATTCTCCAGGACACACGTAAACCAGATGTGCAGGGAGGCGCATAGGTCTGGAGTTCGTTTGCAGTGGATGGAAGCCCTGGTGTGCCTATTCACTTGCTCGCTCACTCTCTCTCTTTCTCTCTCTGCCTCTTTCCCTCTCCCAAATAAATAAAAAATACATAAAAATAAAAGAATTCAGTACTTGTCTTTGGTTAAGAAATGCACAGTTGGGCTGGAGAGATGGCTTAGCGGTTAAGCACTTGCCTGTGAAGCCTAAGGACCCCGGTTCGAGGCTCAATTCCCCAGGACCCACGTTAGCCAGATGCACAATGGGGCGCACGCATATGGAGTTCGTTTGCAGTGGCTGGAGGCCATGGCGCCCCCATTCTCTCTCTCTATCTGCCTCTTTCTCTCTGTCACTCTCAAATAAATAAATAAAAATATTTTTAAAAAAAAGAAAAGAAATGCACAGTTGATAAAGCTTTATATTTCATATGACAATAGCTGTGCATATTATTTATAATTTTAAATTTAAACCTCAAAAACTACAACAGAAATGGTGGGCACTACCAACGTGGGAATAAAGTTAGCATCCAGTTTTTGCTGTCTGTGACAACAGAGTGGTGGCTGCTGACACTGATGTCAATTTCCTTTTTGCTTAGGCCGGCACTTCCAGTCTACAAGTCAGCATGCTGCCTCTCCCTTCACGAACTGCCATCCCGAAAGCCTGCCCCCCCCCACTTCAGAGACGCCTTCTGAGATAAGCAGAAGCCCATGGCCTCCCTGAAAAGCCCGAGCTAGAAGCTCACAGTTAACTCTACTCCATCCAATAGGTCAAGGCTTACTCAAAGGGCCGCACCAGGTCCACATGAGCCTGGGAAATACTGTATGTACTGTGGGTGGAGAAAAGTTGGAGATGAGCTTATGGAAGTAAATATATAAAGGGAATTTTGGAAGTAATTACTATCCTGTAATACAGGTGCCAATGAAAACTGCAAAATGATTTCCATTCTATATTAAATAATGTTTTGCTGAATGAAGCCAAGAGGAAATAAGGTTAATTCACTTATATCTGTAAAATATACCTGTCTCTAAAGTATTTTCCAATGAGTAAGTTAATGTATTACTTAGTCTAACTTTTAAGGTCACACTGTTAAGCAGTAAACACACATATTTCAGACACAAAGCTATAGTTGGGTGTCAAAGGAAGGCACACAGCCTCCTCTGTAATCAGGAACTGGGTCTTTAAGCGGCTTAGTGTGAAACAAAGTACCTACTACCGCCACAGCTAAGGAGTGCTGGGTTCAGCGTAGACCGTGTCCCCAAGGCCCACTGAGATCAAAGGCTGGATCACAGGATGGTGGTAGGTGACAGAGGACTGGAACTAGTGGAAGACCTGGTCACATGAGCGCTCCTGAGCACTCACGAGAGGACTGTGACAGGGCAGAAGGCCTGGTACTGCCACTTCTTTCCTTCTGTTCCTGTTGGCAGTTGCGCAAACAGTGACACAGGCTTACATCACTACTGCTCACCACGAAGTCCTTACCAGAACTGTGCGAATCCCACAGCTGTAAGCTAAGATAACGTTTTCTCTTACAGTTAACTAGCTAGGGTGTTCACTACATTGATGAAAAGCTAGCGCAAGGAACGAATACATTTCAACAGAAAGATGGCACACTCTATTATCTGAATCCGTTCCCTCATTAAGGTATACCAAGTATAAAGCTGAACATGACACACAAAATTCTAAAACAGTAGCACCAAACTGCAAAATGACTAAAACAACTGATGAGACACACTGCAGACAAGTTCTAACTGCAAACTCTTGTTATTTACATAACCAAGAGAAGAAAAAAAGAAAATAATATCCCCATTTCCTTCACTGCTGAGATATCCAACCCACAGAACCACAACTAAGCATGGTTTCCATAATTCTGTTAGCTGAGTTCTTGCTACTGAAACAGTAGTTTGCGTATTAGTTCCAATATATTTCCCTACAAGAAGCTGTCCCGGATTCCCAGGTGGGCTCACATGTTCTCATGTATGAGGCCTGAGGACCCTGCGCTTAGCTTCAGCTTCCATGCCATCCCCTGCAGAGCACTGACAGATTCAAAAAGCTCAAATTCTAGCACCTGACTTCTCAGAAAAGGCTTCAAGAAAAGAACACCAGGTCTACATGCTCAGTGGCAAGCTGCTTTCTGAGTATGCAAGAGTAACTAACACAGCACCTCTGGACAGCAAAACATACCAATAGACCAAATGGCCACTGACGGGCAATGTAAGGGGAACGAGGAAGCACTCGTCACAAACCCCACACTAACTGACAACTGACGTGACGGTGCACTCAAGGAGGACCAGCCAAGGAGGTGGCATGGCCTCCCAGGTTTTGCTTCACCCATGAAAACATGAATAGTACAAGGAGAAACTGTTCAGGAAGAAGAGGCAATTGAAAAGGCAGCAAGTTGAATGAAATCAAACAAGTAAGGATCAACTTGAAGTTTAAGAGTAAACAAGAATATAATAAGTGGCATACTTGTTTTACCTCAGGAAACCAAATAATATAATGGTAACAGCACAGTGAAACGAATGACCAGTTGAGGAAGAAACACGTTCAAAATGCACTTGGTAATATACCATAATAAAATTGTTACACTGAACTGACGTGATTATACTCATTGAAGCAAAGACAGCAATCATGTCAAGAAATTACAAGGGGTGTCTGGACAGTACTCAATGGTTCATGAGAAGAGATGCACACTCAAGATCCCTCTTCATGCCATACACAGCATTCATAGTATGTTCATTAATGTGGAGTTATGAGGAAGATACTTCCAAATAACACCATTGTTGTTGAGATTTTGTAATTTTATTTAAAAAGCAACATGGATACATCTGGTTCCAATTTCATATTTCTAACCCAAACTTTCGAATATGTTAATTCTGAATAATATATAACAAACAATTAAATAGATAAGAAAGTGGTTTCACTTATAATTCCGATGTTTTGTTTCTATTACAAACAGTGATTCCAGACAGTGGTTCTCACTACGGGTCAACAGACAAAGTTATACATGTGACTACATGGCCCTTCTCGCCCTCTGTAGAGCGCCACGTGAAAATATAATCTCCAGCTGAGGCACTGAAATATTTCTGCACCATGCCAGATTGGCAAGCCTGATATAACTAACTGAATTCCCCTGCCTTGGACTGTTTTCTCTTCAACCCATGGAAAAGAAAGCGAACAGAGCAAAACAATCCACTCTCTCTGGCCGTGGTCTGAGGTGGCTCTTCTCCACCACAGTCCACAGAGATGCTGAGCTCTTCCCAGAAGCAGTGTGGGGAAGAAGGTGGATGGGGTCACCAGGGCTGTTCATTCATGGGACTAATGGGGTGAGTCCGGGTGCCTGTAGGAGGCCCCTACTTACTGCAATAGTGACTTGTCACAGAGCAAGTTCCAATTCCTTCAGTTTCTCCGGCTTCCTCTCTCACCAGTCATCTGCCTGCTCTTCCCTTTTCTCCATGTATGCAACACCATAAGGGCTCAACACAGCCAAGTAGAGGCAGAAACTAAGCCTCTTTTTAAAATCACCTGGTCTTGGGTACTCTATTATAGCAACCAAAACGGACCTAACATAGCATTACAGGTTTAATAGTGTTCTATTATAAATGTGTAGATAGAGCTGGAGAGAAGGCTTAGCAGTTAAGGCGCTTGTGTGAAAAGCCTAAGGACCCATGTTCAACTCTCCAGATCCCATGTTAAGCCAGATGCACAAAGGTAAGGCAAGTGCAATGTCGCACAGGTCCACTAGGTGGCAGAAGCATCTGGAGTTTGATTACGGTGGCTGAGGCTGTGGCACGCCAATTGTCTCTCTCCCACTAAAATTAAAACAAATGTGTACCTACATATTGTTTGTCCACAAATATTTTACTAATGCCTTCCAAAATATTTAATAATGTCCCTAGACTTCCGGCCAAGATGGCGACCGTCTAGCTGCGCTGCAAATCCCGGGGAAAGAAAGATTGATGTAGATCCTAAGGAGAGAGCCACCCCATCATACCTCAAAAGGGCCCCAGCTGAAACAGAAAAATTGGAGAAACAAGCAAGGGGGCTGTTTTCCTGATGAACTGGATACCAGCACAAGGGGGAAGGAGATCAGCACAGAGAAAAATCAACTCCTACCAAATCAGAGAGCCAGAGCCTCAGAGGCCCCCCAACACCTCATCACTGAAGCAGATCAAAAATGAACCCAACATGGCTCAAGGAAATTTTGCGGAAGAGGGGGCGGAAAGAACGTCAGAGCCACATGTTGGGTCATGATATGCAGAGACATTTAGCTTACCCATAACTGTGGGCTAACTCCACAATGCATGACCCGCATACCTCAACAAGGAGGGGCCAAGGGGAGGGGGTAGGTCACGGATGAGCCTAATAATGGTACCAAACTGACTGTACTTGCTGAATACAAAACTGACTAATAAAGAAAAAAAAAATAATGTCCCTAAAATGACACAGCTTAGGGTATTATATGCCCATTCCTCCTTCCTTGAACACATTTATGACACAGCACCTATTATGTACAAAAAATGGAGTAGATTTAGGGCAGGGGAGTAAAAAAACATTAAAAGTATCATAGATTCTAGAAGGAAAACAGAGAACATGAGAGAAAATTGTGGTAGAAAATTCAAAATGATCTGTCATGAAAAGCCCATCTGTGGAACTGACATTTAGGTTAAAATCTGCAGAATGAGCAGGAGTTAGGTAGCTGCAGAAAGATTCAGGCATGTGAAGCTGCAGGGGTTGGCCTGGAAAGCTGACACACTCACAGGGGTGAGGAGATGCAGGGGGACGGACTGGAGAGCTGACATATTGACTGAGGAGCTACAACATGAAGACCTGAAACGTCTTCAGATGTGGACAGAATGGTGGTTAGGGAGTAACATTCATGATGAACTTCTCAGGTAAACTAACCTAACTTTCTGACTGTGTGTGTCTCCAGGGAGTTTTCATTTATTCAGCCATGTGATCCTGAATCTTAAGTAATGAGACTGGCTTTAGAAGAAGCAAATAATACAACTGATTATGTGCTAAGTTTCTATATCTCATTTGGAATGATTTTTCTAGAGATCATTCAAACTCTTGCCTGAAGCTAGTCAATGAAAACAAACCAACTATCTTTTTTCAGAGATAGCCTTATTCATTTCTACAACTGGTTAAAGCAAAAGACAACATTTAAAAGACCAAAAGTAATAACACTTTTAAAATGCATTTGACACTCAAAGCAAAGGAATATTTTCTTTCTGCTTATAATTGGTTTCATTTTTGAATGAGAAATGTTGAAATTTATTTTATTATTTAATAAAACTGTATTGAATTAAATTGAAGTCTGATCTTTAAAAAGACTCATTCATTCTTCATTATCACCATGTTTCAAATAATTTTATTACTCATGAATATACTTCTTTTTATATCAGTTAATATCAATACACTTTGACATGTTTTTAAAATCTTGGAGCAGTATATTTTAAAATAAAAATTCTCCACCTAGTATCCTCTAGGACATTTAAGAGTCACATATAGAACAGTATCCCAAAAGAATAAGAGCACCTAAATAAAGCCTTCAAAGATACTGAAAAAAATGAAAGTGACTATTTTTCTAGATTATAAGAATGACAAATTCAAAATTCTAATAAAGCGCACCAAATCTGGCCCTCTCTGATGAATGTTTTTATGTAACAACAAAAGAGAATATTGTGTGTGTGCGCTTAAAGAATATATCAATAAAAATTAGCCAGGGAATGGGAAGAAAAAGTGAAGATGATGGCAATCAAGGGTGTACTGGACAAAGGATATAACAATTTCAGTAACACAAAGGAACAGTTTCAAATCACACACTTTATAGTATAGCGACTAAAGGTAGAATTCTGGCACATTTTAAACTTACTAGGAATATATCTTTTAATTGTTCTCACCTCAAAAAGACAGTCAAATGAAGTAAAAGGTATGCTACTTAATTTGATTCGGCAAGTAATACATAGAATTGTCAACTTAAAAAAACACAGCAGGAAGCTGAAAATCAAACACAGAAACCTCCTTATTGTATGTAAAAATTAGTTCAAGAGTCAAAAACCAAACATAAAGACTACATTTAACTCTGGTAAGAAAAGCACAGTTTGCACAGGGCAGATCCAACTAAATGGGAGCTTTAGAACTCTATACTTCTTGTAGCCTTTGGCTTTACTGGAGAAAATACTCCTTCCCTTCTTCTCTCCTCCCGCCCACCCTTTTGCCCACCTACCTTCCTCTCTCCCTGCTTTCCGCCCTTCTTTTAGGGCTAAGACATCTATGTAACCTACACTGGCCTTAAACTTGAAACCATCCTGGTTCAGCCTCTAGAACAGTGTGATTACATTCATAAACTACCCTCATCATCAAATAACCAAATTATTAAAATTCCTACTAGAGTTCTCACTCATAATCCACTAACAAATAAATAATCACGCAACACACAGCACAGTCAGGTTAGTCACACAGACCATTTCCATGAGGGTATGAAGGAGCTGAAAAAGAAGGGGCCTCACCTAGTAATGTTCCATCAGTGAAACACTCATAGGTCATGGTAATGCCACGGTTAAAAAACAAAACACTGTGCTTGCTGCAGGAGACGTTAAGACTAGTGCACAACTGTGTACAGCATTTTCAGTAGCTATCAGCATTTTCAGTAGATAAGACTTGATGCTGATGAGAAATGACTGTGTCTTGTTTCTGTTTTTACTACATTATGCTTTTATAATGATGTTAGATAGTGTTGAGATTTTAGATAAATGGTTTTTAATTTATAAAAAATAAAGTTTATAGAGAGGTATGGTGCCGCACACCTTTAATCCCAACACTCATGAGGACAAGGTAGGAAGATTATTGTGAATTCGAGGCTACCCTGAGACTACATAGTGAATTCCAGGTTGTCCTGAGCTAGAGTGAGACCCTACCTCAAAAAAAGAAAAAAAAAAAAAGCTCTATTGCAAAACCATATGCCTGGTACAGCAGCAAGAATGTGCCCTCATGCTTATCAGGTCTCTACTGTATCAACTGCCCAGTCACATTAAGTGACTGACTGATCCCACTGGCCTTGTGAGAGAATAATATATGATATTCAGACAATGGCAAAACCTCACATGGCAATGTTTTCATAATGTATCTCCATCATTAAATAATGTATGCTTATATGCAATAGGAAAATAAGTATGTAATATTGATATACTGTATTGACAACAAATTTTAGCACAGAATTTACTATTAGTCCACACCCAAAATGAAAAACATACATATTCCTATGTAAGCATACATTTATAAATGCACAAGTCTTACTGTGGTGTTATTATTCCTAAGTTCACACCAATTAAAAAGTTAGTTTTCAACTACAACTTTATGACGGTTGCATCACGATACTCTATTTTTTATAAAAATTGTCATCTTGAATAGGAAAAATAATAATGAATAGGACCTTTCATGGAAAGCTTTTCTTGCTCACCAATAAATGACAGGAAATTGCCGGGCCCAAGCTGATGGGTGCACAGAGCAGTAACCTGTTGCAGCTGAAGGACAGTCAGCTTTTCACAGATGACTTCTTAACCCCATGAACTATCTGCCCAGATGCTTTTCCAGATGTTCATTTTAATATATATATATATATATATATATATATATATATATATATATATATATATTTGTTTGCAAGCAGAGAGAAAGAGCGAGAAAAGAGACAGACAGACAGAATGGGAGCACCAGGGCCTCCAGCTGCTTCAACAAACTCTAGATATATGTGCCACTTTGTACATCTGGCTTTATGTAGGTAGTGGGGAACAGAACCCATATTTCTAGGCTTTGCAAGCAAGTGCACTAAGCACTGAGAAATCTCTCCAGCCCAAGATTATTCATTTCTAATTGTAAAAAACAACTGCTTTTCCAAAATCTTTCTAATCATTGTGCCAGTGAAAGGAAACATATAGTTCTACAAAGAATAATCTGAAAGGGCTTTAATATATTTTATTTTCCTGTACCACTAATATTATGATCAACAGCTTCAATTTGTAAACACTAACATTAACACAAAGTCCCCCACAAATCCTGTAAAGTAAATTCTGAATGATCTGTAACTGCTGTTTCACAGTCAAAAAAAGCATGAGGTAAGCTTTGGGAAATTAGAAATATTCATCTTAAAAGAAAATGAAATAAGTTGAGTAGGAAGTAGATCGTGAGATCTCAGGAGGATATTTGAAGTTCAACAGTTGATTCTAGACCCCAAGTAAACAATTAAAACAGCACTATTTAAAATTAGATAGAAAAACAGTTTTCCTTTAAGGTTTGCTAAGACTCAGTGAAATGTTCCCACTCATAAAAATACACCCCATCAGGTCCTGATCACGACCACAGCTTGCTCATCTTTAAATGCTTGGGGTGCACTCTCCACTTGTGCCCAAGCTTCAGTGGCCTGCAGTGAGCTGGAAACTTCCTGAAATAACACTGAATTAAAATTCTTGAGTATACTTTGAGATTGTTCTGCAACCAGTGAAGCACTGACCCTACCTTGGTCACCTTGTCACAATGTCTAGTACTAAAAACACTAAACACAAAAAATTTTAGTTATGTAGTTCCTGTTAGGTTAGGGCCACATGCATGAAACTTTTTAATGAATGCATACACAGGGCAATTAAACTTGCTGCTAAAATACCACACATATAGCAGAGGAAGCAAAACAGGATGTCATCTGTGTAGGCAGAAACCTACACTGCTACTGTGACCTTGAACAGGAGAGTGACCTTGGGTGACCAGCAGTAAACAGTTTTCCTCCTGCACCTCATCTAGAAGCTTTGCTTCCCAAGCCTGACATTCTTGGCAAATATGGGAGGACCACAGGGTTACCCCATGTGCTGGGGTGCCAATTCTCTAGGGAAATAGAAAAGCCAGACAGACCTGCCCAGATACTTTCTATTTACTAACAGCTTCTCCATCAAGCCCCGGACTCCCTCTCTCTCTTTCAGATAGAGCTACCACTGACATCCTCACACTATACCCAAACAATGTGGGGCGATTATCTGTGCCTAAAACTGCCTTCTTGCAAATGAAACGTGGTCCCCAACTAGCCATAATAAGCACAATCAATCCTCCATGTTACAAGAACTATCCACATACACTGAAAAGGGCAACTGACGTAGGTTCTCCAGACAGTTTGGGGAAATACCATGAGCATGTCATAGAGGCAATAATGAAACAAGAAAAAAGGCCAAGTGCTGACCTCCAAGGTTATAAGAAGAGAAACACAATTTATCTTAGGGGGAAGTTTCACTGTCCAAAACTGGCTGGAGAAACAGGCCACATGCAGCTATTTCTTTATATGAAAGGGTCCCGGTGAAACTTCAAGGTGAGATCCGATCCCCACTGGCTAATGTACACAGACACATGCAGCCTCCCTCCCTGGCACAGTGAGGCAAAGCAAACTGCTGGCAGGGCGGGCAGTGGGGCGGGGGCACTCTGATAACACCGCCTGAGAACACACAAGCCTCTTTGTGGGCAAGTGTTACAAGTTATAGTCTGATGTAAGGAAACAGTGATCGCTGTCTCTAACAGCCCTGTCCACATAGTCACAATGTCTCAGAAGTGTCTCAGAGCTGATTTGCTCATATAAAAAAGAAAAGAATAAAAGCAGTGTGTTTTAGCAAGAATACTAGGATATCTCCAAAAGTGTGATGGCAGCTAAGCACATCAAGAAAACCCTAACTGAAATTAAAAAGCAATTTTCAAGTTTGCAAATCCTACGCATCAAGGAACTCCGTCAACAAAACCACAAGCCAGGTCCCAGAACAAGACGCCTTTTATTTGTGCACGTGTGTTTATGTCCTCCCTCAAGAGCCGTGGCCCACCATCTGCTGCTTCAGCGAGCTGTAAAGGAGGATGAAGTACTTTTGTCAATAAAACAGACCAAAAGAAACTGGACTATTCATGTCGAAAGCGCTGATTTGTGGAGGAGTCCCCAGTTGCTGAAAAGTCTGATATATTTGAAGCCATGAATGCAACATAGCACAGAAACAAAAAGTCTTTGAAGAAATGTTAAAATAAGACGAAGAGGAAGTGAAAACACTCACGGGCATCCAGACAGACAACTACTAAGTCAATAGGAGAGCCGTGAAATATGCTCCCTGCTTTGTGTCCTTTGCAAGAGTACAGCCAAAGCTGGGGGCTACAGGGACTTCTAACGGTACTGTGGGAGCTCCAAGGACAGCCTGTTACGGGAAAACTTCCAAACTCTGGTCATGTCATAGCCTTTGTCCTGTGAATATCACTCTACTAAAGATGTATCCACATAATTAAAAGTTGCCTTACAATATAATTGCTCTATAATAAATGACAATGGAATCACTGTATTTATGCATACTTTTTTCCACATAGAATCACTGGCACTCATTGGTAAACTTCAAGAAGGTGATGTTCAGATTACCTAAAAATTCTAAAAGGCAGCCTTCAGGCTCTTTCCCAACATTCAGTGAACAACTCTATTTCTGCCCCTTTCCAAGCCCTAGGCACTCTTCACCTAGGAAGAAATCAAGATTTCCAAATAATCATATGGTTAGTGGTAGAAATAATTATTGTGGGAAGTATTTTGCAAGCATAAAATAGTTTTGGAACACTGTGGAAGATACATAGAAGTGATTTTTCCCTTTAAAATGTTTAACACATCAAAATTGACGTAAATGATCACCACTTAACAATGGTAGCAATATTTTATTACATAAAGTTATTAACAATGACAGCAATATTTTATAACATATAGTTAACCATTACAGGTAAAGGTCTTGATAAATACGATAGTCAGAAGAAAAATAAATTTGTGTTGCGTTAGCATGGATGGGATGGAAGCTTTAGTTCTACCAGTAACAGGAAGGATAATTTGCTCAGAGGGAAGAAATAGCAGTAAGACAGAATAAAAGACAGGCATGCAAAGGTGAATTCTGTATCTTACGAGTAGACTAATCTATAATTTACAGCAAATAAATAAAAGCTTGAATCCCTCTTTTCCAGCCAAACTGCCTTATAAGTCTTACTTACCTTACCCTGCCTGGGAGCTTTGGATCCATAGAAGGGGACTGGCCAGAGCTTAGTAAGGAGAAAACAGCTGCACACACATGCATGCAAGACTCTGTCCCAACCTAAGCCAACGCAATACTCCTTAGACACTTTATAATTTAAGAGGACTTCACTAGCAGAGATTCTAAGAACAGGCAGAGTAACATAGAAAGGTTCCTTTTAGAAACATGAAATGCTCACATCTCAACTGATAAATTGAGAATAGGGTGGTAGGTGGTTTATAAGGATCTGTACTTAATCACTGGGTGATTAGAGTGTATCTGAGTCATGGACACATAGGGTAGGCACTAAATTAAATACCTGTTGATGCAATTACTTTAAAAAAAAAACGGGGGCTCATGTGACAGTACAGGTTAAAAGTACTTGTTCTGCAAGCCTGCCCACCCAAAGCCATGTCTAATACAGTGCATTGTAAAGCCAGGAGAATTTCGAAATTCACTAGCCAAGTAGACTAGTGGCAAAAAGAAAAGAAAAAAAAAAAAAGAAAAATGAAACTAAAACTAAACTAGAAGAGGCCTAAATTTATCGTTTTATAAAAACCATTACACACATCAAATTCCTGACACAAAACAAGAAACTGTCCAACAATCACTTACCCCTACTGATTGCATGTTACTGTCTTATAGACATCACAATGGTCACCAACTACTCAAAGAATCATTGGTGGACCGAGGAGAGTAAATAAAGCAGAAAAAAGAAGAAGAGTATTTAAGTTTCTAAGACTGCTCTAGAAAGTTCTAACAATGATGCAAGAGTTGGCAGCTTTTTAGTAAGGATCTAGTCAGTCCTTGGAGCTCTGCAGATCAAAGTCTCGGTGGCAGCTACTTAATCCCTGTCATTACAGCCACAGACATAAAGTACGCGAGCTGCCCTGCACTGTGCCACTGAATGACAGCTTGCACACAGCAGAGCACAATGGATCTGAACTTCAGGCTACAGCTTACTATAGGTCCTGATATAGTATGTGTGTGGGGAGGGTGGGGGCAGTGAGACTTTACTTACTTATGAAACAAATTTTGTATAAAAGCACTGGCAGGGCTGCAGAGATGGCTCAGTGCTTAAGGCACTTGCCTGCAAAGTCTGAGGGCCTGAGTTTGATTCCCCAGTGCCCACAAATAAAGCCAGATGCACAAGGTAATGCATGAATCTGGTGCTTGTTTGAGGTGGCTAGACCTCTGGTATGTCCATTCTTTATCTCCTCTCTCTCTCTCTCTCTCTCTCTCTCTCTCTCTCTCTCTCTAAAATAAACAAATATTTTCCAAAACTAAAAAAGCACTTGCAAAGAGAATAAACTGAAATTAGAGTTATACATGGATGAAAATCACACATGTTGTAAGGAGAACTTTATTTGTTAAGACGTATCAATATAATCAGATAAATGAAACTCAGCTGACCAGTACGAAGAGTAAATGTGATGGCTCTGTATGTTATTATAATAGAAAACCAATCGCCAAAAAAAGAGAAAACCTATAGAACTTATGTGATTGACATGCAAATTAGAATGGCATGGCTGGAAGTTGGATGAGAGTCAGTCCCCAGACAGTCAGCGCATCTAGTGCCAGAAGGTGCTACATGGGCGACTGGGGGAAATTGACCAATATCTATCGAAGCAACGCATGGTCTAACCTACTTAGCAGCAAATAACTTATTGTGATGCCCACACAAGTGCAGTGGTGGCACACAGCCATGGTGGGGAACCAACTGCTCTCAATTTGGCTAACTGATCCCCTCACTGGTATGGGACCCATAGCTGGAGCTGGGAAACAAGTCAGAACCATATCCAAACATAAGCCCACTCTCCAGTATCAACCTACTATCAATTGTGGGCTACAAGAGGGCCTACACATATTAAATTCTCTATAAAAAAAAAAAAAGTAAGGGTTATCTCATTTGTCCTGGTGCTAACTTACTCTCCGTTGGAGAATCTGCTTCTCTTTTTCAGATAGATGTAGACCCTAAGGAGAGAGCCACCCCATCATACCTCAAAAGGGCTCCGGCTGAAACTAAGAAAACTTCGAGAAACAAGCAAGGGGGCTGTTTTTCCTGATGAACCGGATACCAGCACAAGGGGGAAGGAGATCAGCATAGAGAAAAATCAACTCCTACCAAATCAGAGAGCCAGAGCCTCAGAGGCCCCCCAACACCTCATCACTGAAGCAGACCAAAAATGAACCCAACATGGCTCAAGGAAATTTTGCGGAAGAGGGGGCGGAAAGAATGTCAGAGTCACATGTTGGGTCATGATATGCAGAAACATTTAGCTTACCCATAACTGTGGGCTAACTCCACAATGCATGACCCGCATACCCCAACAAGGAGGGGCCAAGGGGAGGGGGTAGGTCACGGATGAGCCTAATAATGGTACCAAACTGACTGTATTTGCTGAATACAGAACTGACTAATTAAAAAAAAAAAATAAAATAAAATAAAAATAAAAAAAAAACCTATAGAACTAAAGTGTTTTGACACCTGTAAAATAAAGTTGAATTTTCATTAATATATTTTGGAAAAATACATACATACTCACTACTATTTTCTTAAAATCAGAATAAACTTTTCTTAGATAAAGTAAAAAGCTGAGAAAGTCTCAAGCAATACTTTAGACATACACAGATATCTACCTTTAAAAAGGTGTTCATAGGAAATAAGGTTTTAAAAAACAAGTGCTTCTGGATTTAAGTAACATGTAGAAATTGTCTTGCTTAAAAGAAAATGTTCTGCTGACTGACCAATTGTCATACAGGATACACTGTTGACTAACCATCCTTTTTCTCAATCCTTTCCTCCCTTGTTTTCTTCTAGTATAGAGGAATTTTTAGTGTCCACCTTTTTAACTAGGGACAAACAGGCTCTGGGACATTTTTTTTCCCACAAGACAAAAAGAAGATAAACAAAGGTGCTCCTCCCATCCCTTTCCCCTGTCCAGTAGCTGGAAAATGCATGTATCTGCAGTAGGAATCTACAATCATAAGAGAAAGGGAATTAATGGCAAAACCCAGCCCAGAGCCCAAAAGAGCTTGGATCTCCTGACAACACTGCTGAACAGTATAGACTTCTAGTTATGTAAGATGTTCTCAGCTGGGTATTCCCAGACATATTCTTAACTGAGGCAACATATATTCTCACTCTGGGTTAATAGTTTGATGTACAAAATTTAGATCAGAACTTTAACTCAGAGACTGGTCACCTGTAGTCTACAGACCAAATTCAGGATGGCACACGTATATAAATAAAAGCTATATCAGAACATGATCATGCCAATTAATTGTCAGAATATATTTCTTTGTAGTAGCAGAGAAAAGGTCTAACCTATTTATTATATGGTCCTACACACACTGTACACCCTTGGTTTAACCATTCAACATGGCATTTTTACAATCATTCATGAATTCTAAGTGCTTAAATTGATTCTATATAATTGGTGTGAAATTTGGCAAGCATGTGTTAAACCAGTGTAAAATGTAGCAAGAGTATATTTATGTCCATATATGAAAATTTATTACTAATGTTGAGTTGATCATCTTTCAACATATACATAAAAGTTAACAATCAATAAATTCATTGTTGTAATATTAACCTGATTTTAAAATTTATAAAACTAATTAAAACTTACAAGTCTTTCCAAAAACATCTCTAAGCAACTGATGTACAGATGCACACTCCCACGAGAACCCATGCTTGGGCAATAAAAACTGAAGGGGACATGGCAGTACTTTTTTAATGTCACAGAGGATGGCCCCAGTCAGCAGCACGCTGATTTCAACTGCGGGCCTTCAGCACTGAGGCAGAATGCATTTCCCTTGCTTGATGCACCTAGACAGCTGCTGCTGCACTGAGATACAGCACTGGGCAGAAACCAGTGGCGCCCACATTTGCTGGCTACTTGTGAATGGTGCATCGCAACCATGCTTGGATACTTTAGGCACTAGAGTTCAGCAGTGCACCTGTCTTTTGGTTGGTTTAATCTAATCCTCAATGGGTCTATCAATGAGATAAGCTTCAACTTCTATTATTTTAATACACAAAAGTGACTTTTTGCAATAACTGCCTCTGAGTATCTGTTGTAATGAGCACATCTGTGAACAGTTAATATATCAATACATAGTCAAACAAGAACTAATGGATAAAAAAGGCATGAATAAAGATTTACACTGATAGATCTAGAAAACTGAATACTCAGAAAAGACTATTTCAAAGCAGTCAGACCTAAGTGCTATTTTAACACCTTCCTCAATTAGCACTAAATGCTAATCTGTTTGAATTCCTGGGAACTCCATTTCTTTGTCAAATTAATGAAAAACTAGACTCCTCCCAGGCTAGATACCCAAGCACTAGGGCTAAAGGATTACATTATAGCCTGTCTGCTTCATAAATAGACTTTAATTTAGTTTTGTAAGAAAATGCCAAAGGAGTGCTCTCTAACTAAATGACAAATCTACCACTTGAAAAACATCATTCATCAACCTTCTTTGTGGGAGTATTGTTATTATGAAATTGAAAACTGACAACATTCTTCCTTAAGTGCTTTTAATTATCAAATTTGAATGTCACCAGATATTTACTGAAATGAAAACATCAATTTTAATAAGCTGCCTTAAGACTGAAAAACATAAAAGGTATTCAGCCATAAAACCAAGATCACTGGAGTCTTGTGCGTGTGCTTACTATCTCATCATATAGTGATTATCTCCGGAATTTAGAAACATTTAATAAATTCTAATCTGCAGAGAAAATTCCTCAGTTTTCAAATCCAGATTTTATGTGTGTATATAATCTGACTTCGAAGACACTGAAAGGAATGGCAATACAATTATATAAAGCCAAGAGTTAAGGGCTGAAATGGCATTAAGTAAAGTAGGCATCTGATAACTGAGTCACAAGTAAATTCTATAAAACTTTGTAAAGTGCAATTCATTTCAAGTAACATGTGAATAATTTTAATTTGTAGTTTAAAAAACGAAACCCAAAGAAAAAATTGCTGCAAAGTAAACAGTTTCACATGTTAGCTACATAAAACTCAAGTAGAAAACTATCTCTCTAGCACAGCAGTAAGCATGCAGTTAGCCAGTACACACGGCAAGAATGTCAACAGTCAGAGACTGCAAGCTCTCACCTGTGCAGCTCAAAAGACTCCCTTTGTCCAACCTGGGCAACATTTGTTGAGGAACATTTTGTGTCCTCTAAAGAAGCAAGCCCCCTCCTCTCCAAGCTCTACAGACATCTATTCATAATGTCTCAGATGCTTGAAATGCACAACAGGGCCCTTACCAGGATCAAATAAACTTTTTACTCACTACACTAAGTCAATCCCAGAAATATGCTCAAGTTTTCTAAGGAAAGCTCCATTCTTACCAGGCAGACATTCTCTACATAAGAAATTGATATTTTTTAATTCTCTAGTTTCCCATTTAAAAGAAAAAAAAAGTGTCTGGAATGACTATGCAAAAATTAAACAGTCACTGATTATATTAAAATATCTGTGTTCAAGATAATTTTTGACCTATCTTCTTGTACTTAGAAATCATATTTCCTACTTGCAATTTGCCCCTTCTCCCCATGAACTGAAAGGTAGCTCTAATTTTCACTATAGGGAAATAAAGTTCATGTAAACAATATAAACCGTTCACTTTCATGCATTATTAGGTAACAGACAGTTTATAACAGTATTTCAGAGAATGGAAGGCATTTTGCAACAGTAAAATTGATAATGGACAAAAGTATTCCTGGGCTGGAGAGATAGCTTAGCGGTTAAAGTTATTCCCTGTGAAGCCTATGGACCCCCAGGTTCAACCCCGGTACCCATGTAAGCTAGCTGCATGAGGTAGTGTGTGCATCTGAACTTTACCTGCAGTGGCTAGAGGCCAGGGCGTGCCTGTCTTCTCTCTGTTCCTCGCCTTCCTTCTCCCCCCTCTCTCAAATTAATAAATAAAGATATACTTAAGATTATTTCTTAATCTTATTAATGATGACTGACATAACAATTTTAAGGTTCATAAAGGTTTAATTACAACATAGAGAGTTAAGGAGGAAGAGCTTTAAGAGAAGGGGAGCTTAAGGGAAGGAAGACACAGCTCTTGGCCAAGGAGGCAAGATAAGAGTCTGAGAACCCCAGAAGACAAAAGAAGGAAGTAAAGGAGAGCTCTTGCCCAGGAGGGCAAGAAGGGGTATGTGAAGCCCTTGCATCCATAGTGTTTTTACTGATGTCCAATACTGGGTCTGAAAAGCCTTTCGTCTCAAGTAACTTCACTGCCATGACATGGCTTGAAATGTCTGGGATGAACCCAGAACCCAGAAGATACTTTAAAAAAAGAACTGCAGACTGGAGCAAGTTTATGACTAAAGTTACGGGGAACACCAGGCACAGAAATGTCATCCATCAGACCATGCGATTTCCACCCTGAGGTAAACAGCAGTCGCTCATCTTCTGGATACATTCAGAGCTGCCTATGGGAGAACTTAATGAGACACTGTAAATAAACTACTTTTTAAAGCCCTACTTGCATATACAAGGCAATCTTTTTATACGGTGAGCTAAATCCTATGAAGAATTTCAAAACAACTTTGATGGCTACACAATCAACATACATTTGTATGCACACAAATTTAAGCTGTTTGGGTTTTTCTTTTTAATATGCATTATGTGAAAGAAAGAAAGAGAGAGGGGAGGGGAGGGACAGAGGGAGGGAGGGAGGGAGGGAAGGAGCAAGGGAGGAAAAAAGAAAGAGAGAAGCAAAAGAGGAGGGAGAGGAGAGGAGGAGAAGAAGGGAGAGGAGGAGAATGGGTGTGCCAGGGCATCTCAGCACTGTGAACAAATTCCAGAGGCATGCGCCACTTTGGGCACATGGCTTTACATGGGTAAAAGGGAATCACAAACCCAGGCCATGAGGCTTTGCAACCAAGCACTTCCAATGGCTGAGCCATCTCTCCAGCCCATTATTTTGGTTTTTAGACAGGTCTTGGAACATCACCCCAGGTAAGCTAACATTCAACAGGTAACAAAGGCTAACCTTCAATTAGCAACCCTCCAGCCTCAGCATCTGGAGTGCTGGGATTACAGGTGTGATCCCCCATGCCTAGCCACCAATTAAACATTTTAATTAATACCACATTACTCCTGACCCAGATCAATGATGTCATACAATAAGTGAGGAAAGAAAGTAGGCTTGTTTATAGCCCTGTGTTTTGCAATAGATGCTGATATTTTTTAAATTGTTGTTTCAGCAGATTTTGGGGAAAGGTTTTTATTATTATTATTATTATTTGTGGGTTGGTTTATATGTATTGATTCAACTTTTAACCAGGTATCTTTAAATTATCAGTCGTCAAATGTTCTTGGTATGCTTGCTCATGAATTATAACATCGGTACAAACAGCAAGTGCATTGAGTAACAGTCCCAGTGGGAAAGGATCCCATATTAATGTAGCAACTTATAGGCATTCCTTTGCTTAGCCATGCCAATGATGAAAAAAATACTGAATGCTTTCCAAAACTTTCAACTAAAGGCTAGTTTCTTTAAAGACTGATTTTTCTATGTTAAAATATTTTTCTATTGTTTCAAACAGTATGAATATTTTTGTGCAAAACATAGTAAAATTCCTCCCTCACAAAAATATAGTCCATTTTCTGTGAGAGCTGATCTTTCTTTTACAACCCTGGTGCATAAAGAATGAACCAGAAGGCTGGAGAGATGGCTTAGTGGTTAAGATGTTTGCCTGCAAAGCCTAAGGACCTCTGTTCAATTCCCCAGGACCCATGTAAGCCAGATGCACACAGTGGTGCATGTGTCTGTAGTTCATTGAAGTGGCTAGAGGCCCTGGCATGCCCATTCTCTTCTTTCCTCTCTCCTTCCCTCCCTCCCTATCTTTCTCTCTCTTCCTTTTTCTCTCTCGTTCTCTCAAATAAATGATTTTTTTTAATTTAAAAGATGGATAATCCAGAGGCTCTGAAATGCTACCAATAAGACGCCTGTGTTGTTTCTGCGTGACTTTTTGAATCTGTGTGCATGTGTGTTTGTGTATGCTTGTGCAGGTACATATATTCTCATGTGTGCATGTGTGTTTGTGTATGCTTGTGCAGGTACATATATTCTCATGTGTGCATGTCAGAAGACAACCTTGGTTTCAGGGTCAGCCCTCATCTTCCACTACTCTGACTGACCTGAGGGCTTCTGAAAATTTTCCTGTCTCCAGCTCTCATCTGCCCTTAGGCATACACGATTTCACATGTGTACTACCACTATCTGTGTCTATGGATCTGAATTCCAGTCATCATACTTTTAAAGCAAGTGCTTTTATTCAGAGTCACCTCTTTAGACCCTGAAAGGACTTGTAAAGCCTTCATTTTCTTCACAGATAGCATGTCAAAAGACTTCAAGTTATGTTATAGTGGTGAAGCAAGTGGGAGGGGAGGGAACCTTGGCTCAGTGAAGCAATTCTGCACATTTCCTTAGACTATTATCTCTGGGATTCTAAGAGTAATGACCAAAACAAGGCTTCTCACGGCAACTGACTAATACTCCTCTAATGAAAGAATAAATTTTACTATGAACAGTCAACTGAAGAAGTTGTCAATAAAATCACAAAAGAGAGGTACATTGGCCATAATCTTTGTCAGCAGTCATCGCCCTCAGGACCATCTTGAACTTTGCCTCCAGGAAAAAGGCAATCTGAGGTAAGTGTCTCCTTCGCTGTACTTTGAATGAAAGCCTCCACCCACAGACACACGTACATACATGCACACATGCAAACTCTGTGCCAGACATTGACTTCCTGTTCCCAGAAGTGCCACCTAGAACAGGTTACACTCAGCTGGAGAAGCACCGCTCAGGGCAGCATTCACTTCTCTGTGATGTTCACTAAGTAGCACACAGGGCAATAGTGAGTGACACAGAGAAGGAGCCCCGGGCAGCACGGCTTTTCCCTGGGCCTTCACCACTTCAGCAGCAAACACCTAACTCTGACTACGCTATCTCGGCACTGGACCTGAGTGACCAGAGAAAATGTACATTTCCATTTATGTAATTTACTCATTTTATATTTACTTCCTCTCTTATTTGTGTATTTATTAATTTAATGTATGTTACATTAACACAAAGTTGCTTCAAAATGTCAGGTTATTCATTCTTTAGCAACCAATTGAAACAATTCCAGTTTAAGAATACATGCTTTCATATTTTATTTTTCCATTTACACTATATACATATATATGAATGACCTGGAAAGAAATATATTACTGGCACAACAAATGATTAAACATCAAGATAAAAATTCTGATTCATGTAAACATCCAACAAAATTTTATTCAATAAAGTATTAAAATCCCTTGAAGAGTCTTGTTTAAGAGAATAGTATCAAATTACTATTTCTGTAAGCAGTGTATCTCTATTTTAGCTTAGTAAGACCACTATTCCCAGTAAACTATTGCAGATCAAAGACAAGCTTGTTCAGAAGACCTACACTATTCCTAACAATCAGGGTGTCCGGCATGCTCAACAGTCATTCTGCTGAAAAGTTTACTATGTTGCCTAAGTTCCATGAGAATTTTCTCAGAACCTTCTATAAAGCTCTCCAAAGCAAAATGCTGTGCAGCTCCATGTACAACAGTGTACCTTTCAACCACTTGCACTTGGAGTCCTAAGGAAACCTACATGAATGTGTTCAATTTTATTACTGCCAGAGAAGTCAAAAAGTCTATGTACATTACTGTGAATTATGTTTAGACAATTACCTAATGTAAGTTTTTCACTTAAAAAAGCTACAGAAGACCGTCAGGAAAAGAGTAAATGGGTTATAGTAAAATCCAACAAGAACTATGATATGCTAGCATCCTAAGTCTGATAGTTGAACTCAAGTCAGATTTAGTAAAACTCACTTGGGTGCTTAGAATGTAGTTGCAAATGCAAATTACAGCTTATGTTCATGTGATCTGTTACTGTAATATAACTGAACACAAGAAACCCTCACAGAACCACCTAGAATTGAATGTGATCAGTTAGTGTAATATAACTGAACACTGGAAACCCTCACAGAATCAGCTGGAATCGTATGCGATCAGTTAGTGTAATATAACTGAACACTGGAAACCCTCACAGAATCAGCTGGAATCGTATGCGATCAGTTAGTGTAATATAACTGAACACTGGAAACCCTCACAGAATCAGCTGGAATCGTATGCGATCAGTTAGTGTAATATAACTGAACACTGGAAACCCTCACAGAATCAGGTGGAATCGTATGCGATCAGTTAGTGTAATATAACTGAACACTGGAAACCCTCACAGAATCAGCTGGAATCGTATGCGATCAGTTAGTGTAATATAACTCAACACTGGAAACCCTCACAGAATCAGGTGGAATTGAATGTGATCGGTTAGTGTAATAGATCTGAACACTAGAAACCCTCACAGAATCAGGTGGAATTGTATGGGATCAGTTAGTGTAATATAACTGAACACTGGAATCCCTCACAGAATCAGGTGGAACTGAATGTGATCGGTCAGTGTAATATAACTGAACACTGGAATCCCTCACAGAATCAGGTGGAACTGAATGTGATCGGTCAGTGTAATATAACTGAACACTGGAATCCCTCACAGAATCAAGTGGAACTGAATATGATCGGTCAGTGTAATATAACTGAACACTGGAAACCCTCACAAAATCAGCTGGAATTGTACAGGATCAGTTAGTGTAATATAACTGAACACTGGAAACCCTCACCAAATCAGCTGGAATTGTATGGGATCGGACAGAGTAATATAACTGAACACTGGAATCCCTCACAGAATCAGGTGGAATTGAATGTGACCGGTTAGTGTAATAGATCTGAACACTAGAAACCCTCACAGAATCAGGTGGAACTGAATGTGATCGGTCAGTGTAATATAACTGAACACTGGAATCCCTCACAGAATCAAGTGGAACTGAATATGATCGGTCAGTGTAATATAACTGAACACTGGAAACCCTCACAAAATCAGCTGGAATTGTACAGGATCAGTTAGTGTAATATAACTGAACACTGGAAACCCTCACCAAATCAGCTGGAATTGTATGGGATCGGACAGAGTAATATAACTGAACACTGGAATCCCTCACAGAATCAGGTGGAATTGAATGTGACCGGTTAGTGTAATAGATCTGAACACTAGAAACCCTCACAGAATCAGGTGGAATTGAATGTGATCGGTCAGTGTAATATAACTGAACACTGGAATCCCTCACAGAATCAGGTGGAATTGAATGTGACCGGTTAGTGTAATAGATCTGAACACTAGAAACCCTCACAGAATCAGGTGGAACTGAATGTGATCGGTCAGTGTAATATAACTGAACACTGGAATCCCTCACAGAATCAAGTGGAACTGAATATGATCGGTCAGTGTAATATAACTGAACACTGGAAACCCTCACAAAATCAGCTGGAATTGTACAGGATCAGTTAGTGTAATATAACTGAACACTGGAAACCCTCACCGAATCAGCTGGAATTGTATGGGATCGGACAGAGTAATATAACTGAACACTGGAATCCCTCACAGAATCAGGTGGAACTGAATGTGATCGGTCAGTGTAATATAACTGAACACTGGAAACCCTCACAGAATCAGGTGGAATTGAATGTGATTGGTCAGTGTAATATAGCTGAACACTGGAAACCCTCACAGAATCAGGTGGAATTGTATGTGATCGGTTACTGTGATATAACTCAACACTGGAAACCCTCACAGAATAAGCTGGAATTGAATGGGATCAGTTAGTGTAATATATCTGAACACTGGAAACCCTCACAGAATCAGCTAGAATTGTATGGTGTCACTCATGAAGTGTTTCTGCAGTCGAAGACATAGACACTGAACTGCACAAGCAGTGGTGACTACACAACTTCTGCTGATTCTTCAAGTTCCTACGGAAGACTTGAGGGAGAGACAAGTTTCCCACATCAATCCTACATCCAATTACAAGACTATCCCATCAAAATTCTATACTTAATGCCTTGACACCCTGTAACACCCTGTAAAGTAAACTGTAGCAAATAAACTAACCAGATCACTTAAAATTAAAGTAAAAATAATATTGACATTTGTAAAACTTAGTTTTATTAGATCAACAAAAGAACTAAAATGTGAACATAAGCATTGATCTTCCCAAACTTTGGCCATCTTGTAAAGCCTGTAAGAAAAACACTCACTAGGATATTTCTCCACTGCTGGAATGTTATGGAAATTCAAATTTTCCTTGGTCATTCCGGAGTTTCGAGTATCAAATCTCAAACGCAAAATTCACCAATTACAAATGCATAAACTGTATTCCAGGAAACATAGTAAAGAGTACAGAGTTACATAATCAGTTGCATTTCCATGAGCATTCTATGGGATTGTGACCAAGTTAGAGAACATATCTGAGACACACATTTAGGTCATTTTCCCTTGGCAGAGAACTTTCTTGAACTTGATGTTTCTGCATGCCCTATGTATTTATTTGCCAAATATTTACAAACAATTTCATAGATCATATTCTTAGATAACAGAATTTTCCATTATAAAGCCCCAACCTATAGCAGACAAAATGAGGCTAGGTTTTCTACCCTGAAAGAAACAATAAATATTTCTGAGAGGTTCCTAATATAAGAGAAACAAAAATCAAGAGAGTAAACTATCTTACATGAAAATTCAATTCAACTGATGTCATAACATATTTTAATTCATATTGGTTTTCCAACTGAAAATAGAGTTTTCACTATCAGTAAATATGCTAGGTATATTTAACATAATTCAGATAGGGGGAAAAAGGATCATTTTTCTATAGCTGCTTTAGACAGATGATGAAATTTAACACTGTTAAGAGTCAAGCATCAAGGACTAATGAGTCTGCTACGTTGAGAACACTAGCGACATGGTTCTTGCCTGCGATCCCAGCTTCCTGCGCAGGGAGGCTGCAAAGTCACCGAGGATGAACTCCTCCCTCATAATCAGCAGCCTGTAAAGCCAGAAACTGAAGTTGCAGGACTCTGATTATGGGTTAGAAGAATGGAATCCGAGTCCTATCTTGGGCCCTGGGTAGAGACGTGCCATTCTAAAGTGTGTGATTTCTACCTAGCTTAGAGGCTTTCTGGTGAAGAAGGAAGCCTTCCATTTTTCCCTCGCTTAAAGGGTAATCCAAATGGACCTGTCAACTGTCTGGCAGGAGAACACCCTCAAGACAACCGTTTGTTCTAGACACTGTAAGGCTCTAGACACTGTAAGGCATACTATAAAGCTTACCTAATAATGCAGTCTGCACAGTGGTGCCTTTACTGATTGTCTGTTCCTTTAGCCACTGTCTACTCTCATCTCTTGAGGGCGGGGCCTACACAATGGTCCCTTTGGCCATTGTCTACTCTTATCCCTGAGGGCATCCCACTTTTCTCTGTAATAAACTCTGCCTGTCTTCTACATCACCCTTTGTATGTCTCCTCTGAGCTCATTCAACAAAGATCACAAGCACTGGGAAGCCAAGAGGAGTCTGGAGTGTGTTCCAGCAGCACATGAAGTTAGAGGCAGGAGGCTTAGGAGTTAAAAGCCAGCCTCAGCTTAACAGCAAGCTTGAGGCCAGCCAATAAATAAATAAATAAATAAAAATTAAAATAAAAATAAAAATAAAAATAAAAATAAAAATGAAAACCACACACAAATGAAGCCTGCCTTAAAAATAAACTAGAAAGCGAAAATCCAGCCTTTCACATGTTTATTCCTTTCTTTACCAACAAAGTATAGGAATGGAAGCCACATTTACCTATAGCAACAACACCTACAGATCCCACCAAAATGTCTGTAAAATACCCTACGCCCAATACCAAATTCTGGTATGTAAATGAACAAGAGGAATTCTCATCCATTACAGAGGGGAATGAAAGACAATACAGCCACAATGAAAGACAGTTTAGGAAGTGTGAAAGCTAAAAAGAAGCATGTCTTATAATTGTGCACCATGTTTCTATTTACCTAGATTAGCTGAAAACTTAAGACATACAAATTCTGCTTACAAATATTTATAGCAGCTTCGTAAATAATAGTTAAAATTTTGAAGCAATGATGTTCAGCAATATACACAACACACAATGAAATATTACTCAATGACAAAAAAGTCAGGTATCAAGCTATGTAAAAACCTAGAGGAAACCATCTGAAAAAAGTCCCATGCTATGGCATCTAAGAATGGAAAGCCCTAAAGATAATCAAAAGCTACTGGTTGCCAGGGGTTCAGTGGAGTGGGGGTGACACTGAGGAACCTAATTATAGGCATAACAGAGGGTATTTGTAGGACTATAATGGTAGATACATGACATTTTGTGTTTAAGATCCACAGAACCAAGAAACACAAATATTGAATCCTAATGTAAACTCCAATTAAATTATCAATATCAGTTCATCAACTGTTTGGGTACTAAACTAATGCTGACCATTACTGGCATAAAGCTCTTTGCATCCAGCTTAATATGACTATACCCATAAGGAGAAGATATTGCTATGGTGACCAGGAACCTCGGCCATCCAGTCACGGAAACAAAACAGGCAAAACAATACACTGACAACTAAATCTATGGAAAAGACCTAGGTGCTAACATTCTCCCATAGGAGGAGGAAAGGGGGTCACCTGGTCCTCAGCTGAGATTCTACCAGCCTTTCCTTCCTGCATGCGACTCTGTGGCCCTTGGGGGCTGGGAGAGTATTAGGAGGTTGGTGAACAGATGGCCAGGTCCCAGTGATGCAGCTTCTCGGAGTCAGCCCCCACGTGAGACTGGGCTTTTCAGCGATGCAGCTTTCATGAGGCATCACTCAAAGCCCTCTGACTACAGCCAACAATGCACTACACAGCGGGCTGCGCTTGGACGGCCCGTTTCCTCCTCTGGTCTGACAGGCCTGTGTGCATGACTACATGCTTGTTCACACCTCTCCAGGAAAAGTCCTGGGAAACCACTTGTGTGGGAAGAGGAAGGAAGGAAAACTGCACTTTCCAAGTGTTCTGTCTATGAACCTAAGCCTACGCTAGCTGTAAAGTCTACAGAAAAATAAGAATACGGCTCATGTTTAGCTATCCTTGTGAATTTATGCAAAATTTAAATAACATGTAAGGTAAATAAACAAAGTGAATGGTTCTTTCTCCAAAACATATCCACAATGCCATACCAAAAAGATAAATGTTCTTCACATGAAAAATAAATAAATCTCAAATACTCTTACCTGTCCTGTGACTGTTCTTCATACATCCTCTCCTTGCCTTCTTTAAAAAGTCGAATTGCTCGTTTTGACTTTTTCATTAGACTATCTATGTAGATTTTGAAATACTCATTCTCACTCAGTTGGGCAAGTTTCTGGTTGTCATCATATTTGCTCAGTATAAGTCGTAAATGCTGATATGTATCAGGTAAAATATCAAGTATATACGGTGGGCTGTTTTTCAACTGAAGTTTTGGATTTTGACACAGTCTTACCTGAAAACAAAGACAAAAGGAATTAATTTTATAGAAATGACAATATTTTCTTTCACAGAACAATTGTAAGTGCATAAACCATATCTTCATTTTCCATACTATGAATCATGATCGTAAGTCACTGGCTCTGGTTTGCAAAGAAGATGCAAATAATCACCTGTCCCTGACTACATCCAACTTCGATTTTCGTCTTGTCTATCTCTGGTAGGTTTTTCTATGTTGAGCCTCATTCTGAACATTGAAAGGTTTTCTACAATGCCAGAATTTTGTATAATGTGCATAGTTTTAACAGAACTCCAATGCACTTAATGAAAATCAGTGACTGGTACTTTTCTGCTGCAAACCAATGAAGTGTCGTATTTTTAGATGCTGTTTTACTGTATTAAGTACCCAGCCAAGGCTCATTCGATCTTAATGTGTTGCTGTGTTGTTTCAAATCCTGAGCAGAATTAAACAAAGAGGTGCAACTTTAGCAAGCGAGGTAGGAAGTGGTAAATGGGAGTCTGGTCGGAACAGTCTTCTGCTCCTCCCTTGGCGCATCCAGAGGAGCATAGACATGACACATCGTACAGCGGTTCAACCACTACACCAGGGGCCACCCAGCTGGTGGGACCTCCATGCAAAGGCCTGTGTGCAGAACTGAAAATACACTCGGCCTTATGTTCACTTCTACGTGTCAGTGTAATTTAGCAAGAATTCAGTATGTCCAGCTCATTCTGCCCCTCCAACTGGATATCAGGAACCTTCCAATTAAATAAATTTCTAAAAACACAATCTTTGAAAGAAAAAAAAGAACAGGTATAAGGTATAAAAACAAGGCTACTGTTATTCTAAATAAAAGATTAATGAAAAGCAAAAAAAAAAAAACCACAATCTTTGGCAGTTGCGTGGCATCTGCATTTTAACAGCACAGTACTCTCATGAATGGCTGAATTACACATACAGGGAGATTTCTTAATACACTGAAATTCTAAGTCCCTGCCCCCCTCAGATACAAAGTCCTCTATTAAGGTCCTCATCATAATTTTAAATAAAATATTTAAGAGCAAGATAATTCTAACACAATAGGTTGGCATTTCTGACATTTTCCCGTCCCTCATACTTAACTCCTGGTGGGTGGTACTGAATGGTCGGGGCCTTTCTGGAACATGGCTCATGGGATGCTAAACTGGGGATACATTTACTTTGGGTTTACAGAAAGTTATATGAGAGCCATGCATTCACATCCATTAATAGTTCATTTTTGTCAGCAGTCTGAAATAAGCCAGGCATAGAAAGAAAAATACCATATAAGCTCATATACAGAATCCAAAAATAAGGAAATCAAATAAATATCGAGAGTAGAGTCATGGTTATCAAATGTAGGAGGACAACATGAGACACGTAGGTCAAAGGGCACAAACTCAACTAAAGGAAAGTGAGTGAATCTAGAGCCTAAATATAAGCCATCAGGAACACAGTGAATATTTTGTGTACTGAAATCTGCTCTGGAGAACAGTGACTTTTACCACACAGCTCGCTTAACTATAGAATTATTTCACAATCTTTGAACATCAACATTTCGTGTTGTAAACCTCAAGTATATACATTTTTGTATTCTGTATGTATATGCATATGGTGTATGAATATTTGTGGGACATACACAATTTTACTGTTAATAATGTTTTTTAAAGAATAGCTTTCGGAATGCCCACAATGCTGACTGTTTGGCCAACAGAACAATCTTTGATCACACGTAAGTGTAAAGGAAGAGTGTCAAAAGTAAAACGCACAGCACAAACACGGGTCTGGAGAGCTCCTCTGACATTCGCACACTTACCACCTTGTGAAAACGTACAAAATAGGTGTTTCATTTTAAGGAAAATTCACTTGCAAACCAAATTTTGTATTCATATTTTGCTTTTTCATCTTTGGAAGGAAACTCCAAATTTCAGGTTTCACAAACATAAATCTGCCCCAGATACTCATAAAAGTGCCCGTAACAGACAGGAAATAGGTGAGTGGCAATAATTTCAAGAAGCATAAACACAGAAAATTAAGAAGACAACAAATGAAACAAGAACCACTGTAACTACCTCATTTGCTTTCTTACAGACATCACCTTTCCTGTGGGATGAAGACCCTGACTCTAGTTGCCAAGCATGAGCCTTCAGTGGAACAAAACAGATTTCACAAGCCTGTTGTGTCTCTGTATTCTTCTTTGCACATACTTCCTAATTTGGAGTGCTTTAACACATTGTACATAGCTAATAAATGGATAGATAGACTTATTAAAAATAACACATATGTATGCATGCACAATTTTCACAAATAGTTTAAGGGTATAATTTACTTAATTTTCTTAATTGAGCTACATTAAGTATTCAAATGAACAACCAGCAACAAGGGTTTAAACATAAGACTAGTATTTTAGGGGCTGGAGAGAAGGCTCAGCGGTTAAGGCGTTTGCCTGCAAAGTCAAAGGACCTTGGTTCAATACGCCAGGACCCCCAAAAGCCAGATACACATGGTGGTGCATACGTCTGGAGTTCCTTTGCAGTGGCTAGAGGCCCTGGCGCACTCATTCATTCTCTCTCTCTCTCAAATAAATAAATAATTTTTTAAAAAGAGTATTATTAAACAATATCACATCTTTTATAAAAGGTACAGTTAGAAGGATTGATTGGACTTTTCTATCACCTTTTTATTGTTATGATATATTGATATAATCAGAGAAACAGAAACTCATTCTGCTGTAAAAACTAAGTTCCAAATTTCACTAATTTAACAAATAATGGCTGAAATAAGTATGGGTTTTCAATTCTTTAAGCCAAAAGATACCAAGAGCATACACAAGTTTCAAGAATTCTGCCACCAGTTTCCTATAGTAGACTCAGTTTAATTCCAGCAACATGTGCAGGGGTTACATGTCAAACACTGATAAATTATTAACTTTTAAAAATGAGACATTCAAATTCATTTACTCACTCTACTGGGTATTTTTAACTACTTAGTGAAAAATATCACTCAGCTGTTTCTTAGGCGTTCTAAATTATTGTGTTTTGATAGATAGTTTTAGGTTTTAAGGATATTGAGCTCAGTTTTTTACCTGACATTTTTCTTACTTGCCTTATTTAAAGTAATTTCATGTGGGAATGGATGGCTTTACTGCGTAAAGCTGCTTGAATAACTAATATAAACCAGGTACTGAGCTTAGTGCCACAAAATTATAGATGACTAGAACATACTTCCTGCCTGAAGGAGTCTGGCAGAAGGGACCTAGTTCTCTATAATTAACTTCAGAGCAATACAATTCTTGCTCTAAGGGATCTTAGAAAAGATCTCATCCAATCTTCCTTTTCCAGATTAAAAAAAAAAAAAATGAGAACTACAAAGATTAAGGGACAATTAAAAGGCCATTAATCCAACACAAGAGCCTGTGTCTTCTGAAGCCCAGACCCCTCTTCTTCCTAACTACATCACAATTTAATTAGAATTAGGCATAAAATTAACAATCCCTTCTAAACTCATTTCCATTTTTATTTTATTCCATTTGCAAATTTACTTGAGCCTCAGACCCATGTTAATTCAACAGAGGTTTTTATGTCAGCCATCATTTCAGGCAGAGGGAAGGGAGAGAAATAAAACCCCGACCTGCCCTCAAGGAGTTTTCTGGAGGGAAGGAGTGACGGAACGAATGCAGGGCTGTGCTGAAGGAGGGTACAGAGCGCCACTCCTCAAAGGCAGCAGTGCACGCCTGTCCCAAAGAGCAGCAAGGAAAGCACACTAATGTTTCCAACAAGGAATGCTCCAAGCAAATCAATACTTAAAGGCTTATAAGAGGCACATGGTTAAGAATAAATGCAGGTGAGCTAAAGGGTGGGCACAGTGGAAGGCAGTAGGTAAGTGGAACAGAAGACCTGAGGCAGGCTGGAGACAGTGCCTCAAGGCTCTGTGGGCCACACTGTTTTCTAAACCTGCACTTGCGAGAGTGCGACCTACAGTGCTAAACCACTAACTGCCACAGAGCGTGCAGTGTATCAGCCACATTATTGTGAAACTCGGAGGCTGACTGCTAGCTCCTGCAGGAAATGTACAGTCCTACGCTGGGAGGATGCCCCCTAAGCAGGACATAGTCAGTGCCATTCAAGAAATACTTTATTGAGTGCCTGCTATGTGCACAACACTGCACAAGCCAGGGAAAGAAAACAGCTTTTCTAAAATCAATACATTAATGAGAAAACGTAAGGCAACTGCAAGGTTAGATTGTTCCTAGAAATATCCAAGTTGTTCCTAAGAATGAAAGTTGGCGGCAAAACAATAGAGCTTTCACAAAGAAATCAATCTACGGTCACACTATGCAACGTTGAGTGGAAGTCTTGAGTGAAGACTGATTCTAAATGACTGGCTCATTAACAATATGGCTCTTCTTTTTTGAAGTTTTAAAAAGCAATAGTTAGGCTGGGTGTGGGGGTACATGCCTTAATCTCAGCACTCAGGAAGCAGAGGATGGAGGATCACTGTGAGTTTGAGGCCAGTCTGGGACTACAAAATAAGATCCAGGTTAGCCTGGGCTAGAGTGAGACCCTACCTGGAGGATGGGGGGCAGGGAAAGCAACATTTACATTTGGAATCAATCTGAAAACTCTGTTATAGTCACTAACTCAAAGGTTTCTGGAGTTCCAAAGAGAACCTTGGAAATCACCAAGAGTAACTTCCTCAGGTTGACATGACAATACTACAAGTCAAAAATGCAACCTCCTAAGGGTCCTGAGCAGAGGAGGCAGGCAGTCCCAGAAAGGTCACAACCAAACCTTGCGCTTGAATGTATTTAGAGTTAGCTATTTATTTATTAGAGAGAAAAGCAGAGAGAAAGGACATGGACGCACCAGGGCCTCCTGCCACTGCAAACAAACTCCTGACGTGTGCACCACCTTGTGCATCTGGCTTTATGTGGGTACTGGGGAAACAAACCTGGGTCGTTTGGCTTTGCCAGCATGTAGCTTAACAGCTAAGCCATGTCTCTAGCCCCATTTAGAGATTTTTAAGGAGATTTAGTATTCATACAGTTTCCAATGTTTCACATACATTAAAAAATGTACATTCAAAAAAATGTATGTTCACCATAAATATACTATATGAATATTTCAATAAATAAGGAAATATTTATTCAACAAGGTTGCATAGATGCACTCAACCATATTAAAACCAAGTCACAAATATAAAAACAGAATTTAGTATTGCCATAAAGATTGTGAAAGCCATTAATTATTCCTGGAACACTCTTACATTTAAAGACTCCTAGCTGGGCCTTAATTAAAATTTCCAGCCAAAAAGTAATAAATAGGTTTAGATCAGCTAACATACTCTATGCAAACAAGGTTCAAACCAACTCCTGAAACATATGAAAGAAATCTCACAAAAGCAAATGGAAGTCCTAACAGTAAGAAATTGTGTTTATATTGTAAATAACTTTCCTTCCAAAACACTTCACTTTGTGGAGTATTCAGTAATACTGAATCAAGTCACATACACTCCAAATGAAATGTGTGTGTGTGTGTGTGTGTGTGTGTGTGTGTGTGTGTGTGTGCATGCAAGATCCTCTTATGCAATGTTAAACAAATGCTGTACCATCACGGATCTAACCCTCCAGCCTTCAAATAACTCTTATCTTAAAGGCAGGAGCATGGAAAGTGCTACCCAAGTCAGAAGTTTCTTACTTCAGTTACATAAAATTATATCATTATAAAAAAGAAGCATCAATTTCATTTCAGCAGCTCCCTATATAAAAGTATAAAGAATTAAGTATATAAAAATAAAATATGGGCTGAGAGATGGCTTAGCAGTTAGGGCACTTGCCTGCAAAGCCTAAGGACTCATGCTTGCCTCTCCAGGTCCCACATAAGCCAGATACACAGTAACACAAGCCTGCAAGGTCGCACATGCGCACAAGGAGGCACACACATCTGGAGTTCGAGTGCAGTGCCTGGAGTCTCTGGCACACCATTTCTCTCTCTCTCTCATAAAAACGGCAGCTATTTGGCTTGCCTCAAAAAACAATAATAAAAATAAATAAAACATGATACACATGATATAACACAACACTTTAGAGAATATGAATGGGGCAAAACCAGGCATATTAAATTAGTGGAGAATTCAAGATTAGTTGTGGTGGATTTGGAGAAAATTATCAATTTCCTTCTGATTTCCAGTGATGGTTACTTCAGAAGATTTAAATGAGGAACTCTACTAATGAACCCGCCAGTTACAACTAAAATCTCAGGTGTGTAATTCATGTGGTCATTACCTTTCGCCCAAATGGGACTGATGTGGCTAGGGTGGAGAGCATCTGTGTCTTCTCTACCTGCTTTCTCTCACTTTCAATATAGCATATAAAATGAACTTATTTGACAAAGAAAGGAAAATACAAGGAATAAAGGAACATAATGAGGAAAGACACTCAGAAAACAGTACACATATTGGACAGTCAAATCATTGTTGAATAAACCTCCTTCAAACTGAATACAAAATTTGGAGACGAGTAGGTAATATGCATGTAAGGAACATATACCTCACCGATTTCCCAGCCATCGTAAGAGAAAGCACATTCTGCAGCAGTGCACACTCTCTCCTGGAAATGCAGTGCAAACAAGCCTGCGCTCTGACACTAACTAGTTCAGCAACACGCACTGGTTTCTTGGGGAAGCCTCCTGGGTTGTTAGCAGTGTTGGAAGAACAAAGGTAAAGTGGTCTGCACAGTGCTGAGGACACTTTCTAGTATTCTTCTCCTTCTATATTTCATATTCCATCAAAAGAAAAAATCCCTGCAGGCCTAATTTTTATTTTTAAAGGAATGAGAATGAGATAAGGTCAGTGACCAGTTAGTTGGGGATATGAATTTTAAAAGTTCCTTTAGCTGATGAAGTTTATCATGTTTTATGAAATCTTCAAAAAGTCTAGAATGCTCTGCATAGGAAATAAGACTAAGGCCAAGCAGTACTTTTGTCAGCCTGCAATCAAGGAGACTCTTGGGAAAAGAATTATGAATAAGACCACCAATCTTTTAAAAGGTAGACTACTAATAACTTCTTTAGTTGCTAACATATGATAATTTGTGTCAGCTTAGGAATTATTTAAATGTGCATAGGCTAGGCTATAAAACTGGTTGTATATTACTTCAATGCTTCCTTCATTACTAGAAAAAAAATTACCCACCTCCAAATACATTCTTAAAAGCAAGTCTTAGGTATGCTGAATCAGAGAAGATGATGACAGCACGGCGGCACCAGGAAAGTGGTAGCTTATGTTTACGACGGCCTCCATGTAAAAGATGAGATCGCATTTCCATTTCCACACGCACTATTTACCCACTTACTTTCCAGAACACTGACCTTTCACACATCATTTTGAAACGTGACTTAAACACTACAAATATCATGCCTCAAAATATTCCTAGCAACCCAACATAAAATTTACACATGCCCTCAAAACTTCTCTGTATGTCCCTCACTTCCTTCTCCTAGGTGGAAACCGCACTTAAATACAGAGGCCAAGCCTTCTCCTTGCTGCTGGCTTTCCCTTCCACAGTGGAAACCAGCAATCCTCCTCTTAACACTGTGCTATCGCTTCTCTTACAGCTCAGCTCTTCATGCATGGATCATCCAACCCCACCTGTCCTCCTCAGCTCAGGCAGCCCTCACCACATACCAAGAAATGAATCTGAACCCCTGTACTTTCTCAAACTATCACAACTTTTTTTTATTTTTAAAGGCAGGGTCTCACTCTGGCCCAGGCTGACCTGGAATTCACTATGTATTCTCAGGGTGGCCTTGAACTCACAGCAATCCTCCTACCTCTCTGCCTCCCAAGTGCTGGGATTAAAGGTGTGCGCCACCATGCCCAGCCACAATTTCTTTTTAATAGCTAGTATAGTCCTAAAACAAGAATGCAGTCTATATACTCATTTTAATCCAGCCCTATACACAAAATAAAATTATTCTGCCAAAGTTAACAATGGTTTCTAACTACTAAGTCCAATAACTTCCTATTTACCTTTACTTTTTTTCTTGAACTTAGTTCTGTCAGAACTTGAAACTTTCTTCCTAAACTCTTTCTATTCTTTTGTTTTGTTTTTTGAGGTAAGGACTCACTCTAGCCAAGACTGACCTGGAGGAATTCACTATGCAGTCTCAGGGTGGCCTCGAACTCATGGAGATCCTCCCACCTCTGCCTCAAGAGTGCTGGGATTAAAGGCGTGTGCCACCATGCCCCGGCCTCTTTCTATTCTTGAAATCAGTATGTTCCTGTTGTTTTTCTACCTTTCCATTTAGTTCTTTGTCAAGATTTTCCTTCCTTCATTTCCATCTAAATACCATCCTACCATCCGCCATACTGTGAAAATGCTGATTCTCTGTCTCTGCTTAGGGCATTCTGCTTTGTATCTTAGCTCAGGCAAGGCTCTGTCACTCGTGATGCAAATGCTGAGGAACGTAAGTACCACATACACACCTCTGCTGCCAACTCTCAGAACTATACACTCAACTTTCGGACTTCAACTGGATTTCCCTCTGGCACACTGGACTCAGCAAGGCCACAAACAGATGGATACTCCACCCGCCTTCCTGTGCTCTTCCTGGCACTGTGGGCATCACTGCCTCAGAGTCAACTAAGCTGAAAACCTCAACAGTCACTTTCACTTCACCTTCTCTTTCATCCTCCAACCTAAAGGCTCTCTGGAGACTGCAGATTTCACTTGCAAAATGCCTCCTACTTTTGCACCAACACTTGTAATATCAACCCTCAATCCTCTAGGCCACAGTTCTTAGCTACATTATTTCTCTTCCTCCTCATCCCAGCATTTTCATGCTCTGCACCTGATACAACCTTCACAGGAGGCAGAGCAATAGAAAAGACATGGCCTTGACTTTTCCTCTCTCTACCCAAAACATTCAGAAATTAACTGCCTATCAAATAAATTTAATACAAATTCTGACAGAGTGAAAAGTTCTCTCTCCCCTAATTGACCTTCTCCTACTAAACGACTTCCCGTCATTCCTTCAGCCAAGTATGTCTCCTGTACCCCTGGAATCCAAACTGTCTCTAGATCACTGAACCAGCCAGCGCCTTCCTCAAGCTGATTCCACGTCACTTCTCAGCCTTGGCAAGCAATGGTTACCACCACCATCCACACCATCTCAGAGGACTTGCTACATTGTACTGTGCTTGTTTATCAATGATGTCTTTCCATAGCTACTATGTGAAAATAATAAGGAATACAGCATACATCATATAAAGAGACTTTTGAAAGAAAGACACTGATTCAAAAACTAAATGGTAAATTTTTGTGGGAATTAAAAATTTACAAACCAATTAAATCTTCTGTTATATGCATGGTTTTAATCACAAGGCTCAGCCAAGATAACTCTTAACAGAAGTTCTTTAAATCTTTTAGTTTCTCAAATCATGATTTTCCTAGGAGTAAGAAATAGCAAACTTTGGGATCATCTCATTTATCTCACCACAATATCAAAATTTCAGTACTAAACAAAAATGTCTAAATCCCTAACATATTATTATTGCAATACTAAGTATAACAGGACCCAGGTCGTGAGGAGGAGCTTCAATAAAGAAAGAGAAAAGTGTGAAGAGTCATTAAAATCAACAACAGTAACTGTTTCATGACCATGAGAAAGTAAGATTCTGAAAACCATAACAAAAACATATAATTTGCATCCAAAACCTACAGAGCCTGGTGCTGCCTGAATCCCCACCTTTCTCAGGGGGCTGAGACAAGAAGATCATAACTTCAATGTTTGCCTTTGCTACGGAATGAGTTCAAGGCCAGACTGGGCAGCTCATGAGATCCTTTCTCAAAACAAACAAACAAACAAAAAAAGAAAGGAAGGAAGGAAGGAAGGAAGGAAGGAAGGAAGGAAGGAAGGAAGAAGGAAGAAAGAGAGAAAGACTTTTAAAAAAAGGAATGGAAAGGAAAAGAAATTGAAAAAAAAAAAGAAAGAAAACAATGCCTTGGGAGATACAGTGGTAGAATACTTTCTTAGTATGCACAAGACCCAGAGTATAATCCATCCACAGTACTAATAGGGGAAAAATACTAAATGTGATTCCTTATAGAATATTTTTAGAGGCATGAGGAATTCAACTTAAAAAGTAACTACTATGTCTTAGAATGTGTGTGTAGTGCATGCATGTGTGCATGTGTGTGTTTAAGCATGATCACTGACAGACTAAATCTCATTATGGCCACTGTGAATTAAGCAGAGAGAGAAAGAATGATATCTCTAGTCTATGCACTGCACTAAATGCACTATGGGTAAAAAGCAGGAAAACAGAGAAAGGCCACCTGGCACCATCACCTGTTAAATGCTTTCAAAGATTATAGTGATGACCCTTCAAAGAAATGACAAGGGCAGCAACACAAGACACAGGCAAGTGCTCAACTGGCTCTGCTCTTAAGTGTCATTAATCACTTCCGAGTTTCCTGAGCGTCCATGTGTGCTCAGTACATTCAGCGTCTGCTGGATAGGACCCTGCTTCTGCTGTTTTCTGTCACCTGGCTAAGACTCCTGTGCAAGCCACATTCAGGAACCTCAGATTAATAAATTATGATTCTGACCACACTGATTAGCAAACATTTCCTTACCCTCACTTTACATTCCCAACAAGAGCATGACAGTGCTGTTCCTCAAAGGCCATGGCCAGCAGAATCCAGACAGAACTCTGGACAGTGGTCAGAACAATAAGGTGGTGTTCTGTTTTCCTCCCCCACTGTGTTGTTTGGGTCTGTGTTACACCCTGTCCATACTACATGTCAATTACCTCTTTCTATGCCTAGTTCTGATGTTGTTCTCCTAACTCCCAAAGGATAAGAATAGGGTCATGCCTCAGCTAGCTTTGTACCCTTAATAACCTCTTAGTATGGCATAATAGGTCCCCAGTAAATGTGTATTTTTATAAAACCATGCCTACAGACATTTGGGAACAAAATACACATTGCATTTTGGATATACTTGAAACTAGTTGTGTATTCATGAAACTAATTCTGTCAATGTGTGAAAAACACATCGAGTGTCAGAGGGGTCACAGAGTGCTAAGAGAAGAACACTCTGTCTCAGTACGATGCTTGGAGCAGCATATTAGCTCTCTTCTCCCGACATGCACAGAGTGAACTCTGTGCTACTGATGCTGTTACAAAATACTACAGATTTCACAAGGAACACAACTGAGAGATTGCTTTCTCCTATTCTCAGTAACCTTGAAAGGAAAGCCTGCCCTCTGGAAACAGAACAACTAGTTGGAACTGGATTCTTAGCTGACCATTTTAAACCCCAGAGGACAAGCAATGATGAAACTAGACACTTGTCAGACATGTTCCTTACACTCCAAGATGGATTCCCTACCCCTGTAAAATAAGTTATTCAAATTTGTAATTACTTCATAACAATACTTTGAAGACCTACCCTTGAACTTCTCACTTAACCTTTACTTTTACTTAACAACCAGTCAGACTTAAAAGTTTCTGTATTCTGTAATTTACAAGGAAAAGGAATTCTATGCTAAAAAAAAAAAAGTAACATGTCAAGGGATGAACTTCTGAACCACAAATAAAGGTCCTGAAGAAATCAACAGCGTGTATATTATGAACCACTTCCTTCCCAGTGAGGAAGAAACAACACCCCACGTGGGGGAGACCTTCTACATTAACATCCCGGCCAAATACACAACAGTAGAAATAAACACACTCAACTCAGAATAATACAGGTTAGTTTTCTCCACAAAGCCCGCAGACACACTGACCACTGTCATCTTTGACAGATAATAAAGATGAATAGGGAGACCCAAAGAACTGCACCTTTGCCAATACCCACTTGCCACCAAGGAGACTGAGGTAAGAGATCTCCTTGTGCGTCAAGCTTCTTAACCTTAGGAGCTAAACCAAAACCCACAAAAGGGTTCATGAAATAGCCAATGGCAGATGTAGCTCATGGTGAGATAATTAAAAGCAGATTAAACTTATGGTAACAACTATAGACCAAAATTATGCACACCATTTTTTTTTTCTTTTTTTACTGTTTTGGTTAGGCTTTCCAGTAACCAATGCTCAGAACTTCCTCACTTAGATCATTTTCATGTGATGCTCTGACCCTCAATCACAAATATACAAATCTGGACACCCAAAAGGGAGATATGGACTGGGAGGAACAACTCCCATTAAAACCTGCTCCATTTCTTGCCTACTTGCATAACAGAGAAGATAGAGAAAACCTTGGTGAATTCCTTCTCCTATCCCCAACTAAGGATTTAAGAAATAAGGGGGACCTTCGCATGCCTGCATACTCTTTAGAAAAGCAATGACAGCTTTGTGCCTGCAAAATACCAAATATGTGCAAGTTTTCCAACTGCATATTCTTCCGTTTTAAGTGTCCAATGTTAAAACCAAAGCCTGACCCCAAGCAGCAAGTTGCAATGTTCTGACACCATGACATCACTCTGTCTGGAGCACTTTAATAACAACAATTTGAATAAATTGGCAGAAGCATAAATAGGTCACACTGAAGACCAAAACCAAGGATATTTACCTGGCAAAAAATATTTTCTCTGCTCATACTGTTAAGACAATGAGAAGCCTACCATTTACATAACCTTACTTGTACATTCCATAAGAGGAAATGGAAATAAAGCAAACCTTGTTACCTTCCTGTGCTGTTGAATATTATTGCTAGTGACTTTATAGTCAATATTCCTCCTCATCAATAAACCAAATCAAAATGAATGTGACCATATCATTTCATGTAAGCTTTGGCACATCAATACCAATGAATATGTTTTTAAACCTCTTATTTTTTGAAGCTCAGGTTCAAATCCCAGGCCTTGCTCATGTACTCTACTACTGAGCCCAACTCACAGTCCTTAGACCTCCTTTTTAGACCTCCAGTATATATAGCTCAGTCCTAACTAATTCAAAATCAGTAAGGAACAAGCTATGACATTTGTTTCACAACCTTACTTAGTAGTGACTGTTACAGTTTTACAGTATATCTCCGTGGTACACAGGCTACCCTTTTAACTGGACTTTGAGAACTCACATGCGGTTTTGATTCTCATTCTGAAACTAGAGTTCATGTAAAAGCAACAAGCAGAGCCCACAGAAGTTTCTTATCCTCTCAGTCCCACAACCCCCAACATACATTTTCCTTTCACAATAAACAATGTGCAATCGAAAAGGTTTCCTGTTTCAAAATGGAATAGTAGATGAAAGAAACTGTAACTAACTATACCATTAACAATTAAAAAAAAAAAAAACGCTTTCTTAATGAAGATAAGCTACTAAAGATGAAAATGGAAACTTTCCATAAACACAGCTACCTCACCTAAGTACTTAATCGAGTTTTCCCCAGGGAACAATCCCACCTGTCACACGTGGTTGTCAGAAGTGCTCCACTGGAAGACTTCTGTGAAGCTCTATGTTTGTACCTTCTTGTCATCTAAGGGCAGCACAACCTCACAGAGGACTGGGCAAACACACACTTCTAAACTACACTACGGCCATGCATCCACAAAAATCAGCCAAAGGTTAAAAAAAAAAAAAAACAAACTTGGCATATCTGAGTCATATAGAGGAACTCTGAACCTTGAAGAGCAGGACCAAATGTAAAGGAAACAAGTCTTTGCTCTGAATCCAACTTTTCAAAACACAGGATGGGAATTCTAAAAAAAAAAAAAGTCCAACACAAAACAAAAGATTGCCGCCATAATACCACAATAGTAATTAATTAACAGTGGGCAGAGATAAGCCAAGAGACCGAAGCCACATGCGGACTATAGAGGGCCATGTAGGAAGGACAGGACTCACCACTTTGTCCATGAGTTTCCAAGTTTTCTCCACAGTCCTGCGATCAGCCGCAGCTTGCTTGGGGGGACCGACTGCATCCTGAATGGCATCGATAATACCCAAAATTCGACCTTTCCGGGGGTTTCCTCCTCGACCACCAGGGTTTCTGCCATTCATAGCATTGGCCATCTGGAATCTTAGCTCTTTACAAAGCTGGTTTTAAAAAGAAGAAGAAAGTTAGTTGGGTATGGAAGTATTGACCCAACAGGAACTGAACGGGCTAACTGGTCCCCACAGGGTTCTCTGCATACGTGAACAAAGTCAAAGGGTCCCAGATTCAACTTTTCAGGAACCTGACTGATACAACTCGCCTTCTTCAATTGACACGAGGCACATTTAGGAGCAGTGGAGCTACATTTGTTTTCAGAATAGCAGGAGCTAGAGAGGCATCCTCCTCGGGGTTTCCAAACAGTTAAATGCTGCTAACAGAGCAACTTTTAACAGGTTTCCTCCAACTCGATAGGAAGCCAATGCCCTCCACACTCCGATTTCATCCCAACTCGAAGCACAAATGTGCACCCTCCTGAAATTCCCGGGGGGGGGGGGTCTCCACCACACAGGGAGCTCAGTCTCACCACACTGTTGCACTCCACCAACTTGCTACTACATGGATGCACAGTGTCCCCCACACGCGTAGGGGACACATCTGTTGTCCACAAAGGCGTGGGACGTGGACCCCCCGCCCAGCCCGCTCAGCCACGGAGGGTCACAGACCACACACCCTCCGGGAAGCCCACCCGGGCCGCCGTCCCCCACCCACCCGGGGCGGAACGCACCCGCAAACCCACAGCCCCTGCGGAGAGCGCTGGCAAAGTGGCCGGCGGGCCCGCGGTCACTGCGGGCAGCCCGTGCCCAGCCCCGGCCGCCGCCCGCTGGCCGTCCGGGATCTGCTGTCGGGCTCGGGCCCTGGGCGGCGGGGACGAGCCCGGACAGGAGCGAGTGCCCCTCGCCTCCCGGGCCGGCCGCGGTGCAGCCCGGGCCACTCCCCGCTTGTCCTCCGGCGCCGGGCGGCGTGGACTCCCCGCTGGCAAGTGCACGGGCCCGGCTGTCCGTCCGCCCGCCCGCCTGTCTGTCCGTCCGTCCGTCCGTCTCCCCCCGCCGCAGCCGGGTCCTCCGGGACGGCGATCGCGTGTGCGTGTGCGCGGGGCGCGTGTCCCCAGCGGCTGTCTCGGAGCGGCAGGAGCAGCGGGGGCCCCGGGATCGCGCCGCCCCCAGACGTGGACACGCAACAATTACCGTGCACTCAGCCCACAGCCGCGCTCCGGGGACGCCGCCGCCGCCCTCGCCAGCCCGCCCGCCGTGGCCGGAGGAGGAGCCGCCCGCGGGGACGCCCGCCCGCCCCGAACCCGGCACACCGACGAGGCGGGGACGGGGCGGGGCCCGCACATCGCCTGCCAATCACGCGCGTCCGTGCTCTTGACCGACAGCCGCCCGAGCCAATGGGCGCGGTGAGGCGCCCGGCCATTCGCCGCGCTAAGCGGCGCTTCCACGTCCTCCGGTGAGTACACAATGGCCCCCGCGAGGAGAGGGCCAGCTCGTCGCAAGTCCCGGACGGACGGGGACAGAGACGGGGATGGGGAGGGGGGACAGACAGGCTTGACAAGGAGGCGTTGCGCAGGGGAGAGGAAGTGGAAGAAGAGAAGAGCTGACCAATGAGGGCCGCGCAGGTGGGCGTGAGCGCGCCGAGCGGGCGGCCGGAGCCGCTAGAGGCTGGAGGGCGGGACTTCCGGTCTCGTAGCCGTCCGTCCACCCTCTGTCTCCTAGCAACGGAGCAGGCTGCGAGGATGCTCCTCGGGGCGGGTGGGCGGGGCGGGGCTGGGGAGCGCCTTGGAGACGGCCAGATCCCGAGCCGGGGCGGGCGCCGCGCGCTGCCCGCAGGTCCCCTTGGTAAGCCTCACGTGGAGTGAGGCTGGGTCAGACCCCACTGCCAACCCAAACGTCCTGGGTTTCTGAGTGTCCCCTGCTGCTGTGAGTTCCAGAGGATTCCCGATCACGCTGGATGCTGATGACCAGGCTGTTCGGATACTCTCTGCCAATCATTCCAGGGCAGGAAAATCACCAGACAATGAGAGTTACGAATGCATGTCTCACAACTTTTTACTCAGCACAAGTTTGAGAACTCAGTTGGGTTTTTTGTTTTGTTCTGTTGTTTGTCGCTTTACTCCGCATAAACATGTCCCGTTTTAATACCAACCTGGTATTTGTCATTCTCCTTCCTAAGTTTCATTCATCTATCAGGGGTGTTGTCCTTTACATCCCAAAAAAGGGCACACAACAAGTTACTATCAAGTGGCAAAGGCTACTGTGCCAGGACCCTTCTTTTTTGGAGATCATATTTTAAAAAATGCCTTTTTTGAAAGATTTGAGTGTTATTATACATAATATTGGCAATTGTTCTGCATTTTCAGACTTGAGAACTATTTTCCCCACTACAGTGGATACACTTTACGTCTTGGGCTACTCAGATATTGTGATATTTTACATCATATGTAAAAGATATATATAGAGAGAGAGAGAAAGAGAGAGAGATGTTTCTACCCAGATATTTCTCTAAGCAATTAGCCTAATAAAATGTTTCTTGGCGGTTCTGACCACTTTCTAGTAAGTGAGGATGTTAGTCAGTGATTATTACAGTAAAGGCGTCTGAATTGCCATAAGATGCTTTATGGCTCTTAATTCAGATGACTAAGATTTTCATTTGATGAATACACACAGAATGTGCTCTTTGCAACAAGCCAAGTAATAGAATAGGGTCCAGGAATTATTTTTTTCCTATGCCATTATTTCTATGCCAATAATTAAGGAGAAGTTCCTTGTTTTCATTATGTAAGCATACTGGCCTTTCCATATCTTCTCCACCCATCTATATCTCCCTTATTCATAATAAAAGCTGCAACAAATACTCAGAAGAGCAAATACTGTAGAAGAGCAAAACTTTGGAAAGCTACATCCTTTTTGTCCTTAAATGACACTTTTAAAATTAATCTATAAAGAAGGGAAACTAAGTGGATAAGGTCTTGCTGTACATATCTAAACAATTATACATTATAATTAAGTATACGACATACATTCATATTTGGATTAATGTAAGTGAAATACATGCTATATGCTATTCCAGTATTTTGTAACTCAAACAGTTGATATTCATAAAATGGTACTGCTTGTGGTCTGAACCACTTCCTGGGGTGACAAAGGATAAGGTCCCGTCATATATTGCTTCTCTGCTCTGACCAGATCCCAGGCTTAAGAAACTCATTTCAATATGGCTGCCAAATCCTTCTGCCCAAGACCACAACCAAACCTAACACAGTCTAAGGCTGTGTTTCTTGTTAGCTGTCAAAAACAGCAACAGCTATCAAGCTTCTAAGCTTAAATGTAAACCTCACATACTGAAGACACATATGATGGGTCTGAGTGTAATACATATATATATATATATATATATATATATATATATATATATATGCATATATGCACTAATGTATAAATGTATATAGTCAAAAGTATATATATGAATATAAATATACAATCAACATATTACAGCTTCATTGTCAAGTAGCTATTGATCAGAAGCATCCAGAGCACAAGTTAAGTTCTGGTGTATGTTCAGATGGTGAGGACTCCGAACTGGGTTACAATTGTTGAGCTGATGGGCCATCAGCTTTCTCCTCAGTCTATTGATATGCATGGGAGAATAACGCCTGCTCGGGGAAGACCGAAGCATAATAAATACGGGCCAATAAAAGACTGTGTAGGTAGGCAGATAACGAGCACAAAGAAATGTGTTCTTGGTACTCTTGGTGACACTCAACTATAAGCAGACTACTCCAAGCCAGCATGGCTAGCTAAATAAGTAGCATGCTCATTTCTTCCAAACAAGGTAGTCTCCAGTCCTGTGCAGTTCAAAGAAAATAAAGCCTCACTGGGAGAGAGGCTTACGATTTGAAACTAGAGAGGTTCGTGCAGCATCCTAAAGGAGGAGTAGTGTTCTGTAAGATTCTGACGTGAGGCACAGTGGGACTCCTCCCTAAAAGGTCTTGGTAGCCCCAGAGTGACCAGGAAGTGTACAATACTAGTACACTGGCCACAAGCATGTGTGACTCCTCAAGTGAGACAAGTCATGGCAAGGACAGATAAGTATTACAGAGACTGCTATAAGTGCTTGTAATTTGACCATTAATTTTTAACATTAATACGTGTGCCAATAGCCTGCTGTCATCTGGAAAAATGCCAGTTATATCCCTGCCTTTAAACATAGTGAAATATTTTAGAAACAAAAAGACAACTATTGAGGAAAATACTGAAATTTTTCTCCAAGATTTCCTTTCTTTTCCTTGACTTTCTTCAAATTCACTAGTTATCCTTCTGTTATCAGACATGAGTTGACAAAATAATAGAGCCCTGCTATAACTTATGTAACATATTGTTAGCTCAAAAATTTTGTTGAATGAATGAATGGGATATTTAAGGATATCACATTGAAAAATGATAGGCTGATTCCATTGCTGCACAATGGAAAATTCACTTGTTTTGCAATCCCGAGTAAAATGTTCATTTTCCTCAACCCCAAATCTATCTGCAAGTCTTGCCAGATAGACTTACAATGGTGGTGCTAACACAAAAACAGAATACCAATTCACGGTTAGAAATAAGAGCAATATGACAGATGCATATTTGATTGTAGCAAGTCATTCCTTCTTAAGAGGAATTTTCTACCCATTTTTTAACATAAACTAATGACTGGCAGTGAAGGACACTGGTCTTGTTCTTATCAAATATTCCCAGGCTGTGAGTTCTAATCTGGACTCACTGAGCAAATACGACCTAAAAAAAATGCAACCTTAATTCTTTACATGCACCCAGAGTCTGAAGGCAGGACATATAGGTAAATCTACTGAGGCTCCACAATTTTCCCAAAGACCCAACTTGCTAACTTCTGTACTTTTTTAGTACCTAGTGTCTGCCCTTAGAGACACCACATATCATGATTTGGGTATTAAAACTCAAATCCTTGTCATTGCATTTAAAGGCTAAACATGAATAGGAAAGTCAGAGGGACCAATCAAACTTCCATCAGAATCTGTTTCTTTTTTCCTTTTTTTTTTTCCAAATAATCTTCAGAGTACTCCTGCAAATATAAACACATCAAGGCCAAAACTTAGATTCTTGACCTCATTTAGCTGTGAAATGTTTGGAAAAGTAATGTGATTTCTGTCATAATTAGCACCAAGGTCCACAAAAATCTTCAGGTTTTGTTTCAACTTCCTACTTTGTTCCAATTGTAAATCTTTCATCCTTCATTGTATCTTTCTGTTACATTTTCCATATTTCTCTAACAGGCCTTGATTAAGAAAAACTACAGGAATAATCTTTCACCTCATCTCAGGTAGAAAAAGTTAAAATGTGAAAAAAATTGCTATACTAATTTCTCTATGATCTTCCTGCATTTTGATTTACTGCAGGTTTTAGAATATTGTATTTATTTTTGAATTAAAGATACTAATTTAGAGTTCTAAATGATGAAAATGATCTTGGTATGAATGGCACTACTCAGTTGGGGAGATCTGGAGTTTTGTAAATGGGGACTAAACCCCCAAAAACATAAGTGATAAACCTGAATTGATTGAGGTTAATTCATACTATGAAACCATATAATTATGTGAAAAGCTAAGTTCTTTCAAAACTAATATTAACATGAACAAGAAATTCAAAACAACAAAATTAAGCATAGAAAATCCTGGAAAATGATATGTAAATCAGAAGAAACAAATTCCCTCCAAGAGTAAATTTAGCAATGCCAAGATGAGTGACATATACTATAAGTCTGCAGAATGTCTTCCTTAGTGGGTTTGCAGTCACATTTTTGAGGAACAAAGTTATGCTACATATTTTAAATTTTTCTTAACTGCTAAAAGAGGTAAAAATCTATTAGGCGTCCATCAATCCTTTTTAATCATGATGTCTAATTGCATATTCGCTCATGCATTCAATAAGCCTTTGTTGCACATCTAATCTATGCCAAGAATTATGCTAGATACTGGGAAATGCATTGAGTGATTCCGCCTCAGTCAGTGTTTGCAAAGAGGAAGCGGGCTCATTAAGAGATCATTTAGCTGAGGTGTTGAAAGCTCTGACGTCTTCAGAAGAAGTCACTGTGAGAAACTGAGTAAGGTGGCCAACACAGGCTGGAAAAACCATGACGACAGGCCCAAGCATATAAGATAGAATATACTCGCCAGGTGTAGTGTCACAGGCCTGTAATCAAGTACTTGGGAAGCTGAAGCAAGAGGATTGTTATGATTTCCAGGCTAGCCTGAGCCACAGAGTAAGTAAGACTCTGTCACACAAAAGAGAGAGAGAGAGAGAGAGAGATTAACAGAGACTCATGGCAGTGTCATTCTAGGTAGAGGGTTGCTCATGAGCAGAGACCAAAAAAAACATCAGTGTATGAACAGAGAATAAGCAGCTTCATTTTGAGGGAAGGAAAGCATTACAAAGAACAAAAAGGGTCATGCTGAGACTTTTTAAAACTTAAGCTTCTGTCAAAGAACTGGAATTTGATGTCAGATGACCAGGAGCTGAGGAGGTGGCAAGCAGAGGTGTTGAAGAATGTCTGTAGGAAAGGGCCTTGTGTGTTCTACAGAACATGCGCCTGGAGCGGACGGACATTTAGGAGGAGAGACTGAAGCATGGGTGTGTATGCTCAGAGATGCCTTAGTAAGAAAGAGATTAAAGGTGCTTCATCTCCTGAGAAAGACTGACAGACCCTGTTGAAAAGAGAGAGAGTGTGAGAGGGTACATTCTAGAAGGGGTAAGAAATCGGGGGAATGACGTGAATGGCTAATGACACTGCTAGATGAATCAGCAGATTGAATGTCTTTTCAAGCTAAGGGGACTTCAGGAAAATGGTTAATACTTTGAGTTGAAGGGAAAGGCAAAGCACATGGAAGGACAGACAGATCTACTCTGGAGACAGTCACTCAGACCAGTGCAACTGGACAGGTGTGCCCACTGAGAGCGTGTGCCTTTCTCCTAGGCAGGACCCAGGAGAGGAAGATTATTGCTTCAAATGGGTCCATGTTTCCACTGGGGAGGGATAGAACCGCAGAATGAACCATCAAGGATCGGGAGAAACAGTACTTCAGGTGATTGACTACATGGCCTGGATTTATCCAGAAAGAAGGAGAAGAAGCATGTCGAGGGTTCACCATCTTATTCACATAGAATGTCAGAAGAAACATCTATTTCCAGTATTGCTAAGGATGATCAAAAGATGTTAAGTTTGGCTGGAGAGATGGCTTAGCAGTAAAGGCCTTTGCCTGCCAAGTTGAAGAATCCTGATTGGACTCTCCAGGACCCACATAAGCCAGATGCACAAGGGGGTGCATGCGTCTGGAGTTCGTTTGCAGTGGTTGGAGGCCCTGGCATGCCTATTCTCCCTCTCTCCTTCTCTGCCTCTCTCTCTCAAATTGGCACAATGCCATCAGGAAATGAGCCTCTCATACTTTTTGGACAGCAGCCTTTGAGATGGGCTGAGGGGAGGAGAGCAGTGGGTTTCTGCTCTTCTCCTTCCCCCATGCCTGATGTGTGATGAGGCCTTTTCCACTTCCGTCCGAGGCTCACAAGTCACAAGCACGGCAGCCAAAATCGAGACCTTTGCCTTTGTAATATACTTGAAAAGGTAAATGAGAGAACTGTTTGAGTTTAATATAAACATAAAAGAGAGAGAAAGACCTAATGTCTACTTGCTAAAGCTAAAATTAATCAGTTTTATAAAGGAACATTAGAAAAATAAGTTTATATATGAAAAGAGAAAGAAAATCCTAGTGACAAATCGCCACTTAATTCTTCTAAGTTTCAAAATCTCTTGACATAATTTTGTAAGTAGAAATAAGCCTGCCACCACCCACCCACACCCAAGTAAAGAAAAGAGAGAGAGGAGGGAGGGAGAGAGAGAGGGAGAAATGGAGGAAGGGAAGAGGGGGGAGAGAGGGAGAGGAAAAAGACATGTTTTAGTCCCCTCTGGGTTCTTTGTTGTCTTTTCCTGTTTTCCATGCTATACCTTGTGTGAGTTTGAAAGCATGACACAGTTCTGCTGTGGTATCAACGTAAATATGTAATGGCCAGAGTCTTTCCTTTGGGTCAGGTACAAGGTAATCCTTGCATGAAATTAGCTAATTCTTGGCACAGCTAAAAATAACTGTTTAAGATCCTCTGCAGCTCAACCAGCTTCTAGGCAAGTGTCTTCCCTGAAACCCTTTGTGGGGAGTTTGTCTTCAGCCTCGACTACTTTAAAGCACCTGATGGAAACATTTTCCACGGCTTATACAGATGGATAGAGAATTACCACATGTCCTTTCAGGGTCTAAAATAATAGAAAAGAAAACTGTGGAGTTACACTTAGATGTGCACAATTAAACAGTATCATTGTTAAAATCAACAGGACTGGGCTGGAGAGATGGCTCAATGGCTAAGGCACTTGCCTCCAGGGCCTAACTACCTTGGTTCAAATCCCAGTGCCCATGTAAGCCAAATGCACAAAGTGTCACATGCATCTGGAATTCATTTGCAGTGGCTAGTGGCCCTGGTGTGCTCATCCTCTCTCTCCCTCTCTCTCTCTCAAAAAATAAAACAAAAACCGGGAGTAATTTACATATGGAATTTCAGGCATAAATTTAATACAAATTTGTAAAATGTATGTACTACAAATGTATCATTGCAGTATTCATTATGAAAATAAGAAAGATGTAAATATTTAGCTAAGACAAAGAAGGGAATGCTCATAGAGAATGAAATTAGACATGATGAAGAATATCCAAAATGGGAAATATAAATTCAGAGATGTGGGTCAAAGTTTGGAGGGTGAGAAGATGCACAACAAAAAATCCAGACTCCATGTCACAGGGAAGAAAGATAATAGCAGTATTTGAGGGATGTACACTTGTCATGGCAAAATACTGCTTTAGAAAAAAGCATAAAAATGAGAAGACTAGCTGGGGAAATAGCTCATCAGTTAAAGGCACTTGCTGACCAACCCTGCCAGCACAGGTTTAATTCCCCAGTTCCCACATAAAGCCAATTCCTCTGTAGCAGCAAGAGTGACAAGAGGTCCTGGTGTGCCCATTCTCCCTCTCTCTCTCTCTCTCTCTCTCTCTCTAACAAAAATGAGAAGACTGATGGATTGTGAGGATCTTAGGAGGATACCCGAACAAATGCACCTGATTGATTGGAGCAAATTGTTTACTTTGGCTTATAGTCTCGAAGGGAAGCTACGTGGTGGTAGAGGAAAACATGGCATGAGCAGAGGCTGGACGTCACCTCTGCCACAGCGGTTGGAAAACAGCAGTAAATGAACAAGGCTGGCAAGGGAAGCTGGCTGGCACAGACCTCCTCCAGCAAGACTCCTCCCCTCACATTGCCATCAGCTGGGGATCAAGATCCAGAACACGTGTGTTCATGCAGGGCACTCGATTAAAACCACCACAGCTACTAGCCTGGTTACCGTCTGAGCAGTTTAGGGTCCAAAATCATGACTAGCTCATGATGAGAAGTTAAAGGGATGAATGCAAGACATCTATGTTTTAAAATTTTTGCTTGTTTATTTTTATTTATTTATTTGAGAGTGACAGACAGAAGGAGGGAGGGAGAGAGAGAGAGAGACAGAGAGAAGAATGGGCGCACCAGGGCTTCCAGCCACTGCAAACGAACTCCAGACGCGTGCGCTCCCTTGTGCGTCTGGCTAACGTGGGTCCTGGGGAATCAAGCCTCAAACTGGGGTCCTTAGGCTTCACAGGCAAGCACTTAACTGATAAGCCATCTCTCCAGCCCAGAGACATCTATTTATAAGATGAAGAACTATGACTTTGACTCTAACTTAATATTGTTTAAATAACAAAAATGACACGTATCCATATTTGATCTTAAAGAAGACCAGAAAGTGAGAGCTGGGAAGGTGGCTAGGCAGGTAAGAGCACTTGCTGTATAAGCACAAGGACCTGAGTTCAATCCCAACACCCACTTAAAAAGACAGACACAGCTGCATATGCCCATAACTCCCACCCCGAGCAAGGTCTAGATGGGATTGCTGGGGCTCCCTGGTCCGCCGGACTAACTGGACAGCATGCAGCTCCAGGTGATTTACTCAGCCTGGAGTAAATAACGCAGAATGACAGAGATGGGCTTACATGTCTGACTTTGATTTCTCCATAAATTAGTATGGCCCACACACATGTATACTACACACACACACACACACACACACACACACACTAGGGAAGTCAAGAAAAGGAATAGATTTGAGGCCATAGGTTTCATTTTTATGCATCTTTAAATGAAATTTAAAAATTCAATCCTTTACATACAGAGTTGCCGCTTCCTTCTACATTGCAGCATCTGGCAAAATAATAGTTTGCTAGATGAGAAAATACTTTAGCTTAAAGTAAAAACTCTAGAGTGGGAAGAATAAATGCTTCAGTACCAAATACAATACCATTCTACGGTAGGATCTTTGCTTAAAGTACTTGCAGGAAGGGCTGGGTTGATGTCTCACTGGATAAAGTGCTCACCAATCAAGCCTGGATACTGGAGTTCAGTCTTCCCCAGATTCCATCCAAAAAGCCCCAAGGCATGGCGGGCTTCTGTAATTCTACCATGTTGATAGTGAGATGGAAGATGGAGACAGAAGTTCCCTGAGCTTTCCATGAGCACAACAAGAACAGTAGAGTGAGCTACAGAGAAACCCTCCTTCAAATGTGGTGGAAAGGTCAGGGCTGACTCAAGGTTGTCCCCGGCTGTGCCATGGTGTGTGCACATTCCAGTAATATCACACACACAAATACAAACACAAACATAAATATACACACTAAGAAAAGGCCAACAAGATATCACATTACCGTTTAGTTGTGATTATGAGAAGAAAACTCTTCCTACAAAAGAGCTAGACGTGCTGCTTGTAATCTCAGCATGTGGTAAGGCGGAGATGGACAGATTTCTGGGACTTGCTGGCCAGCTGGTCTAGCCTATTTAGGAGATTCCTAGGCCAGTGAGAGATCTTGTCTCAAAAGGAACAACACCTGAGGCTGTTCTCTGGCCTCCTCATTCTCACATGCTTGCATTTACATACACCAATGCACCCACTCTCACAGGCACATACCCACGCGCATACACACATGTGGACACAACAGATACAAACAAGAGTTTGTGTATATGAAGTTGGAGAGATTTGGGTGACTTTAATTCCTACTTGAGGCCATAAATAAAACTGTAATCTTTCTTTTGGTAGAAAAATTTTCATAGTGTATTAATAAGACACATATATTCCCTAAACCTTTTATGCCTTGGGTAAAATACCTTAGCTTCTTAAACTAATGTCCAAATTATATGCTTTTCATATCTGGACATATCCAGCTTATTTGTGTCTCTTATACTGAGAGCTGGGGACATGGCTCAGGGGTAAGAGTGCTTACTGCAAGCATGAGGGCCTGAGAGGGCCTGCATTCAGTTCCCCAGGACACATATAGATAGCTGGGTGTGACTCATATCTATTATCATAGTCCTTTAGAGAGTAGAGACCAGAGAATCACTGGAACTCAGAAAAACAGCAACTCCACAATCAAAGAAGAGATTCCTTCTCAAGGAAATACATGGACGAGAGATAAGAGAAAGACACTAGACATTATCTTCTGGACTGCACACACCTGTAAGTGGATCTACACATACACATGCATAACACATACACACACACACACACACACACACACACACCATAACACACATACTTCATCCACACACAAAAGACACTGAACATAAATATTTATGCACAGATAATCTCATGACAAAACATACTTGAAGGGCTGGAGAGATGGCTTAGCAGTTAAGCGCTTGCCTGTGAAGCCTAAGTACCCCGGTTCGAGTGTATGGAGTTCATTTGCAGGGACTTTAGGCCCTGGAGCACCCATTCTCTCCTATCTGCCTCTTTCTCTCTCTGTCACTCTCAAATAAATAAAAATGAACAACAACAACAAAATATACTTGAACTTAGCCATATTAGACACCATGCATTTATTAAAGCAATCTTTTATACCAATGATATACACTATTTGACTACTGGATCATTACTTATTTAAATTAAAGTATATTTTATCCAGAATTCTACTTAGTTTCATTTAGTCAATCTTGTTTATCACTCAAACTACAAATTATAACTTCTTCATGTCCATCAGCAAAAACATTCACAGATACCCCTGCTCTAGTGATGGATAGGACCACTCACCATAGTAGTACACACACATTTCAGAAACTTTGTTCAATATTGTCTAAAGGATGTCTGTACTGGGATCAAGGAAAGAGGCTTCAAACCACTTCAGATGTCATGTAGCTAAGTCCAGAAATGACTGTGCTTATTAAGGATAGCTAGGCATTTTTCTTGTAAAAGGTTAAATTTTAATAGAAATTCAAGAAGGAAGAAACTTTACAGTAGCTTTATTTACAACATATAACTAAACCATGCCAAATCAGGATTCAAGGAACATATACTTGTATATTTTTAGGTTTATATTTTGCATACAGACTGTATCTGTTAATCCATAATATCTAACTTGATGAAGCTTATCCCACTGGAATTTAAAATGCTTACTTAACCTCTGGATTAAACTGAGTGGAATTCATTCCAAAAGTCACCAATGTGTGTGTTTCATAAAATCTGCATTAAAAATAGAAAAGCAATGAAGTAGATTCATTAAAAAGTGAGTAAAAATAAGTATTCAGAGAATCCTGCTATTGATTTAAACAGTGAAAGAGTAGGGAAGGATGTTGGAAGAGGAGGAAACTGCTTATATTAGTATAAATTTGATTAATAACCTGGTGTGTAAAAGCAACAAAATAAAACTAGATAAGATTAGGTCAGAAAAAAATACAAATAGAACTTGAAATGACTTTTAACGAAGCAGAAAAGACAAAGCAGTAGAGGAACAGTGGACTGTGTATGACTAAACCTAACTGTAGAGGTTGGGTATCGTGAATTGCCATGGAGTTTACCCTCTTAGTGACCACAAACAAGGGCCCTGACAGTTTCCAGTGTGTCTGTGGGTGTTTAGACAGCCAGAGGCAGAATCAGAACATCCACACACCCGGGGAGGAGCACTGAAGGGTGTGTATGCCCTCTCCCACTGCTTAAATGCTACAACCTTTGTCCTTAACGTAGTCCCAGACAAGACAGGAGTGCTTTATCACTGCTAGTAAAAAAGGAGAAAGCAGTATTTGTGACTTCATAAAGAAACAAAAAGAAGGCTCCAATAGCAGGTCACTATGACTTACCATTGCATACAGAAGTTTTATTCTTTAATGAAATGAGGCATACTTGAAAATTCTATGTCCCCTATTGCACAGTAAAGGACTCATACTTATTTTCACTCATAGAGAATTAGCAACATAAGTTTGAAATAGCAGAAATTTTAAGGCGAGAACAATCATTCTGTCATAATGACAATGCAACACTGTGCATATTATTTGCAATTTAACGATTCTTTAGAAGCACAGTAACCATGTAGACTGAAAACCAGCTGGACAAGTTAGACCTTAGAGATACAAAGATGGCAAATATGATAAAACATTTTGCAGAGACATGTTCTGAAATTATTTTTACCTTAGCCAAATTATACTAGTAAAAGGAAGATAAAAAGACAAGTAGCCTTAAATTTAAAAACTGTCATAAGGTATTTACTTTTAAGTGTTTACCTTTGAAAAAAATCAAGCATTTTACTTAGAAAACTTAAAGAGAATGGTTTTTAAATCCTTTAATTCTCCCATGTTAAATAGCTGAGTTGTTTGCTTTGAAATACAATTATATTATCATTAAACACTTGCTTTACAATTTTATTTCATGTTTATAGAACATCTGTATGTATAAATAGAAGTATATGCTGTATATAAAAATATAAAGAATTTTACTAAAGGTTCTGGGGGCTAGGGTGTAAAAACAAAACCTAGTTTATACAAGACTATGAGGAAGATCTTCAGGAAGCTATGTTTATATTCTCAGATACTAAAAGGTTCCACGTACTCACAGGTATATCTTTTCACCTCTGCATTTTTCTGGGTTTTCAGATGTCTTCCCTGTGTGGTAGCAGGTTAGCCATTGATAGGTTTAAGCTCTCATTATCCTCAGTGTATTATCTTTATGAATAAGGTCCCCCCAAGAGTACAAGGACAATGCCCAGCTTGGTTGTATGCCCCAATACTGGAACACTCAGGGTGATGGGCTGGTAGACGCTTCTATTTTAGCTGCATGGATGTAATGATGGAAATGTTTCTCAGAGAGTTGGTAACTAAACTGCCAATCAACTTTCTCATGTATCTCATGGTTAGTTCTGTATGTAGGACAATTGAGAAGATTTGAGTTTATTCTTCACTCTACTAATGAATACCTTCACCAACCTTATTAGCCCTCAATTTTTTTACAAAATGGGAACAAATAACTTGTTCTGTTCATCAAATGACAACTCCAGGTTGACATATATTCTTGTTTTATTTCTTCATGATCAAGTATTCCTTCACTCTCTCTTCTATTTCTTCATGTTGTTTCTGTATGTGGTACTAAGTGGTCATCTGATTTATCCTTCCCCATCTATGACCTCTCTTTAAAAGAATTTGCCCAGTCTTGTGACATGTAATTCATCATCCTTCAACTCCAGAATCATATACCCAAATATCTACTCAGTATGTATATGTGAATATTTTTAATATTTTGTAGGTACAAGAGAAAACTTGTAGTCTGTACCACTGACTTTCAAGCTTACTTTCTCTCATATGATTCCTATATCAGTAAATAGCATTCCTACTCACTGAAAGACTTCCATCAGAAATTCAGTATTTTTCTTTCTTTTTAGTATTTATTCCCTTATCTTTCACATGTTCCTTAATGGTGAGTCATGAAAATCTACTTACAGAACTTATCTCAAACTCTCCACCCCTTTCTCTATTATTTACATTCCAGTATAAGATAATACTGGGTGATTTTTGCCCTCCAGATATTCCTTGTCTCCCCATACCCTACAGGTGGCCATACCTACCGTCAGGCTATTCCTAACAAAATGCAATGTAGGCAGCATCAGCAGACTGTCAAATCTCCCTTCACTTAGCCTGTCAATTGAGTAAAAGCTCTTATTTCCAGTAGTCATGATCTGTCTACCATTCTGTTACATATCTCCTCTCTGACCCTTTCTGTCTGTAGTCACGCTAGCTTATTCTTGCCTGGGGACCTGCATCCTTACCTCTCCACCTGCCTTCTCTCACCCTTCGTCATCTCAAACTCCAGTGCTTCTTTTCAGCCACCAGTTTAAATGTTCAGAATGCTGTTCTCAAATTTACCAAAAATGGTCACACAAGCCAGGTGTGAGCATGGTGGCCACCTTGAATCCCGGCACTTGGGAGGCAGAGGTAGGAAGATCACTGTGAGTCTGAGGCCAGCCTGAGACTGCAGAGTGAATTACGGGTCAGCCTGGGATACAGTGAGACCCTACCTCAAAGTACAAAACAAAACAAAATGGCCACCCATGGGGGAGGAGATGGCTAAAAGCTTGTTGCACAAGTGCCACATGAGTTTTTATCCCTAGAAGCCACATAAATGTTCAGTGGGTATACATGGAAGCCCACCTATCATTACAATGCTCTGGAAGTAGAGACAGGAGCTCCTAGGGCAAGTTGGCAAGATGGACTAGTCAAATCTGGCAAGCCCTGTGTTTAAGTGAGAGCCCTTGCCTCAGTAAATAAGATGGCGAGTGACTGAGGAATATAGCTAGTATCCACCTCTGCCTCCACATGCATGTACACACACACACACACACACACACACACACACACACACACGTTTACCCAATCCCAGTTTGTTACAGGAATCTACAAACTTTTTTTTTCTGAAAATGAGTTAATAACAAATATTATAGGTTTTATAGGCTATAACTTCTCTTGCCACAGTGAATCGAGTGCTATTGAATTAGAAAGTATGCAGCAGTAACATGTAAATACTTCTGTGTTCTGATTTTTTTAAAAAGCCAGCCAGACTCTACTCATTAACAGTAAACTTGATTGAATCTCTGCTGAACAGGCTATTACTTTTGAGTTAGGCTTTCCTCCATTAAAATATGAACTCCCCTGGAGCAGTACCAATCTTGCTTATCTCACTCATGATTTGATCCCAACACCTAATGTCTGAAGCACAGTAGAAAATACTTACTGCATGAATGAATAAATAAATAAATAAAATTGGTATATAAAATTCAAAACAATATGGAAAAATCAGAACACTGCTTCTGAAGACTTATTCAATTTTCATTAGGCTAACAGAGATTTGAAATGTATTAACTATAAGGAGATTAGTTTCCTGTTGTAAAGCTTTCACTTATTCTTTCTGTATAGTTGTAAAATTAGGCCACATAAGGACAGAACATACAAACGGAAATTTAAATCACAATTTCACAGTTTATTTTTTACAAATCCTATTCATTTTTGCCTTGCAATAAGGGCATCTCTATGATGTTAGTTGTTCTCACCCTGGGATGATTTTTGCCCTCCAGATGACATTTGTCTGTGTCTGGCGACATTTCTGCTCATCACTATCTTGTGGTTAGGGCAGTGGAAAGCACTACTATGTCTACAGGACAGGGTCCATGAATAGCACCAGTACCTCGCAATGTGCACGTTAACTTCCCTCAGAAAATGACCGAGTCCATCCAGACTCAGTCATATTTTACATAAGTGTATAAATACTGAGGTAAGAAATTTTGGTTTAGACTCATTGCCCATGTAGATAGTTAATTTTGTTGCTTTTAGGGCAATTCTCTTGGAATTTTAGGATGTTACCTAAATCTATACACAAGTTTTAAAAAATGAATGAGAAAGAAAATTGTATCTGTTAACGGCTATAACTTTTGCATGAAATGCAAAGCAATTCTGAAGGGTTTATTTCATTGCAAGGATAAAAGACACAACCTTGTCCTATTTTATCCCCGGAACATTCGGCCAATTTGATAACCTCTTTACAGGAGTCAGACCTCAGACTGTCTGCGCATGGACCCACACAAGGTTAAATGCCTTCCACACTTCATGATACTCAATGGCCAAATGACAACATTGACAGTAAATCTGAGCTGACGTCCTATGGCAGCAACAAAGCAGGAAAGGAAGAGAAGAGATTTCCAAGGGCAAGACAATACAGCAAGTATCCTTTTCTAGCTTTCACGTAAGCTGGTGACTTTGTGGTTACATTGATGACACTGTCCATTGCTGAGTTACCCTGGCCCCATGCCACAATTTTTCCACAAGTCAAGCTCAGGCAAAGTAGAGCTTTAGTCTCTTGACACGTAATTCAAGAGATAATGCTTCCTTTCTACGTTTTAAAAGATCTCAGTCAAATAAACATGAATAAGTCCAAATACAGATACGTATTAGAGATGTAATAATGAGTAACTTTCATAAACATTTACCTTATACTTACTTATTAAAGGAGCAGAACAGGGGTGTGTGCGTGCATACACACACATGTGTATTGGGGGCTCAGAGTTCAGACAACATCCTAAGGCGATATTTGCGCATGTTGATGCTGTTCATACAGTTAAATAAATAAACAAACAGATGTCTGTTATTTATATCATTGCTGTGACAAAATACCTGGCAAAAGCAACTTAAGGAAGAGTTTAATTCAGCTCAGAGTTTGAACATGCAGCCCCTACAGTGGCGACGGCAGGAAAGCGGCTGGTTGTATAGCGTTCGCAATCAGGAAGCGGAGAAATGAATCTTGGTGCTCAGCTCCTGGCTCACTTTCTCATTTTAATGCCGTCCTGTTTCCAGCTCATGCAGTGGTGCCCCGCACATTGTCAGGAGGGACCTTCTCTTCTCAGTTACACTCCCTGGGAACACCCTCACAGAAAGATGTTTCTCTTATCTAAATTCAATCAAGTTGACTAAGAATATGAACCATCAGCTTTCCATGAAACTTCACAATGCTTCATCACTCACTGTGCTTCCATCTCCTAGATGATTCCTCCCTGCCACCTTCTCTGCAATTCATTCTGGGAATATTTTCTCGAAGTTTGCCATCACTGTACTTCATCTCAACATGTGCCCTATCTTTGCATTTCATCTGCTCTGATGACATCAATGACCAGGTTCATGTAAATGACTTGCAAGTCTTTATGTCTTCCTTTCATCATCTGCAGAAATGTCTATTCTCCACCTTCAATAGACACAGATGATGCCTTAAGTTGCACATGTGAGAAGCACTAACTCCTCCTTTCATGAGGATTTCATGTGTGTGTGTGTGTGTGTGTGTGTGTGTGTGTGTGTGTGTGTGGTGTACATGCACAGGGCTGAGTGCATGTGCACATGGATATGCATGTATATGTACGTGTACACATGCAAGAGTGTACTGGTGGTCATCTCATTGTTTGCGCTGGATAATGTAGAAGTGCAGAAGTTACACGGATTCTCTTTCTCCCTTTAATGTACAGTACTGAAGGCTTCCTAAGATCATCCTCCTTACCTCCTCTGCTCCCAGGGCCATGGCAGTCTAAAATGCTACATCTCCTCTGCCTGTACTTTCATGCTTAAACTTGTTCAGAGCCACACTGTTGCTCTCAGGGTGAAGGTTCTTTGACAGAGGTTACGCCAACGTGCCTGGTTTGTGCCTTTGCCTCCTCCAAGGGTCATATCTCCTCTTTCCTAACCTTCTTCATAAGCCCTATGGCTATGTCTGTCTGTCTGTCTTACATAGTTATCTTCTTTCTCTCTATGGGTGTGGTAGTAGAGACAGTGTTTGGTTTTGTTTTTTTTAATAGCACACACTTCTGTTTTACAATTTTGCTGCCCTCTTCTTGGGTTCATTCACTTTTCCTATCCTTCGAAGTTCACTACGAATCAATTTAGTGGAGAATTACTCTCCATAAGTGAATATATTTATCAGTCAATAAATCTGTCAGTCAAGAAATAACCACCAATATTTCTTAAAGTATGAATAAAAAATAAGTTCATCATTTTGGCACCTCTGTCATTCTCCACAATCCATAACATTTCTGAATTCTCTGATCTGTTACTATCCTCATCACATCTTAAACTTTAGGCCCAAATTTTCAGAATTCCTCGGTTTCTCCCTCCATCCCTTACTGCATTCATCTTAACTGTTTGCCTCATGGTACAAATCCTACCTCTAAAGGTATGACGGCACACAATCCTCCAAGAAAACCAACCTTGCCATCTTTGTCAGAAGCAGCTGTGACTGGGTACAAGCTACTCCCGCATGGGCCTGCTGATGACACCCTATTGAGAGAGAAGAGCAGGGAAAGCTTTCCTGACCCTCACCCAGGACTTCAGCCGCTCCCTTTGCCAGCTGTATGCAATGATGCATGAGGTCTCATGGCCGCAGTGGGAGGCCAGTATGTAGAAGATGGAGGATCACTGGACAGCGAGCTCACTTATCCAGCCATCGGGCGGTTGCTATCCATGTTGGGATGACACATTTTAATCAAGCTAATCTGTAGGCTTTGCACTCTTGTAAGCAACCTCTTTCCCATGCTGTCAGAAAGCCCAATAAACACATTGGTCCATCAAGGTAAACTTCGGTGTAATTGGCCTTTAGTTTGGGCAGGGGTCGCAAGCTCTCATTGGTTTTGGTGTCTCCCCAGAGAAGAGTTTGCACATTAAAACACATTTTCCACAAGCCTTCTCAGTGCTTCTACTGCTTTGTCTTGTTGCCACATGTGCCCCAACCTGTCACTGAGCTAGTGAATAATTGTTCCACAGATACCACAGCTAATCTTTTATTGTATCAAACTTTCTTCTAGAATCCAAAAAAAAAAAAAAAACCAAAAACAAAAACCGCTGCTCAGATGGCGTAGTCCAGTGATCTGTGTCCCACAGTAGACAGCATGGAGGTCCTCTAAGATCTTCAAGCAGTGAACATGCTTCCAATAATATCTCACCATTCCTGTCACATCTCCAGACTGAAATATTATATAACCATCACAAGCCTTGCACCTATCACTTCCAGTGTTTTCTTTGTATTTTTTTCCCTTCTATACATTTTCTCCTCCAAGCACACATTCTGCTTCTAATCATATCTATAGCTAGTCATACCACACTCATATGAACCACGGAAAAATGTTTCACTCACTCTGTGGTTGCCTCAGTTCTGGCTCATTGCCATTTTCTCGGCTATTTTCTTACAATCTGTTACTCTTTCTTTCTTTTTTTTTTTTTAAACCATAACTGTATAGATACAGGACTTATCCCTAAGAATTTGAAGAATAACAATGTTCAACACATACCTATGGTTAATGAATTGCCTCATTTTTCTCTCTGATATTTCTATGCAGCTTTAGTCTATGAAATGTAAATTTCTTGGTGGATTTTATGTTTTTCCCAATTACTCACATCTTAGACAGCAGCCAAAAGTTAGTTTTGTTCAACCTGCCTCTTTTGTCTATTAACACTACTTGATTAGCTTTTTTCTAAAACTGCCAAAATGATAGTGAAGGACTTCAAAATCATGATCATGAATATAAATAATTGTTTAAATGTCACATTTTTCTGTAGTTGAAAGAAGGAAAATGATTATAAACAACTAAAAGGATGAAGAAAAAATCACCTAAATTAATGCTAAAGGCTATAAGTTCGATGAAACTAGCCTTGGAAAACTAAAGTTAGCCATCACTTCAGCAGTGGCAACTCTTCCTGGAGGAAGGTCCTCTGCACACTAACCCACAAAAGCCGTCCATAGTAGTCTACCTAGGAATAATGATGTTGAAATTGTGAGCATTGTGTTCTTTGCTTTGCTGAAAAAGTAAACATGAAAACTATATTTAAAAAATTTTTCTTTGATATATAGGATCATAGAAATTGTACATTTCATGGGAACCATGTAGTATTTTGATACATATACAGGCTGTATAATCTAAAATAAATCTAAACTTGTCTGTTTCTTCAAACATTTATCATTTTGTAGTGATAACTTTAAGAATTTGTTCTTCTACCTTTTTATGATGCACAGAATATTATTATTATTGTTGTCCACAGTACAATAAATAGCACACAGATCATGCTATTCCCATTTGCCTGTAACTTGGGTTCATTCAGCTGTTACATGTTCTTCCGAGTGCTTTGCACATATTGTTTGGTAAGCATGTTTTAATATAACTTCCATCTTGATCCGCTTTTATTGTTATTACTATATAAGACATGAAAGTATTAAGTCAGTTTAATAAATAGATATTCCCTCCTTAGTAATCATAAATTTCAGGACTGGAGAGATGACTCAGCCATTAAAGGCACTTGCTTGCAAAGCCTGCAGGTCCAGGCTCAATGCTCCAGTACTCATGTGAAGCCAGATGAACAAAGTGGTACATACATCTGGAGTTTGTTTGCAGAGGCAGGAAGCCCTGCTGTGCCATTCTGTCTCTCTCCCTCCTTCTCCATCTTTATGTTAAATAAATACATAAATTAAAAAAAATTATAAATGTCTTTTATATATTTCACTGCTCAAAGATACACAAATGCACACACCCAATCACAGTGTGGTTAGTAAGCTACACATGGTATAAAATATACCATGCTATACATTGGTTACAATGATAGTGTGAGAAGATAGAATTTCAATACCGACTCTGAAGAATCTGCCCCTGTGAAGGTCATGGTGGCAAAACCAGCAGTCAGCCACGCATGGCGCTCTCTCTTCTCAAGGTTCTGCCAAACTGAGAGAAAAGCCACTAAAGTCCTTTTTGTGGAGACATTTAATGTGCATATATGAAAGTGTCCAAAAATAAAAATAATTCCATCTTTGCTCTGTTTCAAACCTTAACTCTTTTCATGCAAAGAGGAATGAACTTATCTTTTAACTTGAGGAGCAATAGAGACCAACCTATATTTATATACATTCACATAATGCAAGAGAAACATTATTTACTTAAAAAGTAAAATTACACTAATGAAATCATACTCTACTGAGTGTACTTTGATTAATTTGAAATTCAGTTATTACTTTTTCCTCATTTCCATTATGCAACAAAGGTAATTTACAAGATAAAAAACATTGTTCAAAACATTAATGAGTAAATTGTTGAGGAAAGGATTTTATTTCGGTAACAACTGATTAGACCTATTGGCACAAGGCATTCCTTAGTCCAGACAGCAATGACAGTGATGACTGTTACCATTGTCTTACGTTTGGTAGCTTCTTACGCTCTACGCTTTTGTTCATGGAACCTGCGGGAGCCATATTACCCATGTTGATTTGGGTATGGTTAGTAACTCACCTTTGAGTTTCTAATTATTAGCTTATGCTTTTTAGTTTCTACTTACTAAATACTTAATAGATACCATGCACTGTTAAATGCACTTTACATTTTATGTTCTCAGATAATTCTTTAATTCCTATAACACCTCTAAGAAGTAGAGTCTAGTTCCAAATCTTAAAGCTAATAATTAGCAGAACTTGGCTTCAAACCAAGACTTTCTAATTGCCAGAGCCTATGCTTCCATCTCTCCTACAATGCCCAGTGTTTTTCTTCTTAAACCGGACCTTCCTGGCCTGAGACATTACTGCATTTAATCCTAACAATACTAACATATGGTTAAAAAATGTTACCTCTGTATTAAAAATTAAACTTGTCATTCATAAGAAGGTGTCACAGTTGGGCTAGGATACATGGCTCAGTCAGTCAAGCTCTTGCCTTGCACATGTGAAGCCTGAACTTTGGATTCCACACACCTACAGGCTGGGTAGGCACAGTGGCTGCCTGCAATCTGAGCATGGCAGGTGAAGTTGGGGATCTCCAAGGAAAGCTGGATAGCTAAGTGTAGCTGAATCGGAGAGCATGGGCTTAAGTAAGAAACTCCTGTCTCAGTGAACTAAAGGGAATGTGGTGGAGACAGACCCCCGGTGCCCACCTCTGGCTTCTACAACTGCATAAACACACACACACACACACACACACACACACACTCACTCACGCACAAGAAAGAAAATGTCAGAGCAGATCTACCGTGAGGTTTGTCTAATGGAGCACATGCTACTTTATTGTCCCAGTTCATATTGTCCCAGCAAGGTGGCATAATCCCTCCACATGGCTTTTCAAAAGGTCGTCAATAGCCACATGTATCTAATGAACTCCTGGAAGGTGCCTAGTGTTTTGAGAAACTGGGACTTGAATTGAGCTTACTTTTAATAAATATTTAAATGTTACATGTTTCTAATGGCTGCCAAATAGCCACTGCAGCCTGTTCCAAATTCTATTGTCCTGACCTCCTAAGCAATGTACAAAGAGAACTTCATGAAAAAAAAAAAATCAAATGAACTCACTAGTTTAATAAACTCAATTCTAAATAAATTCAATTATTTATACTGGTTAACTTTAATTCAATATAAACTGGTATTTCCAAGGATCATAATTCCATCATCTGCAATGAAGAATTTATAAATTTTTCATTCCCAACTATTGCTTTAAACTTATGTTTAATTAGTGCTTTATTTCTGTTTTACTGCCTTTAAAGTTGCCTTAAAAATCAGAAGCTGTATGATGAAGAGTTTTGCATCCTTGTAAGTCTCTCTCTTTGTTTCTACGTCTAGAAAATGTGAACCCAGTTTTCAATCTCTGTACAATGTGCACATACACTATGTATTTCAATGGTTGTGTTGCTATGTTCACAGGCCAGTGAATCTGAATCAGGATGAGCAGGATTTAGAGATGGGAGTCATGTAGTCAAAGGAATTGAGATTAATGTCACAGTTCCCAATCTGATAAGTAGCCCAAGGCACAGAGCTTTCAGATTTTCACTCTTGCAGTGACATGGGAAAATAACCCCAAGTCTTACCTCATGGAATTAAGCATTTCTACAGGCTGGGGGGCTGCAGCCAAGGTGACTTGCAAACATGTGCCTCAGTGTTAAGATGAGGACCTTGAAGCAAAAACCAAAATCAATAAATCAATAAATAAATACTTGCATTATAGTATCCCTGAACCCCATATTATAGGACCTGAAGCTACTTCCACATTTCATCCCTGTCTTGGAATTCCTCCTAGAGGATGGATTTCAGAGAATGAACAAATCTTTTCACATGACTTGGTAGAATCTATCCAGATTCTCTTCTATCACATCCTTCTCCTTGTCCTAATCTACCTTTATAATCCAGAGAGTTCCCCAGATGACCTGATTATGAAAAGCATTTCATCTCTACTAATATACACGTACTCCTGGTAGAACAGTTTCTGTTCTTCACATTTCTCTGGTTCTTCTTGGAATATTGCTCAAATGTAAAGAGCTATTAGGTTCTGCTTGCCATGTGTGCAGTTAATTCTCTATTAATCACAATGCTAAGGCCTGCATGGTATATACTCTAAGATCATGGATTATCTCAAAATAGCACCATCTTCATAAGTTTCAGTATTCAGTCCAGAAACATCTTCAGCCAGTATTGTCCTCCTAATTTTCACTGTAGAATCTAGGCCTTTATCTCTTATATATAGTCACAATGGTTCTATAAAGTGCAAGACTAGCTTGTTTGTTCTCATTTCTTGTAACACAGCATGAAGAAAGCAGATGAAAATATACAAATCAGACACTGAATTACAAAATAATAAAAGGACCCTTTTCGACTATAATATTCATTTACAGTGCTGTGAACTACATGTAGACTATAACATTTCAAGGCCCATCACCAGTGACATCCTTCGTCTAGAAGACTCCACTTGCTAAAGGTTCAAAACCTTTCCAGGGCTGGGGAAATGGCTTAGTGGTTAAGGAGTTTGCCTGCGAAGCTTAAGGACCCCTGCTCAATTCCCCAGGACCCACGTAAGCCAGATGCAGAAGAGGGCACATGGGTCTGGAGTTCATTTGCAGTGGCCAGAGGCCCTGGTGTGCCCATTCTCTCTTTCCCTCTATGTTCCTCTCTGTCTCTGTCTCTCTCTCTCTGTAATAAATAAATAAACAAATAAAATATTTTAGAAAAAAAAAAAAAGTGGCAAGGGTCAGGCATGGTGGCGCATGCCTTTAATTCCAGCACTTTGGAGGCAGGGGTAGATGGATCGTCATGAGTCCAAGGCCACCCTGAGACTCCATAGTGACTTCCAGGTCAGCTTGGGCTATAGTGAAACCCCACCTCGAAAAACCAAAACAACAACAACAACAAACCTTTCCAAACAGTGACACTTTACTAGGAATTACATGTTCAAGTACATAAGCCCATGGGGGGTGGGCATTGTATTTTCAAACCACCACAAATGCTTTCAACTTACTACATGAGCCAGTGACAGATACTCAGATAAACAAAGAAGATACAGGGAACATGTTGTATTCCAAAGAGAGAAGTTACATGATAAATAAGGCACATTTTCCCATTACCATTTTCCACTGATTTCTGCCTGGCACATAGATATGTGTGTTAGATAAAGGTAAAGGCTCAATGCCGCACCTATAAGGATAAAATAGCATCCTGCTACAGTGGTGTGGGCAGGAAAGTAGGGTCCTGGGGTTGATGCCGGCATACAGCTGCTACACTCGTCTGGCCTGCCGTCCTCAGACAGCCGGCCACGTGGAGAGACGATGTTGCTTTGGGCTATGTCCTCTATTGAAGACAATCAAATGAAAACCCAACCATTTTAACATTGTATAAAATTACAGACATTTGAAATCAAAATGTTTAATTATTTGATTGTTAACATCAATTACACAATGGACAGAAATGCATAGCAAAGAAAAAGAGGAATGATTTGATATTTTTAATATATATTTTTTCTAAAGTGTCTCCTGCCTGATAGAAATTATAACTTCAACATGTTTAAACTTTTCAGTTTTTTCCAAAGTAATGTTTTAATTGACAAAATAGGCTACTCTTTCATCTGGTAAATAGAAAACTCTTTTCTAGCTTTCTTAACTCTAAAACAGAGTAATAGACATTTTGAAAATCATTATTTAAAGATGATCCTGGTCAGATATGTGGGGACCATTGACTTTTTTACAGAGTTGAGTTAAAAATCTCTAACATGATTGAACAATGTATATAAGAAAAGCAAAGTAAGTATATATTCCCTATGTTCTTCTCTCCCAATAAGCCAAATCTATGTAGAGGAATTCTGAGATCTTAAAAGACAAAGAGACAGAATGTGAACTAAGCCTGGGTATTTGAATCATCATATGGACAGGAGTTAACTCAACATAGGGCAATAAATACCAGAACTGGATCATACTATAAATGTTTATATATTCAAGGTTCTATGATGGTAACAGACTAAATTTTGGAAATCCATTTATTGGTCAATTCACTTCATAAGTGAATAAAATTTAAATTTATCACAAGCCAAAATACCATTCTGAGTTTTGTATGAGTTGATTATGAAATAGTGATATTAATGCATTCTCTAATTAAATAGCAACAATTAAATATAAAATAATTTTTACATTACTTCTCCTATCACTTGAAACATTAATTTATATGAAGTTCCACTATAAAACTCAATTAGTTTTTGTGGATTTGAAATTTAATTATTAAAGCCAGAAAATGCATTACAGAAGCTATTGTAATTCAAGTTTTTGTAAATGAATGATCATAACAGAAATTGAAAGATTAAAAGCTAATTAAAAAAAGGATGTTCTTTTGCTTTTGCTTCTTGGATGATGTTCCATTTACATAAGTTGGACAATCTCACATTTGACAATTGCCTGAAATTATATTATGTTATATTATATTATCTACGATTGTGACAATAGCAAGTACTTGCTATTTTTGCACAAATATTTAAATTTTCATCTTGAAGCATCAATGATTATTTTTTCTTTGTAGTGTTGGAGTTGGAATTCAGAGCTTTGAGTATACTAAGCAAGCTGTTTTCCACAGATCCATAACACCATCATTGTGTTCCTAAAAGTAAAATGGACATAATTAAAAATGAAAAAGTTTTGGTAGCAGAAAAATCTCATTCCTTTACTAAGTTTTAGTAAAAGTAGAGCAATATATATTGTTAAATGTTTAGATCCTTGAATGAAAGAATAGTACATAGAGATAAAATTTGATCTTTTATTTGACTCCTAGTTAGAAATTCAGAATATGGTTTGGGTGTTTGTATAGTTAACTTGCCTAAATAAATTGCATATATGCAGTTTTTCTTTTATCAGTGATAACTTAAGACTCATGTATTAGCACTGTATGTGTTAATATTATACAATGATGTGTAAGAACATGATTGTGTAGTTAAAGATGGAAAATTATAGTGAGGATCCTCATTCAATGTGGGAATGAAGTATAAGAATAAAATACAAACTGGCTCCGGCCAAGATAGTGTCCACCTTACCACACCTCACCTCCCAGGGAAGGAAAGAGAATGCCTTTAGGGTTTAATGGGTCTTTTAGGGGTTTGCAGATCCTAGTAGACCTCCAGTGGGAGGGCATGGAAGAGCAAAGTAGGGAATCTGCTCTCGGGTAGCCCACCAGTCCCCCAATCCCCTCAAGCAGCCTTCCTAGCCACAGTCCCAGCAACAGGTTCCTCCTGCACTAATTGCAGGCTAAGTGGACCCAGACCAGCAGGTTAGGAAAGCTCCACCTGCAAATGCCATCCCACTCATCACCACTCCCCACCCCCTTTTCCTTGACCCAGGCCAGCAGGCTAGCTTTCCCCCAGGGGACCCCCAAGCATCACCCCACATGCCCCACCCCCCACCCCAGTGCATGGACCCAGGCCAGCAGGCTAGCATTCCCTCCACCCATAAACACCTTCCAACTCTCCACTGACCACATCACCATGCACAGACCCAGGCCAGAAGGCTAGCTTTCCCACAGAGGACTTTGCGTGATATCCCCATATACCCACCCTGCCTTGTCACAGGCCCTGGCAGTCCCATCCACCCTGGTACACAGTCCCATGGGGTCTGTTGTCCCATCCCTTCACCCCTCAGAATCACAGAACCAGCATGCATTCTCATCCTTCCCCACTCCGCAGCCCAGCCCCAACACCAATCTGCTTTGTCCCATTCCCTCCTACCCCCATCCCCTTGGCCACCTGACCACACAGTCCCATACCCAGAACCATGGAACAACAAGCCCCTTTGTCAGGTTCCTGGCCCCTACCAGAGCCTCACAGGCTCCTTCCCTCTGAGTAGGCAGGCCCCATTGTCATCAGAAGCCTAGTGGAAACAAACATAAAAGGGAATAATCACTAAATACACTTCAAGGGTAAACTACAGCTTCCTCCTAACTTAAATAAGATTCCTACACTGTGATGGGCAGACCACAGTGCAAAAGGAATAGCATGAAAAATCAAATGCAAGTAAACCCAACAAGATTGCCTAGTCCCACAATGGCTATCTCTAATAAAAACATAGAAGATACAATAGGATCAGAACCCCAAAATGGAGATACAAGCTATGCAACCCTGACCAAGCAAATAGCAGAATTTGCAGAAAATCAACAAAGGGCCAATAATTGTATGAATGCTGTCCTTGACAGACTAGACCTAATAGAAAAGAACCAGGAAGGGTTCCAAAGACAGTTTAATGGTCTGATAGAGAGCAAAAATAAAGTGGACCTCAACAACCAGATGGCTAAGCTCAATGAAGACAAAAAGAAATGCAAGGATGAATTCCAAGAAGCATTGAGAAAATCAGAAAATGATGAGAAAAGGGAACTAGACAGAGGGATGAAAACTATACATATAAAAGCAGTATAAAATACAAACCAAATTGAACAAGCCCAAAACTCTATAGATGCTCTCAAGAATACAATCAGCCATGTGGAGGACAGAAACTCAGAATTGGAAGAAAAAACAGAAGAAACAGTTCATGAGTCCAAAAATTTCAACAAGCTCAAAAATTTCTGTGAACACAACATGAGGGAACTGTGGGATACTCTTAAATGTCCCAACATTTAGATCACAGGAATACCAGAAGGGGAAGAAATTCAGACCAAAGGCATGGAAAACTAATTCAACAAAATTATGGAAGAAAATTTTACCACTCTCTCAAAAGAAAGTCCCATAAAATTACAAGAAGCTAACAGAACTCCAAGCAGACTGGACCAAAGCAGAAATTCTACAAGAGATGCTATCATTAAGACCCAAACATCAATAACAAAGACAAAGTCCTAAAGGCAGCTAGGGAGAAACAACATACTACATATAAAGGTAGCCCCTTTATATGTAATTACTTCAGACTTCTCAGTGGAAACCTTGAAAGCCAGAAGGGCCTGGAATGGAACACTGCAAAATCTAAGAATCTATGGCTTCCAACCCAAACTACTCTACCCAGCAAAAGTATCTCTCATAATAGATGGTGAAAGAAAAGCTCTCCACAATAAAACTCAGCCTTACAACTATGAGAACAAAGGCAACCCTGCAGACAGTACTGCAGGAAATTTTCCACACAGAAGAATCAAATAATCCATCTCAAGTGCCTACAAAAAGCAGATCACAATAACCAAACTCAGAGAAGGCACAAAAAACTACAAAGTCCAAGAAAACACCAAACCACATAAACCACCACAACATTGCAGGGATTAAATCAAACCTCACAGTCATTACCCTAAGTTTAATGGTCTTAATTCACCCATCAAGAGACATAAGCTAACAGGGTGGATCAGAAAATTAAACCCTTCAACCTGCTGTCTTCAAGAAACCCACCTGACCACTAAAGACAGACACTTCCTCAGAGTGAAAGGGTGGAAAATGATATTCCAAGCAAATGGAAATAAGAAATAAGCAGGCATTGCTATACTAATATTGGATAAAATAGATTTCAAACCACAAGTAATCAAAAAAGACAAAGAAGGCCACTTCTTACTTATCAAAGGAACGATCCAACAAGAGGATATCACAATCACCAATCTTTAAACACCAAACACAGGGGCACCACAATTCATAAGACATAACCTACTTGACAACAAAGCAGAAATAATCACCAACACCATCATAGTTTGGGACTTCAATTCTCCACTATCAACAATAGATAGATGATCCAAACAGAAAATTAACAGGGAAGTGAGAGAGCTCAACAAAACCATAGATCAATTAGACCTAATTAGACATAGACATCTACAGAACATTCTTTCCAAAATCCACAGATTACACATTCTTCTCAGCAGCCCATGGAACCTTCTCTAAAATAGATCATATACTGGGTCACAAAGCCTGCCTCCATGTATTTAGGAAGATCGACATAATTTCCTGCTTGATATCAGATCACAATGCTGTATTTCTAGAAATTAACAACAAAAGATGTGCCAGGAATCCCATCAACTCCTGGAATAGATTACACACAGGATGGGAGAAAATCTTTGCTGGCTATACTACTGACAGGGACCTAAATTCTAGAATCTACAAAGAACTCAAAAACCTAAACAATAAAAAAATTAAGCAACCCACTCACAAAATGGTGCAGAGAACTGAACAGGGAGTTCTCAGAAGAAGAAATGCAAATGGCAAACACACACCTAAGAAAATTTTCACCATCTCTAATCATCAAGGAATTGCAAATTAAAACAACTATGAGATTCTACCTTACCCCAGTAAGAATAGCAAAATTGAAAAATCAAATGAAAACAAATGCTGGTGAGGATGTGGAGAAATAGGAACCCTCATCCACTGTTGGTGGGAATGTCAGATGGTACAACCAGTATGGAAACCAATATGGAGACTCCTAAAAAGGTTGACTACAGAGATACCAACAGACCCACTTATTCCCATACTGGGCATTGACCTTAAAAGCTCCGTGCCTCAGTTCAGAGAGATTTGCTCAACCTTGTTTATAGCTGCTCAATTTATAATATCTAAGAGCTGGAATCAATCCACACGTGCATCATTAGACAAATGGATAACAAAGATGTGGTATGTCTACATGATGGAATTCTACACAGCAGAAAGGAAAAATGACACAATGAAATTTGCAGAAAAATGGTCAAACTTGGAACAGATCATTCTCAGCGAACTCACCCAATCACAGAAATATAATCATTGCATGGTCTCACTCATCTATGGCTTCCAACTTGAATCTGCCCAAGATGCTGACATACCTAATAAGCATCTTGAGGACCAGACAATAGGGAGTGTGGGGTGGGTAAGGAGGGACACAATACTGGACCCAAATTGCAATGGTATCATAAGATTCTATATCCTAAAAGGCTAAAGAGTTAAACCTTCATCAGGTCCTTAGAAGGAACACCTGAATCCCAGGGCCCTGGAGAGGTATGATAAGACTAACCATAATCTTCTCCTATATCTCTCTCTCTTTCTCTCCCTCCTCTCTTTTCTCTTTTATATTACCTATCTATTTATTCCTTCTTTTCCTTGGCACTAGCCTATAGCTCCCAGTACCAGTATGTGGTTAACATCCACAATGAACTGTTGATCAGAGACCTACAAGGTTTCCCAAAAGAAGACAGATTTCTGTCACAGTACTTGATGACCCACCAAACGTTAGTGGTAAGATCCTACTGCAGAAGACACCATATGTTGTTGGTACAGAACATGGAGTGACCTGGCTGGAATCTGGAGGAGAATTAGTCCCCAGACAGTTAGCTTGTCTAGTGACAGAAGGTGCTACATGAGCTTCTGGGGAAAATGACCGACATCTGTCCAAGCAACTTGTGGTCTAAGCTACTCAGCAGCAAATAAGCTGATGTGATGCTCACACAAGTGCAATAGTGGCACACAGCCATGGTGGGTAACCTAACTGCTCTTGATTTTGCTAACTGATCCACTCAGTGGGATAGAACCCATAGCTGGTTCTGGGAAACAAGTCAGAACCATATCCAAAAATGAGCTCACTCTCCATTATCAAGCTCCCACCAATCGTGGGCTACAAGAAGGCATACACCTGTTAAGTTCTCTCTAAAATAACAATGGTTATCCCATTTATCTGGTTCTAATTTCACTCTCTGTTGGAGAGTTTGCTTCTCTTTTTCATATGGATGCAGAACCTGAGGAGAGAATCAGTCAGTCGCACCTCACTAGGGTCCCAGCTGAAACCATAGAGGAATTGGGGAAATGAGCAAGAGTGCTGCTTCCTTGTTGAACCTGGTGCCAGCACAAGGGTGAAGGAGATAGACACAGAGAACACTCAGCAACTACCAAACCAGAGATCCAGAGACACAGAGGCTCCCAAGACCTCAGCACTGAAGCAGACCTAAAACCAACCCAACATGGCTCAGAGAAATTCCCAGAAGAGGGGGCAGAAAGATTGTTAGAGCCACATGTTGGGACATTATGCACAAAGACATTGCCTCTTCCCCATAACTGATGGCTAACCCCACAATGCACGACCCACATTCCCCAGAGAGGAGGATCCCTGCAGAGCGGGGAGGATAGCAAGGAGGCTAATGATGGTACCAACACTGTGTACATAACTAATAATAATAACTATAATAATAATCATCATAATAATAACAAAAACTTGCTGCTGAAAAAAATAAAATGCACAGGGTATGGAATGTTGGCTCAGAGGTTAAGATGCTTGCCTACAAAGCCAACGACCTCAGTTAGATTCCCCAGTACCCATGTAAAGCCATATGCACAGAGTGGTGCATGCATCTGGACTTCATTTGCAATGGCTAGAGGCCTTAGTCCCATCTCTCCCCCTCCTCCATTCAAACAAATAAAATATTTTTTAATGAAATGTGGGATTGACCTATGGAAATATGTCTTATGAAACTTACAAACAACTTTTCTGAGAATATTGCTGTGAGATGGTTTTTCTGCTGAATTTCTGACTTGCAACTTGCTCTGAAGTGAATCTTACAACCATGTAATCCACCCGCTTAAAGCCACCTGACCAGCTTTCTTCTGACTTGATGTACTTTTGGCCTGAACAGCACAGGTGACCAGCATTGATAAGGAATGTTTAGGGATGCTGACTGATCTAAGACACGTTCTTTTCACAATTTCCTCAGTGACCTGGTGGTGTTCTTGATCCAGAGCAAACATATATGCATGAAAAGTGTTGACCATAGCATTGAAGACAATGTGGTCCATTAACAAGTTTCCAGTGGAAATACCACGGGTCTGTTGTCGACAATGAGTGGGCTTAGTGTGACCACATTTGTGAATGAAGTGTGGATGTGTTCTGGATCAGCAAAGTCCAACAGATCAAGCCCCTAAAATCCCTTCCTTTAACACATGTTGAAGGATTCTTCAAAATCCAAACATCCTAACCCTTTGCCCATGTAATGTTCAGCTAGTTCGCACATTACACAAATTATTCGTCTTTGTCTAGGGGGAGAGCTTTTAAATAAAACAATGAGTGCCCATGAGCAGAAGCCACAGCTTTGGAAGTGTCAGAGTAGCAGTGACTACATACATATATAGCAGGTTCAACCCTTGCTTTAAACAACTCCAAGGCTTAGTCTTTTTCCTCAGGCTCTGCTTCTAAAAGCAGCTAACCCACTTTTAAGCAAACAAATCTGAGTTTGCTTCTATAATTCCAGGGCAATGTCCTCCAATTGGGCAATGCAACATGCTTTGGGACAGTCTTCCTAGGGAAACCTTTTATAGAAAAGTGGAAAAATGCAGAGGTCTGCCTTTGAATATCTTAAAACATCAAAAATACATTTGCAGTTGTAATCAGTACAAAGATAGGATGACGTCCTTGGTGTGTGCATAAGCAAGTCTTTGAATCCTTGTTTTTCTCTATGTTGTACTCAAAGAATCAATGGGGAAGGTGATGCCTAATTGGAGAATGATTTGCAGCCTCTACAGTTGCCATGGGAACTGCATTTTACATTCATTAAACTAGTATATACAAGAGAAATATAGCATCTTTGTAAATTATTAGTCAAATATGTTCATATTAAATGAAATTTCAGAAAATACAAATTCAGCATGAAAATGAATCACCCATTACTCTTTCATTGAACATGCCATTGGTATTTTGGTATCTTTCACTTCTATTTAACTTCACATAATTTTTAGCTCTAATACTACCTAAATCACTTATGTATTTCTGCATCATCTTTGCTCAGTGATTGGCCTACGATACTTTTTCATTAAAGCTATTAATTCAAAAAGAAACAGGCACACAAACACATATGGCGCATAGGATTCTATAATCTTTAAATAGCATTTTGCCATCTTGCATGTTAATAATGCCTATGCAACAATCTGTGGTACAGTGCATTTATATTCCTTCTCCAACTGTTCTTCCTGACAGATTTTCTCTCGGAAATTCCCTTGTTCACCAACTTGAAATGCATCTCACTGTATTGCTGCTTATCACCTTGCCATGTATGGCTGAGTGTACTTAAGGGTTACTCATGGTTTTGTGTCAGACTGTCTTTTAATATAAATATACTTTGGAAAAATTACCTGTGGCAATTATGCCCCGTCACTCCTGTGCTCTGCTTATTCACACATCATTGTGCATGATCGTTCTTTCTCCTCCAGTTCCACATCTCATCCATTTACTGGGCTAGCAAATGTTCCTGGAAGGCCTTCTGTGCCAAGCAATACGCTAGTCACTGAGTTGCAATGCTGAATAAGACCCAAGTTGTGGTAGTTACATCATGTGATAAGAGAAGAAAGTGAGAAACACAAAAGAAGTATGCAGAAAGTGAAGAGGCTGCCATTCCCGTCGTGGGCAATCAATGATGGCATGCTTGGGGACAGAGTGTGTGCATCACATGTGCAAGGCGTAAGTTCAGTCCTTAGCAAGGCTCCATCCCCCCAATGAAGAACCCAACAATAGCTTTGTTGAGAGCTTTGTTTCTATTTTAGTCAGCTATGTTAGTACAATGAAATATTAGAGGTAGTTAACATATAAAATTAGGATGTTTGGAATCAGGCATGGTGGGGCACACCTTTAATCCTAGAACTTGCAAGTCAGAGGTAGAAAAATCTCTATGAGTTTGAGGCCACCCTGAGACTACATAGTGAATTCCAGGTCAGCCGGGGCAAGAGCGAGACCCTACCTCAAAAAATAAGATGTTTGTTTAACTCCCTGATTTGGAGGTTAAATTATGTGGCACCTACATTGGTGCCAATCTGGGGAAGGTGCCCTTCCTCAGCTGTCACACCATAACAGAGACCAGATGTGTGGAAGAGCTCATATTACCAAGCAAATCAGAGAGAAAGGGTTTGGAGTCTCATAATTTTCTGCAAGGATAAACTGCCCATGTCCCAACGTTTTCCCAGTATGTCCTACTTATCAAAGTTTTCACCAACTCCTAATACTGACATCTTACATACCAAGCCTTCAGTCACGTGGACCCTTGTAGGACATCTACCCAAAAGATTTCATTGACTATAATCCTGTCAGCACAAGAAATGACTACGTGGATAGGAAAAGACAGATTTGGTATAAGGAATGTCCTCAAATACAATTTTGGCATTGCAGGTATATTTAGAAATGAATCATTTTAAAACCCAAATAATCCAAGTTTTTAGGAAAAGGAGAAATAATCTCTAGCTAAAGGGGAGACTTAATAGGTAGAGCTACTGCCTCAGGAAACTGTCGCCCGGTGCATAGTGCCTAACAGGCAGAGTAAACTCTCGGAGACAAAACAGACTCCTTGGTGCAGGGTTAGGCTTGGTAGGGCAGGCGGTGCGGCAGGGGATTCAGGCTGAGGCAGCACAGGCCCGCAGAGCCTCCTGCGGGCAGCAGCACTGGAGGAAGGATCTAGACAGGGGCGAAGAGCGCGCACTTCAGCTCTGAATGCTGATCTCATTGCAAGGTAGAAGGACATTAAAATCAACAAGGAACATACTCTACCAGAAGGAGAGGCCTGAGCAGAGAGTTTAGGTGGTGTTTGCCTTGCCATCTGGAGGACCTGAGTTCAGTTCTTAAAACCCATGTAAACAAACAAACAAACAAACAAAACAAAAAACAAAACAAAAAAGAAACAGCGTCTCGGCTCATGCTTGCAATCCCAGTGCCAGACTGGAGGAGGCAGGTGAATAGGGCTTGCAGGCCTGTCTAGTGTACTTGGTAGATTCTAAGCCAGTGAAACTCTATCTAAAAAACAAACAAACAAACAACAACAACAACAAAAAAAAAACCTAGGTGGACAGGAGCTGGGCATGGTGGTGCACACCTTTAATCCCAGCACTCAAGGGGCAGAGGTGTGAGGACTGCTTTGAGTTTGAGACCAGCCTGAGACTACATAGTGAGTTCCAGGTCAGACTGGGCTAGAGACTCTATCTTGAAAATCCCAAAAATAAAAAGAGGAAAAGGTGGACAATGACTGAGAAACCACACACACACACACACACACACACACACACTCTCTCTCTCTCTCTCTCTCTCTCTAATAGGAGGAAAACAAAGATAATGTTTAAGGTTTGAGTTCGTATGGAATACAAGGAAGGCTGACTCAGTGCAAAGAAGACACATTTCAGGCATCAGCCCCATTGTGTCTGTGTCAGTTTAGGAATAATCTTTCTCCCTGAATAAAGCATGTACAAATATAATACATTATTGTTTTTCTCACCTGTAATTCTGTACTATCAGATTTTACTAATATTTTTAGTAAAATGTTGTAAAATGAGCACCCCAAGTGTAGAGTTGGAAGCATTGTCTTAGAAACTTATAAAGGCCATGCACTTCCTGTTTACTGAATAGACTAACGGCCCCTGTCTTGTCCCACTTGCCTGGGACCAGTGGGAATCTTTGCAGGGAGCCTTGGATCTCCTCAGAGGTGGCCAGGGCGGGGCAAGGCTGCCTCTGCTATTTACACTGGCTGTGAGCTCTGATAGCGGGCGTTGACTCTAGATTTGTGACATACGGACCCACGGACTCAGTCAACTTTTGAGATCTATCCTCCCCCTGACGTTCATTATGGTAACTTGTTGCCATTGCTTTTGAAAGAAGATTCTGAGAGGGACACAAGAAATTCCCTCATACTAGTTTAGGAATTCACTTTCTGACTCAAGAATCCCAGATGATTAAGCAACAGGCAGAGGCTGGTGGTGGTGACTATGAGCCCTATGAGTGGTCACATGGAGAAACTTCCTCTGATCAAGGCTGTGCTTTTTTTTTTTCTGACTCTAAATCTTTTCTTAAATGTCTGTATCTTATTATTAAATTTAGATGAAAAACAATATATGTTTAAAGTAACATATTTTGCAAAGTAAAGATTACATGTGAAGGAGAGGAACAAGCCATCTATAAACATAATGACATTTTCATTTTAGTGTTCGAATTCTGAATTTTTAAGATGAAACACCCTGAGGCCCCCTCTTCATTCACCTGTGGGATTCGTCACAAACAATAGAAGAGAATTGTATTGTACTATGAAAAAAGCCAAGTAGTAATTATTTATTCATTCATATGACATAATAGTCAAGATATAATAAATGAAAATGAAATTACACTGCAGAATAGGCCTTTATTTTTGTGTTGACACAGAAGGAGGTAAAGAAATAGATAGCTGCATCAATCAGCTTTTGTTTCTACAATGGCAGAATACCTGAAGCAACTTCTAAGCAAAAAGATGCGGATTTTTAGCTCATGGCTTCAGAGCTTTAGTCCATGGTTGTGTGGCTCTACTGGTTTTGTCTGTGTGACACAGTCTATCATAGTCTGTCATGGTAGGACCAGGAAACAGAGGAGTGAAGAAGAGACGGAGTGGCTTGTGGCGGGGACAAAGGTCCTGGCATCCTGCAAGGGCCTACCCCCAGTAACCTCGCTTCCTTCCATAGGCCATGTCTTCAAGACTTTACTGCCTCCAAGTATCACTAGAGGCTGGGGAGTAATCCTTTATCATATACGCCTCTGGGGACAGTTCAGATGCAAACTTTGCTTGCTCACACGCACATGTGTGTGTCCTTGTGTGTGCGTGCATGCATGTGTGTGTGTGCGCACAGCGTGCGTGCATGTGAATTTTGAACATAATATTCAAAGCCTAATGACAGAAAACAGTAATTTCCTTTATGTATGCTAGGGACAGGTAGACATGGATATTGTGAATGATGCGTACTGAATGGCAGGAGGAAGAAAAATACTTCTTATTTTTCTTCAAGTTGACATTTTAAATATGTATGATTATAGAATGCTATTATTTTGATCTTAGTTTAATAAACCTATCACACCATATTCATAGTGAAGCAGTAAATATTTTAATGCAAAATATACTCTTGTTGAGATGTATTGTTGAGATAGTAAAAAAGTATTTTCCAAGTTCCAACACACAATGTGTTTACAGAATTTAGGGTATATAAGAATATAGTGCTGTCTTGAGGAGTAATCTAAGAAGTTCTATATATTATTTTGGCCAGGTGTGGTGGCTCACGCCTTTAATCCCAGCACTCGGGAGGCAGAGGTAGGAGGATCACTATGAGTTCCAGGCCACCCTGAGATTACATAGTGAATTTCAGGTCAGCCTCAGCTAGAGTGAGACCCTACCTCAAAAAACAAAAACAAGCAACACAAAAAAAGAAGTTCTATATATTATTTTAGAGAAAATGCTTTTGCAGTCTTAAAACGTGTTATGTGGAAGTTTAAAATTTGCTGGAATCGCATGCTATTTGATCATCCTCTATTTATTTTACTCTTTTTAGATTATTGAGCATTTGAGTAAAACAAAACCAAATCTCCCATGTTCTTCCAAAACAGAGGCCTCTGTGGAATATCATCCATTCAACAATCTGAGAAAAAAACATGAAATATAATTTTTATCAGTTAGGGAAATATAAGTTACAGGAGTTCTACAGCAGCTATCAATCTTAACAATCTGAATACCAAGCAATGTAAAACACATGCAGAGGCTTAGTTTTAATCCCATGAGCAAAAACAGAGTATTGTAAGACCTCATCTGTAGATAATTACAATTTAATATTCTGAGTAATTATCAGGTAATTCTTGATGATAGCTTATGAAACCAGATTATTCATAAAATCTTAAGAGGTTCTTCATTTCCTGGAGTTATAGTCTTAAGTCTGTGCCTCTCTTATATTATTTAAAGTTGACTGACTTTAGAGTCTGCATAAAGGAAATGGATCTTCATTAAGGAAATTTCATCTCATTTTGGAAGATACGCTAATGTATCCAGAAACAATGTTTCACTGGAAACATCACCTGAGATTTGACAGGATAAAAGTATGCACTGGATGTGGGTCAGCGAATGAAGAGGAAATGAAGTTTTGACTGAAATCGTGTCTTTCCATACCTCCCCCCCCTTTACAAAGTCTAGCTTTTGTAAATATTATTTTGGATTGCCAAAGAATTTTCACCTTTCCTTGGTTTTTTGTCACACTTCAGTGTGGGTTAAAAGCATCACATTATAACAATATATAAACCACATAAATATCTAACTGAAAATAAAATCAATCAATAAGAATACATCATTTGAACACAAAATGCACTTTCTAAGACAGTTCTGTTTCTAAGGTAGTTAGTTAATTTTTGAAAAATCAGATCTACTCCTAGGAATCTTTTTAGTTAGCTGCTAAAAAATATTCCTAAAGAATTATGATCTGATAATAACATTAGGGACTAATTCTAAATGTTGAAAATTGAATTCAGTATTTCCCTCCACTTGTTGCCCCATAAGATATTTTTTTCTGTGGTCTAATCTCCATAAAGGACTCTCTCTTCTTCCCTACCTTCAGTGACTACATCTCATAAACATCCTGTCAAGCTGACCACCACCCTTATCTTTCATTGATTTCTTTGCATTCCAATAATTCATTTATCCCTGTGAGTATCACAGTGGTTTAACAATTAGTCGCTACATCTTCATTCCTTCCCTTCTAAGTCACTGCCTTCCAGATTTTTACAGAATCAAACATGGTCTTGTTACCCCTTTCAAATGACTTTTAATGAAGATTTGAAGGTGCTCAGCACTAACTAGCTTGATCTTCCTGCATGACACAACTTCCCTTCTAACTTCTGTACTTTACAGTGAAACTGGGCAGGTATGAGTCTGAGGAAATTCCTTCTGAGAAATCCCTAAGGAACAGGTACAACAATAATTTAAGACAGAGACTTACTCTATAAACACACAGAGGTATAAATGTATAACTATAAGAAAATCATCCCCTCTACCCTGAAGATGGACGTTAAGGAAAAGACGGCAAAGAACTAAACAATGGCCCTAGAATGTTCTTTCCTTTCTTGTGAAACTAAGGAAAGGACATTACAGAATAATGTGAAGCCTTGTGTGGTGGCACATGCTTATAATCCCTGCATTTTGAAGACTGACACAGGAGGATCATGAGTTCAAGGCTAGCCCTGGACCAAATTAAAAAAAAAATAATAAAGTGTTATTTTTGTTACCAACTAGACCTTGAAAAGGAAAGACCATGCAAAGAACAATTTCTGTGAAAGTGGAAAGTGCTGTCACACCATTGTGAGGGAAATGGCTCCATGGTAACTGCAGCGGGAGGAGAAATCCCATCTCCCTTGAGCTTTAATTTCTAGGCACTGGGAAGTCATTTCCCGAGCTCCTTGAAGCGGTTAGTGTAGCGTCCCAAAAGTTTAGGCATGTGGCTGTCATTGCGCAGAATATGCCTTCTCCTTTGGTTGCCTGGGGCTTAGATCTCATTCACACCTGATGCATCTTTCAGTTCTTCTTGTTTCTAAGGATCACGTGTCTGTGAGGAAGTTCCCACATTGTCCTCTGCTGTCTCCCTTTCCATGGTGCAGGAAGCTGTTTTCTTGATAGCTTATCTCAAGTATCTTGCTTTCTTGAAGAGCATTCTTTGGTTCTGAAGAGATAGCTCAGCAGTGAAACATGCTTGCTAGCAAAGTTTGCCACCCAGTTATTCATGTGATGTCAGATACACAGTGGTACAATGTGTTTGGAGCTCATTTATAGGGCCAGAGGCCCTGAAATGCCCATTCTCATCCTCTCTCTCTCTCTCTCTCTCCCTCTGTCTCTCTCTCTCGTGTGTATCTTTTAAATAAATAAAATAATTTTTAAAGAGGCCACTATTTGATCCCTGCTATTTTTGATCCCTGGTCCCTAGTATGTGTCAAAAGGTAATAACTTCATGTTTGTTGAATAAACTGAAAGATAGCCCTAACACAACCTTTGATGACACAAATAGCAGCACTATTAAAGTTATTAAATCAGATCCTCATTCTACAATTACTAATTCTTAAACCAATATACAGTTCATGGGGACAATTCAGGTTGATCAAAAAGTTTTCACATTCGCTATGATTGTTAAAGGGAAACCACCCCTCCCTCTTCCCATCTACTTTGTTCTTAAAACATTCAATTTGACACTCATGAAATTGTTACAAAGGGGCCATCCTCCTTTCTTTCCGATTCCTCGCTCACCCTTTCCTCAGGAGGAGTGATTTGTGTAATTGGCATGATGGTGAGAGGTTGACTCACATTGATCTAGCTGTTTTTTTAAAAAATTTTTTCTAATGTCAAACACTAACACATTGAAATTTACTGAACAGATGTGACCTTTCCTCTTGAGCCCTCCGTGTGCCGCTGGAGGGGAGGCGGCCCGTGGCAATATGCGTACTTTGCAGACCCACCTCTCTCCCAGGAAGTCCCAGGCCCTTGCCCAGTGAGGAAGCTCATCTGCGTGTTAGGGGCAAGATGCTTTCTAATCTAGCTTGATCAAATATAAATCAGTGATGGATTTTTACTAATATCTTGCCCTTCTGTGTATTTCTCCTTTGGTATAGCATTTGCCATGAACTTGCAGTTAGTACTGAATTGAGAGTTCAACACTCAAAATCAAACAAAAGCCAGTGAGTGTCATAAGGGAGCCTCGGTCAGCATGGGTGCCACACTTCTAACTAACCCAGTGTGCCAGCAGTGCCCTTTGCAGGAATTGGAGGGCAAATACGAGTCACTTGGTGAATCTGTAGGACCTAATCCACTAAAATAACTATATTTTACCTCCAAGAAATCTATTTAAAAAATAAACAGAAATCAAAGCTGCCGAAATGTAGGCACAACACTTCTCCCTTTACCACCAGGCCATTGGAAACCCTTGGACATTCCTGTGAAGTGACTATGTAGTTGATGTTGCAATCAAGAATTGGCTCTGCTAACACAATGGTGCCGTTGACTGCTGCGTTTACTGCTCAAGTTGGACTCACTGAGTCCTCCTTTTCTTGACCTGCCTTCACAAAGTGTTCTCTCCAGCCCCTCCCCAGAGGCCAGGCGCTTCAGAGAGGCCCGGAGAGTGGGAAAAGTCGAGCTCATATTTCTCCTGAGCACCAGCTCAGTTCACTTTGCTGACTTAGGACAAAGACGCAGACTTTACCCGGGGCTGGGGGAACGTCTCTTTTCCTTCCATCCTCAGGAAGGGTCACGGCAGCAGTCAGTTAATATTTCTTCATCACACAGTTAAAGCCTTCCTCCTCAGGAATCCAGAATGCATGACTCACAGTGGGGAAATGCACGCTGGAAGAAGGATGTCCAGGGAATAGGCGGGGCTGAAGTTTCTAGAAAAAAAAAAAAAAAGAGTGAAGATTAGCTTAGAGATTTAGTAAAGAAAGCACCAAAAGCTAGTGGCATGGATTTCATTAGGGGAGAGGGTGCAGGTAAGCTTAGGAAGTGTCGAGGAGGTGGCAGTGAGTGCATTCATGTGTGAGGCATTCTGATAACTGAGACAACACATGTGCCATCAGCCACTTCTGCATTAATTATCGCTGCAATACAGAAAAGCACACGTGGCTGCATAGAGTGGGATGACTTGGGGGACACTAAGCACCTGGGATGTTGAAGCGGCAGGACAGGCTGAGCGGCCCCATGGAGCAAGCTCCCTCCTATGCAGCCAGTGACCGGCATCTCAGGAGGGGTCTCATCCCATCCATCCCTCCCTTTCCATCGTGACACCAAGGCTGGCCACAACTTCTTTCTGAAGCACTTCATGATGTCTCCTCTACGACACACATTTAAAAATTTACGCAAGGCTGAAAGTCTAATGATCACTTTAGGAACATAAAGCTGCAGGCTGTCTGTCAACTGAATACTGGCTAAAGTGTAAGGCAAATTATATATACATATACATACACATAAATGTACAGAATACTGTCTTGCTTCATCGTTGAGAGAAAGAGAGATGAAGAGAGTTGCCGGAGGTGGTGGCGCACACCTTTAATCCCAGCACTTGGGAGGCAGAGGTAGGAGGATTGCCATGAGTTCGAGGCCACCCTGAGACTACAGAGCAATTTCCAGGTCAGCCTGAGCTAGAGTGAGACCCTACCTCGAAAAAGCAAAGAGAGAGAGAGAGAGAGAGAGAGAGAGAAGCAAGAAATCAGAATCTAGAGCCAAAAATCTGAGAAAGCTTCAAAATGTCAGTTCTCACTCCTCTTATTGAACATGAAAACTAAAATCTTGTACTAGGGTCAGAGTGTGTATGATGAGGAGTAGTGATATGGAATGAAGCCCTTGTCCACCTGTGTCCTTCAGCACCTCTTAGACACCGTCCTAAACCTCTTCTTGCTCCTAACCAGTGGCCGGAGCATGGGTGAAGAGTTTCCAGGTCACATGTACCTGATGAGCTCTAGGACATGGTCTTCTCCTGCTGTGGCACATCATTCCTTGGCCACTTACTTTTATGACCTATTTAATAAGGCACAAAATTATATACTAAATTTAAAAGACTATAGCTTGTAATTCCATATAGTGAAGGAAATGCCATAAATGAAGAATCCTAAATAGAGTATTACTTGTTAAAAGTTTCACAGCTATCCATTAAGTTCAGCATCAGGAAGCTGATTTGAACTTGATATAAAGAAATCAACGTCTAACAACCTGCCTCTTTGGATACTCCATTTTCCTAGTCCTTCAAGATGTCTCCTGCATCTGAAATGCACACACGTTGATCACAACTGCTGTACAAAGGTAATGGACATTGCAGTAGTGTTGCAAAATATCATCTGACCTGCCCCCATACATATTTTTAGATAGTTCTAAAAATGAATCCTTCCCATGGGATACATATTTCTATTTCTTCTTGGTGCATGAATGTTCCCACTCTTGTGCACTTCGTTTACAGGAAGAGGAAGAAACGTGGGGATTACTAACAGAAGCATGACTCGTTTTCCAGACAGCAGGCCCAACAATGAGAATCAGAACATCACTTAGCAACCGAATCCCCTTTTAGCCCTCAGAGACATGACACCTCAGGAAAGAGCTCACCTCCTCACACTTCCTGAAGCCTTATAAGGTCAGGAGTCTATGCTCAGAAACAATATTTTTCTTTTGTGCAGTTTATAGACATCACAAGGCTTTTGATTCTACCTGGTTGGGAGAAATTTTAATAATTTATTAAAGATACTTTGGTTCTAAAGTTAGCACATTAATTAAAACTGCCAAGACCAGTTTCTTATGACTAGCTGCAACTTAAATAGTTATCATTAGAATTAGTCTTTATGGGTGTAAAAAAGGCATTATTAAATAGTATTAACAAAGGCTAAGACACAGGAGAAAGTTCATAATTTAAAACATAAAAATAATTAAGGAAAACCTTTAGAGTAAAAGTGTTAAATTCATTTATCAAGTAAAGTATTGAGACATTTCCTTACATTATTTCAGAAATCCCCAAGGTAAACCCTGCCAGGATTCTGACCTGAAGTACACCTATAGTAGCCTTCCAGTAATTGCCTTCCCTGTTCATTCATAACAAAAGCAGAGTTCTCCCTAATAATGCCTGATAGCAGAAGAAAGGCAAGGATGGGAAGAAAAGGAAGCCAGGTATACTCAAGAAATTAGAATTGATTCAGAAGAACAAATATAGAAGACAAATCAGTGGTTGATAGGTATTGAGCGATTATTGATGACCACCCTATCTCGTACTTACAAGTGATGAAGCAGAGGCCAGTTGTGGGACTCCTAAGGAGTAGTTGAGCTCTTGTCAGGTAACATAAAAGCCTTTGTAAAAATTAAAACACAAAAGCTCCCATCTTACTGCCTTCTGACAGAGGTATAATTTTGTCAAGTTACAGAAAGTGTTATACATAGAAATAATTGCATTTTGATAGTTACTGTTGGGTTTTATGATTTAAGCTTTGATAAAATTTATTTCCCTCTAATTACTTGTTTAATTTATGTGAATAGCTAACAATATATATATATCATTAAGCATATTTAGCTCGTTTCGTGACAAAGTAGAGAGGAGAGACTTCTAACTTGTACAGAAGATTCCAGATAAGCAAATTTAGAAAAGAAGAGGATAGGTTGAAAACGAGACATTGTAATTTTAGAGAGGACTTTGGGTTCTCCAAAAGGAACATTTCTTTTGCTTGCAGACTCCTATAATAATAATATCAAAATTCAGAGATATTTTCCAACAAGATAGGTCAAGTCAGAAATCATTATTCCCTGGTTGGCAGACAAACAGATGTGTGAGCCAAGATCTCCCAGTGAACATGGAATGAAATCAGTGGCCAACAACACATTTTGGAAGCAGTTTGAGAGATCAGAGTTTGTCAATCCAATAAAAAGAAAATCCTGGATTGGCTAGGTGTAGGCTGGAATTGAAGATGGAGAGTTAGAGTCAACCTATAGCAACTACATTCTCATTTCTGGGACAAAACATCTGACCGGAAGGAAAGGATTTATTTCCTGCTTGCAGTTTCAAGGGGAAGTTTCATCATGGCTGGGGAGGCATGTCAAGTGCAGACAGCCAGCATGGTGCCTTCATGTAGCAGGGAGGAAGTAGAGAGAATGGACTGACTGTGCTAAGTGGAGCTGCATATAACAGGCCAAGGCCCACTCTTAGCAACACACCTCCGTCACCAACTGAGCAGATTGCACATTCAACAAAGTGCTTAGCATGCTTGGCATGAGGCCCTGAGTCTGGAGCCCCAGTGCCCATGTGAACCTGGGTGTGACAGTGCGTGTCTATAATCACGGTGCTAGGTGGGGGGAGGAGTTCCCCTGGGGCTTGCTGGCTAGCCCAGCCCTATTAGTGAGCTTTCTCAAAAAGTAAGGACTGAGAAATGTCAGCCTGTGACCTCCACTTACACACACACACACACACACGTACACATGCACTCATACCCACACACATATGCCACACACAAACACATGTGCACACACAACACACACAAAAATCATAACTACATGTGAAGAATTGTTTGGCTGACTGTTCTTTTGAGAAGTTTGGGTAAGAAAGTTAGGTGGCTCTTTGAAAGAACTGGTTATAGTGGGATGAGTGGTATATTTATGAGCTTAGTAGTTGGAACAAAGTGAACATGAGAAGTTTAAAATATGGAAATAATGGAGAATAATATAGCCGAAGGAGCAAAGTCCAAGAAAATCCGGAGGGCACAACAATGGGTATTAATTTAAAACATGTAAGAAGTTATCCCATTCTTAGATACCAAAGAAAGAAAAAGGAGCTTTGGAAAAGAAAATACCAGAAAATATTTGGAGTTTGAAAGCTGAAATGAATCACACCTGGAGGCTTCAATAGTCTCAATCCAAATAGGAAGAAAGACTTTCCTATAAAAGATAGTTATGGTATTGGTCAGTAATCTCAACACACACATACACACACAGAAAGAGAGAGAGAGAGAGAGGAGGCAGAGAGAGAGATCTGGAATCATTATGGATGAGAGTGGAAAAGCAGAATAACCAAAGAAAAGCACAAACACTGTCTATTAGTACAGATGAGGAATCACTGACATTAGACACTATCCTGAAGATGACCACAGGTGCTAGATTTGATAGATTTTGGCACAGGTGCCCAATTCCCAGGTTATTGGAGCAAAGAAGACACATCCTGGCATTTTGATTGAACGATGTAGCAGAGGAAAAATAATGCAAGGAAATTGAGGGTGAATTGATTCTTCAAATGATAAATTCCTCAAAGGTTATATGCTTTGGAACCTAGAGAGAATGACATTGCACACCTCTTTGCATCACAGGTAGGTCTGAATAATGGAGAAAGCAAATAAATAGGATTGTTTTTCCTACAACTTTATTTATTTATTTAAATATTTATGTAAATATCTTATTATTTCATTTCAGAAAGAGATAAAGAGGAGAGAGAAAGAAAGAGATAGATAGAGAGAGAGGGGGAGAGAGAGAATGGGCATGCCAGGGCCTCTTGCCACTACAAACAAACTTCAGATGTATGTGCCACCTTGTGCATCTGGCTTTACATAGGTACTGGGGAATTGAACCTGGATCCTTAGGCTATGTATGCAAGCAAGCAAGCAGCTCAACCACAGAGCCAGCTCCCTAGCCCTAGCTTTTGTTTTAATTTGTATATACTCTGTGGATGAGGACTTGTATTGCCATTCTCACATGCTAGGTGTCCACCAGGCCTGGCACTCTCGTGTGTGAAGCATCTACTAGGCCAGACCCTGGCTGCCTTCCCTTGCTTTCCCCTTCCTTTTGCTCCCTTGGCCTTCTGCTTCTTCCTCTGCCCTGGTTCACCCACACTGGGTACTGTCCATTTGGGTCTAGACGAGTCTTTTTGTTTCTCTTAATCTCAGTCTCCATTTTCATGTCACATTCCCTCTTCCATCACACAGAGGACTCTCTCCTAGCCCTGTTTGGGTGCTACCACAGGTGCTATCTCTTGAACATTTTTCATGGAAACATCACTGTCGACTTTGAGAATATGTTTAAGTCTGTCGAACTCCTTTGGAGCATGCTTTTTTTCCCTTTTCAGCATGCATCTTCCTTTTCCATTTACTCTGTAAGCTTTGAGCCATGTTTTACCCAAGAAACAAACGCACGCATGCTGCATACCAACCAGAAAATCTAATGTTTATTCCTGCCTAATATATGTTTAATGTCATGTATGCCATTGTCCTTATGAAAGAGGACATATGCTACCTCCTAAAATAGTTTTAAAACTTAGGATTTATGTTTATTTTCAAATCATTCATAAGATCAAGGCATGAAAAATTAATTTTTCACTGGGATCTTTTCATGTTGATCATAGCATATCCTACTGAAAGTTTACATGCTTAAATCTGGATTTTTCTAAATTATGATTATTTGTAAAATTGCACTTCATAAAGCATTATCACAAGAGTGTATGAAAAAAAGTGTTACATAAATCTTTTCTTCCACTCCTTCAACACAAAGAAAAATGTGCTTAGACAGTCATCTCTGTAACAAATGACTTGCTTGGCTTCTTGCCTTTTGCCAATCTTCCCTCAAAATTACAGGCCTTCCACCTACACTTGTTGCCCCAGGCTCTGGTACATGTTCAGAGGTTAATTCAAGTTTAAGTTCAGCCAGCTCTCACAAACAAGCCCAACTCCAGTTACAGACGTCTCGACTGTTCTATATTTCTCTGAGTCCCTCCTCTGATAAGCTTCTGCAGTTCTCTAAAGTAAGGATCCTGGACCCAGAGAACCCCCCTTTACTTCTTGCTACAGTTTGGAATAAGTGGAGTATTTGGGGAGGGATACAAAAAGAAAGATGTGTGCTGGTCCCAACATCTTACAAATCACACTGAGAGTGGCCCCTCTGGTCGCCTGGAGACCTAGGTTTTAGTGCAATGGAGGATTAAAGTCAGAATTATGAATGGGATACCTCAATTATTGATGAGGGCAGGGTAATTACCCAGTGGTCACTCTGCTGGAAAGTATGGGAAGAATTAAGAAAAAATATGACTTGGAATCTAGGTTGCATACTGGCGAGAGGCCCAACCAAATTAAAAGACTGTTTGGCATTGGAGATCCCTGAAAGCTCTTGGGGAAAATAGTCAGTTTCCACGGGTATCTGGTAGAACATAATGCCATACATATTCTCTCCTCTCCCTCACAAATAAATAAGTGAAGATATTAAACAAAGTAAAGTTCTTTCAGGATAAAGCATAAATGGGGAATTATAAAATAGATGGAGAAGGGTAGGCCTGCAAATCCATAAAGAAACAAGAGTGGAATCTGAAAGAGACTTTAAAATAAGTATCCAATTTCTTAAAGAGACAAAGGCAGTAGAATCTGCCCATGAATTGAAAATAGAAATGCTTGATAAAAGATACACAGAAAACCTACACGAGAACAAACTCTTGTAGTTTTAGTTCTACAAGTTGTACATTCCTAATTGAAAATTCAGAATTCAGAATTCAAACACACACCAATATGTGAAACTTTCTGAGTACAATAAATATAATATTCCAGTGACAGCTTGTAATCAAAACAGACACACTGGGCCAGGCATGGTGGCGCACGCCTTTAATCCCAGCACTCGGGAGGCAGAGGTAGGAGGATCGTCATGAGTTCGAGGCCACCCTGAGACTACAGAGTGAATTCCAGGTCAGCCTGGGCCAGAGTGAGACCCTACCTCAAAAAACCAAAAAAAAAAAAAAAAAAAAAAAAACCCAGACACACTAAGAAGAATGTGCAAAGTGACCTTGAGGATATGTGTTGAACATGTGTATGAAACAATTTTGTTTGTACACAGATAACATCTACAAGGTATGTCATACATGTAAAGATCCTACAGTCCAAAACCAACTCACATTCTGAAATACTTCTGGTCCCAATGATTTCAGAGGTATTCTGTCTGCACTGCTATCTAGCTGAGTAAGGTTTAAATTAGTAGAGTTGAAGACTTATTGAGCAAGAAAGCAAATATGTCTGATACAGATCAAATTGTAAAGATTTGAAGAAATGGAAACTATGAAAATAAAAGAGACAGAAAAGTAAACTCCAGCATATGTCTAATGTGATATCCAGAAAAAGAGATTCAGAAAGAAGCAATATTTTAAAAATGCATATTGGACTGGACAGATGGCTTAGCAGTTAAGGCACTTGCTTGCAAAGCTTAACGACCATGGTTAAGTTACATAGCACCCACATAAATCCAGAAGCACAAAGTGGTACATGCGTCAGGAGTTCGATTGCAGCAGCTGCAGGGCCTGGTGCACCCTTACACAGTCTCTCTCCTCCTCCTCTGTCTCTCTCTGCTTGCAGATAAATAAATAAATAACTTTAAAATGCTTATTGACTTTAAACTTCATATCTAGATACTTCGTAATAGAATAAACATGATAATAATAGAAAAGAGAACTGTCTCCTGATTACTTTGGGGAATGTTAATAAGGAAGAGGCAAGACACAGATTATAATTTCTTAGGCTGAAAGTTCCTTCAGGAATTTTCTTCACCAGATCCTCCAGTCACCGTTTTTGATGCCCTATCCTCACTTCACGTTATAAAGCACAATGTCTTTTTACTGTGCACATTCTCGTTACTGTCTGATACCATTCTTTTTATCCTTTAATACCTGTTGGGAGATGGAGGCTTCGTGGCGAAGCAGAGCACGTGGAAGGATGTCCTAGGTATACCCTCGTGTGCGAGACTCCCAGGATGAACGAGTCTGCACAGAGACACTGAGGGCCAGTCCTTAGAGCTGCCCATGCCAACCTCTCTGAAAGGCTGGGGGCTGCGCACCATCGCAGGAAGGCAGGGCGGGGCGAGGTTCCCACGTTCCTCACAGCAGATGCATCCTGATCCCTGGTGTCCGAGGCTGCCACAGTCCTTTGCTCATCGCTCTTTGAGAACCAAGTAGAAGGAAAAGAGATTTGGAGTCTGGACAGGAAGACGCGGCCCTGATGTATGAGGTAGATGAGTAGGTGGATTCGGGAAATATAAATAGAGACAGAAATCTTCTGATGGAAAATGTCTGCATGCCCTTGAATGACCTGATTCTAATGGGAGCTGAGGAGAGATGAAAGATGTGTGGGGAAGAACGCCTGTGAATAAAGAAGAGCCTCAGAGCTCGGGGACGTTCGGGAGCAGCTCTGAAGAGGGATTCTGCAGGTGTCTGACCGGAGATACGGAGGCTTCACACAAGGCAGGGCGCGCTGCCGAAGCAGCAGCGCTTGGGACGGAACACGGGTCAGCATTTCGGGTACTGGGGTACGCAGCCAGCTTCTTCAGAGCTTTGTCTGCCCCGTTCCCATAGCAAAGCAGAAGTAAAGAGCCTGTGTGCAGAGATCAAACCGCGGGGTTAAAGAGCCCTTCCTCTCCTCACCATCCCTGCGTGCGCCCTCAACACCATGGCCTTCCTCATCTCTCCTGAGTCCACACTGCGGCAAAACCAATGGCATTCGTACTTCTTGGTCATTTCTTTTTTGAGCAAGATAATGGGAACAAAGACATAGGCAACCAGTGTACAAACGATACTTTCTCTCTCTTTCTTTCTTTCTTTCTTTCTTTCTTTCCCTCTTTCTCTCCTTCCTTCCTTCCTTCCTTCCTTCCTTCCTTCCTTCCTTCCTTCCTTCCTTCCTTCCTTCCTTCCTTCCTTCCTTCCTTCCTTCCTTTCTTTTCTTTTCTTTCTTCCCGGTGGGAACACTTAGGAGAAGCAATTCAATGCTTAATGCAACGGAACAAAAATCTGTATTCTGAGACTTACACGTGTCTATCAACCTACCTAACCTGCTTGTGGCCTCTTAACTCCCCTCTCTTCTCTGTTTTAAAATTCAGGATATCTAAAGAAAAGTTATTGTTTATCAGGCTATTTTTATGTTACAAAAATTATACTACACAATATCAAATTGCCAATGTTAATAATTTTTGTGTCTACAAACAGAAGAATTCATAAGGTTAAACTCAAGCACCATGGCTGCAGCCTGCGATTCCATACTCCTACCAGCTCCTACCGTCAATGAAACTGGCCAAATCTTTGCCAGTTACAGCCGAGAGGACAGTGCTGACTCAGCCTGGAGTTTCCCTTGGCTGCTTTTCCTCAGCTGCTATGACAGTGTCTGCTGTCTGTCGAAACTTTATTGCTGAGTGCCTTGCTTTTCACTAATAAGTTTGCCAGTAAGTTCAGCATCATTTTTCCTTCCTCTGTCTCATTTTCTCCTTTCTGATACCAGCCTCATCCACCTTCCTTTCCACACCCAACTTTTACAAAATCTGCATCTTTAGCCTCACCAGTACTGTTGGTGCACCTCTATACACTTACTTGGGATTCACATGCATGCATGTCCCCACAACACGGTGTCTGTCCTTTGTCTTTATTTATTTATTTCTCCTTTCTGATACCAGTCTCATCTACCTTCCTTCCCACGCCCAACTCTTATGAAGTGTCTATCTTTAGCCACACCAGTACTGTTGGCACATGTCTGCACACTGACACGGAATTCACATACATGTCCCCACAACATGGTGTCTGTCCTTTGTCTTCACTTTATAAAAATCAGGCTGTTCACTGCAGATGCTTCTTTGCCCCTCATCTCATTCATGAGCCTGCTTTGTAAATTCTTAAAAACCACATTAATAGCATTTTTTCCCACTGCTGGAGAGCTGCACAGCGCCCCACAATGCGGACAGTTTCTTCTGCATGCACGGGGGAGTATTAGAGCCTGCCTGTGCTGGCTGTGAGAACCCACTTTGAGTAAAGGAAGTGTGTGGGGGAGGGTTGGTCAAAATCTAAGAGGGTATGAATAAGGCATGTTTTTTTTTTTTTTACAGCTTGGGTTGTAAGTAGAGTTTCTTACGTGTTCTCTTAAGATAGGCAGGGGTTTGTTAAAATTAGTTGGATGGCTTACACAGTTTTTATTTTGTTTATATGAGCAGTAGTGTGCTTTTTAGTAAGCTTGCAATGTACATATAAGGTATTCAGCCCTGTCGGGCTCCGCCGGCGGGGGCAGGTAGTGCCGAGGGAAGGACCAGGCCCGCTGGTTCCTCCCGAGGGGCTGAGGAGGAGATGAGCGTCCGACGACTCAGACCTCTCCTGGCCACCGGAGAAAAACCACACTGAGTCGGGAGTCTTGTCAAAGCAGGAACTCGATTTATTGCTATGAACAGTTGCCTATATAATGTTGGGGGTGAAGGCGGGGATTGTAGGATGGTGGGGAAAGGTAAGGGCCAATAGTAAACTGTGACTATTGAAATGATAATTCTAACTCCCATGTGGAGGTAGCAGGTAAGAAGCCATTAGGCGTCTTGCTGAGTCACGTCTGGCCAGAGGCAGATCACCAAACTTTAGCTAGGCTCAGGAAGTTCCACTAGGCCTCACACCTGGGCCTTTAGAGGCCAGCATCTCCCCCTTTTGTTTTTGTAAGAGCATTAGTCACCATGGCCCCTGTCTTAGGTTGTCCCCCTCTGGGGGTCTTAACCGTCATTGGGTACCAGGTGTTTAGCTCAGAGTATTTATCATGGCCCCTGTCTTAGGTTGTCCCCCTCTGGGGATCTTACCCGTCACTGGGTACCATGTGTTTAGCTCGGTGAGAACCCACCCCATGGCCTGTCTTAGGTTGTCCCCCTATGGGGATCTTACCCGTCATTGGTCACATGGAGGGCAGAGGAGGTGGCAGTGGGTCATCTGAGGAACTTAATTCCTGAGTTTCCAGCCTGTATTTTGACCTGATGAGGTTTTATTGCCTCTAGCCATTGGTGAATAAATTGTGTAATCTTATTAATTACACAAGGCCCGACAGTGAGGAGAAGGAAAAGGAGAAGAAGGAGGGGGAGGGGCCCAAGTAGAGGCAGAAGGTAGGGTAAGAAGTCATGTAAGCCCGCCCACAGCAGGTTGTCCTGGAGGTCCCGCTGCCACCTCTCCAAGTCTTCCTGGAGCCTCTTAATCTTGTCCTGGATGATTCCTGATTTATTGGCATAAAAGCAGCATTTTTCCTGTAAAAACAAACATACGCCTCCTTTTTCGGCCGTTAGTAGGTTTAGTCCTCTCCTGTTTTGTGGGACTACCTCAGCCAGGGAATCTAGCTGTTGTTGAAGATAGGTCTCCCTCTGATACAGGGAGGGCCTCATTTCCAGGGATGATATTTACATCTGGGATTAAGGTGGCTGGGGCACAAAGGCCCGTCCAATTGGTGGGCAGAAAGTCATAGGCCATCCCGCCTCCACAAACATAAACCATTCCAGAAGGTGGGCAGCATTGAGCATTGGGATCAGCTGTGTTAAAAGTACAGAAGGAAGGATGAATGTATCCCACATCTATACTGGAATTATTAGGGGAAGGCGGGGCCCAAATGCAAGTTCCAGGGGAAACATTGGGAAAAGCTGGACGGGGATGGGGAAGGTGGCTGAGTAATGTTTTAAGGTCGTACAGGCAACTGTACTGCAAGCAGCCAGAGAGGCCCAGATTGGAGGCAAAGCCAGCAATCCTCCACAAGGGAGGGAATTGTTTAGTTTAGTAGGGTGAAGGACCATTTTAGGAACAGTCCTCAGGGGTGGGACACTCCCTAGAGAAGTGACTGTCAGTGTCCTCTTGTTGGGACAAATATTTTAGGTCTCTCGCTGGTACCCAAATGGGTCTTTTTTCATCTTGAGGGAAGACACATCCAAACCCTCTCCCTGCTGTGAGGAGCGGATCAGGCCCTCTCCAGGCCCCAGTCAATGGGTCCCTCCATCTTACCCAGATAGAACTGTAGGTAATGGATGAGGACCAATGTTTTTGAAAAGGGGAGAGTTGTTTATCTTCTTTAGAAAAGTTTAAAATATTTAGGGTAAATAATGCCTTTTTTAGTTGGTCGTGTGGGGGTAAGGATTTTTTTTTTTGTTTTTGTAATTGAGACTTGAGAGTTTGATTATATCTTTTAACGATAGTTTGGCCCCGGGGGTTGTATGGGATGTCTGTAGAATGTGAGATTTTTTAGTTTTGGAGAAAATTTACAAAGGCCTTGTTTACGAAGCAGGGGCCATTATCTGTTTTAATTTGATCAGGCAGCCCAAGAGTGGCAAAACATTGAAGCATATGACTAATGGCATGTTTAGATTTTTTTTTGGCATGTGTTGATGTCCAGCAGGCACGGGAAAAGGTATCAACTGAAAGAAAAATATATTTAAGTTTTTTAAATGGAGAATAGTGTGTGACATCAATTTGTCACAGATGATTAGGGCGTAGCCCTTTAGGATTGTTTTTTGTAGTTTGAAGGGGGGGTACTTGGAGGAAGGGCTGACAGGACTTACAAGTCCGGACAATTTTTTTAAGGTCCTTGACTGGTACCTGTGGAAACCTGTGTTTGAGACCTCTTTAGTTGACATGGGTCAATAAGTGGAAGCGTGTAGCTTTTGTAATAGTATTACACTGAGGCATAGAAGCCATTTTATCAGCCAAATTGTTTTCTCGAGAGAGAAATTCCGGTAAGTTTTGATGACCCCTGAGATGTTGAAGAAAAATGGGGTTAATTTTTTGTTTGAGTAGGGAACGAGCTTGAATCATCAGAGGAGATATAGGGTTGGAGTCCAGTCTAATATGGGCCTTAACCAGGTTGGGTAATAAATTAACAACATAAAGGCTGTTAGAAAATAAGTTAAATGGCTCTTGAATAGTGTCCAAAGCTAGAACGACAGCAAATAGTTTTTTGAATTGTGTTGACCCCTCAACCTCATGAGAGACTGACTTAATGGGCATAGGCTTTTTTTTTTGTTTTAAGGGAGGGTAAACGACTAGGGAAGCCCCCAGGTGCCCTCCATCAGTAAACACGGTAAGAAAGTTAGGGTTAGGTTGAGACAGAAAAAGCCTGGGGGGCTTTTATTTTAATCTGGAGAAAGAACTCATCTATTTGTGGGGGCCATAATGGCAATCAATTTTACCTAGAAACCCCTCGAGAGCCGTAGCAACTCTATTATTATTTTTCTGAAGTCAGGTGAAATCTGTTATCTTAAAGGGGGTGACAATAAGGTGAGGTTTTGTGTCAAACAACCGGACAGAGGTGTCTCTGTCCTTGATAATGTAATCAGCAATCTGGTTGGTTATAGAATAAACTCTGGGGACCCCACCGATTGAGAGGTGGACCCATTGGATGGGTTCACCTTTTTGGGCCAACAGTGTAGTGTATAATGTTTTCCCAGAGAAAATGTAGAGGGAGATGGGCAAATCAGGATTGAACCTCTTTAGGGTTACAGTATTTATAGCCTGTTGTACTTTATGAAAAATTTGTTGATGACAAGGGGACAAAATTACCCGAGAGGAGAAGTTAAGGTCCTTTAGGAGGTCAAATAAAGGGGACAGCTCTTTAGTAGTTATGGGTATCCAAGGCCTCATCCAATTAATTTTTCCCAAAAGCTTTTGGAGTTGAGGCAAGGTGTAAGAATCCTGAATATAAAGTTGTGGTTTAACAGGTGAAACTGTATCTAGGGTAAGGATTGAGTCCAAGATCTTAAAGGGAGGCACAGTTTGAACTTTTTCCGGAGTTACTTTAAAGCCGTGAGTATGTAGGATAGTTAGACATTGGTGGGTAAGGTCCTGGAGTGTGGAGGAATCTAGGCACCCAAGAATAATATCATCTATGTAAATATAAAACAGGGTATCAGGGAGATTGATAAGAGAAGAGAAAATGGATGACAGGTAATATTGACAAATGGGTGGGCTATTTGTCATGCCCTGAGGTAAGATAGTTTATTTAAATCTCCTATCTGGGCCACAAAAATTAACAGCAGGTACAGAGAATGTAAATTTTTTTATGTCTCCTGGATGGAGAGGGATAGAGAAGAAGCAATCTTTAATGTCAATGATAGTAATATGGTATATATTGGGAATAGCTGGGATCCATGGGAGTCCCCTCTGGGGAGTTTCGAAGGGGATCATGTGTTTATTGATCTTTTTTAAATCATGTAAAAATCTCCAGGACCCATTAGGCTTTTTTATGACAAAGACAGGAGAGTTTCAGGGACTAGTGGAGGGACGAATATGTCCGGCCTCCAACTGTTGATCAATAAGTATGTGGAGTTGGTGTAACTTAGAAGAAGGGAGAGGCCACTGTTCAACCCATACAGGATCCCCCGGTCTCCACTGGATTTTAAATGGGGGGGGGCTGGGCAGTGGCCCTTAGAATTGGGGGTGTTTATTGGAGTACTTTTGTTTGAGTTGTTCAAAGTAAGGGTTATCTTTATAATTGGGATGATATTTCCTCCCTTTTTTAGACTGTTGTTGATATTTTTTTTTATCTAACAAATCATTATAAAAGGCCTTATGGTCAGTAGTGATGAAAGCCTCGGCATCTCTAAGGATGTCTTGTCCCAGTAAGTTAGCAGTGAGCCCAGTCACCACGAGAGGGCGGACTTTTTCCCTGTCCCCACCTGGGTCAGTCCAAGGGAGCCATGTGGCAGTCTCCCAGGAGGTGGATTGCCCGTCAATTCCCAGTAGGGGAGGGCCGGGCACAAGCTGTCAGGAGGGGGGCACTTCCTCCTTTTTCAGGACCGTTCGGTCCGCTCCAGTGTCAATGAGAAGTTTGAATTTTTTATTGTCAATATTTAAAATAATTTTGGGTCTAAGGCCGGAGACCAGGGGGACGGTCCAATAGGCTTTGATGGTCTCTTTTCCCTTATTTAACGGGGCTGGGGGAAGCCCCTGGAGGAGTTTAAAGGCTTTCCCTGTATGTTAAACTTTTATTTACATTTTTTAGCCCAATGAAACCCTTTATTGTATTTAGGGCAAAGGGTGTGAGGGGCGTTGGTCGTCCCCCCAGAGCGCGGAGGAGGCTTTGTCCTGTTGGGGCACTCCTTTTTAAAGTGGCCCTCGTCCCCGCATCTAAAACATGTCAAGTTTTTAGAATTTAACTGTAATGTACAGATCGTATTGGCCAAATCTCTTTGTTTATTTTCTTGAAGGGCGGCAGCCATGGCCCTAGCCTGATGGGAGATAGTGTCAACGTCCTTGGTGGCTACAATCTATCTACTCATGGAGTTGTCCTTGAGACCCGCACAGGCGAGGCGGTGATCGGCCGTCATCCCATCCCAGACCAACATTTTAGTAAACTGATCCCGTAATGTCCCTGGGGGAAATTTTTTTTGGAGACTTTTTTCCACCCTATCTATAAATGTAGCCAAATCCTCAGATGGTTTTTGAGTAATACTCATAAGGGGAGTTTTAGAGGGTCCCTCATCAAGCTTTTTCCATGCCGCCAAGCCCAGTGCCCTGACCTGGTCCCTATACGGGTCAGGTATAGCCGCCTGTTGAGTGTCTGTAGCATATTGATCAGAGGTACCAGAGAGCATCCCAAAAGTTATCGGCACAGGGGGCTGTTGATTTTGGTTTTGTTCTGTCTGTGTATGGCATTTATCTCTAAAAAAGGCACACCACTTAATGTATAGGGGACCTGACAAGACAGCCCTGACTAGATTTTTTCAATCTTGGGTTGTACAAGGTTGATGGGCAAGGCCCTGTAACAGGGTCTCAGCCCAAGGAGAGTTGGGTCCATCCTCTGAGACCGCCTTTTTAAGCTCCTTAAGGTCCTGAGCTTCCCACGGATACCAGGCAGCAGGGCGATTGCCCCCAGGATTTAGATTGACGGGAAATAAAAAAGTAGCTTTATTTTTTGACGGCTTGGCTGCCGAATATGGAGGGGCTGAGGGGGTCTCGGCGGCCGAATATGAAGGAGGGGCCGAGGGGGTCCAGAAAGGGTTAGTTGATGGAGGAGGTGGAGGAGGTCCCCCGGAAGGCCAGGGAGCACTCTCAAAGGGATCGAGTGAGGAGCATAAAGATGTATCCTTTTGGGGTTTTTTTAAAGCTGTATCTCCAGGAGGAGTAGCTGGATTAGGCTGTATATTATCTTTTTTTTCTGTCTTTTGTTTATGTTTGGTTGGCCTTGGAGGGAAGCAGGCCTTGAGGGCTGAGATCATAGGGAGGACCCCTGAGGGGGGTATTTGACCCTTTTCCACATGTGCCCGACAAACAAGGGCCTCTACCCTATCCCACGTGTCCCAATCAAAGAGATTTCCTTCCGGCAGCCATGGCGCCAGTTTGAGAAGGCAATCCCAGGTCTGTTGAGCCTGATTATCAGTCAAATTAAGCCCTCTACTCTTTAGGAGTGCCCTGAGAGATTTTAAGGCAGGATTGGATTTACAGTTAGACTGTCCCACATTATAAAGTTGAGAGAAAAATGTTCATAAAATTAGGGCAATAGCAACCCACATACACATGAGTACAATACAACCACAAGGATCCAAAAGATAGGTAAACATGCTGTACAAAAGCCGCAGATGTAGCTTGTCTGCAAACTAAAAGTGAAAGGAAAGAGAAAGAGAACAAAGAGATGTTGATCAACAAGTACAGGTTATAGAAGCAAAGTTTAGCGCATTAAATATAAAGACTACTTATGGGGGTACGCTCACCGCATATGTACACCGATTGACCTCCTCAACGAATGTCTCTCAGGGGGCACTAGTCTGTCGGATTCCAAGAGCCCCACGTTGGGCGCCAGATGCCGGGCTCCGCCGGCGGGGGCAGGTAGTGCCGAGGGAAGGACCAGGCCCGCTGGTTCCTCCCGAGGGGCTGAGGAGGAGATGAGCGTCCGACGACTCAGACCTCTCCTGGCCACCGGAGAAAAACCACACTGAGTCGGGAGTCTTGTCGAAGCAGGAACTCGATTTATTGCTATGAACAGTTGCCTATATAATGTTGGGGGTGAAGGCGGGGATTGTAGGATGGTGGGGAAAGGTAAGGGCCAATAGTAAACTGTGACTATTGAAATGATAATTCTAACTCCCATGTGGAGGTAGCAGGTAAGAAGCCATTAGGCGTCTTGCTGAGTCACGTCTGGCCAGAGACAGATCACCAAACTTTAGCTAGGCTCAAAAAGTTCCACTAGGCCTCACACCTGGGCCTTTAGAGGCCAGCACAGCCCCTAAGCCTGAAAAGAGTTACTAAATTAAATATATACATATATATATATATATATATATATATATATATATATATATATATATATATAGAGAGAGAGAGAGAGAGAGAGAGAGACAGAGAGAGAGAGAGACAGAGAGAGAGAGATAGATAGATATATATAGTCCTTCTTTTCATGCATTCCATGGCTTAATGGACACATTATTCCAAAACTGAGAGGTGGTGATGAACTTTCTACCTTAAGCTGTTTCTTGTTGGGTATTTTGTTCCAGCAATGAGAAAATAGCTGTTACAAAAAAAAAAAAAAAAAAAAAAAAAAAAAGGTACAGAAAAGTGGGCTCACTGCTGCAATAAACCAGACTATATGGTTCTTAGTCTTTTGGAATTGGTTTGCAGGAAGAATATAGAAGGATTTGAAACACTGGACTAGAGAAGCCTCTCAATTTTGTAAGTTGTATTTAATGGACCATACTAGTGGGAGTTTGGGTAACCAGAAATGTGAGAGAACTGTAGACTGTGAATACTTGGCCTATGAGGTTTCAGAGGGGAACAAGGGCTCTATTGGGACCTGGGCAAGAAACAATTCATGTGATCTTCTGACAAAAAAATCTGACTACATTCTTCACATGACCTGAGAACATAAGTGAAATTGAACTTAAAAGTAGTAATGTGTTGATAGTTAAAATTACACAGTAGAAAAAACACTTAATCTGTAGTATAAGTTCTTTTTGGTGCCCTTATTCAGATCTACAAAGAGAGAATAAAATTTAGAACAGAAATATATGAAAATTAACAAGTTTGTCACAGAAAGAAATGTAAGCAAATTTAAAGTTGCAGAAGGCCCAGAAACTGAAGTCACTTAGGCTGTAGTTGTCAAATTATTATTATTCTGCACTGGGAACTATAAGATTTGAAATAATACATGAGTTAAATTTCAATAGGGACTACAGTAAATATTAAATAGTTCAAAGCAAAATCCTTTAACAATTCACAGTTGTTGTTTCTATGTACTTAATGTAATTATATTTGTAGTCCAAGATTTCATTGTTTTATTTACTGTTCGAACAAAGCTAATTTTCAAAAGTACTTAAAAATAACTATGAAAGAATATAATTTGGAGAAATTTTCTGTTCTAAAGAGTACCAGCCTTGGGCAGTAATTATACTAAATTCTTAACTTAAAAGTCTAAAGACTTAAAAGACTTTAAAAACATTAAATCAAAAATAAAATGACCATTGTTCATGATTATTAATTTGGTAAAAAATTTGGGTTCATCATGATCCTGAAAACAAATCCCCTTATAGAACTTTTGTTTCATGTCCTTTATAAAAACAAAACCATGAGCACAGTTATTAAAACCATAGTGTTTTCAGAGGGTTAAAATGTAGACAGAAGCTCTTATGAATAGCGTGTGTTGGAATTATAAAGGGGGATTCTGGGAAATTTTCCTACATACATTCTTCACATGATGCCTGATCTGCCAGTGTATAACTCTGCACTTTATCCTTGTTTAATTAAGCATGCTTGTATGAAAGGTAGAGGCTTCCAAATTTGTTAAATTATGGAAAAGAAGCTGTTTACTCTAAAGGTTTGCTCTATAAATGAAAGTGGAGAGAGAGAGAGAGAGAGAGAGAGAGAGAGAATAGAATAGTCACTTCAGGTATTCTTGCCACTGCAGATGAACTCCAGATACATGAGCTACTTTGTATATGTGGCTTTACATAGGTGCTGGGGACTAGAACCCAGGCTGTCAGGCTTTGTAAGCAAGTGCCTTTAACTGCTGAGCCTTTTCTCTAAACCTCTTAGACAGGATTTATAATTTTTTTTACTAACATTATTATACTTTCAGCTATTCCTTATTTCATATTACATCTTTTCTAGTTTATTTAATTTTTTCATATGAAAATGATATTTTATCTCTGAAATGTAAGAAGATATGAGGCAAATGATTTTCACAATATGCCTTTGTTAAATAGATTATTAGTAATGTTTCCCTGGGAATAAAACTAATCAAGAAATTATAATTGCTTTTCCGTCAATCTTAGAAGAAAGGGAATAGAGGGGGGAAAAATCACTGAGTTCTTGTCTTACTAAATCTTTCTGGTCTTGGAGTAGACAGGAAGTCTTCCAGAGCTAAAACAAAGTCATTTATTGAGCAAAATGTTATCTTAGGTAATGGTACACTTGCATGGCAGTTCACAGTTAGATGATGCTTGAAAATGGTGAACGATAGCATAACTATAGGAATTACCAATTAATAACAAACAATTCTCTGGAAGAATTATTTTCGAATGATTACTTAAGAACAAATATCAAGGATTTTGACAATTTAATCATGTAATGGAATTAAGTAAAAATGCTTATCATAATGTTTGCATAATGTTCCTATGTAAAATTAGATTAAAAATTGATTGAATTTATATGTTCTTTTATGAGTCATTGTATGAATCACATTTCTGTCCCTGTGATGTATACATCCAAGACACTCAGGTCAAAAAGAAGAAATGCTGCTTAGGACTCACTTTCTGAGATTTCAGTGCATGGCTGTTGATCTGTGGACAGACGGCACAGCCTGGCAGAGTTGGCATGGTTGAGTAAGGTCTTGACCTCATGGTATCCAGGGAGGAAAAGAAAAGAGAAAGAGGCAGTGTTTCTTTAGCCCACTCTGCGGCGCCCCGTGAATTGTCTAAACTTTCTCCACTAGGCCACACACAGTAATGAGTCTGCCTCCTCCTAATATGGCATCGCTGTCTGGCAGCCACTTCTTGCCCCATGCTTTTGTGGAGGAACATCTGCAAACAACAGCAGCCATGTGGCCGAATACGACATACGGAACACTGCTTTCTTCTTCTCCTTAGCCAAATGGACTGATGGGAATTCATAAGGAGCCACATCCAACCTTACAATTCTGGGACTCAGAGCATGTTTTATACATACTTTCATTGACTGTTTCTCTTGACGGGGTCTTTCAAATGTTGAATTCTATTTCCTTTATGAGCTCAAAAACAATCTGGTTAAAGTAGAGGCAGACGAAGAACAAAGTTATCACTTGCATTGCTACTAATAGTAATTGTTGGATAACTGGTGGATAATAATAGACTTTTAATGTTAGTCAAATAGATTTTCTCTGTGCAACTCTCTGGAATCAGTCTAACCTATGCTCCAAAGTCCAAGCAATGTGAATATTGTGCATACCTTTCCACTAAAGGAGAAAGGGAACAAAAGAATGTGCCCTTTCATGCCTCATTTCTTCTCAGAAAGATATATAGGTATGGGGGGGGGGGAAGATTGGGCATGCTACGGCCTGTAGCTCCTGCAAATGAAACCTTTTTTCCCAAAAGCTGCTCTTGGTCAGGTGATTTCTGCCAGCAATGCAAACCGGACTGCAACAGTAAAGTTGGTATTTGAGTGGCGATTTTGGTAGACACCTGGTTCTGTGGCTTTGGGTTTTTGGAGCTGATTTTCAATAAGAATATGGAAGGATTTGAAAAATTGGCCTAAGAGACACCTTGTAATGCTGTAAGTACAGCTTGATGGACTATTCTGGTCAGAGTTGAAAGACTTGAATGCAGTAAGAACTATGGACTGCGAGGATTGGCTTATGAGGATGAGAAAGAGCTTTGCCTGGACTGGGATAGAAATCGTTTGAATGAGAGGCTTGCTGTTATGGCCATTTCCTGAGAATTTGTGCAGGGTTGCGTTGCATAGAAATGAATTGGTGTTGAGCAGAGGGACATGGCACAGAAAGCAATCTTTCAGCTAAAACTTCTGCCTGTTCAGCTGCATTTGCATGAGAGATTACAACCTTTGAGATAGGGCCAGGGGCCGGCTGACCTGCATTGGGCAACAGAGGAAGAATGTACACTCTTTTGAAGAGTCCTGAATGCTCAAGGAGTGTCCTGTTCTTCAAAGTCTATTTTATTTCCCCCTGGGTTAATGAATTGGCACCCCACCTGGTATTATGGAGGATAAAAAAATGCAGTAAAGAGAGGGTCAATGAATTTGCAACACAGTCTTGTGTTTTGGAAATGGCCATGGGCAGTGTTAAGCAGGTTTGTTGGATGCCTGCATGGAGAGTTGATGGAGCTGTGAGGATGGACCATGGGTTACAGTGGAGACCCAGTGGAGATGCCAGGGCCATGAGATAGCTGCCAAGGAAAGCTGCCAGCCCCAGATGAAGTTTTCTAGGACTGTGAATAGCCTAGCTTGAGGGGTGGAATTGGAACTCCAGAGACGTGTTGCTGGTCAGAATTATCAGATTTGGAGACTTGTCACTGACTAGAGTTGTTGGATTTGAAACCACAGAGTTTGATGTTTTCCCTGTTTAAATTTTGTATTGGTTGAATATTTCTTTGCTATCCCCAATGCCATCTTTTGCAGCGTGAGTGTTTATTCTGTGCCATTATGGGTTTGGGGGGGAATTTTTGGTATTATGGCTTAAAAGATCTTGGACTATGGGAATGTTTGAACATCATTAGGATTGTTAAAAAATATGGGGACTTTTAAAGTTGGAGGAATGCATTGCATTTTACATCTTGTGTGGTTATCAGTTTATGGGGACCTGGAACAGAATGTGATGATTTGATTCAGGTGTCCCCCATAAACAGGTGTTCTGAATGCTAAGTTGCCAGCTGGTGGAGATTTGGGAATTAAAGTCTCCTGGAGGCAGTGTATTGTTGGGGGTGGGCTTATGAGTATTATAACCAGTTTCCCCTTGCCAGTGCTCCTGTTGCTATTGTCCACCTTATCTTGGCCAGGGGGTGATGTCCACCCTCTGCTCGTGCTATCATTTTTTCCTGCTATCATGGAGCTTCCCCTGAAGTCTGTAAGACACTGCAAATAAACTCCAGATGCATGCACCACCTTGTACATCTGGCTTATGTGGGTTCTGGGGAATTTTACCTAGGTCCTTAGGCTTCACAGGCAAGCACTTTAACCACTAAGCTATCTCTCCATCCTCCTTCTATTATATTTTTTAGTCATAGTCCATGTCAAATTTAATGAGTTTCATTTGGGACATTTCTAAGCATGCCTGTTGTTTTTTAATACCATCCATCCTCCCTACTTCTCTCTCTTAACCTCCTGTAACCCTATAATTCCAGCACTTGGAAGGTAGAGATGGGAGGATCAAAAGTTGAAAGTCAAGCTGGGTGTGGTGGCACAAGCCTTTAATCCCAGCGCTCGGAGGCAGAGGTAGGAGGATCACTGTGAGTTTGAAGCCACCCTGAGACTACATAGTGAATTCCAGGTTAGCCTGAGCTAAAGTGAGAGCCTACTTTGAAAAACCAAAAAAAAGAAAAAAAAAAAGTTCAAAGTCATCCTCAGCTACAGAGCAAGGTCATCCTGGGATACACGTGGCCCTGTATCAAAATTTAAAAAAAATTATTTGATCAAATTTTTAAAAGATGAATCAGAGAAATTCTATGTCTTGCATGAATATAGCATACTAAAAAAAAATGTGTGACTCATTGAATCATCAGAGGCAGGCTTGGAAACACTGATCCACACATACTTTCTTTCCCTCCTCGCTCTCGGTTATCCGTCACACAAAACCATCACAAACTGCACCCGCAGGTGATCTCCCAGCAGAGCCGGTCACTGGGCCTAGTGCTCAGAGCCAGCTCTTCCTCTGCAAATCAGGATTGCAGAATTCAGTTCAAGGCTGGGAAATGGCTCACTGGTTAAGAACACTCACAGCATAAGTATGAGGACTCGCATTCAATTCCAAGAATCCGTGTTTAAAAAAAAAAAAAAAGCTTGTCCTGCCATGTTCTCCTTGGTGCTCGGGACCAGGGCTGCATGCCTCGCGGTCCTGTGGGGACGACACGCAAGGAATTAGCCTAAGACAGCTGTGCAGAGTGGCGCTGGACGAGCCTTATTTGTGCACAGAGATACGCCTGAGAATAACCCAGGTGCTCCATTTGATTTCACACCGGAAAACTACAAGAGTATGGGGGCAATTGTTAAGAGCTGCCCAGAAGGGCGAAATGAGGCAGCTGTGCTTTGGGCCCCGCATTCAGGCCAGAGGCGGGTTGATGGCTGCCCATGTCTGCGGTGAACACGGCTGCAGAAGCGTCACACAAGTGCCTCCGACGAGAGCTTATGAAGTAGCAACTTTTTACACAACGCAGAGTCGGAAGCAGGTTGAAAAGTATCACATCCCGTTCTACACTACTGCACCTGGCGTGCTTCGGAGCTCTGGCGTTATACTGGGGGCTGTTCAGCAAAAGCTTAGAGAGAAAGTTGGAGAGACTACACCCGATAAACTTTTTTTTCTTTTTCTTTTCTTTTCTTTTTTTTTTTTTTTTTTGCAACTTAAAGTTTATTTTTAAAAAATAGTGGTTTTTAAAATGGTGGTCATTTTTGCAGTGCTGTGATCATAGGATTGTGTGAAGAAGTAATGTATCTCTCTTTCCTTAACCTTCTAACCTTCTCCACAAAGGCAAAATTTTCTGTTAATCTCACAGATAATGTTATAAAACGAGGGAACAAGCTTTATCCAAAAGGATATACAGTAAAAAGTTTAGGTTTTACACCCATTTATGGTCTCTGTCATATATTTTTTCTTTTATAACCTCTTAAAAAAGTAAACAAACCCATTTATTTATTTTATTTTTTATTTATTTATTTTTCTTTATTAATCAGTTTTGTATTCAGCAAATACAGTCAGTTTGGTATCATACAATAAAAAAGACTAGGCTAAATTTGGCCTATGAGTTGTAGTATGTTGACCCCCAGTATAAAATATCTACTTTGCCTTGTCAGAGGAACGGCTCTCTCCAGGCAGCTGTTGCCCAGTGCAGGGCGGGACCTGGTTTACAATGGGGCCTGGCTGGACAGCAGTGGACGCGGAGCGTCTCTGCTCACTTGATTCCACCTGATCCTTTCGTGAGTGTGCTGAGCAACTACCAGCACACTTGTTCTAGCGAGGCTTGTCTCCAGTGTTCCCTGAAAGACAATTCTTCTAGTTTCTCTAAACCACAATTATTAGGTCTTAAAGTCTGATGTTAGGGAAAATTAGAATTAAAATCAAGAGGGAATTCATGACTATAAAAAATGAATCTAGCTAACCATATCTTTTCAGACAATATGAGTACATCCTTCTTAAAGTCACAGACTACGTGAGGAAAAATATGTAATGCTATTATGCTATTAAAAAGATACCTTTTAGCCGGGCGTGGTGGCGCACGCCTTTAATCCCAGCACTCAGGAGGCAGAGGTAGGAGGATCATCATGAGTTCAAGGCCACCCTGAGACTACATAGTGAATTCCAGGTCAGCCTGGACTAGAGTGAAACCAAAACAAACAAACAAACAAAAGAAACCTTTTTATCTCATCCTGTGTGTGTGTGTGTGTGTGTGTGTGTGTATGTGTGTGTGTGGTACTGGGGATCAAACCCAACTAGTGTATGCCAAGCAAGCACTTTACCACTAAGTACATCCCCAGCCCAGGTTGAAACCTTAAAAAAAAATATATTGTCACATGTATAACACCCTCAGATAATTCCTTCCCACTTTCCTAATTTGCTGTCATATGTCATAAAACGTGGATCCAAGGAGGGCTCTTTAACAGTCATTTCAGCCATAAACTACTTCTACAGCCAAGCAAGGCGGCTCATGTCTGTAATCTCAGCACCGAGGAGCCTGAGGCATGAGTTCACGGCCAGCCTGGACAGTAGAGTGAGAGCCTGTCTCAGAAAACAGAAACAAATTATTAGATTTAGGGGCACATATTGACTCCAAAGCAATTTACAATCCCACTTTTTTTTTTTTTTAACCACAGGGGGAATGAATAGTCATGCTTCCTCCAGGATGAAAACTGTTACTGTTAGCTTTCTGAATCAAAAGTGAGGGAAACCTTTAAAAAAAAATGAAAAGCCAGAAGGAACACAGAACCTCAGTATTAAAAAATAAAGGGTGCCCCTATTTAAGATCTTTGGTAAAGACACTAGCTATAGTTGATTGCCCACACCACCAAAGCACGGCGCGTTCTGTAGTTCAAAGTGACTGAGATTTTCCTTTTGACCATGTGAACAAAAGGACCGATGCCTTGGGGGGTGGTGGGAAATGGCATGGTCTCCCACTTCTCTTCGGTACAGGCGCACAGAATCAGCGCGTGGGCACGAGGAGAGCGGGCCAGGGTTGGCCTTTCCTGTCCCCTCCCTGTCCTTGTCCCTTTTCCTGCGCTCCTGCCTCCCTGGTTTGTCCCTCTCTCTGCAGCCGCTCCTGTTCCTTGGTCCTCTGGGACTCATCCCTAGGCGAGGTCACTGCAGTTTCCGAGCAGTGAGGCCGTCTTCCAGCCCACCCCCAAGGCCAGGCTTGTCCCCTCACCATGGGCTGCCTCGGCCCCTCCGCTGGGCGCCGCCTTCTTGGGGCCAGGGTCCTGCCAGCCCCTGATGAACTTTTCACACTCATAGAGGTGGACTTTAGAAGCCTGTGTAAATGCACCAATATTTGAGTAGATGATAACTACTATGAGGATCTGACACCTAAGGGCATCGAAGAACTTGCTGATGAGCTCAAAGCTGGCAACGCTCCAAAACCTGGGCCAAGGGGTGGACGATTCTCTTGTGAGCCAGCTAGAGGTCTTACCTCCTTGACTGAACCTCCCAAAGGACTCGGCTTTGGCATGCAAGCAGCCCTTAATTTACACACAATTGTAAACGTGTTACTGGAGAAATAAAATATGAACCTTCCGAAAAAAAAAGAGAGACACAGAGAGAGAGAGAGAGAGAGACACAGAGAGAGAAACACCTAAAAACTATGCCTGTAACCCTAGTGCCTAAAGGGAAGACAAGAAGAATCAGTGGGACTAGCTAGTCAACCAGGCCAACTGAAAAATGGTGCAACTCCAGGTTCAGGGAGAGACCATGTCTCAGAGAAATACTATGGAAGAGCAGTAGAGAAAGACACCTGACATCCGTACAAGTGTGTGTGGGGTTTGCTCATGCAAGCGCACATGCGCGCGCACACACACACACACACACACACGCTGTATGCAACATGCACACCACACATGCTACACCAACACAACAAAAATAAAAATATATTCAAAATTTCATATATCAAATTCATTTATTTGCCTTTGAATTCTACGAACCGAAATTACTCATATTTCTCAGTCCACACCATGCTATCATCATGAGTCCATGCAAAACTCCTGTTTAATTCAGTATTTCCTCTCAGCTGTCAGCCTTCTCCTTTATAACTAACTGAAGATTTAATGTACAGTGACTTATCTCACTCAATGTATATGAAGCTTTGTAGAATATTTAGCTTTTTTTTGGTATGTGAATGAGTTTTAATTCATATAAATGGTATTAGACTCCAACTCTCATTCCATTTATCTTTGTTCTGCTGAGTTTTACAAGTGCATGTTGCTATGCACTGCGAGCTATTTTTAGCACATCGAATCTGTTTCCAACATTTTCGAATTGGAGCACTTTGGATGTGAATCTGGGTCGCTGGCTTCTCTTTGAGTCTGCATTCCTGCATGACTGTCTCGGCAGCCTCACTGGCTGCTGCCTTTTCGAGAGGCTGGTCAGGTCCTTTCTACTTTACCCTCAGCAAAAGGTAATTCTTTTATTGCCTTCTGGATTCATGCTTGTCAAATTCTGGCCCTTTCACTTGTGCACTGTCTGAAGGCCATTTTCTTGGTCTTGATTCTTTCTCAGTGCATACACATCCTGCTTTATGACATATGACTTCCTTTGTACATCTAATTTCTCTTATTTCTATTCCAGTCTTGCCTTTGTACTCCACTATACCCTCAAGTAATATTCCTTTCCAAAGCCACAGTCCTCTCTATCCTCAAATGTCTCTCTGCTTTGGGGACTATTAGGAAATGTTCTGCTTTTACTATTCAGTTAGTCAGTCAGTCAACAATTGCTTATTGAACTCCAACTATATGCCAGAAATACATGTCCTATATTTAGAAAAACCAAAATGAACAAAATCAAAACATAAACCAAATCAAACAAACAAAACAAAAATAAAAACTTCCTCCTTCCCTCTTCATGAATTACAGCTCTCTTGCACACTTAGATGACCTTAACAACTGGTTTAAAATTATTTAAATGAAATCTGACTGTGGTGGCACACACCTTTAATCCCAGCATGCTGGAATCAGGGGTAGGAGGATCACTGTTAGTTCGAGGCCACCCTGACACTACATAGTGAATTCCAGGTCAGCCTGGGCTAGGGTAACACCTTATCTTAAAAAATAGAACACAAAACCAAACCAAACAGAACAATTGAATGTACTTGTTGACTGTAACTGTAACTTTATTTGAGATTTTAAAGTAGCTCAAAACATAGGTTAAGTCTCAAAATGTATTAGAATTCTTATTTATTTTATTTATTTATTTATTTTGGTTTTTGGTCTGTGTGTGCTCATGTGTGTGTGCTCATGCGTGCGTGTGTGTGTGTGTGTGTGTGTGTGTGTGCTTGCATGTGTCCTCTGACCACGGCATATACGGGCCTACACTCACACCCGTGAACATGCACACATACATACTCAACATATATGCACACACATATCTAGAATAATTAAAAAAACAGAATGGCAAACGTCAATTTAACAATGTCAGGTATTTTTACAACATGGGTTTCTTCAGTTTGCAATTGAAATATAAAATAATATGATTCCTGTTCTCGTAGAATTTAAAATACTACAAATCTAGCATGATATTCTTACTTTTTATACAATCATGATATTTCAATTTGTAATAAGTACTATGAAGGAAAAAGAGAAGAACAAGAAAAGGAGAAGTTAGAAATTTATTTTAGATTTGATGGTAGGAAATGACCTCCCTGTTTGAGTCCCATAGTTGGACTCAAAGTACAACTATGAAGAGGCCAGTCAGATGGAAAACAGTGGGTACAAAAGTAGGGAGTTTTAGCAGAGGAAGCAGCGAGTACCAGGTCTTGGCACGTTAAAAGCACTACGGGGGTGGGGGTGTGTGTGCCAGAGCAGAGCAGGCAGGAGGAAGAGGGGACATGAGTTCTCAGGGAGTGCGTTGTTATATAAGGCCTTGTGCGTTACATATGGTTAAACAATTGGGCTTTTCCTTTAAGTGAAGTGGGAAGCTTTGAGAGCATTTCTGGGAGGATGAACACCTGATCTATTTACAAAGTAAACATGATTCAGCATGTCTGAGCAGCATTTGGAAAGCAGCAGGATTGACACAGAGTAGACAGGAGACAGCAAGAATCGCAGCTCCCCAGCTTGGATGGGGTGTTGTGCAACTTCCTCCTCGTGGAAGCCGGCCGCAGCGAACACCTCTGAGGCTTTGCAGAGCAAACTCAAGCGCACCCTTTGCCTCTCCCTTCCTTGCTTCTAACCTCCTCTCCCTGTCTCCCACTTCTGTCATCTGCATACGGGCGCCTTCTCCAAGGCCTGATCTTTGCACGGCTTGTCTGGATTCCCGTTTAGTCTCTCACCCTCGGGCATTCTTACAACCATAGTGACCTCGACAGTCCCTAGCATGTTTCTGTGAGTGCTGAAGGAATGAATGATTAAGTGAATCAATATTATCGATAGGAACTCGGATTTTTTCTATAAATAGATAATATCAATTTTATATTTATATTATAAATATTTAACATCTTTGCTTTTTGCATCTGATTAATTAGATGTATTAATTAAAGTTATTTTAGATTTGCCCTTGTTTTTTAAAAATCATTATCTTTGTTCAATCGGCATTATTCATTCGTATTCATTAGTAACTTGGGTAAAAACGTTTAAAGCTGAACATGAGAGGCTGTAATATTCCTTGGCATTGGATAGTCTGTCCCCTTCTTTGAAGAGTACTATAGGGCTTTGATTTCTCTCTGAGATTTTGTTTTGTCTTATGAAACCCCCTGGCTCTTTGTCCAACATTTTCTTTCTTTCTTTTTTTTTTGGGGGGGGGTCCTGGAATAAGAGACCTGTCATGTTACTTAGCTAAGAGTCTCCTCTGTATTTGAGTGCTTAAATTTGATGAATATTTATTTTTCTCTTCTTCCAAGGTCATTTAAAGTATGTATTTGCAGACTTCCTGCTGGGATTCATTTGACCTTGAGATAACATTTGTAACCAGGAATGAACATGTCTAACACACCTTCACTTAAAGGAAAGAAAGACTGACAAGAAAGAAGAGCAAAGAAAGGAAAGGAAATAGAAAAGGAAAGGAAAGGAAAGGGAAAGGAAGATGAGAAAAACAAAAGGAAATACCAAGTTGAAGACATTTGCAGGTACCTAAGTGACTCCTGTGACAAACTGTCAATGTCATATCACACTCTAATAATTTCTGGGGTCCGATCTAATGGCTGCCTATGTGCTAAGTAGATAATAAAACTGTTAATAAGGGGACTGGGATCATATCTCAGTGGTTATGTGCAGACTTAGCATGTGCACAGACTGGGGCTCCACCTCCGGGTCTGCTAGCTGACTCCCTAAGGCAGTAATGTGAACTGCACGCCCCGCTCGGCTGCAGGCGTGTGGGCTCAGGTCCGCTGCCTCCCCGCCTCCCTGGCTCGGGCATCACCCGAGCCTGCCTTCCCGGGAGAAAGTGGCACTGCGGCCTTTCCTCAGCCAGCGACGCTGTGCACTCTTATTTGTCACCGTGGAAGACGGTTTGGTTCGACAAATGGCCTGAGGTTTTATTTGCAGTGACTCCAATATCATATGACACTTAACTAAGGAACTTTCAACAAACTAGATGTCCTTAAGACAGACCCTAAGGAATTATCTTAAAGGCAGTCATTACAGATGGGGATTTCTAGGGTGTGTGTGTGGGGGGGGGGTAGTGTGGGTCTGAGTAAGTCTAGTGCTCAGCACATCATACCAGGCAAAGCCCTGCTCCCATACCACCCCTGAGGAAAACCAAAGCAAGCTGTCTCCTTTTTGTAGCACACTTTTTAAATGCTCTTTTTTTTTTTTTTTGCCATTTTATTAAATAGAGAGAATGAGAGAATGGCATACCAGGGCCTCTAGTGACTGCGAATGAACTTCAGATGCATGCACCACCTTGGGCATCTGGTTTACTTGGGTACTGGGGAATTGAACCTGGGTTCTTAGGCTTCACAGGCCAGTGCCTTGACCAGTAAACCCATCTCTCCCCCCGTTTTTTTTTGGGGGGGGAGGCTGAAGTATACTTATTCTTATTTCTTTTTCTTTTCCTTTTATGATGATTTGGATCAACTCCAGGGCCTTGTCACACTAGACAAATGCTCTACCACTGAGCTACACCACAGCTCCCGTGTCTATTCTCAGCTAACAGAAGAAAAATTGTTTGAAAACATTAAATTAGCTATTAGTGGGGGATCTTGGTTAACTTGATCTATTCTTCTACATTTGAAAAATATCACATCTTTGCCAGAACTTCCTTGGTTTAAAAATATGAAACGCTTCACGCATTTGCCTGTCATCCTTGCACAGGGGCCATGCTAATCTTCTCTTACCGTTCTAACTTTTAGTCTATGTGCTGCCGAAGCAAGCACCGGATTTTTTTTTTTTTTTTCCTTGAGGCACGGTCTTACACTCGCCCCTCTGACCTATAACTTTCTCCATAGCCCACGTTGGTCTTGAACACAAGGTGATCATTTCCCTCAGCCTTCCCCGTGCTGGGATTACAGGTGTGAGCCACCACACCCAGCTAAAGGTTTGCTTTCTTAGCAGCCTGTTGCTGGGTCCAGTTGCTGGCCTGATGGCTGAAGGTAGCAGAAGGAAACTCTTTTCACCCCTTCACCTGCAGATCACCTGAAGTCTGATTTTCAAGCAGAGACCTGAAGCTTGTATGGGCAGGAACTCAAGGAAGGCAAGCATTTAGCTTTCTAAAGAAAACTATCACCTCACCATCTAGTTTTGGCATGGAATCACAGAACTCCTCCAACAACTGCTTCACTAGCACGTGTGTATTGAAGCAGAGGTTTCTACTCTACAAGGGGCCGTTTCATGAAGTCTAACATATGCTTGGTCTCTCTTCGCATGTCAATGCATTAAGAAAATCATTTTTTAAGAAATATTTTGGGCATTTTTTTCCCTCTTAGATTTGGTTTGAGCTCATATATTTTGAGTTTTTAAGGGATTCTTGGAGAATGCAGTAAAACCACACATACGTGAAACCGTGCTAGAAGTGTGTTTGTAAGCGTGTTTGTAAGTGCTATAGTAAGTCTTTTGACCTCTGAAAGGAACATTAAGCCTTTGGACAGTGCCGCCATTCCTCAAAGCATGCATCCCGGTGTACCTGCGGATTGTTGGCATGATTCTGTAACCACTGTTGACAGACTTCAATTCATGGCCAGAAAATAACAGCCTTCAGCTAGGGTTCACAAATGCAAGTCTGACAGGAAATCTATTATCATAGCCTCCTGTAATTTAATGTGAAGAAACTTTCTAAGTTGAAATATGACTTTAATTTAGAGCCATGGGATATCACAGTTTAATTTTATAATCTAGAAGAGAATTTTATCCCTACATTTTCTTGGGAAAGAGAGACTGTAATGCCACACATATGCCTTAGTCTCAGAAATACTCATGATGCTTATGGATCTAATGATATAAGCCCTAATCTGAGGTTTTGTTTTAGAGGACTGTATAAGCATTAGGGATGGGCAGACAGCGCTGTAATGAAGAGCTCTGGAGTAGAACAATTTTCCAACTTATGCTATTTGGGAAGAGAACAGATTGAATGAGGTATCACTGGAGATATAGGATACCAAACAGCCAAAGCCTTTCTGCTTTTCTTGAAATACTAATTGCTCCCTTTTCAAACACCACTTTCTGTTTAAAAGCCTTCAATCTGCTGCCCTAAGCAAACCGACCACCCTCCTTCTTCCTTTACAGCGCTCCTTCTGTATTCAACACAAGCCTGCTATGAACTAGAGTTAATTGACTCCTTGGCAGTAAGCTTCTTGAAGGAAATGTGTCACAACCTTATTCATCTTTATTTATCTTCAACTTATCTCACTACAACATGCCAGGACTCAACAAGATTTATCAAGCAAAACACTGCTTGCCAGGGGCTCACAGTGTGAAAAAAAATCCCTAATAAATGAAGTTATGTGACACCTGGTATTATTATCTTGCCAATGACTTAACGCTGGGTTTAGTAACAAACCGGCCTGGGTTCTCAGAAAAAGGGAAGAAGCGGATTTTGTTTTCCTTCTGCCCTCTGTGCTGATCTTCCTGCCTCAGCGTCTCCTAGTCACCTGGTTCCCAGCGAGCATTCCTGGTCCTCATTTCATGAACCCAGGCGGGTCTGCATCCACTGCCCATTTTCTCTCATTCTCCTCACACCCAGGCTCTCACCTGTTGGCAATTTTCATGTGCATATTGGTCTGATTTTTCTAATCAATGTAGTCTTTATTACACAATGAGGATGGATTATTAATCCTTTGTGGGGCATCACTGAGAGGACCTTGGAATCATGAGAAAGTATAAACCTTTAGGGAGGCAGTATTGTTTAGTTGGACCCATAAATACTTTTACTCTCCCATTCTTGGTTCCGGGGCAGAACAATGCATTTCTTAGATAAAACTCTCTTTCCTTTTAGGTCTACTTTTATGAAAAGGAAGAAAATACCTACCAGGGATATTATGAAGTAGCCAGAGATGACTAATTTAAAAATTAGCAAAGTCACTGAGCATGGTAGAGCACGCCTTTAATCCCAGCACTTGGGAGGCAGAGGTAGAAGGATCACCATGAGTTCGAGGCCACCCTGAGACTACAGAGTAAATTCCAGGTCAGCCCAGGATAAAGTGAGACCCTATCTTGAAAAAAAAAATTATTGAAGTCTGTTTGGCATTGATAACATATTCTTATTCATATTCTTACAAGTTTCTATCCTAATGACATTTCCTTTTTTTTTAAAGGCATGTGCCACCACACTTGGCTTTTTTCTTTTCTTTTCTTTTTATTATTTATTTATTTGACAGAAAAAGAGGGAGAGAGACAGAGAGAGAGAGAAAATGGGCATGCCAGGGCCTCCAGCCACTGCAAACGAACTCCAGGCATGAGCCCCTTTGTGCATCTGGCTAACGTGGGTCCTGGGGAATTGAACTTGGGTCTTTTGGCTTTGTAGTGAAATGTCTTAACTGCTAAGCCATCCCTCCAGCCCCCTAATGACATTTCTTTATTCCTGTAAGATCATTAATTTACAACTTCTGTTAGAATATTTGTATGGATTATAAAATGGATTCTGGATTAAAATGAGAATTTTAAAACTAATTAATCAAAAACTTTCTTAGTCTACATATGTATTTTAGCCAAATTAGATATACTTTTAGCCAGGCATGTAAAATTTGGGAAAAACTGCTTTATTAGAGCAGTGTGGACAACAAATAAGATGTCTATAAGCTCATATTACACAAATCCCAATTTCAAGCTTAGGTTCCATTGCAAGTATATGTCTGTGACTGATTGTCCTTTACAACATATGCTCAGTGATTACATATTGAGTCCACTACTACTGTGGGGCTCTTATGAGTTTTTTGATGCTCAATTTCCACACAGTTGACTACTTGTTTTATGAAATGATGAAAGGCCCCTTGGCTGAAGAGGATTAATGAAGGATTGACGAAGGATTCACTCACCTTCTCTGAAGTGAACACCCTTATTATGCATAGTGTGCTAGAGCAATTCTCAAATACTCATATACCAAAAGTAGTTTTTCTCCCTAACTTAATCCTCTAGTCTTTTACTTTATTTCTTCGTAAGATCCACTCTAACAGATGGCTGTTATCTGAAATCATTTGGAATATACTATAATATTAGAAATATAGTGATGGGCTGGAGGGATGGCTTAGCAGTTAAGGCATTTGCCTGCAAAGCCAAAGGACCCAGGTTTGATTCCCCATGTTAGCCAGATGCACAAAGGGGTGCACACATCTGGAGTTCGTTTGAAGTGGCTGGAGGCCCTGGCATGCCCATTCATTCTCTCTTTCTCTTTCTCTCTTTCTCCCTCTTTCTCTGTCAAATACATAAATAAATAAAAATAAAATATTATAAAAAGAAATATAGGGAAATTTTGGAATAGTTATAAATTGAGTTCTTCATACATACATATATATACACACATATATATGTATATATCATATGTATGAGATGTATATTTTCAATTGCTGTGGTTTTAATATTTGCTCTTTTTCATCCAAATTTGTATTCAAACTTAAACTTCAATCAATATTATGAGAAGTTGGAGCATAATAGGAAATGCCTAGGGTGTGACAGACTTCCCTTTTTATCCCTTTATCTCTCGCTCTCCTTCCTCATTTTCTACTTCCTTACCCACTCCCCCTCTCCTTCTTTCCACTGTCTGCCCTGTGAGGACATGATGTTCCTCCTTTTCAGAGAATATGGCAAATACACCACAGTACAACCGCGTCTGAGTACCTTGGTCTTGCACTTCTCATTCTCTAGAGTTGCAAGAAAGTAAGTTTCTGAGGGAGGGCAGAGAGCTCAGTGGGTAACATGGTTGCCACACAACTATAAGAACCAGAGTTTGGATCCCCAGCATCCATGTAGAAGCCAAGCCTGGTGAGGTGTGCCCATGACCCCAGCACACAGAAGGCAGAGGCCAAGCTACCAGGGGCTCACTGGTCTAGCTCTTCAGTCTAGCCTGACTGATGAGCTCTAGTTTCTGTGAGATTACTTGTCTCAAAGAGTAAATTGGAGAATGATTGAGGAAGACACCGTACACTGACTTCCAGCCTCTACACATGTACACACACACACACACATGCACACACACAACCCTGAATACATAAATACCATATAGAATACACATGCAACAACACAAAATAGGAGAAAATAAAGAAAGTAAGTTTCTGTTGTTCATATAGTCTTCAGAATCAGGAATTCTGTTATAGTAGCACAAAAATTGAGCAAGACACCCATTCCAGATTCTTGTAAAATGACTCCCTTGGCTTCTGAATATTCTACATGTAAAACAGCCTGCTTCACAATACCACTGTTCGTATTTGGCATGTATTTTCTTTCCAAATGTTCACTGTTGTAAACAATGTCCAGCAGATATTTAAGTATTAAAATCCACTATCGTCTGACCCTTGTTCCACATTCATTTTATTGACAATGTTGAGTGTACTTTACTCATATGGCACTAATTGGAGCCCTAGTCATGAGTGACCTTGGTTATAAGCTTGGGATACCCTTGTTATCTAATTATTAAGTTGCTGCTGCCTTGGCAACTCAAAGGATAACTGGAAGCCAGAAGAAAAGACATATTTATTCTTTATTTTCCATTTTCTTTCCCCAATTTTTTGTCTAAACAGTACTTTTATTTCTATCATTAGCATAACTCTAAATATTAGCAAGGCATCTACTACTTATATTAATTAAAACAGTGAAAAAAATCAAAAGGAAAGAACTTCTTAATTACAAATCTAAAAAAAAAAAGAGAGAAAACAGAAAACCCCAAATCCCAGACCATGATGAGCTACACATAAGAAAAAAGAAATCATTCTGTCCCTGTGGATCTACTTCTCGATTACAAGAATTGCCATCACACTTAGAATGCTTCTTTTCATCTCTTGAAAAGGGCCATATGCTTTACCACACAAACTTCCAGAAGGTCAGAAAACACAGCTTTTCTGTGGAACACTACTTTTCACTTAGGCTAGTTGTGTTGGAGCCAGGGAGGCTGACTTGAAGAACCCAGGGGGATGGTGGGTTTTTTTGCTAGCTCGGGCTTCTAGTATTAGTTTCACTGTGTCTCTGGCCTTTGCAAAATCTAGAACAGACGTCAGGCTGGAGCGAGCTGGCACGTGAATGCCACACTACCATCTGCTTTGCTTCCTTGCTTCCTTGATTTCCTCTCCCGATGAGCTCTCCCATCACTAAAGGCACAAGGAATATGTGTTCTGGTTAATTTGTCTTTAATTTCATTTATAGATCTTTTCAAAGGAAATAATGCTGTAGCATAGGAGTAATGCTAAAATAAATTGTTAAAGTTAAATATTTAAGCCATAACAATTTAACAAGTCAATGAAAAGTTGTAGTCTTGGCAGCCTAATGAAGAGTGGAGAGAGGGAAGTTTACGTGTTAGGGTGTAGCTCTCCTAACAAAGCAGCCTGCCACTGCTCCCCCTGCCTTACTATGTCAGCTTTGTGCTGAACACTCCTGAAGTATTTCTTCCGCACATGTGGGAACTATTTCAGCCCAAATTTGGACTACAGCTTTCTCATACAGAAACTGGGAGATGGTGACTCCCTTCACGGGAGAAGCATGTTTTATCCCATCTCAAGTGATTTCTAAACCTTGAAAACATTTTGACATTGTAGAAGGGATATATTTACATTAACATAATAATTGTATTTCTGTCATCAATGACACCAGTGCCAGTCTGCCAAGGAATTTCCCCAAACTTCGTCATTTCATTGCAAACAATTGGCCAATGGGCAGCATCTGGGACCCAGGCATCGTGAGGAATCAGAAAAGGCGAGATCTGCAGAGTTCCATCATCACAGGTAAAAACACATTTAAGAAATATTAACGTGCCACCCATAGAACTGCCTGAGGAAAGAAAAAAAGCCACTTGCCTAACATACTATAACTGAATGAGTCTGTGGCATAATTAGAAATAAACCCAAAATTCCTAAGAAAATCATTCCTCACCAGCAGCTCTCCCGTTCACACCATTTCTGCTTTATTACAAAGAATGCCTGTGGCCACCAAAACCCAAATTAAATTAAAAGGTGGTGAAAATTCTGAAGTCAGTTAATGTTGTATTTTTCCATTCCTCGTGAAACTGGGTAGGGAAATGAGAAAAATCAGGTTTAAATCCCTTAGCTATTCTGACCGTTCAATGATGATTTGAAGTAAGGGTTTACAATCCTGGCTGTAAACCTGGCGGCATCTACTGGATGGAAATGCAAATTTTGCAGAACCCTCCAAACAAACAACCAATGTGCCCTGGGCCTGGCGACATGCGTTTCAGTAACAAACCGGGGTGCTCTTTATTTAAGAACGCGATGGTCATTGCATTCAAATCCCACTTACTCCACTGCACACCGTTCTTCTGTATCAGGCCGGGGAAGATGGAAGAGCAGGGAGGATTGAGGGGGTAAGTGTTGGAAGGGCATATGCGGAAGCAGGGCCCCTGCGTCCCATTTGAGTCCAGTTAGCATACTGCGAGCTGGACCAATGTGATGGAAACGCGATGCTGAAACCAGGTGAGGGGTGCAGGAGGAGGAGGCGTGCTCCCTCCACAGGTGGAACTGGTTTTCCTTCCCCTTCCTTCCTCCCTCCCTTCCTTCCTTCCTTCCTTCCTTCCTTCCTCCTTCCTTCCTTCCTTCCTCCTTCCTCCTCCTCCCTCCCTCCCTCCCTCCCTCCCTCCCTCCCTCCCTCCCTTCCTTCCTTCCTTCCTCCTCCTCCTTCCTCCCTTTCTTCCTTCCTTCCTTCCTCCTTCCCTCCCTCATTTCTTTCTTTCTTTTTTTCCGAGGTAGCGTCTCACTCTAGCCCAGGCTGACCTGGAATTCACTATGGAGTCTCTGCGTGGCCTTGAACTCATGGCGATCCTCCTACCTCTGCCTCCCGAGGGCTGGGATGAAAGACTGCGCCACCGCGCCCGGCTCTTTTTCAAAGCCTCTGCAGTCTGCAGTTTCAAGTGGATGATTCCAGAAACCAGAACTAGTGTGAGCACTTACATAACTGATGAGAAAATACGCGGTCTTTTCCTCGCCCAACACAAGGTTCATGGCGAGACCCCTAAGAGAAACACAAGAGGAAAGAAAGCACAGCCATTTACGCAATGCGTGCTTGATGCTGCACGTGAAACGTCACGAGGGAAATGGAAACTCAGAGGCCCAGAAGGAGAGCATGCATTTTCAGGGACAGGAATGCAGAGACATGATGGGAGACGAGCAAGGCATGACTTAATGCTAATGCACCTGGACAAGTGGGCAAGGCCTTCTTCCGAGTCTCTTGTGGCCTCCCTGGGTACCCTCCGGTCTGGGACAAGGGCAGTACTCTTGCGTTGTGAGTGTCTTCGCGAAAGAAGAGGGGGAGATTTTTCCTGTTTCTTCAGCGAGAAAAGTCCAAGAGCAATCCAGACCCCCCCCAGTTTGCTGCAGGACGCAGGGGTCAGCAAGGCTTGTTCCCTCTGTACCGTCAACCTCAGACCGAGTGCAAGGTCAGCGAAACTAAGGCGTGGCAGTGGAAGAGCCATTTCATAACGCACCTTTCTAAGGTCAGGTCCTAGAAATGATCCCATGTCCTTGAAACAGAGGCTTCGGGAAGCCAACAGTCGTGGAAGAAAGCTTAATATAAGTCCAGACTGCCACTACTCACGCATCCACATTACGTGTTTACGTAGGATTGAAAGGACCCTACCAGCTCAAAGTGCGTCTTACTAAAGTCTGTTGTGGTGCGGGGGTCTGGCATGTCGAGGAACGAAAGGCAGCAGACCTTTGTAAGCTAAATTGCACTTACTCTGATGGTGTACCTTAAATATATGATACGGCCGCTGGCGGACAGGAAGTGCACTCTTGTTCACATAAATTCCTCATTTTAACAAAATAGTACGGACTGTGAAATTTGCAGAATTGTTAGCAGAATTGCTTATAGAAGTTTAAATCCCTGTTAAAGAATTTCCAGCTGTTATTTTGCTCTATTATTCCACCCCAGGAAGGAATACGACACAACCACCATGCTCTATTAAGAATCTTAAATACACTGAGTGAAAACAACACAAACATCTTAAAAATAGGAGTGTGTTCAAAAATAGAATTTCCAGGTAGAAGAACAATGAGGCCTGGTTACTGGGCCTGCTGTGAGGAAACAACCCTAAAAGTGATATAGATGCAGCGTGGACCATCTTCATATCTGTTCGCTAAAATATTTTACGCCTGGATTTTTATTCAAAAGCCTTGTCCTATTTCATGATAGAATAGATTTTGTAGAATTCTCTTAATAACCAATTTTACTGCAGTCTCCAGTCTGGAAGGAACTGGCAATCCGATGCGAATTTCTGTTAAGGTGCTCTGATTTTACACGTGAATGCTGACAAAGCCCTTTACTGAATAACTCATAATTGCTTGAGCCTTGCTTCTGAGCCCTGTTTGTAGATGGAATCACTTTACAGTGTGCAGTCTACACTCAATTCAGATAAAATGCTTCTTTTCAGGGAATGTTGTTTTCTGCCCAGTGCCAAAGAGCCTCTCATATACCTTTTAATTTTTAGACTGATTATTTCACTCACTTTAGCACAACTCAGCTGATAAATCCAGTGGATTGATTCTTCATGTTCTTGCATTTTTCTCACACAAATACAGGAAAAAGTAAAGTCTTTTTGCCTCAGATTCTAAAAAACAAAAATCAAGAAACGTCACAAATCCTAACAGTATTTTTCTTCTTCTTTCCAGAATTGACTTTTCAGCTAAAGTCTCTTCTTAAATGCATAAAGCTCTAATAAGCACAAACAATTCTGAAGTTGAGGATAGCTTCATGAGGTTCCTGAATGACTTTGTCAGGATCAAATACATTATCAATAAACCTCTTTTTCCTTCCTTTCTGTTTCCTCCTCTTTCTTCCTTCTTCTATTTTGTTGACTTCTTATTTGTTATATTATTTCCTTCAATATTTAGCAAAATAATATGTTGCTCATCCCTTTCAAAGTATATATTTAATATCTAAAATAAAAGCTAAAAGATAAGAAGTATGCAGTAAGAATCTCCCTGGCAATCAAGTTCTAGTGTTCCAAGGTTCTTAGCTACTGCTGTCAATATGAAACTTATATGTGTTTCCCTTTCGTTCCTTAATAAAACCTGACTTACAGATTTGTGCACACCAAAAGACTTTACCTCTTGGCTCGTTGACTTTATTTTTAGTAAAGTGACACTGAGATTTACATATATATTTATAAAATATTTCAATTCAATAAAGAAAATTGAAGGGATTAATTGTATGACCACAGATATATTAGTAATAAATCCAAGATAGACTGAATTTTTGACAAGAACTTCAATTTAATTTAAAAAGTTCTTCTTCACACATTATTTCAGCACTGGGTCACCATGGCAGGGGCAACCAGAGTCAATGCTCAGCTGAAATCAAACTGCAGCTTGTGTACAACCTAGTCTTTCCCTGGAACAGGCATAACCAGGACATATATGTCAATCAAATACTGGATTGAGACCATTATCGTGATACTTGAATATTCTCTGGACACACAGAAAAGCATGAAAGTCCCCTGTGAGTAATATAACATGGGAATGGCCAAATTTTGCTCCTCAAAATCTTATGGTAATAAGTATTAATATTATAAAATATATTATTTCTTGGCTGGAGAGATAGTTTATCAATTAAGGCACTTGCCTGCAAAGGCAAAGGACCCAGGTTTAGTTCCCCAGGACCCACATAAGCCAGATGCACAAGGTGGCACATGTGTCTGGAGTTCGTTTGCAGTGCCCATTATCTCTCAAATCATAAATAAGTAAAAATAAAATATTAAAAAATAATAAAAATTTCTTTTCTGCCAGAAAAAGATCTTTAAACCAAGGAGAAACAAACAAGGGTGGGAAGGAGGAAGATGAGGAGAAGGAGGGAGAAGAAGATGAGAAGGAAGAGGAGGAACTCTTTTTCTCTTTATGCTTATATGGAAATAAGCAGATCTTGATTTAAAAAATCACTCCCACTATTTCCTCGTTTGGTGGTGTTTAAACTTGGCTTCAGTATCCTCACCTATAAAATAAGAATAATTTTAGTGCATCATATTGGAACTGTACCTCTAGAGAATCTGGAATATTGCTCCCATCTTAAAGATTGAAAGTGTTTTACAAACCTTTCAGGGTTTTGCTTTGATTATCCAAAATGAAGATTCCATTCTCTCCAAGTGATTTGGGTAAGTAATCAGTTCTCAGAGAAACCTGACTCCCGTGTCACTGCGAGGCTAACTACAGCATAGGGTGTCTTCATGCGCAGTGAGAGGCGGTCCCCTTCCATAGGAATGGCGTTTAATAACCACAGATCACCTGTGTCTGATCTGGATGGTGTATGCTCAAATAGCCTCGCATTATTTTCTAGGTTTGAAAGTGGCTGAATTTCCAACCTCTATTCTCTCATGGTAGTCGTATAAATCGCACATTGGAGGAATTATGAGCTAGCCTTTGGATGGAAGAGGTTCAGAGGTCCAAGTTCCTGAGTTCTCCCTGGGTTCCTGAAGTGTGCTCTGTTTGGTGGTAGTTTTTCCTCTCTGCCTGGACCTGCGAAAGGTGGGGGGCAATTTCTTCTGCAATTATGGGACTTACCCTTGATCTGTAAGCTTCAAATAAATTCCCTTCCTCCATAAGTGTTCAGAGCAGCGACCTGAGGCTGACTGCTTCACGCAGTGTTGTGGTTTGTATGTGGGCTCGTGTGCTGAAAGCTTACTCTCAGCATGTGATGGAGAGGCGACTGGATAACCAGGGCTTGGGCCATATCAATGGATTAATCCGTTGATGAGTTCCCTATCTGATGATATCATTTGGAGGTTGGGCATAGTCAGAGAGCACAAGGGCATGCCCTAGCAAGGTACACTGGGTTTCCACTCCCTCTCTTTCTGTCTTTGCTTCTTGGCTACCATAAGTTGACTTCTGTACTCCACTGTACCCTCCTGCTATGGCATTTCAGCCATGAGCCAAAGAAAGTTTGTCCTCTCAGATATTTATCACAGCAATTCAAAGAAAAACTCCATTTGTACACCTGGTTAAAGTAGGAGTAATCCTGTTGTTTGACAAGTGAAGAAACAAAGATTTATAATGAGAACTGCAGTTAATAGTAATTCCCTTGGCAAAGTTTTCTTGTTCTTGTTCTTCTTCTTTTTTCTTTTTAGAGAAGCAGATAAAGTGGTTGTGCCACTGGATAGACTCTGGCTGTGAGGCTGCATTTTGGTCTGTTATTAGCATCTGAAAGCTGCTTTAATTTTAAGTCTTGTATTATATGAAAAAAATACGACTTCTCATTTCCTGTGGCAACCTTAGTTTTACCTAAGTGGGAGCGCACAGTTCTCCTCAGTGCTTCCGCTCAGGCTCTCCTCATGTAGCTTTTCCCAAAGCCTGGGCCTCATCATTACCCCTGATTCCTTTTACCTGGTAAGTCCAAGCCTGAAGCACAGCTCCCTGCTCACTCAGGAACTTCGGGAAACTGTATACTTGCTCCTGGGATATCACGTTTCTGTCAGCCTTAGCAAAGCCATTGTTTGTTTAGGCAAGATGCTTAAAACAACTGTCATCATTATTATAGAACAGGAAGTTGCAGTCCACCATCCTATCTAGCGAGGAGCTGTGGAAGCCTTTCCTGGAAAACCAGGCCTTTGTTACCACTTTCCTCCTCAGACCTGTAAAATAGTGCTTTTATAGCTTTGTTGATAAAATGCTTGATCTAGAAAGAACTGGAAGAAAAGCTCTCAAGTTGTTAAAATCCTTCCCTTTGATTAACATTGATCTTCCAATAAACTATTTTCATAAATGAGCATAACAATCCATTGTTTGGACATAACCTTACCTACCTATCCAAAATGATGTGTGACACTGCGTGACCAAAAAGTTATGCTTTAAAAGCCACTGGGATTTATTTTATTTTATTTCAATTGATTGTTTTAGTGAATTATTTTAGTTAATTGATTTGTTTACCTACATCCGGTGAGTGCTGTACCACCGAGCCTCACGTCTCAGCCTGTGAGCATCAGCTTGTGAATATTATCATATGCAACGACCCCATCTTAATGAGCCAGGGCTAAACTTCACTGACCAACAAACTACTCTTTGGATCTGCTCTGACAGATCATCTGTCATTTTTTTGTAGGATGGACATAGCATAAATAGTCTTTAGTTAAAGTAATTTTGTTTCCCTTTATTCTAGAAGCCCAAGGAACCGTTTATCTGCCTATAGTCTTTAGATAATAAATGGTTGTCCCAAACTTCTTCACAGATCACTGCAAGAGGTACAGTGACTTCACAGATAGTAGTTTCAGTTTTCTGAAGGGTAATTTTTCTTGGCCAAGGGCCTAAGACACATTTATAGTCCCTATTACTCAGGGCTCTCTACAGTAATAGATATGATAGAATGTATGTATAATTATAAGAGGAGACTTAACAGGTTGAGAACATGACCTGAAGCTGGCCAAGCCCATCATGACCATTGCAGGATGTGGAGCCAGGGGAAACAGTAGCTCCCCAGCCCATGAGGCTATAAGATGCAGAGCCAGACGGTCCCAATTATGCAGTCCCAGTCTGAGGCTGTAGGCCTGGGGACTCTACGGAGAATCTCTGGTGTGAGTCCACGTTCAAAGGTGACAGAAGCTGGATTCTGATGTCCATGGACAATGGCAATAAACAGGCATCATGGGTACATTAAAATCTTTCAAATAATTCCAACATCTGTGTCATAAATTTATGGTCATAATTCTTCTGCTTATTCATGCTATTTTTTAAATCTCATGTCATATCTATTGGAAACCAGATATTTTGTATCAAGTCATAAAAACTGAGTAAGAACCCAGGTTCAATTCCTCAGGACCCATGTAAGCTAGATGCACAAGGTGGTGCATGCGTCTGGAGTTCTTGGCAGAGGCTGAAGGACCCGGTACACCCATTCTCTCTATCTGCCCCTTCCTCTCTCTCTCAAATAAGTAAATAAAAAAATACTAGGCAAGAGGGCTGGATAGATGGCTCAGTGGTTTAAGGAACCTGCTTACAAAGCCTGCCAGGTTCACTTCCCCAGTACCCACATTAAGCGAGAGGTACAAAGTAGCACGTTCATCTGGAGTTCTTTTGCAGCAGTGGAAAGCCCTGACATGCCCATTCTCCCATTCTTCCATTCCCCATTCTTTCTCTTTCCTCAACTAGATAAATAAGTTTTTTAAAGAAACACTAGATGATTTAAGTGACAGTTTTTGGTGATTTTACTATAGTCAGTATTTGATATAAATATAGTAACTAGTGGCATAAACTTAAAAAAGTTTTAAACATTTTATTGATTTATATATTTGACAGAGAGAAAGAGGCAGAGAGAGGAGGGGGAGGGAGAGAATGGACATGCCATTGCCTCTAGCCGCTGCAAAGGAATTCCAGATGCATGCGCCACCTTATGCATCTGGCTTATGTGGGTACTGGGGAATTGAACTGGGTCCTTTGGCTTTGCAGGCAAGCACCTTAACCTCTAAGCCATCCCTCCAGCCCCTCCCTTCTTTTTGAGGTAGAATCTTGCTTCAGCCCAGGCTGACCTGGAATTCACAATATAGTCTCAGGATGGTCTCAAACTTCAGCGATCCTCCTACCTCTGCCTCCTGAGTGCTGGCATTAAAGGCGTGCACCACCATGCCTAGAATTAAAAAAAAAAAAATTAAGTTACCATAATAGTTTTCAGCCTGGCACCTCCTTACACATGTGTCATTATATTTTGCTCTCATTCAGTGTCGTTCTCATCCTGAATTCTGATTTTTGTCACTCTGTTTGGACTGTAGGATTCTAATTACAGAAAATTTGTCTTCCAACTTTGAAACAGTAAGACACTGTCATGAGACACGGGCTTATGGATGTGGGGGGCAGGGCTGTATAATCCTATATTTAATTTCAGTCTGTTGCAGCATTCTTAATCTATTTCTTCGAAGTCCAGTGTCCTGTCATCTTTTTCTCCTGTCGGGTGAGATCATAATTCCAGCGGGGGCTGGGGGTGGAGGAGTTCCCTTCGCTAGCAGGAGGAGCATCACAACGTGCTTACGTGAAGGAGCACCGGCCTGTCCTCAGATAAGGCTCGTCAACGTACCTCACATTTAGCCTTTTCTCCACTTGACCAGCGCCAAGACAGCATCTTTCTGGTATGGTTGCTATGGAATCTGGCAGGATGACTGGAGGGGCGTCCATGGAAGTGCGGGGTCCCTGACAGTTACAGCCTCAGAGTTCTCCCTCGTGCGCTCCTGCTTCTCATGCCACCCACCCGTGACTTTCAGCAACTCCTCAAAGTTACAGGCCACCAGCTGTTGACCGTTGTGCTGGTTTTTGCTCCAAAGAAGCAGACCTCCACTGTGACTCTATTAACGTGACTCAGATTTCACGATGACGGTACAGAACACAGTTCACCGGTTGACCCAAGAACTTTTCGGTTTGTCTAAATTTTACATATTAAAATGAGAATAACGATGTCTATGCTCAACTGCTGCTGAATCTGAAACTCTGCTCCCCCCCACCCCTTTCAGAAACTGTGCGTTTCTGTGTCCTGTATATTCACAACATTTCTGTACAGAATTCCAGCTGGTCCATTTCCTTACCATCCCTGGGGACAAACATTCTAGGTTACCTCACTTTGGCTTTGGTTTTTATTTCTCTGATGACTAATGTTCTGAACCAAGTACCCACGGGCCTGTCTGCCATTCCCTATGTGCTCTGGTGAGGAGAATGTTCGCCTATTCCTTTTTAGGGACCTGCATTTTCCTCGCTCTGTTCTCGATCGCATGTGATCTACGCGACATGTGATTTACCACCATTTTCTACAAGCCTTTCCCTTCGCAGTTTGGATCTCACATCAGATTTCAAAAATCAGATCTACATGTTCCCAGTATTGGTAGAGCCAAACTCAAGTTTCCCTTTTACAGATTGAGTTGCTGATAATGCATGTAATTAAAACTTTGCCTAAAATCAGAAAGAATTGCTTTTGTGTTTTGCCTTGGGCCATTTATAGTTTTAGGCTTCACATTAAGATCTTTGATGCACTCGAGTCAGTCTTTAGATATAAGAGTTATAGATTGACGATGATGCTATGGTATGTGGCTATCAAACTGTTCTAGCATCTTTTAAGGAAACAGCCGTCTTTTCTTCACAAAATTGCCTTTGGAAATTTTCCAAAAATGAGTTGCTCATGCATATTTAGATATATCTCTTCTATCTTTATAAGCTGCACTAATCCATTTAAAATTTTTTTGAAGCTAATGACATCCTGTCATAATTATTATGGCCTTTGGTAAGTTGCTAAGTCTTTGCCAATTTTTAATTTAATTCCAATGTGATCACACAACATGCTTCATATCATATTCTTGAGTTCTTTTAAACTTTTTCAAATTTTCTTTTATGGCTATCATGGTCAGCTAATTTTGTAGGTGGAATTTTGTAAGTTACTGATATTTGCGCTTCATTTCTTTGTTTTATTTTCCTAACCAACCTGCACACAAATATGGGCCATAATTTTAACGCTTTAATTTTTTATTATTCATTATACATGTTAAAACCATACTGTTATCAAATGATTTTATTTTCTTTTTTAAAAGTTTATTCTGAATTGTAATATTCTAAGGCTACCTGCTAACATTTTTGGGTTAAAGTATCTTACCTCTTTTATAAATTTTTATTTTATTTTTTAACTTCTAATTGACAGCATCTATTGCATATATACAATATACCATTATTCCAGTCCCCTCCCACTATACTTCCTTTTGAAACTCTACTGCCTGATATCTGTTTTGAAGCCTGTTACCACATGGGTGTTTCTCACATTTCATGGTAGCTTCATGATCTCTCAGAACTATAATTCATGGGTCATTATCTCTGCAGCAAAGAGATTTACATGGAAATTAATTCATGAATGTTTTAGAACAGGTGATTGAATTTATAGCATCGCACTTACTTGACAGGTTTGGTACCATGAGCTGTGTCCTCAGCTTTCATTTAATTTCTTCAGAGTGTTGAGACAGGATCTAAGTAAATTGTCCAGGCTTTATTTACTTACTTAACTTTTTAAGAGAGGGAGGAACAGAGAGAGAAAGAATGGCCACACCAGGGCCCCTTTCCACTGAACATGAGCTCCAGACACAGGCACACCTTGTGCATCTGGCTTTATGTGGGCAATGGGGAATTGAACCCAGACTGGAATGCTTGCAAGCAAGTGCCTTTAGCTACTGAGGCATCTCTCTAGCCACCCCCCCCCCCCATGTCATTAACACACACTCTGTCACCCAGGCTGGTCTTGAAATTCTAACCCTTCTACCTCATCTTACTAAGTAGCAAGGATTACAAACCTGGGATACCAGGTCTGGGTTTTATTGGGAAATTTAAATCTGACTTTATTTTATTTTCAAAGCATCATCTTTTTTTTCTCTTCACACATCTACTGCTTTGCTGTCTTATAACCTTTCCAAGCATATTATCTTTTTATTTCCTCAAGGCATATGACATTAAAGGAGACCTTTTCATACCCCACGGCTTTTTTTGTTTCAGAGCAGAATTGTTTCAAGGAAGATATATTTATAGTTGGTGCTTTGTCTAACTCACCAAGAAATTCTTAAAACAAGAATAGCCCAGTTATTCAGAAAGCATTTTTTAAAGTCCATATTCATAGATATTTGAAGAAAACAAAAGGCCCGGCCATGCCTGGTTCTTTTACCCTTTTATTACCTGCTGGAGTCTATGGCCATACCTCCCTGAATGCACCCAGTCTCGTCTGAACACCTGCTACTTGGTCTTCAAAGTAAAGTTGTTATATGAATCTAAGCTAAGCCCATTATGAGAGTATCAGAAAAGAAAGCCTCACTTTTTCTACGTAGCAGTCACGAATCTTTTCTTCTGGTGTGAATGCTGATAGAATCACCTCAAACCAGGTGTGTGTGCATAAAATCCCGTAGATGATTGTGCAACCTCTAAGATCCAGAGTGCTGGCGGAGCGTGGCGTGAGCAGAGAAGCCCGTCTTCGGCGTCTTCGGGAAGACTCGCAGACTCTCCCCTTCCCTTTTCCTCCCCCGAGTCTCAGCAGAGCACGCTTTCCACGGAACTCTTAACCTGCTGTCACTGAAGCGTTTGAGCACATAGCACTACTTCACTGTCATTCATGCCTAACGTAACACCCAGAGAATCAATTCTACTGAGTCGCTCTTCTCAGTCATGTCTCATAGACGGGAAGTGGCCCAGCCGCGTTTACTGACGTACCTGCGACGCTGAAGGCTTACACGAATGACAAGTTTTCATTAGAAACGAGCTCAATGCAGCAAATCAGCGTTGATGGTTTGGTCTGCAAATTGATACAGAGAACTGCATGCCTTTATTTACTAAAGGAGTTGATTCTGAATTGGCCTACTGAACTCACCAAATTTGCAACGTTTTTAGTCGTTTTCCTCTCCTTTTTCAGATGTAATACATTCTGTCAGCAAACACTGTCTCTCGTTCTTTGTTTTGTTTTGAGGCAGGCCTCCTGCCCTGGCTTCCGCCTGAGCGTGGTGTGCAGGTGTGTCCCCACACGCAGCTCTGCCTTCGGAGTGTTTTTAATACTGATCGATTTCCTGTGCATCCCCACCATCCAGTCTAGGTCCTTATCAATAATGCAAGAGCCTTCCAGCTGGGCTCCTTGCTCCATTTTTGATTCCAAAGGACTGTATTTACTATAATAACTGACCATTTCAAAACACATGCTCTATTTCTCTTCTCTTTCTTCTTTTTCCTGGGACTTCAAGGGCAGACATCACCACTTCAATGGCCTGCAAGAGCTTGCACAGTGAGATCTGAACCATACACAATCTCGCGTCTACACAGCGCCTCCTCTCCAACTCCATTCCAATTGCACACAAACTTCCATGCTAAGCACGTTCTTGCTGAAGACATTTTGCATGGGCTGTTCTGCCACTGTGAAGTCTTTTTTCTTTTTTTCTCAGAGACATACAAGACTTGATTCTGCTCTCCTTTAAGTTTGCTACCATATACCCTAAGGGAGAGACTCACCAGGACCAGTCAATCATTCTTTCTCCTGCACTTTCTCTTTGTCACTACTACCTAACTGACAGTATTTCCTCAAGTTTGTTTATTTTTTTCATGCTGTCTGTTTTACTCACTTTTATTTTTCCATATACTTAACAGTATCAGGTATATAACAGCCATATAAAATTAATGGTTGGGTAAATAGAAAGATCATAGAACAATGTCAGCATGTTCCTCTGATAAGAATGAGGGTAGTTAATAACAGGGTAGACATAATGGAATGTTCTAATCTAAACTACCTTCACATTCTTGGGAATGTAATCACCGAGAAAAAAATAGTTCAAGGGAGGAAGGAGATGGAGACCACGAATGTTCAAGTAGGAGAAAAGTTACCTGAAATTCCATGATCTGGAGTAGGAAGAATCAAAATTTTCTCATGTAAACAAGGGGATAAAGAAAATGAAATTAGAACCGGGTGCAAAATTCCTATTTCTAGCACGTGCTGTGCTGTGGTTGGAAACACAGTGATAGCACGTCTGAGCACCTCCCTTTTCGCAACCCCAAGTGCTCTTCCTAGATCCCATTTATTGCGTAGCTCCTCGGGAGCCTGCACCCGCTTGGGTCTCAAGCAGTGAAGGTGAGTTAAGGGTTTGGTGGATCTCTGAATGCAAGAATGCTAGATGGGGCCTTGCCAAAAGCTTTTTTGTTGTTGTTTATTTATTTAGTTGAGAACAACAGAGAGAGAGAAAGAGGCAGAGAGAGAGAGAGAGAATGGGCGTGCCAGGGCCTCCACTGCAAACAAACTCCAGACACGTGTGCCCCCTTGTGCATCTGGCTTACGTGGGTCCTGGGGAATTGAGCCTCGAACTGAAGTCCTTAGGCTTCACGGGCAAGCGCTTAACTGCTAAGCCATCTCTCCAGCCCGCCAAAAGCTTTCTTAGTCTGCTTGGACTACTGTAGCAAATTGCCACAGGATGGGTGGGTGTCTTGACAGAAACTTGTTTCCTCACAGTTCTGAAGGCTGCAAATCCAAGTTGAAGGGCTCATAGGGATGGGGTCTGGGCACCCTTCTTGCAGTGTGGATGAAGACAAGAGAGAGGGGAAAGGAGAGGGAGTACTGGTCTCTGATGATTCCCCCTCCTCTTGGAGAGATACCATTCCCAGCCTCTACTCTTATAGCATCCATAATGCTTCTTAAGGGACCCCTCTTCAAACTCAGGCAAATAGAGGATCAGGGCTTGCACACGTGGGTTTTGAGGGTCACACAGTTCAGCCCAGTGCCCAGGGAGCCTGAGCAAGAAAGTGGACAAACAACAGAGATGAGAATGGGCCTGCCTGGGAGAGGAATGCCCGCAGCTGAGGCCTCTCGGAGTGTGGGCCTCGGGAGGAGGCGGGGCGTCTCTCACCACCTGTCCTTTTGTCCCCACCATGCAAGGCTGAGCAGGTGCTCTGTGACCCCTCCCTCCCGGCAGCTGGCAGAGCTGGGGAAGCACAGGCGTCTCCGCTGGCATTGTTCCTAGGGACAACTGGGGCTCCCTCAGCTTCTTGGGCTGTCGTTCCCTGGGTATACTGCCATAGAAGTGTTTGGGGAACATGTGTAAATGCTAACCTTAAAGATTTAGTTCTGACCTACTGGATCACAGCATCTAGGACTGGGGCCTTAACACTAGCAGATGTACAAGTATCCCAGGAGTTACCATCCATAGCAAAACTCAATAACCACTGTGGAGTTTTGGACAATTCACTTTGTTGGTCTTTTGTAGAGTTGTGTCTGTCTTCCTTTTTATCTTTCTTTCTTTCCCTATCCTTCTTCCTTCTTCCTTCTTTCTTTCTCCCTCTTTTACTTCTCTCTTTTGGTTTCTTATTTTCTTTCTTTCTCTTTCTTAAACTACTTGAAGACCCCAATCAGCAATTTAAACTAATATATGTATTTTGCTTTATCAATAAATGAGTTTCCTGTCTGTTCCCAGGTCCATAGTAGTAGCTGTTGGTACTGAGAGCAGCTTGTGGCATTGTGAGCAGCTGGCGGTAGGAAAGGAAAGGCCACGTTCAGAGGAGGTTGCAGATCCAGGTTCTCCGAAGGGGAAAGATGACAAACACCGAGCAGCTTGCTGCTCAGAACACGCTAAAGGCTCCAGCAGTTAAGAAGCAAGCCATTCCTTTTCTAAGAAGAGGCTCCCAATCTTTGAAAAGGAATGAAGAACAAACATATCTGATGTGTCTCATTTCTCTATTTTATTTGTTTTCTGTTTCCATTACTGTTTTAGAAACCGAAGACAAGAGAGTTCCTACTGGAGGAAGCAGCCTCCCCACGTGCTGCGTCGCAGGACTTGTTTGTTGACAAGAGCTCCTAAGTCTTGGTGGGGGGGGGGGTCTCACAGCAATAGATTAGAAAGGACATTCCCATCCCTCTATGGCTGGTGGGACCATGAAAGTAACACTTCAGAGGCTGGAAGAAAATTGGGTTTGGATAAGGAGCCTCATCATTTCCAACAGAGCTCCTGTGATTACTCGAATTCCTGGGTATGGTATGTGGTTCTAAAACAGATCATCTGCTTGACAGCCCCTCACATTTTATATTAATGCAAAATTGCATTAGCACACAAAGCCTTTTGATGTATGGATTTATCCAAGCCTTTTACGCATAAGTTGGAAAACTAGATGAGGCAGGAACAGAGGCAATATCTTCTGCTTTATTTTATTTTATTTTATTTTTTGACCCAGAAAGAAATCCAATTTGAAATGATTTGGTGATCTAAGGGCACTTCTCTTTGCTCTGTCACCTAGCTTTCGTGACCTTAATCCCACTTATTAAACACATCCCCTTCAGCCTGTCTGAAAGCTGTCAGCTCAGGGTTTATATGGAAAGCTTTATTATAAAGGACCGAAGATTGAGCATAAGTGGTTAATACTCCAGGCAAGCCATAATTACACAGCTGGGGTCAAGGTAGAAATGTTTACAGAGGTCTTTCACACCAACTGCCCCAGGCTCCCAAGCTGTTGAGGTGCGTGACACATGTGGTCCAGGGACGCTTGGCAATGACTTCATTTTTTTCTTTTTTTTTTCCCTATACTGATCATCTTCCTATTCAGTGTCTTCTCTATGATTAACCTTCTTAACTAATTATTCTTATTATTGGCTCTTCTTGTCTAGATACTTAATCCCTAACATTCTTCTAGATTTCTTATAATTTCCAAAAATAGTGCTCATGCCTTTGATCCCAGCATTTGGGAGGCAGGAGGTAGGAGGATCATCAAGAGTTCAAGGCCACCCTGAGACTACTTAGTGAATCCCAGGTCAGTGTGGGCTAAGGCAAGACCCTATCTCGAAACTAAATAATAAATAAATACAAGATAGAAAGGGAGAGGGCTGGAGAGATTTCTCAGTGGTTAAAGCACTTGCCTAAAAAGCCTAAGGGCCCAAGCTCAATTTCCTAGTAACCACATAAAGACAGGTGCACAAAGTGGCATATGTGTCTGGAGTCTGTAGTGGCTAGAGGCCCTGGTACACCCATTCTCTCTCTCTCTCTCTCTCTCCTTCTCTCTAAAATAAATAAATAATATTTTAAAATGTTCTTCTGAGATTTACACTTGGCAATTTTTTAGAAATGCAAATTTCAGACCTTATTCCAGGTTTAATAGGATCAAAGCAACACACACAGAACACTTTTTCAGGTGGGATTGGCCTACTCCTCTGTGTTTCAGCAGATCTCCATGTATTTTGTGTGTGTGCTAAAATTTCAAAAGCTCTGGACCCTAACAACCAGCTTTTCTCAACTTTTATATCATTTCTCCAGTTATGAATGTTGCAGTCAGCATTCGCATTGCTGGTAGAAATCACCCAACCAAGGGCAGTTTGTGGGGAAAAACGAGGTTTATTTTGGCTTACAGGCTTAAGGGGGATGCTCCATGATGGCAGGAAAAGCAACAGCATGAGCAGAGGGTGGACATCACCCCCTGGCCAACATAAGGTGTAGAATAACAACAGGAGAGTGTGCCAAACACTGGCAAAGGGAGACTGGCTATAACACCCATAAGCCCACTCCCAACAATACACTGCCTCCTGGAGGCATTAATTCCCAAATCTCCATCAGCTGGGAACTTAGCATTCAGAACACCTAAGTTTATGGGGGACACCTGAATCAAACCACCTCAATGAATCTGACCACTAATGTTCTGCAAGTGATTTCTGTATTCTGTTAGCACTCTTCATTACTGCATCCATGGGTTTTGATTTCCACCATCCAAGCTCAAATGCTACCATTGATCCTTTGTAGCCTTTCTACCCTTGTACCTTGACACTGTGGGTCAGAGGTGATAATTCATTGTTATATGTGGGATGAAGTGATATCTACTCCTTCCCAAGTGAGTTCTCCTCACAACAAAATATACCCAGACTGCCAAATGTGGAATGGGGGCAGCAGAAGTCGCCCGTGGTTGATCTAGTCATTCTATCATTTACCACATATCTCACAACAACGCCAAATTTCTACATTTCCAGAGAACTTGAGTCTTGGTTATGTTTCGAAGTCAGAATCAGAATTCTATTTTGAAGAACAAAAAATAAGCTAATGCTTTTTAAAGTCTTCTATGACTATAAAATTGTATGAAAATGTGAGATGTACAACTTTATCTTTTGTGATACTACATAAGCCATCCATCATCCATCCATTCAGAAAACATCATTTACTCTATTTCATTCCTGACATAATTTGGCACAATTGTAACCTGTGATCTCAGTATGAATGTTTTCACATTCTTGTTGTGTTTCTCGTAGAATTGAGGAAAGGTGCAAATAAGTCATGAAGCAGCAAGAAACTTTATTGAGAGCAAAGTGACAGCAAAGGTTTGAGATTGCCAAAGGGGCAGTCGGCCACTCAAGTGGAAAGTATTTCACAGTCCCAGGAAATGGTCTGGGGATTTGCTTTATAGGATTTTAAAGTGATGATGGATTGGTTGCTAGGAGCATAGTTTGAGTGATCCTCTGCTTTGATTGACATATTTGGGCTATATAACATTTTAAAATCACATGTAAGCCTAGCACATGCACAGACATAAGATACTAAATAGGGGTTTCTCTCTTAAAGTTTACTTAGAAGACACAGTTTACTTTACTGTGTTTGCATCCAAAACCAGTCAGGGCTGGATGACTCTCTAAGGTTCCAATCCTGGTTCTATTTAAGAGCATATTTGAGTAGGTATTGACCATGAATAATGGTCACTATGAGGAGGAGAAAACTCATTTATTGCGTTCATTGAGGTGTACATACAGCTCAGGACAAGTTGGGGGGGGGTTCCCAAGTTCCCAACAGGTTGATGGGTGCATTGTATGACACAGGGGTGTGTTTACTCAAGCCAAACAGTGTCCATGGTGGCTGGACGATTCCCCATGTTTGCCTGCCTCACCTTCCTCAGAGAGGCTCTTTCCTATAGTCCTTTATAGGAGCTGAACATAGAAGGTAAGTCTTGTGTGTGCTTCATGCTGAGTATGGACATAGAGCTGAGCAGTGACTCTGTTCCTAAAGCTGGTGCTCCTCCTGGAGCCTTGCTGGGGAACGCTCAGAGTGTCTGCCAGCCTGCTGGTCCAGAGAACAGGTGCGTCCTTTGGGCATGGCTCCATGAATGCTCAGCCTTGTTCTCAGCGGCAGCTGTTTGTGGAGGGGTGCTTCCAGCGTCTGCCGGACTCTGCAAGAATCAAGTTCTTTGAAGTTACTGAGAAAGGGAAGTCCAAAAGTAAGCAAGGGACTCAAGGCAGGAGTAGCACCACCAGAAGGAAGAGGAATATCCAGCCTGCTACTGAGACTGTCCACGGAACTGGCTTCTCGTCGCATATTTGGCTAGCTTGCCAGGTAAACCACATTGTCTCGAGGAAAATGGATATCTGAGAGTCCTGATATCAACCTTATAACAACTTCCTTTCTTTATTTTCTTTCTTTCTTTTTTTTTTTTTTTGTACATGACAGAACTTGGGAATGTATTTAGACCCACCATGTTTAGAGGATAAAGCCAATCAAATATGTAGAAGATGGTGTCAGGATAGTGGGGAACTATGATGGTAAACTTCATCAGCCAACATAAAGGACATTTTGAATGAGGTTAGCATTCAGATTGGAGGTATTGGGTGAGCCAATTCCCTGCCAAAACATGAGGGGCTTTTCCTAATCAGTTGGATATCTGAATAGAAGTCAAATCCTGGATAGCCTGGGCAAGACAGATCTCTCTGGCAGAGTCCCAGGAACTGCATCACCAGCTCTCTTGGGTCTCTAGCTGGGGACTCAATTTGCAGATTTTGCATACGCTAGTGTCCATCATCACACAAACAACTTCCTTAAAGTAGAATATCTATCATCTATCTATCTATCTATCTATCTATCTATCTATCTATCTAGTATCCATCCATCTATTTTAATGTCATCTATTGTCCTATCCATACACACACATAATCACACTCATCAACATCATCATCATCATCATGTTCTTAGATCTTCTGCCCAGTGTTTCTCTGGAGAGCCATAACTAATACACACATTCAAGGAAAGCAGATCACTGACTTTGATAGACAGAATGAAGAGGAACAATACTGAGGAATAAGCTGGTGGGACACACCCTAGGGATTTCAGAAACAGGAGGCACTTAGAAATCCAGGTATTGGCATTACCAGTTTTAGCTGGAAAGAATACCAATGCCGCTGTAGCAGACAGCTTCAGGTTCACTGAGATGAACTTCCAGACCAGGCACAGTTATGGAGGAAGGGATTTATTGAAGCTTACAGATCCAGGGGGAGTTCCATAATGGCAGAAGAAGCTGACTGCTTTCACAGGTACAAGCAGAGAGAGAGAAGTACAAGCCTAAAGCCACACAGCACAGCACACTTCAGGAACTCCTGCTAGGCACACTTTGCATATCTTTAGATTGAAATCTCAAACCCACCACCACACTTTAAGATCTACCCAGTGACACTGCCTCTAGCCAGGAGGCTGCAGATACAAACTACAAACTAATAAAAAAAACTGAATATATTGGGGGCCATCTATTCAAACCACCACAGCCGCCATCTCTGGGAGAGTAATCAGCAAACATGGCGTGATCTTGAAGACTTACCTAAGTCAGGAAACACATGATCACTGAAGAAAAAGTGAGACAAGGAGTAAAGATAATTTTTCATCACATGATATTTGTTATGTCACAGTTGTTAGAATTGTCAAGTGACAATATAAATAGTGACTCGTGTAGAGTAGACACAAGTTTGTAAATCATAGAAGATAAATTAACACTGTGATCAGTGTATGAAGATTTATCGATGATTATCTCACTCTGTTTTGAAGGAGATAATAATTAGTTGCTAATTACTTTTCCTTCCTGAAAATACTCTTATGATTTCTAAGATCAATCCCAACTGACAAAGTACTTCTCTTGTATTAGTGACTTTTCCCCACTGTGAGATAATGCTTGACATAAAGCTTAAAGGAAGACAGACACCTTTGGTCCGTGTTCTCACTGGGCTCAGCCCACGCTTTCTGGGTCCCGTGTGCTTCAGCAGAGCCTCATGTTGGTGGGAACTTGTGGTAAAGACCGTTCACTTCCTGGATGATGAGAACAAGGAGGAGATACAAGAAGATGCCAACGCCAGAGATGGCTCCAAGGTCATGCCCTGAATGATGTACCTCTTCCAAATACTTTACCCTGTGCCTTCTACCAGTGCCCAGCAATGCCATCCTATTATGACTCCTTCAAATTACTTGTTAGACCAGAGGGAGACTTCATTCTCTGTCACTGAAAACACCCTCAACTGATATACTGCAAGGGACATTTTACGAAGCTCCTAGGCATTTCTCAATGTAATCAAGTTCACAATCAAGGTTGACCATCACACTTTATTTTTAAATATGACACAGCATTCAAATTTTATTTGCTCCAGACATTTTAATCAATAATGTGTCTTACAAAGGAAAGATCAATCTTTCAGTGATCACCTAAAGTTGCTTTCAAGGGTCATTGTTACATATGAAACAATAAAAGTAACCATATTTCGCATACTAAAGAATTGACCTCTTGAGAACTTTGAAGTATTGGCTATGCTTCTTAAGTAGTTCTGGAAAAGTCATTTCCAGATGCACTTGCTTGCTCTCTTCAACAGCAAGGTTTGTAGAACACCAGCAAGGACAACCTGCTCTCTCTCTTTTACTTGCCTATTCTTTTTCAACTTATTCACCTTTCTGTTTAGTGGCAGAGTGTTATAAGTCTACTGCAGAGCCCACAGAATTTAAGTCAGTTATCTGTAGATTGAGGAAAAAAGCCATCTCGCTGAAAGGGCTGGTGTTCCAGGTGCTTGCCACTACATCTGGTGCTTCTGTGTCCCCTGGAGATCTGAACTCGGGTTTTCAGGCTTGTATATGTGCCAAGTGTCCAAATTTCTTCTGCTTGGAAAAAACTAGTCAAATTAGATTAGAGCCAACCCTAGGGACCTAATTTTAATCTAATTGGCACTTTACGCATTCTGTGCTCTAAGAAAATTTCATTCTAAAGGCCTGGAGTTAGAACTTCTACATATAATTTTAAGGGAAGATAGTAATCCAGGCTATAGCAGTCTGTCACAAGGCTATATCTTCTCTTCTCTTTAAAATATAACTTGCTATGTGAACGTAGCCTTGAAGCTAGTCTTTCTAGTGAATTCTGTCACCTTTGTGTTGGCTTATCACAATATCTATCAGAATTACCCCACTTGTACTTTCTTACACCCCATCCTGCTCCTGTCCCTTGACACAAGAGAGATGTTGGCACATTTTCAGTTCAGCTCCCACAGACAGACACATTGGCCAGGGAGTACACACAGGGCTTAGCATATTTTATTCAATGTTTAGTTATTGTTCACATAAAAGCTTAAGTCTAGTTCCTGTTTGTCTCAGCCGAGATAACTAGAAGTTCATGTCTATCTGTTATATTAAGTGACAGAATGGAACAGAAAAAGACATTGTTCTTGTCCATTATTATATTGACAACCACTGTCAAATTTAAGGAGCCACGAGTTCCAATCCAGTGTTCTACAGGTCTCCATCCTGGGATGTTTATTCCTGGAATGTGGGTTCTTGCAGCTTATTATTGACCTATACATAAAGTTGCATGGTAGAATATTTTTCTATTTCTGCTTCTCTTAAGATCAGTAGCTTGCTATAACATTATGATATTTCATAGTTCTAGTAATGACTCGATTAATGAAAATAAATGCTAGAAATATTTTCTAAAACTTTTTATAAGATAATTTTAACTAACCATCCCCACAATATAAAAATCCAAAATGTTCTACAGAAGAAAGCTAGGTAAGAAATTGACTGAACATTATTTATCAAACCAATACTGGTTACAAAAGCATGTGAAATAAACCAGAATTTATTATGTAACAATAGGAATATTTCTTAAATTTAGCTACAATCTTTATCTGCTACACTTGAGAATTTATGTTTTAAGGGTCATTACCATTGCGCTCATTAACTGAAGTAATAAACAGTATATGAGAAAACATATGGAGACATAAAAATCTTATTATTTGATTTATAAATACCTCTATAAATGATGTTTATTAAATGGGAAGTCTCTGTATTTCCACAAAAAAATAGCAAGTACATTTGAGGCCAGGATATTATCTTTAGTCACATAGGAAATTAAATATATTCATGGGGTTGGAAAGCACATTACATCTCTGAGAGTATCTTTCGTGATGGATGTGATGGCTATTGTAGATTCCTTTAAAAGTTAGAAAGGGGACTGAAGAGTGGCTTTAGTAGTTAAGGTGCTATGTCCCTCCTTTACAGTTATGGAAACATTTGATGTGGAGAATGAATAGCAAAACAAAACAAGAAAATAACAACATGGGAAAAACCATATGGTGAAAATATCAAAATCCTTAAAGGGTTGCAATACAGGTGTGATGTGGGAAGGGTTCATAATGGGGATTGGAGGAATGCAATTCAATCCTTTGTTAGGATTCACTTGTTTGCTAGGCAACCACTAACCATTTTTTCAACCTTGACACTAAGAGGATAACATGAGATAGCAGATATGCAGACACGTTGAAAACTATTAATAATCGAGCACAGAAGAGATCACTTTGTTAGAAGTCATCTCTTCTCACTTCAGTTATAACAATTACATGGTGAGAGCATGACTCATAAGCCATTTTTCCAACTTATCATCACCCAAGGCTTCCATTTTTACCCCCAAATTAGTGCCAATCTGTGTGTGTGTGCGTGTGTGTGTGTGTGTGTGTGTGTGCACTTGGGTCTGTCTCTTTGTGTCTGTGCATGTGTGTAAGTCTGTGTGTGCCTGGGTGTATCTGTGAGTGTCATATATATGTGTGTGTATGTATTCTTGTGTATCTGTCTATTTCTGTTGTGTGTGTATGTGTGTGCGTATGATGTGCTGATGCACTGCTGGCAGAAAGATATTTTGTACCTGACCATTTTTTCCTACTGCCATATATTTCTGCCTATTTTATGCATATGATTCTTCCATATGCACCACTTCTTTCTCTGTCTAGCTTTCTGCTTCCATTACAGATTTTACATATCTTTGAAAATTGACTGGATGCTCCTACTTTAAGCGAAGACCATTTTACATTTCTGGTTAAAGATATCCTTTCCTTTTGAATTACAGGTTGAGTCAGGTCAGTGCGATTCAGCTTTATACATAGTATTTACTGCTTGTTTTCTCTCACCAACTAGATTACCCAGACATTTCTCCTGAGACTGTGATAAATGTATCAGCCATTGGCCCACGCCACTCAGAATTCCCTTGGATACTTTAAACTCAGCAGGAGTACATAAAGTTTCCAAATCAATTTTCCTTTTTTATTCCCTCTCTCACTGAATAGTACACATATCCCACCAGCCCAGAAACCTCAGGGACGTAGTTGATGTCTCTGGTACGTTTGCTGCTCCATTCAGGATGAAAATCAATATTTTTTAGCATGACATGCAAAGTGCTTTGTGATATGATCCAGGCTTCTCTCCATCAATCTTTTGGGACTTATTCTTCCCTCCATCTACTGCTGTGTAACCGCTTTGCTTTTGAGACCTAAGCATCTGTGACTTCCACAGTGCTGTTCAAATTGTACCAGAATCCTCAAAATGGCCGATGTCTTTGTGAAAGATGCCAATGCCCTCTCTGTCCACACTTCCTTCCGCCTCTTCCTCCTTTCACAAACTCTCCTTTACTCTCAACTAACCATTGTTGTAGAAATTGTAGGTAAGTTTACTCCTCACTCCCTAGTATACGTTCTTAAAGCCCTTTGTACTGAGTCCTGCTGCACTCGTTGTTCTTATAAACAAGTACTGATTTCTACTACTATCTAAGTTTTTTATGTGACCTGATGTATTTTAAATTTCACAAGGTCGGTGTTCTCTGATGTACTATAGCCTAGCAGAAGCAAACTTGCTGGTCTATATTCACTTTCAATACGCATTTACTAAAAGAAAGAAAGAATGAACACACAGATGCATATAGATCTTTTGTCATTCTCTACACAGGCCAGCCGTACACATCAAGCGGCCACTTCAACCGGGTGCTCTCGTGTCCGGAGACTGCATGTTGCCATTATCTCCGCTGGCCGGCTCCCACAGCCTTTCAATACCCAACACAGAGGTCAGGCTGCCCGTGGGCTTGCTCTGACTGGCCACTACCTCATCTTGCAGTGACACTGAGTTTGCCGTGACAGGATCACCATGGTGTTTTTCCCTTGCCATTCTACTCTTTGATGATGTTCTCGCCTGTACCTTCTCTCTCTGCTGAGTTTTAAGCTTCAAGAGAGTAGACTGGTGCTTCCATGTGAAGATAAGAGACTAACACCGCACTTGGCATTTAGGCAATGGACAAACTATTACTAGCCTCATAAATAATGATTGACCAAACAGATCCTTGACAGCTGGGGCAATCTGTCTGACACCTTTCACATCTACTTCTAAGTTTGGTGCAGTTCTAAGAAATTGATTTTTGTTAGATTCATTAGTTAATTATTGACTTATGCCATTTAATTAATACTGTGAGCACCTTCTCATTCTATTGCTTATTTGGGGAAACTTTGTCTTTTGTTTTGTTCCACATCGCAAAACAAGGAAAAGATTTTACAGGAAAAGAAATGAAAAGTGAATAAAAGAAATGGAACTTCTAGTAATGCAGATTAATTTTCTTAGTAGTAATTTCTATGTAATTCATGAATCACTGAAGATAGGCAACTATTTGAAGTGCTTTTTTAAACATGTTTTTATTTATTTGTTGGATAGAGAGGAGGGGGACAGTGAGAGAGACAATGGGAGTGCCAGGGCCTCCAGCCACTGCAAACGAACTCCAGATGCGTGCGCCCCCTTGTGCATCTGGCTGACATGGGTCCTGGGGAATTGAACCTGGGTCCTTTGGCTTAGCAGGCAAACGCTTTAACTGCTAAGCCATCCCTCCAGCCCTTGAAGTTCATTTTTACATATTATTCTAAATGAACTTGTATCATTTTTGGCTGACCTTCTTGAATCCTTCTGTATAAGTCAGTGTTTATTTCAAAATACAAACTGCTAGGAACCTCCAGTCATTTCATGTCCACATGCATTTTCCCAGCAAGTATTGAGTGTCTTTATTAGTGTACATTTTTCTCCCATTTCACTTGAAACAAAAACAATCTACATGGATTATGAAGTTTTTGTTCTAAAGTTAATGCTAACATTTTAGTTATTGACGTGTGTATACATGCATAAATGCTATGAAACATATGATGAATGTTAGACAAAGTGTTTTAGAAGCCCAGAAAATATGTATTATAATTTTATAAGTGTGTTTGAAATCTGTGGAAAAGTTCTTTAAAAATTATTTATTGCTATATTAAAGTCCATAAAAGTGCATATTAGCTTCAAAAATTAATAAAAACCAAACAATTATAGAAAATAAAAGCATTTATTTCTAAATCACCATGTTTCTGTGGTATTATTAATGCATTTGTTTTAGGTTTTGTAGCAGGGATTTTTGTTGTGTGTGTGTACACACATGAGCGTGCTAATGAACTCACTCAGAGCACTGTGCACCCTAAGGAGTTGTTTTACCACTGAGCTATACTCCCCACTTTGCTTGTTTTAAAAATATATTCTCAGGTATATTTTTTCTTCCTTAAATTCACCAGAGGAATTTTTTTTCACCAGAGGAATTTTGAAAGCATTACAAATATCTTCTAAAATGTGGAATAATACTATCTTCTGTTCTTGCCTCTGATAATCTGTGGAACATTGTTGACCTTTTGTGAAGAATTTTGTGTAGTATTCACTGTCTGAAAGTTTTATTATAGGCAATATAATTTTAAATTCTTAGGTGTTTGACTAGATATATTCAATATTCTACAGGAAAATATAAAGATTAATCACTTTTAATATGAATCAAAGAGCACAAACTAACAAGTGTGCAGGATGAACAAATCTAGAAACTTAAAGTGAACGATAGGATTATAGTAAGCAGGGTGTACTGTATTAGGAATGTTTATTAAGTAGAACTTTTCTGCTCTTGTCACAAAGAAAACACGTGAGGAGAGAAATATATCGATCTGACTCACCATAGCAACCATCTTACAATCTGAATGTATCCTGTAGCATGATGTAACACTTAGAAATGCACATACACTTTAGGTAAAATGTCTGCTGCCTAAGCGCCAGGGCCTGAGTTTGGATCTGCAGCACCCACATGAACTGGGGCTCCACAGGGAGCGCCTGCAGCCTAGGGTTAAGGGGGCAGAGCCAGGAGAAGTCCGGCTTACCAGCTTGACCAACTGACCCAGTGAGCTCCAGGTCAGCAAGTGACCCAGTCTCAAGAACTATGGTGGACCCAAGTGTGGTGCAGCAGTTCTTTCATCGCAGTGCCCAGAGGCTAAGGTAGGAGGATCACTGTGAGTCGAAGGCCAACCTGGGGCTACACAGTGGGTTTCAGGCCAGCCCGGCCTATAGGGAGATGCTGCCTGTGGAGAGTAACTGGGGAAGACAACGGATGTTGCCCTCTGGCCTCCGCATGTACCCACACATATGAGCACACGTACATACATGCATACTGCATACACATGCACGTGTGAAAAAGACAAAGTCACTTAATTGCTTTCAAATGAGATCATCCAATGGATAGAGCACTGCGTGTTGACTGTACAAGTTGACCACTACTAATTGAGCACTCCCAGGTCTGTCTTCGCAGGCGTTCTTGTGTGTCTACCTGTGTGTTTGAGGACTATGCATGTGAATGCAGGTGAGTGCATTCCACGCAGGTGTGTAGGACAGAGGACGAGTTCTGGGCTTGGGGTTTCCCATTCAACCACCTGGAAGGCAATTTCTCTGTTCTCATTGTTCTGAGAAGCTTCTGGAAAATGCTCCTGTCTCTGTCTCCCATCTCACCCAGCACCATGAGACTGTGGAAGCCTGACATGCTGTCTGGCTTCTTCCATAGGGTCTGGAGATCAAGGTCAGCTACTCCAGCTTGAGCAGCATGCATTTTATTCACTGAGTCTTCTCCTCATCCCCTTATCTTAGTGCTTTTTTAAAATTTTTTTAAAAAAATTATTTATTTGAGAGTGACAGAAAGAGAGGGAGGGAGATAGAGATAGAGATAGATAGATAGATAGATAGATAGATAGATAGAGAGAGAGAATGGGTGCTCCAGGGCTTCCAGCCACTACAAGCGAACTCCAGATGCATGCGCCCCCTTGTGCATCTGACTAACATGGGTCCTGGGGAATGGAGCCTTGAACCTGGGTCTTTGGGCTTCACAGGCAAGTGCTTAACCACTAAGCCATCTCTCCAGCCCTTATCTTAGTGCTTTTAAAAGAAACATAACTCATTTAATCCATGAAACATAATCCTAGTGATCAGTTTTTCTGGCTTTTACTTCTTTACTTTCTTTTTTTAATATTGTTATTTATTATGGGGGGGGAGGTATATAGAGAGAATAGGCAGGTCAGTGCTCCAACCACTGCAAACAAACTCCCTACTCATGTGCTGCCTTGTGCATCTGGATTATGTGGGTACTGGGAAATGGAACATGGCTTTGCAGGCAAGTGCCTAAACTGCTAAACCATCTCACTAGCCCTTCTTTACTTACTTTCTATCAGTCTTTTTCATATTTATGGGACCAGGGGGTGGTGGGAATTGCACCAAGAGCTTCTCACACACTGGGCAATAACTCTACTATTGAGATACATCCTATTCCCTTTAAAAATACTTTTACTAGCTGGACAGATGGCTTAGTTGTTAAGGCACTTGCCTGCAAAGGCTTAGGACCCAGGCTCAATCCCCAAGACCCACGTAAGCCAGATGCACAAGGTAGTGCATGCACCTGGAGTTCATTTGCAATGGCTGGAGGCCTGGGCATGTCCATTCTCTCTCTCTCCCTCTCTCTCTCCATCTTTCTTAAATAAATAAATAATAAAAAATTTAAAAAGATTTTATTTGCAAATAGAGGGAGAGAAATAGATGTAGAAAGAGAGAGAGAGAGAGAGCCAGGACTTCTTGCCACTGTAAATTAACTCCAGACACAAAAGCATCTGGCTTTACATGGGTATTGGGGAATGGAACGCAGCCTGTCAGGATTTACAAAAACAAGCACCTTTAACCACTGAGAAATCTCTCCAGCCCCTAATGATTTATTAAATAATGATTTTTATATTTTCTTATGCAGTTTATAAAACAAAGCAGATCAAATAATAATTTAAACATAAAGAAACGCTATGACAACTGCGTTCAGAACTGATCAATACATGAATTGCACTTGGTGCTGTTATGCGTTGGCATCATCTAGGCTTTTTTTTTTTTTCAAAGTAAGGTCTCTCTCTCTCTCTAGCCCAATATCTAGGCTTTTACAGTATTTTCTACTGAGAATCCAAACTGCATCCAACTGAAGGATGGAATCCCTAGAGTGCACTAGACTTTTCCTCTTTCTTTTACTTTCTACTTTTATAAAAACCCAAATCAAATGCTTGTCCCAGATGGCTCATGCTGTTATTTTATGTAAGGCTCGATTTTTCTGGCCCTTGTACATTTAGATTAAGTCCGGCATGCACATGCTTGTCCTGAATTACTGTGGAATATCTTTGTTCTTTGTTGAGGCATTATATTTTCTGTGGGGAATTGATATTAAGTGGTCCTAGTTACTGGATTTTACTAGTGGGGTTTTAATGTGGAGTTGACCTAATTCATAGGTCTCAGGTGGCTCTTTAAATGACCCTCACAAGACTAAACATGTCAGTGAATGTGTGACCCCTTCTCTCCTCTAAGTTGCCTTCAGTCCTCCTCTTCATTTCTGTGTCTAGAGCCACCCAAGAGGCCCAGAGGTGAGGACCCTCAGCATGCCGTTCAACTTTAAGCAGAAGACTAAGAGACACTTAGTGAATAAACTGTTCATAACTACCTAGACAACTGTGAAAAGATGTATGCTGGATCAAATGTCCTATCCTTTCTTTGAACCAATTTTAAAATCAAAATGAACACCTTAAAAGAATGTGGTCACGGAATTCTTCCAGTTCTCAAGCAATCTGACGTGACTAAAGGGATTGTAAACACAGCAGTTCCACACATTGGACCACGTGACCCCAGACCACATTAAACAATTGCGCTTAGTAGGCTATATGTTAAGTGTGAATGTTTAAATACAACCTGAAATGAACACATTTGGAGAAGCCCAGTGAGAACAAATAGAAGTATGTACAGAACGTAACATGCAGCAAAATGGGAAGGATTACCAGAACGGCTGAGACGTGGTCTGAACGTCTACTCCCACCCAAGCCCCTGTACTAGTCTCATCGCCGATGCGCATGCCTTCGGAAGGGGTCAGGAGGGCTCTACCTGCATGACTGCAGTGACTAGTTCCATTATAAAGAGGTGTCACAAAGCCTTTGTCCTTCCACCATGGCAAGAGGCATAAAAGACGCCGAGTCGGGGAAGCAAACACGCTGGTACTGCGATCTCGTATTTCTCATCCTCCAAGACTGTGGAAAACCAATTTCTATTGTTTATTGCTTATCCACGCTAAGGTATTCATGCATTTTGTTATAGTACTATGAACAGACTAGGACACTGCCTTCACTCCCAATGTATGGATGCTTTACTTCATTTTATTTTTTTCGAGGTAGGATCTTGCTCTAGTCCAGCCTGACCTGAAATTTACAGAGTGGCTTTAAAATCACAGTGATCCTCCTACCTCAGTCTTCCAAGTGCTAAGACTAAAGGTGTGTTCCACCATGCCAGCTAGTTTTTGTTTTTTTTTTTTTAACTAAGTAAGAGAACTTTGAGCAAGAACAGCATGGCCCTCTGCAACTTTCCAGTTCAACAGGGAATTTCCATCATGCTGGCATGAAGTCCCCGAGGTAACTTTTATGTCTTTGGAAATGTCCTTAAAGCAGTTGATGAGGTTGATAATGTCCAGGTGCTTTTAAAATTCAGAATTGCCACCTTCAATTTTAACCTCCAGTAAGATCCCAGCAAGCTCGGTTTGCTGAAATAGATGGGTGCTTGAGGCAAGGACGAAGGGTAGTCTAAGTTTGCATGCTGTGGACAAGAAGTCGAGGCTAACGGGGGTGCATACCGTTGACCTATTCACAGTGAGAGAGGGGAGGCAGATTCGTGGTACATAAAGACACCCGGGGCTATTAAACAGAGGCCAGGGAGTTGTTATTTCTTCAAGCAAGGGACAAGGAGTTGGATACAATGGTCATTTGCTGTAATAAGGAATATTTAGAGCAAATGCAAAGAACAGTTCCACACAAAGAACATTGAAACAAGTATCCACTAGAGGATTGAGAAGCCATTGCTGTACCACATCTTCAAGCAGGAACTAGGCTTCTTCAAGGAAGATTAGACAATAATGTGCTGCATGCTAAATACCTTGAAAGGAAAAAAAAACCCGATTCATCAATAAGATGTAGAGAGAAAGAGGGCACAGCATGAACCAAATTCTTATCGACTCTCTTACAATATAATTTAGATTGTGTTATTGCTAATTAAAAGAGAATTCATAGGCGGAGGTTTGACACTGTGGAGCTACAGTCAGTTAAGAGGCAAATTGTCACCTATACCCAATAGAAACATGAAAACCTGAGTAGATATGAGCCTTAGAATTTTCACTATCTTCTGGTCTGTCTTGATAGGTTCTTTTCATGCACTAGTGGTTGACATGTAATTCACTGTGTAACTTTGGTATAAAAGAGGGATTGCTTTATTTTCTATGACCTTTTAATTCTGACTTTTGAAATGTAGTGGGTTAGTAGGAAATGTTGATTTTGGCTCCTCATGGAAGGAGCTCACCAGAGTTAAGCTGCAGGTGTTCAGCTTTTATTTACTGCTACTAGATTCTTGGTCACTGGTGTGCACTTTGGGATACTTGGCATCATCTGTTCTGGTCTGGATGACTCAGGTCAAGAGACTCCCACTACCATAGGCGATAGGCCCCACTCCAAGCAAGCAGCCTGTGTTGATCACTGAGAGATAAAGAACCACTGTGAAGAAACAGGCAGTAAGCCAAGGTAGATAGAGATCAAAGAAAAGAGGGAGAAGGGCAGAATCAGTGTGGGATCATCTAGTGGGTGTGGGTCTATCTGTTTACTTGCCCCATAGAAAGGCATTACTTCCTGGCTGCGTCTTCCTCCTGCTGGTTACAGCAGCAGGGCATTGGACCTGACACCCAATTTTAAGGAACTGTATCCCACGAGAATTTGTTTTTTAGGCATGCCTTTAATCCCAGCACTTGGGAGGCAGAGGTAGGAGGATTGCCATGAGTTTGAGGCTAGCCTGAAACACTACATAGTGAATTCCAGGTCAGTCTGGGCTGGAGTGAGACCCTACCTTGAAAAACCAAACCAAACCAAAACAAAACAAAACAAAACAAAAAGAAAAGAAAAAAAAATTGCTTTTAGGAATTGTAGCCTAGATTAAGTCTCCACATAACAACATTCGGTTTTGAAAAATCCCGTATTTAATCTTTACTTTCTTCACAATCTTCAAAATACTCAAGGTTTAAATGTACTACATACCTCATCAAAGTGTAATGGTCAGACTGTTTGAATGTCAGGAATGCAGAGGGAAATGTGGCTAAGGAAAAATGGCCAGTATCTTCAAACATTTCAGTCATCACTTAACAGTAATAATTGACAATAACATGCCAGGTTTTGTGCTCTGAATACAGTGAACAAAACATGCTCCATGACTTGGGATTTCTCACAGATGCATAGGATAAAATAAAGAAGAAAAACGACCAGTTTGGTGGAATAAATTTTATATTCAGAGTATAGTTTTTATAGTCCTTTATAATTTTGAATTTTAGCACTAAGTGGAGTCAAATTATAAGGAACCCCTTTAGGCTCTATGTACAGAAGTGTGGATTCTGAAAGGGGTAAGTTCCTCAGAGGTCACTTCTTCTACTTCTCATGGGAGGCTCCAATGCCCTCACTGTCACCATAAGTAATCATCTAATCACTGCTTGAAGATTTTCATGTGGAGTTAAGTCCATTCAATTTTTACAAGTTCTTTTTCTTAGAAATGTCTTTCTAATAATAATAATTTTTTAAATGCACTCCTTACAATTCAACTCATTGGCCTTTACCCTCTGCAACCATACAAATAAGTATAATTTCCTTGACACTGTGGAAGTCTTATAATTAATTATGGAGTTGTGTTTGACACTAACATATTTCTCAAAAATTGGGTGCTTAGCTAGATGGCCTCCAAATGCAGAGATTTATCATGCTGACTTGCCTGGTAATGCCTCATAATTAATGTGCAGGAAATTGGATGTGGTTTATTATTCTTTTTGCATATTACTACCACATCAGTGAAAATGCATTATGATGGATGTTGTGAATTTTCATTAGGTTATAGGAGATGGAACAGATGTAATTGTAGCCAGAGATTCACCATCATATTTATAAGCTGGTCTTTCCCAACCTGCCCACATTCCCTTCACCAGATTAGTACGTAGAGATGTTCTCATGTGCTAAATATTTTAATAAATATAAATGCATTAGACTGTTGCATTAAGAAACCTGAAAGCAAGGTGTCAGGGAGCTGCAGCTGTGGGACCAGAGTCATCAGGACACAAGGATGGCCCTTATGTTTGCATGCCCAGAAACATGCACTATCCAGTGAGCCAAACCTTGAATAGGCTCCTAGAATCAACTCTGAGGAGCAAACTGTCACTCTGTGAAATGTGTGCTTCAGAGGCTGTAATCCCCCCCCCCACCAATTCACTTTTATTAACAATTGATAGATAAGGCCTTTTATTCTTTGTATCTCTAAAATACATTTTCTGTTTTGGAAAAAAACAATCTTCCTTTTCCCTCTCTACTTCAGTTGTGATGCTGCAATATCTCTGTCACACCTTCCAAGGCTCAGGGTCCATTGCGGAAGAGGTGGCGGAAAGAATGTAAGAGCCAAAGAAAGGGTAGGACTCCTTACAACATGCTCCTCCAGACACAAAGTGGCCTGGATATCCATTTCCTCACAGTGCTTGGCACTACCTGCACACGACCATCATAATGTGAGGAAACAATGATGACATCAAAATAAAAGGGAGACTGATTGAGGAGGAGGGGATATGATGGAGAGTAGAGTTTCAAAGGGGAAAGTGGGGGAGGGAAGATGGGGGAGGGAGGGCATTACCATGGGATATTGTTTACAATCATGGAAGTTGTTAATTATAAAAAATAAAATAAATAAAAAAGAAAAAAGAAAATTTTAATGCCTTTGATACTAGCACATACTCCTCCAAATTCATACAATATCAGAACATAGCTCAATTAAATGAAGTCACTTTTCATCATCTTATCAGCTTTATGCTAGGTTAGGTTAACCCTAATGAGTTCCCCATGATGTTTATTAAACTCTTCATCTGTAACGTCTTTCACCAGAAAAGACTCTCATCTACACAAGGTTAGATGAATATCAGTAAATTATGATTGTGGTGTTGCTTCTGTGCTCTTCATGCAGACCACCTCCCTGCTCTCACGCATTCTAATATGAGCCAGATAAAACCAATTTTCTTCTCCCATAGTTAAGTAGTAGCTTTGAGAATACATTCTGATTATGGTAATTAGATTAAGAAATTCTAGGTTTTATTACACTCAAGAGATGACTTGATCATTCTGCAAAAGGCTTGCTAGTCTTATTAATATCCCTTTCAGATAGCATCTTTTAGCTGGCTGGGCTTATGCATTTTATATTGACTTTATTGAGTTATATTTTATATTGTGAGCTTTGGACCTTATCTTGTCACTAAACCAAATATGTGACTCCACCATCTTCTGAGAATTCTACTCAGAATCAAAAAATTAGAAAAAAAACACACAAAAGGTACAAAACTAATTAATTTAAAGAAAAAGCCAGATGCACAAGTTGGTGTGTGATTCTGGAGGTCATTAGCAGTGTCTGGAGGCCCTGACATGCTCATTTTCTACCTATCTTCCTTTTGTTCTTGCTCTGTCAACATAAATAAATAAAATATTTTTTTAAATGTTAGAAAAAAAACACACACAAAAAGCCTAGGTGCTCAATGAGAAATTTATGTAGGAAACAAAATTTATTTTTAGGCAAATTAGGCTTATCATTGAAACTTCATCAAAGATAAATGTAATTATTTGGCCTAATTATGTAAATGAAATAGTAGTCATAAACAATGTTGTTAAATTACATATTTAAGATTAACAAGCACTTTGATATTTTTTTCCTTTGAATCTCACAATGCTGGTGGTTTGTGATATTTAGTGACTTTTAACCCTTAGGCTAAAGCAATGCTTCCGGAAATGTGGCAAACATGCCAGCAGCTTCAGCACCCACCGGGGGCTTGAGAGACATCAGGACTTCGTAGTTTCCTGGTACACCACACCAGCAGCTCTGTGTCACACACACACACACACACACACATATACCACATCATATATATATATATATATATATATATATATATATATATATATATATACATTTTTTTTCAATGCCTTTTCTCGTCATGAGGTTTTCAAATCTCTTTGCAATTGTGGTGGATGAGGCATACCCAGCAGGTTGCTTTTTGCATCTATGCAGGACACCTTTGGAATTTGCCACTACGTATTTATTCATTCTGCGTTTTCCCATTTCGTATTTGGGGGTACACCCATCATCATTTGCTCTAAGCTGGGCTACAGCACACAATCCCCCACTGGCCCAGAGGCATTTACTCAACTAAGCTAATTCACCTGCTTGATTGCCTCAATGGAATGACTGGTCCACGAGAACAGCGAGGGGCATTAATGCATCTGTGAGCGGGGCTTCTACACGCACATGCCCGCTCGTCCCTCACTTGTCTTTCTCTTGTAGCAAATCCTATAACGTCCACCAAGGCACATTGAGAAACGGGCTCTACTGCTTTTACTGCTACAGTCCTGGCCCGGATCTCCTATCTTCAGTGACCCTGGCGTCTGCACTGGGCTTTCTACTCCTCTCCTGGCCCTGCTAGTCCTTGTCTCTGCAGAGCTGTCAGGATGAAGTTAGAGAAACCGGTGACTCGTGTCCCCCTTTTCTATTTTGGAGCTACGCGGTGATTCCCTCGCTCTTACAGAAAACCAGCTAGTTCTTGGAGTGATGTAAAGGGCAAGGTCTAGTTCAAACCTCTCATTGTAAGCCTAGCCTTGGGTGAGATACCTACCATTTTTCTCACCCTCTATTTCCTCAGTTGGATTTCTTTGCTGTTTTTTGAACATATCATACACTCACTCTCCTGCATTAAAGCCACTGGATATATTTTTCTCTTTCTAGAATTCTTTTAGATGTTTCCAATTCTTGATCCATTACCTTATTCAGTCCTCTAATGCAGTTACTGTTTATCACTGAGGCTTATTTGATATAAGCACATACAAACAAACCTTTCTTTTCTATATTATTTTTTTCCTTTATCCTATTTTAAATTCTAAGATCATGTACCACAATCTATATAGAGAACTTTGTTTGGCCTCAAATTCAACTTGATCATCTTTCCTCTGCCTCCCAAGTGCTGGGATTAAAGGCATGCACCACCACATCTTGCTTGATTTGAATTTTTTTTTTTCAAGGTAGGGTTTCACTCTAGCCCAGGCTGACCTGGAATTCCCTATGGAGTCTCAGGGTGGCCTAGAACTCATGGTGATCCTCCTACCTCTGCCTCCCGAGTGCTGGGATTAAAGGCGTGCACCACCACACCCGGCTTGAATATTTTTAATTGTTTATTAATTGCCACTATATAGAAAAATTTTGTTTTGTTCAATGATATATCTCCAGTACTAGGAAACATCTTTACTGTGTAAAGAGACCTACCAAATATGAAATAGATGCTTTTAAATGAATGCAAAAACAAGGAAAGAAAGGAATGATTCAAGTGCTATCTGTAAAACTTTTAATTTAATTTAATTAGGAGCTCAGCTTGATAGAAATAAGAACTTACTGCTTTCCAGGTACAGCACAACAGCAGTTGTGTGACACAAATACAATACACACCCACAATAAATATATACCATGTATATATTTTTTTCATTCTAGAGAAGGGGAGGAGGTAAAGTATTATTTTTTTTCCTAATGTGGGTTGTGATACACACAGAGATTTATACTCAGAGCAGAGATGGCATTCAGACTTCCACACCCCGTGGCAGTGCTATTGTAAGAAACAGAAGGTTTCTGAAAAGTTCTGCCTCCAAACTTGGAGCTGGTCTTCTATATTTTATTCACCAAATTTTATGTATTAAATATTTTTCTGATAGAAGAAATTAGAATGACTATGTCTCAATTTATCTGCACTAATTTAATAAGATGCCTCACACTATGGAGCATGTGAACAGCTCAGATATATTTTTAAATTTTTATTAGCTTACAAATATTAGGTTTTATAAGAAAATTTGTTTCCCTTACTTCTTCATCCACCTTCCCCCCATACCTTATGTTTCCCACAACTTAGCCTCCTTTCTGTTTTCCTACTACTGTTTCCTTTTTTCCTGCCTCTCTTCTCATAACCTCCTATTGCCCTCTCATGATCTCCTATCTAGAATCATGGCACAGATATATTTCTAATAGTTTTGGAATTTGTGCAGTCACAGATTAAGACACCAACATGCTCTATATCTATTGAAGTCCCACATTTTGGTAGAAGCAAAAAGTGAAACGCCTTGGGTTTATTTATTTACTTTTGTTTATTAAGGCAGAGTCTCACTGTGTCAGCTTGGCTGGTCTGGATCTCACTGTACTAACTCGGCTGACCTCAAATTTTGGATCATCTAACTGCCTGTGGTTCCAAGGTGCTGGGGTTATAGGTGTAAGGTTGGGAGTGACTGAGACCATGCAGATCACTGAGGCAAAGATGAAAGCTTTTATTCAGGAAAAACACGAGCTGCCAGGGCTGGCTCATAAGAAAGGAGCACAGCCCACCTGAGTTTCCAGATAGTGGACCTTATAGGGCTTCTTCAGTTGGGGGAAGGTGGAGAAGGGGAAAAGCTGAATAAGAAAGGCTCCTTCAGGGAGATGTAAGAGAGCCAGGATGTGACACCAGAACAGTGACCAGGTGACTTAGGAGATAAGGGGGAAGGAAATCATGACATGGGGGCATTGCTAGGCAAGGAAGGGATAATGACTGGGTGGTTTCTTGAGGAATGTGGATAAGTTTATGGTGCCACCCTGCTGTCCTCTGTGATTCCATTTTGGGGAGCCTGTCCCGACCTAACATTCCAGACCTTTGTTAATGATAAGAGAAGAAGGTTAATTTTTTTTTCATGCTGACCATAAGGGTGATGAGTTTATTTATTTACTTGTTTATTTATTTATGAGAGAGACAGACAGAGAGAAAATGGGTATACCAGGGCCTCCAGTCACTGCAAACAAACTCCAGATGCATGTGCCACCTTGTGCATCTGGCTTATGTAGGTCTTGAGGAATTGAACTGAGGTCCTTCGGCTTTGCAGGCAAGTGCTTTAACCACTAAGCAATCTCTTCAGCCCAGTGATGAGTTATTATGGGAGAGGCTGGATAATGTAGTTGATGGGTCCCCCTTCAGGGAAGGTGATGAGGAGGCAGTTTCATGGTGGCTAGAGGGGGCAGAGTGGTAAGATCTATAGCGCCAGTGTAGCATGCTGTTATGACTTGGTCCTGAATGAAACAGACTTCTCTTGTACCATCCGCCATCACTGTATTGAGATGGCTTTGGGATAGTCACTGGTGAAACCTGTTATATAGAATATCAGGGAGATAGGGTCTGTGTACCCCATGAGAAGATAGAAGAGAGGATAAAGGATCTTGTTACTCTTGTCAATGGCTATGACATCAAAATGCTAGGTGTAAAGGGAGGATGAGCATTCAGAAGTGAGGAATAAAGAACAGGCTTGGGACAAGAGAGAGGAGGCAAGAGGTGCATATTTAAGAGGAGCATTTCAGGATCAGCGGAAGAGCAGGAACATGAGAAAGTTTAAGTTTGAGGGTGTCCTCTGCGGTGTTGGTGTACTTATCCCTGGATGAGATAAGGTAAGGGCTAAAAAGGAGGGGCCCGAGGAATACCTGTGATTCTGGCTAAGGCCAGTGGGAGGAGCTGGGGTCAGGGTAGGTGAAGTTAATCAGGGACAGGCAGAGGCAGAAGGCATGAGTTAATGTTAGAGTTTAGTATTGTAACTCAGCATCAGGCAGGGGAGCCTATTAGTCTCAATCATTATTTATATTGTAGTTATATTTTATGGTTATATATTTTAAGGTGATTAAGGTGGTGTAGGCTGCCAGAATTAACTGTGTATTTTGGAGGTCAATAATGGTGCTATAGGAGAGACTTTGTTTTCCTAATACATGGGGAGCTTTTCAGTTTTCCTGAGAACAAAATCACAGTAAGTCACTTTTTATAAGACACAGATTATAACCCCAGTGATAATCATCTAGCAAAACCAGCATGAACAAGACAAGGACCATCTTAAAATTACAGAGTTTTAGCTAGGCATGGTGATGTATGCTTATTGATAGCCAAATATCATGTACTTTGTATAAATCAAATTACAATATTCTGATATCTGGAAAAGTCTGATATTAACCAAAAGTACAGCTCACATATTTAAGGCACATGAGGCTACAGAGATTAAACTATGAACAAAAGATCTGCTAACAGAATTGATAGTAAGCAAGAAATCTATATTATACAGTAACAGTTTGGGCTTAAATATGAAGACATGAAAATTTTTACAGTTTTTAAAGCTTATCAGAATTGGGATATTTTTATAGAATATTATATATATTTTTACAAGGACATTTATCACTTTTTTTTTGATTTTTCAAGGTATGGTCTCACTCTAGCCCAGGCTGGACCTGGAACTCACTGTGTAGTCTCAGGGTGGCCTCGAACTCACGGCAATCCTCCTACCCCTGCCTCCTGAGTGCTAGGATTAAAGACGTGCGCCACCATGCTCGGCTGAGATTAACACTTTTAAAAGCTAAATAAGATGTCCACCCAATCTACAAGTCATTTTCTGAAATTAATTTAGCTATATTTAACATACCCAAAGAATAGAGGGACTGGATTAAACTGTCATGATCTAATGAAAAAAGGAGACAAGTCTCATGGAAAAGAGGGAATGGGCATGTCAGGGCCACTTACCACCGCAAATAATTTCCAAATGTATGTTCCACTATATGCAGCTGGCTTTGTAAATAAACATCTGTAACTTCTGAGCCAAAAAGAAATATTTTTAATGTCTTCCAAATCAATTTTATAGAACTATATTGAATTCCAAATGTACACAAAATTTCATGACACAATCTATAACTATTAGCACCTTAACCATCTCTATAATTCTGCTTGTGGTACTTTGGTATGGTAAACTTGTTCAGCAATGACATAAGTTAAATTTAAAGTATTAAGACTGATTGTTGGAGGAATTGAGGAAGTACATCTTAAATCACAGCATAACTTTGTTTAGAATTTTCTTTTAATATTTACCATGAAATAAATAAGTGACAGAGAAATACTGTTTAATATTTCAAATGTGGTCTATTTACCTTATAAAATAGGGGGAAAAGAGTAAATAATTTTTCTGTGAGATTTTTTGAGGCATGATTTTAGATATAATAACCTTAGGAAAGAATTAAATATTAATGAATCAATTTTACTTTAAGATTTAGATAGAAGGTTGACAAATAGAGGAACCTAGCTAACTTGGTTGGGTACTCTAAATTCAGTTTTTCATGACCTTTATATGACCAGACTAACATCAGTGAGTTAAAGTTAAGTTTATAACCTGAATACCATAGCAACACACTACCAGCCAGGGCCATACTTTGTTAGTCTGATGTAAACCCTAGGTTAATAGTCATTTTATATCTCAAGAAGTCTGTAATCTGATTAAGTACTCTGTGTTTAACCTTCCATTTAAGTTTACTCATACCTTCTTCTACATACTTTACTCATACCTTCATCTACATACTTTTACTTTACTATCTACATAACTGCTCTGTAACAATCTTTTACATCAAACATTTAACATCCAACATTTAAATTTTTCTCCCCAGTTTATCTTCTTTACCCAGTTCATCTCATAACGACCAACAAAAACTTTTATTATCCTTACCATAACACTTTTAATGACCATTTAAGTTTGTTGTTTCCTCAAAAGGCCTTTTGAAATACCTTTTCTTTTTTTTAATTAATTAATTAATTAATTAATTTATTTTTTTTATTAGTCAGTTCTGTATTCAGCAAATACAGTTTGAAAATACCTTTTCTTAATGAAAGAGTAGATCAGATTTGACTTATACTATTTACCCAGGGTAAACATGTAGATTTTATCATTTATTGATTTTGGAACTTTGTTTCTTATAACTTTCTTGAAACACATTTTTTTAAAATATGAAAGCAGATTATTATTATTATTATTAGAAATTTTAGAAATTTTCTTACAAACTCAGTATTGGGTACTTCTAAATTTAAGCATAAACTTTGAGGCTGTTGTTTGTTAGTAGATTCATAGAAGCATAGAAAGATAAAGTAAACCTAAAACAGTTACATTTTTTTTTTTGTTAATTGACAGCTTACATGATTGTAAACAATTCTTATAAGAAGTCCCCATCTGTTCACAGTGACTTGGCATTCACCCATCATCATGCTGGGGCCAGGATCCTCAGATCCCCTGACTCTGCAAAGCAGGGAAGAGAAGAAAGAGCCGTTTTTTTTTTTTTTTTTTTTCTTCCTAAATTCCAGGGAGAGTTTTGGTCTTCCCTCAGGGCTACAAGGCAGCTTTCCGATCCTGCCATTTAACAACTCTTTAAGAGTAGGAGAATCTTACTTTTTTTTTTTTTTTTAAACCTGTGATCTTAATTACTTGCAGTGTTCCTTCTGGGAGACACTCAACAGTAAAAATTGGCTATGCCGTCTTGTACAGTGGGCTTACAGGAGAAAATCCTCCACAATGAAATGGCTCTGCTCAGAACAGAAATCATTGTGCAGCCTTAGGGCTCTGAGCCCCATGGGTACTCTCTCTCACACACATTCATTTTAAGTGCACTTTTCATATAGATTCTAGACAACCATTTCCCCTTCATTCATTCATTCATTCATTCATTTATTTATTCACAAGTTATGAATTCTCATTTTAAATTTCTATCCTATTTACAACTCTGGAGACTAAAATCAAACCTTGTTACCAGGCAGGGGGTCACGAGAGGCTGAGGGAGCTGGAGGAGCCGGAGGAGCTGTTGGGGTGAGGTGGCTGGAAGGACCTGGTGAGAAAAACAGGTAGGGCAGAAAGAAGGCCGGGCACGCAGAGTGAAAAACAGGGTATTTTGGACCATTTGCCTGTATGTTGGCAGAAGTTTTTTAAATCAGTGAGAATTTGGAAATCAAAAGTACCATGTTTAGGCCATTTGTACCCATTGCACAGGTTATATTGTGGCCAGGCAGAGTTGCAGAGAAAGAAAAGATGTCATCAAAGAGTTGTAGAGGCTTTAAGTTCTTAAGGAGATAGGGAAAGAGCAAGAACGTGAGTGAGGGAAAGGAGCCAGGGCTTAAGCTGGGTTTACACAGCACACCAAAATGACCCCCTGGCCCATTTAGGGTGAACGGGGCCCGCACCTCCCACTTCGGCAGAGTCCGTACAGGTCACAGCTCTTGGATTTTTAGCCTGTTAGTGGGCAAAGTGGGCAGCTGTGCTCCCCATGGTGAAAGCGGCTGGCAGTGGAAGATGAGACCTCAGGAGAGAGAGGAAGGAGGAGAGGGTCTGGAGATGATGCAACCGAACCAAAAGGCTCCCCTTAGGGTATGGTGGACCAGAGATCAAGATACCCAAGGTGTTGAGAGTGCATCTTTCTCAAGGCTTGGGCTTGGGGCCCAAAAGTGGCCAAGGTGTGTAGCCTAGCATGCTGGTATGACTTCCATGGGGAGGGATTAATCCCGAGAGCAGGCCCACCCGAGAAGGACACTTACTGAGAAGGAGGGAGCATACAGAGAAGGGAAGAAGAGCGAGGCCAAATTGTAGTGGATGTGAAAGCTGGTAACAGGCAGAAATGGTCTGAAGCCTTCAGAGGGTCAAATGGCAGCTCAGTGGTCTGGTCAGGGGAAAGGAGGTCTGGCCACCCAAGAGGGCAACTGGAAGCCTCCTATCTGAGTCATGAGCACCAGATGTAAGGTTCGGGCATGACCAAGACCATGCAAACCACTCTGAGGCAAAGATGGAAGCTGTTATTCAGGAAACACATGAGCTGCCAGGACTGGCTCTCAAGAGTGGAGTACAGCCAACCTGAGATTCCAGATAGTGGGCTTTAGAGGGCTCTTCAGTTAGGGGAAGGGGAGGAAGGGAAAAGTTGAATAACAAACACGTTTCTTTAGGGGAGATCTAAAATAGTCAGGATGTGACACCAGAATAGTGACCTGGTCACTTACAAGACAAGGGGGCAGGAACTCATGACCTGGGGTGGCACTGTTAGGCAAGGAAGGGATAATGGCTGGGTGGTTTCTTGAGGAATGTGGATAAGTCCCTGTCGCCATCCTGCTGTTCTTGATGATTTCAGTTTTGGGAGCCTGTTCTGACCTAACAACAGGCCTATGCCAGCATGCCTGGACCTTGAACATCTTTCATAAAATCACTGTGGTAGTTTAAATAGATACCTCCCCCCCCCCAACAGATTCAGAAGTTTATTAAAACTTCTTGGATTTCCAGCCACTTGGCTGGATGAGGTGTCACTGGGCAGATCTTAGCGTCCATGAACTAAGGTGTGTTGGTAGATTTGGCATTACAGTCTAAAGACATGCAAAGTGCCCAAGTTCTGCCTGGCATTCCTAAGTGTGCTGTGTGGTGTGGCTTTTTGGTCTTTTGGCTTGGGGCTTCTCTCTGTCTGCTTGGTCCTTTAAGAAGGGGTCAACATTTTATGCCACCATGGGATTTTCCTGGATCTTTACTACAGTCACTAATTTCTATGTGCCAAGGCCTCTGCCTTTATGATAAACAACTTCAAGACTTCACCTCCAAGTATTACCTCCTTTTGAGTTCAGTTTCAAAATGTGAATGTTAGGGGGTAACACAAACATTCAGACTACAGCAGAATTCTGTTGTCTGTCTTCAAGTGAAATCTGTGTCATGCATTAATTACTTCATCAAATGGTTGTAGTTAATCAAGGGCCTAAAGAAATACATGCCTTTTATTGACTCTGGGATGAGGGTCTAATTTTCATTAGAAGATGGACTGTGTTTCCATGGCAACTGATGGTAAAATAGATATTTAAATGTTCTCTAGTGGCGATCTAAAAATAAAATCTCTTTGAAAACAAATCCACCAGAGTGAGGTCTTTTCTATCAATCCATCAATAATGGTTCAAATATGGAAAGATTCTTGGTAGGACAGATATCTCCAACAGCACTGTAGAGTTTTGGGTACCTCAAGCTATCACTTGAGAATGAAAATATTCCATTTCTGCCTTAAGATATGTTACCTTAAGATATTTATATCAGATACTTAGATATTTAGAGCAGAGGGAGGAAGATACACCAGTTCAGAAGCTTTATGATTTTCATGCTACATAAAGATGACCTCTATGCATTGCTATTATGCTGTCTGCTTCTCTATAACAGTCAAAGTAAGGAATGCATTTTTTTTTTTTTTTTGCTCAAAAGCCCATTGGCACCAAACTAAAATTGTTCACACCCAGTGATTTTAAACACAGACCAAATCAGCAGACTTTTAGCTATTTTGAGCCCACCTGCTTTCCATACCATATGAAAGTTCTTCTAGTGTCTGTTAATCGTACACATGATTAATCTTTTTGGTATTAAAGATATTGTACCCCAAACTATCTTTTGAGACACTGAACATTACCCCTGCACACAGCCCTCCTCTCCACGTCTCTCACAGGGACTGCCATTGCTCTCCTCTCACTCTGGGTAACGCTCACCACCATCTCAGTCAGCGAGGCTCTGCCCTGGGATGCCATCTCATCAAACTGTCTTCATCTAAAGTTCACTATGATGCTCCTGCAGCCTGGCTGATGCCTTCTTCTCTACCTTTCTTTCCTTTTTAAAAGACTAATTCAGGTTCCTTCAAACTCAGCATACCAGGGTAGTGGAATTACACTGTGGGTCAAAATCCATAGATCCATCAGCACTCTGGAGGGAAATGAGATATTGCTTGGAAAGGATAAACATTTGGAGAGTTGACTAGTGGCAATCAGTGAACTGGACAAGTAGGAACATCTGAATTCCCACCTCCAATCTGCCTTCTGTGCTACGCCCTGGGCTCTCCCCCAGCTCAAGTGTATGGTCATTTACTGCTTGTAGACCAAGAAAACTGATTCACTTCAAGTAGTTTTCTTACAAGAGGATGCAAATCCTTCTAACTTCAACATGTTTACTTTCATTTCTTTTTGCCTCAAGGCCTATAAATGGAGAACAGTGTCAATATGCTTCTGGAGCCAGTTGCCTAATATATCCAGAGAAACCAAGGTTCTCCACCACAATAAGCCCAAAAGTATTGAATAATGAAAGGAAAAACCTGAGACATATTTGTTAGAAATGGACCCTGGCATTCTAGGGATTTAAACTGGGGTTGGGGGAAGACTTGTTCTTAATAAGGATTTACCTGACTAAAGGTTTTCTAATTACAGGTTGTGATTTCTGTCAGCAGGTTGGGCAGCTGTTATGGATTCTAAATGTTTTTTCAGTATCTTGATTAAAACTTGGATGCTGTATTTGGCCTATAGTGAGTGAAACTGATAACTGTACATTACTGGACACACATTCTGAGTGTTTTCATGTTCTAGAAAACGAAAGAGCAGCACAGTGTATGCTGCCCTTCAGATCACTCTGCAGAGACTCGCTGTGCTCGGAAGTGGGAGGTTTTGCTTTTGTTCACAGTGCACTTGCCAGACTAGTTACAATTAACCAAGTAAGGAAGACAATGACCCTAAGATGGCTCCAAGATAGCTATCCAAAAGTTTTGACAAACTTTTTTTCAAGGAATTATTATTTTTGGAAGGTACTTAATAGGTAAAACCAATTTAAGGACAGAAAATTTCATTTCTTCTATTTTTTTTTCCTAAGGATTTTTGGATCTACACTTTATTCCCCCCCTTTTCTCTATTTTACTCATTCCTGTTTGTCTCTGGCAGGCATTCCAAGAATAATAAAGTCAGTGTGTAGCTGTCATTTGACTGTGTAGAGCAAGGAAAATGTTTCCTTTGGGGAAAGGTCAAGGACTGCAAGAAGATGACTCTTCAGTGAGCTTGCTCCACGGCAAGGAGTGCTGCATAAAACTAATTGTATCCCAGCTCTCTTGAAGCACTTCAAGAACGACGAATTAGAAGATGTGGTATTAGAATGGCAGCGGAGGAAAATGTGGCCTCCATTATCCACTTAGTTATAGTTCAAACAGAGATGTGCATATTAGAACCTGGTTTTGTAAATTGCATTACACAATGCTACCCAGGCTGTCACTGTTATTTCAAAGTGCTGTGGATCTTTTTGCTCCCATCTGACATCCAGATGGACAGGAAAGACTAAGCAGATGACATTGTACATGAGGTTCATTTTAGACTCTGTTTCCTGGGGTTTAGGGGCTATGGGTGGAATGTGAAAGGCTACAATTGTTGCTAGGATGATGCAGATTAGACTTTTATGAACACATAAATTAATTACTATTAATTTACTAATGATGTGTAAAAACATCATAAACCTTCAGAAGAGTCCAAACATGATGATCACCCATTTTTGGGAGAATTATATTTACCGATTAAGTGTAGCAAAGATAAAGACCAGATGTAAGCTTCCATAACTAAGAAAAAACACAGTAGGAATTAAAGAGGAAATCCTGTCAAAGCATGGACATAATTGAAGTGCACAACATGGGTTATTCACCAGATCTTGAGAGCAATGGATTAACAATTAACAGTTTTTTACCCTGAACATGTACACTAAATGGAATGTTGAAGCCCCAATCCCATTCATGGCTTAATCATGCTCTTTTGGATTTAGTCTTTCCATTTATTAATGCTTGCTCACAACATTCTCAAGAAATAGGAAAGGGTAACCTAGTCTTCTAAAGACAGAAACACAGATGGGAAGAGTCAGTGACTGGCTCCAGTCACGAAGACATCACCAAAACTCCAAATAGAACTAACTTCTCTTGTCTCAACCAGCAATCTTGCCTATATCATGTCTATGCTATTCTCACTGACTCACTGTGTTGCTAAAATGAAATAATGCTAGTTCTCATGCAGTCATGCTAACTAGGCCACACTTAAGGACAGTAAGATAGCTGCCCTTCCAGAGTTGTGAAGGAAGTGTCATGATCATTCCTTAGCAAATTATCAAGCAGCAATTCAGAAGAGCATCGAATGCCAAGTGCCATAGTTTAGTGTGGAGACTGAATACTGAAGAACAATTTGCACTTTCTCATTTACAAATGATAAGTATCATGGGAGGGAAAGGAGTTGCCAAACACAGTTGGTAAACTAATAAAAACAACACTTCTAATGGGGGAACATAACACTAAAGTTAGCAAAAGTCAAACTAATGTTCAAGACAATGAGTAAAGATGACTTTTAATTAGTGCTTTTTACAGTGCACTCTGGACGACTATTGTGCTCTTCATTAACTACATAATGAGTTTGCCTTGCTAGAATCTGAATTGCCTTTACATAAGCTATCTGCCTCATGAGGAGAGAAAGAATGTTCTGAGCCTTCATTTGTATAAAGTTCACAAGAGTAAGCATAGTGAATGGCCTGCTACTCGTGGAGAGCCCTGATCCTTAGATAATGTGCGTGGACACATTTAGATAGATTGTACATGATCAGTAATTTTTTGCAGTAATGGATGCAGGTGAATTACAGTGAAGGGACATATGAAATCCACCATCCTATGGTGGTTTTAGTTCAACGACAATAGTCATTAAATTTGTGATGACTTACAAAGCTTATATAAAGGAAATAAGCACTCTCCATCACAAATGTAAAACCCAACCTTTAGCCAAGTCAGATGTATAATGGTGCCTGAATAAATATTTTATGATCATTATACCTTAAAATACTGATGGTTGGTAAGGAGCTTCAGAATGACAACCTTAAGCCTATGTAAGTTCCAGTTTATATGCTCAGAGACAGATTACAAATTACCTATGTTGTTTAAAAATATTTTATTTATTTATTTATTAATTTATGAGATAGAGGCAGAGAAAGGGGGGAAAATGAATGGGTGTGCCAGGACCTCCTGCCACTGCAAATGAACTCTAGCTGCATGTACCATCTTGTGCATCTGGCTTTATGTGGGCCCCGGAGAAGTAAACTCAGGTCCTTAGGCTTTGCAGGCAAGTGACTTAACTGCTGAGTGATCTCCCCAGCCTCTCCTATGCCCTTTCAGTGGCAAAAAAGTGTGGCAAGCAACATAAGGAGCAGTAAGAAAGAAACAAAAGATTATAATCCTGCATGTACTTGGTATTTAATTACCTTCCATACTTTCCTCATCTATCAAATGGTGATAATTTCTACAAAAGAACTGTGAGAATTATAAATATATAAGCTATGCAACTACAGTAATAGAATCTTCCAGTAGTAATTGGAATACTAATGTGTAGTCAACATGATTAAATTATTTTTATGAGTTACATTTATATTGAATCAGCTATTTAAAAATATTTCTAAAAGGGAGTGTCTCACGATACATATACATATACATACACACACACACACACACACACACACACATATATATATATATATATATATCCCTGTATCTCAAAAGGCATTCTTAAAAATTAAAATTGTACATCAGTTAGTTGTACTTGCCTACACTTTCCATGTGGGACTGTGGCATCATAGTATAGTAACCATTAAAGTGACTTCATCAGAATCCTCAGGGTATTCAATTCCCTACAGATATCAAAATCAGATGTTCCAGTTATTTATATAAAATGTGCATGCAGCCTACTTACACTCACTGTATGCTTTGATGTCATTTCTATATTTCATAAAATATCTAATAAAATGTAAATCAGATGTAATAGTTGTTATTCTATATTATTCAGGGGCTATGGATAGGAAGAATTTCCTCTATGCATCTTCACAATAGACAAAGATTTCTTTTTAAAAATATATCCTGTCTTGGTCCCTTCTCTTGACACGGAACTTCTCTCAGTAGGGAATACCTGTTGTAGCCAGCTCCAGCTGCTGGGATGAACATCCAACCAGAGACAGTTTGTGGGAGAAAAGGGTTTGTTTCAGGCGTATAAATCCAAGGAAGGTTACATCAATGGTGGAAGAAGCTGGCGGCCTTTTATGGGTCTAAGCACAGAGAAACCATCAAGCAGCCGACAAACACTGAAGGCAGCAAGCAGCAAGCCCAAGAGCCAGAACTCAAACTGCTCTCGCACACTTCGGGTGGGGCTGGACTCAGATCTGCCCTGAATTACATGGATCCTCTAGCAAGACTTTGCCTGTGAGGAGCTCAAGTAGGAAGTTTAATCATGAATGACTGAGTCTACGCAGCCAGACATTCAAAGTATCTCAACCTCTGAGGTGTATGTATAGGCCAATGAAGTGACTGGTGATGGGGGGGGGGGGGCGGTGGATAGTCTCAGAATGTAGGCTATGTTCATCGTTGAGATAGCTGGGACTTTCAGTTCATTTTCCCAAGCTCTGCAGAGGAAAGACGGGCTAATATTTAAGTAAATCATGGCCAGTGATTTAGCTGATGATGAGCCATGCCCGGAACATGAAAGAAGGTTCACCAAGATTTCAGGTTGAACACTGGAAGAGTGACATGTCCTCAGGGCGTGCAAACTCTGTTACTTCTCCACTGGCCAATGTCCTGTGCCCTTTATTAAAAGTCAATATGCACGTACAATTCCTCCCTGAGGTCGGTAGCCCACTCCAGGCAGTTATGATACCAGAGAAGGAGACTGTGGGAATTTCAGGTTGGTAGGAGTGTTAGACAAAAGTTGTGAGTAACCTGGGAGCCACAGCACACAACAGGCGTCTGAAATGAGTCAGTCTCATGGGACCGAGGGCTTACCTGTGGAGTCTGCACCAACTCTAATTAACATCAAGACTGAAATTAATTGTAAATGTGCAGCTAGAGCCCAAGAGTTGATCAGCATGGGAAACAAACAAACAAACAAACAAACAAACAAAAAAGCCTATATAGTTTAGTAGCCCAAAGTGTTGTAAAAGTATCATAGGGCTTTTCCTCACCTATTACAGGGATAGTAAGTGCTACTACAACAGAGCTAGAGCAAACTCATGCAAGCAGATTAGCTTGCTTTTCAGTTCAAACCCCTATTGGCACAGGAATGTTTTTCGCATTTCTCTACATGTTCTCATCCAAAAATATGTAAATTTGGGACTGCTATTTAGTAACTTGTTCCCAATAAGTGTTTTTAAACTTTCAAATGATATAAAAGTTTCCGATTGATGAGTCATGAGTGTGCAGTCATGTGATTTATGGGTGATGCCGGGTATCCCTCTATCTGGAAGTGACTGCTTTATTCATCCACAGAGTTGTTTCCAAGTCTTGCAGCTGCTTTGTGAGCATGACTGATGTAGATTCTCAGGAGATGATGGATGCTTCATGTACCTGATTTATTAGATGCACTGCTGACCTATAATTCCTCCAGCAGAGGCAGAAGCCAATGGTTTATACTTGGAGTATAAATGTTCACCTTATTAGTAAAATGGGATTGATTTATTTCATTCATTTCAGTACATAGACTTTAAACTTTAGCTATAGTCATTCCTTCCATTGCTTTGATTCTCAAATGTGTCTCCTCTTTCCAGTACAGATTGTGTAACTGTAGTTTACTTTATGGACACTTCTACTTCAGGCTGTAATGTGTTTGTTCAGAACATGATCTGATCAAGATGAATTCATGGCTGATTTCTTTTTTTCTTTGGGGACAAATACACAAGCCTGTGCTTGTTTGGCCTGTCCTTCCCTCTTCTCATCATTTTTTTTAAAAGAAAAACAAACACATGCAGTCACAACTGTGGCTTTGGGGCTTAGTTGACATTTTCTAAATCCACATCTGCTCTGGTGACTGTTACTACTGAGCAGTCTCACGAAAGGCGGTCCTACTCCCTTAGATATACTGGCAGCAACTAGTAGAGAGCCAGCTGGTCATGAAGGGGTCAGGGAAATGTAAAGGAATCCAAGTGCAGGCACTCACCTTGAAAAATGGATTTGTGAACAAGAGCTTAAGGGAGATCGAGTCTGAACTTTATTTCTAAATTTTTAGAAGAGAGCATGTTAAAACTTATGACAAGTGCATAGCACATAGAACCACATAGTAGCCAGACAATTAAAAGCTAGGTATTCATAGTTCTAAGAATTAATAAGAGCATTTAAGTGCCTGCTGTTTGGTAGGTACTGCAATGAGGGACTTATGCACATAAACATCTTACCCCAGTCTTTTGAGTAAATTCCAATAGCATTATTTTCGGGGGAAAAGAGGCCCAGAAAGTTTCACATTGGTGCTAAATCTGTAATTGAATATAGCTTGTTGTCTCCCATATCTCCTAAGGACAGAGAAAGAGGTAAATTGAATTCAAACACAGAAACAGATAGCTTAGAATTAGAAAGAATGAGTGAGAATTTCAGAACATCAAAATTTCAAGAGAACCGGCACTATACGTGGAATGGAGCTAACTCAATTACATTACTGAACAAATCTTGTTGGAAGAAAATGTGTAGAAAGACATTGCAATCTATTTGGGTAACTGGAAGTCCTGTGACATTGGTATAGCTCTATCAACTGGGTGTGGAATGAGGAAACAGAGAGGAGATGAGTAAGAATAGAGAATCATCATTAAAAATTTGAAAAATACATATGATTTTAATTCTCCTGTTATGAAATCATTGTATGCATGTCAGCTTTTCAAATTGATCATTTAAATGATAAAATCAATTCATTACTTATTTAGGCAAGATTTCAACTTAAGCTTTCTTCAACACCAGGAGTGAAAATATATGTACACACACACACACACACACACACACACACACACACACACACGTTACACTTCTGTTTTCAGATATTGTATAGCAGAACAAAGAAATGTAGAAACACAGGAAGTTAGCTTTCTATTTGAAGGAACTTTTTAGATCTTTCTCTTTTCATGTTTTTTTTTAAATTTATTTTTATTACAGACATACTTAGTATGGATACATCATGAGTTGGTACCATCCTTTCCATCGTCTTTGCCCCCATTCTGCTGGGTGCCCTCCTCAGTGGGGTTTCAGGTATTCCCCATGGGGTTGTGGGTTATGCATTGTGGGAGCAGCAGTCAGTTGCTAGGGGGAGGCAATGTCTATGGGCATGATGTCCTAACCTGCGGTTCTTACAATCTTTTGGCCATTTCTGCACATTTTCCTGAGCCTATCAGGTATGTCAGCAAGTCGAGCTGATCCAGCACAGGACCCACAGATGAGTGAGGCCATATGGAGATTGTCTTTCTGTAATTGCGTGAGTTCGCTGAGTATGATCTGTTCCAAGTCAATCCATTTTACTACAAATTTCATTGTGTCATTTTTTTTCCTTACTGCTGAGTAGAATTCCATTTTATAAATATAACGCAACTTCATTCTCCATTCATCCAATGATGGGCACCTGGGTTGATTCCACTTCTTTTTTTTTTTTAATTTTTTTTGTTCATTTTTATTTATTTGAGAGTGACAGAGAGAGAAAGAGGCAGATGGAGAGACAGAGAGAGAAAGGGCGCGCCAGGGCCTCCAGCCACTGCAAACGAACTCCAGACGCGTGCGCCCCCTTGTGCATCTGGCTAACGTGGGACCTGGAGAATCAAGCCTCGAACCAGGGTCCTTAGGCTTCACAGGCAAGCGCTTAACCGCTAAGCCATCTCTCCAGCCCGATTCCACTTCTTAGCTATTATGAATTGAGCCGCTATAAACATGGTTCAGCAAATATCTCTGTAGTGAAGCATGGAGTATTTAGGGTAAATGCCCAGCAAGGGAATAACTGGGACTGTTGATAGCTCTATGTTCATCCTTTTCAAGAATCTCCATATTGATTTACATAGCAGTTGTACAAGTTTACATCCCTACCAACAGTGGTTAGGGCTCCTCTTTCTCCATATCCGACAGGTGTTATTGTTTGATTTTTCAATGATTATCATCCTTACTGTAGTAAGGTGGAATCTCATAGTTGTTTTAATTTGCATTTAATTGATGGCTAGAATTGAAAATTTTCTTAAGTGTGTGTTAGCCATTGTATTTCTTCCTTGTTCAGTTCTCTGCCCCATTTTTTTTAGTATTGTTTGATATTTTATCATTTAGTTTTTTGAGTTCCTTGTAGTTTATTAAATGTTAGGCCTCTTTCAGTGTTATAGCAAACAAACTTTTTCTCCCATTCTGTGCTTAATCTATGTCTGTGCTGAAGTTTTTTAACTTCTTGAGAGTTATTGGTTGAGTTGTTTAATTTCCTAAGCTCCTTTTTTTTTTTCCAGGAAGTCTTCCCCCATCTATATAGTAGAAAGTTTCTCCTATTTTTTTCTTCCAATAGGAGAAGAGTCTTACATTTAAGGTCTTATATTGAGGTCTTTAATCCATTTGGACTCGATATGTGGTAAGATTAGTGCATCTAATTTCATTTTTTCTACGTATGGTTATTTAATTTGTCCAGCAGTATTTGTTGAAGATGTTGTCTTTTTTCCAGTCTATGTTATTGATACCAAGTATCTGTAGTTACTTGACCTAAATTTAAGGCTTTAAATGTGTTCCATTGTTTAATATTTCTGTTTTAATGCCAGTACCATGGTGTTTTTGTTACTATGGCTTTGAAATATAGCTTTAGGTCAGGTTATGTTGATACCTCAAGAGGTGTTTCTTTTGCTGAGGATGTGTTTGGATATCCAAAGTCTGCTGCCCTTCCATATGAATTTTGAGATCATTTTCTCTATCTCTGTGAATAGTGATGCTGGAATCTTTATTTATATTGCATTAATCTATATATTGCTTTTTGTAGAATTGCCATTTTTATAATATTAATTCTACCCATCCAGGAGCATAGGAATTCTTTCCATATTCTCAAGTTCTCCTCAATTTCCTTCTTCAGTGTTTTAATGTTTTCATTATATAGGTCTTTCACCTCCTTGGTTAGTGTTATTCCAGGATATTTAATTTTTTTATTGTTGTTGCTATTGAAAATTGGACAGCCTCACTGATTTCTTTATTTGTATATTTGCCCTTTGAATATAGAAAGGCTACTGTGTGTTAATTTTGTATCCTGTCACTTTACTGGCCATGGATATTCGGGAAGAAATGGCCATTTCCTGAAGGACTTCTTCTCATTAGAGTGAAGACATATGGAAACCAGCTACTACAAAGAACCTTGTCGGAAATTCAGTCCAGACAGGGTCACTGTGCTATTTTCTCCAGTTTATGATTGTGTTGGTATTGTAGAAATTAGAATAGTACTAACGTACATTCCCTGGTCTTGGAAATAAGTTCTGTCATAGTGGGGAAGACAAAACTGCAAACATTGTTAAGGTGGTGTTAATCTACATTCATTTTCAAGGGTTAATCTGTTCTTTGCATGTTTCAGCCAGACTGACAAATTAAATGGAGGTATGCAAAGAATTTCTATTCCTACCTCCTTTTGTTTTCCATGGTAATACCCATCTTTGCCACCATCCCTGCCCTCACCCTGGGAATGATGTAGCTCTGAGGGGCTGCTGCATCACATCGATGACTGGACATAACAAACTAGAGGTAGATCATGTGTTTGCAGCCTTTGTCAGGCACTCCACGGAACATGATAGAATTACTGCCTAGGTTCAGGCACATTCACTTTAGTGAAGGGTTAAAGGGCTTATGGATTAGGATAACGCTAAAATATCCTTTACAAAATAAAAGATAAATTGTTGCATCTTGCTTTACCTATTATAAAATAGCTTGGTATGCATCTTTGGTTTCTGAAGGCATTATGTCTCATTATTTAAAAATCTCAGTCTAGGGCTGGAGAGAAGGCTTATCGGTTAAGATGCTTACCTATGAAGCCTAAGGATTTCCCAATGCCCACGTACCAGGGCCACAAAGTGTCACATATGTCTGGAGTTCCTTTTCAGTGGTTGGAAGCCCTGGTATGCCCTTTCTCTATATCTGCCTCTTTCTCTGGCCCTCAAATAAATTGTATACATTAAATCTCAGCCTATAATTCCAGTGCAATGGTCAGCCCTTGGCTATGAGTAGTAGCAATAGGTCAAGAAGGGGGACAATCTACTCTTTGGTATGCACCATTCATCAAATCACATGATATTAGCACTGTTAATGGAAAGGCAGGATCAGCAGAGAAATTATAACTTGATCTAGCAAGTGGGACACAGTGCTAGTCCTTGGGGTTCTGGAACAAATCCTTGCTGTCTGTATACATTATAGTGTTTTGATAGAGACATTATTTGGCTGTAGACAATCAAGTGAGACATTGAGAAGCAAATTTCCTTCCATGTCATAGTTTTGCATATTAAAACAATGATGGCAACTGTCTTGTTTTATTACCATATTTTTCTAGGATGTTTGTAAAGAAAAGAGACTTGAAAAATGGAGATACCCTCCACCTCTCTCTCATACACACACTTTCTCTCTCTCTCTCTCTCTCTCATCTTGTTTATTTTCTAGCAGACTAAAGGTAATGTTTTTGTTCTCACAAATGCCTGACAGGCTTATCAGCCACTGCAAAACATTCAGATTCTTTAAGCTGAGAATTTCTCTCCTACAAGGTGCTCTGGGTGTATGCTGCTTGGCATTACTGTATTTTCTTTCTATTCTCTAGAACGAGCAGAGGTCACAAAGCCCACACAAGTGTTAAGTCACTGGCTACTGATAATTCTAGGAGTAATGACATGTTTAATGGTTTACTCTGGACTCTCCAGTGCTCTGGAAGAATCTTGAAACTGGCAGAAAAACATTTAAGTCTGCAAGTGTTGCAAAATGTTATTTAATTCAAAATATCTTACAGTCTTTACATCTAAGTTTTTATGTCTGAGTCTCATTTTATTGTTGACCCATAATATGCATTTCACGTCTTGAGTAATCTGTATTTCTTTAAAGAAGGTCTTATAATCACTGGGATCATCCTCTAGAACTTTAAGCTCATTTCATTCTGATACTAGAGATTTCTGTTATCTTCTCACAAACCTCTCCATTGCAGCCTCTCTTCTTTCTGTCAACAAGAGAAGCCAATGGAGTTTCACACCCTATAGGTTTAAAATACAAACGTGTTACGATTTCAAAAAGCTGAGAGGTCTCCACTTGGGTCAGACCTTCTCTGTTCAGATCATGTACTACCCCTGAATTTCATTGTTGATTTGTGATCCCTTGCAAATAAAGAATTCATGTAAAAGAAAGATTTACATAAATCAAGGTCTCCTAGAGTTAAATGCGGTTTTCAGCTAAAAAGCTCAGAAGACCACTTCTTAATGAACACACAGTGGAATAGAATAGATGTTTCCAAACAACTTTTATTTTTACGAATTTTGACCATATACAAGTATGTGCATTTCATCCCATCCTAGTCCATTTTAGTAATATTTATGAAAACTGGAACACAGATGGGAAAGAATGCTTAAAATATGGGGCAGTGTTACTACCAGAAAAAAAGAATAAATCCTACAAAGTTTACATCAAAATTAAAATTACAATCTTCATTGTTTACCAGAAAAAGAAAAAGTTGTCCTTAAAAGAGCTAACCTGAGTGTTTATGGGTGATTATTCATAATAAGCCCCAGTTAGAAACAAACAGTATCCACACACAGACTGCGGTGTGTCTATACTTGGTATGCGCAATGAATAGGACAACCATTTTGCTGAGTTGAAAAAGGTGAATGCCCATTTTATATACAATATTATTCCTTATGTGAATGTTTTGAATGGGCAGAACTCATCTATACTGAGAGAGTTGACTGGGCAATGTCTGGGGAGGTAAGATGATAATTTTAAAAAGAAGATGATAGGGCTGGAGAGATTGCTTAGTGGTTAAGGTGCTTGCCTGAAAAGCCAAACAACTTCAGTTCAATTCCCCAGGACCTATGTAAGCCAGATGCACAAGGTGGCACATGCATCTGGAGTTAGTTTGCAGTGGATGGGGGCCCTGGTGCACCCGTTCTCTCTCTCCCTCTGCCTCGTTCTCTCTCTCAAATAAATAAATAAAAATGAAAACATTTTTTTTTAAATAAAGATGATAGAGTTCTCTGGGATGACAGAAATCTTTGTAACTGGATTATGATGGCAATCATGCAAATAAACATATCTGCCAAAAATATGCATGAATAGGTATATTTAATTGTATATATATTTCATTAAAATCTTAAAAAGAAGGGAAAACAAGATAACAAAAAAGTCAAGGTTCCTTTTTAAAGTATCTTTGTGTGTTTGAAGTTAACGTGTGTCTTTGTTACAAAAGAGAATGCATCCTCCTTGGCGCTGGACAGACGAGTGGGACTACGATACAAAGAGCAGGGCAGCACTCCTGAAGTACACCGAGATCAGCCCAAGGAAGCACGGGCTGAAGGACCATGGCGATCACATAGCAATGCAGATAGGGCCTCTGCTGTGTATGTTCTTTCTTCCATTCTTTCATAAAAGCTGTTGTGTGTTAAAAGTTTGAGTCCTTCTGAAATAGTACTTCACCCACGTTCATCATATGAGCTATGCACTCTACAACTTCAGGGACAACATTTGGGGGCACAGTGCAATTTTCACACAATTTTCACTGGCACAGAAGGTCATTTTCAAGTGTCTTTAAGTTAAAGATTGCCACTGACACATTCTGGGTAAAGGGCACCTTAAAGTCAAATACTTTAGAAGGCTTTCTTGAAGTATGGCTCTGGTGTCCCTGTGAGACAGGTGCCTGCTTACAACTGGTCTGAGGAACACTTTCCACCTGTGATTCCAAGTCCCTGCTTTACTCATTCATCGTTACTGGACTGGAAAGAGGAGAGGTCTGACAAATGGGGTGGTGGAGTTGATTTATTTCATGCCTCCATTGCAACAATTACAACGGGATGCTGACATGATTCTTAAATGCATGTGATGAGTTTGCTTTGTAGTCCTTCACTCTTTAGTGATCAGTAACTTCATTCTACCAATGATGCTTCCATGCAGTGAATTCTCTGTGACAAGAAAGGGTATGTTCTTTTCCCATAGGCATACTAATTCAATACTATTTTTATACAAAGGGTTAGAAGTCAATTTCTGCATGTATATACGAAAGTAGTACACATTTTCCCCCATTTTAAGATTTCCTAGTATGGTAATGTTCCCTTGGTACTGCCTTAAAAAGCAATGGGAAATGTTAAGTATTTTGTGACTTTCTTTAATGAATGGGCTATGTGAAACTTCTTTTTAAAGAACTACAGAGGAAGTATTTTAAACTTTTTTTGGCCACTTGGTCTGTATTGCAGCTTCTTAACTCTCCTATCATAGTAAAACAGCAACTGTAAATGCTGTGCCCATGAGGATCTGGCTGCAGGAGTCGCTGGTTACAAAAACAAGTGGTTGGCTCACAGGTTGTAGCTTGTTCACTATTGAATTAAATAATATTCTAATTTCTCTAATAGTTTAATTTTGGAGACTATACTATAACAAAGCAACTTATTCTTGAAAAGTACCTACTATGTGGTTTGAATAACAAATGAAAGTTTCAAGGCAGAAATCCAAAAACACAGTGGTGATAGCCTGCTTTTACATGACAGACCATTTACCACTGTAGATATTTTAGAAGCAAAACTAAGTAAATAAATAGAAGTACTTTTAATCTTTCTTTTTCTGTGTACTTTCAGGTAATATATTTCACGTATTTCTGTGATTGGAATTGAGTATAGGCATACTCAGATTAAATGAATCTGAATTGCAAGGCACAATTAAAAAAAAAAAACTTTGATCAGAAGCCATATTATACCATGAGGGGAAGATGCTATCATGAGTAATTTATGGAACAAAAATTTAATCCTCAAATGTGTCAAATTTAGGAATGAGCTCACTTGACATTGTCATACACATAAGTGACCTTTCTAGGGTGGTATTTTCTTGATACAGTATTATTAGGCAAATTCATTTCAAAGCACATTAAACTTGAATAAATAAATTCTTAATGCAACAGAGTGTTGTTTTTGAAATTCGCTCTGTCCGGTGACAGACTCTAACTGGCTTCATTTCTCTGTGCTCATCTCTTTTTCATAAGGTCTGGGACTACCATTCTGTGATTATATTGTAGACAGCTTCTTGTATCCCTTACATACTTGGAAGAAGAAATTAATGAGCAACCGGGCTGCTACGTTACTTGTCCAACTTCTGCTGTGGAGACAAGTCATCAGTGATCACTCACAAACAGCTGTGTCTGCAGGTCATAAATTATAGACATGAGTGGTGATGAAGGTGTGACTCCCAGGGAGTGTTCAAATGGATTACTCGTCATTTGTGGCATTTTCAAGGTGTGAGAAGGTACTTTAAAGGGCTCTCTCATCATTAAGTTCCCATTTCAGAAATGACAAATGGACAGAAAATAATTTGCCGTTTCAAATTATAGGAAGACAGGTAGAAACTTAGGGATCCACAGTCTCCACAAACAAGGTTCATCTGCCACTTTAAAAAAATATCCCCTTTCCTTCTTTCTAAAAGTTTAAAACAACTTTCTACAAGGCTCTGACAGTCTCAGTAACGAACAGCAGAGAAGCTTCTTAGTTCTTAGCTCTCTACCCCAATCATCATTAATCTTTGATTGAATTTAAGTAGGCCCATTCTGCTTGGAACCCAACCTCAGGAAACTTGGGGGCAGAGCTGTGGACGACAGTCGTGGGTGGCAAGTTCCTGCTTGTAAACCTCCACGAGCAGGAAGCTGTCATATTTGAAATGTTTGCTACTTCCTGGTTCTGCTCAGGGTGAGGCACATCTACAACATGAGTGCTTTTCCAAATTGTGTTTGGAACATGCTTTGCCAAGTCCAGCTGGGCTCAGAAAATGTACCTGATGGACATTATGTGTGTGTGTGTGTGTATATATATATATACATATAGATACATACATATATATGTATACACACATGTATACATATGTATGTATATGTATATATATAGATATATAAATGAATATATACATATATATTTATCTATCTCAACCAATATTTCCCTTTTTCTTTATTTTCATTCTTTTTAATGTTTCTCCATGAACACTACTAATACTGTCAGAGAATCATGAAGGATTTTTCTTGGTACACATGAAACTTTTGAATTACATCTTCCATTCCTTTGAGAGAACCCAGAGCCAAGATGGGGTACTGGTGGTAGGCTGGGGGACAGAAGATAGGTCAATTATGGAACCTAAATGGAGAGACTGAGCTGGGAGACTGATGCCTGCTGCTAGTTGCTGACAGGAAGTCGTCCCACCTTGATTTCATCCTTACTATGTCTGCACAGTACAGAGGGGGAGGCCAGATGGGACCATAAGCTGCGCCTGTATATTTCTTATGTCACCTATATTTCCTTCTATAAAATCCATGCATGCTACTTTTTCTTGACATCTGCCCCACAGCAACTGTAGGAATGTATCCTTACCAGTGGTTACCCATAAAGGCAGGGTGTTAGACATGCAAATAAAAAAATATTTTACTTATTTGTGAACAGAGAAAGACAAAGATAGAGAGGGAGACAGAGAGTATGGGGGTTCTAGGACCTTTTGCCACTGCAAACAAACTCCAGTTGCATGCATGACTTTGTACATCTGGCCTCATGTGGGTAATGCGCCTGAACGCTGTTCGAGTAACCACCTGTGACTGCCGAGCCATCTCCCCAGCCCAACAGTCAAAATGCTGGCAAATAGAATCAGAGTTTCCTATAAAAGCAAGCCTATACTTATGGTATGACCCAGTAATTCTCCTCTTAAATATTTGCCCAGGACATATAAAAGCATTTCTTAAAAAAATTAAGATGTTTATCGCAGCTTTCATCATAATAGTCCCAAATTGCAAACAACCTACATGCCCACTAACTGGAGATACAAAAGTAACTCCACTAAAGCTGCGAAATGGAAAACGTCCCACAAAGTGAAGTGAAGGCATGGACAACTGGTACCCATCACAACATGGGAAAGTCTCAAATGGTAAGACTAAGTAAATGAGTTTGAAAAGGTTTCCAGATTATTTTATTCCATTTATGTGACAATCTAGAAAAGTCACATAATGGTGGCAGAGGGCAGATCAGAGGGGAGAGATGAAGATTAGCAGTGAGGACAAGGGCCTTGGGGAGAAATGGCATATGCCCTGGATCCTGACTGTGTGGACTCTATCTCGATGCTTGCAGAGATCATCAGACTACACTCTGTAAGGGGAAAATGTTGGAAATACGCAAACCACATCTCAATAAACAAGACTTTAAATGGATTAGGATCAGTTCCATTGTGGTGGTAAAAAAGATAATTTTTGTCTTTTCTGTCTCTCTGGCTATCTTTACTAAAACAACCAAACCAAACAAGCCAAACCCCAACCCCCCCCCTCACTCAGTTCAATACCATAGCCCGACACTCCCACCTATTAGGAGAAATGAAGTGGGGCAGTGATTGTTCTTAACCAGTGGTTGATTCACTATTCTGGCACGTTTTTAGGCTACTTATCTTTAACTGCCCTGTTATCTTTCTCCAGAAACCTGATGTTCTCTGAAATCCCCTAATCTCAGATAATCAGCAGTGTGGCTTTTCTTCTTTCATTTAAACTCTACAGAAAAGGTGGATGGGACCACAGCTCCCCTCTCATTTTATTTTATTTTTATTATTTTTTGTCTTTGCAGTGTCTGTGAGATGCAGAGATGGCCATTTTAATTACTTGATAAATATTGGTTCCTGGGGGTGGTGGTCTTACACTGGACTAAGCATCAGTGGTAGTGCCCTGTGTCTAGATTTAGTCGCTAGTTGGGTGTTACTTCTGGCCCAGTATTTAACCATGGGAGAAAGAATCACGACACAGACCAAGGAGCAGAGGGGGCAGGACATGTGAATGGTTAGGGCAGCTTATAGCATAAAATGGTACTGAGCAGTGCCCGTGCCCTACAGAATGTGAAGGATGCCAATACTTCAGCATTTCGGCAGTTTATGTTAGGAATGCTTGGCCTCTGATGACACTTGGAATGTTAGATAAGGGCTAGGGCCAGTAGGGGTGGTCTCGGCGGAGGCTGAGTTTGTGCTTAATTATAATGCTGAGGTGATGGTAGGAGGGAGTCTGAGCAGAGAGGGAGTTTCAGATGCAAGCAATGTTAACTAGTCACGACTTACAGTGAGTAACACTGGGATGGAAAGTAATGGTGAATATTATGTGAGAAGTCAACACATATAAAACACTACAAACAGAAGATAGGAATAAACTAGATTGCACTTAGTGCTGACAGTTATATTTTACTTTTACTTGCATTCAGATATTACATATAATGCAACGTGGATATTTTTAATGGGCACTTCCTGTTGTTAATACATTGATTTATTGGGAAACGACACATAGTAAGGAAATAATAAGAATATAAGACAAGGCAATGTTTTTCATGACCTAAGGTATATGGTGCTAAATAAGAACACAGGAAGGAAAACATGAAGGAGGGTGGAGGATCTGGAACTCGCAATTATCCGACAGGTGAGGAACGTGAGCCTTTCCCGCCACTTGGTTCGGTTTGAAGCAAACAAAAGACGCAAGCGAGAGACCTTTCCAAGAGAAAGCACGGGAACATTATGTTAAACTACTAAGATAACATGCTGTGTGCTTCAAAGTGTGTTTGTCCCCAGCAGCATGCTCTGCTCCCGCTGGAGTCCACCCGCTGCCTCGTACCATCACTTCAGCTCCACCAGGGCAGGACCATTGTCTTCCCGTGAGGCGTGCACCTTCTCACCGCGGCACAAAACCTAGGGTCCCCTCATGAAATTAGCAAGAGCGACACCTGGAGCAATAAGAGGGGCAGAAACACCTTTGCTGTCACGTCTGTATTACGTTTTTTGTTTGAGGCAAGTCCAACAGATTGGCCCCTTTTCAAATATGTGTGTGTGTGTGTGTGTATGTGTGTGTGTGTGGTGTGTGTGTGAGAGAGAGAGAGAGAGAGACAGAGAGAGACACACAGAGAGAAAGAATTGGTATGCCAGTGCCTTCAGCCTAATTGCATCCCAGGCGTGTGCGTCACCTTGTACGTATGTGCAATCTTGTACATGTATGTATGGCATCTGCTTAGGTGAGATCTGAAGAGTCATACAGAGATCCTTAGGCTTTGCAGAGAAGTGACTTAACTACAGAGCCATCTCTCCAGCCCATTTCTGTGTTTTTAGTACTGCCTGTCTTAGACATGACCTCCTGTGAGAGTACACTTGAGTGGCATTTTGTCTAGCTTCATTATGTATTTTTCTCATTCTGTGAAACTGGACTGGAAGCTCTGTGCTTTGAACTGTTGAATTCATTCATTGATTCCGAAGCCCTGGCATCATAGTTTTTGAGGTAGGATTCAAAGGAGGCAGTTAGTTTCTGGGGAGAAAGCCCTTGTGAATGGGATTTGAGCCCTCAGGGAAGAGGGCGTTCCTGCCATATGGTCGCACCTGTGGAGAGCCGGCCTTTCCCAGACATGGTGTTTCCATGTTGATGCTCGTCTTGGCTTTCCTGGCCTCCAGAAGGGTATAGAATACACTTCTGCTCTCTGTGCATTGACTAGTCTGTGTTATTCATTACAGGAGCAAGAACAGATGAAGACAGCAGAGAAATTTGCTTAGCTTCGAGGATGGTTGTAGCTATGCCTGGTCCTTAGTGATAAGGCTCTTTAGAATATCTGCTATCCTATGGTGTGTGTGTGGGTTTTAGAGTATTGTGCAGTTGTATATGTGTGTAGAGTGTTGTACTGTTGTATGTTTATGTATGTGTGTTGTAAAGTATTGCATTGTGTGTTTGTGGAGTATTGTACTGCTGTCTATGTGCATGTGTATGTGTGTTTAAAGAGTATTGTGCTATTGTGTGTGTGTAGAGAACTGTGCTGTTGGGTGAGTAATGTATGTGTGGATGTAGGGTATTGTGCTGGTGCATGTGTGTGTGTGTCTGTCTAGTATTTTGCTGTTGTGCATGTGTATATGTGTGTGTAAAGTGCTGTGTGTGTGTGTTTGTGGAATATTGTACTGTTGTGCATGTGCACATGCGTGCGTTAGTAGAGAATTGTGCCACTGTGTGTGTGTGCTTGTGGAGTATTGTGCTATGGTGTGTGTGATTCTGGAGTATTATGCTGTTGCGTGTGTTATTGTGGAGTACTGTGAGGTTGTGTGTGTGATTGTGGAGTACTGTGCGGTTGCGTGTGTGATTGTGGAGTATTGTGCAGTTGCGTTTGTGATTGTGGAGCACTGTGTGGTTGCGTGTGTGATTGTGGAGTACTGTGCGGTTGCGTGTGTGATTGTGGAGTATTGTGCGGTTGTGTGTGTGATTGTGCAGTACTGTGTGGTGGTTGCGTGTGTGATTGTGGAGTACTGTGCGGTTGTGTGTGTTATTGTAGAGTATTGTGCGGTTGCATGTGTGAATGTGGAGTACTGTGCGGTTGCGTGTGTGATTGTGGAGTACTGTGAGGTTGTGTGTGTGATTGTGGAGTACTGTGCGGTTGCGTGTGTGATTGTGGGGTATTGTGCAGTTGCGTTTGTGATTGTGGAGTACTGTGCGGTTGAATTTGTGATTGTGGAGTATTGTGTGGTTGCGTGTGTGATTGTGGAGTATTGTGCGGTTGTGTGTGTTATTGTGGAGTACTGTGAGGTTGTGTGTGTGATTGTGGAGTACTGTGCGGTTGCGTGTGTGATTGTGGAGTATTATGCAGTTGCGTTTGTGATTGTGGAGTACTGTGCGGTTGAATTTGTGATTGTGGAGTATTGTGCAGTTGCGTGTGTGATTGTGGAGTATTGTGCAGTTGTGTGTGTGATTGTGGAGTATTGTGCGGTTGCGTGTGTGATTGTGGAGTACTGTGCGGTTGCGTGTGTGATTGTGGAGTATTGTGCAGTTGCGTTTGTGATTGTGTAGTATTGTGCAGTTGCATTTGTGATTGTGGAGTATTGTGCAGTTGCATGTGTGTTTGTGGAGTATTGTGCAGTTGTGTGTGTGATTGTGGAGTACTGTGTGGTGGCATTTGTGATTGTGGAGTACTGTGCAGTTGCGTGTGTGATTGTGGAGTACTGTGCGGTTGCGTGTGTGATTGTGGAGTACTGTGCGGTTGCGTGTGTGATTGTGGAGTACTGTGCGGTTGCGTGTGTGATTGTGGAGTACTGTGCGGTTGCGTGTGTGATTGTGGAGTACTGTGCGGTTGTGTGTGTGATTGTGGAGTACTGTGCGGTTGCGTGTGTGATTGTGGAGTACTGTGCGGTTGCGTGTGTGATTGTGGAGTACTGTGCGGTTGCGTGTGTGATTGTGGAGTACTGTGCGGTTGCGTGTGTGATTGTGGAGTACTGTGCGGTTGCGTGTGTGATTGTGGAGTATTGTGCGGTTGCGTGTGTGAATGTGGAGTACCGTGCGGTTGCGTGTGTGATGCAGATGTCAGAGGACTGTGTCAGGTGTTCTCTTCTGTAGCTTCTTCTGCATGTTCTCTTGCTCTGGAATCGCTCATGGTGGTGTGCTGCCATGTTTTCTGGCAGACTGGCTGATAAGTCAGCAAGCTCTACAATCCTCTGGTCTCTGCTCCCCACGGGACTGGAGTTACAGCAGTTCGTGGGCATGCCCAGCCATTGACATGAGTGCTAGGGAGCTAAGCTCCGCTGATTCCACGTGTCTCTGACCTTCATGCTTGCACAGCAAGAGTTCTTATCAGCCGAGTGGTCTCTCTAGTCCCGAAATCTACTCTTCAAGCCGGAAAAATACAGGAAAGGAGAAAGTACACAGCTTAGTCAGAAATCATTTCAGAAGTTGACACACAACTTCCAAATACCAGCAATGTAGAAAAGAAAAACAATCCTAACCAAACAAACAGAAAAGCCATCACAGCTTCCAAATGGAAAGCTCTTCAGTTGAGTTAATTCCAAGTTCCTCAAAGACATCAGGGAGACACAGTGCAACGAAAAAACAGAGAGAAGGTGCTTTTTGACCTAAAAACCTTTGGAATACCTGTGGAAAGTCATGGGATTTCAGAACTGACTGAAATATTGGCTCTCCCAGGGGATGTTAGGATCATGAGTCGTGAGGAGAAATAAAAGGGAAAAAATACGGTGGTTTTCTTAGGATGAGAAAAAATTTTAAGTGCATTATCTCCTTGATATTAACCTAGTTTTTCCTGTATTTAATGTTTTGGTTTCTGTGCTTTCTGCCTTTTTGGTGGTGCGGGGGGGGGGGGGGCGGGCGCAGGACAGAGGTTGGTTTCCCTTATTCTGGCTTGTAACTGATACAACGACTGGGTTATACTGCTGATGTAACCTTGTTCTCAAACTACGATTAAAATGCTTCAGCACATAGGGCTTCACCAAGGGGAGGGCCAGTACAATACTGTAATTCTCTAATTTTTCTACACCATTCCATCTGCCCATGTGAGTTTTCTTTCAGCTTATTCTTGAAAAGTATTAAGCCCTATACTGAAGCAGGAATTTTGCACGTGGCTTATAAAGAAAACATTCCTATAAAATCTGGACACCATTTAGTCATTTCTTGCACAAAATCATTTCTTTCCCTGAAGGGATTCTCCCCCTGTAGCCCAGGACGTCCCTGTCCTAGATGAGAGGCGCGTCTCAGGACAGGCAGGACGCTCCCGGCTTCACAGGCACGGAAAGGAAGAGGAAGAGGAAGTGCGCACAACGGGAATTGTCCTGCCTTTTGGACACCTTAACAGACTCAATGAAAATAACGTCAATAGAATGCCAGTGCTTGCTCAGGAACAACTTCCGCCAAGCAAAATCCTGCTTCCCCAACAAATTCGAGGTTTTTAAAGCACCAGCCTTCCTTAGAACAGCTTCGAGACACCTCAGAGATAACCTGGGTTCATCACTGTGTCCTTTCAATATGCTCACAGATGCAAATGTAAAACACAAGTGGTCAACATATTTGATAATTGACATCCCTTAGACTTAAATAATGCTGATAAAACTCCCTTGCAGTATGTTAACATCGCTCAAGTAAGGTGCTGTTTATGAGAAAGAGCAACAGAAAAGCAGTGGGAGAGAATGGAAGTTTATGCACACTTGAGTGAGTGTGAGCATCAAGCCAAGCCAGGAGGCTGTTTGTGAGGCAGATGCAGGATGTCAGCACCCTCTTGCCAGTGAGTGTGCACACCTCCCTTCAGTAGTGATACTCCTGTGAGTGTGCACACCTGACTTGAGTAGTGATACTCCTGTGAGTGTGCACAACTGCCTTTAGTAGTGACCTTCCTGTGAGTGTGCACACCTGCCTTTAGTAGTGACCTTCCTGTGAGTGTGCACACCTGCCTTCAGTAGTGACCTTCCTGTCAGTGTGCACACCTGATTCAGTAGTGATACTCCTGTGAGTGCACACACCTCCCTTCAGTAGTGAAATTCCTGTGAGTTTGCACACCTGCCTTCAGTAGTGATGGTCCTGTGAGTGTGCACACCTCCCTTCAGTAGTGATACTCCTGTGAGTGTGCACACCTGACTTCAGTAGTGATACTCCTGTGAGTGCACACACCTCCCTTCAGTAGTGACATTCCTGTGAGTGTGCACACCTGCCTTAGGTAGTGGTGGTCCTGTGAGTGTGCACACCTGCCTTCAGTAGTGACATTCCTGTGAGTGTGCACACCGGCCTTCAGTAGTGACATTCCTGTGAGTGTGCACACCTGCCTTCAGTAGTGACATTCCTGTGAGTGTGCACACCTGCCTTCAGTAGTGACATTCCTGTGAGTGTGCACACCTGCCTTCAGTAGTGACATTCCTGTGAGTGTGCACACCTGCCTTCAGTAGTGACATTCCTGTGAGTGTGCACACCTGCCTTCAGTAGTGGTGGTCCTGTGAGTGCACACACCTGCCTTCAGGAGTGACATTCCTGTGAGTGTGCACACCTGCCTTCAGTAGTGACATTCCTGTGAGTGCGCACAACTGCCTTCAGTAGTGACATTCCTGTGAGTGTGCACACCTGCCTTCAGTAGTGACATTCCTGTGAGTGCGCACACCTGCCTTCAGTAGTGATACTCCTGTGAGTGTGCACACCTGCCTTCAATAGTGACATTCCTGTGAGTGCGCACACCTGCCTTCAGTAGTGACATTCCTGTGAGTGCGCACACCTGCCTTCAGTAGTGACATTCCTGTGAGTGCGCACACCTGCCTTCAGTAGTGACGGTCCTGTGAGTGCACACCTGCCTTCAGTAGTGACGGTCCTGTGAGTGTGCACACCTTCCTTCAGTAGTGACGGTCCTGTGAGCGTGCACACCTGCCTTCAGTAGTGACATTCCTGTGAGTGTGCACACCTGCCTTCAGTAGTGACGGTCCTGTGAGTGTGCACACCTGCCTTCAGTAGTGATGGTCCTGTGAGTGTGCACACCTGACTTCAGTAGTGACATTCCTGTGAGTGTGCACACCTGCCTTCAGTAGTGACATTCCTGTGAGTGTGCACACCTGCCTTCAGTAGTGACATTCCTGTGAGTGTGCACACCAGCCTTCAGTAGTGGTGATCCTGTGAGTGCACACACCTGCCTTCAGTAGTGACATTCCTGTGAGTGCGCACACCTGCCTTCAGTAGTGACATTCCTGTGAGTGTGCACACCTGCCTTCAGTAGTGGTGGTCCTGTGAGTGTACACACCTGCCTTCAGGAGTGACATTCCTGTGAGTGCGCACACCAGCCTTCAGTAGTGACGGTCCTGTGAGTGTGCACACCTGCCTTCAGTAGTGACATTCCTGTGAGTGCGCACACCTGCCTTCAGTAGTGACATTCCTGTGAGTGTGCACACTTGCCTTCAGTAGTGATACTCCAGTGAGTGTGCACACCTGCCTTCAGTAGTGACATTCCTGTGAGTGCGCACACCTGCCTTCAGTAGTGATACTCCTGTGAGTGTGCACACCTGCCTTCAGTAGTGACATTCCTGTGAGTGTGCACACCTGCCTTCAGTAGTGACATTCCTGTGAGTGCGCACACCTGCCTTCAGTAGTGGTGGTCCTGTGAGTGCGCACACCTGCCTTCAGTAGTGATACTCCTGTGAGTGTGCACACCTGCCTTCAGTAGTGACATTCCTGTGAGTGCGCACACCTGCCTTCAGTAGTGATACTCCTGTGAGTGCGCACACCTGCCTTCAGTAGTGATATTCCTGTGAGTGTGCACACCTGCCTTCAGTAGTGACATTCCTGTGAGTGCGCACACCTGCCTTCAGTAGTGACATTCCTGTGAGTGCGCACACCTGCCTTCAGTAGTGACATTCCTGTGAGTGCGCACACCTGCCTTCAGTAGTGATACTCCTGTGAGTGTGCACACCTGCCTTCAGTAGTGACATTCCTGTGAGTGTGCACACCTGCCTTCAGTAGTGACATTCCTGTGAGTGCGCACACCTGCCTTCAGTAGTGGTGGTCCTGTGAGTGCGCACACCTGCCTTCAGTAGTGATACTCCTGTGAGTGCACACACCTCCCTTCAGTAGTGAAATTCCTGTGAGTTTGCACACCTGTCTTCAGTAGTGATGGTCCTGTGAGTGTGCACACCTCCCTTCAGTAGTGATACTCCTGTGAGTGTGCACACCTGACTTCAGTAGTGATACTCCTGTGAGTGCACACACCTCCCTTCAGTAGTGACATTCCTGTGAGTGTGCACACCTGCCTTAGGTAGTGGTGGTCCTGTGAGTGTGCACACCTGCCTTCAGTAGTGACATTCCTGTGAGTGTGCACACTGGCCTTCAGTAGTGACATTCCTGTGAGTGTGCACACCTGCCTTCAGTAGTGACATTCCTGTGAGTGTGCACACCTGCCTTCAGTAGTGACATTCCTGTGAGTGTGCACACCTGCCTTCAGTAGTGACGGTCCTGTGAGTGTGCACACCTGCCTTCAGTAGTGACATTCCTGTGAGTGTGCACACCTGCCTCCAGTAGTGACATTCCTGTGAGTGTGCACACCTGCCTTCAGTAGTGACATTCCTGTGAGTGTGCACACCTGACTTCAGTAGTGGTGGTCCTGTGAGTGCACACACCTGCCTTCAGGAGTGACATTCCTGTGAGTGTGCACACCTGCCTTCAGTAGTGACATTCCTGTGAGTGCGCACAACTGCCTTCAGTAGTGACATTCCTGTGAGTGTGCACACCTGCCTTCAGTAGTGACATTCCTGTGAGTGTGCACACCTGCCTTCAGTAGTGACATTCCTGTGAGTGGGCACACCTGCCTTCAGTAGTGGTGGTCCTGTGAGTGTGCACACCTGCCTTCAGGAGTGACATTCCTGTGAGTGCGCACACCTGCCTTCAGTAGTGATACTCCTGTGAGTGTGCACACCTGCCTTCAATAGTGACATTCCTGTGAGTGCGCACACCTGCCTTCAGTAGTGACATTCCTGTGAGTGCGCACACCTGCCTTCAGTAGTGACATTCCTGTGAGTGCGCACACCTGCCTTCAGTAGTTATGGTCCTGTGAGTGCACACCTGCCTTCAGTAGTGACGGTCCTGTGAGTGTGCACACCTTCCTTCAGTAGTGATACTCCTGTGAGTGTGCACACCTGCCTTCAGTAGTGACATTCCTGTGAGTGCGCACACCTGCCTTCAGTAGTGACATTCCTGTGAGTGCGCACACCTGCCTGCAGTAGTGACATTCCTGTGAGTGCGCACACCTGCCTTCAGTAGTGACATTCCTGTGAGTGTGCACACCTGCCTTCAGTAGTGACATTCCTGTGAGTGCGCACACCTGCCTTCAGTAGTGACATTCCTGTGAGTGTGCACACCTGCCTTCAGTAGTGGTGGTCCTGTGAGTGCACACCTGCCTTCAGTAGTGATACTCCTGTGAGTGCGCACACCTGCCTTCAGTAGTGGTGGTCCTGTGAGTGTGCACACCTGCCTTCAGTAGTGGTGGTCCTGTGAGTGTGCACACCTGCCTTCAGTAGTGACGGTCCTGTGAGTGTGCACACCTGCCTTCAGTAGTGATGGTCCTGTGAGTGTGCACACCTGCCTTCAGTAGTGATGGTCCTGTGAGTGTGCACACCTGCCTTCAGTAGTGATAGTCCTGTGAGTGTGCACACCTGCCTTCAGTAGTGGTGGTCCTGTGCGTGTGCACACCTGCCTTTAGTAGTGATACTCCTGTGAGTGTGCACACCTGCCTTTAGTAGTGACCGTCCTGTGAGTGTGCACATCTGCCAACACGTGGGAGGGGAACATGTTGTGGGAAAAATGCAAATTTGTTATGTTTTATCCTCATTTGATTTGCTTGCTGGCTTCTTGAATGCTGAAGATGTGTATCTTCAGACACTCCAACATCAAAATAAGTCAGAGACATCGGTGAAATCAACTCTTAAGAAGCAATCTGTTTTTCTCCAAAGTCCCAAGCATAGCATCAGGGCCCAGTTAACTATCACCGGTGACATGCACAGTGCAAAGGGCGCAGAGATCGCTCAGGATGCCTAATGTATTTTAATTTTCTTAAAACTCAAGATAAAAACTGAGCTTTGAGATATAAAAATTTAATAGACCACCATCATATTAATTGTTATGCTAATACAGTACTAGAAGTGTCATTTCAATTATTTTTCAAGAAAGTAGTTCAAGAAGGCTATGTACCAAAGGCCTGTGAAGGTCATAGGTCAGTTCAATTAAATTATAATGCTATGCCTCAAACAATGCCATTTTCATTATAGAATTTTTTTCCTGAACTTTAGTCAAAAAATCAGCAATAGGGCTGGAGAGATGGCTTAGCGGTTTAGCACTTGCCTGTGAAACCTAAGGACCCTGGTTCAAGGCTAGATTCCCCAAGACCCATATAAGCCAGATGCACAAGGTGGCACATGTGTCTGGAGTTCATTTGCATTGGCTGGAGGCCCTGGTGCACCCATTCTCTTCTCTCTCTCTCTCTCTGTCTGTCACTCTCAAATAAATAAATAAACATAAAAAATCAACAATAATATAGGTAGTGAAATGCTGATATTAGGAAGCCAGTGCAAACCAGGCACTGTAAGGTTTTGCTGTTTTTATTTGTTGGTGGATAGGGTGGTGGCTAGTTGGCCTAGAGACACTTGACTTGCTCAGTTATACCAAGAATGTTTTCCTCAGAGTGATAGAGTGATATGGACATATATTGTCACAACTGAATCAACACCAAACAAGGAAGGAGCCAATGGAAGAAAACACAAGAGAAAGATCAGAATAAGTGATTTTGAATATAGGAAGTCTACAATGAACAAAGAAATGAACTTTCCTCTTCTTCATTTTAAGTTATAAAATTCTTTTTTTATGAGCTGGAGAGATGACTTAGTGGTTAAGGTGCATGCCTGCAAAGCCAAAAACCCAGGTTCAATTCCCCAGGACCCACGTAAGCCAGATGCACAAGGTGGTGCATGCATCTGGAGTTCACTTGCAGTGGTTGGAGGCCCTGGCACACTCATTCTCTCTCTCTCTCTCTGCCTCTTTCTCTCAAATAAATAAATAAAAAATAAATAAAAAATGTTTTTAACCCAGGAAAGAGCTGATAAACTCATGGGAGTATAAAGACCACAGAAGTGTCTTTGCTAACAAAGCACTAGGTTATATTTAAAGCACGTCTACATGCAGTGCAGTGTCTTAGAAAAATAAATGCGGACTTGTTTTTAAGACAAGCCCTGAGAGTAGGTCCTTGGTATAGTAGTGATTTGAGCTCAGCATTCAATGTCTAATAAGATAATCTTAGATATATCAGTAACGCTCTACTTTGTCAAGAATAAAGGAGCTACTTTCTCCATGTTGCTTAGTTTTCTGGTATTGTACAAAATTATAAATTGCTTTCGATATAAATTTGAAATTTCTCACATAAGTTGTGAAGTGCTGGACATCTCTGAAATTAAACAAGTAAAAGATAATTTTTAGGTGCTGAGGAGATAGCTCAGCAGCTAAGGGGGCTTGTTTGCAAAGCCTGCTAGTGTGTAAATCAGCAATACGACTCCTTGGCACTCCCCCTCCCCCATTCACACCCTTCACATGCACCTACACCCTCCTGACACACACACAAACTCTCCATACACACACACCTTCAGCATACATGGAAACACAAACACGCACACACCCCCTCCATACACCACCTCACACACACAGACACATCTCCACATGCCCACACCCTCTGGACACAAACACACAACCTCTCTTCCAGTCAGGTTTGCAATGATGGCAGAAATTATCTGATCAAGAGTAGCTTTTGGAAAATAAAAATGGTTTATTCTTTTAGGGGATGCTCCACGATGGCAGGGAAAACAATGGCATGAGCAAAGGATGTACATCACCCCCGAGCCAACATCAGGTGGATAATAGCAACAGGAGAGTGTGCCAAACACTGGCAAGGAGACACTGGCTATAATACCCATAAGACTGCCCCCAACAATACACTGCCTCCAGGAGGCATTCATTCCCAAATCTCCATCAGCTGTGAACCTAGCATTCAGAACACCTGTTTATGGGGGACACCTGAATCAAACCACCACACACTCCATATACATACATACCCTACACACACACACACACCCTAGCACATACACCCCACCACACATCCACCCTCACAAACCCCTACACATACACACACACACACACATACACACACACACACACACATACACACACACACACACACCCTCTAGACCCACACCCTCCTCACCCAGACACACTCGTCCCTACACACACTCCCTCCAGACACACACACACTCTCTTTCTCTCTCTCCAAATACACACCAGCCCCAACACACATGCCCTATACACACACCCCATCCAAACACACATACACACACACACACAAAATTGAAAATGAAAAAGGAAGATGATTTCTTACACAAAAAATCCATTTGAAATGTCTGATTTCCACTGTAAGCCATAAGATGCATGTCTCTGTTTGAATACATGCACAGGTGTTCTTGTGTGTGTGTGTGAGTGTATGTGCATGTGTGGGCATGTGGAGACCTGAGAACTACATGGGGTTACCCCTCAGGCTCCAGCCACCTTTGCTGAATTGGGGTCTCACTGGCCTGGAACTCACCCTGTAGACTGGATTGGGTAGCAAGCCCCAGAGGTGCCCTGTCTCTGTCTCCCCAGCGCTGGAGTCACAGAGCTGAGCCAGACCTTCTCCTCTTCCTCTGTGTGGATTCTGGGGATGAGACTCAAGCCCTTGTGCATGCAAAGCGAGCACTTCACAGTCTGAGCCATCTCCACAGCCTAAGATGCATTTTTATTTCAGTTTATAGAATGACTCTTCTAAGCCACTGAGGAAATATAATGCTGACTTGTAGATTCACTTGGTTCAGTGACTGTAACACCCTGTAGTGAAAATGAAAGCATCAGGTGTTGATAACACTGTATGAAGTACTAGAAATCTTGGTTAGACTTGCCAACTGCAGAGTAGTTGATAGAGAACTGGATTTCTGGAAAAAAAATCATTTCATTTCTAGCTTCCTCAGTTTTCTTATCTGTGTACTGAAGGCAATATTTCATGCTCCATAGATTTATTGTGAGGCTAAATCAGAAAATGCCTATAAAAGTGCTTGGGAAGCTGCAAGAAGTGATAAAGATGTGAGATAAAGTTATTAATATCATTTGGGCTCAATTTTGATACTGCAAAAATTAATTGTGATTAATTAAGACTAGTGTGGGACTTGGGACTCATTTATAGTTTAAATACATATGTATATGCGATTTCAGATTCCACTCAATGGTGACGCCCAGAGCCATCATATTTCACTAAGGGCTAAGAAGAGTAAATAGCTTTAAGTAGTAGCAAATTCAGTTGCACTTTGTTGCATGCTTAGCCATTCTGCAAAGTGATCGTTTGCAATTTGCAAAAGTTATTAGTTCATAGAGTCTTCACCTAAAACTAATTGTCAATGAGAATAATGGATGTGCAATGACAATGAATTCATTTATAATCTTTGACTCCAATGATGAGTCAGTAGTTAATCCCAACCTATTTAATTAGAATTTTTCCTTTGAAGCCACGTTTGTAAAAATCTGTACACCTCTAATACTTTCTTAAATTAATTACTGCATGTTGGGTTGAATGCTAAATGTGACTGCAGTTATATATTCACCTTAATTTATAACTGACAAACTAAAATCAAGTAGATGAATTCAGATACCTTTATAGTGCTTAAAATTTCATTTTTAAAATATCTCACCTTCTATTTTGTGTAGCCACTACATGCCCAGAACTGTTACATAGATCATCCCATGTAATCTTCCTGAAGACTCCATATTAGAAATGAACGGGGGAAAAACCTTTGGTGAATTTATAATTCAAGGTGAACCCACTATAAATAACAACCTCTCTTACTTACTTTTTCTTTTGACCAACATTCTTTCAAAGATAATTTCTGATCCAAATTTACATGTTAGGCAAAAAGTGTCCTCAAGAGGTTGATTTTGTGTGCCAGTGCTAGATGATCAAGGTCGAGGAATTTGATCTGTAGAGGGCTGTCTTCCCCGGGAAGCCCCAAGATGGCACAGTGTATCATCCATCACGACAGAGAGAAGGCAGATGTGTGGGTCTTCTGGGTCTCTCACTCTACTTACAAAGCTGGTAGGAATTAATCTTAGCAACTCTACCCTAATAGCCTTAGCTAATCCAAAGCACTTCACAAAGACTCTGCTTCTCCACACCACAGACCAATTAAGTTTCAATTCTCTTCATTCCTCACTCTAGAGACTGAATTTCAATATGGAAGGTCTCAGTAGATACACACAAATCATCTTTAATTCACAACGTTTTACTTCTAGCTCCGTGGTTCACTTCCTCCTCACAGCGCACGTTATATTCCTCCCGCCCCTACATTCCTGGGCTTTACATGGTCCAGCATTAATTCAAATTACAAAATCCAAAAATCTCTTGTGAAACTCAAGGTGAAACTCTAGGTTATGAAACTGTAAAATCAATGTAAGCGATCTGCTCCTGGCAAGCACAGGGTACACGTTCCAATTATAAAAGTGAGAAACAGAGGAGAGAAAAATACCCCTACCCACCAAACTGCACCAAAACATACCAAGCCAAACATAATGTCTTAAAGCTCCAGGGTTGGCACCTGGGACACACTGAGGGGAAGGCTGACTTCCTCAGGAACTGGAGAGCCCTGGATCAGTGGCTTTGCTGGTCAGGGACCACAGGTACTCACTGAGGCTGAATGCTGAGGGTGGCACTGCTTCTAGGTGGCTGTGACACATATTTGGTCAGTCTAGATTTTTTGGGGGGTCTTCCTATAGCTCAATTCCCACAGTTCTACTAGCCATCATCTATCAGATGCTCTCTATCTGGGCATTGATGCTTAATTAAGGATTTGCCTGGTTACCCAGGATTGCCTTTGAAATCTGGCCAGAAGATCCCATGATGTCCACAACCGTTGCATTCTGAGAATCAGTGAGATCAGCTTCACGTGGACTCCAAGGTCTGCTGCCAGCATGAGCTAGGTGAGTGCTGGCTCGACTCACTGCCTCAGCAGCTTCTGAAGAGTTTCCCCAACAGTCAGAAGTTGGAGGAAGCCCTGCTGGTTAGAATCGATGTGGGGCAAAGCGGTGACAGCTGGAACAAGGAACCGACGGAGAGTTAGCTAAGGCCAACCTCAAGCCCATGCAACAGCCTTCTGTAAGACCGACCAATGAGTCCTCCGGGGAACTTCTTCCCAAAGCTATGGCTCTATGACCCAGGGACCTTTCACTAGATACAACTTCTCAATAAAATGTGACTGCAGACAAAGATTTCAACCACCGTGGGTCCATGGGGAATGCTGAAGCCAAACTCAAACCACAGTGCATAGCAAAAGACAGCACCGCATGGGTGCTTCTGCTACACCGGCTCTCTTCTTTCCTTGAAAAGCCACCAAGATTCAGTCACAGGAGCAAGCCTCTATCTTTATGTAAGCGTAATTATCTGGCAAATGACTGTCCAATAGATAGTACAGTCGGATTAAGTCTGTACCATTTTTCCCTCGTATTGAGGATTGAATTACAATACATGAAGACTTATCATTCAAGCCATATCTCAACTCATAAAACTGATCTACAATAAGACATTAAACCTTATGGGCTCGTAAGCCTAACATCCTATTAAACACAAGGAGAAGTGCTCTTTATCTGGAAAAAAAAAGATTATATGTATATTCCTGAAACTTCAGATATTGAAGCACAAACAAATTAACAAAACTATAGGAGATATAATTGAGAATTTGGGAGTAATTTAAAATTTAGGTTTTAAAGCATATGAATGGAAAGGACAGGTGCACATGGACTAAGTAGGCTTGAACTCCAGGTTCTGTTCCCCACCTCCCAGTGCCATGGCCTCCTCTGCCCCTGCTGCTGCTGTGGGGCTGCCTGGACCCTGCATGCTTACTGTAGGAGCAGCGTTTCTGCCTCAGATCCCTGGCTTCCCGGCTCTTGGTTCCCAATTCCCAGTTCCTCAGTGCTGCAGGGAGCACAGAGGTGGAGTGAGTAGGCCGGAGCTGCTGGTTCCACACATCCCAGCTCCCCTAGCTCCCCTGTTGCACTGGAAACCTATCCATCCTATAAACGTATAAATGTGAGGCTATACCCCCATCCCACTCTGCTCAGGTTAAGACTAAAAAAGAACACTCTCTAAAGAACCTATAAGAATAAAGAATTGCTTCCTCCTTACTAAAAAAAAAGACTTGTACACTGATATAGGTAGACCACAATACAGGAAAAAAAAAAAAAAATGAAAGTCAAAAAACTGACAGATCTCCACCAAGGATGCCTAGTCCCACAATGGAAGGCTCCAATGAAAACAGAGAGGAAACAACAGAAATTGAATTCTAAATGAAAACATAAAGGCTATGTGACCCTGACAAATGAATTGCTGAACCAGAAGCAAATCTTCAAAGCAACAACAAAATCCAACAATCACATAAATGAAATTCATATAGCCTTTAACACTAGGCTTAATTTAATTGAAGAAAACCAGAGTGACCTCAAAAGAGAAAAACAAATTGAAGGTGAGTCAACATATAGATGATTTCAATAACCAGTTGATTAAGCTTAATGAAGACATGATTAATTGTAAGAATGAATTCCAGGAATCATCAAGAAAATTAAAGCACAACTTGAAATGAGACCTCAAAAGAGAGATGGACATGTCACACAGAAAACACAACAGAAAAGAAATATAAAATAGAGGTGTTTAACACCTCTCTAGAAGACCTAGCTAACAGAGTCAATCATGTGGAGGACAGAACTGGAAGACAGGACAGAAGAAATTGATTGGAGTCCTAAAGCCTTGCTAAGTTCAAAAAATCATGCAAAAAGAATATGAGGGAACTGTGGAGATACCCTAAAACAACCAAATATCTGGATCATGGGTACACCAGAATGGGACAAGAGCTAGGATAGAGTCACAGAGAACATATTCAACAAAATTATTGAAGAAAATTTTGCAAAAACGAGGTCCATCCAGATACGAGAAGCTCACAGAACACCAAACAGAAAGGGCTAAGACAAAATTCTCCAGAGCACATCATAGTTAAAACTCAAAACCATGAAAACAGACAGAGTGCTAAAAGCAGAAAGAGAGAAACAATTCACTACATACAAAGGAAGGATCATCAGAGTGACCTCAGGTTTTCAGTGCAAACCATGAAAGGCAGAAGGGCTTGTAATGGAGCACTTCAAAGCCTCATATACTATAACTTCCAGCCCAAACTACTATACTTACTGAAAGTATCCCTCATAATAGATGGAGAAAGGAAAACTTTCCATGACCAAAGCCAGCTCTATCAATATATGAACACCAAGCCAAACCTACAGAGAATACTTCAGGAAATATTTCACACAGAATTGTCAAACAACCAACTTCAAGAACCTAAAGGAGGATAAATACAATAACCAAAACTAGAGTAGATATGAAAAGTTCAAAGCACCAAACCTACAAATGATCCAGCATGGCAGGGATTAAATCAAATCTCACCATTATAACTTTCAATGTTAATGGACTTAAATCAGAAAAAAAAATGGCCACTTCCATCAGCTACCTTTAAGAAACCTATCTCACCATTAAAGATAGACACCTCTCAGGGTGAAAAGATAGAATATGACTTTGTAAACAAATGGAAATTAAAAAAATCAAGCAGGCGTGGCTATAACAATACATGACAAAATAGACTTCAAACCAAAAGTAATAAAAAATGACAAAGAAGGCCACTTTTTACTCATCAAGGGAAAATCAAACAAGAGGACATCACAATCACAAATCTATACACCAAACACAGTTGCACCACATTTTATAAAGCAAAACCTACTTGACAACAAAGCAGAACTACATCCCAGTACCATCATAATAGGGGACCTCAATACCCCACTATCATAATTCAACAGATTATCGAAGCAGAAAATAAATCAATAAGAAAATAACACAGCTTAAGACTATCATAGATCAATTAGACCTAACAGAGATCTACAGAACATAAACCCCAATTCTACAGAATACATATTCTCAGCAGCCCTTGGAACCTTCTCCAGAATATATGACACATTAGGGTATAAAGCATGCCTCAATAAATTCAGGAAAGTAGATGTAACTTCCTGCATCATATCAGACCACAATACTTTAAAGATAGAAATTAACAACAAGAGAAACAACAGAAACGTCACCAGCTCCTGGAGACTGAACAACATGCTACTAAACAATGAAGGGGTCACAGAACAAATCAATGTGGAAATTGTAAAATTTCTTATACTGCATGATAATAAAAATCCACCATACCAAAAATTATAGGATATAATGAAAGCAGTCCTAAGGGGGAAATTCATAGTGCTAAATGCCTTATAACAGAGAAAGAGAGATCTCAAATTAATAACCTAACCATCTACTGAAAGGTTGGAAAAAAAACAATCAAACCTTAAGAGTTCCAGACAGAATGAAATAATTGAGATCAGAGCATAAATTAATGAATTGGAAACTTAGAAAATAATTAAGAAGATTGAGGAAATGAAGAGCTGGTTCTTAGAAAAAAAATAATATTGATAAATCCCTGGACAATTTGATCAAACAAAAAAAAGATATCTCAGATTAAAATGCATACAAATTAAAATGGGGAGGTTACAACAGATATCAATGAAATTGTAAGAATCATGAGTACATATTTTCAAAACCTCTGCCACATGAAATTGGAGGAAATGTACCAATTCCTAGATATATACCACCCAACAAAACTAAACCCAAAGCATAAACATCTCCTAATCATACCCATTACATCCATCAGGATTGAAAATATAATAAAAACCCTCCCCAAGGGCTGGAGAGATAGCTTAGCAGTTAAGGCATTTGCCTGCAAAACCAAAGGATCCTGGGTTGATTGTCTAGGACCCACGTAAGCCAGATGCACAAGGGGGTGCACTCATCTGGAGTTCGTTTGCAGTGGTGGAGGCCCTGGTACACCCTCTCTCTCTCTCTCTGCCCCCTCTTTCTCTCTCTTAAATAAATAAATAAACTATTTCATAAAGCCTCCTCAAAAGTAATGTCCAGGACCCAATGGACTATCAGCTGAATTCTACCAAACCTTCATCGAAGAACTGAAATATCTTTTTCTCAAGCTATTTCACATATTTGGAGAATGGGGAATTCTCTGAAAATCCTTCTATGAAGCTTGTATTACCCCAATACCAAAACCAGACAGATAAACAACAAGAAAAGAAAACTATAAATGTGATAAACTTGGATGTGAAGTCCTCAACAAAATCATCTCAAACTGAGTTCAACAATACATCAAAAGCATTATCCACCTTAGTGAAGCAGGCTTCATCCCTGGGAGGCAGGCATGGTGCAACATACTGAAATCAGTTAGCGTAATACACCACATAACTAAACTTAAGCACAAAAAACACAGGGTCATTTCAATAGATGCAGCAAAGGCCTTCCACAAAATACAACATCACGTCGTGATTAAAAACACAAACAAACTGCAGAGACTAGCATGGACGGTTTATATCTCTGCATAATAAATGCTATTTACAAAGCACCTAAAACCCAAATCATACTTAACGGGGAAAGACTCAAGGAATTCCCACTAACACTGGGAACAAGGCAGAGGTGTCCACATAGTACTGGAAATCTCAGCCTAAGCAATAAGGCAGGAGAGAGATATAAAAGAGATATAAATTGGAAAAGAATAAGTCAAGCTATTCCTATTTGCAGATGACATGATCCTATGCATAAGTGACCTGAAAGACTTTACTATAAAATTTCTAAAGAGGAAAGAGAGGCTACAAAATCAACATACAAAAATCAGTAGACTTCCTATATGCAAAATAAAAATCACAGAGAAAAAAAATCAGTGAGGTATTCCATTTTCTACAGCCACAAAAACCAATCAAACCCTGCAATAACACTAATCAAGGAGGTGAAAAACCTACATACTGAAAACAAAACAAAACAAACTAGCACTCAAGAAAGAAATTGAAGAGGACATGAGAAGATGGAAAGACCTTCCATGCTCCTGGCTAGGTAGAATTAATATTGAGAAAATGGCCAGTCTACCAAATGCAATATACAGATCTTATGCAATATCAATAAAAACCCCAGCTTCATTTTTCACAGGGATAGGAAAAATAATCTCAAATTTTACATGGATGTCAGGAAGCCTCAGATATCCAAAAGTTTTCTCAGCAAAAGAAACACCTCTGGATGTATCACCATATGCGATCTAAAGCTATGCTACAAACCATAGTAACCAAAGCAGCATGGTACTGGCATGAAAACAACACATAGACCAATGGAACAGCATAGAAGACCCAGCTCTTAATTCAAGCAACTACAGCTACAATGTTCACTGTAGAAAAGACAGCATCTTCAGCAAATGGTGCTGGTCAAATTGGATAACCACATGTGGAAAATGAAACTAGAACCACTTTTATCACCATGAAAAAAAAAATACATAACAAAAAAAATCCAACAATTCATTCAAAAAAATGGGGCAGAGAACTGAATAGGGAATTCTCCATGAATGAAATATAAATGGATAATAGTCACTTAAGAAAATGTTTCATATCCTTATCCAACAGGGAAATGCAACTCATAACAACTATGATATTCCACCTTACTCCAGCCAGGACTGCAATCATTAAAAATCAGCCGACAATAAAAGTTGGAGAGGTTGTGAAGAATCTTCTTATACTGCTGGTAGGAGTGCATGCTTATCCAGTCACCATGGAAATCAATATGAAGCCTGATGAAAAAGATAAAAACAGAGCTCCAACTGACTCAGCCATTCCTCTACTGAGTATCTACTGGAAAGGTTCAACTCTTCAATGCAGAAATCTTTGCTCAACCATGTTTATAGTTGCTCAATTCACAATAGCTAAAAACTGGAGTCAGCCAAGATGCTCATCTTTTGATGTCTAGAAAATGAAGATGTGGTAAATCTACACAATGGAATTCTACTCAGTAGTAAGGAAATGTTTTACCATGAAATTTATAGGAAAATGAATGGACTTGGAAGAGATAATACTAAGAGAATACACAGAGAAGCACAGGAAAGCAAACACCACACGTTCTGCCTTATCAGTGGTTCCTAACCTGGAACCCCCTGAGGTGTAGGCATACTTGACAGGCAACTCAAGGGTCAGATAACAGGGGTGGAACTTTTTCAGGAAAGGGAAACGGGAGGGTGGGAGAAATGCACACAAAACTAAATCCAAATGAATTTGTTCCATATAAACCTTTTCCCTGGATACCAGACAAAAGATGCAACTCTCAACTGGAGTATGCAGGGATTGTCTGGTAAGAGGGGCCCTGGTGAGGGTGGTATGAAGCCTAACCCTAAAACATTTGAGTCCTACTTATAACTCCCAGTTCCAGAAATTGATTACAATCCAAACTGAGCTGTTGATCAGAAAGACCTATAAGGTCTCTGCAATAAGACAAGCTTCTGTCAAAGCACTTGATGACATGCATGATGTAAAAGGTTAAGACCCTATTGCTGAAGACACCACATGCTACCTACACAGAACATTGAGAGATCCTCCTGGAATCTGGAAGGAAGCCAGCTCCCAGATGGTCTGCCTGTATAATGCTGGAAAACACTACAGGAGCTGCTTGGGTGTAATGGCAACAACCTTGTGTACTAACTGGAGACACTGCTATACAAAAGCATCCAGCCTGACAAGACAGGCGTGCCTGTGAAATAGTGCCACACAGCCTAGGCAGATAACCAATGGCTCTCTGAGTGGCTAAACTGCTCAGGAACCCTTAGCTGTAACTTGGAACCAATTCATAATCCTACAGAGACCAAAATCAGCAACCCCAATGGGAAGCTCCCATTATTCTTTATCCAAAAGAGAGGCTATACCCATCAAAATCTCTCTTAATTAATAATGCCTATCTTAAGGAACCAATGCTGACTTCAGTCTTCTTTGGGGAATTGGTTTTTCTTTTTCACAAGGCAGCTAGGTTCTAGCAGATGAACCACCTCTCACACATCAGCCAGGACGTAGGTGAAACCACAGAGAAATTGGTGAGATTAGCAAGAGTTCTGCTTCCACTGTGAGCCTGACAACCAGTGCCAGGGCCATAGTGACACACACTGAGGAGACTTAAATCAAAGCAGAAATCCAGAACCTACTGAGAGCACAATACTGAAGTAGACTTAAAACACACCCACCACAGCTCAAAGAATTTTGTGAGAGGGAAGAAAGATTGTAAGAACCGCAGAATGGAAGAGATGTCCAGAGGTACTGCCTGCCCCCTTACAATGACTGACTGATATTCTCATATCTTATAACTGGCAACCCTAAGGGGATACCAGCAATCCCACTGCAGAGAGTCCTCAGTGGAATGGGTGCAGGGAGTAGGGTAATTATGGTACTACTTTATTTTCAAAACAGGACAGAACAAATGACTATAGTATTAATAGAGATGGTTCTTGTTATTGGGACAAACACCCAAACAGAAGCAGCTTAGGGGAGGAAAGGGTTAATTTCAGGTTTATAGAATCAAGGAGAAAGACCACCAAAGGAGGAAGAAACTGGCTCACTTTGATAGATTTATAACAGAGAGACAACACCCAAAATAGCCAGAAAACATGAATAGCCAGAGCCCAAACTACTCTGGGCACACCTTAGAGCCACACTACACGATCTGTCCCCAGAGACACCTCCTCCACCAGGGATTTGCCTGCTGAAGTCTCAAGTTGCAAGGGCAAGAAAAAAATTCCTTAGGGGTCCCTAGGACCCCACAGTAAATTTCATAACTTCACAGAGGAGTGCCCCAGGAAAGTGGGAACAGGGGTGAGGGAATAAAACAGCATAATCTGTTAAAAAAAAATAAATGCCTCAGGAGGCTGGAGAGATATCTCAGTGGTTAAAGAGGCTTGTTTGCATAGCCTGGTTTGATTCCCCAGTGCCCATGTAAATCCAAGTGCTCATGAATCTGGAGTGTATTTGTAGTGGCCAGAGACTCTGGCATACCCATTCTCCCCCTCTCCCTCTTTCTTCTTTCTCTATGTTCTTCTCATCCTCTCTCTTTTTCTCTGTGCTTGCAAATAAATAAATAAATATTTTTTTAAAAAAACTTTTCAGACTACTGGAGACATACATTCACATTCAAACTACCACATTTTACCCTTTGACCCCCACAGTCTCATGACCATCTCACAATGCAAATTGCACTCAGGCCAACATCAAAGGTTACATAGCGCTTACTAATTTTCATATTGTTTAAAAGTCCCAAGTATCAACTGAGATTTAAGACTATTCCCTAACCGTGAGCCCGGTGTAATTTAAACACAAGTTATATGCATTCCAACACATAATGGCACAGAGTGAACATTTCCATTGTAGGAAGGCATAACAAGGAGAGACTGGACCAATGTAAATAATAGCCAGCAGGAAATTATCAAACATCTGCAGTTCAAGTTCAACATCAATAACCAGTGATAAAAGTCTCTGTATTCCAATTAAGCGCCTCCACCTGGGCTGAGCAGCCTCAGCATAATTCCACCCCAGCCAGCAGTTCACCATGGTAGCTGTTTCACAGCCTTGGCACATGCAAGATATCTGGGTCTATACTGCAAACCACGGTGCACCTTCATAGTTCCCCTACAATGGTTTCACTTGGGCTATACACAGGGATTTTAACCCTGTTTCCCATTGCCACAAGTGCAACTGGAACTTGTTCATCTTCACACGATGGCCTTACTGGGCCTCCACAAAGGGATTTCAACAATGCTGCTTCACATGCCACGTCTCAGTAGCTCTGGTTTGCCATCATGCAATGGCCTTACTGGGCCTCCACACGGGAAATTTCACCCTGCTCCTCTTTGTCCAGTTGAAAATTTCAAGTAACAAAACAAAACAAACAAACAGTGTTGTACTTTCAATGACCCTGTCTCTCCAGCCTTCGTAATACTCCATAGTGAAAGGTAGGCTACCATATTTGTTAATCCAGGAGGAAATAAATATTGACCTTGAAGAGCAGCAAACTTTTCAGAATTCTTCTTCCAAGCCAAGTTCTTCTGAAAGAATTTGTATTCCTACTAGCTTGAGGACTCAGTGGCTCACCCTCAGGGCACCATTTGCAATTTTTCAATGCAAAGTAGTTGGCCTATCCTTAATGAAGGTAATTTGTTCAACAATTGCAGTTTCAGCAACTTAAAAACTAATCTCTGTGCCAGTAACTTGAAACTTGCTTGAAATTTTCCTGTGATAAACCTTACATTTTTCATATATTTCTGTTATCTACCTTCTACCAAGTCTACCATTCCATCACCATTAAATTCAACCTTGATCACACTCTCTTGGCATGGGTCCCAAAACACAGCTAGGCTTTTTACCTGTAACCCAGTTCCAACAATGTTCTCTCTATGTTGAAATGTTCATAAGCTAAGACTGCACAGCTCACAATTCTCTTTCCATTTTGAAACTCTCACCAGAGTAGCCCATCAAGCTCTGTTTACAGCATAGTATGGTTTTTCCAATCCAAAGTAGCAAATCCTTCCACATTCCTCCCACCTACAAGTTCCAAAAGTCCAAATTCCACATAGTCAGATTGATCATAGTAAAGACCCCTTTCTCAGTACCAACTTTACTTTTCATTGCTGGGAAAAAAAAAATTTTATCAGAAGCAGCTTATGGAAGGTAAGGGTTTATTTCAGGCTTACTGAATCCAGGGGAATACCATCAATGGTAGGAGTTTCATAGATTCATAACAGATAGATACCACCAAACAGCCAACAAACATGAACAGCCAGAGCCCAAAGTGCTCTGAACAGGCTTAGGACTGGACTACGAGATCTGCACTCAGTGATACCTCCTCCAACGGGGCTTTGCCTGTTGGGGAGTCAAGTTGCAAGTGCAATATATTCACATTCAAACTAGTATAGATGGTTATGAATTAGAGCATGTGGCCAAAGACAATAGAAGAAATTGTAGAAATAAAAATCATATCTACTGGAATGAAGAAAAAAACTGGATGAGCTTCAATTTGGAATATCTGGAATAGAGAGATTAATAATTTAGGAATACTGAGCAGTTGATCTACAGCATGTGAAATACTGGTGAAGTGAAAATTTGACACCAAAAGATTAACAGACTTGGAGATTGGACTGATTTAAAATGTCCATTTTTCACAAATTGCTTAGAAACTTCTTGAATGAATCTTCAATTATAAATTGTACATTTAGGGCTAAATAATTTCAAAATATAGAATAGTTAGAAAAACTGAAAATGTAGAGTGTGTTTAAAAGAATCTTAAAACGTCTTTAAAAATAGCAACAAATTTTCTGGTAGTTGTAGCTAGAGAGTTTTCTCTTCAGAAGCAAAGGTGCACAGAAGGCAATACCAATCCCAAATGCTGCAGAGAAGTTTTCACGTCCTAATTATGTGCACATTGAGTTGGTTATATAAGAATAAGGGCAGAAAGAACATATTGTAATATGTAAATGAGTAATAGGTTATCATTCACAGAAGTTCAGAAGCATTTACTTAGCAAAAAGAAAAGTGTGTCCATGCTAGAGGTAGAGAATACAGAAAACTACTGTGGCAGGTGAAAAATATGAAATGTGTTTGAACATTTGGTTTAATTTAGTATTTTTTATTAGTTTCTTCTTTTGAAGCCAAAACTAAAATTCTAGATAGAAATATCTGTGTAAAAAGCAGAAAGAGATATTAAGTATCTTCAAATTGGTTTGAAAAATCCAAAGATTAGGGTATATACTTGACTGGTAAGTTCACTTTCTGTAAGTTGACTTAATTTGTTGCTAAGTGACACAAGCCACTTTAAGTTTTCTGATCCTTCCTTAAATCTAAGGAAACCAAATTAAGAAAAACTAAATATTGATAATAATAAAGAAAAATATAACACCAGAGATTATATGCATGGGATTATCACATCTTACCTTGAACCAAATACCTTCATGTAGCTACTTGTACAGAAGTGACAGCGATGAACCCACGCAAACATAGTAAGAATAAAAAGGCATTGTCAGTGCAGAAAAAGCATATAGAAAAATCAATGAAAAACAAGAAATAAAATATGCCAAATATATCCAAATTAGTGTTACGATTTGAGTGTGAAGTGATCCTCCAAAGGCGTGTGTGTGGCTGGCTTGCTTGAGGATGGCTTGTTTGTGGACGGCTTTGGTGGGTCCAGTCAGCGAGAGGCGACCGAACCATTAGGGGTCTGTTGTGATCAGTGCATCAGTCCACTGATGGCTTTGTCACCTGAAGACATGGTGGGAGGCAGGGGGAGAGCAATTTAGCCTGAAGAAAAACATCGCTGGAGGCCAGCGCTGGTCACACTGGACATGTCTCCCGACTCCTGGTCAGTGCCATCCCCTCTGCTCCCTCTGGCACAAGGTGAACTGCTTCGCCTGCATGTTCCCTGCCTCTGAGGTTAACTGGGGTCAAGGTGTGGGACTCTATGAAGTTTACTAAACAGAATGTAAAAAGTATAGGAAATATAAGCAAAGGAGTTTATAGTAATATTATGGGGAGTTAATTAGGATAGGAAAGTCATGAGGACGGGGCTCACATGAAGGCATTCAGTAGTTTATAAGAAAACGAAGAGAGAACTGACTGGCTCCTCATGCTATCTCACCACCTGATGTCCCCGGCCATGTTATGGCTCAGCAAGAAGTTGCTCACCAGGTGCCAACACCATGCTTTGTGACTTCTTGGACCCCATGAGAATGAGTTAAATTACATGGTCTTAATATTTTATTATGCATGTTTAGGTCCCATATAATCTTAATAGAAAAATCAGATAAACATGTTTTGAGTAAAGAAAATTACTCACTAATGTGAATGAAAAAATATTTTCAAACTGAAAAAGCAAATTATGAGCTAAGGTACTAGCAGATAAATCCCGATTCTGACATACCATTTTTAGTATGTCTTGACAGATAAATATCATCTTAGAAGTCTAGCAATATAATCTATTGTATTAAAAAACAACACTGTGATTATTTTTATACATGAAAAAAGTTGATAAACATTAATAGTGGACTAAGATTTCAAATCTTCACCAATACATATAGATTATTTAAAATAGATAATTACCAATATTGCCTTTCAAGCTTCAATGTTTTTTACCTTTTTATTGACAACCTTCACTCACATGCCCTGATCATATTCCCATCCCATCTCACTCTCCACTGAACTCCTTCATTTCAACTAACCCCTTTATTATTTTGATGTCACCATTTTTTTACGCTCATGTTATGCAGGTCTTATATAGACAGTGTCAGCCATGGTGAGGTCGTGAATGCAATGGCCACATAATGTTTGGAAGACAGTATTGCAAAGCAATCCTCCTCTTCCTTTTGGCTCTTACATTCTTTTCTTTCCCTCTTCTGTAATGGTCTCTGAGCCTTGAGAGATGTGATTGAAATAGCTCACTTAGAGCTGAACCTTCCACCGTAACACTTTTTAATAATTAGAAATTTATTTTTAATTTCATATGACTGGATTCCATAGAATCTCATAAATTTAAAAGACTCCACAGAATCTCATAAATTAGTAAGCTAATTTAATATGCTAATTATATATACTCCTTTCTATATTAAATTACTACCATTACTATAAAACAACTAACCACTTAAACTGTAAAATGATATCACACTAATAAAAATAATAATAAAATATGTGGCTCAGAATAACAATACTAATGAAAATATTCTTATAAAAATAATAAATATAAAAAAGTGAATGTACGCTGACATGTATAATTTTAATGACTATCAAAACAATATTGTAATTCATTTCTCCATCAAATTAATGCATATGGTTATTGTAATTGGTAGTTTTGGATCCGATAGTCAGCTTTTAAAAATGAAAAATGGGAATGAGAGGAAAGATGATTGATTGCCTAGAGTGACAGTGATAAGCGCTATCTATTTACGACAAGTGTCACGGGGAACTTTCTCTTCAGGGAGCTCAAGCCGCACCAGAGTGAAAGAAAGCAGCGAGGTTAATCAATCACTCCAAGGTGAGCTCTGCAGCCTTGGGACTGGAGCGCTGGCTCTGCACCAGGCAAGGGCGGAATGCCGATCCTCACTGTACGCCGCGCACTCCACAACAAGCCTGCCGGACCCACCTGAGTCCTCGGCGCGGACACGCAAGAGGCAAGACTTTTAGAAATGAAGCCCATGTGCTGCTTCTTTCGTGGTGGTCACCAGCCATGCGAGGGTGCCACACAAGGGGCTGGATGGGTGCAAAACACAAGGCGTCTGGTCTCCTGGCCTCCATAGTCACAAGCTGATTTTCTTTTTTTTCAAAAAAAAATTTTGCTCATTTTTATTTATTTATTTGAGAGCGACAGACAGAGAGAGAAAGAGGGAGGGAGAGAGAGAAAAAGAGTGAGGGAGGGAGAGAGAGAGAAGAAAATGGACAAGCCATGGCCTCCAGCCACTGCAAAGGAACTCCAGACTTGTGCGCCCACTTGTGCATCTGGCTAACGTGGGTTCTGGGGAATGGAGCCTTGAACCGGGGTCCTTAGGCTTCACAGGCAAGTGTTTAACCGCTAAGCCATCTCTCCAGCCCACAAGCTGATTTTCTAACACAACTATTTTTCCTACAAGATTTTCTTAGCCGGGGTGGTGGCACACGCCTTTAATCCCACCACTGGGGAGGCAGAGGTAGGACGATCAGCGTGAGTTCAAGGCCACCCTGAGACTGCACAGTGGATTCCAGGTCAGCCTGGGCCAGAGTGAAACCTTACTTCAAAAAACAAAACAAAACAAAGCCAAATAAAACAAAACGCAAAAAAAAAAAAAAAAAAAAAAGATTTTCTTAAATAAGATAAAAAGTCATGAAGATAATGTAAAGAAATTTGACACATGAAAGTTATAGATAAAAGATACTTATGTAACTAACAACAGGTAGCTAAAATGTTAAAAAGAATTCCAAAAGGTGACCAAGAAAACTGAATCTAATAAAAAGCAGACAATGTATATTCAAAACAATTGTGATGAACCTGATTGTTCCAGGCTAGAAAGTTTAACATACTGACAAAATTATTACTTTTTTTTTTTGAGACAGAGTGTCACTCTGTAGTCCAGGAGGGCCAGGAAGTCACAGTCACTGTGTGGAACATAATGACCTTGAACTCATGGCCATTCTCCTGTCTCATCCACACAGGTATTGTAGCATGAATCATTGTTACTGACTTAAAATAATATTTAAAAATATTTTTATTTATTTACTTATTTTAGACAGAGAGAGAGAGAATGAATGAAAATGGGATTACTAGGGCCTCCAGCCATTGCAAATGAACTCCAGATGCATGCTGATCCTTGTGCATCTGCCTTACATGGGTCCTGGGGAATTGATCCTAGGTCCTTTGGCTTTGCAGGCAAACACATTAGCCAATAAGCTAGCTCTCCAGCCCTAAAGTAATACTCTTCTGTGCCAATAAAACTTTTTTTTTCAAAAAAAAAAAAAAAAAGTGGAGAATGTGAGTAACTCACAGCTCTCACCATGGGATGGGACATACATTGGCATAGATATTTTATATTGGCATGGCAACAGAAAAATGTTGGAGATGCTGATCCTTGTGGCTCTGTTTTAGTTCCTTCCCAATGCTGGGACAAAGCACCCGACCAACAGCAGCTGATGGCACGAGAAGGTTTATTTTGGCTTACAGTGTCCGGGAGAAGCTCCACCATGGCAGGGGAAGGCAGGGCATGAGCAGAGGCTGGACGACACCTCTGCCCCAGCAGGAGAGCAGCAGAGTTCCTGAAGGGCAGCTGGTTGTAACAGCCCTTAGCCAGCCCCACATGCACAGCCCCCCTAGCAAGACTTCATCCTCCCATTTGCTGCCATCTGGGGACCAATCATTCAGAGCACCTGAGTTTATGAGGGACACCTGAGTCAAACCACCACAGGCTCAAAAATTTATACTCATCTGCATGTGTGGTAGTTTGAATAATGGCCCCCAATATACTCAGTGTGTTATTAGCTTGTGCTTTGGATCTTCAGCCACCTGGCTGGAGGAAATACCACTAGGCTGATCTTAGGGTCCAGCCCTAAGGTGTGGAGGTGGATTTGCAATTCCAGTCTAAAGATATGTAAATTGCCTTGAGTTCCTGAAGTGTGATAGTTTGTGGTATGGCTTTTGGGCTTTTTAACTTGTAGCTTTTTCTCTTTTTCTGCTTGGTCCTTCAAGAAGGAGCCAATTTCTGCCATTATGGAACCTCCCTATGGATCTGTAAGTATCAATAAATATTCCTTCCTCTATAATTGTACCTGGTTTGGAAGTTCATCTCAGTGAATCTGGAAGCTATCTACTGCCAGATAATCTCCAGCTCATTTCACCAGGGTCTCAAGATTTTGTGTGTACATTAATTTGTCACAGTTCATTTTTTAAGCTAATAAATCAATATCAAAGGGGAATAGGAAAGTCAAATATGGTATGTTCTTATGGTTGACATGCATTACCACAACTAAAAAAGACAACACATTGTGAATCATACAGTATACAAGAAGCTAAAACTCAGATTTTGATAGTGACTACTGATCTACAAGATCAGAGCGTAAAGTGTAGGTGTAAAGTGCTCTCAAAGATGTGGAGGTAACTCGTTGCTGAATAGTGAAGCAGCAGCAGGATGACTGGGAGTAGCAGAAACCAACTTTATTCATGACAGTCTCCTGTCATTCATTCATGGAGATGCATTTGAAGCCAATATGAGAGTGTTAATAGGTGTCAAGCTGGGCGGTGGGTATACATATACATGTGGAATTTCCTTACCTTTCCTAGACTTAATTTTCTTTCCCATGAATTGAAATATTAAACCAAACTCATCATATTTGTATGATATGTTTGTTGTCAGCCGGAGTGCTATAGTTTTAGCTCATAACTTGTTTTATTGAAATCTCTTACTTATTATAGGAAAATTGTACTTTAACATTCTTCTAGTTCCAATGAAGAGAGGTGTTCCATAAACATTTTTGGTATTTTGTTATAATCTCTACTGTATCTTGTCTTCTGTAATTCAAATCTCTTTATTCTCTCCTCTCCTCTTTTCTCCTTCCTTCTCTCTCTCCATCCTCTACTAGGAACCAGTAACTCCCATGTGAATCTGCAGATATTTTTTGGTTCCCTAGGGACGTTTCCTTTCAGTTCCTTGATGGGAGAAGCAATGATACTATGGTTGCATTTTAATTTTCTGTTTGTTTTAATTCTTAGACAATGTATGTTTAAGTTACAAACAGAACCACTGTTATTATGCATAAAATGAAGATATCAGTCACATATTCATGAAAGAAAGTAAGAGTACTTGGCCTACATACAATTTTTATTTAGTTCTGAAAAAGAATATCAATGCAAATAGGAAGAGATAAGAGGTCACATATTTTACTCCAGGTCTATAAGGAGTATTAGAGTATTAATAACTACCCACATTGCATGCTTTTAGCAAGTTTCAAAAGATTACAATCTTTTGAAGTCATGTTCCCACGCATTTTTATTAGCACGAATGGACACACTGAGGATGTATGTGATGATATCTACTTCTTTGTGCAATAGCTTCCTTTATTTTTGCAAGCAACTTTTAAAAACTTAAAAACAGTAGAAAATACTATAAAGAATATTGTCTGTTAATGAGATTTCATGCAATTATTTTACCTAGCATGACAAATTCCAATATAATAGCTTGAGAGTTATAATGAAGGCTCAGGATTTTTGTCATTGTTGTCTAAGACAATTTTAAAAAATGCCAAAAGCTATGAACTTATCTTAAAAAGGAAAATTTATTTCAGAAAATTAAAGATACAGTTTTATTTAAAATCACTGCTTCCTGCATTAAGCCATTTTGGGGTTTCTAAATAAGCTCTTCTAACCCATTCCTCAATAAAGCCTGTAACTTTCATATTCTCATTCACGAAATGGTGATTAGATGAACAATCTTTTGGTATGGGATTGGGGAACAACTGTCTGAAAGAAGGGTCAGTTGCACTTTTAGATGGCCTTTTGTTTTTACTATTTTCATGCAAGAAAGTAACTTATAAGCCTGTGATAAAAAGTTCTCAACTGTGATACACACAGATGTTATTGTTGGAAAGGAATTTGAACATGTGCTACACCCACAGCCTTCTGACAGTCTCCCCACCCAAGGACTGCTCCTCTGCTGTTTGCTAGTGCTATCAGAAGCGCTATGTTCTGGGGTAGCTTTGTAACCCCCCATGTCTCTAGCAGTCATTCCTCTCTGCCTTCCTGTGCAGTTAGGTTTTGAACGTGGATGAGAAACAGACACACAGGCCTCTCAGAGTGCCATAAGGCCATCCCCACTCCATCCCACTTCCTCCAACACTGATAGACACTCACCACAAGGTGTCCACTAGGAATACTAATTCTTTCAAGGTATATATCTGTCCCTCTTTTTGTCAACCAACACGTATCCCTTACTCCCAATTGCTCCAGAAGGGTTGTATCAACGCTCATGCTCATGAAGATTTACCAAAACACTCCTCCCTTCTGACATGAGCTTCTGTGTTGCTATTGTGCTGGACTGTTGCCTGGACCTCGAGTCTACAATCGTTACCTTGTCTTGTGTGACTTCTTGTAAAGTTGCCGCTTCCCTATTTATCTAAACACCAAAGTGGCTCATTCATGAGGAAACTGGTTTCCCAGTGACGCTTGCAATTGGTGATTTCTTTCTCTTCCTGTCTTTCTTTTCTTCCAGATTTGCCATTTCCAAAATATTCTCCTTTTCACTTGTTCCTAAATATCTTCACATGCTTTGGAGATACATTCAACATTAATCATCCTTTGAAGATCCAGAGATTTGAACCACAGTTGCAAAGTCTCACCTCTTCAACCTGAATTCGGCTTGCACCTCCTTCCTTCCTTGACTGACTCCTGCATCTGTGTGAAGCTGAAATGCGACATCTCCCCTGCCCTCTCCCCCCTCCCCCCGTGCACTGTGCCCTTTCCACATGCACTGACCACCTCCAAGCTTGGTGGGTTGCTGTACCACTTGATAATACCTTTTGGAAGAGGAGCGTCTACTTCCCATGGTGTATGCCTCAACTAGTAGTAGAAGGGACTGGATAGACTATGAGTCCCTTCAACTGACTACTTCAATACATATTTTCTTCTCCATTTTTTAATTATTCTCTAATATTTTCTTTATTTATTTGCAGAGAGAGAGAGAGAGAGAGAGAGAGAGAATGAATTGGAGCACCAAGGACTCCAGCCACTGTAAACAAACTCTAGATGCACATGCGCTACTCTGGACACCTGACTTTTTGTGGGCGCGGGGGAACTGACCCAGATCGTGGGGCTTTGCAGTAAGCTCCTTAAGTGCTGAGCCCTCTCTCCAGCCCAGCTTCTCACAGACTCTGCGGGAAGCCTAGATGAGAACATTTGCTGAGTGCTGTTCCTGATCTCTTTCAGAAGACACCGCGTGGTGCCTCTTGTCCTTCGCACTTTTCTTTGCTTCCTCTCTGGATGTTTTGACCTTCATCACCCTGGACTTCCTCAAACCAAATAAAATATCAACAGTTTAATCTCTGCCTCAAGCTCTATTTTCTGAAAGCCCGGGGAAAAGAAAACTAGTTAATATCTGTGCATATCATTTGTGTAAAGTAGGAGACAATCAATGAGCAACATACACCTTTATTCCTGGTCATGTGTTTAAGAGAAGCAGTGCTGAATCATTGCTTAATGAGCCACCAGACACCTGTCTTTCCCTGGCATCTTTACTAGAGTTTGTTTTGCTTTCTCACCTGGGAGTATGTTTTATCATATTTTTTTTGATAAAAACTGGAGTAGGACTTCCACATGAAATGAATCAATATTGGGCCTGCCACTTGGGTATGACCTCTTGCTTCCAGCTTCCAAACCATCGCAGATTTTGAAAGAGACAGTTTGTGACTGCAGATCTCATCTTCTACTAAAGTGCAACAGACACCCCACTTCACTCATTCTACTGTGGATGTCCAAGACATTCTGTTAGTGATGAATTTGTTGTGTGTAGTTAATATAAAGAAGAAAGTACTTGCATGTGGCTATTGAGGATGTGCAATGCGGCAAGTGACACAGAGGAATAAACTGTTTAATTTTCTGAAGAATTCATAATTCAGAGCGGAGAAGTGGCTCAACAGTTAAGAGTACTTCCTGTGCAAGTGTGAGGGACTGAGCAAACCCGAGAGACCACTCATGCTCCTCTATCCTCAGGACTCACAAAAGCGGCTGGGCATGGCGTGTACATCTGTAAGTCCAGTCATATTGGGATAGAAAAGGACAATCAAATGGGGTAGCTAAAAAAGAAAAAAATAATAAACAGCAACTCAGGGATCAGTAAGAGACTGGCTCAGGAAAGAACTGGCGGAAGAGCAGCCACTGTGATGTGCAGCGTTACCCTCCTCTCCACAGGCAAGCACACCCCAGTGCAGGCGAGCTCTCGGGGAGCCAACTAACCCAAACACGGGAATGCAACATGCATTCGAACACACACACATGCCTGCACGCACGCAAATTTAATTCATTCAAGTGTAAATGGCTCCATGTTGCTAGGGGCTACTATACTGAACAGAATAGTCCAGCAGGAATGGTGCTTTTGTAACATAAGAAACAGCATTCAGGGCTGGAGGGATGGTTTAGCGGTTATGATGTTTGCCTGCAAAGCCAAAGGGCCCTGGTTCGACTCTCCAGGACCCACCAGATGCACAAGGGGGCACATGTGTCTGGAGTTCGTTTACAGTGGCTGGAGGACCTGGCACACCCATTCTCTTTCCCTCTTTCTGCCTCTCTCTCTCTCTCTCTCACACACATACACAAATAAATAAAGTAAAAATAAAGTTTTTTTTTTTTTTTTAAAGAAACAGCCTACAGATCTCTGGTTCAAAACTAATTCTAAAGACACCTGGTTTCCTGCTATTTCAAGCACACAAAATGACAAAAACTATGATTTATCACTCATAAGAAAACCCTACATATAAGGAAGAATAAGTGATTGTATAAAGCTCTATAATTTACTCTCCGATTAAGATAAAACAAATGATTGGACATGTCTCTATCAAGCACAGCTGAAAAAATTAGTGTAATACTCCTGAAATTGCTTATGTGCCTTGTAAATAGCAAAGGTAGATTGCCGTGACACTTGCTGATGTGCGAATTTGTTGCTACTCAAAGGGAGAAGCTTGGAAGGCTGGAACGCCAGGAGAAATGCCGAGTCTTGGCTAGGTGCCTGATACTTCAGAAGAGATGAAAGATGGTACCAGGAACTGGCCTAGGCAACATTCATGTTGGTTATGGCAAATTACTATACTGTGTTTTGCTTCTGTCCCGAGAATGATTTCAAAAGCTACGGAATGAAATGGGGGTGGTGGTGCATGCTTTTAATCCCAGCACTCGGGAGGCAGAGGTAGGAGGATTGCCATTAGTTCAAGGCCACGATGAGACAACATGGTGAATTCCAGGTCTGCCCGGGATAGAGTGAGACCCTATGCTTAAAATCCAAACAAAACGAAGTTATGGGCTAATTTATTTGGTGGAAGAAATTGCAAGGCAGTATACCATTTGTCACTCCTGCTGCCTGAGTCTGAACGCAATATACTGGCCGCCTCCTGCTGGCACCTTGCCCTCCCCACCACTGCACACAGTATGCCTACATACATGCAGTATGCCCACAACTCTAAGACAGAATGAACCCTTCCTCTAATGCACTGCTTCTTGTCCCGTATTTGGTCATAGCAATGAGAACATGACAAATGTAGTAGTTCAAACTACTAAAGAATTTAATTTCCAAAATTACAAAAAAATCTCCAGACAGATTTGCTGGCTAAAAGAACAAGTAAGATGAAAAAGTAAAATAATTTGAAATAATACAATGGAAATTCCCCAAGGTACAAAACTTGAGCAAAAAATTGAGAAAGATATAGGATCAAAGATCTATTTCTAAAACCAGCAGAGTATATGTTAAATTAGCTTACAAGCTGAGCATAGATTTGATGTTTTTAAGGATTATTTTCAAAAAGAAAAAAAGAAGTGCCCATATTCAGAGCATCAATATTCAAAATAGCCTACAATTGTAAGGATCCCAAATGCTCACCACTGGATCAGCCATATGTGGTGCGTGCACACAATGAGATACTATTTCGTTTACAAATGTTATATACATAGTGCAAAATGGATGAAACCTGGAACATCATAGAAGCCAAATATGCTGGGATTTACAAGACCAATTCTGGATGATTGCCATTATGTGAGATAACAAAACTAGGCAAAACTATAGATATAACGAGGATGGTGATTACTCCGCAGTGCGGGAAATGGGTGTGGAAACAAGAGCAGTTTGGAAGATGGGGGGCAGTAATGGCAGTGCGACAATATGAAAGCAGTTAATACCACTAAAATACACTTTCACAAAGTCAGTATGCTGCTCTTGAGGTGTATTTTGCCACAATTTAAAAAGCAAAAGGAAAACACCTGAGAGAGATCATGTGTGGCTTGACCATTCTGTATCAGTTACTCCTTGCTGCTGTAGGGGAAAGGTTGACTTAGCTTCCAGAGTCCAGCTCATCAGCTTGGTCCTGGAAAGGCAGGAAGGAAAGCGAAAGAAAAAAAAATCATTTGAAGAAATAATGACTAAATATTTTCCACATTTGATAAAACCACCAAATTTTATGATAGAAGAAAACCAAACAAAATAAACAAAGGCTAAAACATGCATTAGCAAAATTGTTGATAGCAAAAACAAAAGGCAAACATAATAAGCGACAAGAAAAAAATGACAATACATAAAGGACAACAAATATGTAACTTTTTATGTGAAGCCATGGAAACCAGAAGAGAGAGGAAAAACATCATTAAAATGATGAAAGAAAGAAAACAGAGAATTACATATACATATTATCACCTGAGAACAAAGATGAAACAGACGTTTTAAGATAAAAGGAAATGAGGAGTGCTAATCTGCACTACAAGAAATGCCAAGAACAACTTTCTCAAGGTGAAGCAAGAATTTACCAGATGAAAATTTGAGATTCCAGAAAAGTATGGTGACCACCAGGGATGATACAGATTTAGACGACTGCTAAAGTCTACTTGTCATGTCTCTTTTTCCTTTTCCTACATTTACATGAAAACCATAACCCTGTTAAGGAACTTAAGGCATTGTAGGGATATTATTTATATACATGTATATACTTGAAAATTGAGGCATGAACTATCTGTATGCTGGTTAGAATTCCATCTTTTAAAAATTACTATTATTTATTTAGTTAAGAGAAGAGAGTATGGACATTTCAGGGTCTCATGTGGCTGCAAACAAAGTCTAGAAGCATGTGCCACCTTGTACATTTGGCTTAAAGTGGGTACTTAGAAACTGAACCCGGGACAGCAGATTTTGCAAGTAAGCTCCTTTAACCACTGAACAATCTCCCCAGCCCCAGAATGCCATCTTTGAGATGAGACTGATCATTATAACATCAAATGTGGAGTCAAGGAAGTAGTGATGGGCATTGTAATAACTAGAGAATCCACACACTGAATGCATGAAAGAGTGAATGGATACGCACAGAGGCACAATTTAAAAGCCGGCAAAAATATATAAAGGGTATTCTGGAAGGTATTGAACTATTTTACAGATGAAAAAAAAAAAACATATAGGAGCAAAACAAGAACAAAAACAAAAACAAAAAGAAAAACAACAAAGGACACATTAGAAACAATTAACTGGTAAACAATCCCTCCCGTGCTACTTGATTTGGTATTGAATAATCAGTCAGCTTGACGGATGAGACACCAGGAATTCATCAGGTGGTGTACCAGCAGTCTTCCAGGCTTTAACACCAGCTCAGCTGGATTAGAGTCAAGGTCTGCACAGCAGCATTGCTTCTGCAAGGCAGGCAGGGAGACTCTTTCTGGTGCTTATTTAAGTGGGAGCCAGAATTTCATTCCCCACTCTTGTTTTGGTGAGATTTGATCCTCTTTGTTTTTTGCTTACACTCATCCCCAGCTTGTAGAAGCCACCTGATTTTCTTGGCTCTTGTCTCCATGTTCGAAAACATGTGAGTTGTTCACTGTCATGCTTCCAATCTCTGCTCCACAGCCTGCCTCTCATCTTTCACTGATGAGATACACTGAACTGAGTCCCTCAGGATCATCTTTGATGTCAAGGTCCCTCACTTTCATCATAGCTCCCTTGCCCTTCCTCCAAGCACAGTGACACAGAGATTCTTCTGAGGGTTACACATGGACATTTTGCATGGTTATTTCATTACCTCAGTGCTTTCTGGCCTCCAGATGTTTCATTCATAAATATTTCATTCAAAAATATATCATTTACTAAATCTCAAAGCCCAAATCCTCACCTAAATCTCATCATTTCAGACATGTTAACTATTGTTACCTAAGTCAGGTAAGCGACCCATGGACGAGGGTGCTGGAGCGAGCTTCCGCAGGGCATGCTGCCTCTCCCACTTGGAAGCCCAAGTGTTCTAGTCCATCTGAAATCACAGCTAGTGAGTTCAAGTCGAGAGCGGGGAAACTGAAAGGAAGATGTTTCACATGTCCCAAAAATTTAGAAATCTAGACAAATTCCACATATGCTTGCTTGGAAATAGTCCTTGGTGACATCAGGCTTCCTCTCAGATTGGAGGTTCTGCCCATGGGATTGTCCTTTTCCCTTCCTGAGATGCAGAACATGATGCACTATTGAGTCTAGCAATGTGTCCTTACTAAGGAGTTTGGAAAACACATTTCCCTTCCTTCCTCCATCCTTTTTTTTTTTTTTTTTAAATTTTGGTTTCCTTCATTTACTTTTTTATTGTTTGTCTAGGTTGCCATACATAGGAATGAGCTTCATCATGGTATTTTCATACCTGCATACTTATACTCTCTCATTTGTTTCCCTCCCCCAGTGCACTTCACACTTCCCCTGACTTGCATCTTCTTGTAATTTTAGTTATTGTATGTTCATTGTACATAGATGGCTTAAAAATGGCATTTTATCCAAGCACTTTGAACAACTTCGATCCATATCACTCTCTGCCATCATCCCCTTTCTCCCTCCATTAGTCCCTTTCTTCTTTCCAAATACCACCACCATTGTACTTTCAATGATTGTGTGTGTGTGTGTGTGTTTGTGTGTTTAGGTTACACATAAGTAATGCCATTTCTGTGATACTTTTTTTTCTGAGATGTGGGAGATAAAACTTTGAATTTTTAAATATTACCACAAGTGAGAATTTTTGGAGCCATACCCTTAGTCTCGAGAAGCAGTATTGCAGAAGACTGAGGTTTTGATCCTCTTGGCATGGGAGCGGGGTAATCTAAACAGACTGAGATGCTCCAAAGCCACAGAGTTTTAGGTGCATCGGGTTTACAAAATGTTCCCAAAGCTTCTCTCTTTAAATTTTAATCAAAGCAGGAAGAAGAAGCCAGGCCACATTCAACAGTTTCACTTGGAAATTTCCTTAGCAAATCATACATTCATTGGTTATTAGTGCTGTTTTCCACACAGTTGTGTAGCTTAGTTACACCAAATTTTATGTCAAAATGTAATAAAGATGCCATTCCCTTCTGTTTTAATCACCACATTCCTCAGTTTCTTTTGAGCTCTCACTAGGAGTGCTTTTCAGATTCCTGTTTCTGGACAAAATTGTTTGAAGATAATATAGGCTCTTTCTTTTTTCCTATCAAGCTATAAAAAATTTGTCCTATCTCTGATTCCAAAGCCAATTCCAGTTTCAAAATTATTGTATTTGTTACAACATCCTTCTTTCAAGATCACAATTGCATTAATTTTTTATTGCAATGTTATCAAATGGAGTTTAGACAACACAGATTTATCATTTTATTGTTCCATGGATGAGAAATGCATGCAACTTTCAACAAACTACAATAATAATGTCTTCACCTCTTTCAGAAAGTTCTGGGAGAAAATCAGCTTCCTGTTCAGTATGCTGGTAGCAGAAATCAGTTCCCTAAGGCTATAAAATAGAGGTCTCTGTTTCCTGCTCCTTGCTGCCTGTGAATTAGGGGATATTCCCATATTTTTCCTTTATTATTATTTTCATTAACAACATATTTTGTATGGATACATCATGTGCTATTACCCTCTTTTCCCTCATCCCTGACCCCATTCTGCTGGGGAATGCTCCTCCTTAGCTTAGTTTTAAATCTATCTACTTCAGTGATGAGCTCTTAGGGGCCTCTGGATCTCTGCTGTGATAGTGTTGAGTATCCTCAGGGTCTGTCTCCTACACCCTGGCACTGATTGTCAGGTTCACCATGGAAGCAGCACTCTTACTTGTCTTCCAACTCCTCTGTGGTTTCAGCTGTGGCTTGGCTGAAGTGTGAGGGGTAGTTGATCTCCTCAGGTCTCACTACCTTCTGAAAAAGAACAGATTCTCCAATGGAGAGTGAAGTCAGCATAGTTGAAATGTGATAAGCATTCTTAATTTAGGGAGAATTTGATGGATACAGCCCTTCTTGTAGCCAAAGACTAGTGAGAGTTTGACAATGGAGAGCATAATTTTTGACTCCACAGGATTCTTATCTGGTTACCAATTCCAGATATGGGTTACCTTACACTGAGCAGATCTCTTAGCCAATCAGAAAGCTAATCACCCAACCAAAGCTTTGTTCCAGTACTGCTCTGGCGTGACCATCCTGTCAGGGTGTTGGCTTCTGAGAAGCTTAGACCTCTGGTTGCTCAGACCACTGTTGGCCAATTCCCCAGTAGCTCATATAGCACTTAACAGCACTAGGCAGGCTGTCTGGGGAATGGATCTCTTCCAGATTCCAGCCATGTCTCTCCATGCTTTGTGTCAACAGCATATGGTGTCTTCAACAATAAGATCTTAGCTTTTACCTCAGTTGGGTAACAAGTGCTTTGACCGAATCCTGTCTTGTTTTGGGTACCTCGTAGATCTCTCTGATCAATAGTTCATTATGGGTAGCAACTGTTTTCTAGAGCTGGGAGTCATAGGCCAAAGAAAAAAAGAAAAAATAAGCTTAGGCTTCATCCCACCTTCTTCAGGACCCTTTTTTTTCAGGTGCTCTCTCCTTACTCCTTCTGAGGGTAACATCTTTTAGTCTTTCAACAAGGATAAAGGTTTGCATGGTACCAGTTCATTTTGGATTTAGTTTTGTGTTTGTTTTTCTCCAGCCACCCTTTCCCCTCCCCACAAACCCTTCCATCCTTATTATCTGGGTCTTGAGTTGCCCGTCAGGTATGTCAGCAACTCAAGCTTGTCCAGAACTGCAGGTAAGTGAGATCATGCCACATTTGGCTTTCTGTGATTGTTTGAGTTCACCAAATATGGTTTGCTCCAAGGCTGTCCATTTTTTCTACAAGTTTTATTATACTACTTTTTTCTTACTACTGAGTAGAATTCCATTGTATAAATGTACCACAACTTCCTTATCCATTCATCCAATGATGGGCACCCAGACTGATTCAAGTTCTTAGCTTTAATGAATTGAGAAGCTGTAAATATGGTTGAGCAAATGTCTCTGTATTAATGCATGGAGCATTTAGGATAAAAACCCAATAAGGGAATAACCGGGTCTATTGGTAGATCTATGTTCACCCTTTTTAGGAATCTCCAAATTGATTTCCATAGTGCTTATACCAGCTTACATTCCCACCAACAGTGGAATATAACTCTTTTCCCCACATCCTTACCAAAATCTGTTGTTGTTAGATTTTATTTTTTAATGATTGCCATCCTTATTGGAGTAAAGGAGAATCTCATAGTTGTTTTAATTTGCATTTTACTCATTGTTAGGGATGCTGAACATTTTCTTAAGTGTGTGTTAGCCATTTGTATTTCTTCCTCTGATAACTCCCTATTTAGTTACCTGCCCATTTTTGGAGTGGGTTGCTTGATTTTTTTTATTGTTTAGCTTTTTGAGCTCTTTGTAGATTCCAGATATTAGACTTCTAGAAGTCTGTGATATGGTTGGCAAAGATTTTCTCACATTCAGTGAGTAATCTGTTGGCTCTACTTATTATATGTTTGTTCGTGCAAAAGCTTTTTAGCTTTATGAGATACCAATTGTTGAGTGATTATTTAATTTCCTGGGCTATTGGGGTTTTAATGAGGAAGTCTTTCCCGACTCCTATTTCATGGGGAGTTCCTCCTATTTTTTTCTTCAAGTAGGAGAAGAATTTCAGGTCTTATATTGAGGCCTTTAATCCATTTGTACTTGATTTTTGTATAAAGTGACATGAGTGGGTTCAGTTTCATTTTTTAATATATTGCTTTCTAATCTGTCCAGCACCATTTGTTGAATATACCATCTTTTCTCCAATCTACTTTATTGGCACCTTTGTCAAAGATCAAGTAGCTCTAGTTACTTGACCTAAGACCAGGTCTTCAATTCTGTTCCATTGGTCTATGTTTTTGTTTCTATGGAAGTACCATGCTGTTTTTATTAGTATGGCTTTGTACTATAGCTGAAGATTGGGTATGATGATACCTCCAAAGGTATTTCTTTTGCTGAGGATATGTTTGGATATCCAAGGCCTGCTGCCCTCCCATATGAATTTTGAGATCATTTTTTCTATCTCTGTGAAGAACGGTGATGGAATTTTTATTGGTATTGCATTAAATCTGTATATTGCTTTTGGTAGAATTGCCATTTTCCCAATATTAATTCTATCTATCCAGGAGTATGGGAGGTCTTTCCATCTTCTCGTGCCCTCCTCAATTTCTTTCTTGAATTTCCTTATGGTTTTATTATACAGTTTTTTCACATCCATTGTCAGTGTTATTTCAAGATATATAATTTTTTCTTGTTACTATTGAAAGTGAGACAGTCTCTCTGATTTCTGTCTCTGTATATGTGTCCTTTGCATACAGAAAGGCTACTGGTTTTTGTGTGCTAATTTTGTATCCTGCCACTTTACTGAAGAAACTAATCAGCTTTAGAAGTTTTGAGATGGAGTCTTATTCCCAGATTTTATACCTACTTCATCCTTGACTCCCTCTGTTCTCAAAGCCAGCTTTGTCAGGGTCAAGAGCTTCTTGTCATGCCTGTCTGGACTTCTGTCACCCGGTCTATGCCTCTTCCTGATCATGGCTCATGAAGCGTCTAGGCTTAGAAAGGTGGACTAAAGTAACAGGATGGAACTCCAGATGATACAGGATAATCTTACCAAGGCAACTTAATTGTTTATCATAATCATCATTATTACTATTGTTATTTTTTTTTTTGAGGTAGGATCTAAGAGCCTGTTTCTGACTACCAAACCAGAAACCTAGAGTATTATCATGTTGAACTGGGATGTATACTATCAGCTCTCCTGATATTCAGACTTTTGAATTTTGAACTATACTAAGCCAAGGCATTGGCTCTTCTACATTTACCCACTGTACGTCTTGCTATGGACCTCTTAGCCTCTACCAGCATATAATCAAATTCTTTATGATTATTATCTATCCTCTCTCTCTCTCTCTCCATCCATCATTTATGCTCTTGCAGTGGAGAACACTGACCAGTATGGCCACATTTCTATGGGAGCAGCATCTATGATTCCATGTCCTTAACTTCCTCTTTATGTCTCTGTCTACTGCATCACTTCATGTTATTATATCTTAATTTTTAGCTCTAAGAAGGTTTGTCTTACTCATCCTTTAGCCATACTCCTGAGATGCCTAATATATGGTATACACTGAATAATATGTGTTAAATTAATGAAAGAATAGGTCATTGAGTAATTCTAAGCTTTCAACTATTGCCATAAAATTTATATATTTTAGTTATAATTGCCTCCCCCCAGATAAATGACATTCAGGTAGACATTCCTGCGTGTTATGTTTGTATCACTGAGCCCTCAGTTAGTGTATATGGCAGCATCCTGAGGAGAAACGCTCCTTCGACGCATGCCAACCATGATGAAACTAGATATCCTGATGGAATTCAGTGCTTCTATTCCCAGCTTGATTCCCAAACAATCAGGGTCCAAGTATGGAGTTTATACAGATCATGGAAGAGTTCTTTCCCTCTTCCATCCTACTTAGCCGTTTGTTCACGGTGAGACAGTCATATTCTAATAATAGTGAAGAGTAGAGGTAGGCCTTGCTTTGTAATTGTCAGGGCTGAAAAAAAATCTGATCTAGAATAAATATAATTAGATTTTTTTATTCTTTCATTCATAGCCTTAGAGAAAATAATGACCTTCAGCTACACACTGATGCTGAGGTAGGTATATTAGGTGAAGAATTTAAAAGCAGGTCAAGAAATGGTTAAAATTATTTGGCTTTCTATTTCCTTCTTTCTGCAAAACAGTAAACAGCACTAAAGCCAAACGTCTTGGTTTTGTGCACATCAATAGAAAACACAAACAAGAAGCAGAAAGAACACAGAAGCCATTATCGATCCTCTTTACACAAAAGGAGTTGTTTTCTTTAGTATTGGCTTTAAAAAGCACCGTTTTTTTTTTCTTTCTCTTGCCCCTCTCTTCTTCAATATAGAAACCAACAATTCATTGTGTGTGAACTAGAGCTGGAAGGAATTATTGAAAAGGAACTAGAAAAAAACCATTCTACCCGAGAGGAACACATTTCCAGCCGGGCTTATCTACTCTCTGGGACTAAGGAATGCGCATCTTACCTGTGTGCTCAGTGAATGTGGCTGAGAGCAAGCCTGCATTGACAGTGCCTCGCGCCCAATGGCATTACTAAAATCCTTTTGCTATAGAAATCGCCTAGTGTTCCATTCCTTTTATACTCTACATTGTTGCGCCACAATCACTACTTTAAACGAACATGCAATTCCATTTTGGAAAGTCTCTTGACAGCTATTCATTTAAGTAGATGTTATAGCGGGAGGAACAACGTGGGACCCACTGAACTACCACACTCTTCCATGTAAACAATGATGTTCATATACTCTCAAAACCGACTTCCGTGATTCTAGGTTTTAAACTAAATTTGTAAGAAATAAGCTCTTTTTTTTTGTCCTAACTTCTTGTACACTGTCTTCAACTTTGTGTATTTAAAAAAAAAATATTAGTGATGGTACACCTTAATCCAGATACATTATTTTAAAAAGCTTAGTACACATAAATGGCATTTTATTTCTATTTTCTTACATGATCCATCTTGAATAGAGCTGGTTTGTGTTTATATTTCTTCAGTTAATGTAAGAGTGAAGAAACGCAGTCAGGTGGAGAATCACATTTTACCATTTTTTACTTAATTACAGTTTCCTGTGCTTCAATGTTTTCTTAATATTCCATTTTCAGAATAGGCATAATTTTCATAACCATTATGCCCATCACATTTTGCTCAGTTATTATAAGTCACACTGAATAAACTATAGGTAGATACAACTTTTTATAACTTAAGTAACCACAACTCTGTTATTCATTTATTATTTATTTATTTTATCTTCTTATCTGTTTATTTGAGAGAGATGAAGTGGGAGAGAGAGAGAGAGAGAGACAGAGAGAGAGAGAGTAGACACACCAGATCCTCTAGCAGCTGAAAAGGAACTTCAGATGTATGTGCCATCTTGTGTATCTGTCTTATGTGGGTCCTGGGGAATTGAACCTGGGTCCTTTGGCTTTTGCAAGGCAAGTATGTTAACTGCTAACCCATCTCTCCAGCCCCCTATTTTATGTATTTATTATTATAAGTAGAAACTTTGCATGAAAACATCATGCATTGGTACCATCATTCCTTCCTCCCTGCCCCATTCCACTGAGGGCCCTCCTCAGTGGGCTTGCTGGCATTCACTGTGGGGTTACCACAACTCTTCAGAATTTTTTTGCCTTTTTAATTTTTTACTTACTATAAGAATTTGAATTTTTGTCACAATTTAGTCCCTTAATTTTTTAATGGATAAGAAAAATTCTGGCTTTTTGCAGTTAGCAACACAGGGTTATAAGCCAGCCTCAGACTAAGCAGGCTCAAGTTTCATGCCTGTCTTCAGGTTTTGATAGTCACTTGATCCTTCCTTCTCCATTTGTTTCTTGCTTTTATTTTAGCCCTGCTTTTAAGAAGATGAGATGTTGTCCCTCTGTTCAAGTACAAGGAAATCACTGAATGAGCTGATAAAACCACAACCTTTCTTAGATCTGGAAGAGAAGCAAGGCTGAGGTCTCACCACTGTTCTCAAACTGGAGACTCACATCTCACAGAGCAGAGATCCCCTCTCTGATCTCTCTAGAGGAGCATATACCAAAGACCAAACCTTGATGAATTCATGGACACTCACTATGGGCAACTCTGAGAGCTGAGATTACTGGAAAAATCAATTAATGCCCCTACCTGTCTACTCTGGTGAGCTTTACCTCATGGCATGCTAGCAGATTCTCAAAGTGGGTAAAGAAGATAAACCCTTGGCAGGGGTAAGAGAAACAGTTTTGAAATATGCCAGAGCATTCAGTTTTTCATAGATATTTCAATAGAGCTTGCACCCAAGAGGCAGAATTTTAACTGGGCCCAACGTGCTGGTGCAGAGCTTCATCTACCCTGAGGAAGGAGACACTCAAGTCCAACTCTTCTAGCCTTCCACATGCAGGGAGGGAAACATCACTAGAATCCTCTCCTGCCACCTTGGTATAGGTGGGCATTGGAGTCCTGAGAATGTGTGGACAGTATTGAAAATCAGAGAGAGCTTAAGGAGAGCCTCTCCAAGGAATGAAATGACCCTCTAGCACTGGAAATCAGTTTGAGACTCAGTGGCTAATTCTGTGAAAAGTTGTACTAGTTACCTTCCTTTTTGTTGAAATAAATATCTGAGAAGAACAACGTAAGAAAGGAAGGTCGGAGGTTTCACTCCATCCTAACAGAGGCAGTTAGTGACATCACATTGACATTAGGAGGAAAAGAGAGATGATGGCTAACACGCAGCTAGCTCTCCTGTCTTCCTCAGTCAGAACCCTCGCTCATGAGTACTATGTCCCGTGGCCACAGTTATATTGGCTCTTCTTATCTAGAAGTGCCCTCACATATAAGTCCAGAGATTTGTTTCCATGGTGACCATTCAGTTGACAAGACTAGCAATCACAGAAGTACTGGAGCTCCTAACTCCCAGGACCCACCGTTAGGGTAGTGCACATCGAGCACACTACTTTATGCCCATTGTCACAGGTCAGCTTTGGTGTGGAGGGGACGAGTTTCCAGTCTCCCCTTCCTGTGCTGACTTATTTCCCAGTCTGCCTCACTCCCCTGCCACGATCTGTCTCCCCTGAAGGACAGGACACACTGAGAAGCAAGGGTGAAGGGCACAGGCTCTTTGTGAGAATGAGGCTTAGTTATCTGTAGAGATCACCTCTATGCCGCTAAAGGCCCTTTCATTACAGTTCCTTATACTCAGGACATTATGTTTGCCTTTTAACTAAAAGTTCTAAGCTTCATAAAAGAAAACAGTTTGAAGACACAAATTGGCATCAGAGTCGGACACAACATTTTTATCAGAACAGAATTTAAAAATAAACAAAATTCTGAATAGGATGCTTAGGGCTATGATGGCAAAAGTAGACAACACATGTAAAAAAAAGATAACACAATTAAAGGAGGAAAACCCAGGAAAGAATACAAAATGAGTTATAGAAATTATAAACACACCAACAAAAAATGAAGCATGCCTCCAAGGTGCTAGAATTGTGTGCACTAGTCTTGGATGAGGAAAGACTCTCTGAGCTTGAAGCTATGACAATAGAAACCTAAAACTGAAATGCAACATGAAAAAAGACTTAAAAAGAAGAGACTTTTCAAGAATTGGTGGGATGGACACCTATAATTAGTACAATGTACTTAACATGACTAACAGAGGGAAAAGGAGAGGAACAAAGAAATATTTTGAGACAAAGATAAGTGGTGATCTCCTCATGTTGACACCAGGTACCAAGGCACAGATCCAGGAAGCAGAGCGCACCAGTCACACACATGACAAGCAGCAACAGCGACTGTACCCCGCTAGAGCATATCTAAACTTCAGAAAGTCAAACACACAGGAACACTGTCAAAACAAATCAGGACAAAACTGCTTTACATGTAGAGGGGCAAAGATGAAAATTGCATTCATTATCTCTTCAGAAATCAAACAGTCAGGAAAAGGGTAAAGTAAAATATTTAAAATGCTAAGAAGAAAAATCCTTTACACCTGAAATTCTGTGTCTTGTAAAATTAATCTTCATAAATGAAGGAGAAATAGACTTTCTCTAACAAACACAATTAAAAGTGCCTGTTGGGAGCAGAACTGGTAAACAAGTGCTAAAGGTTTTATTCAGAGCAAATTAAAATGACATACTTTGGAACTTAGGAAATACAAGAGAATTTAAAAGTAGAAGCTTATGGTTTTGCTATTCGTTTTTAAAATTATTGTTTATTTATTTGCAAGAAGAGAGGGATAGAAGAAAGACACAAAGAATGGGTGCCCTAGTACATCCAGCTGCTGCAAATGAACTCCAAATTCATCCACTTTGTGCATCTGGCTTTATGTTGGTACTGGAGAATTGAACCTCCTTCGTTAGGCTTTGCAGGCAAGCAATTTAACCACTTCTCATCAAAGTGCTTAGAAAAAAATCACAGTTGAGTGATCATCACTAAATGAGATGTCTCTGTCATATCCGTAAAGGCTCAGGGACCATTTCAGAAGAAGTGGCAGACAGAATGTAGGAACCAAAGGTAAAGGATGGGGAGGAGTGCTTTGACACACTGGCTTCCAGACACACAGTGGTGCTGCATTCGTGACTTCATAGTGGCTAATGGTGTCTCTGCAATATCTGCATAATAGAAGGGGGGAAATGGCTTCTAGACAAGAAGCACTAGGAAAACTTCTTTGCAAGACAGTTTTCCAGATTCTCAAAAAATTAGACTCTTAGCACACGCTGTAGCAATTGTATCCTTTGGCATTTATTTAATGAAATTGAGTCTTACATATAAACAAAACCCTACACAAAGATATTTATAATAGTCATATTCATATAGGCCAATATATAGAAGACATCAGGCTATCCTTCTATAGGTGAGTGGATGAATGAGCCATGTTAATCAGATAGTGGGATTTTAGTTCTTAAAAGAACTGAGCTATTGAAGCCTTGGACAGAAATGTGCAGAACATACAACACCAAGGCTAAGGTATAGAACAGACTCCAGCTGGTGGTAAGTATGTCATGGTGTGTTTATTGATCATAACAAATGTACCTCTCTTATGAGGAATGTGGACAGTGGGAGGTGTCTCTGGAAATATGAATGGATACATGCAGACTCTACTTCCTGCTCACTTTTGCTGTAAACTAAAGCTCTAAGGAATAACACTTACTCACTAGAAATAAATGGGAATTATAATTTACCTGTCTACACAGATGATCATACATAGTGGAATGTGACAATAATGCAAATAGAAATGGTTATGGTATTGTAGATAATAATTTATTATGATTTATAAATATAGGACAATTCTAGCATAAGAAGATGTTAATGTATTTTATTAATAATTACCTTAAAAGTGAGATAAGTGCTTACTTACAGTAGTTATGTAGTTGGCTTAGGTTGAGAAACCAAGTCTATAATAAAATACTTGTTAGTTTGGAAAATTGATTCTTCCCATTTGAAAAAGTGCTAGTTGAAATAGCTGTCAATAAGGAAATAGCTCACTGACCTTAAATGTTTGTTTCTAGACCTCCCTCGGGCAGTGGTTGCAGAAATCTTGACATCCCAGAAGTTTTATTTTATTTTTTTAACTATATGAAGAATTTGAAGCTCTCTGGCAGAACCAGGAATTTAAAGTATATCAGTAAGCTAATGGGTTTTAGCCCTTATCTTGAGGGCAGATGTCTTTCTGAAGCATGTCTGGTTTTTCCTTTCTCCTCTTGTCTGAAATGTCATCATGTGCTACCATGCCCCACCCCTTCTCACTGTTTATTTGGGTCTCAGATCATTGATGATTTTTTTTATTGTCTTCTCTTGCCAGAATTCACAAAATCATTCTCTCTCTCTTTCTTTCTTTCTTTCTTCTTTCTTCCTTCCTTCCTTCCTTCCTTCCTTCCTTCCTTCCTTTCTTTCTTTCTTTCTTTCTTTCTTTCTTTCTTTCTTTCTTTCTTTCTTTCTCTCTTTCTTCATTCCTTCCTTTCTTCCTCCCTCCCTTTCTTCTCTCTCTCTCTCTTGCTTTCTCTGTCTCTCTCTCTCTTACTTTCTTTTTGCTAAATACCTATGACAATTTTATACCTGAAATACACAAGTCCACAAAAGTCCTTCCTAAGTCACTAATGAGTGTGGGGCTCCTCTCAAGTGCCATCATATTTTTATTGTTTCCATAGACTTTTCCATAGGTCAAATAAAATCAGTCTTTCTACATGCTATGTCAGAGTTTAGTTACCAATGTATTCACCTACACAATCTTAAAGATTAGCACTATCCTTTCAAAGACAGAAGCATAGCCAATGTGAGGGCTGGTGAGGTCTTGGATGAGAAACTGGATGTAATTCTTCCAAGCGTGTAACAAATGAGCAGGGGATCATCTTCACAGTGTGAGTGGAGGGCACTTTCTTCATTGCCGACATTTGGTCGCTTTGGTCAGCACCTTTCTCTGTCTTTCATGACATCTTCAGGCGCTCACTCAGCTGTGACACGGATGCTGCTCCTTAAGGTAGACTGTCCTTACCATTGCCTCTCAGACTGAGAGATCCTTGGATTGTTCCAGAAAACATGAAGATGATCTTCACCAACTTAGGATCAATCACCATGCTGCTCTTGTGGATTTTCCATGCAGCCTGTGTCTGAGGAGAAGACGTCACTGATAGAGATAGCAATAGCCTCGCTTGACATGAGAAAGAAGAAAACCTTGTGGTTCCCCCATCCCGCCGGTATGACTTCTATATGTAAATGGATGGAGCTAAGAAACATCTCTATTCTGAAGGACACTCTGACTGTGTAGCCTTAGTGCAAGCCCAAATCTTTTTAATTAAATATTATTTCATCCACACATATTAAGGATTATTTGGCTATATGAAAGGTACAATAAAGGTTTTGTCATTGTTACCGGCCCCAATCTTTTTTTTTTTAATAATATGTATTTGTAACATTATTTTTTTCACATTTCTTTTGGATAAGAACTACAATTTTGGTCTTTTTTGATAAATTCTGAGTATGGCCCCGAAGGCTCTCACATTGGAAGGTGAGTATGAAGATGAGTTAGCCATACATGTGACTGTTATTTTCGTTACCAGTAGACAATCCTCTCAACGCTTCTCACCTGGATGATGAATAAAATTCTGCCCTTTCAAACAAGGAATTAAAAAAAAATCACAGGAACAAAGGAGTAACAAAGGTGGAAAGTACTCATGCAGGGGTGCTTTCATGTGGAGAGCTTTATAACTTTCTGGAAAATATTGCCATAAAATATGTGGCATATTTAGAGTGCTTTTAGCATCAAAACCTGCTACATTTTAATTTTGCCTTTCCTTTCTTTTGTTGTAAATAAAAACGTCAAGCTCTGCATGGGTTACACAAATGATTGCCTTCGTTCTTCGTTTATCTCGTCTCCTTCTACAAAGTTGACCTCTTACCTGGCTCTCTGGCCTCTTGTGAAGCGTGGGGGTGCACCTGGCACACACCAAATGTCACCGCAGGACCATGAAGTCCTGGATGCTGGGTGGGATCATACCAGCTGATGCTGTTGATCAAACAAGCATGTATGTTTTATGACTTGGGAATGTCCTTTAAGGCATTCAGATCTGTGTCCTTGTGGCTATGAAAAAAAATGCTTAGAAGATAATATATAATTCATCATGAAAATGATGGGTCTTATGAAGGGAGAGAACCAGGACCATTACTCCTACTACAAATTTTGCTTTTTACCAGAGACCATATCAAGGTGGGAGCAGACAGGAATTTTCTGGTTCTGGGACCTACAAGGAAAATGACAAGTGTCCAGGCCCTTAGAGACTGTGTATATAGATGAAACATGAGGAAAATTTTCCAGTGCTTCACTTTTATAAATAATTAACTGGAAATTCTTATACAAATAAATACCTCCCGTTGGGAATTGTAGCATTAGTAGGAAATTCTAAACACTAATTCTGGTTTGAACATGGATTTCCTATTCTCACTTAGCATCTTTCTATCTTCCTGTTTGATTGTTTGATTTTTTTTTTTCCTTTAAGGAGAAACGCCTTATTTTCTGAAGAAAATTAAGGAAGACAAGCACAACAATCAAATCCGATGGCATTAAGAATGAAATGGAACTACTGTAAGGCAAGGCATCTCTGACAAAAGGGCAAAAGAAATCTCCACTATTTAATAAATCTATAAACTGCTAGGGTTTTGATTCCTGGGCATCCTGCATCTCGTGCCCACTTGAGGCTTTACTCCATTTTTCCTTCTTGTCAAACGAATTCCACCAAACTAGTAGAAGGTCACATTATCTTTGCTTTTCTAATTCCTTACAGTTTTCCTTAACACTGTGGAGATGCCTGGGGGAGGCAGCCTTGGTGGCCTAGACAAGCTTCTGCTCTACTATTTCGGGGATCATGAAAGTACTCTTTTTACTCCAAAGAAAGTCCAAGAAAAATAAAAATAAAAATCATGGCTGGTTGTCAAACACTTTTATCATAAACTGACTTTTTATTATTTGGAAAGCAAGTTATCTAAAATAGGTGATAGTGATATAGTTAGTCATAGGAACTAGATACACAGGTTTGAGAAATGCATCTGCTATGCTTGGTATCTTATATTTGATAATGCACCTGGAATCTGCACCTGGACTCTTTTGTAGAAAACAGCTCCACAGCATCATTGAAAGGAACACTTGATAAAGAGACTTCTATGTAAAGCCTCTTAGAATTTCAGTATAGCCTCATTGATTTGTAATGAGACTGAAAAATTGGCAGTTGTATTTTCTCAGAACATGGAATTGCCATGTATAAACAAGCAGCATTTTTCTTAAATATTGCTGGAGTGTGGTTTGAGAGTGAAGGTAAATTGCTACAAAACAATAAAATAGCTAGACTGCATTCTAAATTTCAGTAGGGGAAGACTTGCTTCAAGTATCACAGGCTTTCTTCTAGTTGGTACTGATGTTAGCTGGGGAAGGAAAGACTGCATACTTCAATTTCATTGATATGATTGTTGTTTTTTTGATAGTTTGCTTCAAGTTCTGCGATTTTTTAAAATCAGGGTCTCATTGGTTGTTGTGTTTTCATTATGGGAATGAATTTCTCTATGTTTTCATTGGAGGCTTCTGTAGTATGACTAGGCTTCCTTGGTGGAGATCTCTCAGTTTTCTGACTTTTGTTGGCTTTTTTGCATTGTTATCTACCCATTTTAGGAAAGCTCTTTATTTTGAGGAGAAAGCAAGTTTTTGTCCCTTGGCCTGTTAACCCTCTGATTCAGGTGAACAGGGATGTTGGTACCTAGTGGCCAGTCAGGATACCAGAGCAAAAGGCCTGATTCCACAGCTCACACAATGACCAGGCTTCCCCAGTGATATAATAAGTTGTAAGTCAATACTAAGTAAAGAATCCAGAGACTTATCTCCAAAGAGCGTTCTTTCTTTCACATTTTTTTTTCTCATATACCTGCCCAATTCACTACTGGACTATGGCAGGGTGCCAGCTAGGTGTCAAGAACAGTGACCCCTTTAGAAGAACAAAATCTACCAGGGAAATTAAAGAGTTCTCTTCCCTGAGACTTCTCAGAACCCAAGGTACACAACAATGCCTTTAAGAATAGGAAGGCCATGCTGAACTCCTTTACTGCTTTTCTGTCCTCAGTTTAAAATACAGGTAAAAAAAAAAAAAAAAAAAACTGTTTGAATGGGACTAAGACCAGTGGGAGGAGTAGATACACTGCTCCAAATATAAAACAAGTGAAGGAGAATTGGAACTGGACAGATTTTTCCCATGGCTTCATTTATGGGTATTTATTTTTAATCTCATTCATTCATTGGTTTACTTCTTCACATACTCATTCCATGAATCTTCATTTACTTCCTTCCTATATAAGTTTAGCAATAAATTATCAACAAAAGTTTGGAGAAATAGAATCTAGCTATATCCGAAATAATGATTGGAAGTAGATAAAAAAAAAAACAAAACTATTTCTCAGTCTGCAACGTTTCTGATCTTCCCTTGTTCAAGCCCAGCAGTTTTCATAGTCACTTTTGTTTCAACACCATCTTTATTCCACACCAATTTAACCTCTATTGTGAGGTGTGATATACCGAAGGGAAGGTGAGATTAAGGCACACTGGAGCAGAAAGCCACGTTGATGCTTGAGGCATTTCTTGTTTTGGTCATGACAGATATGATTCTGTTTTACTTATAGCAAAGCAGTCAAAGATTCAAAATGCATATTTTAGTGACATTTAATAGCATCTTCTCTATTTTTGAGGTCCATAAGAAAACTTACCAATTCTACTGTCTTTGCTATTCTCCTGGTAAATGAGACTATAGCAAAGTTTAAATGAGGTAAACATGGAGGTCAGACCCAGAGAAGACCTGAGAAAGGATTGTTTCCAATTAGTTAGTTATTTTTCAACATCCTACCTTCCACCCTAACATACTCATCTTACCACCACCACACCCTTGTTATTGTACTAGCTGTATGCATAAACTTCATCTGGGGTGCCAAGCTGTCTTTAGTATTTAACATATTTTCCATTGTATAATGTCTACTTGTGTTCTTCTTTTCTTTCTCACAGTAAATTATGAGCTTCCTCAGGATAGGCATTTTTTTCTAATTTAAATCTGCATCTATAAAAACATATAAGAGAATATAAAACATGACAAATATTCAAGTGGATTTGATAGGGAATAAAATAAGGCTTATACTAGTATACTGAGATATTTACTTGGGGTAGCTTGAATGTACGAACTCCATGTTTCTTCAGGCTTGTAACTGAGGCCTCCAGCCGCCTGACTAGAGGAGGTGCCACTGGGGCCAGAGCCTGGGGTCCAGATGAAACATATGTTTGTGAATCTGAATTCCAGCCCAAAGGTGTGGAGAGCAGTGTGAGCTCTCGGGGTCCTTCCTGCTGCCCATTTTGTGCTCCCTGCTTTTGGGGTTTGCTGGTTGCTGATGGTTTTGCTCTATGTGTGGATTCATGAATGACAGCCATCTTCTTTGCCATTGATGGAACTCCCCCATGGATCTGTAAGCTTGAAATAAATTCCTTCCTCACATGAAACTGTGTTTGGTTGGCTGTTCATGTCAACATCATGGAACTATCTACTACATTTCTTAAAAGCAAATATTCAGTGAATGAAACTCAGAAGTAGACTACATAGAATTTACTCCTTCACTCTTTCTGTCTTAGAAGTCAATGTTTTTTTTTTTTTTAATTTTTTGGTTTATTTTTATTTAGTTATGTGAAAGCACCAGACAGAGAAAGAAGAGAGAGAGAGAGAGAGAGAGAGAGAATAGGTGTGCCAGGGCCTCCAGCCACTGCAAACGAACTCCAGATGCGTGCGCCCCCTTGTGCATCTGGCTAACGTGGGTCCTGGGGAATCGAGCCTCGAACCAGAGTCCTTAGGCTTCACAGGCCAAGCGCTTAACCGCTAAGCCATCTCTCCAGCCCAGAAGTCAATGTTTTAAAGATAGATACCACACACACGAACACTTACCCCATGGCCTCTCTATATATCTTTATATACACAGTGAGCTCGTATTGATAATGATAGCAGTACTCAGCTATCTGGGTAAATGACTTTGACCTTTAGCATAGGGCTGTATTTATCTCAATTATTGGTTTTATGCCCATGTGTAGCTCAAGCCATCACACATCAGGGAAGTAACTTAAGAGCCACAAAATGATCCAAGGCAATACAGCTTTTAAACTATTTCATTTTATTTAGGTTTTGATACCTGAAATTAGTGTCTTAAGTCCCAATAATTATGAATATGGCTGATTTATAAATTCTGAACATTATTTATTGGATAGCTATTCAATGATCTATCATTCTTTTTTTTTAAAGTAAAACAAATGGAAATAAAACACCAACTACTTCTTAAAAGGAAGCCCCTGGAATAAATTTGGTATGAATTGCTAAATTTCACTTTCAGAAAAGTGGCAAACTGCATTTCCCTCTACAGTGTGACAGTCACTATTTTGAACATTTCCTCATGTTCCCCTATCAGGAATCTATCTGTCATTAATGTTTTTCTTTAATGCTTTAGTAATTTACTTTTAACAAGGAGAGCACACTGCAGATGGCGGTCCCACATGATCATTGGCTAACTGCAAAACAATGCTGTTGGATAGTTCTCTGCAGGCTAAGCACTGAGATCTTAAAAAGACTTAACTCCAGATTTAGAGCATGGTGAGATCAAATAAGGGCATAGTTATGCTCAGTAAATTAGTACTGTTGTTGGTTTTGTCGGAAAATCATTTTAAAATACTTACTTGGATTACTATTAGTCATGGTACCCATTAACAACTTAGAGATTCAACCAAATTTAACAATGACCAGTTTACAGGTAGCAGAAATAACAAAACTAGCAAATGCAAACATTTAAAAATGCACAAATAAAATAACATTGAAATATTTGCTAAACTAAAAAGTTAAGTGTTAATATGGTAGAATGGATATAAGGAAAATATTTATCAATGATACAGACTGGGGAGAGGTGATACAGAAGTAGTTACAAAGAATGATATGGGTAGTTACCAAGGAAGATAAGTATTTCTACACATTTTTTGTAAAAGGAAGATTCATTTTCTAATGAATTGTAGCATAAAATGTAAATTGGAATATAAAAATGAATTATAGAAACTATATATTAACCAATTAACAATAAGAAGCTGGGTTATATTTTATATTTTAAGGTATTCCTTCCCTCCCTCTTTTTCCCCCTCTCTTTTTCTCCCTCTTGCTCTGTTTCCTTTCCCCTCACTGTCACTCTCTTTTCTCTCTCTCTCTTCTTCTTTCTGACTGTCTTTGATTTTTGAGCCAGAGTCTCCCCCATAGTCCAGGTTAGCCTGTAGATGACCATGTGAATTAGGCTTGTCTTGAAGTCATGCTAATCCAACTGCCTTAACCTCTCCAGTGATAGAGTTAAAGTACTTTGAAATGAACATTTTAATCATGCATAATAATAATTTAGCGTCTTAATGACCTGGACAGTTTATTATTAAACTTGTTATGTGCAGAGAATAGCAGCAATGACTTTACTAAACAAAACTAGGTGTTTAACTAACAACTACCATTCACACAGACATGTTATGATTTGAATGTTTGTCAAAGTTTATATATTCAAAATGGCATCTGTAAGTTTTCATTTTGATGGTCTTTGGAGCTGTCAACATTTGCAAGGTTTATAGAGTTGGAGGAGTCATGGATGTAAGCCTCCATAATGACCTATATGAAGAATAGAGAGATGACTTCACAGTTTTCCATGTGATATCCTTCAGCATATCATGATACAGTAAAAAGGCCCTTGCCAGATATCATTCTTCTAATATTAGGCTTCTAACCTCCAGAACTAGTTATCTAGTTAATGCTATTCTGTTTTAGCAGGAGATAAGGACTAAGACAATGTGTAAGGTATGGAAAAAGTACATACTAAAGAATGGAGTATTCTTACTTTTTTTCAAAGGCAATAGGGCTTGGAATTATAAAGAATGGAATAATTAGGTACTGAGAAAAACATAGGCTCTTGCTTGAAAGGTCATTTAAGAATACCAACATGACTATATACTGTGTACATAACTAATAAAAAAGAATAATCAAGTGAGTTTCATTAGGTGAGAGAAGTCTTTTACAGAAAGCAGATAAAACAGGTCAAAATAGGTCAAAGTGCTCAGAACCAGGCTGTTCAACTCACTGTTTACTTTTCCCTTAATAGAAAAATTCATTGGTCACCTCCTCTTTTCCCAGACATCTGTGTAAATGATCAATGATATTCTTTGAAAATTACATGAGAAAGGAAGGAATAAGGGAGGAAAGGATTATAGAAGGAGGAAGAATGGAAAGAAGGAAGGAAATGGGGCTTAATTTGAAATCATGTAAATTTCTCTAGTGCCTACAGATAAAAATCTATGCATTTGGACATTTACAACTCTCTATAACTTTTAAATCAAGAAATTGAACAATTCATACAAATCATCTATGTTTTATTGTCCAAGAATGTTGCTTTAGTTGAACACAGACCAACAGAAATATCCACAAGATGGGAATCTGCACTTTTAGATATGGTGATGGTTATCTTCACAGAACTATGGAGCATTGGAATTGCAGTTAGTGTGGCTGAGAAAGTAAATCTCACTAAATTTCAATTTCAATAGCCATATGTGGCTTGTGGCTGCGATTTCAGACAACAAATATCAAAACCATATACCTAAAGGCAAAGTCTATGTTGATGACTTAATGACTGAGTCCAGAATTCTCATTCTAGGAGCTCTTAATATATATATATATATATATATATATATATATATATATATATATATATATATATGACTTATTTAATTGAAATTGAAAAGATTCAATAATCTTTTCAGGGTGATGTGTTAATTTTTTACTATAAGAAATGTTTTCTCATCTTTTAAATATAAGTTCTTTTGTTCAAGACAAAGTCAAATTTAAATGGTTCTTACCATGGTTATTTTAAGAAATGAATATATTCTGGTCTTTGTACCCATTAACTTAGAATAAAGTATCTTAAATCACTTCAAAGTTGGTCAGAGATGGCCATATGCTTTTTCAGTGTTTTTTTCTTCTTTCCTTGGAAGTTGTCAGTTATGTGTTACACTTTAGCTTCTGGGTGCATGTGGCCAAAAGTGGGACCAGAGTCAACTTTTACAGATTAATGTGTGACCTGGAGCTCTGAGTTCTATTTTGCTAAAATGTCACTTGCGATGCTGCGGTGCAGTGCTCTGTCATCTCTGCTGACTCTGATCCTTTGTCATCCATGAATTCCTAACAGGGATACTATAAAGAGGCCAGGGCAAGACACCCTATATGATCCTTTTGGACAGCTGCAAAGAAATGAAATGACTGGCTTCTAAGTACAGCTTCAGCCTGCATGTGAATGAACAAGGATGCCATTATTTCATAAAGATAAATAAGCAAAGCATAATTTTATTCCAAAGTTGCTTTCTGTGCACTGTAAATGCTGACTCACAATCGCAACACTGAAGAAAGCATGAGAGACATTTTATTTCTATGAAAAACCCTAGGTATTTTTCATGGAATAATGTTGTGAATTGTGTTTTTAATTTTCTATGAAAGTATACATTGTGCAAGAGGGGGCAGAAAAAGTGTAAGAGCCACAGAGTGGGTAGAACTATCCTGAAGCATGGTCCCCTGCGACCCTGTGGCCCCATAGGGCCTGACTGAGGCTTTTATACCACCCTACAGTGATTATGAGAACCCCACTGAGAAGGGCCCCCAGGAAAATGGAAGTTGGGGCAATGGATTTAAAATAATATACATATATATATTATATAAAATATATAATATAATCTGTAAAGTAATATATATGGTAAAATTTTTAAAAATTAAAAATATATGGAATCTTTAGCACTGATGAAATTGACTAGCAATACTGAATTACCCACAAAGCTACAAAGTATTATGTGCTAAAGAGAAGAGACCTGTCGACCTCTAGGTTATAGGGCTTATTATGTTGTGGCCATATGTAGCAGACAGCTTCAGGTTCGCTGAGATGAAATTCCAGACCAGGCACAGTTATGGAGGAAGGGATATTTATTGAAACTTACAGATCCAGGGGAAGTTCCATAACGGCAGAAGAAACTGGCCTGTCTTCACAGGACCAAGCAGAGAGAGAGAGAGAAGTATAAGACTAAAGCCAAAAGCCACACAGCACACTTCAGGAACTCCAGCTAGGCACACTTTGCGTATCTTTATATTGAAATGTGAAACCCACCACCACACCTTAAAATCCACCCAGTGACACTGCCTCAAGCCAGGTGGCTAAAGATGCAAACTACAAACAAATAAACAACTGAATATATTGGGGGCCATCTATTCTATTCAAACCACCACACCATACCTCAAGTACTTGTGAATTTGCCTACTTGCTAAATTTTATTTGGTGCCTTGACATAGTATGATAGGGATGCTATAATCTAATTCCATAAACTAGACCACATGTAAACCACTGATTGTGTTTCTTTCAGTTATGGGGAATGGGCAGTGCATGATCAAGTTATCAGCACATTCAGGGCTCCTGAAGTCTTGCTTCCTGATCCCCAGATGGTGAGCGAACTCTGCAGTCACTTATTTTTTGTTTGAGGACAGCCTAACAGGCTGCCTTTTTTTTTTTTTTTTTTTAATGTGAGAGTGAGTGAGGAGAGAGAAAGAAAATTGGCATGCCAGGTCCTCCAGCCAGTGCAATTGAACTCCAGATGTGTAAGTCCCCTTGTGCACTTAAGAAGAGAGCCACTCATGTTTATTATGTCTACAGCTAAGCCTAAAGTCATCACAGACATGCATGGTGTAGCAAAAATAGAGTCACCTAATATAAATGCTTTTAGTTGAAACAGCAGTGAAAGGGAAACTCTGCCTTCTTGGTGCATGTTGTAAACAGAGTCCTGTTCACGGTCCACACGTGACAGCGTTTTTACAGTGTAGCACATGTGTTGATGACTTCCCCGTGAGTGACCCTCAAGCACAGCACTGTTATGCTGTTAGTGACTCCAGTACAAAAAGGCTGTGATGTGCCTTAGGGAGAAAACCCGTGTGTTCACTAAGCTCCACTCAGTCATTAGCTGTGGGGTTCCTGGCTATGAGCTCAGCGTTAATGAATCAACCTTATATGTGTTATAAAAATAAAGACAAACAAAAGTTATGTTTTCATTGGTTCATGAAAATGTTGTAATTAGATACTCACAGGAACCTGGCCTTTCATTTTGCCCAGAAGCAATGTATTAATTTAGTATCCGGTGCAACTTTATATAATACAACTATTATGAATCATGAAAGTCAATACTGTATGATGGGCAAATCAAGAACACCAGAAAAATTTAATTATTATTGCCCATATTATTTAGACCCAGAATTGTCTCTAGGCTTCAAATTGGACACTAAAATCATAGAGGCTAGAACATTTATAAGACATTTTGTTTTCTTTGTTGTCTTAATTTAGATTAATGTGTTAGCTTGAATCCTCAAATACCCTTAAACGGAATACTTTGTTATATGTGTATATACATGAGTGACATTTTTCTGTGGAATAGGGTTCAGAATTTCCATAAGCTCATGATTCAACAACAACAACAAACAAACAAACAAGCAAAGATTAAGATTTTACAAGGTTAGCTGGGTATGTTGGCACATGCCTTTGATCCCAGCACTAGGGAGGCAAAGGTAGGAGCATTTCTGTGAGTTCAAGGCCACCTTGAGACTACACAGTGAATTCCAGGTCAGCCTGGGCTAAAGCATGACCCTACCTTGAAAAACCAAAAAAAAAAAAAAAAAAAAAGTTGGGGAAATGGCTTAGTGGTAAAGGTGTTTGCCTATAAAGCTAAATCCCCCAGGTTTGATTCCCCAGGACCCACTTAAGCCAGATGCACAAGGGGGTGCACACGTCTGGAGTTTGTTTGCAGTGGCTAGAGGTCCTGGTGTGCCCATTCTCTCTTTCTCTCTATCTGCCTCTTTCTTTCTCTCTCTCTCTCAAATAAATAAATAAAAATACATTTAAGAAAAGATTTTACAAGGTTGATGTATATATATATATATATATATATATATATATATATATTTTTTTTTTTTCCCCTGCAGCAAGCAGTGTTTGACAGAACTTAGCAGGGACTAGACCAGCAATATGGTGTGAGATAGTGCTAGATGGTTTGTTAGGTTTTCAAGGAAGAAAGATGAGGGAGTTGTTTACCTCCTCTGGCAAATAAGAACTCAGCTGTGACAGAAGGGCCTTGCGAAAACAGATTGAAATCCTATGAGGCACACGAGGATGTTGCCCTTCGGGTATGCTTAGTTTATTAGCACTGGTGGATAGGAAAGGCCTCTGTATAAGAAACCACGTGAGATTCTTTAGTTCACTGTTGTAAACCTACACATTAAATTTAAATTCAAGGAAATGTATATTGGTTTTAAGATCGGTGGCCTACAGAAATGCTTTGTAGGTAGTGTCTGGTTGTCTGATACCAGCCCGCCTGCCCATGGTCTCCTTTCTTCATCTCTAAGCGAGGTCTCAGGTACAATGAAGCCCTTAGTGGATATGTGGATTACAAATGAAAGGAAGGGCTTTTTTTTTTTTTTTTTCCATAATGGAAACGTAAGCCATGTGGTTCAGTATGTCTCAGAGAGGCCTGAGGCTGGACCTTAAGAAAGGTCCCTGTGTTCACTGCCAGGCACATCTCCAGCTGTTCTCCTCATTTCTTCTTGTCTCCTGCTGTTGCCAGTAAGCAACATGTATTTTGGGGAGTTTTTCTAACAATTGCCTTGGACACATCAGAATGTGTCATCTGGTTGTATCAGTGTCTCTATTTATAAGACCACTATTTAGTGCCTCAAATAATAGAAGAATTGTAGAAATCTTTGGACTCCTAAGTATTTTCATATATCAGATTAAATTCACTCTCTGCAAGACAAGCAGTGTCATGGTAGAAGACTCAGAATGTTAACCTTAGCTCAGTGAGGCCAATTTGAGACTTCTGACCTACTAAACTGTAAGGACATGAGATATGTTGTTTTAAACCATCGGATTTGTCATAATTTGTTACTATAAAAGTAGAAACCTAATAAAATTCCTTCATGAGAAAAAAAGTAAGACAGCTGTAGACTTGTTGACCACTTCACAAAAAGCAGAATCACAACCCCTCCCATTATTTCTGAGATTAATAAATGAAATAATGTGATAGGAGGACCAAGTAGACTATTGTCTGTAGTACTAGAGACTTGGAGATTGATATATATTAACTTTTAAGGGACTATATGCTACTCAGTCAATGCTGTCTTTTAACTTTTAATGATACATTTTTAGAAAATGAGACCCAGAAAGTAAAATGTCTTCAATTACAAAGAGTACTTGGAGGCAGATGTTGGTCAAGCATCTAAGACACTTACTTGTAGGACTGTGACATTTTGTGTGAATCTCTAATAGATGGCTGCGTAGTCTTAATTGGAGCATTTTCTTCCTACATGTACTTTAGTAAAATGGAGACCTTGATTAGTCCTCAAGGGAAGCCAGCACTCTGGTAATTGAGCTAGGGTTGTTTTGAAATCAAGTGGTCCTGTTTTCATTGCCTGATCTATCTGTGGATCATTAGAGGTGAAAAAGACCATTGTTATGCAAAAGTTTAAAGTCTCATTTCCCCTCAGGCTAAAAATGAGAGCTATGTATGACATATCAGGCAATTACATCACTTATTTTTCAATTATTCACTTGTTTTCATTGGCCAGAATCTCATGATTATAAATCAGAAACTCCCTCATAAGGTGGGGTAGCCCATGGTGTTTGATACATATGAGACTTATTAATTCTTTTGCAACCTTACTGATTGCTGGGTTATGGTGTAACAGCACACGAACTGTTTAAATATAAAATTATCCAGCATTTTATTTTTAAGTATTCTTTGTCATTGTTCCTCAGTGGAGATGTTCTTCCCATAACAACCACATTTATCCTCACTCTTGCAGATGGACTGAGTAAATAGCCCAAGGCCATACTGTATATTACAGGATAATGACGAGTAGACTCCAGAGTTCTTAGCTCTCATTTTAGAGTTCAGGCAATTTCTCCCATTGCTTCAATCATGGTTAGAGAAAAGGGAATGAATCTCATTAAAGCAAATTGTTGTTATCTTTTTTTCCCCCCACAGTGTGTGTGTGGGTTTACAATGTCAAAGGCAAACCTACTCTTGAAATGCTTTCACAGAAACTCAGAGTGGTAGGTGGGAGGGCGAGGGCGAGGGCGAGGGCCCGGGCGGAAATTCTCCTTCTTTGCCAGCTGCTTGGCTCCACCGTTGTTGCCAATGACTCCTGTCTTCCTTCTTCGTGACAGTCATGACAATAGGGCTTTCCTTGACCACTCCGATTTTCTAGGGGCTTTTTTTTTTTTTTTTCAGAATCATTAGTTTAGATGCCCTAGGATGAAGTGAAGAAACCAAGCTCATTGATTACTGATTAACATTCTTGTCTAAAAACTCTTGTCTCTAAACCAACCCCTCGCTTCCCATTAACTTATGTATATTTTCACTATTTTAACTTACCAGTTTTTTATCCGTATTTCTTCATAAGCCCACAAAGCAAGTAATACTAAAGTCCAAGAAAAATATTTGTTTTTTCTCTGAGACTAAAGCCTTACATGCATTTATACTAATACATAGAAAGACTTCATTGCTTTGTTATCAGTCCTCATTTACTTTAACCTATAGTGTGTCTGAAATTCTTTTGCTTTTGTAAAATAGAGTTAATACCTCACATTTAAGGTGATACTAACCATATACATACATACACATACTCATATATACATAGATATATGTATGTCTGTAACCATAACAAGGTGCTAGCACCAAGGACACGACTCTTCAGTGAGTTCTCATGTATGTGAAGAAACTCCTTGGCAGTGGAAGTCCAGGCAGATCCTTACAATATGTCTCTATTGTGTTCCCAATACCCTGTCTTGGAATTAACAATAAAGTATGTTATATCTACTTGTACGTGTATGTGGAGTGCATATGTGTGCTCCATGTGGGTAGGTATGTGAGTGCACACGTGTGGGGGTACTTGTGGAGGTCGGTGTCTGGTGTCTTCTGTGGTTGATCTCTGCTGTATTTACTGAGGTGGCATCTCTCACTTCAACCCAAAACTTGTGTATTCGGCGAGTCTAGCTAGCCAGCTTGTGTGAGGGATCCCCTATTTCTGCCCCTTGAGCATGTATTTCAGGCAGTCTGCTGGGCCATCTTGGCATTCATGTGTGTGATGAGGATCTGAACTCAGGTCCTCATGTTTGCACAGCAAGATCTTGACGGAGTCATCTCCTAAGCCCAACTCTACCTTTTGTTATAATAACAAAACACCAGAGCCTGGGTGACTTTATAAAGAAAGCAAATTTATTTTGATTCATGGTAATGGAGACCTAAAGTCAAAAGGCTGCATCTAGGCGTCACTTCCTTGACAGTCAAGTCCAGTGCAAGGTATCACATAACAAGGAAAAGGGAGCCTATGGGTGCTTCTTGTGAATCCTCCGTGTGTGAAAAGGTCAACAGGATTTAATCCTGAGTGCTCTACTCTAATGACTTCATGTAGATGCAGTCAGCCCCCAAAGGCCCCGGGTCTAAAAAGCATAGTCAGTCTAAGCTTCAACCCTCTCAGTAGGAGATTTAATTGTAACTTGTGAACCCTGGGAGCACTCAATCCAAGCAGACCCTAACATAGCAGGTGCTATGTAAAAGAACAAGCAAGAAATTTATCTTCTTAAAATTTAAAAGTGGAAGAAATAACTTCAGACATCACAGAGAAGTTGTAAAGAAATGCTCAAAAACACAATGCACAAAACACTTAAAAAATGCCCTAAAACAGAATATATTTTTAAGTACGTATGGGACAACTTTGGGCTTGGGAACAACTCTGTCAGAAAAGCACTTGCTATGACTCAAGCACAGACCTGAATTCTATTGCTACTTACCATTTTTTTTTTCCTATTTGCTTATTTACCACTCTGGGAATTGTAGATTTAATGCCTTTCCCCTACTCGCTAATCATTCCTATTGCACTGTAGAAAGTTTTCCTCTGTTTCCAAGGGACTTACAGTATAACCAATGTACGTGTAAGGTGGACATAGCAGCCCAACTATAATCCTAGCACGCAGGAGGCAGAGACAGGGCATGTCTGGGTCAAGCTGGCTAGACAGACTCGCCAAAGTGATGAGTTTCAGGGTCAAGTGAGGGTCCCCTGTCTTAGTACATGAGGTGAACAGCAATCGAGGAAGACACCCAATGCCAAACTCGGGCTTCCACACACATGCACACACACATAACTACACATAAACACACACATAAAAGGAAAACACCAAGAGAAATGAATATCACACCAGAGTCAAGCTGAGGTCATGTTGGAGCATCTCTAACTCTGTAAGCGACCTCAGATGTACAGATTTTGCCCACCACAGAGGAGCAGTCAGCCTCATTTTCAGTACAGAGAAATGAGATGTAAGCAACCAGTGCATCATAATTTCAAGACAGCAATTTTGAATTGTCACTTCAGACAGTATTCCTGAACTTGATGAGGCTGGCTGAAATCAACTGCTTTCTATAAAATATGAAGCCTCGCTCTCTCTCCACAGGTTTCCCAAATGACTTGCATAGGCCTTTGTTTATTCCAAGATTTCCTTTAAAAGTCCCTCCTCCGGTTTTAGAGCTCATTTCAATTTATTTCTTTTCACCCCATTATCAGTTTCTAAATTTGTTTCTGACTTGCTTCATAATTACTAAACACTTTCCTGAGCTTTTTGACACTCAGTTGTTGGAGAGACAATTTTGCTGTTTCAGTAAAATCCTGGCTGGAATCTTAAGAGCACGGAAAAATCACATTAACTGCTAAAAGATAATGATATACAAGTGCTGGGTGTGGAAACGCTGGAAATCAAGTCTTCTTTGCTCTTGCTTTCCTCCTTTCCTCTGCTCTGTCTAGGTTACGTCTTCCTGTCTTGCCTGGGTGTTGAAGCCCAACAAGTTTTACTGATCATCACATGGTTTTCCTGATTCAGGAGATGACTTATCATGCCTACATTTTTTTTTTTTGATGAACTGAGAAACAAAAATAAAAAATACTGTAAATGATTAGCATGTCTGGGGGATTGAGTTTAAATGGTAGCATTTTAAGAGAGGCCAGAATTATAACTAGGGAGTTAATATAAAGAATTCACAAGCCATTTGTCTTTTCTATCCCTCCATCAGTTAAACACACACACACACACACACACACACACACACACACACACACACACACATACAAAACTAGCACAAAGAAATCTTCAGTACTTACCATGTAGACCAAATGCAAATGACCCATTTGTTCTCCCTTGAGGAATCTATATCGATATACTTTATTTTATCAAAACTACAGTTTTTTTAAATCCATATTCTATGTGAGTTATAATCTGTATAAAGAAAGTAGGTGGGTGTGGATATGTTGAGATAATAAAATTTTCACTATTATTTTGTCAACAAGATGCTGTCTGGACAGACTGCTGTCAGCAAAGTGCTTCTCTTACCAGCATGAGGTCCTGTGTTTGATCCCCACAACCTATGTACAAAAAAAGTTATACATGAAAGCACGCTTGTAGTCCTAGCACTGGGGAAGTGGAAATGGATGGATCTGCATGGCTTCATGGAGTCATCAGAATAGAGACAGTCTCACCTAATTGTGAGCTCCGGGCTGATGAGAGACCCGGTCACATAAAAAGGTGGACAGTGTTTTGTCCTCTGGCCTGCACATACTTGTGCCCCCTCACTTCCTTACCCACCATCCTTCCACACACACACTCATCTTCCCACACATAAATATACACACAATCATACAAGAAAACATCACCATAAACCAGCTGTTCTTAAGACTACCAGGAATGCTTCTTCAGGAAAGCAATGAGTAAATTCAGTTTTAGGCATTTAGTAGTTTAGATTTAGGCACTAGTATTTCCTACTACTTAGCATTTCTAATAATGATCATACATTCTGCTAGTCCCTCCCCAACACATCTGTCTAACCTTGGAGGCTCCAGCCTCCTGCATCTTCCCTCGGATGTCCCCAGTGGAAGGACAAATGCACCTGTGGACACACTCTGTGTCTTCAGCGAGTGCTGGAGGAGAGGAGGGGCTGCTTTCTTCTTCCTGAGACTATGGCTGACCCGACCATTGCCATGGGCAGACTACAGTGAGGTTGCTTCTGAGCTGCTTTGGGCTGTCGTGGATCTTCAACTACAAGACTAGTTCAGTAGTCACCATTAATGTCTCCCCCATCATTGCAGTAAAACTGAAGCCACCCTGTATCAGTTTCTGTTGCTTATTATAAAGATTCTACGGAAAACAAAGGACACTTTGGGAGAAATATGCCTCAACAAACATAGTTATTATGCACTGTTTCTTTTTTATTTCACCCAGAGGTGACATGTTTCCCTGACAGGACAATGAAAACAAGCCAAAGAAACAATTCCACTCAAGTCTAGGTTAGTGAACTAGTGAGTTAGTGAGTTTATTGGGGTAACTTACTGAAACATGGTGAGAAGTTACTTGGAAGAGTAATAACAGCTCAAAAACAGTTAGCTGCCTCACTCAAAAGCTCACCCCAGCATGGGGAACACCTCACAAAAGCTGCATGAAGCTCCCTGCCCAACTTGCAAGCAGATCGGCAGAACAGAGACTGTCTATAGACCCAGCAGTTGTTGCTACTCATATAGTCTTGGAGAGGCACGTTGGATGTTGGAAATCTTGTAGTATTCCAGAGCTTCCTGAGACTTGTAAGTTTCATTTCCTTCCTGAGCTCAGTGAGCTTTGCTTTCTCCCCCAGTCTTATGAAGCTCCCTCCTTCCAGGAGGAAGTGTTGCTTTCAGCTTTGGAGGAACAGTTACACATCACCATGTACCTTTTCTGCTGTACAAACCTCCCTTTGTCCTCTGAACAAATTAACATGCCAGTCTTGGAAGGACAAGGTAGTGAAGAATTGGATTGGGGGATGGAGAGATGGGTTAGTGGTTAAGCACTTGCCTACGAAGCCTAAGGACCCTGGTTCAAGGCTCGATTCCCCGGACCCATGTAAGCCAAATGCACAAGGGGGCGAACACGTCTGGAGTTCGTTTGCAGTGGCTGGAGGCCCTGGCACACCCATTCTCTCTCTTTGTCTCTATCTGCCTCTTCCTCTCTCTGTCTGTCACTCTCAAATAAATATAAATAAATAAATAAATAAATAAAAAGATTTTTATTGGGAGTAATTTTTTTTTTTTTAATCAGGTTGGAACCACCTTTTCTCTACTTGGTCACATCTCGTTAGTTCATAACCTTTTTATTACTAGTGACATGTATTCAACCAAGGTCAACAGGCAACTACCTCATAGACTTCTACTTAAATTCTGCTACTGCAGTCATGCTCCTCTGCACAGCTTCTCATGGTACACAATTCCCTACAGGTTACTCAGCATGTGTCTACATTGATGAGCAAGGGTTGGCATTGCTGAATGAGAAAGACTGGGTTTCTAATGCTGGTATTTCCCTTGGCTGTGAGTGCATGGACAGGCCATTTTTTAGTTGGTCTTCTTGTGCAGTGAAGTCTGTTTCCAGATGACTTATAGTATTCTATAGTTCTGTAATTTCAAAGAAATTTTATTTTAATAAAATACTCTGTGATTATATACTTGATGTAGTAGTTACTTATGATCAAATCCTCCTTAAGAAGGAATATGAGGGAGGAAGAGTTTATTGTGTCTTACAAGTCAAAGGGATTCAGTTCATCGTGGAGGGGAAGGCATGTTTACAGAAGCAGGAGATATCTTCTCATGTTGTCACTATAGTTCAGAAACAGAGAGCACACATAAAGTAGGACTGGGGTAGAACACCTATTGGCCAATCCACCAGTGAAACAATTTCTCCAAAATGGCTTTACATAGTAAGTGTTCCACAACCTCAAATAGTTCAACCAGCTGAATACCAAGTGTTCATACACACGAACCTGTGGATACTGAGTGTTCATGCACAAGAACCTGTGGATACCTAGTGTTCATACACACGAACCTGTGGATACCTAGTGTTCATACACACGAACCTGTGGATACCTAGTGTTCATACACAGGAACCTGTGGATACTGAGTGTTCATACACACGAACCTGTGGATACCTAGTGTTCATACACACGAACCTGTGGATACTGAATGTTCATGCACAAGAACCTGTGGATACTGAGTGTTCATACACAGGAACCTGTGGATACTAGTGTTTATACACACAAACCATTGGATACCAAGTACCTACCTAGTTAATAGGCAATCAGACAGTTTCAGGTGAATGAATACATGTAACCCAAAATATTTTAATAAGGATAACTCATAAGAGTGCCAAACTATAATATTTTAATTAATTGTCTAATTAGACAAGGATTAATTATATGACTATAATTTAAGAATATATCTAGTGAGATTTCCATAAAAAATATCATGGCTACCCTCTGCGAAAGTGAGTCAATATCTAATTGTTAAAAATTCACACATTGAGCCCAGTGCAGGGATGGCTGAGGAGTTGAGGCATTTGCCTGCAAAGCCAAAGGACCCAGGTTCAATTCCCCAGGACCCAGGTTAGCCAGACGCACAAGAGGGTGCATGTGTCTGGAGTTTGTCTGCTGTGGCCCATTCTCTCTCTCTCTCTCTTTTTCTCTGTCAAATAAATAAAAATAAAATATTAAAATATTCACACATTGAGTCTGTCTCTCAAACTTTATTTTTATGATTATATAAGTTATTTCTGCCCATATCTTGAGTCAAATAGCTGTGCATGTTTTATGAAGAACAACATCCTACCTTTCCCTCCATATCCATTTTTCCAGAAGCAACTTCAGCTGCTCTGCTTATTACTGTTAGTATTTTTCTTCCACTACTATGAATATTGATAACATTAAGAATCATAGAGAGCAAGGATAATAATACTGCTATTTCTTAATCGTGCCCTTCTGGATGGCATCTCTGGACTCTACATGACAGAATAAAGGTTCAGATCCTACTTCAGTTTGGATGTAAAATGTTTCCCAGAGCTCATATGTTTGAATACTTGATCCTCAGGTGGTGACACTGATATAGAAGTTTGTGGAACCTTGGTGAGTTCAAGTTTAGCTGGAGAAAGTCAGACGCTACGTGCCAGATACTGACTGTTATGAGCAAGCCCTGCTTCCGGCCCTGCCATCTTTGCTCCTTGGTATGCTGAGGTGAGATCAAGCCACCAGTGGTACCACTGCCATGGATCTCCAAGCCCTGGCCCGCCGTAGTGGACTGTGTCCCTTCAGACTACGGGTGAAAATAAATTATGCCTCCCTTACATTGCTTCTTATCATGAATTTGTTCAAACCCAAGAAGAACTACAACTAACACAGCTCTTTTTTTTAAAATCTCTGGTAAAAGTCAGAGATCAACCTGTATATTTCTTAGTCCTGTGTCTGCCTTCTATAATTACTAAACAATTTTGATTAGAAATATTCAGGGTACACTATTATGTATATATAAGCACTATTCATAGCTAAGTTACATATAAAATATAACTTTACTCCTTCACTTGACTTTGTTTGCTCCTTTCTAAAATTTGATATATTTATTGAATATCTATTTTTTAAAACTTTATTTTATTTTATTTGTTTGAGATAGAGAGAGAGAGAGGAAAAAAGTGCAACCTGGGCCTCCAGCTCCTGCAAATGAACTCCGGATGTATGTACCACCTTGTGCATCTGGCTTATGTAGATCCTGGGGGATTGAACCTGTGTCTTTTGGCTTCACAGGCAAGTTCCTTAAACACTAATCCATTTCTCTAGCCCTACTTTATTTAATATAGTAATATAGTGATTGGGGTTTCTGGCCAACACAACAATATGACAAACTAATGCATGAATACGATATAGGAATTTTTTGGTGTTTCCAGATTCTTGTTTTATGAATTCAAAGAATTGAAGTCTGTGCACCAGAGGTTAAAGTTTAGAGAATTTTTTTTTTTTTAGATCAAGAGGAAGAAAAAGGAGAGTACTGGGAGCTCCTGCCCATGAGAAGGCATGAACAGGGCAAGGCCCACCTAGATGCCAAATTTTTTTTTTTTTTATACGTTGTGAGTTGAGGCTGAGACTACCAGCCACAATAACAGCTTTAGGTTTATTCCTTAGGAGTTATAATTCTAATAAGGAAAACTCCTTTCTCGGGAGGGATTCTAGTTGAATTTAAGGAAAAACAGATCTAGGGAACTCCTTTAGGCAGAAAGAGATAGAGAGAAGCTACATTCTTCTCTGACCTCTACCTAGCGAAGTGGAGACCGCAGAAACAGGCTCAAGAGGTTACCTGCTTTAATTTTTTTGGGACCCAGTCATCTTTAACTGCCTCTATGTAAACATACTTCAAAGTCTTGTATCCTCATCAAGTTAATAATGTTTTCTCTTAGTTAATAATCATTCCGTTAAGGTTAAGAAATTATAACAACCTAACTATCTAAAGATGAGAGCTGTTGGGACGCTGTTTGACATGTACATCCATCTCAACACCTCAGAAGAGGCCTGGGTGTCATTCTCTGGAGAGAGGATGATGGAAGCTTCTACTTATCAAAGTAGTCATGTGACAGGATGGGTATCTGATGTAAATAAGGAGTTCATATGCAAAGCTGAAATGAATTATAATATTCTCTCCATTCAGTTTCCAGATGCTGGTAGCCAGGCTCACAACTTCAGGCAAAATCATTTTTCACTAGGTGATCTGAGATCAAAAGAAAATATACTGTCAGTAGAGCAATCCGGACAAAAGATGACAGGTTCATGTGGAGTGAAATCTCTAACTTCCAACCACTTTTGAAGCCTCATTTAAAACGTGAACAGTGAACAAAGTATCAGTAGATACCTCATTAAAGCTTGTGATAAAAATGACAGAACCAAAATATAGAGCTATAAAAACACAGAAAAAGAAGAAATGGACTATGTCAGTAGATAAAAGTTAAACATGCATGATTTCATAATCCCAGACAAGTATAGTCATTGCATGCAGGACACACGAATAGAATTGTGCATATGTGTTCATGTTATTTGAAAAAATCAAGGAATATTTGAAATATATCGAAAAATTAAATACCACTGAATGATAAAAATCAAGGAAAATTTTCAGAAAAGAGAAAACGTAACAAAAAGATGAGAGTTGTATATAACAACAATGAATCAGCCCAAATGGAAAATAAAAAAAAATAGCAAAGGGTGGGGGGGCAGAGAAAGCAGAGTTCCTGGGATTATTAAATAATGACTGCAGCTTCTCAGAACTACAAGACAGGAATTTCAAAATTGAAAGTATTTACTTAAGTACCTATTGTGTGAAACAACAGATCTACTCTAGAGCAATTTAGAGTGAAATTCAGATTTGAAGATTAAACAGAAGATTCCATAGCTTTCGGGAAATGTAAAATGGGCCTCACATAAAGGGTGAGATGACAGAATGACTTTGGATCTCTCAAGAGTCTGGAAGAGGACAGACAATGAATACATAAACCTGCGTCTCTGAAATAAAAATAAAGGTTGAAACTCTTCTAAATGACAAATCAACCATAAATATAAACTGAAAATATTTGCATATTCTCAAGAGTTTCAAATATTTACCTCCCATTCCATGTTTTAGATAAAAATGCAAGTAATTACCTTAGGTATTTAATATACCTAACTTCTTTAAAGTACTTAATTAGAAAATTCTATCAATTTGTTCCCATGAACAAATTCCTCATATCCAAGAAGAACAGATAACTACTCCACCAACTTGCTCAATGGGTTAGAAATAAAAATGATGATAAATATTTTAAGGACATGAGAAATGTCAGATTCTTTAAAATTTCTGTTTCTTGTTACTGAGATATATTGAAGGCGTATAAGAAAGTGGGATAAACTGGACTCACTGCACATTTTCCCTCGAATTTAGCCCAGCCTCTAACCATGGTAGGCTACGGTGAAAGTCAAGAAGCATTGTAATATACTTCATTTCAGTCCTCTTGCTGGGAATGGACAAGCAAGGGTTAATTTTCAGATTGTCTCATTTGCATGGTGTCGACTAATGCTTAAATTTGTTTTGCATTTGTCTCTGTAGCATCTCATGTTTGTTTATTGAGTGAGTCAATGAGATAGATGGAAGATCACATCATAATTTAGACCTTGTGGTCCTACAATCTCTTGTAATTACTAACCTCTGATTCTGAAGTACAAAAGAACCAGTGTAAGCAGATATGCATGGGTACATTCCATTAAAATTTTAATTATAAGCACTGAAATTTGCATTTTGTATAGTTTCCATGCTTTTCAAAATACTATTTAAAAAATTTTCAGCATCTCAAATGCATATATATATATATATATATATATATATATATATATATATATATATTCACAGAGTCATGAGATAAGCCATATTTGGTTACCAGTCCTGGGTTTGGTTCTTTGATTAAAAGAAGCTAGAGAAAATCTAGTGAATAATCTCCTCTCATTGCCATTGTGGTCATATATAAAATGGAGAAAATGGAAGGTATTTTATTAGGAATAATAGGGTAGTGCTTTGCAAACTTCTGTCCATAAACATCTTCAGGATAACTGTGAAATCCAGTCTCCCCCAGGTGTTGTGGATTGCATGTCATAACAGTCGTATCTGCTGGCATGTTTTGCTCATCTTTCAATGTTCTCATTGGTTTGAGCAAACAACCAACTACTATCATTCCATTTCCTCCACTACTTTTAAGTCTTTAACCATCTGTGAATCTTCTGTCTCCTCATGTCTTACCCTACAACCCTTGAAGGCAGTTCACTTCCAAAATGTGTCAGGTTTTCTTTTCTTCAATTCCTTTTTTTTATCCTTACTCACAGCCTAGCTCAGGACCCCTATCAAAAGTTATATTTGTGAAATAAACATTTTGTATACTCTATTTCTCTTCTGTCGATCACTTGCCACTATAATCCTCTGAACTGTAAAGATGATACAAAGAGGGATCCTCATTAGGAAAACTGCCACACAGACATCGCCCTTACAAGGACAAGCCTTGGACATTAGTCAGAATCACATGACAACTAGTTTCGAAATAAATACAAAGAAAATTGTTTTCAATGTCATAGGTTATGACAGAAACAAATTGCATGCTACAGTTGCATTTAACCCCATCAGCTCATTCACAGAATTTGCAACTGAGAAATTGAAAGGCTGGTAGGAAAAAAATTAACCAGCTTATGGAATCAGAAGGAATGCTTTCATGAATCTTCTGCTTTAAGACATAACTGCATGAGTTCCTCTAGGTAGAAGAAATCTTCCCATTGTATTCTGAGGATCTGACACTGATAACCAGGCTGTGGTCTGAATGTTTCTGTCTCCTCAAACTTCGAATACTGGGTTCCTAAATTCCACTATGATTGTCATTAAAGAGGGATGTTTGGACAACAATGAATGTGGAGCTACTGTGGCCAGACTGGTACTCTTGTCATAATACAGGGCAGAGTTTAACTTGTCCAATGCTCCTTCCCTTTTCTCCTTGTCTGTCATTCCCTCTCTCTGTTTTACACACACACACACACACACACACACACACACACGCACCCCACATTAGGAAATGAAGCTTTACCAAACATTATCTGTTAGCACTTTAATGTTTTTCCCCTTCACAGTTTCTAGAACCATGAGAAGGAACTCCTGTGTATGCTACCTGATCTGTGGTATTGTTTCAACATCTGGCACTGAGACAGCACTTCTGAAAGTTCTGCTGCTGATTTTTCTTCAACATAATCATATTCAGTTAGTATTATCAAATATGAATTAATACCTATCCAGCAACTTTTATCCAAGTGCCATGCCTGAACACCAAGCTATTACCTTTTAATTTTCTCCTTGCAACCATAAATGTAAACTCCCTCATGAAACAACCACAGAGCTACAGAAGGGAGACTAGAGGGATGGTAGGTGGGTCACCAGGGCAAGTTAAGCAGTTAAGACTGCTGAACAAATTTTGAATTTTTTCTTGTGTCTAAACAGAGGTTGGCTGGGTCTTGCCAGTGTTCTCCACTCCTGACCTTGATTCTTGTTGTTGGCCTTTCTAGAATGTACTTGCCAGGGTTCTTTTCCGCATAGGGGTCTTAACTTCGTAAAGTTGATTACTGTCTACCATTCTCCGTTACCTCTTTAAAAAGAATTCCTTTCACACAGCCAGGTGCCAAATAACCCCATCTTCCTTAGAGACGGAAATCCTGACAGAGTAGGGTCCTCTTTACGTGCTCTACCATAGCAGGTACTTTTATTTATTTTTCAGCATTCAAGGAAAAAGACACCCCGTGATAGAAACGGGCATTTACAGGAAGGAAGCAGGTGTTGGATTTCAATCACTATCCATTTGTCTGATAAGTGCCAGCTGAGAAGCCAGAAAGGAAAGCTGAAAATCTTCCTGACATCACTCATTATTTTGATGATGTGGATAAGGCCTTAAGAAGAATGTTTATCACACTCCAAGACCATTCACTTCTCTATGGTCTAATATGAGAGGTTAAAAATGGTGGCCTCTAATTGATGACGTAGGGGTGATTTTTTTCTTGTCTAGATTTCAACAACTGTTTGTCCTAAGACACATAAAGTCTATCTGTCTGTCTGTCTGTCTGTCTCTCTCTCTCTCTCTCTATCTCTCTCTCTCTCTCTCTCACACACACACACACACACTTACAAATAAATTTTTCTTTTTTCTTTATTAGAGACCAGGAGATGGAGAGAGAGAGAGAGAGAGAGAGAGATTGAGAATGGGTGCCCCAGGGCCTCCAACCACTGCAAAAGAACTCCAGACACATTTGCCTCCATGTGCATCTGGCTTACGTAGGACCTGGAGAATCAAACCTGGGTCCTTAGGCTGCACAGGCATGTGCCTTAACCGCTAACCATCTTTCCAGCCCTCTTACAAATAAACTTTAAAAAAGAAAAACTGGATGACAGATGAGTAAGTGTGAGAGGGAGGTCATTACTATATACCCCCTTGTTCATTTTGAATTTTAAGTGCATGTACATGTATATGACATATCTAAAAGAAAAAAAGCTAAATTACAAACAGAAGATGTAGTGTACGCTTAAACTATCTCTGAATTTTGCAGTTTTAATCTTCTTAATTTTTGCATGCTATAATCAATCCTTTTGCAGTCCCCTTGATTGACATATTGCCCTTTCATCCTATGTGGTAAGTAACCGTTTCTCACATCCAGCCCAATCTCGGTTCTGTGACACTGTGCTGCTTTATCTGCCCAGTGTACCTCACTTGATTTCTCTCGCTTTTCTGAATTGTAGGAAACAAGGTTGATGCCCTACCTAGACGTACTCATTTCAGCACCATATTGCAGCTATTTTAAGAAGAATCTACCTGCATCCTTTTCTTCTGAGTTAGAATTGGCCAGCAGGAAATCTCTTACACACAGCTGCCCAGGAAGTTAAAATGCCTCCCAGAGAGGGCTACAAATGTCACAGATGCAAACTTAAAGGTAAAAACCTTTGTGCTGTCAGAAGGAACAATGTTAGAGACTCAGTGAGGCCAGGCGCTAAACCACAGCTGGTCTCTGCCCTCCTATTCTGACTTCCTTACGACCTTGCACATTTCTTCTAATTATGTTCACCATAAAGGCACACAGGGCACTGTATTCAACAACTTAGTGAGAAATACACTGTGTGCGTGCATGTGTGTGTGTGTGTGTGTGTGTGTGTGTGTGTGTGTGTGTGTATGATACATAGGTGTGGAGGAGAAAAGAGTCCTCTTCAGTAGTAGCCAGTAGGGGCATCGTGTGTAGTCTGGATCTGCTCTGACAGATTATATCTAAGTTTCTTATTTTCTTGTTAGCAGGAAATAGTGGGACCCTAGATAATTAGGGGTCAGACAGCCACACTTAAAACACTTAACTTCTTTTTTAAAATATATTTTTATTTATCTATTTATTTATTTGTTAGAGAGAGAGAGAGAGAGAGAGAGAATGGGGGCACCAGGGCCTCCAGCCACTGCAAACAAACTTCAGACACATGTGCCTCCTTATGCATCTGGCTTAAATGGGTACTGGGGAATTGAACCATGGTCCTTTGGCTTTGCAGGCAAGCGCCTTAACCGCTAAGCCATCTTCTCCGGCCCAAAACACTTAACTTCTTAACCCTCAGATATACTAGTACTATTCACCCACAGGTTTTTATTTCGTTCCCTCCCTCATTCCCTGTGTCCCTTTCTTTTTTGGATTTCCTAGGTTTCTTTTATTATTATTTTCATTATGCTAACAAAAACTTCTTCTAGCTCTTTTGTTTTGTTTTGTTTTGTTTTGTTTTAGTGTAGGATTGTTAGCAAAACAATTCCCCCAGTTCCCCCATCTAGGAAATTTCTCCTTCAGTTGAAAAGAATCTTTTCACTGGGATGGCAATCCTTTTCTTTCAGCACTTGGATAATAGTAACACTTCCTCTGACCCCTAAGGCTTCTGATGAAAAATGTGCTAAGAATTGAATTGATTTTCCTTTTTACACAGGGCGTTGTTTTTCTTTTTTTTCTCTCACAATTCTCATTCCTTGTGTAGAAGCTTAATTGCAGCGTGTCTTGGGTGGATGTCTTTGGTGTTATCACTTCACTCACTGTTTTCCACTTGCAGCCTGAGCCTTGTCAAATCTGAAAATGCCTCGTTCATCAGTCCCTCGTCCTCTGACTTTAGTATTTGGATCGTGCACACCGTTGTTAGCTCACTGTGGGCCCATAGGTCACTTAGCCATTTTCGTGTGCTCACTTTGCAGCCTGCCTCCTATTTCTCATTTTGAATAATTTGTTGCAATGTTTCACATTACTGTTTCTTTCCTCTGCCTCTCCATTCTACGATTAAGCCTACAAACCGATCATTTTATTTCACTCATCATATTATTCAGTTCTAGAATTTCCATTTTTTAATTTCTTCTGTGTATTTGCTGATAATTTTTATTTCTAATTTCAAGCAATTTAATAATTGTTTGTTAAACATTTTATTATGGTCTCTTTACAATCATCATCAGGTTATTCAAACATCTTTGAATATATTGATTTATTCTAAAAAAAAAGTCAGTTTGAGAATATTCAGATCTTGATATGAGTGGACTTTAACTGAAATGTGGAGTTTTAAAATTATGACACTCTTCTGTTTTGTTAATTCTTGAAATTTAGTTTGATAATTTTATACATATTTTAATGTATGTTGATAATATTCATTCTCTATGACCATCTCTTACCTTCTTCCCACTTCTTCTGAATACTTTCGTCTTCCCAACTAGTCTCAATTCTACTTTGATTTACTTTTCTGGAGCCACTGAGTTTAATTTAGTAGGCTACATTAGCATGGGTGAAGGGTTACTCAAGAGCCCCTTGCCATGGGCTATACACTGAAGAAAATGTCTCCCCTCCCCCAGCAGTCATGCACTGACAATAGCTCCGCGACAGGGGTGGCTCCTCCACCCAACATGGTAGAAGGCTGATGGGTCCAGTGTTGGGCAGATGACCACAGCTGCCCTGAGTTCCTGCATGGGACAGCCGTGCCACGTATGTGAGACAGAACTCCACAGAACTCCTGCCCTTCCTACAGTCCTACATTCTTTCCTCCCCCTTTTCCACCATGTACCACGAGCCTTGGAAGGTGTGATTTACAGGTCTCTTTAAGCAAACGAACACTCGAACGACAGTCCCTGCTTGTCACTACTTCAGTGAGCTTTGAGTCTCCCTGGTAATCATCATCCCCTGGCAAAAGCTTCTCTGACCGAGGCTGAGAAGAGCTCTGATCCATGGACATAAGCATGGGTATGTAGAAAGCAGATGTGATGGGCACAATATATCCATTTAGCCAAACAGCAGTAGTTGATTAACTCCTACTGACCATGACCTCAATAGCCACGGGCTAGAGCTGACTTTCAGTACCAGGCTTGAATTCCTCACTCTTCTGTTTTAGTTGGAATCTCTGACCCTGTTCCGGAGTTGACCCTTCTCTTAGGTGGAGCTAGCAGTACAGATTTCTCACTCAGTCTCCATGGCTACCTCAAGTGGGGACAGCCTCAGCCTCATTATTGCGAGATGGACATCTGGTATTTTCCAGTGGCACCCACCCACCTCGTCCTCATGGGAGATGGTGCACATTTTGTTTTGCTAGAGCCTGGGAACGGGTAGAACCCTTTGTTACTGCTCAGTTGAGGTAGAATGCACTTGCTGCGTGCTCTCCAGTGGCACCGAGTCTCACTTAGCTACGATGGGGTCAGGAAAGTGTCAGCTCTGACACCACCCGGGTGTGGCTATGTGCATGTTTCATTATAGTCAGGAAAGCATGGGTTCCAATTTCTCCACTCTGCATTCACTGGCATAAAGGTTGCAGCCCATGGTCTCTGTGTGTTGTTTGGCCAGCGTAGAGCAGTTCTTGTGAAAACATTGTCATATTGCTAGTCTCCCTTATTCCTGGCGTGCTGGCTAGAGAGAACAAGCTTTGGTTGGGTCCTTTTCTTTGCTTCACACTCATATGTGGCTCCTGAATACAAGAGTCTTCCCACTCCAAGTCTGCAATGAAGAGAACTGACAAAACTCCTCACTGTGACATTCCTGGCTCCCTGAGGCCCCTCCCTGGACTGCCTCCATCTCTCTACTGTTCAGATTCTTCTTGTATTTGCCATGTATCTAACACCTACAGTGTTTAGTTGTACTTAGTGGGAGGAATGAGGAAAATATATCTAGCACTTCTTCTTAGAAGTAGAGGTGTGAAAAATTTTTTAAATCAAAAAGAAATGAGCATAAATATTGTTTTAAGACACACATTCCCCTTTTCATCCACGTAAACCCAATTTTGTATTGTATTACACTCTCTAAACAGAAATATCCCCACTAATTTCCATTCCCAGAGGTTTAAAATTAAATCCCCTAGCGTTTTCCCCTTCCTCAGATCGATACTTCCTTACCCCAACTTCAGTAAATTCCTTCATCAAGTGGTCGTTCATCAGATAGTTTGTGTGCCCCAATAGGGTGACACAGGACCTCTCTTCAAAGGGACATAGTATTCAAAGCCTTTCCCCGTTCCCTCAGCGAAGCGGCTTTGTAAATGGCAGGCTCTTGACACCTGCCTTCTTTGCAGCCGTGTGTATCATTCATCTGGCTGAGGCGCTCCACACAGTCAAGGTGAGCGTGGCAAGAAATCTATCTCCGAGTTTCCCTTTGACGCTGTGAGAAGATTCAGAAGGGGAGGCCTGGGAAATGATTGCATTCTTTTTCTTTGCCTTCTGGTTAAACTGACAATATCTATCTCATGCTTTCTGCTCCCATGTGACATGTTGGCCAAGAGGACGATCAGAAGGGCTTGAGTCACCCTTGAGAAGAGAAATGAGTTGTGTGGTCCAAGTGTCACTGAGGAGTCATTGACACCCACAAATGGCAACACACATTTCTTTAGCACTGTGCACGATGCTACTGAATATGAAACTAAGCAAGTCACTCCGTAACATAGCAATAGCGGCAGAATCTGGGAGAGGATTAGATGTATTCTTCTCGGTACACAACTTACAAGGCCAGGTCTTAAATGAAGTAGAACTACCACGACTTGAAAGTACTTAAATGTCACTGTGTCATGAGTGCCCACCCCCAGTCCTCTGACATTCTACACACTAGGAAGCCAGACAAGCTAACTAGAAGCAAAATCAAGACAGAGTTCTGACAGCTGATATTCACCCAAAGCTTTTTACACACCTTATGTGGCAGTTACTAATAATGACCTTAAAGGGCTGGATTAGAATTTTGAATTAAACAAAAATATCAAAACTACCACAGACAGGCAATGGGCCTGTGCTCTGGGAATGGATTCCCGTCAAAGTTAAGAATCTGATGACTAAACTGTTCAAAAACAAGAAGCTACAGGAACCTGGCTATGAGTCACTCAGTGGGTAGCACTCTTTCCCTGATGACAATTGATACCCAAGCTGTCTTTATGGTCAGCTGAAAAGTGAGCCAAAACTCACCCCTTCTGAGCTCTCTGCAATCATAGAGCGAAGCCCAAGTTTACTCGGTTTTGAAAGCAGGTCCTCTGTTGGGTAACAGTTCCCGGATTTCTTTCTGATTCTATTCTGGAAAATGACATTTAGCTGACCTATATGTTCCTAAAAGCTTAAACTGGATGTGATGTCCATTTGAGAGGGAACTAGTTAGATAAGGGTTAGGCAGATAGAAAAAAGCTCACAAGAGATCTTAAATTGATTTCTATCTGCCGCCTAGAACACAAGTGGGTGGTCAGGTCACACAGCCCTTCCTTCTGCCGGAATTAAGCCTCTTGCCCACTCTCAGACAGCCAGCTCTCTCACCTCCTCATCGGGAGTGCTGATCTCTTCCCGATCCAGCCCCTTGGGTCCAGACCAGTCAGCCCTCTCTCAGACTCTCTGTTGTCGGTGAGCAAAGCTCACCACAATAAGACTCTATATAGATTGTTACTGGGTGGGCAGGCTCTCTACACTGGTTGTTCATGTCTCCTGAACTTCTAGGTCATTGTCCTGGGCTAAGATAAGGGGGACACCCCCATCCCTGCTCCCACATTGGCTCATGGACCATGTGGGTATACCACTTTCCTCTTATTCATGGGCCCTCCCTCTCCCTTGTATATTCCTGAATAAAATGTACCATTCTATGAATTATCCTTCTCAAACTGGTTTATCCAATTCTTTGGTTAAAAGCAGACATGAACTCAGGTTTTGAGGTCAAGAACTCTTTTTGAACCCCAACATCCCCATTATAAGTGTATCCTAAATTATAGAATCCTTCCAAATAGCCGTTTAGAAAGTCATAGATTCTGTATCGTGCTATCAGGTTACTAGCAATTCATTAATTAACTTATTCATTTATTTTTTTTAACGACACAGTCTCATTCTTTAATCCAGGCTGGCCTCAATCTCATGGCAAACCTCATGTCTTAGCTTCCCAAGTGCTGTGATTTCAGGTATGAGCCTTCACCCCTTACCAATTATCTTGATTTATGTGTAAATATAATGTAAATATCAAATACATGGGAAGGTTTCTAGATTTGTATGGTATAGAGACAGTTTATGAAATATCTTTGAGATTCAAAGCCCGTTTCACTCAAGTCTCTTTCTGCTATCATTTGCCGTCAGGAAAAAGGAGTGGTGAACATATGCATTTTGTGGGTCTTCCATGATTAGATCTCAGTCTTTGCAAATCACTGACTGTGTCTCAAATTCAATACCACTGAGAACGCAACAAATAAATATCAGCCGTATTAGGGAAGGTGGGGTTTGGTGGCTAATAAAAGGCCAATGCGGAGTTTTAATATAAGGATATTGGAAACATTTCTGCACATTGAGTATAGGCATCTGTTGAAAGAAGTCAGTATAACAATCAGTGCTAACAGATAGAGTACATCTCTGTCAGGGCCAGAGAGAATATGTGTTTGCTGTCTAGGATCATAAAGAGATTCTCTCCCTCTAGGGTAAAAGCTGGGCAGGTTTAGAAACAGGCCTTTAGGAAGAATTAGATCTCTCAGATGTGCCAAGCATGCCCTGTGCATATAATATCCATGTGGGCCATTCTGCATCACCTAATGTGACTTACGAGGCAAAAAGAACTGATGGGAACATGACTTAAAGTTCAGTCTCCAACCCCAGAGTCTTATGCGACGTGTCAGCACCTATAAAGCTTTGTCAAGCTGACCGAACATGAAAGCATCAGCCTTGCCAAGAGGTGACTTTATCAACGTGCAAAGGGCACATTTTCACCGTTCTGATCCATAGCACCTGCTTCAGGGGCCTCACCTGAGTAAGCCTATAGAAAATCCCCAAGACCATAAGCACAGATGGGACGGAAGGGTCAAGCATTCTCCTCAAACATGGTAGCGCATTGAGACAGTTTAACAAACCATGCCAGTCTCATAACATATTCCTGCTCTTCAAATCCCTACGTAACCTGAGCGTGACACCGCGGGTGGTCTAGGGAGGCGGGAGCACGGCACCGCCCAGACTAAAGCAGCCACTCAGGCAGCAATTACGACCTCTGCCTGCCTCGGCTGGGCTCTGCGTGCTCCTGAGCTGACCTCCAGCACCCGGTGGCTCTTCCTGTTCAGAACTATAATTTCATGTTTCCATTCTGGTTCCTTTGCCCTGGATGTTGGAACTTTCTGAATACAGTTAGTAAGACATAACAAATAAAAAAAAAAAAAAAAGCTGATTTACAAACTAAAACAGAATTCAAGAGCAATAAGCCCCACACTTTCCCTTGGTGTTCGGACGTGTGGACCCATACTTTTCTACTTTTATAAAACACTGAGGACCTGGGCATACGGGGCAATGGAGAGCACAGGCCGTGGATCTAGGTGCGTGGTGGAAGCGAGTGTGCTACTTGGTACTGCTGAAGACACTTGAACAGTGCCCGCAGCGTGCTGGCCAGTAGTCACACAGATCTGCGGAGAACTGGTACTGTAACGAGCGACTAGCCAGATTGTCACTCCGTAAACGTGTGAAATCCTTATGGATTTTGAAGACAGTCCAAACAACACATATAGACTCATCAATGTGTCTTCACATTAAAATGAAAATTCAGATATGTTGGGTTAAATAAAATACTGGATTAAAATCAGTTTCATCTACTTTTTTTTTTTTTTTCTTTTTGAGGTAGGGTGTCACTCTAGCTCAGGCTGACCTGGAATTCACTATGTAGTCTCAGGGTGGCCTCGAACTCATGGCGATCCTCCTACCTCTGCCTCCCAAGTGCTGGGATTAAAGGTGTGTGCCACCACGTCTGGCTTCAGTTTTATCTACTTTTAACCTTTCTTTTCCATGGCCACTAGAATCTTTTAAAAGGATATGCATCATGTTTTTTTCTTTTTTTTTCCCTGTCCTATTTGGTTTCTATTTGGTGGTGCTATGCTAGACTACTCTTTGTCATGTACTCTAACGATGAGATCTGAGTGGTCCAAATCCTGGGGCTGATCCAATTTTATACACTAAGTAATATTGATTGTTATGCAATTGACTAAACAATTAAATCTCTTGAAGACTTTCAAATTGATTGCAGTTTCTTTAGGGCAAAGGTCATCTGTTAAAAATTGTAATTTTTCTGTTCCCTAGCAACAAGATTAGTCTCTCATTTAGTGTTTTGCGCCCCTCTCCCCCCCATTGAGAGGATAATAAGGAAATCTAAGAGAAAGAGGACCTGTAAGTGTGATATTTTAATGTACTGGGAGGTTTTTAATTTTGAATGTAGCTTTATGTCTCTTATCCATCCTTGGTGACCTTCAGAAAGCAGCCGTACAGCACAACATTGGTCTTTAATAGTCCCCCCCAGCCCTCACTGTGTCTGTGCATGTCGCTGGGCTGAGAATCGTGAGTCTAATGCATTGCCTTGTCTTGTAAGAGGTAGAATTGCTCGTCACACAGGAATTACAGTGGGAATCATTCAAACACATGAGTAACTTGTTAGATACATATATGTAAATAGGCAGAGCATTTTCAGATTTTTCTTAACATTGTAAAATTTTAAGATATTCAATAATTTTAGGGGGCTGGAGAGATGCCTTGGTGGTTAAAGTGCTTGCCTGCAAAGCCAAAGGACCTCGGCTTGATTCCCCAAGACCCACATATGCCAGATGCACAAGGAGGCGCATGCATCTGGAGTGCATTTGTAGTGGCTGGAAGCCCTGGCATGCCCATTCTCTCCCTCCTCCTCCTCCTCCTCCTTCTTCTCTCTCTCTCTCTCTCTCTCTCTCTCACTATGCCTCTTTCCCTCTCTCAAATAAATAAATTAAAATTAAAATTAAAAAAGAAATTCAGTAACTTTATATGTGCAGACAAAGGGAGCTTGACCCCAGGGACAAGGCAGCAGGACGTTCATGCTGCTCTGAGCTTTCCCCCCATTTCACTTCCTCTGCTGGCAGGAGCTCACCGCTAACTTCGGAACAGAGGTGTGTGCCCCAAATGTCACGTCAATGGCCATTAGCACTCAGGGAAGCTGCAGCAGAAACTAATGGCTGCCATATGAAAGGCAAGTAACAGAATCACTAGTGTTCTAAGACCTATAAAAAATAGTTTTTCTTCACTGAGCATATTAGTACTGATTCTGGTAGATGAAGAATTAGTTACATTTCACTATTATAAATAAAACATGAAAATATTTGTACCATATATATATATATATATATATATATATATATATATATATATATGGTTTGCATTGGTGACAGAAATCACCCAACCAACAGCAGCCTGTAGGAAAAAGGTTTGCTTAGGCTTACAGGCTCAAGGGGGAAGCTCCATGATGGCAGGGAAAATGGAGACATGTGCAGAGGGTGGACATCACCTCCTGGCAAACATCAGGTGGACAACATCAATAAGAGAGTGTGCCAAACACTGGCAAGGGGACACTGGCTGTAACATCCATAAGCCCACCCCCAACAATACACTGCCTCCAAGAGGCATTTAATTCCCAAATATCCATCAGCTGGGAACCTAGTATTCAGAACACCTAAGTTTGTCGGGGACACCTGAATCAAACCACCACAATAGATCTATACAGATGCCTTAGAAGGCAGGTGTATCTTTTATAAAATGTTTGTCAGAGATTAAAACGTCTAACTCTGGCTGGGAGAGGCGGCACATTGCTGTAACAGCAGCCCTCAGAGGTGAAGGCAGAATAGTGAGCTGAGTGTGTTTGTGGTCACTTAGTGAGTTCAAGGCCAGCTTGAGCTTCATGGTGAGATCCTGCCTAAAACTGAAAACAAACCAGATCAGCAACAACAAAAGACTCAAAAACAAAAGAAAGAAAGTATTAAAGCCATATGGTCATACTATGCTCTGGATGTTTTTGCCTTTCCAAAAGTCATCCTCACCCCCAGAGTGATGGCATAGTAGGTGGGTCTACTAGATGAGGCCGTAAAAAGGGTGTGTACCTTCTTCAGGAAGCCTGCAGCTCAACCTGGCCCCTCCATCACATGAAGGCCTGGTAGAGCCCATCACCTGGCAAACAGAAGGCTGGCCCTCGCTAGGCAACGACTCTGTGGCACCTTGACCTTGCATTTCCAGACTTTAGGACTGGAGGACATATGTTCCAGCCATTTATTAGCTACACAGTATACAGTAAATTGTTACCACATCCAAAGCATAATCCTTATCGGGGAAACAAAATTTGAACCCAAGTCGCTTCTTATTCCATATTCTATCCCAATACGACCTCCTTTTGAACAGATATAACCTGACGACAGAGGAAAACCTGCAATTGTCAGGGTTGGTAGAATTATCCTTACAGCCTTTTTCCAGTTATCCTTGCCTTTCTCCAGCATGTGCATATGTGTGGTGTGTATGTGTGTGTGTGGTGAGTGCATGTAGTGTGCGGGGTGTGTGCGCGTGTGTGTGCCCATGTGGCATCCCATGTACTCGCTACAGTGGAGCGCACACTCATCTGTGGTGGTTGAAGGTGAAAGTAGGGTGCCCCTCATCAGTCTTCTGTCCATTCTTACTTGAACGGAAGTTTCTCACTGATCCTGGAGCTTGATGGTTTTGTGCAAGCTGTGACGATTGTTGGGTCTGTGCCGTCCTACAGGACTGGGATTAGAGGCACATGGCTATGCCTAACTGAAGACCAAACTACAGAAATCTAGAGCCTCTGAGCTGACCTCCTTGCTTGCACAGTAAGCGCTCTTGACTGCTGAGCTAGCTCTAGAGTTCCTGGGTGTTTTTTTTTTTTTTTTTTTTGAGACAAGGTCTCTGTAGCCTAAGCTGCCTTCAAAGTCAATACAAAGATGACTGACTACCTTGAACTCTTAATCCTCCTACCTCCTCACAGCCTCACAAGTGCTGGATTACAGATGTGCTTCTTCAAGGCAGGCAATACCCATTTTCTATTTCTTCCTGATTATTCCATCTTTGTTTGTACTTTTTAATTTTCCTTCTTTATTTAACTCTTTTCCTAGCTTCATTTATTTTTTTTCTTTATTCTTTTCCATTCTTCAACCCTTAGGTTAGACTTATCAGTATCCTCTGGGAAACTTGATGTATGATAAAACTGGGTAGGTAGAGAAATGTTAAATGGAAATTTTCATAGCTAAAGAGGAAAAATAGCCCCAGATTTACTCAGACTTGAGAAATTTTCCACCGAACACTAGTAGTGTTCTACTAATGTAAATGTCTAGACACTAGGTGTGGAAGAGAACTTGTTACTTACCCTGCCTGATACTCGCAATACCTACTGACAGAGCTACAGTTTGAGGAGTTAAAAGAAAGCCCAAGGAAGCCAGCCTTATTAAGGGGAAAGCTCGACCCCAGACCCTGGGCTTATGTAAGCTTCTAAGGAGGTGCAAGGGAAGTCAAGTACGAATATGAAATGCAATCCTATTGACCAGCACAAAGTAAGGCCTTAAAAGGTAAAGTTCATTTCCTTGTTCCATAAAGATGTTGAGAAGATAAATGGGTTATTGCATGTAAAAGTGCTCAGAGCTATTAGTAAGGTCTCCTCATTTCATGTAAGCCAATTCGTAGGGCTCAAAACTTACAGGACAATCTTTCATAGCCTTAATCCAATAGATGTTGAACCTAGGTAATAAAAAGGATTCTATTTATATGTTAAAAATTAGTGTTGAAGGGATGCCAGAAAGTTATCTGTTCACCATTGCTTCTGTTCAACAAAGAAAGCTTTTCCTAGGTAAGTGGATAACAGAGTGCCTGGATCCCTGTGTGTACAGCAGATGGCTTCAAACCTTTCTCTTCCTCTATCTGACTGCCCAGAAGACTCTCAAAGGAAGAATGTGGCTGTAGTCTCATCTGACTCACAGTGAAGTCTCATTTTTATAATTCAGGGAACACTTTCATTGAGGCGAGCAGCTTGTTCTAGGAGAGCTGCCTGGGCTGAGGAGGCAGACATTGATCTTAGACCTGCTCACGGCTCCCGGGAGCCACATGATTTGTACAAAATGCACAATCATTTGCTTCTCCACAATCGCATCCCCAAAATGCAGCTAATCTTGGCATCGATCTCAGTAAGTAAGTAATAACTGAGGTAACCTACATGTAGTAGTTTGCTTGGCACCTGGTTTCTTGTCAGGACCCATAAATATTAGCTATTATTATTTTGGCATAAAACTTTGTCCTTAGGTATGAGACTTCAGATTTTCACTGTTTCTGCTTTTGAATGAGCAGCTTCAGAAAATTGTGTTTATCACTCAACAGATCAAAGCGATGTGAACTGAAATTGTGTTTCAAAAGAACAGATTGGTGTCTCGCACACAGCTGTCTTTCCGTATCCCCACACCAACAGGGCAAAATGTTTCACAGATTGGATGCTTGGCAAGAGCCGAATTCTGAAATAAACTCCTATTGTTTTAGTTTTTCTTTTTTACAAAAGTTTCTTTTTTTTTTTTTTTAAGGGAATTGCAACCTTGGTTATTTATTTTCTTCTATGAGAAAGAAAAAGAGCACATCTGTTTGCAATAGTGGATTGAAGGGTCTAAAAATAAATATGTTTAAAAGAAAAGAGACAAAACTTGGTTGGCACTCTAAATCCCGTCGACGCTGAGAAAATGTTTGTTCTAGAGATGTTTGGCTTCTTTTTAAAAAAGAAAAAAAAATGAGCAAATAATGTAGAATTATACAGTCCTAGTAAAGTGGTTCACCACATAAAAATGTGTTATTTTTATTCATCTGGTAAATAGTTTTAGCCATGACATAATGTCTTAACATTTACATTTAAATTATGAGTATATACACTGCATCTGTCATTTTGCTTAAGATGGATGAGATATGTTTTAGAAAAGGACCTCTGTACTCCTACATGGAATTAGAAAGCAAAAGCCAATGTTAGATTAGATAGTTGTTTTGTGTTGGTTATGACCTTCAAAAGTTCAGTTGTCCACTGTGGTGAAAGTGCTTTATTTAGATATATCTTTTAAGTTATGTTGTCTTATTTTTCTTCAGTTCATATAAACAATAATGAAATATGTTCCATTGTGAAATGGGCCTAAAAATATTGCAATGACAGTTTTCTCCAGAAGGTCACTAGTTGCTAGTGACCTACAGGGCAGATTTCCCCTGGGAAGCCAGATAAACTGAGGTTAGGGAGTGGGAAAATGGTCGGGGAGCTACAAGGACTTCCTTGAAAAGGAGGTTTAGAGGAACTGTAATAAAAAACAGATGGAGTTGGGAGGTGGGAAGGCTGGGGTATCTTGAAAGACAAACATTGGTGGCTTGGGTCAGCTGAGCCAGCAAATCCTTGCTCATGGGTTGCAGAAAGACATTTGTCCAAAGAAGGAAGAGGGGGGAGGGGGAAGAGAGAGGGACAGAGAGAGAACGTGAGAGGGAGGGAGAGAGAAAAAAATACAGAGAGGATAAGGAAGATTTCTATAGGAAGAACAAAGACTTGCTTTTTATAAGCCATATTTAAGAAAGATACACACAAGAAAATATACCAAAGTGCTGTGTAGTTTAGGAAGTACAACATATATATATATATATATATATATATATATATATATATATATATACATATATATATATACATATATATATATATATATATATTTTTCCCCCCTGGGTCAAAAGTATATTTTAGATGTTAAATGGGCAGTCAGTTTAAATAACTGACTGATCTGTTAAACAACCACTTATTTGACAATGGAATGTGCTACAGAGACAATGTTTTTACTGAAGTAATAAACAAGATGCAGTGCAGCGGGACAAGTCAAGTTCTGAGCCCCTAGTGGACCTAGCTAAGTCCCACCTGGTACTTTTTTGCACGTGTACTTGTGTAGGGCACATGCGTCTGTGTATGCATATTTGCGTGCATGTGTGCGTGTATGTGCGTGTGGCACTCCTGCCCATGTGCGCTCACTCATGAGGAGGCCAGTGGTCAGCGCTGGGTGGCTCTTGTTTAACCGTTTCCCACCTTTGTTGTTGAGAAAGAGCCTCACACTGAATCTAGAGCTTGTGCATTCTGCTGGGCTAGCAGATCAGCGAGTCCTAGGAAACCTCTTGCCTCTGGCCCCTCCCTCCGCACTGGGATTATGGGCATGCACCTCCAAGCCTGGCTTTCATATGGATTCTGGGGATCTGAATTTAAGTTCTTGTGCTTAGAGCAAGCACTTATCCACTGAGTGGTTTTCCCAGCACCAGCATCAAACACTTTTATCTTACCTAAATGAAACTAGGGAAATACATAGTATGTAGTGTACTTTGTACATACAGATACACCACAATCTCTGAGAATGTCAATGTCCTCTTTACATTAGCTTTTCACCAAGGAAAGCCTATATGAACAACTGTTTGTGTGATAGCATAAACATATCCATCTTTCCCTCCAATAAAGTGTATGGGGCTGGAGGGATGGCTTAGCAGTTAAGACACTTGCCTGCAAAGCTAAAAGACCCAGGTTCAATTCCCCAGGGCCCACGTTAGTCAGATGCATAAGGGGGCACATGTGTCTGGAGTTCCTTTGCAGTGGCTGGAGGCCCTGGTGAACCCATTCTCTCTCTCTCTGTCTCTCTCTCTCTCTTCCTCTCCCTCTTTCTCTGTCAAATGAATAAATAAATATTAAATATATATTTTTTAAATGTATATCCTTGCTTGGGCCAGCAATATCATAAATGAGGCTTTCAAAAATACTGTCTGGGGGGCTGAAGAGATGACTTAGCAGTTAAACACTTGCCTGTGAAGCCTAAGGACCCCGGTTGGAGGCTCAATTCTCCAGGACCCATGTTTGCCAGATGCACAAGGTGGTGCATACATCTGGAGTTCGATTGCAGTAGCTGGAGGCCCTGGTGCGCCCATTCTCTCTCTCTCTCTCTCTCTCTCTCTCTCTCTCTGCCTCATTCAAACAAATAAAGAAAAATACTGTCTGGAGTGAGTGCTACCATTAATGCATGGATGAAGGTGCATGTTTTAATAGAGTTCTTGGGAAACAGAGAGTTTCTTCATGGTGATGGTGCAAACTGACAATCTGCAAAATAGTCTTCTGCTGTCTCTTTACCTTTTTCTTTTATCACTGGGAGGTGGACACCAGTGTCTCTTACCACAGTTGCTCAGTTACGCTCATCTGCATCTCCACTGTCTCATCTCTCTCAGGCACTGTGTCCTGCTCTCATCCGCTGCCTCACTGCATCAATTGCCTGTCAAAAGTCACTACGGTTTCTAAGTTTTATTCCTCATTTTGGTTGTCAATTCAGCAGTATTTCCTGTAGGTTTTACATTTGAAAAACTCATCACTATTTGTTTTGCTTTTACCTTGGTTCTTTCTCTATCTGCTTTGAAGAACTCTCCTTGTAACTTGATGAAGTATTAGAATTCTCTAAGATGCCATATACCTCACTCTGCATATTCCTCCCAAATGTGGTAAGTCACTACCACACTTGCTGTGTAAGAACAACTTTATATCTTTACCAAAGCCTCTCCTCTGGGTTTTCAGCACGTATCCAGCTACAGTCTAGTTTAGTTTAGGGATCAGTTTGGCGAAATGCATTCTTATAGATTTTGTCATTGCGTTAACACAAAGAATACCTCTACAGACATAGATGGTACATTTAACTATACAGTTAAGGCTCTATGCCTATAGCTTTATATTTATGCTAGGACTTATTGTTCTTAGGGCCATGCTGAACAAAGATGAAAGAAGCCTCAACAACTGTCTGAGCAACCAGGGGTCTAAGCTACTCAAGAGCAAACACAGTGATGAGATGTACACACAAGTGCAACAGTGGCACACAGCCTAGGTGGGTAACCAATAGTTTTCTGATTGACTAAGAGATCTGCTCAGTGGAGGGGAACCCATGTTTGGACTGGGAATCAAGTCAGAATACTATGGAGACAAAGATTATGTTTTCCAGTGTGAAGCTCCCACTAATCTTGGGCTAAACAAGAGACTACATCCATCAAATTTTCCCTAAACTAATAATGCTTATCCCATTTAACATGTGTTGACTTCAATCTCTGTTGGAGAATCTGCTTTTTTTTTCTCTCAGATAGTAGTGAGACCCAAGTAGATAAACTACCCTTCATACTTCAGCCAAGCCCCACCGGCAACCACAGAGAAATTGGGGAGATGAGCAAGAATTCAGCTTCCATGGTGAGCCTGACAATCAGCACCAGGGTGAAGAAGATAGACACTGAAGACACTCAACACTTACCAAGAAGAGATCCAGAGGCTCCTAAGAGCGCATCACTGGAGTAGACTTAAAACACACCCAACATGGGTCTGGGAACTTTGGGGAAGAGGGGCCAGAAAGATTATAAGATCCACAAGTTGCGACATCATGCCCAGAGCACTGAGTCCCCACAATAACTGACTGATGCTCCCAAAATGCATAACCCACAATGCTATGGGGAATACCAGCAGCACCACTGAGGAGGGCCACAGTGCAATGGGGGCAGGGATGAGGGAAAGGATGGTACTAATGCATGATGTATCCATACTTAGTATGTCCGAATTAATATTTAAAAAATGAAATTAAAAAATCCCAAGAGAAAGTGACATAATTCAAGGACATAGTAAATGAGAGATGTGTGGAGCTTTGTGGCCAGCATCACGGGGAATACGTTAATTCTTTCCTTAAATAGGAGTACACAATAAGACAATAATGAGGGCTGGAGATGTAGCTCAGTTGTAGAGAGGTTGTCTTGCATGCGCAAAGCCCCTATTTCAATCCCCAGAATCACATCACATGAGTGTAGTGATGCGTGCCTAGAAACCCAGTAAGGGGTAGGTGGTGTCAGGAGGAAGAGAAGTTCAAGGTCACCTTGGCTACAGAGCAAGTTTGAGGCCAGCATTAGATATATGAAAATGTGTCTTATAAAAATAAATAAATAGTGAAAGTATACTACAGTAAATTTGTAAACCAAGAACATAGCTACTTAATATCACTAGCAGGTATTGTGTACTGTGTACATAGCAATTATACAAATATTATTTTATGTAATTGGCCAACAGTAGGCTTTTTACACTTGCCTTTCCACGGCACACGTCAAGTTTTACCCTAGGCAGTTATGATGACTTGACACAATGAGGGCATGAGTGATCAAATAACCCAGCACTATTTTATTTTATTTTATTCTGAGAGGAATTTTTCCTCCAAAGCTCACAATTTCCTTTAACAAAAGAATTGAAGCCAATTCTAAGATTCTAATCCAAACACAAACTTTGCAGAAGAATCAGCAAAAAAGCATTCAAAAATTTGAGAAGGAGAAATGTTCCCTATTGACTGCCTAGACTTAGTATTCAGGAAAAAAAAAAAAAAAAACCAAAACTATAAAAACTATAAAAAGTAAAGGGTGTATTTACCTTCAAACAGGACAAATTTTCTCTTTAAGGAAATATTAAAGAAAACATTTTTATTTATTTTCAAGCAGAGAGAGAGAGAATGGGTGAGCCAGGCCCTCCAGACGCGACCACCACTGTGCACCTGACTTTATGTGGGAAGTGAGGAATTGAACTTTGCAGACTTTGCAAGGCAAAAGCTTTAGCTGCCAAGCTATCTTTCCACCCCTCAAGAAACCTTTAAAAAAACATTTGAACTAAAAGTCCTTGCTCAAATAACTTTTATTAAATTATGATGGCAGTTCTCATATATGTTAGAGGCTGACAGCTATTTATTTATTTATTTATTTATTTATTTTTGTAATTAGCAAGATTTCCAGGAAATGTCAGACCTCTTCTTCATTTGTCAGTTTACCTCAGGGTAGATTCCACTCCCTGTCCCTTGTAAGCATTCATCTCTTTGGAATGTTAAGAAAATTACTCATAGTCTTGGAAAGGTGCCTTCTTCTATGTCTTCTTCTCCTCTTTCTTCTCCTCCTCCTCCTCCTCTTCTTTTTCTTCTTCTTTCTTTTTCCTTTTATCATCAGCTATGAACAGAAATCCTCAGGCAGTGTCTCCTGCACCCAAATCCGTCTTGAAGCTCTGTTTGGCAGCTGGGCCTGTGGTTTGCAGACACTGCACACTTCATAACACAAGGCAGTCAACGTTCAACACAGCGCTTGAAGCTGAGGGGCCGACTTTGTACTTCCTGAGTGTGTGAGGAGTGCGGCGGCTATCTGGGGAGCGACTTTAAGGACCACATCCTTCCCGTCATACGTTGCATCTGTTCCCTGGTTCTGCAGAGCTGGCAGATCTGGAATGAGGGCAGAGCAAGGCAATGGCTCACACTAGATTTCAGACCCCCCAGAATGCACAGGTTCTGGTTTCTGACTCCTAAGGCAAGCAGTGGGATCAAAGAAAACTCAAGTAGAAGCTAAGTGATTCTTCGCCAGAAGGTCGCCTATAATTCTCCACAGCAGTGAAGTTTCTGGGTTTAGATTAGAAATTGGATTATCAACTACCCCTGGGCGGGTAGAAGCAGGTTTAATCAGCCAGGTCAGATGCCTCCGTTCCAGAGGTAGAACTGCTGAGCAGGGAGGAAAAGAAGTTCATTTCCCAGGATGGCCTCTTCTGAGCCAGGAGAACCTCAATACATCTATTTTCATTAGCTAGTCGTCTAGGAAACAAGAGCCCAGCCAAGGCTAAACCCGGGAACAAAGGCTTGTTTCACAGCTTCCAGGTATCAAAAGCAGAAATTCTTCAAAGAAATAATTTTTAAATGTTTTCTGTGAGAAATTGATATGTATAAAAACAAATGATTTTATACAAGCAAATTTTAGTGTGATAAAATACTGTCTGAAATAGTAGCATATTTTGTGTTTTCTAGAGACATTTTATGAGTTTTCAAACTTTTTTTCTAGTATGCTGCCAGAACTCTAATGAAAGCACAAGTGTTCCAGATGTCCTGTTATTTTCTTAATTTTCTTTCAATGCGGGGGGGGGGGGTCATAATAAAGAAAAGAACACTAACGGCAATTGGCATTTGTGTACTATATTGGTTTCATCTGGTGAAGGCTTCAAAGGATTTCAAAGCTTCTTTCCTGTGAATGTATGTGAGCTTTTTAAAACAAAGTTTAAAGCTCATAAGTGAATTAAGTAGAAATAATGATCAAATCTCTTTACCATATTATAGTTTCTGTGTGGAATTCGGGTATGTATATTTATATGTTTTCAACTCAGCAAGGAAACTTTGAACTTAACTTTCTTGTTCTGTTGTGACCTTCACACATGTGGTAAGATATTTGAATCTACTATTTATCATCCTTGAAGCCAGACACAGACTGTACAACTAACTCCCCCTTCCTAGGCTGGAAGGAGAATATAACCAACTTACTACAGTGGGTTGTTTTTTTTTTTTTTTTCGTTTTGTTTTGTTTTGCATTGTCTTGGCTTTGTAATATATATTTTCCTTTAGGATAAATATTTGGAGATCAACTAACTCTGATCAAGTATGGTAGTATTTTTTAACCATAGTTAATTGAAATTGCAAAACATATAAAATGAATTGTTAGAACTCAGGAAAAAGTCTGTCATTTCATCTCTCTCAGTAGTTATGCTCATCAATGTACACACTCATTTCCAGACATTTTATTCTCCAGGTTTTTTTTTTTTGTTTGTTTTGTTTTGTTTTGTTTAGCAGGAAAATGCATGCTGGGGCAAAGTAGATTGTGGATGCATTAACCAAGACAGCAGTACTTAGAAAAGAGGGCAGTAGACTTCAGCATTTGGCAGAAGGCGCATACTCTGCCAGCCAGGTATGTGTGTGGACTTTGGGCAAGTTACTCACATTCTCTGGGGCTTACTTGGTCATGAGCAAGTAGACATTCCGTTACATTCCTTGTTTGAAGCCTTTGTATGTTAAACTGAGAGAGCGCGGATATCAGACAGGTAAAATCAGGAGTGTTGTTCCTGAAAGGATTCGCTCAGACTGGAGTTGTGCGTCCAATGCTTTTATGCTTGATCACTCTCCATTGCTCTTCCCTGCAAATGACCCGGTTGCCACCACCGGGCTAGATTTCTCCATGGTCTTTACTGTGCCTAAAACTTTCCAGTTCCAGAGCTGTTCTAAGCTCGAGGACCCTTAGAGTTTTATTATTCCTGGATCTTTATTTTGAAGATATTAAAATGAAGAGCCATTTTATCAGGTTTTTATGAAGCTGAAACCCTAAATCCGGCATTTTCCTAACACACTACTGTCTGATTAATCAAGGAGAATAATCTCAAGAGCCAGTATGTTTTCTGGAAGGAAAACAGTAGAAGTCACTCACTTCTTATCCGCAGACATTGTCGCAGTGTCTTGTCCCCAAGCTCTCAGGGTGAGAAGATACGGAGGAGGTTAGTACAAGGATGACTCTCTGAGATCGCATGGGGCCTGAGATCTCCCTTCCTGAAAGACCTGAAGAGCATGAGCTGGCAGATCCCACGAGGCGTTGGATCTGCTCAGGGTGCAGTGATAAGCCCTCAGGGTAAGAACCCAGGATCTCTGGGCTGAGCCATCCCAGCCCCAGCACTTGGTAATGCTCCTTCAGAAGGCATTCCAGAAATCACCGTTGAGTTTCCATCAGCAATATTCTGTGTCGGTAAACGAATACTTTCTTGCAAAGAACAAAATCTAAGACTTTACGAAGCAGAAGCGGTTGTGCGCGTCCTCGCTGCGCAGCATTCAGGCGAAAGCAAAGGGCCGGTGCGGGCGAGCTTTCCAGGAGCCTGCCTCCGCCCTGCGCCGGGGTGAGGTTTCCTTTCGCAAAGGCAGGGTGTCAAAGTGGAAGTCAAAAACAAAATGAGCTTTCCAACCGTGGTTCCTACCTGCACACACAGTGCGACTCCGGGCGCGTCAGATTCTCGCATCGTGGTGTCAGCAGTCGTGGGAACGGGAGCCGAGGCCCAAGGAACCCCGTGCTTCTGGTGCTTCTGTTTGTCGCAGCCCAAGGAGTTTGAGAGATCTCTCCTCACGTGAAGCCCAATTCTGTTTTAATTTTTTTTGTTTTATTTATTTATTTGAGAGACAGAGAGAGAGAAAGAAGCACATAGAGAGAGAAGGAATTAGCCCAGCAAACAACTCCAGATGCATGCCCCACCCTGTGCATCTGGCTTAGGTGGGATCTGGGGAATCGAACCTGGGTCCTTTGGCTTGCAGGCAAGTGCCTTACATCTCTCCAGTCCTGAAGCCCAATTCGTGACTCTACCAAAGGAAAGAATTTCAGGATGAGATCAAATGAAGCCAAGTAACAGAATAACCTGGATCTAAGCGTGGAGTTAACAGAGGGGCACTTACAGAAAGGACAAGACACATCCAAGTGTGCATGTGAGCCACTCTATAGTTGTGCTTACAGGACTAGCAGGAGCCATATATGCACAGTTTGCTGACTTCTGAGGGCACATTGTTTAAATTATTGCTATGTATCTTTTCTTATCTTGTATTTTTCTTTCCTTCTCTATCTGCTCTCTTTCTACCATCTATCATCTATCTCTCTATCTCTATCCATTATCTAGCTACCTATCATCTATCTATCTATCTATCTATCTATCTATCTATCTATCTATCAACTATCTATCAATCTATCAACTATCTATCAATCTATCATCTATCTATCTGCCTTATTTTCTAGTTAATGAGATCATAGGGTATTCCTGAAGTGCCTTCGGTACAATCTTGGATCACAATATGATATGGTAAACTAGTGGGTCGTAAAGTCTGTACAAGGACGTTAGGATGCATCTTCTGTAAATGGAATCTACGTGCTTGCTTATGAAGTTGGCAGAAAATCGCAGCTTTGGAGCTGGGGGCGGAGGAAGAGCATCCTTGCTCATCTGCGCTCCGGCCTTCAGCATGGTTCATTGCTATTTTGGCACTCATATTTGAACTTTCTATGTATGAAGAAATGTTGTCTCTGTGTAGGTGACCTTCACAGCAAATTTATTAATTGTGCTGGAAATCTTGGCTCTCAGCTTGTGAGAGACTTCTCCCAGACTGTGGGAGTGAAGGGCTCCTTTCTCTTCCCATACCTTTGTGATTTTCTCTTCTTATGCTACCTCAGAAAATCAGCTTTAAGTACACAATATTTTCTTCTTGTGCATGGCTCTGCTTCCATAATTTAAGTTACTTGAGGCCAACCATGGTTCAAAAGTCTTAAATGGAAAATTCTAGAAACAATTTGTAAGTTTTAAATTGCATGTGGTTCTCAGTAGTGTGGTGAAATCTTGCACCATCTGGCCCCGTCTAGCCAAAGACATGAATCATTCCTTTGTTCAGTTCACACTTGACACACTGCTTGTCTGCTAGTAACTTAGGAGCTGTTTTGGTTATGAGACTGGCTGTTATGCTATCATAGTGGTTGTGTTCAAGTTACCTTTATGTTGTAGTGCAGCTCTGGAGAAGGAGGGGAAGAGGAATGAAGAGGGGGGGGATCACAATTCTTTTAAGATCATATTGTTATAGCTATTTTATTTCACTATTATTTATAACTGTTAATTTCCCATGATATCTAATGGATAAATTGAACTCCTTTAAATATGTTGGCACAGGAAGCAAATCTCTATAGTAATGGATAGTATTAGATACTAATTGTAGTTTTAGACATCCTTTCTGTTCTTGGACCATTTGCCCCTTGGATAAGGAGATCTACTGTATGCTAAAATTCCATCTAAGAGCATTAAAGTAATTCTCTGAGGATAAAAACAGACATTTTAGAGAGCTTTGAATAGCACAGCCAACGCATATGTGCAAAGAATCTCATGATTACTGGCAAGAAATAGTGAATTCCTCTATCATGTGTGCCAGTAAGCAGGTTCTATTTTGGAGGACATTATAGGATGTAACAATAAATTTGGAACAGAACAGCCAAAGGGAGCAAATTGCATTTTGAATATTCCTTCTGGACTTACTAACGATAAGCAAATATTCCAGTGAAGATTGACTAAAAGCTTACAGGTCTTTGAAAAACATTTAACCTTGAAAAATAAATTTATTACATTTCTGAGAGAGTCTTAGGAAAATTTTTGTCTACTAAGAACACTGAAATACTGTAATCACTTCTTTTTTCTTTAGCTTATAATGATAATGTCTTTACTGGGTATTCTTTTTTAACTTTATTTTTATTTTTAGAGAGAAAGAGAGAGAGAAAGACAGAGAGAGAGAGAGAGAGAGAGAGAATTTGTATGCCAGGGCCTCCAGCCACTTCAGTCAAACTCCAGATGCTTATGCTACCTAGTGGGCATGTACGATCTTGCACTTGCCTCACCTTTGTGTGTCTGGCTTACTTGGGATCTGGAGAGTTGAACATGAGTCTTAGGCTTCGCAGGCAAGCACCTTAACTGCTAAGCCATCTCTCCAGCCCTTCACTGGGTATTCTGAAGAACAAGGATTTAGTTATCTACAAGTCTCAAGATATACTGATTTCATGGCTAGCACTTAGTAAATACTCTATGCATACTTTCTCATTGGATTTTTGTGGCATCTCATTAGTTTAATAATGGATGTTGTTGCAGATAAAATTGAGATGCCAGGTGGTCTGGATAGGATCACCCAGTTGGAGAACTTGGACCAATGCTTTTGATCAATAATAGAACTCTCTAGTTATTGTTTGAAAGCAAAAAGGGAGGGAAACAAGAGAAAAGAGAGGTCGTTTTTCTTAGGCATCTTATTGGTCACAATATAAAAATCGTACTGTTGCTAATTATGTTTTTAGGAGATAAGTGGAAAATATTCAATCTTAAATTCTCTCAGTGAGCTAGACTGGGAGTGTGTACATTGTGAATGCCAAGCCCTAGGTCAATTGGGAAGCTAGGTCAATAGAACTTCTGCTGATTAATATCATACTGGACGTGGAATTATTATATGGATATGGACGCATGTGTGGATGAATTCACATATGCCACATGAGGAAAAACACTTAACTTAAAAGTTCTTAAGAGTAAAACTTATAATTAAGATTATAAAGGTCATGGGGGTTCATTTGGACAGAAAATCACAAATAACATAGTATTAAGTCATATTTATAGAAGCTTGCTCTGCATGTGCTGCTTGCAAATTTAATTTGACCCTCTTAGGTTTCTCATGACAGACAGGTACTGGCACTATCTCCATGCTACAGAGAAAACAGAGTCATTCGAGAGGTCCAGCGTTCTACCACACACATTCTGACATCTGTTCTCATTCTTGCAACTATGACCATGTCTTGCTCTTTTGTTCGCAGGTAGAAGGAGGTACATGATAAGTGGTAGGATGAACACTAATCCAGAATGCAGGACTTTTGTCTTGGCTAGTGAAGGACCACGTGTCTGAACTCCCCAGTGTCTTATGCTACAGTAAGACATCTGTAGTAGCATCAAGCAGGGAAAGCGCTCAGTGAGCTAGACTGGAGGTGTGTACCATGTGAATGAATGCTAAGCCCTAGGTCAATTGGGAAGCTCCCGTTGAACTTCTGCTGATTAATATACTGGATGTGGAATTACTAATTTTTAAAAATATTTATTTATTATTTATTGCAAAGGGAAAGAGAAAGAGAAAGAGAGAGAGAGAGAATGAAGGGGCACTCTAGGGCCTCCTGCTACTGCAAAGGAACTCCAGATGCATAAACCTCTTTGTGCATCTGGCTTTATGTGGGTACTGGGGAATTAAACCTGGGCTGCCAGGCTTTGCACATAAGAGCCTTTAACCACTGAGCAATCTCTCCAGCCTGGAATTATTAATTTTAGAGATTTGTAAAAAAAAAAAAGCTAAAAATCTAATTTTTAATGAAATATCCAAATTTAAACTACCAGATAAAAAATAAAATAAATCAAAAATGAAACTCTGATGACCAAATAATTCTCACTGTTATTTTAAATTTAAATTTGGGAAGGAACTTTGAACCTTGACTCTAAGATATTGTTAGAATAATGTCTCTAAAGAATTGTGTTCAGTTGAATTAGTACTTGATGATTGATTACCAAATATTGTGGAGCACTGAAAAAAGATTAACACATAGTTTTATTCTCAGAGCTTTCTGTGAGATAGTTTACAATTCATAGTTCTCTTGGTTGCAAGACAAAAATCATTCTGAAGTTTAAAATATATAGCAATTTTATTAAATATTAGGTAGTTATCAGAATGTCTTAAAGAACAAGATTCACAGTTTCAAGTTCTGTAGTGAGTCAATGGCACAGTTACTCATGGAGGACACAGAGCCGGTACTGTGAGGTACAGACACTCCAGCAAGCCCGTGCTCACCTCCCTGTCACTCCCAATCAAAGTCACAGTGATTCAACAGATTTTCTCTATAATAAAACTGCAGCAATGAAGGAGTTGCACTAAGCTAAGCTATCATAACTCACCTCTATGCTTGTTAAGAAGAAATTGCAGGGGCTAGGGAGATGCCTCTGCGGGTAAGAGCACTTAATGTGCAAACATGGGGACCTGAGTTCAATCTCTTACAGCCATGTAAGAAGCCGGCGGTGGCTGTCCATACCTATAGCTCTAGCATTGAGTGGGAAGGAGACAGGGTGTTTGCTGAGGCTGTTATATCAGCCAGCCTAACTGAAAAGCAGCAAGTTCCAGGTTTCAGCGAGTGACAGTTTTTCTAATATGAGGTGGGTGAGTGAAAGATGGCACCATATGTGTTCCTCTGGCCAACACAGGCTTGCACATGGCACACGGACTGTCTGCATCTACACACACACACACACACACACAGAGTGAGAGAGAGAGAGAGCGAGAGAGAGCAAAATAAAGAAGAACAAAGAAAGAAGAGATTACATTTAAATGCATGTTGATCATGGCATTTTCATAGAAGGATGCGGCTGGAGAAGAGCAGAGGCATGTAACATCTGTGTCGGGGTATGTGTGTTCCAACATGTTTGCCTCTAGCTGTGTTTATAGTACATGCTCTTAAAGGATTCAATGTGGGTTTATAAAAGCATTTTAGCATCTTGAGTGATATGGAAATGAAATTTTAGAGAATATTTATGTCATGCTAGAATAACTGAAGATAGCGCTTAAGGTTAGCATATACTTCATTAGTAATTAACTTCAGATAATTATGCTAGGAAATGCTTGACAAATTGAGAAATCTTAAAATGACACTACAGCAAGATTAATTTCAGGGAGGGCTAAATAAAAATTATACTTTAATAAAGATTGTCAGCATTACAAGTGAATACCTGACACTGTGAGATGCTCTGGGCATTTTATTTTGCATGGAATAGAATTAATTTTCAACTTTTGAACAGTTTGTTTGATGATGACTAATGAGGCATAATAGAGCATTTAAGGCAATTATTTACTTTTACTTGCCACATAAAAATTAGGATTATGGATAGCTTTTATTTCCAAATAAGCAAAGTTCATCACCACATTTTCTCTTTGTAATGTTAATTTTTAAAATTATTACAGAAATTAGGATATACTAAGTAAGGGTCTCTAAGGATACATGTAGCTTATGAGTTTAATGAAGATCTTTGTAAGGTAAATTTATAAAATAATTATTTATTGTTCAACATAAATGTTCCTCAAATTAAAGTCCATAGTGGTCATCTATTATTCTATAAGTTATGTGGATGTGACTAAGAATCAAAATAATTTAAAACTTAATAATAAGAATGTGCCTATTGGTAATCATTTGATTCTCTCACAAGTGAATGTCCGTAAAGACTTGGCATTCCAACACCAGAGACAGGACTGGGGAGATGGCTCAATCAGTAAAGTGCTCATTGGGTGAATTGAATTCCCAGCACCCATGGAAATGCCTGGTCTAGCAGCTTGTGCCTATAATCTCAACATGGAGGATGGCAGCACAGTAGCCCAGGAAGCTACCTAGTTCGTGATTCTAGCTGACTCTCTGAGCTCCAGGCTCACTGAGAGACTCTGTCTCAAAACTTAAGGTGAACAGATACTGAGGAAGACATCCAAAGTTAACCACTGGCCACCACATACATGTGCACACGTGTGCATGGACACTTGCACACACATAAAAATATAACTAGGACTCCCCAAAATAGAATAGATTGAAAATAATTTCTGAAATTAAATACAAATTTTGTGAAATATCCTACTCAGAAAAAAAAAAATTCAGATTGGGAATTTCAGAAAGCAAAGAGAAGGAAAACTGAATTAAAAATTATTCTAAGAAATAACAGCTGAAAAATGCCTTAATCATGGAAAAGACATTAATATTCAGTTCCAGAGAGTCACAAAAGATACTAAGTAGGTTCAATCAGAAAAAAAAAAACAACCTGATACAACATAGTATAGTACAACTGGCGAAGGACCTATAAAGAGAGAATTATAAAACAGCAGTAGGAAAGGACCCTGCAGATTTTAAGAAACGCCACCTCAACAGACCAAGAGCAACATTCTCTGTAGAAATTTAATAGCCTAGGAAGGGATGCATAGAATATTCAACAATTTTAAAGAGAATAATTGCTGACCAAAAAATTCTTTAAAAAAATCCTACAACTGAAAGCAAAGATATAACCACTACTATGAAAACGTGGAAAAGAATTAAACCCACTGGCATATACAATGATGCTCAAATGAAAGAGGCAAAAACATCAAAACTGGTCATGATGTAAAACCGTCAAGCCATAAAGATAAATCATTAGGAAGAACAAGGAGTATACTAGCCAACCAGAAACAAAATGGCCGAACACCTTAAGAAATCTGCGGAAAAGAAGGAAGGAAATCTGGTGCAGTAAAGGCAGCCCTCAATACAATAAAACCGCGCTACCTCACCCCTATAGCCAACACCACACAAGGAGGAGGAAAGGAAAAAGCATTTGCTATAGCATTTAATTTTTTTTTCAAAAAGACACGTGTCTGTTTCACTATGGTTACTCAATTGTAATAGGATTGGAAGTCTTAGTCGTTTACAGCATCTTATAGCAATTTGGTAAGATAAAAAAAAATAATGCTACTCAAATTGGAAAAGAAGTTGAATTATCCAATCTGTCACCAGTTGAATGATCTTATATATAGAAAAACTAAAAACTGCCTCAAAAAACTGTTGGAGGTACATCTTGTGTCTGAGCAGAGTATTCCTCACAGTGTGGCAGAACACAAAACTGTGGGTGTTTCCTCACTGTCACTGCCCCCAGGGAGCACAGGACCTCAAGTCCAGCATGGGCTCCATTTGCTTAAAGACAAACATCGCTCAGTGCTGAACCGCCTAGAGGTAGTCACAAACCTTGCTGGGGCCAAGAAAGGTGTAACGAATAGTTTTTCTTTTTTTAAAATGATTTATTGGTGGTGGTGTTGAAACACCTAAACAATCCACAAAGACATGGAGACAAAAGTGAGTTGTTTTAGGGGGTAGAGATCATCCCCGTTAAAAAGAAGGGTATCTAACTGAGGAGGAAAATGTTCATGTGAAAGGTTAGATCAGAGCGAAGAGTCAGGAGTTGAGCTGAGGACGACAAATCCACTGAATTCTGAGAGGTTGGGCTTTTTAGATAGAGCAGCCCTCTTTGCCATTCTGGTTTCTATGCTCAGTGTAAGTTTAGAAACAATATACACACCTAAGTAGGATCAAAGTTGGCAGGTGTATTATCCTCTCACTGAAAAATCAAATAAAATAGAGGTATATTCACAAGCAAAAAATTTCAAGTCAGTCCTATTTGCCAAAGATTTTCAAAGTTATATTGACTTAAAATCTTAAAAGCCTTCCTTCTGAGTTACTCATTTCTATACAAATGTCACTTTTTCTCTACATTGAAATGAATAGATTTTCAATTTTTTTAATTTCTTAGAATTAGGATTATTCTGTGTTGTAAGCACTTCATCACAAAGCCCTTAGACGACTGCTGCTTTAAGATGTTTTATATGCTACTTTATTTAATCACATCATTTGTTCCTAGCAGCTCTGTGGTCCCCTACAGGCACGTCACAGAAGCACCTAGCAAGCGCAGCATTGATGCTTTTCGCTGGGTCACCGCAGGTGTCCGCTCACTGCTCTTCTCTTCGCTCTTTGGGAGGCAGGCCCATGATGGATGCTGTGCAGGCCAGGGCATTTACATTCTCCATTCTAGGGACTGAGCAGTAAGATAATTCCGCTGCAAATGTCAACATAGGGCAGAGGTTTTTGTTAGCTAATTTTAGTACTTTACAAACTGATACTTTTTTTAAAAGGTGATCACTGAGAAAAATAGGAAAAAAGAGCAGCAAGTATCTACAAAGAGAAGACTCAGATTCCGTGTGTGTATTTAAGCACGCACATGCATATGTGAGTGAGAAGAGAAATACAATTATGAGATAGATGACTAAGATCTTTGAAAGGTGGAAGACATTGGCCAATTGAATATTTTCTATAAATACCTGGTCTACTTCAAGGCCTCATTTTAGTTTTGTTAACTTTTTTTGAGACAGTATCATGAGGCCTCAGACTATCTATGTAACTGAGGATAAGCTTGAACCTTGTGCTTTGTAAGTGTTGGAATTATAGGCCCACACTACTACATCTGGCTCCAATGGTCCCATTTTTGAGAGAAAGTCACTAAGGCCCAAATTATTAAAGAATGTGTTCAAGTTCCCATCTCATTTATTGGTGAACTCAGAGGCAGACCTCAAGCTTCTAATAACCCAAGGAGCATTCTTCCACAAACTCGAATGCTTGCTCCTCAGCAAGCCAAGATTAATGAAATTTTCCAATAACTGAGAAACTGATAAGATTACATTCAGAGAAAGGAAGTAGACCCAGTCAGCAGGAAATTGCAAAATGGCACCAGAGAGAAATTCCAAAGAAAGTAAGGGATATCTCTGGAAATATCTAGTGTGTGTCAGCCAATAATGGAAGCAATTCACACTAGTGGTGAGGGATATGCCACTTCACAGTTCATGTTTATGTCTGAGAAGAGGAGGATGGTCACGCCTTTCCCGCAGAGACACAGGAGGACAGTGGCTAGAAAAAGTGACCTGCGGACTTTAAAACTGAAATCCTGGCAGAGACACAGTTGTACATAAAATAATTTCTGACACAATCAAAGCTTCTAAAATTGTAATTTTTCAATGTCCTGCTTTTCCCTTCCTCTTGTCCTTATCTGTTGTGAGTTAGAGACTAAATAACACCTTCTCACTGGTGGGTTTCGTATGCATCTATGTAAACATAGTCCCTTTTCTTACCTCTGTCACCCAGCAAATCATGCCTGTCTACTGAAAGCACTTGTCAACTTTCAAAACTCTAAAATATTTCCTTACTTATTTATGGTTTATCAACTCTCACTTGGATTTGTTACAGTAAGGGACAGACCTAGTCTGCGTCATTATGTGAAAGAAGAAAGGAAGGAAGGAAGGAAGAGGAAGCTGGGGAGTGCAGTGGTTAGGTATGTCCTAATGGCACCGGACAATGCAGAGTAATAGCAAGGCCTGAACCAGGTTTCCTCAAGTATAATCATGTGCTCTTTCCCCTGCGTTATCTACAGCTTCTGTTTTAGACAAATAGGCAGACATACTTGCAAACCTAGCTACTAACAAATATATATAAGATTCCTTTCCAATGAGGCTCTAAACACTATATACAAAGCTGCCATCTCACTATTTAAAGTTAAGAATAACTCAGAAAAGAAACTAGAGTTCCTGAGAGCTTGAGTACTGATTGTGTGACTAGAAAAAGAGAACTTTGCAGTCCACGGTTGAGGTGAGCACTTTATGGCTATCTCAGAACACTGACAGAAGACCAAAGGAAAGAGATACACCCACTGTACATAAAAGAAAGCAGTGGACATGACTAAAACTCACATCCAAACATCCCATAAGACTGTGTCATACTAGAATACTTATAACACCAACTATAAATATAAAATTCTTGCTGAAACTGACCATTGCCATTGATACAAGGGAAAATAACTGAGGGTGAATGTAATTTCTGGAATAAAAGCCTTCCTTTCCATGTTGAGTTGATCAAAGAGTTTTTAATTTGCAGAACATTCCCATCCCCTGCAGGGTGCCTTACAAAATAAAAAAAGAACCACTGTAATATAAAGAAGAAAAAAACTGAGCTCGGCACCAAAATAATTTTCCTAGCAGTAAATCTAAATCTGCTGAGTTGTGAAACGATTCTCCAAGTGAAGTAATTATGCTTAATTCTCAAAGTGACAAGGTTGCCCTGCAGCGTCCTGGGAACTTTTATAATTCTTTGAAAATGCTCAAGATTTCCAGGCAGAGTCTTACTTGGACCAGTGAATTCAGGAGAACTTTTGCCTTCTTACAAATTTTAATGATAAAAGGACTTATATGATAATGAGGAAATGATACGACAGAGAATCGGCTTGGAAAATTATCTTCCCTTTTCCAACAGAGAAGCTGTTGATCTACTGGGAGGAGAGTGGCTGAGGAGGAAAGTAAGGTATTTCTTTGACAACAAAGTCTGATAAAATTTGAGACATTTGAGAAAAATACGACTTACTTACTATTTTCTTTTAAAAGATGAAATTAGAAAGATGTATTTTTACTACAACGAAATAATCAGGACCATAAAATACATATTTTCAATGTGCCCTGTAGGAAAAGGCATTAAGAAAAAATAGAAGTTCATCCATAGATACTTTCTTGAAAGGACCTAGGATCACCACTTGAATGCTAGTTTAATCTCATTAGTCCCCTGCTTAACATTTGTCAAATATTTGCAGCTGAAGTGATAATACTTGAACATATTAAGACATTTATTTTTGTTAGTATTTCTTTTTCAGTTCTCTATTTAAAAATATTTACTACAAAGCAAAAAAAAAAAAAAAAAAAGACTAATGTGTCCTTTGAGGAATTAAGAGTGATTTTTTTTTTTTTTTTTTTTGGTAGAGCAGGAAAGGTAAGAGGCCAGCCACCGCTTGCTTACACATGCCTCATCAGTGCGTAGGGACATAGTACATTCTGCTTCTTATGCCCGCTTCAAAGAAAAGGAGACCCAGTTTGCTACAGTTTGTTGTTTGTGTAACGTGTGGAAGACAGTGTTCTATCTCATTGCCATTTAGCAGCCAACCTTCAAGACTGTTCCCATTGGATTTTGCCTGTCTCGTATCTATGTTCTTGGTCAGACCCTTCTCACAGTATATCAGCATGTGTTTATGTGGCCAAGAGAACGTGACAGACAAAAGAGTGTTACTTCCAAGCCTGGGTCATAAAACACTGTCTTAGTCACTTCAGGGTGCTGTATCAAGTTGCGCTACACTGGATGACTTAAACAAAGGTTGTATCACTGGGATTAGGACGTCCGTGGTAAAGAGACTGGCCGGCCTGGTGGCCCTTGAGGACTCTTTCTGGTTTCCACGTGGCTTTTCTTTTCATTTTTTTTCACATAGACACAGAAAGAATTGAAAGCCAGAACACCCCGAGGTGCCATGATTTCCCACTCTCATGATCTAGTGATCTCCCCACACCCATTTCCTAACCACCTCGAAGGGTGAGTTAAGATTTCGGTGTATGGATTTTGAAGGGACCCGGTCAACAGTCATTCAGTTCATAGCAAACACATCATCACCTCTGCATTGGGCTGCCCTGAGTAGTTTGTTCAGGGCAAAGGCTGCAACCGTGCAGAGAGGATGCTCAGGCAATATAATACAGATGTCCACAGGAGGGAGACCAGACCTCCTACAGACAGCCAGCGGCTACCCTGCAGCTGTGTGAGTACATGGCTTTGGAAGCGAGTCTTTCATCCTCAGTAAGTAATAAAGTTGTGACAAAGTGTCCTATGAAAAGTGATTTTAGGGATAGAATGTCTCCCCAGTATTCCTGGTCAATGGCTCTGACATGTACTTTTTCCCCTGTGTATTTGAGGACCCCCCCCCCACTTCTATATGTTCAGCCCATCTCTGAATAATCCCAATTTAGGCAGTTGGTAGGGGCAAAGTCAGGGAGAAATGTATCTGGAATAATGTCTATTATTAATCTTTCCATCTACTCATATAGAGAATTCAAACCTTTTTAACTGGCTCCTATTTCATTGTGCATCTGTAATTTCTAGCCCAGGGAAAGAAGAAACAAAAGAGTACTGTTTTCCTCAGAAAGAAGAGGTTATGCAATATTTAATTCATTTACATTGGATTCTTTAAAAAAATTGATGTGCATTTTTAGTTAACCCTAATAATAATAATAATAAACTATAATTCATGTAAATTACTTTGAGAAGGATATAAATGTATTTTCTTCTCTATATTTCATTAGAAGTGCCAGGATAGAACTTTTGTCTTTGGGCAAGAGAAGTAACTGGAAAATGGGTGTGGCATTTTGGGAAAGGGAAGCTTTAGGATAGCAGGAGGCTACCTGAGAAAAGTGGGCATTTGGGTGTTAGAAGTGAGAGGAAAGAAGGCCCCAAACTCGAGAAGAATGAGCAGAGGAAAGTTAGTTTGGCTACAGAAAGAGAACTGTTCCAACATGGAAGCCACTTGGAAGATTCAGGGAGAGTAGCTTCTGTAGAAGCGTTAAGGAAAGGGAGCAGGAAGTTTCTCATTAACTCTTACCTCTGAATCTCCAAGAGCTTAAGAGGACTGTTCTTTGCAAAGTCGTCGTTTCCTTTGTGAATGTCTCTGTGCGTGTAGTATGGATGCTCAGGGTCAGGGCCATTGTGGAGCTTGTCTGCTAGGTCAGACATCCATGGGAAGATCATCGATGACACAGAAATGTGTTTTCCTAGCTTTCTTCGGGAATTTCCTCACCAATCGGGGAATTGAAAAGCCAGGAGGCAAGGCCTTAAAACTGAAACCTGTCCAAATCCAGGCCACACAGTTGGATAATATACCTAGCAAGGCAATTTTTCCCCTAGTGTGTGGCTTCACAACTGCTCTTAAAAGCCCTTGTTAATAACCTAGTAATTGCTTTAATAGCTCCTCAGTCAGGTGTGAAGCGTTGTAGCTGACATGTCAGCACTCCTCCCCTGCGCCGGTCTATCTACTGTATCATGAAACAGCCCCACTTACAGTTTGGCTTGTTTAGCAATAAAAGTTATTTACTGTGTTCATAAAACCCGTCTCTGACTGAGGAAGCCTCCAGGCAGGCTGCTCTGAGGGGAATGTTGAAGGAATGCTTGATGAGTAAGCAGTTTCTGCCTTTGGTGCAGCTTTTTCCCAAGACAATGGAGTCATTTGATTCAGTCTTTCTGTCTCCTTCATGGAGAAATCCCCATGAATCCCAGAGGAGATTGAAAAATATATATGTACATCCTAAGGACTCATCTCATTACCTTAGAGATACTTGCTCAACCATGTTTATTGCTGCTCAATTTATAATAGCTGGGAAATGGAACCAGCCTAGATGTCCCTCAACTGATGAGTGGATAATGAAGATATGGCACATTTATACAATGGAGTTTTACTCAGCAGTAAAGAGAAATGAAGTTATGAAATTTGCAGAAAAGTGGATGGATCTGGAAAGAATTATACTAAGTGAGGTAACCCAGGCCCAGAAAGCCAAACGCCACATGTTCTCCCTCATATGTGGATCTTAGCTAGAGATGATTGGGCTTCTGTGTGAGAAGGAAAAAACTCAGTAGCAGAGGCCAGTAAGTTAAAAAAGGAGATAGAAAGGGAAGAGAAAGAAAGGGAGGAGGGCTTTTATTAGGTTGGTATTGTATATATGTAAGTAGAAAGATTGAGATGGGGAGGGGATATGATGGAGAATGGAATTTCAAAGGGGAAAGGGGGGAGGGTAATACCATGGGATTTTTTTTGTTATCATGGAAAATATTAATAAAAATGGAGGAAAAAAATAAAAAAATAAAATAAAATAAAATAAAATAAAAGAAAAGAAAAATATATATGTACAGATATGTATTCAAGTAATATTTATTAATTCATTTCCACTCAAATTTAAGTACCACCTGTACCAGAATCCAGAGAGGATTCTAACCATTGGAGAAATAAAACTGAACCAAATCTAAGACATTTCAGATAATCTGTCCTAATGAGAGAACACAGGATGTATGTGTTCATATGAGCAAACACACACACACACACACACACACACACACACACACACACGTACCCAGAAACATACTGTCTTATTTGTTTGCTCATTGTTGTTTGTGTGTGTGCACACGGGTGTGCACGTGTGATGCTATCAGAGACTACCTGGGACTGAATCACTTGTCAGTAACAGAGACTCACTGATTGGATACTCCAAGGTCAAGAGTGTGGCATCTGACAAGGGCTGTATCGTAACATGATGGAGGATACCACATGGTGAGAGCACAGGAGTGAGGTGGCCCCACTTCTGCAGGAGCTGCCCACTCCCGTGATAACTGGTTTGTAATACACCCATGGGGGCAGAGCTGTCATGACCTAACCACCTCATGAAGGCCCCGCTTGTTACCATTGTTACCCGGAGTTTGAGCTCCCTACGCAGGAGCCTTGGCAGACGCATTGCAACCATAATGCACGTGCCACAAACAGCGATTAAATTCTATGGAAGAATAAGAAGGAAATCAGAATAAGTAGTGTGGAGACAATGAGGAGTTTCATTGTATTAATTTGGCCAGAAAAAGGTTGATATTTGAGTAAGTAATTGAAGGAAATAAGGGAGATGACCAGAAAGAGATGTGGTTGAAGAAACTTCCAGGCACAGGAAATAGGAAAAGACTCCAAGGAGAAAGAATAGCAAGAATGTCTCACGAACAGAAAGGAATCCTGTGTGAACAAACACTGAGCAAAAGAAAGACTAGCAGACAAGGGGAGGGAGGCAAGGAGCAGAGGAGCACACGACGTTGGACCTCACGACGTTGCCAAGACCCAGAACGGCGTCTCCTCTGAAAGAATTGGAAAGTTGTGGTGGGAGGAGTTGAGCATTCTGCGTTACATGTTAACTGTTTCCACTGGCAACTGTGGAGACGTGTGTGTGTGCGTGCGCGCACGCGCGTGCGCATGCTTTTTTAAGGAGAAGGTGAAGGAGAAATTAATCATGGAGAAAAATGCAATTATTCAAAGGAGACACAGTGAACAAGGGTGATAGTACAGAGGGAGCGAAGTGATCATCAGTTCTAAATATATTTGAGGCAAAGAAAGTAAAAGATAAATCTTAAATAATTTGTCCTTAGCAATAGTATTAATTTTCCAAGAATGGGGTGTAGAACACTAATTATTATGGGGCCAGACAGACAGACAATGCCAGTGGGAGAGAGAGACACAGTTAGAAAACTGAAGTCATACAAAGGAGACTGTTTTTTTTTTTTAGAGGCAGCGTCTCGCTCTAGCCCAGGCCACCATGCCCCACACGTAGGAGACTTTTTTGCGTCCTTCCTCTCTCATCACAGACAGGTCATGATGTTTTATGGGCTGCTTTGTTAGTAAGAGATTGAATACCTGTCAGGGTTTGGGAAGAATGTAGTGGCCCATGCAAATTCAGTAACTGAGAGTTGAGTACAGTGTCGCCAGCATAAAGGCAGGTGCAGCGACAGTGACCCCCTGGCTCGCAGGTGCGGGGGGGGGGGGAGTCAGTGCAGCCTGGCACAGGGCTGCAACTGTTGCTGTAGAAGCGAGACGCCCTACTGGAGCTGTCAGCAGAGACTCAGAGGAAAATGGGCCCTTGCAAGCCTTCACCTGAAATGACCAGACGCAGAGGAACGAGTCCACTAACATCCCATGCTTCTAGCACTGCTGTTTGGCTGCATTCCCTTCCAGAAGCCACACGGCTGGGCACTCCGCGCGACGCAATCCCCCCAGAGGACGGCCTTCCAGGGAACAGAGTAGCATGTTGGTACTCTGGGCTGAGGCACAGGGGGGCACATTCAGTATGCAGATAAAGCCAGAGACAGAACGTGCGCTTAGAAGGATGTCTGCAGTAAAAGATCTCAAATCCCCGATGATGTCTCAGAGTCACTTTGTTGTATTTAGAACCACCAACTTCAGCCTCTACCTCAATAACTTTTAATTTCTAAATAAACTTAGACTCACAGAAAGAAATTTAACTTAGTAAAGGTTTGCTATATAGATTTAACCTAGCATCCTTCAATGCTAACATCTTTAAACTCATAGTATAAGAATTAAAATTAAGAGTTAACATTAGTAAGATACTGTTATCTAAACTACACATTATATTTAGGTTTTTTACCAGTGTTTCTGTTAAGATCGTTTTATTGTTGTTCCAACATGGAATGGAGGACTCTCAAATGGATTTTGGTGGTGACTATTTTTTTTAAATTTTTATTTATTTATTTATTTATTTGAGAGAGACAGACAGAGAGAGAAAGAGGCAGAGAAAAGGAGAGAATGGGTGTGCCAGGGCCTCCTGCCACTGCAAATGAACTCCAGATGCATGTGCCCCCTTGTGCATCTGGCTAACGTGGGTCCTGGGGAGTCAAGCCTCGAACCGGGGTCCTTAGGCTTCACAGGCAAGCACTTAACTGCTCAGCCATCTCTCTAGCCCTGGTGGTGACTATTAATCTCCTTTCTGTAGTGATAACTTACTCTTTGGTGTCTTTTATGACTGCCACATGTTTAAAGAACACAGTCAAGTATTTAGAAGAATGTTCCATAATTTGAATTTAATAAAAATTTCTCATGATAGATTGTTCATTTGGGAATCAGGACAAGAAGAGAAGTTATGAGTCCTTCTTAATATTTCCATGGGTTCATGCTATGAGTTTGTTTTATTACACATTTATTATTGTACTAATATTAATATATCTTCTTACATGGAGCCTTTATGTGATATCATCCAGGTTTGGTTTATTCTGTTATTCTATGTCTTTTTCTTTTGGCTGAATTGTACCTCTCCAATGTATTTTATTCTCTTTAACAGTAATATTCCTGTAGTGCACTCAAACCAGCCCAGCTAATGACAAATGATGGTAAGTATGATAATTCAGTATGAGGAAATGTGTTCACTATGGAAAGTGGCTCTCTGAAGCCCTAATGCCCACTACTGAGAGAGAGAGATTGGGCAGGAGAAATAAACAGACAAACAAACAAACGAAAAACCCCACACACATTCTCTTGAAGAAAGCAAAAATGATACCATTTGAATAGTCCTTCCCTTGAGCTCCACAGATGTGTGGGCCTTGGCCTGCTGCTGCCAGTAGGCTTTTGGGTAATACATTTAACCTCTCAGTTTCTAATCTCCAGAATTGCTTATTGAATTCACTTAGACTCTGACCTTCCACAGAGGGATGTAAGGTAACCTTGGGGAATCAAATTTAATACTTAATCTGCCAAACCCACAAGGTTGCTCATGGGCATAAACTGCCAGAGTTCGGGTGTGTGAGAGTGCACTGAGAACTGCTGACACTCCATAATAGAAGTTTTTTGTTATGAATATTCCAGATTTTGCCACTCATCAGTTATGTGTAGTTCAGATCATAATATGTTGGTGCTTGTAAGTTATCAGCCTTCCCCACAGTATATAGATCTTAAGTGCCTAAATCCAGTAACCTCCGTTTTTATTTGCCCTTTGGATGAAAATATTCTTTAATACTATGAATAGTTTTTTCTAAGAATAAAGCCTACATTTTATAATAAATCTATGTCATTAAAGTACAATATCCATTTCCAAACATAGCCATTAATCACATGTAATTTTGGAGGAAAGAAATAACCATTTTACAGCTCATTGACTGCTCAGTAGTGTTTTCTTGGGGCATTCACAGCAAGATCTGGTAGTGCCATCTCAGCAGATTGGAGAGATCAGTATGTGTACGCCACACACTGCCCCACACTCATGCAGGAAAAGGTGGACTGGAGTGAATGGGGTTAAACAGCTGCAGCAATGCCTCGTGGCAGCACACCCTCTGCTTTGGCAGACTGTTGGACTGAACCACGGGAGGCTTTGCAACATCCTGGTGTGGCTGGAGCTCATTCCAAGACACGTGCTGCATCTTCAGGTTTTGGCACAAGGCTTGGCTTCTCCTCCACTTGGCTCTCCTTAGGGAACTTGTTGCTCCTGGTAAAGACCATTTCTACCTTCACTGTCTTCATCAGTAAAAGGTCTGATCTACTTCCCAGACACAGCCACTTCACAGGAGTTCTAGCGAACACTCTTCTTTTATTTTTGAGCCTAGACAGTTTTAAGTTGCCTCGAGGGAACATGATTCAGGCAAATAATTAAATAAAAATGTCACATTGTATTTTACAGGGTGTCACACTATGATTGGATCACATCAGTACTGTAATGAAATATTTTCTTATTAGTTATGAACATACTTTGTATGTAAACAGCATATGTTGGTACCATCCTTTCCGTCATCTCTGCTTCTTTTCAGAAGGGACCTTCCTCATTGGGGATGCAGATCATCCCCATGGGGACTGTGGCTCATACATGTGGGGACAGCCATCAGTTATGGGGGAGAGGCAATGTCTCCGTGCATAGTGTCCCAACTTGTGGCTCTAACAATCTTTCTGCCCCCTCTTCCACAAAATTCCCTGAGCCATGTTGGGTTCGTTTTAAGTCTACCTCAGTGATGGGCTTTTAGGAGCCTCTGGATCTCTGGTTTAGTAGGTGTTGAGTGTCCTCAGCATCTATCTCCATCACCCTTGTGCTGATATCAGGTTCACTGAGAAAGCAGCACTCCTGTTCATTTCCCCAGTTGCTCTGTGGTTTCAGCTAGGGCTGGGGTGGAGTGCACTGGGTCATTTATCTCCTCAGGTCCAGCTCCTGTCTGAAAACAAGAAGCAGATTCTCCAATGGAGAGTGAAGTCAGCACTGGTTAAATCTGATAACCATTATTAGTTTAGAGAAAATTTAATGGGTATAGACCCTCTTGTAGAGCAGGATTAGTGTGAGCTTGACATTGGAAAGCAAAATCATTCTCTGGATATGATTCTGACTTGTTTCCCAGTTCCAGATATGGCTTCCTTTCCACTGAGCAGATCCCTTAGCCAATCTGAGAGCAGTTGGTTACCCACCATGGCTGTGCACCACGTTGCACTGTGTGAGCATCATGTCAGGGTGTTTGCTTCTGAGTAGCGTAGACCTCGGGTTGCTTGGACAGATGTTGGCTGTGTTCCCCCAGTAGCTCTTGTAGTGCCTTCCAGCACTAGTCAGACTGTAAGTACCTTCAGGCAGGGAAAGAGTTAGTTCCAGCAGTGAACAGAGTGTCGAGGAGTGGAGGCTGAGGGGTCCACCGCAGGGACAGGCGCTCCTCAGCCTCAGCCTGTTGCTGCCATGGAGACTCCTCGGCCCAGCGTTGGGAATCTTTAGTTTCCCAGGAAAGCCTGGAATTCAGATCATATTATTCCTCTTCTGTCAGCTCAACTTTGCAGATTCTATATAGAAATAACATCAAATAGTATTTAGCTTCATGTATCCTGCTTATTCAGCTTAACACAATACTTATGAAGTTCACTCGTGTCGTCATGGATGTAAGGAATAGAGGATGTTGCAGGTAGCTTTGCATTGCTGGCAGAAACCACCTAAGAGCAGCTTGTGGGAGGAAAGGGTTGATTTTGACTTCCACAGTCAAGGCGAAGCTTCATGATGGCAGGGTAAAATGTGGTATGAGTAGAGGCTAGAAATCAGCTCCTGGCCAACATCTGGTAGACAACAGCAGCAAGAGAGTGCGCCAAACACTGGCAAAGTGAAGCTGGCTATAACATCCATAAGCCCACTCCCAATAATACATCACCTCCAGGAGGCTCCAATTCCCAAATTCCCATCACCTGGAAATCTAGCATTCAGAACACATAATTTTATGGGGGACACCTGAATCAAACCACACAGAGGGATTTCCTCTTTTTAACGATTGGAAATATCCCATCATACATTTTCTTCATTCATCCAGCCATGAACACTGCGTTGGATATTGTATTCTCTCCACTGCAGAAGAGAATGTTGAGTATGGGAGTATAGTTACTGCACTCCCAGAAGAAAGATCTCTGGGCCAGGCATTAATCACTTTTATTGCTGCTGTAACAAAATGTCAAGAAATATCAACTAAAGAAAGGAAAGGTTTATTGTGGCTCACAGTTTGAGGGCACACTCCATCATGGAGGAGAAGGGACGGGAAGCAGCTGGTCACATGTAGCCAGGAGTCAGAAAACGATGCCTGCTGGCGCCCTGCTCACTGTCCCCTTTCATTCAGTCCAGAGCCCAGACTATGGAATAGTAGCCCTGACAGTTTTGGGGGGTCTTCTCACCTCAATTAATTGAATCTAGAAACTACCCCTCAGATAGCTCAGAGATTTGTTTCCACAGTAATTGTAAATTTCATCAAGTTGAGAAGATTATCAGATATAGTAATTCTAATTGTAATTTTTGACAGCATCAGAAATTGTGAAATGCAGATACTGATGAAAGCAAACAAGCATTCAGCTATAAGAAGGCGTGCAAGCTCTGGAGGCCCAACATCGTATGTGAATTATGGTTAATGACAGGGTTATTGCATACTTAATACTTCTCAACACATATATTTACACAAATATAATTATGAGAGCTGATGCATATGCTAATTACCTTGTTTATGATAATTTCACAATGTCCACCTATACTACAATGTCACATTTTATACTTTGTGTATATACGTTATTTGTCAATTATGCCACAATAAAGCTAGGAAAAAAAGCATTAGAAAAAATATAATTTTTAAAGTTTTAAAAAAAATCAAACAAAACAAATGCAAAACAAACCCCAAATAGGTCAGCACAAAGTACGTCTTCAAGTTGATTCTTTTTTCTTCTGCTCATATGTCCCATGTACATTTAGTCCTCCTGGAAATTTTGAGAATCAAGTATGATTATTCTTGCTTTGCAAAACAGAGAAGAGAATCTCAGGACACCTCAAGATCTTTTCAGTTTGGGAGCTCCAGCACATGATTGCATAAAGTCTGGGGTTTTTCTCACTCCAGGTGTATGACTTTGTTCTTTTTCCTAAGGCCCTGAAGGGGTGCATTTCCACATTACTTACCTCAAGCCCACAGTGCTGCTTTCTCTGTTTTCTGATCATCCCCACTGGGCCCCATGATTAAGATCATGTTACTTGTAGTTTTCAAAAGTTTGCATTAAAGATAATAGGAACATGTAATGTAGTTTCCAACTTAAATACATCTTTCTCATTTGCTACCTTACTCAGATTCCAAAAATTGCAATGTATTAAAATATATTTAAGTGAAAATATTTCTTTAAAGCAAACACATTTCTAAGAGAAAATAAAAAGAAGAAAGAAAGGGAGAAAGAAAGAAAAAGAAAGGAAGAGAGAAAGAGAGAGAGAGAAGGAAAGAAAGAAAGAAAGAAAGAAAGAAAGAAAGAAAGAAGGAAAGAAAGAAAGCAAAAGTCCAACTATGTTTAAATTAAATTCAAAGATAAGTAAAAGGAGTTTATGGACTGCTGGTTGGTTTGGGCATTCTAGCTCTTTGTCACTCTGGCCATCTTGCACCATCTTTTTCCCATTCCCTCATTAAGTCTGGTTTTCCTATTTGTTTGTACCTCATTTACTCAAGTTCTTACTAAAAAGGCTTTCAGACCTGATTCATTTCTATCTGCTGATCCATGCTGGAAGAACTAAATTTCTTTTTTAAAAATGTTAATTATGAGAGAGAGAGAGAGAGAGAGGGAGGGAGGGAATGGGCATGCCAGGGCCTTCAGCCACAGTAAACGAAATCCAGATCCATGCACCACCTTGTGCATCTGGCTTATGTGGGTCCTGGGGAATCGAACCTAGGTGCTTTGGCTTGCAAACAAACCCCTTAACTGCTAAGCCATCTCTCCAGCCCAGAGCTAAATTACTTATATGAGGTTTCAAATATAAATTTCCAGAATAAGGGCCAGATTGCTAATGTTGAAATGGGTAGGTGCAATGCTGTGATTAGTCATCTCAATGTAAAGGGCTGGATAGCACTCCCAAAAAATTCATGTCCTTGGAAACACAAAAATATGATGATTTTAGTCAATTTTCTGTTGTAATATCAAAATATTTGAGTCTAGATAATTTGTAAAAAAAAACAAAACATGATGTTTGGGGCTGGAGGTGTGTCTCAGTGGATAAAGAGCTTACCACTCCTGGAGGTTTATCTATTACTACTGGATTTCCATCCCCAGAATCCACATCAGAAAGCCAGCAGACATGTGAGCCTCTGCAATTCTAGCAAGCAGACACCAACTGAGAAATGGAAGTCAGAGGCAGGAGAGTTTCCTGGAAGCGTGTGTTGAACCCAGCAAAGAACAGCAGAGTAAGAATTCAGAGTCATAAATCCTTCCTCATAGGCTGCAGAGATGGCTTAGGGGTTAAGGCACTTGCCTGCAAAGCCAAAGGACCTAGGGTTCAATTCCCCAGGACCCACATAAGCCAGATGCACAAGGTGGCACATGCATCTGGAGTTCATTTGCAGTGGCTGGAAGCCCTCGTGTGCCCATTCTCTCTCTTTCCTCTCTGCCTCTTTCCCTCTCTCAAATGGATAAATAAAAACAAAATATTTAGAAACCCTGCCTGGCATCCCGTGGTGAGAATAAGAGGGATCCTGTTGAAGGGAAAAGATCCAGAGAGTGAGAAGGTGGCCATTCTAGCTCCTTTATGACAACTCACTCTCTTTACCACTAACTCAGGGCCCCACAGGAAGTGTGTCATGAATCTTTCTCAGTGACCTAATTACCTTCTATTAGGCTCCACCTCTGAAAGGTTCTAGCACCTACCACATTGCTCTACTGAAGACCAAGCTGCCAATGTACAAAGCCTTTGGAGGACACACTCAAACCTTATTCAACCTATAGCAGCAACTGCACTTGGAAATGAGGTCATTTTACATGTACTTGGTTAGAGGGAGTCTTACTAGAGTAGGGTGGTCCCTTAATTCAAGATGACTGATGGATTTATGGAAGGAAAAGAGATAGATATGGACATGGGGGGGGGGGACAAAACATGAAGACACACAGGGAGCAGGCCTGTGATGGTGGAGGCTGATAGGCACTTTGCATCTGTAAGCCAAGGAAAACAGTGATTGCCAATAATAGCTAGACTCTAAGAGATAGGTAGGGGATAATTTTTTTGAGACACCATGAAGGAAATAATACTGATTATACCTTAAATTTTCATTTCTGATCCCCTTAACTGTAATAGAAAAGAAATGCATTGCATCAATTGAGCAAGTTTGTGGTACATTAATATACCATGCCAAATAAAGTAAGTCGCCTATATCATCACATGGGTGAGAGAGACTGTGACGGTTCCAATCAGGTGTCCATAAACTCATGTGTTCTGAATGCTTGGTGGGACTTTTAGAGGTGTAGCCTTGCTAGAGGACTTGTGTTACTGGGGGCAGGCTTAGGAATACCGCAGCCTGCTCATTCTTGCTAGAACTTGACTCATTATCTTGCTGCTGTTTTCCACCTGCTGTGGCAAGGATGTGGTGACCAGCCGCTGCTCACACCATGCTGTCCCCGACACCATGACACTTTCCATCGAGACTGTAAACGAATAAAAACTTTCCTCCCATCATTGCTGCTTTTGGTCAGGTGCTTTGTCCCAGCAACAAGAAAGTAACTACCACAGAGGAAATTCTTTCAATAATGCAGATGAAGAGGTGGGAGAGAAATGTTGAGCTAACAAAACCAAAACAAATAAGTCAACACCAAAATGGAAATTAATATCATCTAAATGGTAGCCCTAAAATGTTTCCAAACACTTTTCAAACTACCTTCTATTGTTTATAATCTATACATCTATCATCTCTCAATCATTTATCTATCAATCATATTTACCAATCATCTATCTGTTACCTATCATCTATCTAAGCTATTGGTATTTTTGCCTCATTAACTCACACAAACAACTTGAGAAAACTTACATTAGAAGTAACATTATAAAGTTGGGTGTGGTGGTACACGCCTTTAATCCCAGCACTCAGGAGGCAGAAATAGGAGGATTGCCATGAGACTACATAGTGAATATCAGGTCAGCCTGGACTAGAGCAAGACCCTACCTTGAACAAAAAGAAAAAGTAACAGCATAAAGAAACTACCGACTTGTATAGAAAAGTGAGATGAGGGGCTGGAGAGATGGCTTAGCTGTTAAGGAACTTGCCTGCAAAGCCAAAGGGCTCAGGTTCAATTCCCCAAGACCCACATAAGCCAGATGCATAAGGGGGCACACAAGTCTGGAGTTTGTTTACGATGGCTGGATGTCCTGGTGTGCCCATTCTCTCTCTCTCTCCCTCCCTACCTGCCTATTTATCTCTCTCTCTCTCTCTCTCTCTCAAATAAATAAATAAATCTAAATAAATTATATTTTTTTAAAAGTGAGACGATGGGAGGAAAGACTAAAGTAAGAAAGGATGCATTTGCCAGTGCTTAGAAACAACCACCTCTGGCCACAAGGAAAAAAGAAACCTGTATATTTAAAAAATCAAAATTTCAGAATCAAACCATTCCTCATGCAAATCAAACCCCAATTTTAACTTAAATGCCCAATGCAACAGAATGCTGAATTTGGAGCAAAGTAATACCTCGTAAAATTTCCAAACATTGCTGCAATTTGTGTGTCTTACATCTGATAATCTAAACTAAACTTCTCTTACCGTATGTGTCATGAACTTTTTCTGGGGAGAGCTGAGTGAGTAGCTACTTCACCGCAGACAGCGCAGTAACCTCAGACAGCGCAGTAACCGCAGACAGCGCAGTAACCGCTGGATTCATCAGGGAGCATGGGCAGCTCAGAGCGCTGCGTCAGGGGAGGTCACCCCAGCATAGGTAATTTTCAGGGACAGGCATGCTCTGCTTCACTTTAAATATTTAAATACTTTTTAAAAAATATTTTATTTTAATTAATTAATTAATTAATTTTTTTTTTTTTTTTGGTTTTTCGAGGGGTAGGGTTCTCACTCTAGCCCAGGCTGACCTGGAATTCACTCTGTAGTCTCAGGGTGGCTCAACACTCCCGGTGATCCTCCTACCTCTGCCTCCGCGTGCTGGGAATTAAAGGCGTGAGAACAAACTCCAAATGCATGCACCACCTTGTGCATCTGGCTTACGTGGGTCTTGGGGAATTGAACCGAGGTCCTTTGGCTTTGCAGGCAAGCGCCTTAACCGCTAAGCCATCCCTCTAGCCCTGTTTGCACTGTTTTTAAGGCAAACTGCACTAGCTCTCAGACTGATTGAGGAACCTCAGGATTGGCAGCAGGAGAGCCTAATGTCCTACTTGAGTGCCTCAGATTTTAATGAAATTTCCATCTTTGATATTTTAGAAGGAAAGACTCCCTTTAGTGTTCAATATATGTTTCCACTGTGGTTAAAGTGAACACTTTGATAATGTTTTAAAGAAAAAAAAATCAAAGCTCCTTGTTACTCCAGTTCATAGGAACTCACAACAGGATCCGCTTAGAGAAAATAAAGACTAAATAATTGCAGCAGCGTTTTATGCCAGGAAAATGGGTCACTTATGCAAACATGCATAATCACTCATGCAGCAAATACAGGGAAAACCTGCTGTCTGTAAATTAAATTATATGGTTCCCTCAACTGCCTATAATTTGATGGAAGGAGAGAACATATACAAGGGCCTAAGCCACATAGCAGAGCAAAATGAGCATAGGAAACGTGGTAAAAGTAAGTGCCAACAGAGAACACAATTACAAGAACTTTAAAGAACTGCACATTTTCGGGAGAAGTTATAAAGAAAAGACTGAAAGTGGGCTTCGGAAGATAGCAAGGTGCTGGCTGGGAAGAGGTCTGCTTGTGTGAGTGGGCTTGGAGAAGGGTAGCAAGATAAACGCAGCAGAAATAGAAACCCTAAGAGAAGCTCACACAGTTACAAATTTTGGGGCCAAACCATTTATGCAAGGTGGAGGAAACTGTTCAGATTTACACAAAATGTCACAGGGAAGGCACCTTCGAGTTCTCACTACAATTTTTTTTTGTTGTTTTGTTTTTCGAGGTAGGGTTTCACTGTAGCCCAGGCTGACCTGGAATTCACTATATAGAGAGAGAGAGAGAGAGAGAGAGAGAATGGGAGCACCAGGGCCTCCAGCCACTGCAAACAAACTCCAAATGCATGCGCCACCTTGTGTATCTGGCTTACGTGGGTCCTGGGGAATTGAACTGAGGTCCTTTGGCTTTGCAGGCAAGCACCTTAACCCCTAAGCCATCCCTCTAGCCCTGTTTCCACTGTTTTTAAGGCAAACTGCACAAGCTCTCAGACTGATTGAGGAACCTCAGGATTGGCAGCAGGAGAGCCTAATGTCCTACTTGAGTGCCTCAGATTTTAATGAAATTTCCATCTTTGATATTTTAGAAGGAAAGACTCCCTTTAGTGTTCAATATATGTTTCCACTGTGGTTAAAGTGAACACTTTGATAATGTTTTAAAGAAAAAAAATCAAAGCTCCTTGTTACTCCAGTTCATAGGAACTCACAACAGGAACCGCTTAGAGAAAATAAAGACTAAATAATTGCAGCAGCATTTTATGCCAGGAAAATGGGTCACTTATGCAAACATGCATAATCACTCATGCAGCAAATACAGGGAAAACCTGCTGTCTGTAAATTAAATTATATGGTTCCCTCAACTGCCTATAATTTGATGGAAGGAGAGAACATATACAAGGGCCTAAGCCACATAGCAGAGCAAAATGAGCATAGGAAACGTGGTAAAAGTAAGTGCCGACAGAGAACACAATTACAAGAACTTTAAAGAACTGTACGTTTTCGGGAGAATTTATAAAGAAAAGACTGAAAGTGGGCTTCGGAAGATAGCAAGGTGCTGGCTGGGAAGAGGTCTGCTTGTGTGAGTGGGCTTGGAGAAGGGTAGCAAGATAAACGCAGCAGAAATAGAAACCCAAAGAGGAGAAGCTCACACAGTTACAAAGTTTGGGGCCAAACCATTTATGCAAGGTGGAGGAAACTGTTCAGATTTACACAAAATGTCACAGGGAAGGCACCTTCGAGTTCTCACTACAATTTTTTTTGTTTGTTTTGTTTTTCGAGGTAGGGTCTTCACTGTAGCCCAGGCTGACCTGGAATTCACTATATAGTCTCAGGGTGGCCTCGAACTCATGGCAATCCTCCTACCTCTGCCTCCCAAGTGCTGGGATGAAAGGCGTGCGCCACCACGCCCGGCTCACTGCATATTTTGATGCAAGGAAGACTTGGATGCCAATCCCAATTTGCCTATATATGTCTGATTTTCTATTTCCTCCTTATAAAGAGAAGGTAGAAATATTATCATTTAGGTTTATTATACAACTCAAATGTAGTAAAATGCACAACATGGTGAGCCATGCAAACCCTGGGTGACACACTAAAATGCCATCCCAGTCTTCTACTTAATTCCCTATGCAGGTGAGTGCTATAAAATTGTTTCAGAAGGTTAATTGTTTGACAAAGATAGTACTTTAGAACTATAAAAGTGAGAGTGATTTGCAGAAAGCGTTGGAAGGAGGGAAGCTAGCAAGAAGCCTGCAATAGGGCAGGGAGTTTGAATATTTATAGAAATGTAAGTATAATACAGTTCCTCTGGTTGGAGGGATAGAGGCTTGTGATCATGGGGTAAGTCCATTTCTTCCATAAAGGTCAAACAGTTTCTGGGAATATCACAGAAGACAGATGGCATACTATGAGGAACTAAGAAAGAGAAGTTGAACATAATAAATTACATGTAATAGTTCTATATAAATGTTGAAGGAGGAATTGGCACCCATACTAAAATTTTAATGCTTGGTCACTTTTCTGGAGGTGGGGAGTCAGTTTGTAAAGGAATGTTGTAAACGTGTTGTCTCAGGTATTTGCAGATTTTCAAGTGAAACCCCGACTCTGCAGTATTTTCTCTTAAGACACAGGCATGGTGTGGAGACGAGTTAAGGCCGTGCATGTCACCTTGTACCTTTGCTCTCAGGGCGCATGTCGGGAGGTCAGGGGGTGCACAGAGCCACAGGCTACAATAAGACAGAGCTGGAGAACATGTTCTGTGACGTGGGGAAATCTTAAACATTTTGCAAGTGCAAAGCAAAACTGTCATGCACAGGTACAATGGATGTGAAATGGAAAGTATACTCTTGAGATGGCTACAGCGTAGAGCACAGGCTGGGGTAAATCTGCATTCATTTAACTCTGCCAGGAGTGAGGCAGAGAAAAACGGAGGGAGCGCTGTCATAGACAGAGGGGAAGTTTTAGAGAGTGTGACATTCACGTAAAACAAGGCAGATGTGAGCACCAGGGCCCAGTATGTCGGGAAATAGAGTCAGAGAAGCGGCCGGCTGAGGAGGAATCATCACAACCGCAGGTAGACGGCCACGATCATAAAGTGTCAGGACACAGGGGAAGAAAATGTGGAGAACAGGTTGTCAGTAGCGCTGAATGCCACACGGAATCACAGGCGAAGGCGATGAGTCCAGGGAATTCAAGTCTTCATCTCAAAACCGCTTCCAAGAGACGTGCCATAGAATTACACGATTTGTGTTATGTATCTGGATGCTTGGCTTGTACTGCACACCATCAAGTTTAGTGGAGAAAGTTTTCTGCTTTTCCAAAGCCGTTCTAGAGATCGATAATCAATCATAAATGCGAATCCCTTAGGCAGATCATTTATTTTAAGTGCTTTTTACTGTCCTCATCACAGTAGCTCTCAGCGTCCTTCATCCGAATCTTAGAATCTGACAGTATATCCACTCCAGCTTCAATTAGGGGTTGAATACTGTAGAGAGAAGAAAAATTTATAATCCAAAGTCTTAGCACTTCAGGGATAATGATGGGATGAATCAATTCTTGTTGTTTTCACAGAAAGAGCTTAAAGACCCACAGCCCTATTATCCACCCTCCTGCACTAATCACAATGTAACTGCCCCCAACAACGAAAGAAACAGCAAATCTCTCATTGTTGTTGATGTAACTGGCAGAGAAGGGAAGCAACATGTATAACTTTCACTTGATAAATCAAGGACAAGTTTGGATATGAATAATCAGTGGGAGCATACTTGGGACTCAATGCATGGGAAAGGGATGTTCATAAGCTAGCCAGTGTGCCCAAGCCTCGTGCCATATCTCCAAGGAAGGGCAAACCGTCTGAGCGCATGCTGGCCGTCAGGGTGGGCAGCCGGCAGAGGAGACAAGAGCTCTGTGAGGACTGAGGTTCTGCTTTTCTCTTCTCGGTGACTGTGCTGGTGGCTTTGTCCTACCAGTCATTTAATGTCTCTGCGAAGAAGTGAGGGCAAGGTCTCCCCAACCTACTTACCGCTCCACGGAAGTTTGGCAGTTTATGATAAACAGGTGATCATGTTTTTCTCCCCAGATGGCCTGGGACTGTTTGTGTTTGTAGATGTGCAGGCATTCAACGGGGTCAGTTCTTCCATCATCCTTTGTCACTTTATTGATCACTTGGAACAAGAAAATAACATAGGTCCCTATATCATGCTTTAAGCATTCATAGAAAATAAACACGACAGAGAGAGATCAGGGAGGGAAAGAGATCAGCTTAATGGTAGATATTAAGTAGACACAAATTCTGGCAATTTTGTAGCCCAATAAATTAGGGATAATTTTCATGTTTGCAAGGATCTCAAGTTCTTTGAGTTGAGAAAGGAACAGTTGGGAAAGATGCATAATCTTATGAAAAACTGCCTCCTATGAAGACAATGACTACAAATGGCAGTAAGTGTGATGTTTCATTATTTTTTGCTTATTTGTTTGGTTTTTGTTTATTTATTTGTACAATAGGGTCTCGCTTTAGGCCAGGCTGATCTGGAATTCACTATGTAGTCTTAGGCTGGCCTCAAACTCACAGCAATTCTTTTACCTATGCCTCTTAAGCATTGAGATTAAAGGCATGCACCACCACGCCTGGCCATTCCTTTTTTAAAAACATCAATAGCACTTGTTTTCTAAAAACAAAGTTCTATCAATTTACAGTTTGCTTCCCTTCTAAAACTTGTTAACTTGCTAAAACCTAATCTCTAGTGTGATGGTGAGGCCTTGGCAAGCTGAGGAGGCCCTGAGGAAAGAGTGCTCCTAAATGAGGCTCCTGCCCTTAAGGGAGAGCCTCAAGAGAGTTATCTACTCCCACCTCCTTTGTTTTATGGGAAGTTGGAAGTTTGTAATAGAGAAGAGCGCCCACACGAGAGCCCTGACATGCTGACAACCTGATCTTGGGCTTCTGACCTCTGGAACTGTGAAAAATAAGTTTCTTTGCTTCTCAGTCGCTATTTTTTTTTAATAGCAGCTCTAGTTAATACAAAAGACTGCTATTCCCCTGTTCAGATATTATGCTATTGTTTATATAAATGTATGCTTGTTTTCTCTCATGTAATCAGGTACAATGGTTTTCCTTTTTTTTTTTTTTTGCTGTCATCCCATGTACTTCAACAGTATAAAACGCTACTTAACCATTTTATGGGTATTGTATGCTAGTATTCCCTACTTTTTTGTTTGTTTGTTTGTTTGTTTTTGAGGTCCAGTCTCATTCTAGCCCAGGCTGACATGAAATCCACTATGTAGTCTGAGGGTGGCCTCAAACTCATGGTGATCCTCCTACCTCTGTCTCCCAAGTGCTGGGATTAAAGGTGTGTACCACCATGACGGGTGTATTTCCTACTTTAATTGGGTTTTTAACTTATTAATATCATGATTACACTTGCAAAGAAAAAAGAAAAACTCACCAAGTTCTTTAGCAGTTCATTTTACTTATCAATAACAGGTGTCATAATTGAACACTTTACTTCAGGGACATTTATTAGTCAATGTTAGATATTACTTTGACTTTAATCTAACCCAAGTTGTTTAATTAGGTACACATTTTTCAGTCAGTAGCGATTGGCTTTACAGTATTGTTCCAGGTTCAGGTTCCTACAAGGAGAGTAACTGCTCATGAGAGGCATCATGTGTAGAAACCTCGGCAGGGCAAACAAACAAAGCAGCAAGACCTCAATATGTGGGCTGAGTGTTCAAAGTAGAGAGATAATGATCTGACTCTATGAGTTAGTGTCCCCTTGAACTCTAGTGTTCCTTGTCAGTCATCTGACACTATGAATTAGCGTCCCCTTTACCCCCAGTGTTGCATGTCAGTCATCTCAATCAGTTGTGGTAGTAACTAAAATGTTCCAAAGTAGGTTGAAATGGGAAATGTTTTGTTATGGAGAAATTTCTTTGACTGTGAATTTCTCTTTGGAGATTTTATCAGAATCTAGGAATTCTGATAGTGGTGGGTGAAAGTTACAAACCATTAGAATTGAACTAAAAGTTATAGCAATTCTGGCAAGTGGCATTAGTATAAGGGAAAAGCCCCCCCCCCCCCAATCCGAGAGTAAGAGTATACTTTATTGTGTCTTGTATTGGAATTGGAACTGTGGTATCGGTGAGCATAGTTATTTCAGTAATTTCTTCCATCTTGATATCATACTTAGAGTGCTCTTCATGAGTCTTCATTCAAGAAAACTGACAACTCTGAGTTCATAAGAGAAGGATTATTTGCTCACAATTTTCCATTTAACCAAACTTACAGGCAAGGAAAAGTGATGTTGACTTAGAAAAAGAGTCTTCTTGAATTTTGTACCTGAATCTAAATAAAGTGGTGAAGCCATTAGACTTTTGACTTGAATGTACTCCCAATATCTTCCTTGCACCCCATGCCCATCTTTGAGGGCAGTCTAAGCCCACCAAACAATAAGCCCACATGGAGTTCTGTGTCAAACAGTTCAGTCAAAATTAATTGCTAAGTAGACACTGGAGTTTGATCCGAACATGGAATTTCAAGCAAGCTACGATATATCCACTTAAGTTTGAAGGTTTGATTAATGACAAAAATGTATTTCATATGAATATGTCCTAACTACTACAGAGGACATACGTATACTATAGATTCACTTATGGATCACCTGAAATTCATATTTAATGCAGTATACTGACTTTCACTGAAAACTATTTATTAATTTAAGATTAATGATAAAAAACTGTTGTCAATTTATTTTTAAAAAATATTTTATTTATTCATTTATGAGAAAGAGAGAATGGGCATGCCAGGGCCTCTATCCACTGTAAAAGAACTCCAGACACATGCACCATCTCGTGCATCTGTCTTTTCGTGGGTACTGGGGAATCAAACCTGTGTCCTTTCCAGACAAGCGCCTTAACCACTGAGCAATCTACCCAGCCCTATTGTTAATTTCATGTAAATATGACTCAAGTATTGCATAGAACACACTTATACACAACAATTCTTCATTGCTTATTTGAAATTCAGATACCACTGGGCATTCTGTATTTTCATTTGCTTAACCAGGCAACTTTTTGTCACCTACAAAGATTCCTACTACCCCAGAGGGGTTGCAAGGTATCCCCAAGAATGAGAAAGCAGCTAAAGAAAAAGCAAAAGTTTGGAAAATATATATGAATTGAATAATTTCTGCTTCAAAGAGATTTTTGTTTTGGACATGTTTTGAAAGGCCTTAGCTGCCCTCCGCAGGACTGGCCACGTGCTCTAAAGCTGCACTTTGTATCCATCATGAAGACCAGCTTGTCCCCAGCTAGTTCTTGCGCTAGATATGGGCACATTCAATGATAACCGAAGAATAACATCCCTCTATGAAAACTTGTGGAAATGAAGGATCTTTAGACTCACCTTTTAAGCAGCATGCTATCTTTTCTGCCTAGTATTCTAAAAGGACATTTAGAAGGCTTGTCTTTACGGCTCTTCTTTTTCTCTTTCCTCTCTCTTGTCTTTCTCTCCTTTTCCTTCACACTGCCTACCTTCCATTCTCTTGTCTTTCATTCTTTCTTTCTATAAGGTCTCATGCATCCAAGGCTGTCTTTGAATTTGAACTTCTTCCTTAGCCCCCAAAATGATAAGATTGCAGCCATCCACTACCAAGCCATGTATCATCTGTTATTTTTACATCTTATTTATTTGAGAGTCATATATGTGTATGTATACACACATATGGAGGGAGAGAGAAAAAGATAGAGGGAGAGAATGAGCATACCAGGTCCTGTAGCCATTGCAAATGAACTCCAGACGTATGTGCCACTTTGTGCATCTGGCTTACATGAGTACTGGGGAATAGAACCTGGGTTCTTAGGCTTCTCTCGCAAGCACCTTAACTGCTGAGCCATCTCTCCAGTCCAACGTCTGCCACTCTTAATCTACTGTCAAAGACAAACCCTTCTAGCATACCAGGGGTGATTGGCAGGAGCATAAGGATTTAATTTTAGTATGTCATCTGCTTACTGTTTACATTGTTCACATAGTGCTATGCACCCACAAATTCTACACCATTATATTCATAGTACCCTTTATTTATTTTAGATTTTCTTAGTATTCTACCTGGTTTGTTACATGTTTTGACCTCATGAGCAAAGCACGGACGTGCAAGCCGTGGGAAACGGCAACAGCAGTGCTTTCGCAGAGCACTACAGCCATTCCTTGGCCATTCTTCTGCCATGCGTTTGTGACTCTTCCTGTCTCAGGTTTGCTCTGAAGCATCCATGTGCCGTTAGGGTTCCCTAGACCAAGTAACTGAGGCAATTCAATGCGGTTCATGTGCAGGCCAATTTCTGCCACTGTAAATTTAGAAATGACAATCCAGTGAGCACCCATGCATAAAGAGGTGGCATATATTTCATAGGTACTTTTTGAGCTTGTGAAATGCAGGAATTAATTGATTATCTGGCATGTTGATTTTTATAAGAGAAAGTGGGAGAGAGGAGGGAATTATCATGGTTTATTGTCTGTAAGTATGGAATATGTCAATTAAAAAAATTAAAAAATTAACTAGTTAAAAATACAGCCCAAATTTATTACCAATATACATATATCTGCTTCACATGTACACTTTCAATAGTTCTATATCAATGATGTCTCCATTTTCCAAATGAGAATCTGAAGTTGAGAGAGATTGTATCATGTGCCCAGCATGCTACAGTAAGTAGATGATCCAAGGACAGCCTTGGGTACAAGAGGCCTTATAGAAAGAATGAAGATAACCTTAGGTCAAAAGTCCAGAGTGGCCTGAGGAGATGGCTTAGCGGTTAAGGCACTTGCCTGCAAAGCCAAAGGACCTAGGTTCGATTCCCCCAGACCCACATAAGCCAGGTGCACATGTGTCTAGAGTTTGTTTGCAGCAGCTGGAGGCCCTGTTGAGCCCATTTTCTCTCTCAAATAAACAAATATATATATTTTTTAAAGTCTAGGTTGTTGAATCCCAGGCAGTGCTGCCACTTGCTGTTAGTTTAATACGTGGCAATGATGAGACCGTTTCTTTGTGAGAGTATTAATTCCTCGCAATGAAGTCATTACACACAGAAGTTGTGTCTTTATTTGTAAAGGGACCTAAGTCAGAAGAATTTCATTTTGAGTGCCACCTCAGGCTAAAAGTTAGCTGCATGCTTCTTCCAAATGTCAGTGATTTAATTTTATTCCAACAGAGGTTTTGTTCTCTCATTACTCTGAATTGTTTCCAAAGTGCTTCTACTTGCAAGACATCTGAGTGCTTCCAGGTGCGCAGGCATGTGCACACGCCGGCCCATGCTTCTGCCTTGCACGCGTGCCGCCAAAGTGCCGATTTCCTGAGGAACATTTCAGTGGCATGCATTTTATTTAGGGCTAAATATTGGAAGGAGATATTGATGCTTAAAACATGTCTCTCCCCCAAATGGCCTTCTTTATAGAACCAAACCCTCAAATTCTCACCCCAAGTTTCAAAAGAGCATTTATTGAACAAGAAGATTGAAGCAATTGTTAACATTGTTTATAAAAAACTCTCTACTACTAAAATGGAAGATCACATAGTTGTCCTTTCTGTTATACATGACACATACATGCTCCAAAAGGCACCTTCCTTAACTGTATGAGGAATGTCAGTTGTTGGCTGCCAAATCACTTTTTCCAGAGAAGTAGGGGTTGTGATTCAGATTTCCACACAAAAGTCATCTCTGAAAGACAGCCTTAGTTGTACACAAAAGAGGTGAGGTTAGTTTTTTTTTTTTTTCTTTTCAGTATCACTTATTATTTCCTTCAGGCAATCACGTGTCAGAGAACCTCAATCTGAAAATGACCCGAGTTCCATGCTCTCCTTCCTGTCCTTTTCAAAGGTCTTCCTGGCTTTCAGTTTCCATGTGTTCTCTTGGTTGGCATCTCTCTGCATGTAAATGGATTTGTCAGGACAAAGAGCCATCCAGCTCTCAGGGGAGAGGTTTTCTCTAACCATCTCCTGCAGAGAAAAGATCACAGGTATGTTGGAATGGAGCGAGTACAACTACCATGCAGATCTTCACATTTTTCAAAGATCTTCGCGGGTTAAATGATGTCACACATGGGCAAACAAAGGCAAAGGTGGTGACTGAGTGCCCTGTTTGTGCTCCCAGCCTGGCAGGGGCTTTGCACACAGTAGCTTAAGTGTCTTATTAAAGAGTAAACATGCATTTTGTTTCTCTTCTTTTGATGAGACATTTGAAGTGTGGAGAAATGAAAATAACTTTCCACAAATTATATAAGCAATGTGAGTAAAAGGACCAGAAAGCAGAAATTAAAACGAAACCTCAAGATCTGATTTCCTTGATCTGCATCCAGGATTTGAGGCACAGTGTTGAGGGGCAACTGGTAAAAGGGGCTGAGGAAATGAAGACCGCTCCTGAAGCCCCAGTGAACTGATTTTCTTAAAGTCCACCTCGGAAAATAGTGCTGGTGCTTAGAGCACTGAAAGAGCAGTTTGACACAAATAAAAGACAAATTTAATTGGATTTCAATAAGGCTCTAAGAAGCACTTGGAAGCTGAAGGATTTCACGATATTAACACTTAACATGGTCAAGTGTTAAGCAGTTTGTTTCAAATATAAGAAATATGCTTGGGAACTAGTTTGGCTGACTTTATAATTAAGATATATTACTTCCAAAGAATTTTCGGATTATAACTCATTAGAAATTATGCCATGCTTCATAATTGAGAGTGTGTTTACCTTGCCGGGCGTGGTGGCGCACGCCTTTAATCCCAGCACTTGGGAGGTAGAGGTAGGTGGATCGCCGGGAGTTCGAGGCCACCCTGAGATTACATAGTGAATTCCAGGTCAGCCTGGGCTAGAGTGAGACCCTACCTCAAAAAAAAAAAAACCAAAAAAAAAAAAAAAAAAAAAAACCAAAAAGAGAGTGTGTTTACCTTTATAAGTTTCCTAAAAGAAGTGAGAGATTGGGGCTGGAGAGATGGCTCCACATTTGTAAACCTGCTGACATAACTTCAATTCCCTATGTAAAGCCAGATGCACAAAGTAGCACATGCATCTGGAGGTTGTTTATAGTGGCAATAGGCCCTGTAGTCTCTCTCTCTCTCTGTCCTTGCAAAAAATAAAAATGAAAGTGAAAAAATTAAAGAAGCAAGAAATTACTATAATCTATGAAATAGTTGCTTGTCAATATGACTCTTCATTTCAGTATCCATTACAATAAGTTAGGTTTAACTATTTCTAATTGTGGGATTTATTTTTAATGTTCCCTAATCTATGAGAATTGAAATTTATAATTTATTAATTTATTCAATAATATTATTGCATTTGTTAAATGCTTGAGAGAGGTAGGATTGTGCAGGACACTAGAGAAACAGCGTGAGCACTTTCTAGTAGGAAAGATGCTAAGCAAATTGCGAAATCGCAATTGTGATGAGTGCTAAGGTGTCTGATGCTCTGAATGTATGAAAGGGAGATGAACTGATGCAGACGTTAACTGATCTGAACTCTGCGGGATAAATGAATAAATTAGTTCTCTCTGGCCTATGAGTGCCCGGGCTGGGTAGTGGGGCTGCTGAAGTTGAAAGCCAAGGTGAGCATGATTGCACTGGGAAGAGGCTGTGATGAGTTAGGTGGGAGATGAAGCGGTTCAAGATTGGAGGAGGTAGAGGACTCCGAAAGGAGTGACTGTCTTGTCTGCACTGAAAAGACTGACCAGATTTCTGTAGATGGATGGGAATGAGCTGGAGAAGGGGTGAGGTCACACGCTGTGGCTACGCCTGACAGTCATTTGGGATAGCTATGTAATGTGGGGCTGGTACTTTGACTAGAGAGGTACGAAGGGTGAAAGAAGTGAATAGATCAGCAGAGGTGCTCAGATTATTTATAAATAAAGATTGGTTATGAGTTTGCAATGGAAGGATGGGAGCCAGTGGTCTGGTGTTGAAGGGTGCTAACTTCTCACTCTGTGCTCTGATTTACTGAAAATCTTCTAAACAGGGAAGAGAGTGAGGGAAGATACTGTATGATGCTTTCTACACATGAAACTCAAGTCCCTTTACAGATATCGAAACACTCGTGTTTTTTGTTTTTTTCCTTGTGGTAGCCTAGGGAGAGAAAGAAACTACAGATTAGATTTGGTTTGGGGAATTAGAAAATTTTTGAGGTCTTCTGGCTTGAGATCTGAATGTGGTCCATTAAAACCATACTTCTTCAAGAACAAATTCCTTATTTTTATGAAAAGATTTGATCTTCACCTTAATTTGTTTAAAACCTTATTGGAAACCTTGAAAATTGCTTCTCATGCATTACAACATCATTTGTATATTAGAGCACACAGCATGACACCATGTCCACATAGACATTTTAAAAACACTTCTTGGTTTGATGGTTTTGTATAATTAAAACATTTGGCACTAAAAGCTTTGTCTTATAAACTGGAACTTCTTGTTATCCTTATTTGTGAAATATTCATGGAACACGGCTTTTGTTTTTTAACCTTTTAATACCATGTATAATCTAAAGGCATGCCAAAATTACAAATTACAGTCCTATTCAATTTTGAATGAAATGAGCAAGAATATTTAGAAAATCTTTATCTATCTATCTATCTATCTATCTATCTATCTATCTATCTCAAATGCTGCATGTGTGGCCCCCGTGTGATCCCAGTGCTGGGGAGACAGAAGGATCCATGGGACTCACTGCCTAGCTAGTCTCATTCTCTGGCCTCCATATGCCATATGCTTGCACACAAATACACACTTGCCCACACACATTTGCACACAAACACACACACACACACACACACACACACACACAGAGAGAGAGAGAGAGAGAGAGAGAGAGAGAGAGAGAAATGCTACTGCAATTAAATGCTTATAGCATCCAAAGTATTTTGAATATGCATCAAGGTCTGAGCTCTTGAGCACATGGTCGCTGCAGAACGCATCACAGCAACCCTACATGGAAGGACACGTACGGACTTTGCTAGAAATGTTCTGCAAATTTGGGCAATGACCCACAGCTGTCATGTGGCAGAGCCACACACAAGTTCCTACTTGAAGGTTCCTTAAGAATCTCTCAAAGTCTCTTTCTTTCTTTCTTTCTTTGTTTCTTTGTTTCTTTCTTTCTTTCTTTTTCTTTTTGCTATGGAATTTGATTGTCTTTGGAAATGGAAGGGAATGGCTGCATTACCAGCGATACAATTGAATTACTAGAGAGTTCTGGGATCTATTTCTCCTGTCTTCATTTACTACTCAGTGTCCTCGGACTAGTTAGTTACTTCCTGTGTCAGGAACATAATAGCCATACTTTAATCATAAATTGCTACAAGGTAGATAAGCTAGCTAATGCATATCAGTACTTTTAGCAGAGGGATTGGAAAATGCTAAATACTGAGTTATTCTTAGTGTTGCAGCCAGTTTCACAATGCTGCTAGAAATCACCCGACCAAGAGCAGCTTGTGTAAAAAGGTTTATTTTGGCTTACAGGCTCGAGGGGAAGCTCCATGATGGCAGGGAAAATGATGGTATGAGCAGAGGGTGGACATCAACCCCTGGCCAACATAAGGTGGACAATAGCAACAGGAGAATGTGCCAAACACTGGCAAGGGGAAACTGGCTATAACACCCATAAGCCCGCCCCCAACAATGCTCTGCCTCCAGGTGGCTTTAATTTCTAATTGCCATCAGCTGGGGAGACTAGCATTCAGAATACCTTAGTTTATGGGGGACACCTGAATCAAACTGCCACACTTATTATTTATCTGTCAAGCTTCTAATTTTTGGAGTTGATTCTGCATCTAAAAATAGGTCACTAATGCATTAGGCAGGTTGAATTGCTTTCTTTAACTCTTGACTTAGCAGTGTTACATTCCTCAACAATTTCCTGCAATTTAACATTTCCAGGGTCCCCTTCCCACAAGGATAATTATTCCCACCAATAGACAGCAAGTTTGTGGACTGACTGGGACTTACAAAAGCTACTTTCAGTGAGGACAAGCAGGCAAGTGACAGCTCTTGCCATCAGACAGCTGGAAGTCCAGAAGAGCCTAGGATGAGCGGGGGTGGCCGTCTCACCAGAGCAGCCACTTACCTCTTCTCCACGCTCCTGATCGCCCGAGGACACAGGGAGCCGGAGACAGAGACAGGGGAAAGTGGAAAAGTCAACCGGTTTTAGAGTTCCACAGACTCTTGTTCTGAGCTGGGTACTCTCCAACTACATTAAAGTTCTCTATGCTAGACTTGTTCAATCGTGCTGGCAAACTGCTCTGGATGAGACATCTATCAAAAAGCCTGCTTGGTAGAGAAAAAATAAACAAGATCATCGTAGCAGCTGTGTTTCACTAACCCAAAAACTTGAAGGAAAAAAAAAAAAGAAGTTATACAAGCCTTGGTTTGTGTGGCAACCTGACAGATTTTAAAAGAAGATTTTTTTTTCATTAGCTTAATTTCTTTTTTACCAAGTATATTATAGCATGCAAACCCACAGATACAGTTCCATAAAAAATATGTCCACATACACCTTTCTATGGTAGAGAGACCTTACTGACAAGATGTTTTATTAGATTAATAAAATGATCTATCTCACTGGGTCTGGCTTTTCCTCCCCTTTTCTTCCTCTTCCCACTTTTTACCACCCTTAACCTCATCCCCCCACATACATTCTGAAAATAACATGTTTATATACACCTGGGAGGAACTAGGAAAATGATTTAATTTGCCTTAGCATGCTGAGATAAATGCAGTGGTAAACTTTAAAATACACACATACACACACACACACACATTCCTTTATTTTGAAGAAAGCTAGAATGTAAGAGACCATCAAATATGTAAACTTGATTTGATTTCACCTGAAAAAAGGAAAAGGTAACACGCAGCTCTCTGTGGTAATCAGGACATTTGCTGAGCACAGGAAGTGGGGGAGGTGGGATGCTGCCGGCTCGGATGGGATTTCAAACCACATTTCCAGTTTGCCCTGAAGTTCTCTGTCTCGTTTCTGTGGAGATTTTCTTCCTACGGGGTATAAAGTAAGTGAACCCTCAGGAAAGAAGCTCCCCTAAAATTACACCGGAAGTTTAAGTCCTGCCGCAGGCCGGGTGATAGGAGGGAAAGGCCCTTTGCTGGCCGCCCATCACCTCACAGAGCAGCTCCTTCTGGCTCAGATTTCCTCCCATCCCCACTTCCCTTCCCCTCAAAGGGTTAACAGAGAGATTCGCATTCCGCAGGATGAGCCTTTCAGAGGAGACCTCTCACATTCAGAAAATGAAAAGAGTTTTAGGAGGGAACTACCAAACCATGAAGTTTTACAGCTCAGATATCAAAAACTTAAAAATTGAAACATAAATTGTTTAAATCCCACTTTTAACACTTCCAGATTTTATGAGCATGGCAAGTGACTTCAACTTCTTCTGAGCTTAAACTTATTATTTGATAAGGAAGACTATAACAGTTTCACATGCCACGTGTTTAGAATTACACAAGAACACGGAGCCAGCAGTGAGTAAGGCTAATAGTTTGAAGAAAGGACCGTGTCTCTTTAAATAATAGCATCAAAGGCCACAGATGCGGTGTGATGGCAGGACTACTCAGTGTACCGGTCACAGACAGACTCAGCTTGGAAGAACCTTAATGATTGCCCACTGAGGCAATAGAAGCGCAGAGAAATGAGCCAGTTTTCTTGGGCGGTGTAGCAGTTGAGTCCAACCCTCTTCAGCCGTGACTTCTCCCTGCCCCTTTCTCACTCCTTTGATAGTTCCTGAGTCCAGGGAGCTGAAGTTGGACACTTTCATTTTGAAGTATGATTGGCCATTGAAAATGTGACCTTTGCATAAAAAAAATCGAGGCTCAAATTCTCCACTCCATTTGCTTATGTTTTGGTTTACTAAGTAACATTTCTTATTAATTCTAAAATGTATTCATTTATGAGACACCAAATAAATTTGAAAAGTATTCCCTTATTGCTGTTGCCTGAGTACTGGAATGGCAAATATCCATGCTGCTTCATGAACCCAACCTTGAGATATACTGATAGACTTTTCCTACAGATTGATGTAAATGCTTTAAGCTTTGAGGGCCAGAGTAAGAAAAACAAAAAATCAGTGATATTATGAATTCCTATAACAAGAGACAAAAACAAGTTTCACAATTTTATTGTGAAAATTCACAATATACTAATGGTAGAAGTTTTGTGATGAAGTCTTTACTGAGAAAAAATTGAATTGTTTTATGAAGGTTCACTAGTTTTGTTAACTGGGGTTCAAACCAGTGCTACTTATCTTTATACTGATGGTGAACATTCTTCTGTTAAAACCATTTTCAACTCACATGTTCTACCTAAACATCCTGGAGAATAATGATAAAGCAGTGAATGCTACACAGAAGACCAATGACTGTGCCAAATAATGGAAATAAAGAAAATGTTAAAAGGAGTAAAGGTAAAACACACGGGAAGGATACCACCACGTATGGTCTGGTGTAAGAGGTTCCAGGGCTAAAGGACAGTTTGTCACAGCATGCAACACAATTTAGCAATCTTGTCTTCCATTATAATATTTTAGGAATATAACCATTATTTCATTCAAAGTGGTTGTTTCCCTAGACAACATGGAAAAACTTCTAAGTTAAATAATGTAAAAAAGTTCCTGGAAATGAATGGATTGCAGAAGCAAGCTGGCTAAAATGGTATCAATGAGCTAATATTTGGGATCAGGATATCTTCAGAAAATATCATTGTTTTTCAAATTCATTCAGAAATTTTATGTGCAAAGGCAATCAGATGATGTGCCTCCAGATTATACCATTTTGATGCAAGGATTATTTTTAGTTAAAAACAAATGAGGAAAAAAGGATACAAGAAAAGGTCTCTACTTTCCTCTACCTACCTACCTAACCAGAGTGCATAACTCCACACCCCTGAGGTGGGGTCATCTCATTTCATGAGAATGGGAGGGCAATCTCCCCATTCCTGGTTGTCTGTCCGTTCATGCGCTAGCCTGACTGTTCAGGTATTGTTTTTGTACGTCTAAGCAATCAAAACATTTCGTGTCTCCACCACTGAAATTGTAAGAAAATACTTTCATACTTACTGTGCTTACTTTCATATTTCTGGGACAAAGCACCCAAACAACCAAAGCAGCTCATGGGAGAGAGGGTTGGTTTTGGCTACAGTCTTAAGGGACAGCAGGGACAAGATGGTAGAGCAGACGGTGGACATCACTTCTGCCACAGCGAGGGGGAAACAGCAGCAAGAGAGCGAGCTGAGCCTGGTGAGGAGCTGACTACAATACTCCAAAGCCCACCCACAGAAACTCCAGCCAGGCTCCGCCCTTAAAATTGCCCCCCCCCCCCAACCAAGCTTTCACAGCAGCACGTGAATAAGGGGGAGGGAAAGCTGGTTCAAATGACAATTTTCAGTCCTATTATGATGATTTCAAATGTGAACACATACATTTCATTTATGAAACTGTATAGTGATGGGCTGGGGAGATGGCTCAGGGCTGGGGGGTGCCTGCTTGCCAGCCATGCTGCATGGCCCAAGTTCAAATCTCCAGTGCCCACGTACAACCAGATGTGCAATTTGGCATGTGCGTCTGGAATTTGTTTGAAGCACCATGATGCCCTGGGAGACTCATTACTTCCCTCTCAATCTCTCAAATAATAAAATTTTAAAGATTAAAAAATAAATTAAATAAAAGTAGGATATGCAATTAATAGGACTTGGATCCCAATGCCAGAGAAAGCTGGCTATGAATTCTAGACCCATGGTGAAACCTGTTAAGTATAACTGGGTACATTTTTTTTCAGTCTTTTCCCCCCTGACTTTAACAACAAGACTCTAATATAAGGTTCTCTTTCTTAAATTTACTGGGGTAAGATAATATGCTACATATCTATATGGCAAATTTGAAAGGGCATTTGGAAGATGAGAAAACTATCCTTTTTGTACTCCAAAATTCAGATTTTCTATAAACTGTATTTTTATGTAGATGTAGTCCAAAAATCAAATATTAAAGAAGGAGTCACCATAATAGAGGACAGCAACAGTAATTTGTTTTAGAAGTTTTTAAGTAGTGATTTGTTTTTCCATTGAGTCTGCTACATTTGCATATGCTGACAAATCCAAGACCTTCTGCTTCAAATGGAGTTTTTCTTCCTGATGGAACTGTAATTGTGTGTGGTAGGGCAGGGGAGGACCCCTGCTCTCTGTGAACAGATTCCTATCCAGGAAGTGGCAAGGAATTGCCATGCCCAAGCCGCAAAACAGAGAGAGAAGAGTGTATGTGATAGACTTTACTAAGCGGGGTACAGAATTCCAGCAAAAACAGAAACAGCACGCAGGCTTAGTTACAAGCACCCAGTCAGGAATGCGTGGGAGCCCCAAGTTGGGGACTCATCTGAGGGCTATACCTATCTGCAACTGAAAGTGCCCTAGGCTGATTGATTCTCTACTGAAAGTTTCTCAGTAATGAACAAGGGGAGCTACCTGATAAAGTTATGTAGAGAAGCAGTCAGTAGTAATTGCCTCCAGCCCACAGCAATGTTTCTGGCTGAACTCCCACCACCCTGGACTCCCAAAGCCCCAGCCCATCCCCAATGAGCAGAAATCATTCAAAGTTAACCACACAGTTCCTAGAAATGGGGAATTTCCCCCTCAGGTTTCATGAAGTCTGGTGGCATATATGTATAAATTCCTCAATTAAAATGAAAAGATATTAAGCAAAATTTATTCTCATTAATCCTATTATTTAATTAATTCTATAGGAAAATATCATTACCTGGGCTGGTAGAAACAAGGGAAATTCTTCTCTTATAGTAATGGAGGCTGGGGAATCTAAAATCATGATGCTGGAAGATTCGGTGTCTGTTAAGGATCCTCTGCCTTGCTAATGGATGTCACTTTTTTTGTATCATCGCATCATAGGTGGGATGAAGGAGTCTGTATTAGTTACTTCAGTGTTGTTATGACCAAAGATATACCAAGCGGTACATTATGGAAGTTCAAGGTTGCAACGTGTGGTGGTGAGAAAGGCATGGCAGCAGGAGCTGGAGGCAGCTGGTCACACTCAGCACCGAGGGATGACGCAGAGAGAGAAGAGTGCTGCTTAGCATCCAGAGTTGAGGATCCCAGCCCACGGGATGGTGCTGTGCACAGTTCTGGGGTGGGCTTTCCTTCCTCAGTTAACTTAATATAAAACGTCTCCTACTGCCATCTCCAGAGATTTATTTCCTTGGTGATTGTAAATCCTGTGAGTTGGTAACCAGAAATTAACCATTACAGAATGTTTCTCTTTTATAAGGGCACTAAATCCATTCATGACCATTACACTCTTATGATCTAATCACACCCCATACTCCCTGCCTCCTAGTACTTCTTAATACACTGGTAATTTGTTTCTAAGATATGAATTTCAGGGCCCATTTAGACCACAGCAGTTTGTGAAGAAGTAAGGGTGATTATTCAGGCAGTGATTCTTCACAAAGTGCCAGTGTAGTTCACGTGCTGCTGTTTAAAAGGGTAGGTGAATGAGAAATAAGTATTGGAAAATTCAGGCTGTTTCAATACGCAATTCTGATTTACATTTTCATCTCAAAATTGGCCATGACCTTGCATAATTTGAATTGCTAAATGGTTGGTTTATAAATTGGAAATGTTGGCCACCTCCTAACATCTCTGGAATCTTTGTTGGCTAAGAAAAAGCAGTGATATACTCACAAGTACATAAATTCTAAATATCACCATTATGAAAGATGAAGCTATAGATCTCATTAATTGCTATTTCTTTATATGTTCTTTACTCTTTTTTAAATATTGATTTATGTATTCATTTATTTATTTGAGACATAGAGAAATATAGAGAGAGACAGAGGAGAGAGAGAGAGAGAGAGAGAGAGAGAGAATGGGTGCACCAGGGCTCCTGCCTCTGCAAATATACTCCAGGTACATGCATCAGTTTGTGCATCTGGCCTTACATAGGTACTGAGGAATAGAACCTGGGCTGTCAGGCTTTGTAAAGAAGGACCTTGGACCACTGAGCAACTCTCCAGCCCTATTCTTTATACTTACTTTAGTTAAAATATTTTCCTTTTAGGAATTGTGAAGGCTCTAGCATCTTATTAGATATTCCTCTGCATTTCTTTGAATTTTTCAGTCATATTAAATAAAAAATATTCATTGCCCTAAATGTCTAGTAGTTTTAGCAAGAAAAAAAAATTGTCCAATTTCCTCTTTTTTTTTTTTTTTTGATTTTCGAGGTAGGGTCTTACTCTGGTCCAGGCTGACCTGGCATTTATTACGTAGTCTCAGGGTGGCCTCGAACTCACGACAATCCTCCTACCTTTGCTCCAGAGTGCTGGGATTAAAGGTATGCACCCCCAAGCCCAGCTCAATTTCCTCTTTGGAAACAAACGTTGGTATAGGAGATTTTGAGACCATGTGTGATGAAGGCAGGCCTGGAGGGAGGGGTGTATTTCCTGATTCCTTGAATATAAGTTGAAGTACTTAAGGTAAACTCTGGGGTGACAACAGAGAGAGGGAGTTTTATCCTTGTCAGCACAAGACTGCCTTGGTGAACTGTTGGGGGCTTTTCTGATGCTACTTTTTTGCTCACATCGTTCCTTCTGCCCTGCATGCTCACAACTCAGCTCTCCTCTCGACATTCTCTTGGACGTAACAAACTAAAGAAAATTAAGCGTGATTCCAGAGTTTTCTTAGCCATTTCCTGCTCCTACCCATCTCTGTTTCAGGTCTTATTCTTTTCTATCAAAACTGGTATCTGAGGAACTATAGAATGACTGCTTGTGAACCCATAGAATTACTCTTTTTTTATTCAAGGAATACTTATGCACCTGGTCCATGCATGTAGTTACCAGAACATGGGTACTATGACAATATTAGCTAAATATTTCCATAGGATGAGTAAGATGCTGGGTGTAGTATATGGGACCAGGGCTTGAGGTCATTGTATCATGAGAATGTGGAGCCATCATTTTTTTTTCTTGTCTTTTTTTTTTCTGTCCTGTCTACATTTTCCCTGTTGTATAAACTCAGTGGGCGATGTATACACAGCAAGAATTTGATATATTGCCAGTAGGTATCTAATCAATTGATATAACTGGCCCAGGTTTGTTTGTATATCAATCTCTGTTAAGCTGAAGCACTTTCCTTCTATTTAAATCAGCATATATTTCATTCTATTTTCCTTCTTCCTAATTTTATTAAACATATTTACATGAAATAGGGTTTGGATCCCTAGGGATCCTGGCTTTGCTCCTTTCTGATGGAATTTCTCTCTTGTGAAACTATAAGCTTTCTTTCCTAGCGAACTAATATTGGTGTCAAAGATTTGATTTATAATAAATGAAATTCAGTAAATGTGGGCATGGTGATTTGAAGACATGCTGGAGACAGTTCAAGATATTCTATTACTTAATACCAAAAGGTTTTTTATCATCACCAAAAACTTGGCAAATATTCTTGTCCATGTTGTGTTATTGAGACTATGTAGCCATAGTAAGAAGGTTAACAATATCATATTATCAAGCCAAGTAATTTACATATGAGTGAAAAACCTGCTGTGAAGTAGCCTGCTTTAAAATTAAAGGGGCTATGGCTGACAGAAACCTAAAAAAATACAGAATTGCTTAAGCATTGATTTAAAAAAAAATTCCATTGACATGTTTGCACTTCAGAGACTGAGCTTAACAAAATAATTGTAGTATGCATAACATTCTATTTTAGTAATTTTACTCAGCTCTTTTCATGAGGATAATGGGGATTACTAAAAGCCTGTTCTAGTGACTAATGTGCACGTATCTACTGAGGTTTTACACTTAAGCACATTTTATTAGGAGCACTTATTTCCCTACTATTGTAACATAAAGGGTAGAAATCTGGCTGAAAGAAAACAGGAAAGGACATATTTTCTTTTTACTTATCCTAACAGAACAGAGAGCAATTTCAACATACAAATGCAAAATGTCTCTTCAGAGCCTGCTATTGGTAATTGCTCCTGTCTTTAAGCAACAGACTATTTCAAGGGCAATGGTCATGCATTCACTGGCCTAATTTATATAGCAAGGTATTATAAATACATTAGTCTCCTAGGGTACAAAACTTATAATTGGTACCTCTTGAGGTTTCAGGACAGAGAGGGTCTGGTGAAAATTGCGAAGGTGAGGAAATGAATTTACCACCCAAAGTTGCTGTAATGGACTGAGAGTCAATGCTGTAATCATATAAAAGAGGGCAGGAAACATGTTTGTTAAAAGTCTAGTAGAAGCCTTTGGAGATGGCACATCTACAATCTCCATTGCAATATTGGCTTAGGAATAGGCAATTTGAGAGACCATTCTGAGAGTTGTTAATATCCACTTTGATATAGGCTCCTTGAAATCCTTTGGCTAGGCAGCAGACAGACACTAATCAGAAAATCAAAATCATTCCATAGAGAAAGTAGGTGGCCACAAGGATTATAGATTAAATAAACTATAAAGATACTAAAACTATATATACCCAAAACCTATCTTTTTCAAATTTTAAAAAATTTATTTATTAGAGAGATAGAGAGACCCACCAAGGCTTCTTATTGCTACAAACAAAGTCCATACACTGTACCACTTTGTGTATCTGGTTTTATGTGGGTATTGAGGAATTGAACCCAGATCATCAGGTTTTATAATCAAGTGCCTTTAACTACTTAGCCATCTCCCCAGCCCCCATATTTATATTTTAGTATGTATTTTTATCAGTTAAATGACAGAAAAGTAATTTAATGAGATCTAGGTAATGAAGGAAAGCAGAAATAATTGCTTTGCTGTTAACAATTCTTATTTGGTTTTCTTATTATTTTATTTTTGTGTGTGTGTACATGCATGGGTATATTGTGCATGCACATGTGAAGATATGCATGCATATATATATATATATATATATATATATATATATATAGGCACAGAGAGACAGAGTGAAGAGAGGCAGACAGACAGAATGGGCACTCCAGGGCTTCCAGCCACTGCAAGTGAACTCCAGATGCATGCACTACCATGAATCTGGTTTTACAAGAATATTGAGGAATCAAACTCAGGTTGTTGGCTTTGAAGACAAGCATATTAAGTATTGAGCCATCTCTCCAGCCTGAGAGAGAGAGAAAGAGAGAAGAGAGAGAGAGAGAGAGAGAGAGAGAGAGAGAGAGAGAATGGGTTCATTAGAGCCTCTAGCCACTACAAATGAATTCCAGAGGCATAAGCCACCTTCTTCCTCTTCCTTCTCTGGTCCTGGGGAATGAAACCTGGGTCCTTAGGCTTCACAGACAAGCTCCTTGACTGCTAAGCTATCCCTTCAGCCCCAGATATGCTTTCTTAATGTGTGCATGTATGGGGTCCAGAGGAGAACACTGGGTGTCTTCCTCTATCAATTATCCATGTATTTAAGGGATAACCTGCAAATACAAGTTGTTTTGTATCAACACGGAAAGATTAGAAGTTTAGCAAAAATGATTAAAGTACCTTCTCTCATATAGTCAAAATCTTAACCTTCATTTACACATCTGTAGGTAAATGTGTAATTAGTGACAAGATATGGCAAAAACATGACAAAATGCCTAAGTCTACTTCTTTTTCTACTATATGTAATTATCAACAGTTTATTATAAAACACACATAGGATTAATAAATATTGGAACATACATCTCAAAATACATACATAATGAAATTTATAGAAAGAGACATCTCAAAGTCATATCAGTTAACACTATTGCAAAAATTTTAATCATTTTTAAAAGAGGACTAGTGGTCCAGTTAAATTAAATTCATTCTCAAATCACACATGATGCATTATTTATTTGCAGTCAGACTGGCTCACCTGTGAGGTACAAGAATTCTCCAGGCTCAGTCTCCAATAGGACTGGGGTCACAGACAGGCATGGCTGCACACATCAGTTTTCGTGGGTGCTGAAGAATTGAACTCAGGGCAAGTCAGGTCCTGTCAGACCCTCATGCTTTCGTACATGCTGCCTTGTCTGTGGAGTGATCTCCCTTAGCCCCATGTTTTCATTTGTAAAGCACAGATAATTCCCTTCTGTCACCTTAGGAAGCAGTATTTTCTAGTGAGAACCACAAAGAATGGGGGAAGGCTGCAGATCTTTTGGAACTGAGGATGAAACGGTGACTCATTCTATCGAAGGCCATTTGCCATTAGTAACTCAGATGCTCAGACTTTGGTTTCCAACTTCTGTTGCCTTTCTTTACTGATTATCCAGGAACGCTGTGTCTCTCCACTACTTGATTTCCACTTGATCATTGGTGGTTGCCCATAGCTTCTACCTGGCCCTGGCCATCTGTCCTCTGACAATCCTCTTGTGTGCTCACACTCAGGCACTCCAGGGCAGATTTCACAGAAATTGAGCCTTGCTGTTCTGCAGATGTTTCCTGCGAAGTCAACTCATTGAACACTCTGGTGAGGGCAGCAATTCCTGATCCAACCAGTTTTGACAGGCAGTGACATAGGACAGGGTACGGTTGCCTCAATGTAGAACGCTCTGGGGCTGTAGCTTCCATTGCTTCGAAAGCTCCATCACAGACACACACAGCTCACATCTCACCCCAATCACAACTTCGCTCATGGATCCCCCTGCTCAGTGAGATTGTTTCTGACCACATTGTTTGAAATCTGATTTCCCATTTTCCTAACTGTAAGGTTCAGGAGTGACCAAGTCTACAGAGACCACTCTGAAGCAAAGATGGAAGTTTTCATTTGGGGGAAAAACAGGAGCTGCCAGAACTGACTCTCAAGAGCAGACCAGTCAACTTTGAGATTACAGATAGTGGGCTATGTAGAGCTTTTCAGTTGGGGGAAGATGAAGAAGGGAAGGAACTCCTTTGTTCTTTACATCAGCCATAGGGTGTGAGACCAGAAGTTTCCAGGTGGTAGATAAGGGGACAGGAAACCTAGACCTGGGGTATTGTTAGGCAAGGAAGGGATAATGGCTGGGTGCTTCCTTAAGGAATGTGGAAGACCCACTTGCTTATGTCTCTATCGCCCTCCTACTGTCCTTGGTGACTCAATTTTGTCCTTACCTAACATTTCAGCCTTTTGTTAATGATAAGAGGCAAAGGTTAATTTTTCATGCTGACCATAATGGCTATGAATTCTTATGGGGGGAGCTAGATAATGTGGTCAGTGAGTGTTTCTTCAGGGCAGGTGATGAGGAGGCAATTTCATGGTGGCTAGAGGTGGTAGAGTGGTGAGATAGACAGGGGCAGTGTCACATGTTGTTAAAACTTGGTCCTGAATGAAGCAGAGGCTTCTCTCATACCATGCCCTCTATTGAGCTGGCTTCAGGGAAGTCACTGGCAGACACCTATTATAGAGAAGGTGAAGGTGATGGGCTCTGTGCACCCCAGTGAGAAGACAGAAGGGGGAGTAAAGGAGCTTGTTATTCTTGTCAACAGCTATGACATCAAAATGCCAGGGAAGATTGCATTCAGAGGTGAGAGATCAAGGGCTAGGGTCAAGAGGAGGCAGAGGGGCATTTTGGGATCAGGGGAAGAGTAGGAACAGAAGAGAGTTTGTATTTGAGTGTCTGTGGGGGTGGCAGTGTACTTATCCCTGGATGAGATAGGGTAAGGGCTAAGGAAGGAGGAGGCCAAGGAATAGCTCTGTTTCTGGTTAAGGCAAGTGGAGGACCTGGGGTCAGGTAGGTGAAGTTAATCAGGGACAGGCAGAGGCACAAGACTTGAGTTAATATTAGAGTCTTGTATTGTAAGTCAGCATCAAACAGGGGAGCATATTAGTTTGAATCATTGTTTATATTGTGGTTATATTTTTCTCATTGGGTGATTAAGACCATGTAGGCTGCCAGAAATAACTATATATTTTAGGAGGTCAATAATGGTGCTGTAGGAGAGACATTTAGGGATGTGTGAGGAGTTCTATGACTCTTGGCATTGTCATCTGCTAGGATAAGTCAAGACCATGCTGACCAAGTGGCCCTCCCTCTTTTGGGAAGCATGGAGGACTGATTTTCCTCTGATGTGACTCTCTGTTGCAGATACGCTGACTTGGAACTCAATTCTGGGTCTCTATATCTCTCTGACCAAGAAGAGAGGTAGCTTACCAGAGGCTAGAAGTTCAAATGTCCCATCATCTCCTGTGGCCTTTTGACCCTGGAGCAGGAACCAAAATATTGGTTACTCTTTTAACTCCAATGTTTCCAATTGATTTTAGCTTTTCTATATGATTACTAATCACACAGAGAGACTGTACATATCTGATTAGCAAAACAGATTAGTTAAAAAGGATGCAGAAAATATCTGGTTAGCAAAGCAGATCTGAGTAGAGAATGACACAATAGTTTAAAATCATTCTGATTATGACGCTGGGCATGGTGACACATGCCTTTAATCCCAGCATTTGGAAGGCAGAGTTAAGAGGATCACCATGAGTTCAAGGCCACCCTCAGACTACATAGTGAATTCCAGGTCAGCCTGAGCTAGAGTGAAACCCTACCTCAAAAAAAAAAAAAAAAAAAAAAAAAAGCCAAAAAAAAAAAAAAACAAACAAACAAAAATAAAACCAAAAAGCACTACATTTAAAATCATTCCGATTAATATTTTAGTTGTCAGGTGACAGTATAAGCTATATCTGGGATGTAGAAAGCATACACATTCCATCTTTTACGTATCTGTCAGTTATAACTATAGGCAGAACATGTTAGTAGCACTGAAAACAATATTTTAGCAATTATTTTATCAAAAACTTTAAGTTAATTGATTTAATCTAGAAACTTATACACCAGAAAAAGGCAAGACAGTGTAAAAACCTAGCATTTGTGTTTGAAAACAACTTTGGCTAGTCTGTACACCAATGCAAGTACAAATTACCCCCAAACTGGAAGTAGAACAGCAATTAATTTAATTTAATTAATTAATTAATTAATTTTTTGAGGGTCTCGCTCTAGCTCAGGCTGACCTGGAATTCACTATGTAGTCTCCGGGTGGCCTCGAACTCACCCCACTCCTCCTACCTCTGCCTCCTGAGTGCTGGGATTACAGGTGTGCACCATCATGCCTGGCTTAGAACAGCAATTTAAAAGATTATTATTTTTAGGCCAGGAAACATGTATTAAGTATCAATATTTCTATAACCAATGAACTTAAGATAGCAGAAACAAGACAATTAATTAAATGAAACTTTGATTGAGACTGATTATACATAGCTCAAGAGTAAAATAAAACTTGGTCATTGTTGAGTTAAGCAAGCCTGATTTTAACATGCATCAGAGACAATATGACAGACATAAAGTAATTTTTAAAATAAGTACCTTTTTACCATTGAACAAAGGACTAAAGAAATATTTATGATTCTTAAGTGAAGCTGAGACAAACTATATTAACATTGCTTGTATACAGTGGATTTTCTTAATACATGAGGAGCTTTTCTAGTTTTTCTAAGAGCAAAAATCATAATAAGTCAATTTTTAGAAGACTTAGATTATAACCTCAGTGATATTCATCTAGCAAAATCAGCTTGAACAAGACAAGAACCATCATAAAATCACATAGTTTTAGTCAGGCATGGTGATGTATGCTTACTGATGATAGCTAAACTTCATGGACTTTGTGTAAACCAAATTACAGTATTCTAATATTCTGACATCTGGAAAGGTCGAATATTAACAAAAAATAGAGTTTACACATTTAAGGCACATGAGACTATGGAGAGTAAACTATGAACAAAAGATTTGCTGACAGAATTTAAAATAAACAATAAATCTATATTATGTGGTAACATTTTTGGCTTAAATATGAAGACATGAAAAATTTAAAAATTTTTAAAGCTTATCATTATATATATATATATATATATATATATATATATATATATATATATATATATGATTTAGCACTTTTAAAAGCTAAGTAAGATATCCATCCAATCTATAAGTCAGTTTTTGAAATTAATTTAGCTATATTTAACATATTCGAAGAATAGAGGAACTGGATTAAACTGACATGATCTAATGAAAAAAGGAGACAAGTCACATGGAAAAGAGAGGGAATGAGCATGCCAGGTTCCCTTGCCACTGCAAATGATTGCCAAAATAACATCCAAATGTATGTTCAACTATGTGCTTTGCAAATAAGCACCTTTAACTGATGAGCCAAAAAAATCTTTTCAATCTTTTAACATACACAAAATTTTATGACATAATCTATAACTATTTGAACCTTAATCATCTCTATAATTCTGTCTGTGATACTTTGGTAAAATTGTTCAGTAATGATGTAAGTTAAAATTAAAGCATTAAGACTGATTGTTGGAGGAATTGAGGAATTACACCTTAACTTTGGTTAGAATTTTTTTTTGTTTACTGTTCACCATAAAGTAAACAGTTTTCAAGTATGTCGCAGATAAATACTGTTTAATGTTTCAAATGTGGTCTATTGACGTTATAAAATAGGGGAAAAAAGAGTAAATAATTCCTCTGTGAGATTTCTTTTAGGCAGGGTTTTAGATATAATAACCTCAGGAGAGAATTACATATTAGTGACTGAATTTCAACCTTAAGACTTAGTTAAAAGGTTGACAAATAGAGAAACTTAGTTAACTAGGTTGTCTACTCTAAATTCAGTCTTTCATGACCATTATTATGACCAGATTAACATCAGTGAGTTAAAGTTAGGTTTACAAGCTGAATACCATAGGAACATGCTACCAGTCAGGGCCATACTTTGTTAGTCTGATGCAAGCCCTAGGCTAATAGTCATTTTATATCTCATGAAGTCTGTAATCTGATTAAGTACTCTGTGTTTAACCTTCTGTTTAAGCTTACTCATACCTTCTTCTACATATTTTACTCATACCTTCATCTACATACCTTTACTTTACAATCCATGTAACCACTCTGTAACAATCTTTCTCATCAAACATTTAGCATTCAACATTTAAAGTTTCCTCTCCAGTTTATCTTTTTCAGTCAGTTCATCTCAGAGCTACCAACAAAAACTTATTGTCCTTACCAAAACACTTTTAATATGACCATTTTTCCCTCTTCAAAAGGTCTTTTGAAATAACTTTTTTGAAAGAGTAGACCAGATTTGACTTATACTACTTACCCAAAATAAACATATAGATTTTGGAATTTGTTTTTTATAACTTTTCTGCGGCACATTTTTTAAAAATATGAAAGCAGATGTAAACATTATTAGAAGTTTTAGAAAAGTTTTTACAAATTTAGTGTTGAGTACTTCTAAATGTAAGTATAAATCTTGACACTGCTGTCTGTCAGTAGTTCTGTAACAGCATGAAAAGATAAAGTAAGTGTAAAACAGTTACCAATTTCTTATAAGAACTCCGTCCCCCTCTGTGTATAGTGACATGGCATTCACCCATCACCATGCTGGGGCAGGGTGCTGAGATCCCCTGTGCTTGCAGCCCCTGACTCTGCAAGGCAGGGAAGCTAATAAAGAGCCCCCCTCCCAAATTCCAGGGAGAGTTTTGGTCTTCCCTTAAGGCTACAAGGCAGCTTTTCGATCCTGCCATTTTACAACTCTTTAAAAAGAGTAGGAGAATTTTGCATTTTTTCCTATGAATTTAATTACTTTAATGTTTTTTCTTCCCCCTGGGGCACCATCAGTAAAAATTGGCTATGCCATTTAGTACAGTGGGCTTGCTGGAAAACATCCCCACAATGAAGTGGCACTGCTCAGAACAGAAATCATTCTGCAGCCTTAGGGCTGTGAGTCCCATACACACACACACACACGCACACGCACACACACACACACACACACACACACACATTTCAAGTGCACTTTTCATGAAGACTCTAGGCAACCATTTCCTCTTCACATAATCATTCATTCATATATTCAGAAGTTATGTATTCCCATTTGAAATTTCTATTCTATTTACAACTCCGGAGACTAAAAGCAAATCTTGTTACCAGGCAGGGTGTCAGGAGAGGCTGAGGGAGCTGGAGGAGCCTGAGGAGCTGTTAGGGTCAGGTCCTCTATGGTGTCAGGGTCAAAAGCAGAGGGTGAGGACGAGTATGGGGGAGGCGGTGAGTGACAGCTCATTCCTGAGACCTTGGCTGGAAGGACCTGGTGAGAAAGGCAGGTAGAGCAGAGAGAAGGTTCTGCACGTAGAGTGAAAATAGGGTATTTCAGACCATTTGCCTGTACGTTCGCAGAAGTTTGTTTTAAATCAGTGTGAATTTAGCAATAAAAAGTATCATTTTCAGGCCATGTTGGCCCATTGTCCAGCTTATGGATGTGGCCAAGCAGTGTTGCAGAGAAAGACAAGATGTTGTCCAAGAGTCATAGAGGCTTTAAGTTCTTAAGGAGACAGGGAAAGAGCAAAACAAGAGTGAGAGAAAAATAAACCAGCACGCTTAAGCTGGGTTTACACAGAACACCAATATGACCCCCTGGCCCGTTAGGGTGAACGGGGCCTGCACCTCTCACGTGCGCAGAGGCGTACAGGTCACACCTGTGGGCTGTTTAACCTGTTAGTGGGCGAGGAGGGCGACTGTGCTCCCCATGGCGAAAGCTGCTGGCTGTGGAACATGAGAGCTCAGGGGGAGAAGGAGAGGAGGGAGGGAGAAGGGGTGTCCCGAGATGGTGCAACCAAACCAAAAGGCACCCCTTAGGGTACGGTAGACCAGAGACAGAGAGAGACTGGAGGTGTCGAGAGTGCATCTTTCTCAAGACCTGGGGTTGGGGCCTAGTGGCCAAGGGGTATAGCTTGGCATGCCGGCACGGCTTCCATGAGAAGGGGTGAACCACGAGGAGGGGTGAACCCCCGAGCACAGGCCAAACCGAGAGGGACACTTACTGAGGAGGGAGGAGGCAGAAGAACAGTGAGGCCAGATCGTGGGGGCTGTGAGAACCTGTGTCAGACAGAGATGGCCCAAGGCCTTCAGAGGGTCCAATGGCGGCTCAGTGGTCCGGTCAGGGGAAAGGAAGTCTGTCCACCTAAGAGGGCAATCAGAAGCCTTCCTATCTGAGTCAAAGCACTAGCTGTAAGTTTTGGGAGTGACCAAGACCATGGAGACCACTCTGAGACAAAGATGGAAGCTTTTATCCTGGGGGGGGGGGTGTTCGGGGGCAGGAGCTGCCAGGGCTGACTGACTCTCAAGAGCAGAGCAGTCAACTTTGAGATTACAGATAGTGCACTATATAGAGCTCTTTAGTTGTGGGAGGGAGAGGAAGGGAAGGAACTCTTTTTGTTCTTTACATTATCCATAGGGCATGAGACCAGAAGTGACCAGGTGGGAGATAAGGGGGCAGGAATCCTAGACCTGGGGCATTGTCAGGCAAGGAAGGGATGATGGCTGGTTGGTTCCCTGAGGAATATGGATGACCCACTTCCTTGTGTCTCTGTTGTCCTCCTGCTGTCCTCCTGACTCTGCTTTTCCTGACCTAACACTAACACTCACCCACACACATTTCCCAGATCATCTGCAGATCCCTCCTTCTGTCTACTTCATTTTCCTCCTCAATATGTTTTCCAAATCAGACCTTTCATTTACTTTGCAAGCAGCCTGTCTCCATCCACTAGAGCAGATGCCCCACAAGCAGAGGAAATTTTACTGTTTTCTAGTACTGGTTACTTGCTGCCATCTGTATGGTGGCCACACACATTTAAAAAGTGTGGTAAATATACTTGCCAACCGAAGGTATCAGGTGATATTGCTAAAATGAGAACCTGCATGATGGAATGTGAATGCAACCCTCACTGTGTCGTAGCAAACTTACCCATCAGCTTGTTCACATAGGAGCAGCAGGCTCGGTTTTCTACGCTGGAAAGTAAAATTCAGTGCACTATCTGGCTGATATTTATTATAGTTAGCGTTTCATTTCTGGGATTAAAACAAAAACAAAAGCAAAAACAAAAACCACCCAACCAGAAGCAGCTGATGTTGTGAGGAAAGTATGTCTTGAGCAGATCCTGGGCATCAATTCTGCCACAGCAGTTAGAAAACAGCAGCAAAAGAACGAGCTGAACTCTGGCAAGGAGGAGATGGCTGTAACATCCCCAAAGCCTGCCTCCAACAACACGTTTCCTCCACAGGGCTCCACATCCAAATTTCCTTCAGCTGGGGACCAAGCATTCAAGCCATATACGTTTATGGCTAGACCTAATTCAAACCACCACAACATTGCTATGGGTTGAGTAATGAGGAAATGAGCAAGAGTGCTGCTTTCTTGGTGATCCTGGTACCAGCACAAGGGTGAAGGAGATAGACATAGAGAACACTCAACTCCTACCAAACCAGATATCCAGAGACACAGAGGCTCCCAAGACCTCATCACTGAAGTAGGCCTAAAACGAACCCAACATGGCTCAGGGAAATTCATGGAAGAGGGGGCTGAAAGATTGTCAGAGCCACACGTTGGGACATTTGCAGAGACTTTACCTCTTACCCATAACTGATGGCTAACCCCACAATGCATGACCCACAATCCCTATGGGGGTAACTGGTATCCCCAGTGAGGGGTCCCTGTGGGTGGGGGGACAGGGATGAGAGTAAGAATGGTACCAACATGTGCTGTTTATGCACTAAGTATGTAGATAACTAATAAAAAATTGGTATAAAAAAGTACTAGATGCTAGATGTGGAGCTATAGGGGTTTGATGTCTGCCCTGCTGTGTCTCAGTCTTGCTTTAGTCTAGATTTTCCTTTCTATCCTCCCACTTCTCCCTCTGAGGACAGGAATGTGTAATGCTTGGGTTTGGGTTTGGGTTTGATCACCAAATTGACTGATTGAGAAATGTCTAAGACATTAGTGAGATGCATTGTTAGGTCTTGGAAGGGCTTCCCAGGACAATTAACTGTGAGGTTAAGACTTAAATAAGGCTGGGAACATGGCTGTGGGCAAAAGGACTTGCATGTAAAGCTTGCTGATCCAGGTTCAAATATCAAGCCATCCATGTAAGCAGGAGGCAGAATGTGCCACCAGTTTCTGGTGTTAGTTTACAGTAGCAACAGGCCCTGGAATCACTCTCACACTCTCTCTCACACAGAAGTGCAAATATATAATAAATAAGGATGACCTAGTGGTTAAGGAGCTTGCCTACAAAACCTAAGGACCCAGGTTCAATTCCTCAGTACCCATGTAAGCCAGATGCCCGTGGTGGCTTATGCATCTGGAGTTCAGTTACAGTGGCTGGAGGCCCTGGCATGCCCATTCTTCTTCACTTTCTATCTGCGTCTTTCTCTCTCTCTCTCTCAAATAAATTAAAAAATAAATACCTATAATAGATATAGGCAGCTTTACCCTATGATAAATAAGGTACATATTGTTTACTTTGAAGTAATTATAAATATAAGATGAATATAAAATGAGTGTCATGCCTTAATCATAAATTAGATTTTTAATTTGTTTTCCTTTTATTGATTTTATTATTGATCCCTAAGTATTAATCTTTAGGATTTTCTAAAATATTTTTGCTTTACTGTTCAGTCTTGCTAATGTTATAAATAATGCATTTGCACCTTAATTAATCTGAGTAAATATAATGTTAACTCAACTAATACAGATGACCTGAATAAAATTCGACCACTTTGGGATAACAACCATTGTCATTTTATGGAACAGTCTTTCCTGCTTTTGCTTCTATTTTCGCTTTTTTCTATATATTTTTTAAGACAGTCTTACTAGGAAGCCATGGGTAGCCTGGTACCCACTATGTGGCCTGAGCTGGCCCTGAGCTCACAGCAGCACGCCTGTGTCAGCCCCGTGGACACCGGGATTACAAGCGTGCATCACCACACCTGGATTGTTCTTGCTTCTCTTTCTGCACCCACGACGTCACCATTTCTTTGATGGGATTACACCATAATATTGCTTTTTATATTGCCCAGGAGACTCCTATATTTCCAATATCTACTGGTATGTTTAGTTAATTAATTAATTTCTTTGTATATCTAATTTGTTTGCATACAATGAAATGTATGCAAAATTATATAAAATTGTCTGTGTATACCTCTCTGTTAAATGTTTCATGATTTGGAAACTAAAACTATGCATACATACAGTTGATCTGAATTTCTTTTATGGATGGTAAAAAGCCATTAATGTGGATTAAAATAAATATGTGACTATGTCTAACTATGTATCTGCACATATTTTTATTCCAAGAATTTGCAGTTAAGAAGGAATTATCTGGTCTGGAGGGATGGCTTAGTAGTTAATGCACTTGCCTGCAAAGCCGAAGGACTCAGGTTTGATTCCCCAGGACCCATCGAAGCCACATGCACAAGGTGACACATGCATCTGGAGGCTGTTTGCAGTAGCTGAAGGCCCTGGTGTGCCCATTCTCTATCTGCCTCTTTATCTCTCTCAAATAAATAAAATAAAATAAAATGTTAAAAAGAAGGAATTACCTATGGATGCATGTGAACTAATACAAAAGGGTATTCATGTACATACATCTGACAGACCCAAGTATCTGAGAGACGGGGAACCTTCGGAAAGGACGCAATTGTGACCCCCCACCTTCCACAGTTACAAGTTTAGTAAACCTGATCAGCGATAGATCTCAAGCAGATTAAATGCAAAATCTTGGGGACAGTCATGCTAGACACTATTTCCAGCAGATACAACCATCAAACAGCAATAGAATTTAACTTTAATTAATGTTAGGGCTTTCATTTTTAAAATGACCTTTAAAATCAGGAGAGCCCATTACAGAGAACTGATGTTCAAAGGACCATCCTGAGTTCTCAAGGTAAGGCTAAATTATCTTTAACTATGTCTGCTGGAAAAAAAAAATCTATGAAATATCTAAAAATATTTCAGCAAGATTGTAATTCAAAGGCTAATATTTAACCATAGTTCTAGTTGCTTTAATGTGTAACTATCTTGTTATTGGAAATCACTACCACCTCCGCAGATATCACTACCTGCACTACTGCCTTCTAGTCTAGAATTTTCAGGGCAGGTTTGCAGTTACTTTTTATTTTAATGGAATTGTTCTAAGGATGGCCATGAGAAGATATTTCTATATTCATTGCTCTGTGTGTGTAGGGAGGCTGGGAAAGTGTGCTTGCACTTGCACACCACTTGCACACTTGCACACACACCAGGGCCTCTTGTGACTGCAAGGCCACCTTTGTGTTTGTCTAGCTTACATGAGTGGTTTGAGAACTGAACCTGGGGCAGCAGGGTTTGCAAGCAAATTTTTATGTACTGAGCCGTCTTTCTAGCACCAATCACTACACCCACTTGAAGATAAGACTTAGAGGGGCTTGGGAGATTGTTCAGCAAAGCCTGCCAACTCAGCAGGGATTCAGTTCCCCAGGGATGCAAAGTGACACGTGTGTCTGAGATTGAAGCATGCTTATGACAATGGGAGGTGGGGCCAGGAGGGTCTGAGACTTGCAGGCCAGCTAGTCGGAAAGCTTGTGCTCACTGACAAGAGACCCTGTCTAGAGGAGGGTGGAACACAGACACCTTAAAGTTGTCTGCTCTCCGCATGTGTGCCATGGGGCACGTGCCCGTACCTGCAAATAGTATATAATCAGGTAGATAAATAACTAGTTTTTAAAAAGGTAATACCAAGAAAAATAAGACAAAAGGAAAGGCAAAGCAAGAAGGGGAGAAAAAGGATGGAGGTAGAAAGGAAAAGAGGGGCTGGACAGATGGCTCAGCAGCTGAGGGGCTTGCGAGCAGAGCCTAAGGGCTGAGGTTCAGTCCCCCAGTACCCACATAAAGTGAGATGCATGAAGCAGTACATGTGTGCAGAGTTCATTTGTAGTGCTGTTTTCTCTCTGTGTGTCAAATAAATAAATAGGTAAATACATTTAAACAGAGGAAAGGGAGGGAGGCAGCAGCGGTGACTAGTTAAGTTCCTTCCATCTTGGGTTCTTCCTGCAGTAAGTGTGGTGGGATTACCCCTCTCAGCCTCTTCTCTTCTCGCTCTTTGGGGGGCTTCCTCCACAGCTATCCCTATAATTGCCACGGCTACTCAGATAACTTTGATATTTATATTTCTATTTTTAAAAGTGGCTCTTTTAAACTAGATTCCTATATCTAATGCCACTGAAATCTTCTCTTGGATTTCTCCTTAAGGGAGATCAAACTCAATGTGCTCCACACTGAGCTGAATTCTGATGCCAATCTGAGCCTTCTGTATCACATACCGAGGTGCCTCCATCCCACTGTAGAAGGCAGGCCGGTAGTTATCAGTCTTATCCATGTCCATAGTCTCTTCCTCTTCATGTTTCTTAATAAGTTATATTAGATGTTTCCTTAGCAACATATCTTCTCCCATGCTCTGCCACCTCCCTCAGAGTCAGCTGCTTTATCCAAGCCCTTGCTAGCTACAGGAGCCTCATAAAGAGAATGGTTTTTCTTACTGTTTTCATTTGTCTATTATGTACTTATGCACGTATATGCATGAGTATGTTTGGGCACACGTGTGTAATTTCATCTCATGATGCACATGTGGAGGCCGGAGGACAACCTTGGGCTATTTCTGCTCTCCTTATACCTTCTTTGAAGATAAGGTCTCCACTCTTGTTTCATTACTGCTGTTTGTGAGCTTCTGGATTCTCCTGGCTCTTTCCCGCATTGCTTTTGGCATTGGGGCCACAGGCCTGTGTGCCACTTTGCCTCTGACCTTGCATGGGCACTGATGAGGCTTCAACTTGGATCGGTGCATTGCAAGTGGGAGCCTTTAACAGGTGAATGACCTCTCCAGCCCAGAATATCTTTCTCTGCTCTTGAATCCTTGATTTTTACCAGACTGATCTCTCTTGAAAGCTTTGTTCATAAACTCACACAAGAAGATCGTTCTATCGTGCTTCAAATAAAGACAAAACCTGTCCTCAGCTGAGCATGGTGGTGCACGCCTTTAATTCCAGCACTCAGGAGGCAGAGGTAGGATTGCTGTGAGTTTGAGGCCACCCTGAGACTACATAGTGAATTCCAGGTCAGCCTGGGCTAGAGTGAAACTACCTTACCTCGAAAAACCAAAACAACAACAACAACAACAACAGCAAAAAACCCTGTCTTCAGGGTCTTGGTGCCCTGCCCAGTGTTGACTTTTCTACTCCTGTGATAGAAATAGAATACTCCACACTAGATTCTTCCTTCACTTTTGTTACTCACACATCTATCCCTTTTCCTTCCTGTTCTTTTCTTTCATTGGGCACTTTTCCTTCAACGTGTCAAACAGCAGGGTTCTTTTTTTTTTTTTTTTTTTGAATTTCATCTAGGTAATCCTTCTCTTTTCAATTTCATTGTGTTTGTTTTCCTTTTTTTTAAGTGAAGAAACATTGATTGAATATATCATGTGTGGGGACCATCATTCTCCTCCTCCCTGCCACCACTCCAGTGAGGGCCTTCTCAGTGGGATCAATGGAAACCTTCCCTGATGCTCAGAATGAGTCCATGTCTCCCTTCGTAATGTTGTATGGTAACGCATGCAGCCACTTGGCTTCACGTGCTGCCTTTGAATGTTTAGATTTATTGGTAAAACGATTGAATGTTTGTCATCCTTCCCCAGTTACAATGAAACGGGGGTGATCTCTGTTGTCACTCTCCTTGGCTTCACAGTCCCTGGCATTAAAAAGAAAACTTTCCAATAAAAAAAATGTTGTTGAAAAGAACTGACCTTTGAAAACACTGCTTATTTGAAGCACTTTGTTCTCAGTCTTCAAGGTGACAAATTGAAGGAAAGTGCATATCTGATTATAGAGTTGGGAAACATTTTATAATGAAAGTGGACCAGCTCAGTAAGATACTTAAATAAATAACTGATCATGCACACGCACACACACACATCTCACAAGGACCTCATATCCTAGAGTTACTCATGCCCATATTTCTTTACTTTCTATAGACTCTCACCTATTCTTTTTAAATTTTATTTATTTATTTATTTATTTGAGAGCGACAGAGGGAGAAAGAGGCAGAGAGAGAGAGACAGGGAGAGACAGGGAGAGACAGGGAGAGACTGGTTGCTCCAGGGCCTCCAGCCACTGCAAATGAACTCCAGATGTGTGCACCCCCTTGTGCATCTGGCTAACGTGGGTCCTGGGGAATGGAGCCTCAAACCAGGGTCCTTAGGCTTCACAGGCAAGCACTTACCCACTAATCCATCTCTCCAGCCCAAACTCTCATCTATTCTTAGATCAGTTTCCAAGTCAGCTACATAGAAGAACACGTGTCTCTCTTGGTGTGGTGTTTGGATTCAGGTGTCCCCTATAAACTTAGGTATTCTGAATGTTAGGTTTTCAGCTGATGGAGATTTGGAAATTTGCTGGAGGTGGTGTATTGTTGGGGGCAGGCTTATAGGTGTTATAGCCAGTTTCCCCATGCTAGTGTTTGGCACACTCTCTTGTTGCTATTGTCCGCCTGATATTGGCCAGGAGGTGATATCCACCCTCTGCTCATGCCGTTGTTTTCCCCTGCCATCATGGAGCTTCCCCTCGAGCCTGTAAGCCAAGATAAACCTCACTTTTCTCCACAAGCTGCTCTTGATTGGGTGATTTCTACCAGCAATGCAGACCTGACTGCAATAGTAAAGTGGTACCAAGGAGTGGGGTTGCTGCTAGACACCTGACTATATGACTTTGTCCTTTTAGAACTGATTTTCAAGAGGAATGTGGAAGGATTTGAAACCTTGGCCTAAGAGATGCCTTGCAGTGCTGTAAGTACAGCTTGATGGACTACTATGATCAGAATTGAAAGACTTGAATACAATAAGAACTATGGATTGTGAAGTTTGGCTTATGAGGGTGAGAAAGAGCTGTGCTTGGACTGAGCTAGCAGTTTGCATGAGAGGCTTGCTGTTATGTCCGTGTACTGAAGAGTTGTGCAGGTTTGCTTTGCATAGAAATGAACTGGTGTGAGCAAAGGGATATGGCACAGGAAAAAAAAAAATCTTTGGGTGAACTTCTGCCCATTCAGCTGCAATCGAGAGATTACAACCATTGAGATTGAGCCAGCTGACCCGTACTGGGGCAACAGTAAGAATGTAGACTCTTTTGAAGGGGCCTGAATGCTCAAGAAGTGTCCTGTTCTTCAAAGTCTGCTTTATCCCCCCCTGGATTAGCAAATTGGCACCCTACCTGGTATTGTGGAGTATAAGAAATGCAGGAAAGAGTGGGACATTGAGTTTGCAACATGGTCTTGTGATTTGGAAATGGCCATGGGCAATGTGCAGCAGTTTTGCTGGATGCCTGCATGGAGACCCAATGGGGCCTTGAGGATGAACCGCGGCTTGCAGTGGAGACCCTGTGGAGTTGCTGGGACCACGAGACAGCTGTCATGGGTAGCTGCCAGCCCCAGATGAACTTTTCTAGGACTCTGCGTAGCCAAGCTGGAGGGTCAGAATTGGAACTCCAGAGATTTGTTGCTGGTTAGAATTACTGGACTTGGAGATTCGACACTGACTAGAATTGTTGGACTTGAAGCTACAGAATTTGTTGTTTTAAATCTTGTATTGGTTGAATATTTCTTTGCTATGCTGAATGCCATCTTTTGCAATGTGTATGTTTATTCTGAGCAATTGTGGGATTTGGGGGATTTTTTTGTATTATCAGTTAAAAGACCTTGGATTGATAAAAAACATGGGGACTTTTAGAGATGGACTAAATGCATTGCATTTTTCATTGTGGATGGTTATCAGTTTACGGGGTCAGGGGCAGAATGTGGCGGTTTGATTCAGGTGTACCACATAAATTTAGGTATTGTTTATGCTAGGTTCCCAGCTGATGGAGATTTGGGAATTAACGCCTCCTGGTGGCAGTGTATTGTTGGGGGCGGGCTTGTGGGTGTTATCACCAGCTTCCCCTTGCCAGTGTTTGGCACACTCTCCTGTTGCTATTGTCCACTTTATATGGGCCAGGGGGTGATGTCCACCCTCGGCTCATGACATCATTTTCCCCTGCCATTGTGAAGCTTCCCCTTGAGCCTGTAAGCCAAAATAAACCCCTTTTTCCCACAAGCTGCTCTTTGTTGGGTGATTTCTACCAGCAATGCGAACCTGATTGCAACACTTGGCCACTTCCAAAACATCGGGTTTCAGCTGGGAAGGAGAGAAGTATTAAAGACTTCGAAAGCCTCAACTTTCTGGCATTGACTTGATTACTCCCCATTGGTCCATAATAGTTGTTTAAAAACATCACAAGAAAGCAAGTTAAAACAAATAAAATGGAAAACTCTTTAGAGGCATAGTATGTGTTCAAACAAATTTGCTTAAAGCAACAACAAAAAAAACTTGCAAAAATTGACTTCACTCTACAAATAATTATAAAACCATAAGAAGCCTCAATCACAGGAAGTAATCAAAAGCATCTAATTGGGTAAAGTGTATGGGCAGGGATTTTCCTTACATTCTCAAATATTATCAGTTAATGAGCTCTGATTTGATAGTACAGTAAAGGAGACCATGTCAAGCAAATTGACATAAATTTAACAAAATCCTAGAAAAATGCTAACCTAAGTTTGATATGCAGCAATTTAAGATGAATTATTAATTTTAGTAAACAGACAAAAAGAAATAATTTCTCATAAATCACTTTATTAAAACATTACCAAGGCCATTTATTCTAAGTTTCTCTAAAATATCCTTCACATGATTTTGACAAACATGACAAGCATTCTAATTCATGTCTTTTGTGCATACCAAACAACACAAGCATTGAGGCTTCAGTTTTAAGTAAAATGCATTCATATGTCCTGCTTTCTTTCCTTTATAAGAGGACATTGCACTATGGCGGATATTCCTGTGGATAGATGCTGGACAAACTTTTAGTATAACCTACTTAGTTTCTAATTGTGTGCTTCAGGAATGAGGAACAGAGTACATTTGTAATGACACAGATTGGTAGATTAAAGAAGATATTGGAGAGAACATCTGGAATAAATTAGGAAGTCTCTGAGACATGGTATTAAAATGTGGAAAACAGAATAGAGCACAGCTTCTTTTATCTACAACTGTGACTTAAAATCATAAATAAGGCTTCACAGAGGTCAATCAAAAGAAATTGTCCACATTAATGTCTACAAACCATTTTATCATCGTAATCTATTAATAGCCAGTGTAAAAAAATTTCTGGCTTGCATTAAAACATATAAAAGCAATCAGAGAAATGATCTCTCAGTGCACATTTTTGTCAGGAAAAGTACTGTTTATGCTGAGAAATAGTATAAAGAGACTGTTAATAGATATAAAGGAAGGAAAAGGAAGAAAGAAAGGAAGAAAAGAAGGAAGTGGGAAGGAAGGAAAAAAGGGAGGGAGCGATGGATGCACCAAAGGAAAGGAACGCTGTTAGCTGATTTTATTTCAAGTTCATCCAGTTGACTTTTTTCTCCATGGTATCATAATGCTCATTTCTCATCCTCAATTCAGAGATGTCCTATATTTCTTAGCATTTTTGAGAGACGAAAAGGAAGACATCCACAGGCTATGTAAGCTGTCTTGAACACAAAATGACCCTCACTACTGTTCCTCTTTCCCAGGTGTCACATCAGCAGAGCCCAGCAGCCATCCGTAGGTGTGTTACTGGGCTGCCTTTGCATTAAGACCTGAACTGACTTTATATATGTCCATCTGTGTGTGTGAACGTGGCGTCTAAACTTCTTAGTGTAAATCAATACCCCTGTGTTGCTTTTCTACTGTATGGACTTCCAACTGGAGCAGGAAGCATACCCTTCTATTCAGTGTCTCTCTGAAGAGCTTTCTATATTAAAAACACCATTCGGTAATAGTGTCAAATAATATAAACAGTCATATAATATGACCATGGACGTCTGTATTCAGAGGATGGCCTGAAGTTGCTTTTATCAGAATGAACCTGAGTGTATTGGGGAGTCATGGTTATGACCTAATATAGCAATACTTACATATTTCATGAGTTCTAAACATTTTACAAGTGGACTTGGATATTCTATGTGACTTACATAATTTATGGAAAATTTTACTTTATGACCTTTAAGTTAGAAGCACTTAGATAAACACTTGCTTTGAGTGCATTACAATAAGAAGGAAGCATTTATGTATGTTCTTGACATCATAGTACACTGCCTTTAACCACTTTTAAGTATTGTATTGTAAATCAACATTTTTCTTGGATAATAAAAAAGATTATAAATTCTAGTGGGGTGGCACCCATCTTGAAGAGGAAAAAGTAAGCAAATACATATATGTAAAAGCTATTACTTTATAAAGCTTTTGTGAACCTATATTTATAATTATATATTTATTGTGATTACAAATGTAAAACACAGACTTAAATGCTTTTGGATCAGTTCTGCACCACAAAAAAAAAAAGAAGAAAAGAAAAACCAGACAACCCACAAGATTTTACAAGAAAAATGCTGAACCATTATACGTTTTTGATATTGAAAAACAAATATTAAGCCTATAAATATAGGTGGAGCAAAAATAATGAATATAAAATTATTTTCTCAATGTCAGAAGTAGAACTTAAGTGATGTTTCTTAAAAGATAGTGTAGGTTACTAGATATTTTTTAAGGGGCTGGAGAGATAGCTCAGCAGTTAAAGTACTTGCCTGCAAAACCTAGTGGCCTGAGTTGCCTGCAAAGCCTAATGGCCTGAGTTGTTCAGTTCCCAAGTACCTATGTAAAGCTATCTGCACGAAGGAGCTCATGTACCTGGAATAAATCTGTAGCAGCTAGAGGCCCTGGCATGCCCATTCTATCTGTCTGTGTGTCTCTCTCTGCTTATAAATAAATATTTTTAAAAATATGGTATTGGTTAGAATCAATTGTAAATTTAAGAAAAATCTTTGTTGCGCTGAGGAAATGGCTTAATGGTTAAGGCATTTGCTTGCAAAGCCCAAGGACCCAGGTTCTTTTCCCCAGGACCCACGTAAGCCAGATGCACAAGGGAGCGCATGTACCTGGAGTTTGTTTGCAGCAGCTAGAGGCTCTGGGGTGCCCTTTCTCTCTATCTGCCTCTTCTTCTCTCTCTCATAAATAAATAAATAAAACATTTTAACAAAGAAGAACAAAGAAAAATCTTTGTTAGTTTTCTGGGAAGTAAAATGATTCCAGGTGATGCAAGGAGATTTGATATATATTAGTAATCCATTTTGATTTAAAATCTTTTTCTAGTATAAAAGTTGCACATTGTCATTGCAAGAAATCTTGAAAATGTAAGAACAGAGACATCTAAGTAAATTAGCATAGTATCCCATGTACCCACTTTAGAAAATACACATATGATATTGCACATATAATTTTGAATGTTTCAAAGGTTAAACATTAGGTTATGAGAATTTCTCCATGTAATTTAATGTATGGTCTTCATAAATTTACTTTTATTTACTACATATTTAAATACACTATAATTTTTTAACAAATTTCATATCTCTGGCTGTTATTGAAATTGACATTGTTGTCTGTTATCCATTTATATTTATTTTCCAAAGATTGTTCACTCATATAATTGTCTGAGTTTTCTAATAGGTTCATAGGTTATGTTTATGATTTTTAAAATTTCATATCTGTAATAAAAAAAATTCACCTGTTTTAAATGAGGTTTTGGTTCATTAAAAAAGAAATTCTGGGCTGGAGAGATGGCTTAGTGGTTGAGCACTTGCCTGTGAAGCCTAAGGTGGAGGCTCTATTCCCCAGGTCCCATGTTAGCCAGATGCACAAGGGGGCGCATGTGTCTGGAGTTCATTCACAGTGGCTGGAGGCCCAGGTGCGTCCATTCTCTCTCTCTCTGTCTCTCTGCCTGTTTCTCTATCTGTCACTCTCAAATAAACAAATAAAAATAAACAAAAAATTTTTGTTAAAAAGAAATTCTGCACTGAGAGGATGTGGAAAGGTGAGATCTCACTGAAGGAGGGAATACACAAAGCTAGAGAAACGCCAGCATTGCCATGAGCCCATGTATCCTAAATACACACACACACACACACACATTCAGGCTTGTTAGGTTTCTCCAAAAAAGCACAACTAATACAATATACACTGGAAGAAAGAATTATAATGGATTCACTGTGAAAACAAGAAAAATCTGGCATCCACAGTTTGGGAGTTTAGAAAAGCCTGTGTTAATAGTTACAGCAAAAGGCTGGCGGCCTAAGGAGCAAAGGTACCGCAGCCCCAGACTGAGAGAAACTGGGTGACCCTCCTGTTTCAAAGACAGGACGGTGACGCCCTGCCTGCCGTGAGGACAAGGCCCTTTCCTCAGACGCCGCACTCTGCTGCAGTCTCCTCCAGCAATGCCTCGCAGACAGACCCAGAAACCACATTTTATCTGTTATCTAGGCATCCTCTAACTCAATTAAAATGACGCATAAAATTATCATACATGCATTTATGCACACACACATTCACAAACACTCATACATGCACATAATTTTCATTTTAAGCAGAGAGAGTAATTAATTTCACAGCTCCACTGTTACAGTTTATTACAGAGCCATCAAATACCCTCTAGGGACATCTCTTTCCAGGGCATTTTAGCAGGTTCTCTTAGTACCCTATCCACAGTTCTTCATTTCCTTGTCCCAGCCGTCTCTGTTTCTCTGTGTGTATTAACGATTTATCTAGACACTAAGCCTTCTTAGGCCCTGTAGAATGGAGTTGGCCCACCTGTTTCCACTTTCCTGAGAATATCTTGTTCCTTCTTTTTACACTGCTTTGGAGCGTTAGCATGTCCCTAAATCCTTGTGATTTTTATACATTCTTTATCGTCTTCTCTGCTTCACTTCTACTCTTCTTCACTTTATTTTCTTTGCATATAAATCTTTTGAACTAAAAGTCTGGCCTAGAAGGCTGCTTTATCCAGCACTAAATTTATATGACCATAAACACTAAAAGAAGATGATTTTTGCCGGGCGTGGTGGCGCACGCCTGTAATCCCAGCACTCGGGAGGCAGAGGTAGGAGGATCACCATGAGTTCGAGGCCACCCTGAGAATACAGAGCGAATTCCAGGTCAGCCGGGGCTAGAGTGATACCCTACCTTGAAAAACCAAAAAAAAAAAAAAAAAAAAAGAAGATGATTTTTTAAAAAAGATACAGCTTCAAAAGAGAATTGAAAATCTTATATGAGCATATGCAATGCAAAGAAAACTATATGTAGCTTTATTATTATTATTATTATTATTATCATTATTTTCTTTCGTTATTGTTTTTACTAGGATTTATTTTTCCCTTGCTCATCTCTTTTCTGCTCTGATGCAGCCTTGTGTGCAGGAAAAAGTGTACAGTGGCATGTGCAGGTGTATGGTGATATCCTGGGTCTATCATTAGTAAACCTCCTGATGTTGCAAATGTTAAACAGCTCTACTTTATCACTTATAGTATGGGCACACGTCCGTTTTTCCAACCTACCAGACATTAAAAAGCACTGAAATAAGAATCTCTGGGCGAGTACTTTCTACTTTAGGGGAAAATAAGTTTGAGTATTAAATTTATGCTATAGTGTTCATGTTCACTCTATATTTCCTTCATAGGCACATACTTGTGTGTTCAATAAATTTAGTTAATATCTTTCAGAGTTCCATCTGCTGAAACTCAGGGTTCAAACTTCATGGGCATGATTTCTGTTCTGTGATGGATGTACAAGACTATCAGTTAACAGTCAGTGGTTTTTAACTGTGGTACTGAAAGTCACAGTTAGCATTTTCCTTGGGGTGGTCTCTGCAGCAGCAGAGCTCCAGGGGCACCCCCCCCCCGCCCCGCAGGAAGGACTCTGTCTAAATGAGCCTTCTGCTTGTAATACCCCATCAATCAGGAAGTTCACAACATGCAGTCTTCCCACTTAAGAGTCGAGGGGAGGGCTCTGTTACCATGCCATTTTAAAGCCGGAAATTCTTGCTTCCTCTAGAAGCAGCCATCTGGATGCACTATTACCAAAGCAGAGATCCAGTTACAAGCATCTATGTGTAAGGGGAAACTCCTGACAGCTTTGAAAAGACACTCTTAGGAGCCAAGGCCTGGCCAGGATTATCTGTGGGAAACAAACTCAGATGCAAAGGTGCTCTACCCGAGAAAAAAATGAGGTCTAAGGAGGAACAAAACTAAATAGACATCTTGATTTTCTCATTATTGAAAATAATGTGAAATTAAATAATTATATATATATATCACTGTGTAATTTTCTTCTATAGAAGAGTAAGAGGGATCAAGTTACAAAGCAAGGAAAAAGATGAAAATTGAGAAAGACTTAGAATTCTGCTGACTACAGACAGGCTGGGGACAGGCTGAGAGACAGGAAGCAGTGAATACAGTCTGTGATATATTGCATAATTTCCACTTTGCTTAAATTAACTGGAAGGAAACAAGTGATTGGGTTACTAGTGTCATCACTTATATGAGGCAGTTTTTTTTAAATCATTACCCTTTCTTAGTCAAGAAGAATAAGACTCAGCACCCTATCACATTCTAAGTTATAAGTTAAATGGTTTGCTGTAAATGCAGGAAAATATTGACCTCTGCATTGGTGTCTCCAGTAGTTTAGTCATAGAGGTAGTTGTGAATTTAGTATGAGAACATAGAGGTTACCTGTCAAAGGAAACAAAACATCATCAATGGAATCCATCGCTCAGCATGGCTTTCATTCACCACATGAATTCTCATAGAAAATTAAGACAAATTCAAAATTTTGATATAGAATTTTTTACTGATATGAACTCTATCACATTTTTCAATGAGTAGCTTGATTGATATCCTTTATAAAATCAAAACAAAAGAAGTAGCAGGTGTTACACTTTGATAATCACTAGGCAGAATGCGATCTGTGCTAACCTCTGTCAATAGGAAGCTCAAATTCAGCAGTATGACCTGGATATGTGGATGAAAACTGAATTCTCTCACTGCTTAGAAGTAACAGCACTATTTCTAGTGGATTTATTTTTGCTTCAAATGCAATTTCCAAGTTTGCTGAAGACGATGACATTTTAAGCGTATGTGTGGTCTGATGTGATGTGTATGTGTGGTGTGATGTGCATGTGTGGTGCACGTACATTTGTGTAGATGTGCATGCTCCATGTACATACATGCTGAGGCCAGAGGAGAATCTAGGCATGCCCGCTGCTATAGCCCATATGTGTGTCAACCTGAGACAGAGTCTCAAAAGGGGCTTCTGAAATCACCAGTAAAATGATGCTGGTAGTAAATGATTTCTTTGGTATGATGATTATCATTTTCTTTGATATTAAAAACAATTTTTAAAATTATAGAAATATGTGCAATCAACAAAGAGCAATAGCGATTGAAGTGAATTTTATTTATAAATACCTTGTTTGTTCATTAATAGTTCCTTCACCATATATACATATCTATAATAGATCAGACCACAACATAAATTATTGGCATCTGATGTTACTATATGATGAATTAATAGAAATTATTCATAAGGAATGCTTTTATAAAATTGTTTATTTACTGTTTGATTCCTAGCTTGCCCAGTTTCTTTTTTGTTTGCCTATTTGTTTTTCAAATAAAAGAGAAGAATAATCAGTAAATGTTACTGAATTACTTCTAGGTATTGGATATACTTTTATATATTTACCTCTCTGAGAAAGGGGTACAGCCATTTTCTTCATGTGTTACCTCCCAGGACACCAACTTGAGATAGGTATTAATAGTATAGAAAATGAGTGAAGTTTTGTCTAGATGTGTGTTTTGAGTATCCTGTTAATTCTCATATCTATTAAAGTGAAGATTTCAATATAAGTGGGATGTTACTATTCCCAAGCAAGTATTCACTATCCATACAGAATGCAAGACATACTATTTGTGACTGTAATCAAGTAGGACTATACAGTAAATTTCAGGTTTCGATGTTACTAGGCTGTAAGAAAAACAACAATTCAACAGTTATTGTATTTAACAACTTGCAATGTTTTGCTAGCCATAAAGAAAACCAAATTCATAGGAATATACTCACTTTGAATGGGCTGGATGAGAACAGGTTTTAGAGGTCATTTCAGTTGTGTAAAGATTGGTACAGGGCCAGATGAACCCAGGCTATAGCAAATCTTGATGCTATCAATAATACCCTGAGCTCATATCATTCAAAGCTGGTCCTGTGCATTCAATTCCTTCCTTATCCTAACAAACAGACACTGTTATATAGAGATGGAAAGCCACCAGGCACATGGGTAGAAAGCTAGCAAGAAGAAACTATTTTCTATAAGGCAGAAAAGGCAAGATGTTGAGATTTATTGTTTGTTTTCTTCATATTCTTTGAACAGAAGTAGGAAAAGGGCCTTTCAGTGACTAGGAAATGTCAATTGGTCAATAGGGGAAGAATGGAAACATAAAAACAAATCATAATAACATGAATTCAGATAGGTCTCCAGTGAGACATTTAAACGTACTGCAAGATGTTAAGAATTTCCAGCTGGCTAATATTTTCCCTAGTTTAAGCATTCTCTTTTTGTAATACCATGTCAGTGAGTATTTCAGTTTTGATTAATGAAGGTAGCCAAAAATAATATAACTTGGGTCTGAGCATCACTGACATTTATCCTCCCTTGAGAGAGATGATGAGAACACTCCAATGACACTTCTGTTCTCTTCATGTGGAGAATAAGAGCCTGTCATCAGGTAGAAATTAGGTGTTTTCCTTTTTACTAAGATTCTTTGTAACCTTTACTGGAGGATTTTGGGGAAACAGGTTACTGTTACTGGTACAAATCTTTAGTTTTTAAGGTCAAATGGTAGTCAGTTTGGAACACGAGCAGTTATTCATATAAAGGATATTTCTGAGTTCTATAAATACCTAACTCTGTACCTTTGTTTATTTACTAATTCCTCTACATATTTATTTATTGTGATACTGGGGACTGAACTGAGGTCCTTCAGCATGCTAGGCAAGTGTTCTGTCACTGAGCTCTATCCACAGGCCACATGTGTCCTTTAAAATGAGCAAATAAACAAGTAAATATCTTATCCAAAAATCCTTAATTATTCTCTGAGGATGACATTCAATGTAAACTATCAGGTTGTTGAGAGTAAAAAATGTTTTGCTTAAAACTGTCACATACGTTATTTTGAAAAAGTAGCATTCAGGTTAGCTTTTCTCATATATAAATAGTTTATAATTGTTTGCTTGGGTTATTTATTATGTTATTTGCCATGAAATCTACATTTTCCCTTATTTGTATAGTACACAATGTCATTTGAAGCCATATTTTGCAACCTGTGTGAAGAAAGTACAAGAAACAGTATTTTTGCCCAACTTGACCTATCCAAACTGAAACTGGAGGGAAGTTGGATACCATTTGTTAGGCAATGTTTGGCATGTGAGAAGGTAAACAATGAGCTCATGCTTGGAATACAAGATGCTATTTCATGAGTTACTACTTCTGGAGGAAGGCAACATTATAATGTGAAAGGAATATTAGGAAAATGTCAAGTGAAAAATCTGGGATCAGGTTAGTGCACACAGATGAAGTTGATTAGAGAAGAGCTCAACAGTAAAGTGCTCATCAAATTTTCCATTTAGAAGCAATCTGAAAAGAACTGCCTGAGCATCTTCCTTTATTACTGTGACCCATGACAGTATGTATAAGGAGACAGACTCAGTTTTCAGTAACTATGAATTATAATCCAGGAATCCATACACAGACACACTAAAGAACATGGGGATGTGCAAATACAAACAGTATAGACGTGCTTGGAAGAAATCAAATGGGACGGACGTGGTAGCAGTGCATGTGAGTATTTTAGTAGGCGGAAGTTTGGGGGACTGAGGCAAAGACCACACGAAGCCTGTGATGATGGAAATAGGAACCTGATTATCAAACATGATGGTGGAAAAGTGCCTTACTGCAGGTGTCCAGAGAACTCTTTCATGCATAGGCATCCTTTATCCCAGGCAGGTAGTCCTGTGCAGATCAAGGTTCAGGTGGAGTCTAACATTCAATGGAGGAAGAAATCTGTGACTGGGTTGCAATCTGATCCAAACACTGCATGATAGGTGTTAAAGAGACCTAACAGCCACAGCAGTTTCTTCATGTTATATCCAAATGGAAACAAGGATGGGCCCTGATCACTTGCTTTGACAGTAGTACATTTTTTTGAAATACATGTGCTGAACTTGTTATATTTAATTCGTAACTATTTCTCAACAATTCTAATGTCTAATTATCGTATACCATAGATTTCATAGGTAAAACTTCCACTAAAATGAAAAAGAATTTAAACTTTGAACATTCTGCTTTCAAATTGTTAACTTTAAACAAAATTTCCACATCATACCAGTTTTTTTAAGTACCTGCTATGTTTTGAGTTCTCATTGAATTAAATGTATAAATTTTATTAATTATTATTGTTGCTTGACTAAAAAAATGTTTCCTATATGTTCATGTGTTAGGAGTTTGGTCTGGTGGTGCTATTTTTGCTGTTTCTGGAAATGAGAAGGTGAGCTTGATGGAGAAGATTTGTCAATAGAGAGGTACTTGGTGGTCTCTTGTTCCTGGGCCCTCTGTGTTTCTCTGTTTCTGAACTACCCTGAAGTGAGACATTCCTCTACCACATGGCACCAGGATGCTCTGCCCAAGTACATGAGGCCAAGCAACCATGAAGGTAACTCTTTGAAGCCAACTTCCTGTTAACCATAAAGATAACTCTCTGAAAGCACTGTCTGCCCAAGCATTTTGAGTAGTGATGCAACATTCATGAAAACTCTTATATTTATACCCAGAACAGTCATGATTAATGCCTGTGGTCATTCTTACATTGGTTCATGTATCCTAGAGTGGGAAGTATTTTTGACTATGGTGAAGGGAGCCAGCCATAAACATAGAAGAACCATACATACATGGAAAGATCTAATAAGCACTAGCCAAAAAGAAAGAGGCACCTTGTGTTACAAGTCATTTAAAAATTAGACCAAGTAGAAATAACTCCAATTTTGCCTCCTCAGATGAGGAAAGAAACTTAAGAAAGAACCAAAACTGACAGAAGAATGCATGGAGCTAATGTACAATTTCCTCAGTCTTCTCTCTAAGAAAAGAATGCATAGAGCTGATGTCTAATTTCCTCATGCATATCTCTAAGAGAAAGCCATCTAAAACTCAGAAATATCTTCCTTTGTGAAGCTACCACAAGAGATTTTTTTTTTTCATTTTATAGGCCAATCAACTTTAAGTATACCTAATAGCACCTTATAAAACCTAAGCAGTTTAAACAGCAGGCCCTGTCCAGATGTGATTGGTTTTCTGAGTCATTGCTTCTTTAAAAGACTGAATTGATCTTTTCTATCTTGACTCTGGTAGAAATATGAGGATTTTTTGGTCAAATGACAAGTACTCTGCCTATTAAACTACTTTTCTTGATTTCTGAGGACAGAGTTGGTTTTCCTCTCTGTCTTTTATATAGAAGCTTGGACAATAAATTGATTTTTTTTCAAGAATGACTCATACAAGACTTTTAAAGATAGCCATTAACTTTTATTGTGCTGGTAGTCCTGCCATGAAATAGATTTGAATTTGATTCCCCTCTATATCATGTTAATCTATGGTACTAAGACCAAGACACTCATATAGACAGAACATTTCAAAAGTTCTTGATCAGTTTTAAACATTGTGTTTTCTTGTTTTTTAATTGACTTTTGTCTTCTTCATGAATTCAGTAGTGTTCATGAGTAATAGGCATGCACTGCTGAGGATTTACACAGTGGTAGCTTGTTTTTACTTTTCTGTATAAATGACCCCAACAGAGAGAGCTATTGGTGATAGGTTTCAAAATATTCTACCCATAAAATATTTAGCTTTTGACAGTTGCTTAACATTAGAAAGTAGAAACTAACTGAAAAAAACTTGATTATAGTTATCAAACTTTAAAATATGTGAAGCATTTAGTTGGGAAAGGTGTTGGGGGAAAGAGAATGAGAAAATACAGTGCATTTGAAATTTCATGTATACACAGATCAATAGTACACATGTTAAAGCTGTTGTTATTCTACAGAAGACTAATATATAGACCTCCCAATTGTATTATACACAGCAAGCAAGAAAACATCATCATCAAGGCTTATGTTCCTTCTCTCTCATTTTAAGCTTATCTTTAGCAAATATCACAGGATGAGTGATATTGTTGAAAGCATTTTGTTTTAGGCAATGCCAAAAGACTGGCCTTTTTCTTTAATGAGAGACAGAGAAAGAGAGAGAGAGAGAGAGAGAGAGAGAGAGAGAGATGTTTGAGTGATCACTGTAGAGCCATGGTTAAAGTAAGGGGAGGAGGTATGTGAGAGGGTACCAATCTGTCCTGGACATAGTAAATTTAAAGAGCAGATGAGCTTGGGCTGAATTGCTCAAGTCCAGGTTTTCCTCTTTAGCATTTCTTTCCACTCCTGAATTGGTACAACAAATTCTGAAACTTCTGTATCTACAATTAACCTCCACCACACCACTACATCTGTGGCTTTAATTGTGGGTCTTCATCTGGACTCTTGCAATAGCTGGAAAGATATATTCCACCTTACCTTTGTATGTTTTGTCTTGAGTTTAAAGAGATAACGTAGGTGTATTACTAGAAACAAAAACATATGTTATGCTTCTCTTTGAACAGTTTTCAGGTAAAAAACATGATATATTAGGAATCAAATGAACAACAAATCCATAAGAAAGAAGGAACGAACCATGCATACTAGAAAAAAGTAAAAAAAAATCATAATTATTTTTAACACACATAAAACACCCCAAAAAATCTAATTGAAAAGATTATAAGTGGTAAAAAATGAGAAAATAGCTAATTTATAAAATTATTTTTTAAAACATTCATAATCTGGCCAGTATAAGATAGAATAATATAAGAAGCATTGTATCTAAAACTTTACTGGTATTGGTTCTAATATAATATGTGATATATAGTCCACAAACATTATATCATTTTTTTTTAGTTTAGTTTTTAGAAAAATCTGTTTAAGTCTTTTAACTACCACTCCTATAAAACATTTTGATCATTTCATAATGTTTCCCCATCCCATTTTACAGATTAAGACCTTTCCATTATTCCTAGTTCTTAGTAATGATCGGTTTCTGTCAGTAGGATTATATGAAATATAATATACAAGATATATTTTTTGCAATTTACCTAGCATAATGTTTTAAAATCTGTTATCTTGATCTATGCATCAGTATTTCATTCCTCTTTGCTATTTGTTAATATTGTAGTAGATGATTATACCAATATTCATTTCATGATCCATCATAGAAAATTGTTTGCTCATTTCGAGTTTGGGAACATTTTATATACAGATGCTATGCATCCTCAGATAAAATCTTGTATTGATGTATGTTCATTTTAGGGGGTCCAATTCAGTTTTGACACTGACCTCTAGAATCAGGTAGGAATTCACATGACTATCTTCACTTTAGACAGCAGCCACAAATCTGAGGGTTCCCAGGAACAGAGACTTTTGACAAACTGACTCAAATACAGGGTTTGCACTACCTTTTCAGGGTGAGTCATTCTGTACATGTACTCCTAGAAGTCAGGAAAGCTTCCTGCTCACAGTTAAAGTTTCATAACAAAAGATGCAAACCAGAATGTGCTAATAGAAAGAACACACACAGTGAGGTCTGAGAGGAGGCCAGGATGAAGCTTCCATGTCTACAGGATGCATTACCTCCATGCATTTCACCAGCCACTGACAGTGGTCTCAGAGGTCTGGGGGATCCCAACCTTGAGGTAGCGAGGAATTTCACAGGGCTTTATGAGAAGGTATACTGCCTAAGTCATCAGTTCCATGATGGATTTCAATCTTTAGCCTCCTTGTACTCTCAGGGGTTGGGAGTTTGGGTTTATGTGACATGGCCCTAAAACTTGAATAGCAATCACATGGCTGCTTTGTTCTGCCTTCATCTTCTGAAACCATCTAGAAGGCCACAATAAATCATTGGATTAGCATGACCTCAGAAGGGGTGGCCTAAGAGTCTGATGAGGAATAACAAAGAAAATTGTACAACCAGGAAGTTCCCAGGGTTTGGGGTTCCTTCAGACTTCAATCCTAAAACGAAGGTTAAAGGCCAGCCAAGTTCTTTATTACAGCATGTTGGGAGATATCTCAGAATCGACTGGTCTGTTCGACTTTACATGAAACAGACTCCTTTCCAAAGTGGCTGTGCAGAGTTGTCCTCTGACTGACAAGGCATGTGAGCTTCTGTTCTTCATCTGTGCTACGAGTTGATGATGTCAGTCTTTGGCTGTATGTATTTTCCTAGTATACAGTGGCATTAAATAATGAATTTGATTTTTATTTCCCTAGTGGTTAATGGTTTTGAAAACCTTTATATTTTAATTTTATATTTTCATTAGCATACAGAGTTTTGAAGTCTTTTTATGATTTAACTTGTAATTCTTAGGTAATCTTTAGTAAGGAGTCTGTTATGGTTAACTTTTTCCCTATATTTTTACATTGTTTTGTATATCAGATTTTTTGAAACATAATTCCTGCACTATAAACTTCATTCATTTAATGATTATAACTGAATGCCTTTTAGAATAGTCAGAGTTTTTCAGAACGTTACTACTGTTTGGGTTGGAGTGTATCCATCAAAACTCATAAAATGTTGTCCTAATTCCTAGTATATAAAAATGTCACCATATTTGGAACAAGTATATGCAAAAAAAAAAATCAGGTATCAAGGTAGAGTAAGCCCATTTCAGTTGTCCCTAATCTAATGTAACTGATATTTTCATTTAAAAGGGAAACTGGGATTCAAGATTTTCCTAGAGAGATAATGATGGAAAAAGACCGAAGAAGACGGTCCTGTAAGAGCCAAGAGCAAAGATCTGGAAAAGAACCTCTTTCACAGTCCTTATGAAGAACCAATCCTACTGACAGCTTGATCTCAGAGTGCTAGCCTCTGGGACTAGGGGACAATCAATTTCCATTGCTTAAACCATTCTGTATATGGGACTTTCCTATAGCAAGCTTAGGAAACCAATAAATCCACAATCAATTCTATAACATTTTAATTCCTCCCCAAAGGACCAAATATAATTAAGAGTCACTCCTTATTTCTCTAAAGACTCACTTACCCACAGGCATGGGAAACCACTTTCTAACTGCTGTCCATATAGATTTTCCTGTTCTAGACATTTCTATAATGAGTCTATGAGCAACAGGCCAGCTCTTGCTCGCGGCTCCACTTTACATTCCCACCAGAAGTGCGTGAGGCTTTCCAGTGCTCCACATCCTCACCAGCACTCATCAATGTTTCTTTCTGATGACAGTAAACCTAGGAGCATGGACCAGTATCTCAGTGTGGCTTGAGTTTCCTGACTGTTAATAGTGCTGACAACTTTTTATGTACTGATTTACCACATATATAATATATATTAATTATCTATACATACACACTTGTGTATGGTCTTTTGAGTAATGTTGACTATGTATGAGATTGCCTTTTATCTCTATTTAAATTACTTGAACACACACACAAACACACACACACACACACACACACACACACACACATATATATATATATATATATATAAAATTTTGGCTCACTCTTGTTTCTCACTAATCTACTGTACATTTTAATCTACTGACTGTGTTGTCTTTACCTATTTACTAGTCTTTGTGATAGTGTCACAATACCATGATCAGGGCCAGGATTAGGATGAAGTAAGTGGGGTACATAGACCTTTTAAGGAGGCATAAGCCCACACATGCTTGTGAGCTTTTCAACCTATGAATAAATGCATCTTTAAATTTTGAGCTGCACATACATGGGTGGCCTCACTTAATCCTGCCCTTAGCGTGAAAGTTATAGACATATTAATGAACCTTAAAATGAAGTGACATCAGTCTTCTAAATTTATTTATCTTTGTCCAAGTTAATCTAGCTAGTCCTGGTCTTTTGAACGTGCATGTGAATTTTAAAGCCAACTTTTCAAATTCTAAAACAAAACAAAACAAAACAAAACAAAAATTCAAAGTTTGATTATAGGAGTTTGATTATGATTGCATTGACTCTATAGCTTAATTTGGAAAACAAATTTGTCATTTCATAGTATTCAGTCATCTGAATCATGAGTGCTTAATTTACATAGAAAATGCACACGTCTTGTCTTTCACACATTGCTCTGTGTTCTACAGTCAGAGTTAACTTAGAGGCAGGCATTTTTAATTGCTGTTACTGCTGCTGTTGTTTGTGGTGCACGTGTGTGTGTGTGTGTGTGTGTGCGTGTGTGTGGTGTACTGTGTGTATGAATTACATAGGATATAGGATGTTCTACAAGGAGAGTGATATTATTTTTTATTTTTTTAAGTTTTACTTCTTTCAAATCTGGGTGCTGGATGCCTTTCAGTTATCTTTTCTTTATTGTACTCATTGCAGATCCCAGGACTTGCCTGTTGAATAGAACAGAAGTGTCAGAGAAGAAATGTTCATCTTGTTCTTGATGCACGGGGAGGTCAACTTTCACCAGTAGTTGTGATCCTACCAGTGGGATTGGCACAGATGGAGTTTACCAGGCTGGGGAAAGAAGTGCCATCAATTCTAATTCTGCTGGGAGAATTCCTCAGGAACAAATGCTGCACTGATTTATGAGTTAGTAGACTTTTCCCCGAATCCCTTGAGATATTAAGAGTTTCTTTACTTATTGGTAATTTTTAAACGGGGTCTCACTATACAGTCTGGATAGCCCCAAGTACTTGAAGTCTTGGAAATCCTCAAGACTCAGCCTCCCTAGTCTTAGAGTTACAAGGTTACACCGGCAGACCTGGCATGTCTGTCTTATAAGTTTGTAAATTGGGTGAATGCATTGATTTATTTTAAGTGTTACCTCCTCTGGCATTGCTGAATGATGTCCTTTAGTTAAGAGACATTATCTTATTAATTATTTCTTTAACATGATTTGTTAAAAGTTGTTGAATTTTTCTTCATTGTTTTCATAGGTCCTATTTGTCTAGGTTTCTTCATAAGGAAATGTTGACATAAAATGAGTGGGGTTATGCTATTTTCCCACATTTTGCATATAATAAAAATTTTATAGAGTTTATGTGATTTTTCCCTTGTGTATAATACTTAATGTGAAGAAACCCACGTAGTTCTAGGGCTTTCTTTTTAACTCAGGGGTTACTCAGATATCTTTCCTACATAATCACATTTGATAGCTGGTGTCTTTCATATAAGCTGTAGAGTATACTGGCATAAAATTGTTCTTTTCTTGCCTACAACTGGTTTTTGGATGGGCATGTACTGATCGGTACTTACCTGACTAATCTGGGGCACTCTGTTTGAAGATCCCCATAGTGCTGTCCACACGCAGCTGTTCTCAAAGTCCTACCTCGTGGCCGGCTGCGGATCCAGCTCCCAGAAAGCATCTCCCCACTTGGCTTTCACTTCCACAGGTTGAGACTTTGAGCATCTTTGTCCACTCATGAATTATTTGTCCATCACAGCAGATGCTGCTATCATCAGAACCTTTCTTTCACGTATATTGGCTCATTCTTAGTTTTTCTAGGAACGTGGTTTACTTGGATTTGGTCTGTTTTTCTTCATCTTGTCTGTAAACAAATTTCAATATTTACTTTCTAATTGTTGTGACAAAATGCCTAACCAGACGTAGCTTATGGGAAGAAACAGTGACAGTTTTGAGGGGAAGGTTCAACAGGGCAAGAAAAGTACAGTAAGAGGAGTCAGGCGGGCACCGTGTATCCATAGCAAGAGAAAAGAAATAGTCTATCTACGGGGCTTAGAGATGGGCTATGTTAACCCAGCGCCCATCCCTAGCAGCATATACCCTCCAGCAAGAGTCCACCTCCCAGAGGCCCCACAATTTTCCCAAATTGCCACCAAATAAAAACCAAGTATTCCAGACACCTGAGCCTATGGGGGACATTTGACTCACACCCATAAATATTCTACAATATATTACTAAGTTAAAAAGCAACAGTGAGGGCTGAGGAGATGGCTTAGCAGTTAAGTCACTTGCCTGAAAAGCCAAAGGACCTAGGTTGGATTCCCCGGGACCCAAAAAACCCCGATGCACAAGGTGGCACATGTGTCTGGAGTTTATTTGCAGTGGCTGAAGGCCCTAGTATGCCCAATCTGTCTCTCTGTCTCTCTATCTGCATCTCTCTCCAAGTAAATAAATGAAAGTTAAAAAAAAATTTAAAAAAGCAACATTGAGGGCTGGAGAGATAGCTCAGTGGTTAAAGGTTCACTTGCTTGTGAAGACTGAAGGCCCAGAATCAATTCCCCAGGATTCACATTAAGCTAGATGCACAATGTGGTACATGTGTCTGGCATTCATTTGTAGTGACATGAGTCCCAGGAGTGCCCATTCTCTCTCTCTCTCTCTCTCTCTCTCTCTCTCTCTCTCTATATATATATATATATATATATATATATATATATATATATATGTAATCAAAAGCAGATATAATGTGCATTATTGTGCAAAGCAAAGCTAAAAAGACCAACACCAAAGTGGGAAAGATACTTGTTTAAAATAATGAAAGTATATAATTTATTTTTTCTTTATTTTCTAAAGTTTTCTATAAAGATCATGCACTAATTCCATAATAAAAAACATCACTAATGTTATGATAATTGAAAAATAGAATTTAAAAGTATATTAGAAATAAACATAGCTTCACATGGGGTTTTCAGTGAAGATTAATTCAGAACAATTTATCTTTCTGTTTATCCATATTTATGGAAAAGTCTGAAATTGAATCTTAGCTTTTTCTTAATAACAGTATATTATTTTTAACTAATGTAGAGATTGCAGTCCACAAAAAGCTCTAAGGTCTTTTCTCAGGAGTTGTTTTTAGTCCAAATTTTCTTCATCTATTCATTTTATGTCACTTGAAGGGAAAATTAGTAAATTTTATATAACAAGCCTTGCATTACAATTATTTTACAAAAATAAAATCCAATTAGGATGTAACAGCATATACATACGCACAATTTAGTATCACCCAAATAGTTATAAAATTAAGTATTCTTGCACTATGTGCTGCTCTGACATGGTAATTACATTCATATGATTTTACTGATTCCTTGTATCTTACCTCCATATTAAAATACAAATCCCCTAAAAATGCTGGCCTTTTAAAGAAAAAATTATTAGGTATGGACATATTTTGTATGTAAAAAATACATGTTGGTACCAACCTTTCCTTCCTCCTTGCCCCTTTTCTGAAGAGGCCTTCCTTGTTGGGGATGCAGGTCAACCCAACGGGTCATGCATTATGGGGTGGGTGTGAGAGGGAATGTGTGCAAAATGTCCCAACTTGTGGCTGTAACAATCTTTCCACCCCCTCTTCCACAAAATTCCCTGAGCCATGTTGGAAGTATTTTAAGTCTACTTCAATGATGGGCTTTTAGGAGCCTCTGGATCTCTGGTTTGGTAGGTGTTGAGTGTCCTCAGTGTCTATCTCCATCAGCCTCGTGCTGATATCAGATTCGTTGAGAAAGCAGCACTCTTGCTCATTTCCCCAATTCCTCTGTGGTTTCAGCTGGGGCAGGAGTGGGGTGCACTGGGTCATTAATCTCCTCAGGTCCAGCTCCAAACTGAAAAAGAGAAGCAGATTCTCCAATGGACAGTGAAGTTAGCACTAGTTAAATGGGATAACCATTATTGATTTAAAGAGAAGGAAAAGGTGTAAACCCTCTCATTTTAGGATGAAAGTGACCATGTAACATAGCGGTAGACATTTATCAGTAACCCACCTGTATTTCAGGGTACTGTAATTTAATCTTTCTGTTTCATGCTTTGCTCACATTCTAGATGACCTGATACAAACTACTTACAAGGTAGAACAAATATCTGCTCACCGAGAAGTAAGATTAACTTTTCTCAGAGGGCTCTGCTGTGGGTAGCCCCAGCATGTTTTACGCTTTCATCTGACTTTACTCAACTTAACAGTCAACATTGAAACTGTAGATCAAATAGAGTCTTTTTCTTTATAAAACGAATGTGTTTTCAAATAGCTTTATTGAGGTTTGCAATGGCATGCCAAGATGTCAGAAGATAAATTCATCCTGCTTGCGGTGAGATGTCAAGGGAAATGCAGTCTTCACAGTTATGAAATTAGTTTAATTGAGGACGAAGTCACTATAGTGGAAGAGAACTGACCAGGTGGGAAGTGACTTTGTGTGTCTGTTTTGTTTCAGGATGTAAATCATTGTGAGAACCACTTCCCAAGTCAGGCTCTCCTGTACTATTGCATCAGTGGGTGTCTATTCTAATGCAGTCATCCAGAAGCCACAAATACACAGCACTTCTGAAATCAGCATATGGTTAACTGTTATCACAGGAAGCACTAGAAAATCCTACTAACTATAGAACGTTTAAAAATATTTTCTTAAAAAAATTGTTTATTTTTATTTATTTATTTGAGAGCAACAGACAGAGAGAGAAAGAGGCAGAGAGAGAGAGAGAGAGAGAGAGAGAGGCGCTCCAGGGCCTCCAGCCAGTGTACATGAACTCCAGACGCATGTGCCCCCTTGTGCACCTGGCTAACGTGGGTCCTGGGGAACTGAGCTTCTAACCAGGGTCCTTAGGCTTCACAGGCAAGTGCTTAACCATTAAGCCATCTCTCCAGCCTAAAAATATTTTTTATTACTATAAACTTTACAGTATGAATATATTGTGTATTGGCCAAATTTCTATCAGGTTACACATATCTCCTCTCCATGCCCCATTTCACTGAGTGCCCTCCTCAGTGGAGTTGTTTATATCCTCTGTGGGGTCATGAATGTTCCAGTCAGTCTCAGCGTGGTGGGGACAACGCCTCAGGATACGCCTCACCTTGTGGCTCTCACCATCATACTGCTCTCCTCTCACGCAATGTTCCCTGAGCCTTGGCGGGTGTCATGTAAGTCTCCTTGACTGGTGAGTTTTCTGCATCCTCTGAATTTCTGCCTTGATGAGAGGTTTGAGTCTCCCCAGTGTCTACCACCATCTTTCTGGAGGAGGTTTGAGGCTAGGAGTAAGAGCAGCATTCATATTTAAATCAGCTCTGTAGCAACTCCTGGGTGCTGGCAGATGGAACAGAAATGATTCTTCTCTTGCTAGGCATTTGTCTACTTTTCTTGTACTGATGGATCTTGGTTTTCCCAGTGTTTGCTGCCATCTGTTAATAGCAGATTCTCCAACTATGAGTGAGAGCAGCATGGATCGAAGAGGATAAATATAGTCCTTTCAAGGACTTCTTGATGCACATATTATTTCTTCTTACCACCGCCCTCAAAAAAAATGAGGGCTTCTCTCTAGAGTTTATGACCTTCATAGCCATAGCATTCTGACTTGGTTCTCAGTGCCAGGTATGAATTCACTCCCACTCAGTCGCCTCATATCCTATCAGAGAGCAGTTGATTCCCCCCACAGGCTATGGGCCATTGTTGCTCAGGTGTGTTCATCTTGCTTGAGTGATTGGTTTTGTAGGCTGCTCACGGTGCTGGTGGTAATTGTCCATCAACAGCTTGCATAGCTCTTTGCAGAACTACGAGGACCGGTCACCAGGGAGTTGGCTTTCTTATCAGTTCCAGTGTGATATCTCATTATCCCGTACTCCCAGCCCATGATACCTTCAAGATGGGTGACGAAGTGCATTGGCAATAGCCTTGAGTGTTTGGGGGACCTCCTGGGTTTCTCTCACCAACAGCTCTTTGTGTGGGATAATCCAGAGCAGGACTGGGATTTATCAGGCAGAGCCTATTGTTTTAGGGTTAAGTTTTCTCCACCTCTGATAGGGCACTTCTGTCTGGACTATTCTCATGCTCTGTCTTATTAAGAGCTATAGCTTTTAATTAGCTAACCAAGAGGGAGGTTTCTGCGGAACTGATTTGTCATTAGTTTTGAGTAATTCTCCCCCTCCATCTTCTCTTAGTCTCATTCCCCCTTGACTCTTTCACCCCCTGTATTTAGTCCATCCAATTAGATAGTCCTGAAAAAATCTGAAAATAGATCTACTATTTTATCCATGTATACAACTCTTGGGTATATACCCTAATGACTCTATCTCTTACCCCAGGGATACGTGCTCAGTCGTGTCTGTTGCTGCTCTACTCACAATACCAAGGGATTGGAAATAGGGTAGAAGCCCATCAAATGGATAACGAAGATGTGGTACATTTACACAATGGAATTCTACTCAGTTGTAAGGAAAAATGAATTAGTGAAATGTGCAAGAAATGGAAGGACTTGGAAAAATTATGCTAAGCAAAGTCACATGGGCTCAGAAAGACAAACACCACATGTTCGCTCACATATGCGGTTCATAAAATGGAACAGCTTGATTTGTCTCAAAGTTATAGTAATTATAGCCCTCAAGACTCAAGCTCAGCCACCAGGCAGAAAAAAAAGTCGTTGTTCCTTTGCAAGTGCAAGAATGTGATCAAGCCAGGAACATAATCACTAAAAGGACATAGTCATCAAAAATCATTTAATTATTATTTTAAGGAAATTTTTCTGCTGCCGTAGTATTGCATAGAGATAGAGCTTCATTTTATAAATGTAAGTGGTAATTATGGATTCTAAAATGTATTAACATTATTAATACAAATCTGATTACTATTCTTACTATTATTATAGCTGGCTAATGTTTATTGAGTGCTTTATGTGCTACTTATGATTCTGAGCATTTCTTGAATTGTCTCATTAAATATGCTCAATAAGCCTCCTTAATATCCATTACTACACTTTTTCACAAAACGGAGTAAAAGTTAACAGAAGAAACTTAACCTCAATGACTAAGTACAGAACAAGGTGCAATTTCGAGCTAGTTTGACTACGCTCTTTTGATTTGTCATACCAGGAAAATAGCATCTCATTTGTGTTCGTTCCTGTTTATCTGACTTGCTAGAAGAGTATGTGGGGAAACAAAATCCTTGACAGTTCAGAGCAGAAGACTGAGAACTCACGTGTAGATAGATTTCATGCTGTCGAACCATGTCCTGTGGGATTGCTGTCAATGACAGAGAAGACAGGAAGAGAAATTACCCTCAAATAACAAAGGAACAGGGCATCTGTGTCCCCTTAGGCATACATTATTGTGAATAAATATCTAAGCAAAACTAATGTATGCAGTAGGGGAAAGACATTAACAAATTAATGAACTGGAGCTTGGTTTTCATTCTGCTGTGAAGGACAATCATTTATGATCTAGTCTTGTGGGGTAATATTCCCCCTATCTTTTCCTTCCTTGTTTTTCCCTCCCAAGATCCCATTTCCTGTCCTGTGAACTGAACCTGGCTTTCTGCATTTAAACCTCAGATGTCCCTGCCTTAAAATTCTCCTGCAGTTCATTTTTCACACTGTCACCAGAATTGTAGTGTGTCTCAAGAAAGAACCAATTACTTATTCAACAGCAGACTGACCAGTCTCAGGGAAGGAAACCCAGCTTCATTAGACAGCTTCCAGAAATCTTTTCACCTTTCGGTTTATCATTGTAAATCTTTACCTTCCTCTGTCCGTGCCTATAATTTCACAGTTCCGCAGCAGAGAGGACAACTGCTGTTATTACAGCTCTTAGGTTCAGTGGCTGGTCTGCAGACTTGGGAACCAGCTCCCCACAAAGTGTTTATCAAGCAGTTGTGGATTTGTTCATTTCATGGGCTAAGACCACACTTTAGATTTCAGTAACACTGATAATGGCTTCACTAACAGCACGAGGAGGGGTTTTATCAACGGGCAACTGCCAAGCAGTGAAGGCTAACTACATAGAGAATATACCATCCTTCTGCATAGGAGAGAAAAGCTCAATAAATTTATTGTAAACCCAAAGACTAAGGGAGTAATTTTATGAGCCTGACTTCGTCTGGAAATCCAGGTGGCATTAGGTTTGTTTCTAATATACCTTAATATTACTTTCCAATCAGAAAGAATGGACAAACTGAAGGGGAAGAGACACCCAGAGACATAGCTCAAGAAATAAATACCTTTAAGAAAACACCTGCATGATACGAGGGAAAAATGACAACTTCAAAATAGAAGAAAGACTATTTAGAAAGGAGAAGAGATTCAGTGGAGGAGGGATTCGGAAGAGAGAGAAAGAGTGATGGGAGGGGCTTCTGAACATGTTCTATTATCTCTATGTATGGAAGCTGACTGTAAAAAGTTAAAAATAAATAAATGTAAAGTAAAAAAAAAAAAAAGACATACTATAAAACTTCCAAGTACCATTTCAATTGAGATCTGGACATAAGACTGAGAAAGTGTTCTTTTGTTTCAGGCACCTGAATGGAAGCTCTAGAATAAGAAACTAAACAATCAATCATAAATAAAAAGACATTTCATGAAAATAAATAAATAAATAAGCAAGTTGGAATATTATGATAGGAAAAAAGGAGATGTATGCACCAGACTTCTCAGTGTAAGTATGTTATAATGCTCTTTCTGATTTTTGCTCTGAATCATTTGAGAGAAAGTTGCTAATATGATGCATTCTGATGGTCATTTGTTCTTGAGACAGAACCTTGCTGTGCAGCCCTAGCTGGTCTGGCCCTCTGTATGCCAGCTTTGCCTTGAACTTACAAGACGTTCCTCCTGAGCTTCTGCGTTCTCAGGTCATACATGTGCACCGCCATCCCAGGCCATGGTGCTCTCTGGTGCTTTCGGGGATTGAACCTGGGGCCTTATTCATCCTAAGAAATCATTTTATTACTGAGTTATATCCCCAGCCCCCATAATGCCTCATTAACACATCGGAACATACCCAAAGAAAACAATCCTCTTTTAAATAGCACTACAGAGATTGAATGAAGAATGCCAAGTTACTAAATTATCACGCCCATTCTACAGACATTATTCAAATTTCAGTAGTTGTCCTGTTTCTGCAGCAAAAAGAATAAGATATTTTCCTGGCCTACTGACATCTCCTGCATTTACTTATTCTATATTATTAGTTTACTTTAATCCAAGTCTGTCTTCCATCATCTTGACTTTTTTTGAAGACAGAGCAATAACTACTTTATAGAATGTCCAGACTCCCTCTTAGAATCACACTAAAGGCTTTTACTTTCGCCACTCCACTGACAATCTCTTTAAGACACCATTAACTTCCATACTGTTACATCTTACAGTCAGTAGTCTGGTCTCATTTTATGTCATGTAACCTGAGCAGGAGTTATAGTAGATCGCTGTCTCATCCCAAAGCCTCCTGTTTACCTCTATGACACCATATTCTTCTCCATAATCATATCTGTTAGTAATCATTCCTCCACAGCTTTCCTTCCTGCCCTCCCTATCTTACAACATCACATCTCTATGATATACGACTTTGAAATATTCCTGTCTAGAGGCTGTAGCGATGGCTTAGTGATTAAGACACTTGTCTTCAAAGCCAAAGGACTCAGATTCAATTTCCCAGGATCCATGTAAGCCAGATGAACATGTGTCTGAAGCTCGTTTGCAGTGGCTGGATGCCCTGGTGTGCCCATTCTCTCTCTCAAACAAATAAATAAAACTAAAATATTTTTGAAAAGGAAATAGTCCTGTCTCAATCCTCTGGCCTCTTTCCTTGTCTGGGAAAATGTGCCCTTCACAACAGCCTGATCGTCACCTTCCACTTGGCTCTCACCTCTGAAGCCCAGGATGTGTGTCCTGGTGCTTATCGAGCACCCCTGCCATGCTGTCCACCTGGCACTGGAGATGAAACTGCTAAACACCAAGCTGTGATGGTCTTCAGCCTCACTCCTGGGCCTGTTCCCAGTAAATGGCAATTGGCCCTCGGTTTTCCAACTATGGATCACAACTTGAATCATTTTCTTTTCTCAATTGACTCAACAAAACTGCTGAATCATGACCGATTTCTGTCTTCCTTTCAGACTCCATAGGAAGCCTGTCTTCACATCTTGTTTGTCTGACCATCAGGATCTATCCAGAATCTCACGACTGTTGCCACATAAACCCCAAGAGTAACCATCTCTGTACTAGATGACTGGCAGCTAAGGAAATGATGACTCAGACTCTGCTGTTGTACTCAGTAAGGCAACAATTCTCTTTCAAGATGTAAGTCAAGGGTTAGAGGGATGGCTCAGTGGCTAAGGCGCTTGCCTGCAAAGCCAAAGGACCCAGGTTCTACTCCCCAGGACCCACGTAAGCCAGATGCACAAGGTGGCACATGTGTCTCGAGTTTCTTTGCAGTGGCTGGAGGCCCTGGTGTGCCCATTCTCTCTTTTTCTCTTTCTCTCTCTCTCTCTCCCTCTTTCTTACTGTCAAATAAATAAACAAAAATAAAGTAGATTTAAAAAATTATAAAAAAGATTTAAATCAAAACTTATCATTTCTGGGCAGGAGAGATTGCTTAATGGTTAAGGCACTTGCCTGCAAAGCCTAAGGACCCATGTTCAACTCTCTGGGTCTTACATGAGCCAGGCGCATAAGGCCATGCAAGCGCACAAGGTCACACATGCACACAGGGTGGCACACACATCTGGAATTCGATTCTAGTGGCTGGAGGCCCTGGTGTGCCAATTTTCTCCCTCTCCCTCCATGTGTCTTGCTCTCTCGCTCTACTCTCACATAAAAAAGGCCAGTCTGTTGCGCTTGCCTCAAATATTATAGAATGTCCTAAAAATACATATGTATCTTCTGTTCAAATCTACCAACAACAACAAAAAATGGATATTTAAGTGCTCTCTTAGGCCTATTGTTATCTCAATCCAATTCCTTCCCATCACTTTTCATCTCTTTCCTCATCTTCTTCCTCTCCCTCTTCTTTCTCCTTGTCCTGCAAGAAGGCTGGCTTCTTCATGATTCCTTAAGACACTGGCTATTCAGTCCCTGACTGCACAAACTCTGCTATCTGTCTAGCTGCTCCTCCACTCGCCTGCAGCCTTTGCTCTCTCATCTTTCTTGAGCATCTCTGGTGAGCCCGCTCAGCAGTGAGCCCTTCCCTGATGCTTGCTATGAGATGACATAGTGAACGCCCTCCCCTGCGCTGCTTTGCTTCACTCTGCAGTCTTTACCATCTAATATACTTCAGGTTGTAATTCTTACTCTTTTCACTACATGTAAGCCCTGACTTTTTAATCTTTTGTTTAATGTTATAATCTCAGTGCCTAGAGAAAAATAAAACGCACAATAATGATTGGAAGATTGAATGGGTAGTTAAAACATGTGTCCTGAATAGCTCTGGATGATATAAAGGATGTATAGACAAATAAAGCACCGGTTTTATGGTCAAGAATTTTCTAATCAACCAGAAGTATTTACAGCAGTAGGTTTAATAGAGGGCAATACCCAGAGACAGCTATCAGCTACGCAGAAAAATCAAGTGATCGCTATGGTGATGCTGAGACAAGAGATATGAAATCTCACAGGAGACATAGACATCCCAGAGGGGTGTAATATCTAGGAAACACATTTTTGTTTTGATTTCATGTGCATGGTGTACATGACTGTGCTTATGTGTGCATGTGCACATACGCATGTGTGAATGTATGCATGGAGGCCAGAGTCTAACCTTAGCTGTCATTTTCAGGAATGCTGGTCATCTTTTCTGAGAAAAATTAAAGTATTAATATTAAAGTAACTCAATACTTCCACCTTAAAAATGATACACAAAAAACTTTTGAAGCATTCTGCTCCAGTCTTTCCTTTGAAAAATATTGTATTTATTTATTTGCAGGCAGAGAGAGACAGAGAAGACAGAGGTACATGCACACAGAGACAAAGAGAGAGAAAGAGCGAGAGAGAGAGAGAGAGAGATTGAGAGAGAGAGCGAGAGAGAGAGCAAGCGAGCATATTAGGGTTCCAGTCCCTCATCTGTCTCTATTTTATTTTAATATATTTTATTTATTTATTTACTTATTAGAGAGAGAGAGAGAGAGAAAGAAAGAGAGAAAGAGAGAGAAAGGGCACGCCAGGGCCTCCAGCCACTTCAAGCAAACTCCAGACGCATGTGCCCCCTAGTGCATCTGGCTTACGTGGGTCCTGTAGAATCGAACCGGGATCCTTTGGCTTTGCAGACAAATGCCTTGACTGCTAAGCCATCTCTCCAGCACCTGTCTCTATTTTTATTTGTACTTATCTCAACTGACTCATATAGCTTATCTGCTCACTCTTTCCTTTGATCTGAATCTGTCAATCTATTTCCTGACTCATCTATCATGTATTCATCTAATTTCTGTTCATCAAGCTACTTATTATTTGTCTTCTATTAAAAATATAAGCTCTGGCTAGAGATGGCTTAGCAGTTTTCAAAATAACATTCTGCTTCTCTAGGACATAATCTTACAGAGGGAACTGTTTAGCTTGGTCTAGCACAGCAGGATATAGTGAATCACGTTTCTTATAAATAACACAGCATAACCACCCTCTTCTCTGGAGGCTGAGAAGTCCATGATCCAGGTGTCAGACTTGCTGGCCCCTGCTGACAGCCCTCTTCTCCTTTCTGCCCAGTTGATGGGGACAGAAGGAAACCTGCAGGCTCTCTCTTTCTCTACCTAGAGGGTCACTAATCTCATCTCACAGGCTCTATACTTTTCATCTACTTACTTTCCAGTGCCACACTTCTTATTCCACCAAAACACATGAAGGGGTAAATATAAATATTCAATTCAAACCATAGCTATGTAGTGGGATGTAGGAATATCAGTATTCAGTTTACTTCTGTTCTCAGAGTTCTTGTCCTGTGTCTTAGACTAGACTTTAAGTAAAAAATAAATATGTCTAAAATGGCGCTAGAAATAAGTGATTTATTTTCAGGTTTTATTTAAGTTATTTACAGTTTTGCATGGTTACTTGTAGCATTTATTTTTATTTGCCTATTATTATTGAGAGAGAGTCCTGGTTCTCCATCTCTCACTTCTGCTGCTGCTGTGGTGTTGATGGGACCCTGCAGCAAGGCAGTGAGAACAAAGCTGGGAAAGCACCTCTCACACGTAATCTGGGACCTGGGTAAAACCACAGAGGAATTGACACGATGACCAAGAGTGCTGCAAGGCTGACAACCTGTGCCAGGGCGATGGAGACAGACACCGAGGACACTCAAAACATATCAAAGCAGAAATACATAAGCTGCTGAGAGCACAGCTCTAAAGTACACTTAAAGCCCGCCCACCATGGCTCAGGGAATTTTGCAAAAGAGGCAGGAAGATTGTAAGAGACACAGGATGAAAGGGAGTATCCAGAGGCATTGCCAACCCCTTTACAATGACTGCTCGCACATCTCATAACCCACAACCCCAGGGGGAATACCAGCAATGCCACTGAGAAGGACCCTCAGTGGAATGGGGGCATGGAGGATGGAAATGATGATACCAACACATGGTGTGTCCATTTAACATTTATACTTAATAATAAAATATGGGCCAACATTTGTGTACATTCTCTCTGTGACGTGTATGCTTGACAATAGATTGGCACAAAGATGATAACATCTTCTATTACTAATCTGGAATTTCTGGGATTTTGAGAAGGACTTATTATGATAAAAAGATCCTAAAGATATGTAAATGTTCTTTTCAGGGAAATTTACTACAGTTACCATTGTTTATATTTTTATTAATTTTCTTTAAGTTTTATATATTTCATGCTGTTAAGAATCTGGTCTATATTTTTGTGTAATGTGCATAGACTACAGATAAAATACTAAAAGAAACTTAGATGACCTTGAAACTAAATTATAACTTACTGGGTGATAAGTTCAACCATTCCATAAATCAGTTATACTGATAGTTCATAAGCCTGTAAAACGTTTAGTGTAAGTATTGTAGAAGCATAAATCTTAGATGGATGAGGGAAGCAGAAATGGGAGGGCACAAATTAACAGGAGAATTAATATGGAGGTTATTTTTAAGAAAAGTGAAGATAGATTTTTGCTTTGGGATGTGGGAAGTGGATGGATGGAGTGGATGGAGAGTGGCCTTATATGCTATTTTCAACTGCTTCTAATCAAACTTTAAGTAAATAACTGTGGAAATAGCTATTGATTCTTGCTTACAAGTTAAGGCCAAAGACATTAATCAAAGAGACAGAAGATTAATTTTTATTGTTACATAAACATAGAGAATTAGAAGTCAGAGGCTTATTTCCACATTCTAGGTGTTTTCCTTTTTATTTTTGATTCAATAACTTAGAAAAATGGGGCTGAGAATCTGGCAGTGCAGCAAGGAGAGAAACATCTTCTCAACTCTGTGGTGGTAGATATAAACTCACTGAGAGCTAACTGTGCTGGTCTCGACTTCAGCAATATACTCCCCACACCTGGTTATACAGTTTTGAACTGTAAATGCTAGTCACAGATTTCATACAGGAAAGCTGCTAAAGGAAATATACTGTAATAAAATGAAAAACCAAAGAGAAACAGATGAACTTCTAGATACATGTACCTGACAAAATTAAACCAAGGTGGGATAAACTATTCAGTAGATATATAGCAAGAAAAGAGATCAAAACAATATGAGAGCCAGAGAATGGGGAGCAATGCTTTGGAACATACATAAAAATTGTTGATATAGTTCTGTAAACCTCCCTAATAAAAGAAGGCCAGGCCCAAATGGATTCAATGATGAATTTTAACAGACTTCCAAAGAAAAACTAACAGAGCACACCAATGTTTCTCAACAATTCCGCAAACCAAAAAAGGAAAAACAAAAAACAAAAACATTATCAAAGTCCTTTTATGAAACCCTGATTACAAAACCAGGAAAAGCAACACAAAAGTGAAAATTACAGACAATGCTATATTCAACGTTGTACTAAATAGGGAAAACCTCTAAGCATTTCCACAAAAAATCAAGAATAGTTATTTTATTTTCTTCACTTTCATTCAATACAATATTAGAAGTTTTATCAAGATCAACTAAACAATAGAAGAAAAGAAAAGAGATACAAATAGGAAAGAAAGAAGTCAAATTATTTTTATTTACAGATGAAATGGTTCAATACATAATACACTCTAGAGATTTCAGCAAAAAACTATTAGACCCTATAAACACTTTCAGCAAAATAGCAGTATACTACATTAATACACACAAATCTGCAGCCTTTCTATATACCTATAACAAGCAAACTGCACATAGTCAGGAAACCAATTCCACCTGCAATTGCCTCAAAAAACAAAAATAACCTGAGAACAAGTACAATCAAGGAGGTTAATGCACTCTATAGTGAAAAGTTTTAAGATATTCAAGAGAGAATTTTCTGAAGACAATAAATAAATAAATAAATAAATAAATAAATAAATAAATAAACAAAATAGGGTTAAAGAGATGGCTTAGCGGTTAAGGTGTGTGTCTGCAAAGGCAAAGGACCCAGGTTCGATTCCGCAGGACCCATGTAAGCCAGATGCACAAGGGGGCGAATGCGTCTGGAGTTCAACTTCATTTGCAGTGTTTGGAGGCCCTGACATGCCCATCTCCTCCCCCCCCCCTGCTCTCTCCCTCTCTCTCTCTCGCTTTCACTTTTTCCCTCTGTCAAATAAAAATTAAAAGTTTTATTAAAAAAAAAAGTAGGGCTGCTGGGCCACTCGGGAGTCTAGGAGGATTGCTTGATTAGTAGGTCTGGGCTGCAGTGAGCCATGCCCATCAGGTGTCCACACTAAGTTTGGCATCAATATGGTGACTTCCTGGGAGTGGGGGACCACAGGTTGCCTAAGGAGGGGTGAACCGGCCCAGGTCAGAAACAGAACTGATGAATGGATAATGAGGATGCTATATATATACACGTATATATAGATATGTGTGTGTGTGTTATTCAGCTATAAGGAAAAATGAAACTATGAAAATCACAGAAAAAAATGGATGGATCTGGAAAATATAATACTCAGTGAGGTTACCCTGGTTCACAAAGACAAACACTGCATGGTCTCTTTTGTATAGGGATTTTAGCTTCAAATGTGTAGACATGTATTTAAGTGGGAGTAATTGTTAGTAGAGGGCAGGAAGCTGGAATGGTCTGCTGAGGGAAAGGTGAAGCACAGGGACTAGTAGACTCCCTCTGCTTATGTAGTTACAGAGGCAGAAGACTGGGTGGGAAAGTTTATGTTAGGCCAAGGGAGGGTAATGGAGGAGAAGAGAAAGTGGGGGAGAGTTAACCAAACTAAAGATGTTATTAAAAACATGGAAACATTTTGTTTTAGCTAACTATAATTTAGGGCTGGAAGCATGAATTAGAGGTTAAGGTTCTTGCCTGCAAGATCAAAGGACCCTGTTTTAATTCCCTAGGACCCATATAAGCCAGATGCACAAGATGGTACATGTGTATGGAATTAGTTTGCAGTGGGTGGAGGCCCTGGCATGCCTAGTCTCTCTCTATATCTGCCTTTCGCTCTCTCTCAAATAAATCAATTAAATTAAAAAAAAACTATAATTTGAAATAAATAAAATTTGTGCAAAAACTCTTATAGAATGTATAACGCTGCTCCTAGAATCCATGGGTTGTTAAACAAAAATACCAATGTCAGAGGTGGGATACCTCCCAGTGAGTTGTTGGCCAGGTAGGCCCATAAGACCTCCAAAACAATACAGGCTCTTGTCAGTGCTCTCTGTTGCTCACTGAACTAGATACTATGTCTCTATGCTGTGCAGGTGCTATAGTTTTTCTTGTTGTTGATTTGTAGTTTAATCCCATTGGGATCAGATACAGTACAAGGAATTATTTTGATTTTCCTATACTTGTTAAGATTTGTTTTGTGTTCTAAAATATGGTCTATTTTAGAAATTATTCCATGTGCTGCTAAAAAAGATGTGTATTCTGCAGCATTTGGATGGAATTTTCTCTTAGATATTTGTTAGGTCTATTTGTCATATGACATCATTTAATCCAGAATACGCTCTTGTTTATTTTTTGCCAAGATGTCCTGTCAATTGATGAGAGTGGGGTATTGAATTCACCAATTATAATTGTGCTTGGTGTTATCTGTGACCTTAAGTCTATAGTGTTTGTTTGATGAAACTGGGAGCACTCGTGTTAGATGAGTATATGTTTAGAATTGTAATGTCTTCCTGTTGAATTGTTTCTTTAATCAATATAAACTGACCTTCTTTATCTTCCCTAACTAATGTCAGTTTGAAGTTTATCCTGTCAGATATTAGGAAATCAATACCTGTTCATTTCCTAGGTCCATTTGCTTGAAGTACCACTTTCTATCCTTTTACCCTAAGATAGTGTCTGTCTTATACGGAGTGGTGAGTTTCTTGGAGGCAAGAAACAGAAGGATCCCGCCTTTTAATCCAGTCTGCAAGCCTGTTCTTTGGGATGGTGCATTGAGGCCATTGCTATTAAAAATTATTATTGAAAGGTGTGTGTTTATTCTTGCCATTCTTGTTTTTGTAGTACTTCCTTTGTCCTTTACTCTCTTGTATTAACTGTTATTTGAGTATGGTTTATTTTTTCCTGTTTCCTCATGTGTGTCCTTTCCATTCTTTTTCAGCTTGAAGGATCCTTTCAAGTATTTTCTGTTGAGCTGGCTTAGTGGTCATATATTCCTTTAGCCTGTTTTTGTTATGGAATGTCCTCATTTCTCTGTCAATTTGGATGGATAGCTTTGCAGGAGAAAATAACCTTGGTTGACAGTTGTTATCTTTCAGAACTTGGAATATATCATTCTAAGCCCTCCTGGCTTTTTAAAGTTTGTGTTGAGTAATCTGCTGTTATACTGATGGGCTTGCCTTTATAAGTGACTTGATATTTCGAAGTGCTTTCAATATATTTTCTTTGGTTTCTGTGTTTAGTAATTTAATTATGATATGGCAAGGACAGATTCCTGGTTTTGTTTGCTTGGTGTTCTAATAGCTTCCTGTATCTGAACTGGCATCTTTTTTCCTATTTGGGGGAAATTTTCTTCTATGATTTTGTTTCAAACACCTACTATGCCTTTGGAGTGAAATTCTCCTTTTTACTATACATTAAATTCTTATGTTTTCTCTCTTCATAGTGTCCCAAATGTCTTGAAATTCCCATTCATAACTTCCTATTAATTTTCTTTCTCTTTGTTGGACAGTATTATATCTGCTACCTAGTCTTCTAATTTAGATACTCTCTCTCTCCTTCATCCATTTTATTGGAGATACTTTCTACAAGTTTTTTTTTAAATTTGACCTACTATGTTTTTCTAGTATTTCCGCTCAGGATTTTTATTTCCTTGCTCATGTCTTCTATTAACCTCCTTATTTCATTAAATTGGTTTCCTGTGTTCTCCTTCAGGAGTTTGTTTTCTTCTTTGATTCCTTTGATTTCTTTGAACATAATTATAATCATTATTTTGAAATCTTTGTCAGGCATTTCATCTAAATCAGTCTCAGTGGAGATAATTTCTGATGGATTTATAATTTTGCTGGAATTATATTATCCCTCAAGTTTTTGTGTTTCTTGCAGAGATTTTTGTATTTTGGGTTAATATGATGTTTGAGGTTTCTAATTATCTGCAGAATTCTTAGACTTGTAAATCTGATGTTATATATCTTCAGGATAGGAGCTCAAGGTGCCAGGTGTGGCTCTTGTATTGCTCGAAGGATAACAGCAGAAGTGATCCTAGGTGTTGGGTTTACATGATATGCTCATATTCTAGTAGGCTTAGTGGAGCAAAATACAGGCAGATTCTAAAATAATTCCTTAAATACACTCACTTTTTGGTAGAAGAGTGTATTTTGTCATTTTCTGCTTATCTTTCCCTACAGGCTGCTTTGATGTAGCTGCTGTACAGCCATCTTACCCAGATTCCCCCTAAGTGTCTCTTCTGAAGACACCACATGCTTCAGCTGTAGGACACTAAGTAATCAAGCTGGAAACTGTGCTTGAAGCCCCTTTCCTCTGATTACCTGTCAGTGTTGGAAAGTGTAATGCATGCTGCTGGTGGCGAAAATTCATCATGAGTCTTAACTACCAGTGCACCCTGTGAGCCCCACAACCAGCTAGACAGGCAAGATGTGCACACTGGTGCAATAGTGGCATGTCTGTTATAGGAATGTGGAACATAGAAATGTTTTCTGATTGTATCTGAGTCTTGCATCATGGGAGGGAATCTGCTTGGTACTGAAAACCTAGTCAACCTAGGAAGACCATAGGCCTTGTGGGGAAGCTACTACTGTTTTGTGGCTAAATGCTTATGTGTGTCTTTCAAATTGTCCTCTAACTACTTATGTATATGCCCATGATTAGGGCTGTCCTCATCTTTGTTCACAGAAGATTGCTTTTGTAGAGGGCCATTACTGCTGGGGAGATTCCAACTCATCAGAGTGTGAACCCAGTGACTGCTGAGAACTCTGTGCTAAGGAAGCATCTCCACCATGATTTCCAAGGCCCAGGGAACATTCTGGAAGAAAGTAAGTGCCAAAGATGGGGAGGAGTGTTTTGCAAAACTGTTTTCTGGACATGGATTGATCATTTATCTCTCAGCAGGTATTTTTACCTGTACTATATCGGGCCAATAAGCATCCCATAATGGATGGTGGAGGAGCCAAAAAAATTGACATCAAAAAGAAGAGGGACTAGTTGGAAATAAAAGGTTCAGTGGAAGGAGAAAAGGGAAAAATAAGGTAATGGTGAGAACAAAACCACAACAAAAAAAGAAATGCAAAAATGTTCCCAACCACACAATCATCTAAATGTACAGGAAAGTATATATATATATATATATATATATATATATATATATATATACACATATATACACATGTTGATAAATATGTGGGTATAGATACATAGATAGATGATGTGCTTATGTATCTCTGTTATTTTTTAATAGAAAAACAGTAGGGAGTGGTGGCACATGCCTTTAATCCTAGCACTTGGGGAGGCAGAGGTAGGAGGCAGGAGGATCACCATGAGTTTGAGGCCATCCTGAGATTACATAGTGAATTTCAGGTCAGCCTGAGCTAGAGTAAGACCCTACCTCAAAAAACCAAAGAAATAAAAATAAAAACAAATAAATAAATATAAATAGAAAAACAAAGAATGAGAGTGGAATTTTTTTTATCTGTGTCTTCAGGGCCAACATTGTGCTTGCTGTATAATTTTTAGTCCACATGTATGTGGTGGGATTTGTTTATTTATTACCCATCTTATATAGTTTGCTGGAGTTACGGATAGAATAAATCAGAACAGTTTTACAAATTTTTGCTTCACATCTTAACCCGACCAGCCAGTAACTTCATATATTTTGGTGACGTTATTGTCCAGGGTGCTGAGGTCTCTCTTGTACCTCCTGGGCTTTTCACTGATGCAAACACAAAGTTTCCCCACATGGGAGGCGGTGATAGATGTAAGTGAATTACATGTTCAAAGAATCCATAAAGCCCCAAGTATTTGTAATGTTCATGTAAAAAACATACAAACTAGATCAGACAGTTTAGTCTATTATTTGGCCTTCACTAGAGAAAGGTGACACACACTCTTCTGAGACTCTCATTAAATAAGCAACAACAATTGTACAAGTCACAATAGGAGATCACTTAACAAGGACATTTCACACCAGGAAAGGTATTTAAATTCACGGCACTTACACTCCATTTATGTCCCACTTAAATCCTCATTTTCCAATCATATAACAATCTGTATTGTTTACCACCTTACTTAGACTATGAAACGATCTCAGACTTTTTCTTTTTGTGACATATGGAACTGATGTACATCTCCTTTATTCACACCTGCAGCACTTAGGGTCCTGTTTTCAATCTTCTGGTACTTAGGATCCCCTCAGTAAATAGTTTGCAGTCATAATCACAATGAAGAGTGGAAAGAAGATTTTTTTTATTTTTATATCTTCCATAATTACTATGACAATAGGCTTCTTAGATTATTCTTTTTTAGTATTTTATTTATTTGTTTATTTGAGAGAGAGAGAGAGAGAGAGAGAGAGAGAGAGAAAGAGGCAGAGGGAGGGAGAGACAGAATGGGCACACCAGGGCCTCTAGCCACTTCAAATGAACTCCATCCAGGTGCATGAGCCACCTTGTGCACCTGGCTTACAAGGGTCCTGGGGAATTAAGTCTGGGTCCTTAAGCTTCACAGGCAAACACCTGAACCACTAAGCCATTTCTCCGGCCCTTAGGTTACTATTTTAAGAAAAACATTGTCCGAGGAATGACCTCACAAAATATGTGAGGTAAGAAAGAACTGACAATTGTAAAGATCCTCTCCACAAAAAGCCTATATTTTAACATAAACAATAAACACCTTTATATCATGAGCTAAGGATGGTTTATTTGCCTGTCTGGTTTCTGATCTTCCTCAGATAGAACCCCAGCTCCTGGCCAGGTCTTGATGCAGTGCAGGCCAGAAGCTTGCCCTGCTGAAACTGTTCCTCCTGAAGAGGGCTGATTTTGACCTAAAAATATGGAATATTTCTAGAACTTGCATGTCAGCCTTGCACAGGGGCCATGCTAATCCTCTCTTTTTATCGTGCCAATTTTAGTATGTGTGTTACCATTCGGTCATGAAAGTATTATGTGTTCAGTATTTTAAAAAGAATGTAAAATGATATAAAGCACATATTTTATCGCTTCTTCTAATATTTTCTCCCATATATCAATTTCAGATTGTTAAAAGTGTCGTGTTTTCCCAGCTGACTCTTCCTGTCATGGTTATCTCTCCAAATGCACAAACTCACTATCACCAATGGTTTAAATAGTTTTCATTATTTAATTTTGAAAAGCACTGTCAGAGGCAAACATTTTAATGATTTGTTGGATACTCAACAAATCATTAAAATGTTCTGCCCCCAGTAGTATTTTCCTTTCTCAAGGATTTGTCCTCCTGTTCTAAGGACTGAGCACGTGGAGAGAGCTCTCTTATAACTCCTCACTTCTCTGTCCATTGCGATGGCTTTCCCTGAAAGCCTGCGCGGGAGGGAACAGGTCAGGATTTCCTGGCACAGCAGAGTGGCTGCCACCTAAGTCAAGTGGGCTGATGAAAACCTGTCTTGAGGATTTGGAGAAGGATATCTGACAGAGCAATTTGGCTTCTCTCGTCCTAGAATGAGAAGCCCTCTCCACTTGCCACCAACCATGTCGCCACTTCATGGGAAAATGGGCTCAGCAGAAAGGAAAGAAATCAGAGAGGAGACCAACTAACTGCAGGCAGAATTTCAGTGTTGTTTTTGTTTTAACCAAACCAATGTCTAAACCATTTCGTCTACTATGGAATGCAGCCTGATTGAATAGTTTCTGTTACAACCTCAAAAGTGCTGATGAGTAGAATATGTACTCCTTCTCATTGACTCACAGACAAATCAGTATGAGTTTAAATGTACACTCCCAGCATTTTACATTTTCATTAAAATATCATGTCATTATCACCATCTATACATTCCACATCTATGGAATTTGATCAATAATAACTACACTAGGGCTGGAGAGATGGCATAGTGGTTAAGGCACTTGCCTGTGAAGCCTAAGGACCCAGGTTTGATTCTCCACGCCCCACGTAAGCCAGATGTACATGGTGGTATATGCATCTGGAGTTTAGTTGCAGTGGCTAGAGGCCCTGGCATGGTCATTCTCATCCCCCCTGCTTCTCTCTGTCTCTAATAAATAAATAAATAAATAAATAAATAAATAATCAATCAGAAAAAATAACAAATACATCAATCATAATAGAAAAAAATTGTATTTGTACAGAGCAAGTACATATTTTTATGACAAGCACTTTCATTTTATTTATTTTCAATTATAAATTCTAAGTCACCTAGAGATTGTTCAGTATATGGGAGGGATGTATATAGACTATAATACAAGTGACATGCAATTTTATACAAGAGCCTTTAGTATACCTAGAGTTTGGTATTTGTTGAGGATCTTGCAACCAATCTTCAGAGGATACGGAAGGATCATTGTATTTACTTTCATATGACAGTTTTGGATGTGAGGGCGATCTGGCTGTGACATCTGTCGCCTCATTGATCGCCAGGGCTGACTTTGCTGATCTGGCTGGCTGGGCGGGCGGGTGACTGTTCCTCCCTGAGCGCTCCAAGTGGGTCCCTCCCGAAGCTGTGCTCTCAGGTGAAGAGGATGACCTTCCCTGAACAGAGCAGGACCAGTCTTCGGTCAAGGGTGTAGGAGTAGCTGCGTGCCCCTGCTAGAACCTCCAAACAAGCTGTCATATGACAGTTTTCCTCATTTGTTATTATTGATGTGACTGACAAGTTAAGTGTTATATTCTTTTGTTGTGAATTCTCACTTTATTTACAATTGTCTTTATTCATATGATCTGCTTGTTTGTGTATAAGTATGTGCTCATTTGTACACATGCTATGCATTCATAGTGCATTTCTAATAAAAACGCCTTGTATTTTTTGTTATAGTGCTTACCTTGTAAAAAATACTACTGATTTCTTTCTTGGAACTTTAGCTATTAATTTCCTTTCACAGACAATATAGCATGTGTCCTAATTTTCCTTTTTCCTCCATCAGTACAATTTAGCCAGTGCATTATTTTTCATAACATTCCTTTTCCTTCATATGTTTAAGTGTCTGTTTTATCTCCCAGTAGTGTATCGGGTTATGACTCCAAATGTCAAAATTGAGACTATGTAGTTTGAATCCATTCCCTCTGTTGGTTTACCCTTTGTGGTGATTAGAACAGAATTCCCCCTATAGATCCATGTGCTTGGATGCTTAATCCTCAGCTGGTGGTGCCGTCCGCTAAGGTTCTAGAGTCGTTGGAGTGTGGCGCTTTGCTGTAGGGAGGGTGTCGCCAGGGCGAGGTGTTTCCACATACGACGCTGCTTGCTGCTCTCCTTCTCTCCTCTTCTCCCTGCGGTGTGACGAGCTGGTTCTGGGTCCTGCTCATGTTGTGCTTTCCGTGCGATGCTGAACTGTGACATCTGGAGCCTTAAGTCAAAAGAAACTGGAGTACCTGAGTTTGAATCACAGATCCCATGTAAAAATCCAGAAGCCGTGGTGGGCCTCTTTAATGGTACCATGCTGATGTTGTGGGTGAGATGGGAGATGGAGACAGAATTTCCTACAAGCTTCTGAGAAACCCAGCAGAAAACCAGAGGATCCAGAGCTGGAAACCCTGCCTCCAATGTGGTGTACCAGGGGGACCAGCTCCTAAGTCATCCTTAGACTTCCATGTTTACACCTGCACCTGCACACACACACACACTCACACACTCACATCATTTACAAAAAGAAATCAGAAAAAGTAGTGCCTAGGGATACATTTAAAAAACTCAGTCATCTTTACTTTCCTTTTTTTCTATTTTTGCTTTATGAACAATAATGCTTTGCTATGTTTTAAGAATTCATAGTCACCTCACCTGCTAGGAAACAGGAGATTTCTGATAATATTTGTGTGGTTTGAATTTTCCTCCATCCTTCCCTCTTCTCTTTCTTACTTTTTAGACTTTTGTTTATTTGTTTTATATTTCCTTTGGCTAGTATTAATTTTGCCTTGATTCTGCACTGGGTCTGTTACATTTGAATATAGTAGTCATCTTACAAGGATGGTACTTTGGTGCCATCGAGTTGCAGGCAATTCTGGCTGGGTAAAGGGTGAAGCATATAACTAAAAACAAAGAGAGTACTATACTTTTTATAGCCAGGTTATTCTGAGCTCTTAGTGGGAAAAAGTATTAGATAAGTACAGGATCGCCATACTTAAGAAATTTATATAGATAACTTCCTCCTATAGAAAAGGATCTTAGGACTAGAGAGATTGCTTAGCTGTTACGGCAATTGCCTGTGAAGGCTAAGGACCCAGGTTCGATTCCCCAGTATGTAACCCAGATGCATATGGTGGCACACACCTCTGGAGTTCCTTTGCAGTCACTATAGACCCTGCTGTGCACATTCTCATTCTCTCTCCTCTCTCCATCCCTCCATCTCTTTCTCTCATAAATAAAAAATACATAAAGGAAAAGGATACATAACCTTGACTTTCTAAGACTAATATTCAATGCAGGATGCCAATGTTCTTGGGAGGATAAATTTCATTATAAAGTTTACATTTGATCTGTTTTAAAGAAATCTGAGGAATGCCATAATCCCTCCGTGGCAGGTAGTGTCTGTTTATGGTCAAAACACAGGGTCAATACCCTTGGGATCCCAGGCTAAGCAATCTGTGCTCAGTAGTGCCCTGCTCCCAAACTGCTACTACAAAGAGACAATCTTCATTTTCATATGAAAAGTGGGGATTAAATATTGGCTAGGTCAAGTTAAAATTTCTAGTGTGACAACAGCATATTACATTTGCATTGGGATTACAAAGTACTCTTTCACACTCATTTTACTACATATTCAAAATTTTCCTAAGAAAGATTTTATGATTCATATTTAAAGACATAGAAACATGTATTCACAGATGCTCCATTGGAGAGTGAAATAGCATAGGTTTAATTGTATAAACATTATTAATTTAGGAAAAATTTGATGGATGTAGTCCCTCTTTTAGCCACAGACTAGCGGGAGCTTGACATTGCAGAATATAATCTTTGTCTCCATAGGATTCATACCTGGTTCCCAGCTCCAGATATTGGTTCCTTTACACTGAGCAGATGTCTTAGCCAATCAGAAAGCCATTGGTTTCCCACCAAGGCTGTGTGCCACCATTGCACTGGTGTGTACACCTTGTCAGGGTGTTTGCTTCTGAGTAGCGTACACCCCTGCTTGCTCACACTGTTGTTGGCCACTTCCTCCCCCTCCCCCTCCCCCGCTCCCTGCCCCACTCCCTAGATCAGGTAGCACTGCACCTCACTAGACAGACTAACAATCTAGGGACTGGCTCTCTTCCGGATTCCAGCTGGGCCTCTGCTCTGCATCAGCAGCAAGAGAGTCTTACCTTCTACCTCAGGCCGGTAACCAAGTCCTTTGATGGAAGCCTATCTTGTTTTGGGGGCCAAGTATGTCTACCTGATCAGCAGCTCACTGTGGGAAGCAATCGATTTCTGGTGCTGAGAGTTACAGTCCTGAGAGAGAAAACTATTTAAGGTTAGGCTTCATCCCACCCTCCCCAGGGCCCTTTTTTGCAAGGTCTCCCCCGATATTTCTGTTGAGGGTTCAGTATTTTAGTTTACCTTCCAGGATAAAAGTTCCTAAGGTACCAGTTTGTTTTGGATTTAGTTTTGTGTTTGTCTCTCCCAAACTTCCCCTTCCCCTCCCCACAAACCCTTCTACCCCTATTGTCTGGGCCATGAGTTGACTATCCTACAAAGGAGCATCTCGAGCTGATCTAGCTTAGGAAACATGTGGCATTTGTCTTTCGGTGACTATGTGTGTTCACTGAGTATGATCTGTTCCAAATCTGTCCTTTTTTTTTTTTTTGTAATTTCATTGTATCTTTTTTTTTTTTTTTTCCATCTGCTGAGTAGAATTCCATTGTGTAAATGTACCACAACTTCGTTCTCCATTCATCCAATGATGGACACCTGGGTTGATTCCAGTTCTTAGTTATTATGACTTGAGCAGCTATAAACTCCAGACCACTCATTCTTCCTTTGACAGCAGAGATGACTCACAGGGTGCAAGAGAGACAGGCGAGGGTAATAAAACACACGGTCACACCACAAGGACGAAGGCTCAAGGATAAGTTAGTACCCTCTTATGCTTCCTCTATCTCTTCTGCAAAGATGGAGTCTCTCATGAACCCAGAGCTGCTGTCTCTCTGCATTTGTTTTTCCAGAATGACAAATCTGGAGCCCCAAGGGTCCTTCTGTGTCCAACCCACAGGCCTGGTGTTCCATGTGTCCCTGGCTCTGTATGTGATCAAGATAATGAACTTAAGCCCTCATGTTTGTGCAGCAAACACTCTTACCAACTGCGTCATCTCCCCAACCCCTGAGGTTAGCTTCTGAAGCTGTGCCATCTTTCCTTAGAAATGGGCTGTATGTATTTCCTTAAGTTGACTGCGAAATTGTAAATCATGGACGTTAAAACCATAAGTAACATTAAAGCATTTTAAAGCCACATCTTATTTGTTATGGAAAATATGGACTATGTAACTAGTTACCTGATTTGATAAATTAAAAACCTAAAGAAGTAGATGAGGGGCTGGAGAGATGGCTTATTGGTTAAGCGCTTGCCTGTGAAGCCTAAGGACCCCAGTTTGAGGCTTGATTCCCCAGGACCCACGTTAGCCAGATGCACAAGGGGGCGCATGTGTCTGGAGTTCATTTGCAGTGGCTAGAGGCTCTGTCATGCCCTTTCTCTCTCTCTCTCTCTCTCTCTCTCTTTCTCTCTCTGTTTCTCTCAAATAAATAAATAAAAATAATATTTTTAAAAAATATATAAAAATAAAAAAGTAGATGGAACCTCAACTGTTCTGTGTTAAAATGAGCAGTATAAAATAAACTTGCTTTATTCTTTGACCAATTATAAAAATACATTTAAAATTTTTTTAGGTGAGTTTTCATTAATATTTTAGCCTTGGAGGAAATTTAGAAAGTGGGAAATTTAAACAGTGAATATCATTTTATTTCAGAAACTGCGAAAAATTTGAACCTACACTCAAACTATTATTATTTCCATTTTCTTTTATCTTAAAATAAGAAAAGCAAAAGTAAACAGAAAAAATAGAGTGTTTCCCCTCAGTTCTCATGTATTAAGAACATGAGACAGAAAAATAATAACAAACCTACCCATATTAGTTGAAAATATCATTTAGAGAATAAAAAACATTAGAAATGAAACAATTGTCTAAGATGAAGGATGCAGCTCCAATGTTTAAGAACCACCTAAATAGGAATATTTAAAATTTTTTCCTCAATTTTCTTTTCTTCAAAATGAAAAACTTTGCAGTTATTCAACCTGTAAGATTGTCCCATGCTTTATGTGAGATACATCAAGTACAGCACTTAGTACAATTTGGGGGACATGATAACTATGTAATATGTGTTCATTGTTCATTTCTTCTGTCTTTAAGAATCTGCTATACATAATGAGCATTATGAAATGATAGATAGACCCTGGAAAATGGTGGCAATTCCTTACTATCCAGAGAAACGTGTCACAAGGTGTTCCCTCAGCTTCCCAGTTGTCCTCTAATGCCTCATGCCAAACAGATGTCTCTGTGCCTGTAGCTCCTCTCAGTTTGGACAGGTTTTCATTTTCCATATCTCTCTGAGTATTCACTAGACATTTTTCGTGTTATGCTCCATTTCCAAAACTCCTGCAGTACAGCCAGCACATCTGTAGAGATTCGTGAAGACTCAGTTTGAATCACTGCTTTGGATGCCAAATGCACAGATAAAATAACATAGGATTTTGTAAACTATGACCAAATGCAGTTCTTTAAAATCACATGGCTTAGCAGAGGTGCCCACTGGAACACTTGGACTGGAAATAAGATGGGCTCTTGTCCTACCAGCCTGGATTTCATATTTTATATTAGGGATCATGTCCTATCACGACCTTAACTTAAAATAGAAAATCGAGCAGTGGAGTTGAATTTGAGATAGCATCAAAGAAGAGCTTCCTTCCTGGAGATGAAAGTATTAGGGTCCCTTGAAACAAAACAGTGTGGATACCAGATGGCCTCCTTACCTTTAGTATCATTCTCTGTAGTCACTGGTAATTATAATGATTTTTCTAGTTCATTGAGATTATACTTATTTTATTTTCTTTGTCTTTCATGTAGATCCTTATCATTTTCTTAAAATTTTTAATATATAACACTGCAAGCAAAAAGTTAATATGTCAAATTCTGCCCATTGTAAAGTTGGACTGTGGCATAAAGAAGATCAATGTGTACCTAGCACCTAGCATTGTGTGTGTGTGTGTGTGTGTGTGTGTGTGTGTGTGTGTGTTTGTGTGTGTGTGTATGTGTGTGTAGGGGACAGAGGAAAACCTTTTTTGGAGTCATTCCTTACCATGCACCCCATTTTGAAGCAGGATTTCTCTCTTTTCTCACCATTGTTCTCTTTTGTGCTTCTGTGAGTTTGTCAGCTTTAATGGAATTCTCCAGTGTGCACCTCTGGTCTCCACCATGGCTTCCAGGTGTGCTAATGTGGGGTCTTCAGAACAGCTTTAATGGAATTCTCCAGTGTGCGCCTCTGGTCTCCACCATGGCTTCCAGGTGTGTTAATGTGGGGTCTTCAGATCAAACTCGCACACTCCGACTTGAGCAGCAAGTGTTTTATCCATTGAACCACCCTCCTTGACATTGAAACACTAGACAGAAGGATTTTAACTTACTATCTTTCCAGTTCCTTCTCATATGTCCACACTCTTAATCGGTGCACCTAAAGGCTAGATGTCAGGTACAGGCATGTCACCATCTGCTGGTACAAAATATCATGGTTAGTATAAATTATCTGATAAGAGTCAAATGTCTTTGATTACAGATACATTATCCTCCTTAATGTAAAACTAGGCTTTAGCTAAGCTTGGGATTAGAAAATAAGTGACTTATTAAACATCTTAAACCATGATTGGTACTCATATGGTCCCAGACTGTTTTTAGCAACAAGTGTGCTTTGAACGTGTGATGACGTAAAGCTGAGTAGTGAAGGTCTGTGGAGGGAAGTGGCCTTTCCCTGCAGCTGTTTTAAATGACATCCTCTTTGTGTAGATGCCAGAGTCGGTTATGAAACTCTTCAAGCGGCAAGCACATCCTCTCACCATCACTCGCCCCTCCATTCATTTCCCACTAACTAACTTCAACTGCAGATCAAGGAGAGCTTGTGTGACCATGCTAAAAAAATGTGCTAGCATCAATTTACCTTTCATCTAAACACGGTAATATATAAAAATGAATCATGAATGGATATGTAAAATGTCAAGGTATAATGCATAGAGTTTGTCATATCAAATACAGATATATAATGCAAGATAACAATTATTTTAATTTTTTAAAATAATGCAATGGATCTACAATGAATTATGATTATCTAGTATTTTTACAAGTCTGCATGGTAATATTATTCAGATCTCTATATCTAAGTCTAATTTCTCTCCCTCAGTTTTATCATACAAAAATTCTGTTGCAGCCAGATTTGTATTGCTGGGAGAAAACACACTAATAAGAGCAGCTTGTGGGGGGAAAAAGTTTAGTTTGGTTTACAGACTCAAGGAGAAGCTCCATGATGACAGTATAAATGATGGCATGAGCAGAGGGTGGACATCACCTCATGGCCAACATCAGGTAGACAACAGCAACAGGAGACAGTGACAAACGTTGACAAGAGGAAGGTGGATATAATGCCCATAGCCCCACCTCCAACAACACACTGCCTCTAGGAGGCTTTAATTTCCACATTGCCATCAGCTGGGGTCCTAGCATTCAGAACACCTAAGTTTATGGGGGACACCTGAATCAAACCACCACAGACTCTCAGAAAAATTTCAAAATATATCTTAAAGAAACAAAAAGAAAATGGAAAGTGGCAAAGATTCACAAAATGAAATATAACTGTGTATTTTCAAAATATGCTACCAATTCTATGATATAAACTAATATATAAAAGGTAGGTTACAAATTATAAATAATAGATGTTACCATGAGTGTGTTGAGGCTATACACACATTCAGGGAACTCACTGTGCCTACAGAGTGACCTCATTACCATAATTGAGGCTTTGGTGAAACTAGAGTCTGTGATTTCCATCAATAGACATGGGTATAATTAACCAATAACCATGAGGATTTGGCTCTATAAAGTCACAGAATTGGCAGCATCTGCTGGAAGCACATCTGTTATATTACATATCTTACTGTCTCACTATGAGTAACAATCCAATGCACTTGAAAATATTTGCATGAAATTTGATTTTTTGTATGTTCACACACTTAAAAACATTTTCTTTGATTGAGAGTAATTGATTTATGTATATCACATTATACACTCTTCATTATACACCAAATGAAATAAAATAAACATTTATCCAAGGCTACAATTTGCACATATGAAACTTCCTCTGTGTACATATCATTCATGAATAATAAGCATCAGATTAAATTTTGTGGACTTTAGAATCATCACATTTTCAAGGGATAGCATGCATGCACAAAATTATGTGAGCATGGCAATTCACTGTTTACACTGGATATGTCTGTATCTGTCCTCTACATAATGAGCCTTAAGCAAAGTTTTCATTGTAAACCTAATGCTCTGTATTCTTGCCCCATAGAACACTGTGTGTACTGGTTGCTGACCTTGAAGTAACAATCGCTGCCGCTGCTGTTGTTACAATGATTTCTACTGCAACATTCGACACTCCTAGTGCTGCTATTAATCCTACCCTTACTACTGCTTTTAAGATTGAGAAACTGAGTGTTGGAGAGAACCTGTCCTCAGGCTACTTCATTCATTCATTCAATACGTAGTCACTGACATTTTACTGTGTACAAGCTTTGTGCAAGATATCTGAAATATGTGTTTTTAAGTCTGCCTCCAGACAGTGTTGCTACCTGATAAAATAGGCAATATAGCAGACTGTGTCCTGTTGTGAAGTTGGCTTTATGTGCACACATCTGGTGTCCTATGTAACTTTGATCTTCATGCACACTTGATATATAATGCAGTGATTCCTAATAAGTAACTACACAGTCATTTTTTTGTGGTTGGAACAAATTAACATAAACTAATTTTCACCAATTTTTATATCAGAGTATTTGCTTAATTCTAATTAGAATGCAGAAACTCTAATAAAACTAGTACATCCTTATGTTACTGTCATGTTACTTGAGCATCATTTTTTTTTTACCAAGTATTGCGTTACTAAAAAATAAAAGGTTCTTCAATAACAAGAGAGATACTGAAAAATTATTCTTGAAAAATAACAATTGAGGGCTGAATGATTTTCTCTTTGTGTCCTTGGTTGCAATGTACATGCGAGATTTTTCCTAAAAACTAAAAAAAATGCTGCAATGAAATATGTGTGTGTGTGTGTGTGTATTTCATGTATATACATGTATGTATATATACATTTCATATATATGGCATATATTTTCCTAGTCTATATAATGATTGTGTTTACTTTTTTCCATTTTTCAGTGTAAAAACATGTCACTGGATCCGATTAATCTGCCTTAATTATGAAAGATGACTAAATCAAAAGCAAGCCGCAAAGAATGTATAGATGTATGCTTAGGTTCGTTTTATTTTATGTTCTTAGTGCTGGGTGTCATACATCTACATCATGCATGTTAGTCAAATGCTATACCAATGAACTGTGTTTAGGTTCTTAAACAGCTTATAGAACATCTGTTCAGAGTTCTGTTAAAGGGCTGGTTGTGGTGGGGCACGCCTTTAATCCCAGCACCCGGGGGCAGAGTTATGTGGATCTTCATGGGTTTGAAGCCTCCCTGAGCCTACATAGTGAATTCCAGGTCAACCTGAGCTAGAATGAGACCGTACCATGAAAAATCCAACAAAATTCTGTTTAAGTGAGAAAACAAAATTGAGACTATATTTTAAGAATATCATGATTAGTTTAATTTTGTTTGAAAAAAAAAACCTAATTTCCATGTATCAAAATATTTCCCAAGCATATGAAAAATTATTTTAAAGCTAAATTATAGTATTTAAAATTTTCTTTTCTTTAGATACTATGTTAGGCTGAGTATCAGTATAATTCCTTTGAGCCAAATCTTTGTAGACAAGTTTATTTCCTTTCTAGAATAAAGTCAAAAGTGCATTAGGAAGGAAGAATCAAATGATACCATTTTATGTGAATAATGCTGCACAGTTATGACTGACTAAATTCATGAGATTTTTGTTATTTACTTTTGTTTAAAATTCATGAATTTTAGAGTAGATGGGAGACTATGGTTAAATAATAATCACCAGTAGTTCAGTGTAATTTCGGTTTCATAGTAGTGAATAATACAGCTGATACCATAGATGAGAGGAGCGATAGAACATTGTTAATGAGTGATAAAGCCTTGTTGAGCAGGATGCTTGCTTCCTAAAAGACTCTGCTTGTGGGTAGAGATTCTTAGATTACTTAACAACAAAAAATAAATGGAACAATGTAATGAAATACATCCATTAATAACTAAATAATTATCTAAATGATTAACTAAAATTACTTGTATTAGTTGAAAGAAAACCTAGTTAAAACATTTAAGAAGAACAGATTGATCTATTTTGGAGGGAGAGTTCTAATAAAAAAAATGAAACCAATTGGAGATAGGGCAATTCTGGAAAACATCATCACTTCCTCCAGGAAAGGGGATGTTTTATTTATCTTCTCATTGTTGAGACAAGACAAAAATCAGTTCAAGGGAGGAAGAGCTTATTTCATCTTATCCAGGCTCCATCACAGTGGCATAGGCACTATAGGGGCGTGAGGCAGCTGGTCCTATTCAGCAGGATGAGAATGATAAATACCGGTACTTAGGCAGCTCTCCTCCTTCACAGACAGTCCAGAACCCTTCCTACAGTTGAGCCTTTCCACCTCAATCAACCTAATCACAGGCATGCCCAGAGGCTAGCCTGATACAATGCAGATAATCATAGACAGGTGGTTCTAGGTCCTGTCAAGTTGGCAATATAAAGTATCAAGTGAGAAATAAGAAAGTCTTGTGGAGTAAAAATATAGGAACAGGAAAAATATAGTGATTATAGGTGGAATGTACAATACTGACCATGTTTCTGTCTAAAGAGTGTGAATTTATTTTAGTTCCAATTGCATGTATTAATATTTAAGTGGGAAATTATTTTTTTGAAATTTTTTAAGTACTATTTTATTTTTATTTCTTATCTTGTTTAAAGGAACTATCTACAGACTATTTTTGCTCTACCCAGGGTTCATTTGTTGACAGTAAGCAGAAAGGTTTAAGAGACAAAGGCAAACTATCACTGCATTTTGTAAACCTGAGAGAAGAAATTATGTGAGGAGGAGAGAGAAAAAATTGAAAAATGGGGAATTGAGCACTAGGGGACACTGGAAAATAGTAGAATTACACACAATATTTGGTTGATGGCTGTGTTGGTTTGATTCAGGTGTCCCCATCAACTTAGGTGTTCTGAACGCTAGGTTCCCAGCTGATGGAGATTTGGGAATTAGCGCCTCCTGGAGGTGGTGTACTGTCGGGGGCGGGCTTATGGGTGTTATAGCCAGTGTCCCCTTGCCAGTGTTTGGCACACTCTCCTGTTCCTGTTGTCCACTTTACGTTGGCCAGGGGGTGGTGTCCACCCTCTGCTCATGCCATCGTTTTCCCCATGGAGCTTCTCCTCGGGTCTATAAGCCAAAATAAACCTCTTTTTCCCACAAGCTGCTCGTGGTTGGGTGATTTCTACCAGCAATGCGAACCTGACTGCAACCATGGCACTCTATGCTCGTGAACCAGGATGATGAGAAGAAATCTGAGGCAGTTGGGAGGACATCCATCTTCCCTTGCTTTGGACACTGGTGCTCCTGAGGCTGAGGCGTTTAGGCTTTGAGTCATTCCACTGCCTTTCCAGTGTCTCCAGCTTGCAGATCGTAGGTCCTGGCTTCCAGAATTGTATGAGCCAACCATGCATGGTAAACTACTTTCTTCCTATCATATATGCCCTGCTGCTTCTCTTTCTCTCAGGGGATGGGGTGCCTATAATGCAATTATGAGCAGGAGTTCTCCATCAGCATAGACTGAAATCAAATGAGCACTGATAAGGAAAGAGTGAACAATGTCTGTGACTAAGGAGACTATTTCAGAAACCCATGTGCATCACTCTATAAACAATGTAAATGAGTAACATGAAAGACCCAGAAGAGGACCAGCTGAGCTCATGTCTCAAGAATGAACAAATTACAGAATATGCCACATTATGCACAGAATTTCACTTAAGGAAAATCAATGGTTTCCTGTGAAGTCAACTTGTAATTAAATTTCACTTTGCAATAGAAATAGATAAAATTATTAGGGGATGCAGAGATGCCACTTGCCTGCAAAGCCCAAGTACCTGGGTTTGGTTCCTCAGTACCTACGTAAAACCTTATGGAAATAGTGGTACATGTGTCTGGAGTTTGTTTGCAGTGGCCATAGGCCCTGGTGGGAGCCCATTCTCTCTCTCTCTCCTCTCAAATAAATAAATATTTTTGAAACCTATTAACTTTCTACTCAATTAATTAATTTTTATGATTTTATCATATTATTAGAAATAAGAACATACTACTAAAAATGTAGTGCAGCCAAATAGAAATAGTATTGGTTATAACAGGATATTTGCAAAACAGTATCTGTTTTTCTATCTCATTGATCATTCTTCCTTTGTCCTCTTTTCTGGCTTTTAATTTGTAGGTGTTTCTCATTTTAGAGCTTTTGTAGCATCTCTAGCACATAATTTGCATGTTTTTAACCCAGATATTCACATAGCAGGAATACAATCAACTCCTTAAACTTTCAGTTTATATCTCACCTCAGTGAATCCACCCTATTGAAGATTGGAATCGCCTCTAATGCATCATCAGTCTACTCGTCCTCTTATGTTTCACGCAGTGTTGGTGCTTATTTTCTTGTATCTGCCTCCCTCCATTAGATTGCAAGCTTCCCGCAGGCAGAATCCAGAGCACTGCTTACTCCACTGGCTCCCGCTGGACCACGTGGGCTGACTGCTGCCTTTCCTTCGGAATTAAAACTCCTTTTTCTCCATGCCACAGTTTGCCACAGTTCTCTAGAGCAATATGGTTTCATGGTTACAGAGGATGAGAAAGTCCACATCGGGATAAGACAAAACTTAGGGGAGAAGCAAGACAGAAGACAGCAAGAGAGACAAGAATAGCCCTTCCTCTGTCTTCTTGTTTGACTTCAGCTCTCAATGTATTTAATGATATCCACTTGCACTGGGGAGACAAATTTCTTTACTCTGTCAGAACTCTAATTTGAATACTTGTCTCATCTAAAAACGTTATCACAGACACACCCAGAAAAAATTGTTAAGCCAAATATTGTCCCAAACAGGGATGGCATGGATCAAAGCTGTCTGTCAATGGAGCTCTGGAGGAGGAGTTTCTCAGGTGTCAATGCTACGGTGGAGCTGAGGTTGTGGAAACTGGAAGCTGTCAGTCTCCTGTCTTTGTTGCTATAGGCCTTATTTCTTTCTTTCTTTCTTTCTTTTTTTTTTAAACAGTGGTTAGATGCCACAACGTAGGTGGCAAAGCCTTAACCACATGCATGTTGTAAGGCCCAAGGGCCTCTTCCATCCTTGTCAAGGGGAGTGCTAACCTTCTCTCCTTTCACACAACACTGCCATAGGCTTCCTTAAAGGGAGATTTCACTGGCCACATTTCAGGGCCACCACATATGGTGATATATAATATGTTATGAATTTAAGAGAGAGGGACAGAACAAGCTCTTTCCAAAATTATTCTTGGCAGCCTAATCCTCATAAAACCAGTGTTCTGTAACTTGGACATCTGGTTTAGGAAATAGAAAATGGTTTGATTTCCACATGGAATAATATCTAAGAAAACTTACTAGTCAATTTTTTTGGCAACCAAATAAATAAAAGTAGATGATGTCATGAGGTAGCATTTATTTTATAGATTACGTTTACTATCTGTCATACTAGGTGGTTGAAAGGATACAAGATTAGTCCACAGCATTTAGAAGCTCAGGTACTCCATTGGACATGTACATTTTCTTCCCTAAAGCTCTTTTGCCTTTCTCATTTCACATCAATTCTGGCTCTCCTCTTAAATTTGTCTTCTACTGAGAATCTTGTTTCTCTGGTGTGTTATGACAGCCATAATCATGCTCTGCCCCTATGTCCTGAAACGGCGTGTGCACGTGTTTTGCTGACAGAACCAATTGCTATGCTTCTCCATGTTTTCTCCTGCCAACATTCCTATTCACCTTCCACACCCTCACTCTCAACCTTCTCCATCAAGCTGACCCTAACCTGTTCTCTTAGTGAGGTCCGTCATGTGAAGGACTTCCTATCAGCCTAGCCTGAGTTTTCTTCAGAATTCTAGTGTGAAGTTTTCCTTGGCTTAATTTTCTTTTTTTTATTTTGCACTTGAAATGCATTTTCCCTATCAAGTGTCTTGCCTGCCTTACCCCATATGAATATATGCTTCTTAGGGGATATAAGATAATATACTCACTAATACATTCATTAAGATATAGAACTTCATCATTGATTACCTTCTATTTTTACTATAACCCTTCTTTACATTAACATCATTTTATACCAAAGAATGCCAAATCTACTGCTAAGATCCTAAGGAAGAAATTCATATTCATTATCTACCTATCATCTATCTATCTATCTATCTATCATTATCATCATCTACTTTATCTATCATCTACCATTTATCTACCTCTCTGGTTTAAAAGAACCAGAGAAAGCTGTAGGAACAGCTTAGTGGTAGAACAGTTGCCTTGTGCGTGTAGGTCCTATGTTTGATCCTGAGCACAACAACAAACTGCACACACACACACACACACACACACACACAGAGAGAGAGAGAGAGAGAGAGAGAGAGAGAGAGAGAGAGAGAGAAAGTGGGGGGAGAGAAGCCGGTGCCATTCTTTATTGGCTGAAGGGCCCTCTCTGACTTATTTGTTTGTTTATGCTGAATACCCATGTTTTGGCACACTGTCTTGCACAAGGACTCAGGCATTCATTGGTCCACCTAAGAATTGTGGGTTTTTGGGCTACATAGTTATGTTTGATTTTTCCTCATTTCGTTCATGGGTACATTCACTTTGATCATCCTCAGCTGTGTACTCTGGGATCAGTGGTTCAGACTTACTTCCTGTTTTCACGTCATCAATCTTCCAAGCCCCACTTTATTCAGTTTGTGGTTTTCCCATTTCTGTTCCTGCAGACCACCTTAGAGCCAGCCTTTATCACTCCTCACCTGATCATGGTCAGGAGCAGACTGTCATCATTTGAATAGCTGGGACTCATTTTGAAAGACTGACTTTTCCTTAAAAAAAAAAAAAAAAAGAAAAGAAAAGAAAGAAAGAAAAGAAAAGCCTTCCATCCTGGATTTGATTTCCCAGTAGCCACATAAAGTAAGATGTGTGCACCATGTGCAAAGCCTAGGATTCTGAGCAGACTGAGTGGGGGAAGAGAACACAGATGAGCAGCGAGTGGTAGTGACTTTTGATGTTGTAAAAAAAAAAAAATATATATATATATATATATATACATATATATATATATATACTTCCAACATCTATAATCACCATGCAACCTTCATTGGTTCATATAAGTGGTAAGACTCTAATTGTAGGCTGAGATTTATGTTACAATAAAATGATACAGAAGACAAAGCTTCTACCTTTTAGAAGCATGATGTCTAGTGGTATGAATAGCCATAAAAGCAAACAAATCTCAATGCCATATTCTATTTCGGTAATAAGAAAATGACTGACATCATCAGCCCTTCAGAAAAGGCTGTTTTCAGTTACTTTCCTTTATAGTCCTGTTTGATACCTGCTTGTTTTCCTAGGCAGAATATTATTATTTTCCTCTCTGTAAACATAGATGACTAACTCTTTCAAGTTTTTAGAATATATATATATATATATATATATATATATATATACACATACACACACACACACACACACACACACATATATATATGTATGTATGTATATACTCTATAGGAAGTATTAGAAACTAAGGTATGTCTTTTTTTCCAAAATAATTAAGAGCATCTGGAACTAGGGGCTCCATAGAATTGTTTTAGTCACAACATCAACAGAAAACAGAAGGTATTCTTGAAGGTAATTTAATGAAAGGACCGTTTACCGAGTGCTGGCAGGATTAAGTGAAGCAAACAACAGATGTGAAGTACCTAGGAACTAAGGAGACAAAGGGAACCTATTGCTGCCAGAAGGGAAAGGAGGAGGAAAAGGAAGGAGCACAGCACTGACTGAGAACTGGAAGGAAGGGAGGAAGGCCTCCGTAAATGTGCAGGCTCAGGACCACAGAGCTGAGGCACAGGAAGCAAAGACAATTCTCATTTTTCTGAACATCTGAAAGGATTTAGCAATCTCTTATGAACTCTTATTACTGGTGAATTCTAATCAGATTCCAGAAATCAAAAGCATCCGGGAGATACAAAGGGCTCTAGCATCACAGAAGCGCATATAGAGTGACAGAGGCCAGACGTGAAAAGACAGTCACCGGGGACACACGCTGGTAACCCGCGGCGGAAGCCAGGACAACACTACTTACTTATGTCTGTCTAGGTGAGGGCCTCGGTGCTCAACCAAAGATAACAGTCCTTAGCCAAGAAAGAAGCGAAATTAATTGTTAGAGAAAGCTCGTGGAATTTAGTCCTGAGAGGTACGAGGACGGGGAACGCGTGCCAGAGCAGGGTGAGCTCTGGAGACGCGGGGAGCGCGGGACCATCGCGAAGGGTGCGAGGGCCTCGCCGTGCAGATTGCGCTCAGCAGAGCGTGCGCACGCCAGGCAGCCGCGTGGGCAGCGCGCATGGTCAGAGAGGCGCCAGAGAACCTCGGCCAGTAACTGCAGCATCGTGACTAGCAGAACTCTTCTACCTGCAGAGCGAGAGGTGGGACTTTAGCCTTCAGCTGTGCAGGTTGTAACTGGGAGGGGGGCCACGCAAAATTCCCCAAGTACTTTCTCCAAGGGAACACGGAGGTAGGGAAATCATTTTGTAGGATGAGGATGCCTATCAGATCATCTGATAGGATTGATTTTCTGCAAAGTCTGCATTGCACCTCAGCACGACACAGGCAACTTTAACATTGCTTATACATCTGTGCATACATGTTTGCATACGTGTGTGGGGAGTGTGTGTTTACTAAATTTTGTCATTTTAATTCCACTTTGCATTTGCTGAAATTTTCAAACCAAGTTCTTGCCAATACTTTTTTCTAAAACAAACTGTAGAATTTATGATGACCAAAGCCCTCTGAAAGGAAGAGAAAAGGCATCCCTCCTCCTGGGTACTTCCTCCTAGGGGAACTCTTTTATGAGGTCTGTGTAGTATGTAGTGCACACATGCATGTGTGTATCTGCACAGTATGTGGCACATGTACCAAGTGTACATCCAGTGTGCACATGTGTGTACATAGAAGATGTCGAGTGCCTTCCTCCACCTCCACCAACCTTCCACCTCATTGATCTGGGTCAGAGTCTCCCACTGAACATGGACATCACGCTTTCAGTAGGACATGCTAGTCTTCCGCTCTCTAAATGCCCCATAGCTAGAGAGGCGTATACAAACATGCCCGCAGTTTCATGCGAGTGGTGTGAATAGAACTCAGGTTCTCACACTTGGTGAGTACCAACTGAACAATCTCCCCAGCCTCACTCCCTTTTTGTTTTCATATGTATGTGTGTGTGTTATGCATACAGGTGCATATATGCATGTATTTGGAAGTCATAGGTTGAATTCAGGTGTCTTCCTTTATTAATATTTTATTTATACAAAAGAGAGAGAGAGAGAGTCAGATAAAGAGAGAGAGAATGGGCACGTCAGGGCCTCCAGCCACTGCAAACGAACTCCAGACACATGCGCCACCTTGGACGTCTGGTTTACACGGGCATTGGGGAATTAAACCTGGGGCTTTAGGCTTTGCAGGAAAGCATCTTAACTGCTAAGCCATCTCTCCAGCCCTTCAGGTGTCTTCTTGATCACTCTTCTCCTTATTTATTGGGGCAGAGTCTCTTCCTTGAGCCCAGGGCTGCCGAATTCAGCTAGTCTATCTAGTTAGACTACGTTCGGTGCTCTGCGTCGTGAATGCCGGGATGTCGGGCAGGTGGCCACGCAGGCACAGCATCTGCATAGGTGCTTGGAATCTGGACTCAGCTTCTTACACTTGAATGCAAACTCATTATGCCTCGAGCCATCTCCCCAGGCCCTAGAGTTTGCTTTAAAGTATCTTCTGTTTGGAAACTGAGTAGATGGGCCTTTTGCAACTTGAAACAGGAAGTAAACTATTTCCCCTTCATGGATCACTCTGCTATTTCCATGGGCACTTGAATATGTTTATAGATCCTCATTCAAACAAACCAACAAAGGGGCTTTGAACTCAACCAGTCCTCTTTAAATGTGAAAAATTTGAAAAACTGTAGCATTGATTGCTATATTAGAGATAAAGTGTGCTATCCAAAGCAGTGTTGAATCACATGTGTTGATTACATTTAATTTGTCAGGGATGCTTGCTAACAGAGGGTTAATATGAATTCAGCAAAGCACAATGAGCACCTGCAGTGTCTTCAGATTTTCATTGCTCCCTCTCTTTTGTCCTCCCCAAGTGAGAAAAATCCTCCAACAGCATCTTTTTTTAAGGGTGATTCTAGAAGTACATTTCAAACACTATCAACTGGGTTTTTATGACTTTACATGGACTTTTATTTCAAAATATTTCTATAACTACAAAAATCATACATACTGTATGTAGTTCTCTTATTCCACTTTTAATTTATATATTCAACACATTACAGAAGCCTTGAGGTAGTCAATGTGGTTTATTTGAATATTGCACAGAAATTGCTCATAAAACACATCAATCTATGCTATATGGTCTAAAAAATAATCTGAAAAGTTGATTGCTAACATTTTGAATATTATTTTTTTCCTTGAGAAACATATAATTGCCAAGCATGCTGTATCATTGAAATAAAAGTACCAACTGCAATTAAAAATGACAAGTAGCTATTCATTTTACTCAGGACAGAGTCATGAAATTCAGTTATAGGGGGCATAAGATGTTCAGCTCCAACTTCCTAAATTTTTTTAGTAGTCAACATTATAACCAGGGTCATTTTACGTGTCTTCACTGGGGACTTTAGGACAGTAATTAAACCAGAATTCATGGCAGTTTCCTGTGTATATGTCCCCACATTTGGTTATGAAGCATTTTGTGATTAATTAATGTCTGTCCATTCCAATGTTCTATGACAGACACAAGGGCAAATAATTCATATCTCATGTTTATTCATCTTATAGAAATGATGATTGGTACATATCAGGTACCTAAAAGTTGTTATATGAACGCATGGATCAACAAATAGATGATTAAAACCTTCCTCTTACCCTGTAGAGAAAAGGCCCTTAGACTTAGACTTACCCTTACCCTTCCACTTAGAAGAGGTAGTGGGAATACCAAACATTCTGCACCCACCCACACAGCGCACATACCTGAATGCAGATTTTTGAGTGTCACTCCTGGGTTCTAGAAGAATCTTCAGGGGGTAGCCTGAGCTATGGTTCAGTATGGAAAAGTAATAAAGGTACATCTATCCCAGAAAACTTGCATCAGTGGTTTATCTGTAACCAGTGCTTTATTGACTACCTTTTGAAATGACTCCTCCCAATCTTTTGAACTGCTTTTTTGACAGAATCCTTGGGGTTTGTGATAGCATCTCTCTGAGGTCACTAGCTCAGCATTTGCTTTTCCATCTGGGTTTCATGATTCATCGATCAGCCCTGGGGAGAAAGTTTCTACTGTCCTGGCAATCATCATGAACAAATAATTCTAGCCATAATCCTCTTAAAATGAAGTTCCTTCATTTTATCTATGTCTATAAGCTAAGATCTCCTATGAAAGCTTTGCTGAAAATATTGCACCCTATGAAAGTATCCTGGACATTAGCTGAGAAGACTGAACTCTGTGCCTGTTTCACATGACGTTGTTAATAGCTTGGCTGTTCGTGTAAACATCAGATGCACAGGAAACCCGTCTGTCCTATAGATACTACTTAGTAGACACATATTTTACTATTATACTTGTCTGTCACATAGTTTTTCTCAGCTATATTAACAAAAGTATGCTACGTAATATACTAACTTGATCTCTACAGTAAAAAAAAAAAAAACTCAGTAATCTTAAATTAGAATCTGAATTAAAGTCAAGTGAGAAACACAGGCAACAAATTGAATACTTATTCTGTATTGGGCATATTGCATATTGTAGGCATTTTATATATATTGAATCAAGAAATTCCAACGGCTCAGACAATAACATACTGTTCTATGCGAGGATCAGTCATCTTAATTCAAGTGGAATTTGTCCCTTGCCATAGTCTATAACTCTGAAGATAAAGTGCAAAATAATTGGCAGCATTGTTCTAACTGATAGATTTAACATTTTTGCAAAGAACAAACAATGAATCTCACATTGAATCAGCATATATATATAGTGTGGTGGTGTGATTCAGGTGTCCCCCATAAACTTAGGTGTTCTGAATGCTAGGTTCCCAGCTGATGCAGATTTGGGAACTAATGCCTCCTGGAGGCAGTGTATTGATGGAGGTGGGATTATGGGTATTATAGCCAGTTTCCCCATGCCAGTGTTTGGCACATTCTCCTGTTGCTGTGGTCCACCTTTTATAGGCCAGGGGTGATGTCCACCCTCTGCTCATGTTGTTGTTTTCTCTGCCATCGTGGAGCTTCCCCTCGAGCCTGTACATGAAAATAAACCTCTTTTTCCCACAAGCTCCACTTGGTTGGGTGATTTCTATCAACAGTGTTAACCTGACTGCAACAGTAAAGTGGTACTGAGAGTGGGGTTGCTGCTAGACAACTGAATATGTGGCTTTGGCCTTTTGGAGGTGATTTTCAAGAGGAATATGGAAGGATTTGAAACCTTGGCCTAAGCAGCCATGCAGTGCTGTAAGTACAGCTTGATGGACTATTCTGGTCAGAGTTGAAAGACCTGAACACAATAAGAACTATGGACTGTAAGGTTTGGCTTATGAAGATGAAAAAGAGCATTGCTTGGACTGGGCTAGCAGTTTGTGTGAGGCTTGCCTGTAATGCCCAGGTCCTGAGAAGTTGTGCAGGGTTGCTTTGCGTAGAAATGAACTGGTGTAAGTAGAGGGATGTGGCACAGAAAAAAAAATGAAATATTTGGGCCTAAACTGCTGCCAATTCACGTGCAAGTTGTTTGAGAGATTACAACTTTTGAGATTGGGCCAGCTGACCTGCACTGGGGCAACAGGAGGAATGTAGACTCTTTTGAATAGGCCTGAGTGCTCAAGGAGTGTCCTGTTCTTCAAAGTTTGCCTTATTCCCCCCTGGATTAACAAACTGTCACCCCACCTGGTATTGTAGAGTATAAGAAATGCAGGAAAGAGAGGGTCATTGAGTTTGCAACACGGTCTTGTGTTATGGAAATAGCCATGGGCAATGTGAAGTAGGTATGCTGGTTGCCTGGATGGAGACACTATGGGGCAATGAGGATGAATGGTGGATTGCAGCGGAGACCCAGTGGAGATGTCGGGACCATGAGATGGCAGCTAAGGAAAGCTGCTGCCCCGGGTGAAGTTTTCTAGGACTGTGAATAGCCTAGCTGGAGGGACCTAATTGGAATGCCAGAGATTTGTTGCTGGTTAGAATTATCGGACTTAGAGATTTGTCACTAGCTAGAGTTGTTGGACTTGGAGTTACAGTTTGATGTTTTCTCTGTTTGTTTTAAATCTTGAATGTTTCTTTGCTATGTCTAATGCCATCTTCTGCAGTGTGAATGTTTATTCTGTGCCATTATAGGTTTATAGGTTTTTTGAGTTTTTCTTTTGGTATTATGGCTCAGTTAAAAGAAATTGGATTATGGGAATGTATGAACATCATTGGAATTGATAAAAACTATGGGGACTCTTAAAGTTATATGAATGCATTGCATTTTACATCATGTATGCTTATCAGTTTATGGGGGCCAAGGGCGGAATGTGGTGGTTTAATTCAGGTGTCCCCCATAAACTTAGGTATTCTGAATGCTAGGTTCCCAGCTGATGGAGATTTGGAAATTAATGCCTCCTGGAGGGAGTGTATTGTTGGGGGTAGGTTTATGGGTGTTATAGCCAGTGTCCCCTTGCCAGTGTTTGGGACACTCTCCTGTTGCTATGGTCCACCCTCTGCTCATGGCATTGTTTTCCACTGCCATCGTGGAGCTTCCTCTCAAGCCTGTAAGCCAAAATAAACCTCTTTTTCCCACAAGCTGCTCTTTATTGTGTGATTTATATCAGCAATGTGAACCTGACTGCAACATACACATATATATATATATATATATGCATATACATATATATGCATATACATATATATGCATATATATATGTATGCATATATATGTATATGTTAATAAATAAATTATATATATGTATATATATTTTAATATATATATATATATTAATAAATAAACAGGGTCTCAGGTATCCCTGGCTGGAATCTAAGTCCTTATGTATCTGAAGATGACCTCCCATCTCTGATTCTGCAATCTCCATTTCCTAAGTTCCGGTGTAATAGATGTGTGTCAACAGACCCAGTTTTATGTGATGGAACCCAGAGCTCCTGTCATGGTAGGCAAGCACTCTACCATCTTACCTTAACCCCAAACCCATTTGGCTCTAATATATAATGGTGAGATTACAGGTCTGCACTCATACATTGAACTCACCAGGAGCTGTCTCTCTACTGCCATCTTTGACTTCCATTGATTACTCACTTTGCTTCAGGTTTTCATTTTCTTCATGAATATTTTCAGCAAATATTTCAATCTAATCACTCCTTTCTGAGACTCACATTAGTAGTCTACCAAAATAAAACATTGTTAAGTCTTCATTACTATCTTGAAAACTCTAAAGGCAAATATAAGGTCATCATGGAGAAGTTCTGGAATTTTGTCTGCCATTTAAACAGAACAGGAACTTAGAGGCAAGTATGCTAAACTCTGCCATTTGGGTCAGATCGTTATAGAAATCAGTCATCTCTGTGAAATTTATCTGAAAGTTTGTCTAGTGTCCAATAAAATGGCACATATATTTTATTAGTTCTTTTCACTGTCCTCAGGAACATAGTTGTATTTTCTTATAAGAGATGTATATATAAGCTTTTGGAGAGATTAATAAATATTTAATGTGACTTATGCATTCCTAGTTTAAGACTTTACACCACTGTAACAATGTTTTTATTCAGAAGAATTTTCTTTTTATAGCAAACTACTTACTTAAAATAATTTTTAAACACATTACCTTATTATTTATATGCTCTGTGTAAAAGTTAATTTGAGGCTGACAGCATAGCTCAGTGGTAATGTACTTGCTTCGTGGCTCTTGATAAATCACCAGCACCCCATGTATATGCACACACAAATGTTAGCCTGAGGCTGGAGAGATGGCTTAGCGGTTAAGGTATTTGCCTGTGAAGCCAAAGAACCCAGGTTCAATTCCCCAGGACTCACATAAACCAGATGTACAAGGTAGCACATGCATCTGGAGTTCATTTCTAAAAACTATAGGCCCTGGAGTGCCCATCAGAAAAGAAAATAAAGTTAACCTATATTGTTTTGTCCCAAAAGATACTCTAGTATAATATATGTGCCATAGATATTGAATTGAATAGATATTAGCATTTTTACCATTATGTAGTCAAACTTTTCTCTCCTTAAAGGTAATTGAAAGAAAAAGAAAAAAGGATAATGATAGAACAGTGACTTACTCTCAGCAAGATCCTAAAAATATCAATTCTCAAAATGCTCCAGTAAATATAAGTTATAAACATGCCCTATGTTATGGCATCTAGAAATAATGTTTAGTTGCTATATACCCCTTGCACATTTCATGATTCAAGACCAAAACCTATGTCTTAGAGAGAACTCACTAGATCTAAAGTATTGGGAGTTTGAAGCTTTCCTCTAGAAGCAATCATATGCATGGTTTACAGAACTTCAAAGCCTAGAGGGTTGCACCATGTAATGAGCTTTCTATCAGAGCTCTCTGTAAAGATCTAACACCAACCAAACTTTCAAAGTGTCCTTTAGTGGTAATGAGAAAGGAACATAAAATAATACTTGCTACCACTTAAAAGTTGTACTTTCTAGCTTCACTAGAAAGTCAATACTTCAAAGGATCTGTCTCACCCTTGGCATCAGTGAGATTTTTTTCCACTTAAAACAATGGTAAGGCATGGGCTTCATTCTGTCTGTTACGATTTAGAATTCTCAAAGTCTTAGAAGAAAATGGGCATTTAGCTAAGTGGGGAAGTGAAAAATGAGATGTAACCATTTGAAAATTTATATATGTTTTAAAGATGGTCACCATGTTTTCCTTAAGAGGCAAAACCTTTTCAAAAATGACCATATTGATGAAAAAAACAGAATAAATTATTTCTGTGGGATTTCACTGATGCCTGAAGTTTGGGAAGTATGGGGCACACATAAGAATTTCAAAGAAATAAGTTCTTCGCAGCATGCTATCTGAATTTTTGTTATCAGTCTACTGACATGAAAAGGCCTTTCCAAGAAGATAAAGTGATTTGATAATTAACTTCTGAAGGATTTAATTTTCAGCATAAGTACAGTCCAAAGATTAAGTGGTAAAATATTTAATGAATGTGAGAGGCCAGGGTCTGGTAAAAGACTCTGTAACAGATGACATTGTATTTACCCTCCTGGCACTCTTTCATTTGTCGCACAGAAAAGAAATACATACATACAACTTTAAAATACCAGTTAAAGGGCAAAGTTCAGGAATGTATCAATGACAAGCTAAAATTAAATTTATGTAGATTGTAAGATGACTGAGGGTTGTTGGAAATGGCTATTAGTTTAAAATATACTGTTAAATTATTTGGTACCGTGGTTTTCTTTTAAAAATAATTTAAGAGTCATTTGAGCTCATACTGAAAGAGGGTTGGCAACAGTGATTCTCATCCCGTGGGGTTGAGTACTCTGGGCACTGTGATGTTTTTAAACGTCCCAAAGCATAAATCTCCCTTATACCTTGTCATAAATATAAAACAAAAGTCCATAATGGCCTCCAGTTGATGCGGGAATTTTGGGCTGCTTGAATGCTAACACACTGATAATTTGGCATGTTCCCTGATCCTTGTCTTCCGAATTCGAAGAATGAAATCTGCGCACCACAGGACAAGTTTCAGAAAGATTTCATTATAACTTACAACTTTGGGAAGAGGAAGAGGTGGCCTAAGCCTAGAACATGGGAGAAGGAAGCTCTGGCCTGGGGGGAAGAAGGGGTGGGAGAAACCCCATGAGGGAAGAAGGCAGAGCTCTTGCCTAGGGAGGCCAGAGGGGTTTGAGAAGCCCACCTCGAGACTCCTATCTGGGTTTTTATGGGGAGTGCATAACTGAGGAAGACCAGTTTTGCCTTTTTTTTTTTTTTTTTTTTTTCTAGGTAGGGTTTCACTCTAGCTCAGGCTGAACTGGAATTCACTATGTAGTCTCAGGGTGGCCTCGAACCCACAGCGATCCTCCTACCACTGCCTCCCGAGAGCTAGGATTAAAGGCGTGTGCCACCACGCCTGGCAGATTTGCCTGTTTTTTTTTTTTTTTTTTTTTTTTTTTTTTTTTTTTTAATGAGCCCCAGTCTCATGATGCCAGGAGTGTGAGGTCAGGAATTTTGGAATTCTCTGGTTGGGAGCACAAGGACTCCTTAAGGTCAATGACAAGGCAGGCCAGATCCTTCTGTTTCTGACCTGCAGTAAAGGGAAATGACTGGAGTGTTCCTACAGGCCCAAGGACAGTTCCTGCGCACAGCCAGGAGAGGGCCATTCACTTTGAGGTCCATCACCCCTAAACTGCCTAGCCAATGTCCATCTCCTATAACAAATAAAGACAGCAAACATAAGACGCACTATGCTAAAACAATGAGTTAACCTTCGCTGACAAACTCCAAAGAGGAAGAAATGTTACTTTCTACTTTTGTCTATACAGTTCGCCTAAGTGGGTTCCGTGACTTGTTCTTTCTGGGTCAGTCAGAATGTGGATTTTATTAGCAACTGAATCTTTTGCTCATCTTCCACACTGACAGGCAGAGATCCTAGATTTTTCATGAAAAATGATTGAGGAGACCTCCTTAGTCTCTCTCTCTCTCAATTGGTTCTTCTGAAGTATTTCTCTCCTGGTTCTTTTCCTTCTCCACCTCCTTCTCCTCCTCTTTCTCTTCTTCTTTCCTTCTTTCCTTCCTTCCTTCCTTCCTTCCTTCCCTCCTTCCCTCTTTCCTTCTTTCTTTCTTTCTTTCTTTCTTTCTTCTTTCTTTCTTTCTTTCTTTCTTTCTTTTGAGATACTGTCTCAAACAACCTAGATTGGCCTCAATTATGGTAGCAGAGGGTGAGCCTGACGTTCTAATGTTATTGTCTCCACCAACCAGGTGCTGGGATGACAGATGTACAGTGACTCCAGGCTGTTCAGAGCCTTCTATTCAGTAAGTTCATGTCTATCAGATTTTCTTCTGTTGCCCTTGTGGGAGCGTATACAAGAGCTTTGAACCCCTGGGGTGTGGACTCCAGCTCTCAGAGCCTCACAGTAAAGATGCTAGCTATCTGATTTGAACCTTCTTGGGTATTTTTATGCAGTGGGCATGGTTCCGCCCCTGCTCCTCATGTTGCAACATCCTGATTTGACTTTGCACCACTCATTCTTTCTTTTACACTTATTTTATGGTAATAGCAAGGAAGATTCTATTTTGGAGTGAAAACTACATTTTGTTGGTTTCCACTCAATATATGTACATAAACTGGTCAGGAGATAAGTATAAGGCAGAGAGACTCAGCATTCAGTGAGCTCATCATTTTAGTGTTTGTGTGTGGAGGGGCCACTTCTAGCTCCATACTTAGAAGTCAAATGTCATCAAACATAGCTCTGAAAATCAATTTCCAAAAATGTACAATATGCATAATTTTGTAAATTCAACCCTATACTGGAATGCTTCAGTGTAAATGATACAAATTTTAGTGATGGACAAAGAATGCTTGTGCAGAAAATTGTGAGTCATCACATACTTTGAGTGCATGCACACACACACACACACACACACACACACACACATATATATATATATATATATTTACACGTGTATATTCTTCTTATGCCTTGCATGCATACTTTATTGTGTTTGTTGTATCAAATGCAATATCATCTAAACTTAGAGGGAAGAACACTTTATTCTTTGGGGATTTTGATCTCTCTTGAATTACAGCAACCATCCTTGCAGACACTGATGAGAATCAGCAGAACTCCCTGTCTTGCAGTGTCCCAGTTCTTCCCCAGTAAGGGTAAAGATTTGTGGCAAGTGAGATGGAAGGTCTTCAATATCATGTCGAATAATTCAAATGGCTTTGAATCCATTGAGGCTGGCTTACTTGATTTTACAAGTCACACATATCTTGTCTTAAAAGTCCTGTTGTACATAATATCTCTTCAAAGAAGTGTGATATTACTTCACCTATGTGGAGTGGAGAAACATTCCATGCTAGTATTCTGTGGCATAGCCTTTCATTTTGTTATAATTATTCCTCAGTATACTTCTCACAATCTAGTCAAATTTCTATTGAATCTATAACCTAAGGATATTATAACTTATGGGTCTAACTTTGTACACATTTTCAATATCAAGAAATGAACAAAGCTTATATTTCATCATCCCCCTATTTTAGAATAAAAATATTATTATATCAAGAGACAAATTCCACAGGTGACAATACTTTTTACAAAGTGGTATTTTATATTGCTTTCAGTAGCTTCCTGCATTACAATGCATTATGAAGACCTGCTCTCAGTATGGCCACAAATAAAATATATAGTGGATTATTAAACAAACAGCGATGCTCAGAGGTACTGCATGTGGGAAATCAAGCCAGCAAATAAAACCCTGGTTCCAAAAGCAAGCGGCAAACGGACAAAGCAAGTGTTGTTCACCAGCAGGAAAAGTAGATTTGAATAATGACAACTCTGTAAAAATGTAATAATGCAAGAACTTTCTTCCAAATAAGAAATAGATGTGATTTGTCATGCTTTTTAGCTTTGAGAGTATTTTTAGCACATTGTAGAGAAATAGATATATCTCAAAAATAAGGTAGATCATCCATCAAATCTATTTTCTGATATAACAGCATACACAAGAGCTTTTTGTAGTGCAGTAAAATGTTATGATCTGGGTTTTACTTTATGTCTAAGGAAAAACTCTATTGTTAATCCAGAACTAAGTATGCTTAAATTGTTGTTTCTTGCATGTTTTAAATAATGAAATTAAATTATAGTTAGAGCAATAAGCTCATCATCTGATTCTTTGAGGGAGGAGAAATTATTTAATGTGAGACACATAAGATTATGTACATGATGCAGGGAAAAATGGCTTTAGTTGTTAACAAGTATCAAGGTATCATGCTACATATTTACATCATTCTTTTTTCTTCACCATACTTTGTGCATGCATAATTGTGCCTTTTCTGAATGTTATATGCTATACAATTTGTACTCATTATTTTAAGAAGGCTACACCTAGTAATGCTCAATTAATACAATAAATGTGTGAGATTGTATACTAGTGAAAGATAATTTTTAAGTCTTCTCTATATGGTTATTAAAATAAGATGTAGATACAAATTGAAGATATGAATTTCTATGTAAATTAGGGACATACTTAAATTTTACAAATGCCTGCTTGTAGGTAAATTTATTATTATGTTTTATGAGACACGAACTTATGTAGACCAGGCTGGCCTTAACTTATTATGTAGCTGAAGATAGCTTTGGATTGTTGGTCCTCCTTCCTCCACATCCTAAGTGCTGAAAGTATAGGTTTGCATACCCAGTTACCAAGTTTATGCAGTGCTAGGAACATACATAAGGCTTTGTGTGCCTCAGGAAACTTCTGTATCCCCTGAGCCAAGTCCTCACTCCTCTATGGGCAGGTTTAATCTGCTGGTACATTAATTTGAGGAAAGTAAATTTAATGCTCAGAAGAATTAACATCCAAAGTCTTTCATTGCACATTTTCACTTGTTTAGAAATCAATGACAATAAACCATTTCATCTGATCCATATCTTACCCAGATATGTGACTTTTTGTTCATGAGGCTTTGTTGAAAACAATATTCCACTAGATATTTAATTTCAAGGAGATTACATTGGATTAAGGGTTGAGAATATTGAACAAGTATGAGCCCCCATTTTTTAGACTAAACTCTTTCATTGGCCCTAATTTAGCAGACCAAACTGAGTGGAGTCTCTCATGCTAAATGCGTATAATCGAACTGCAGCTTTGGGAAAGTTTAGCTGAATCAGTTTTAAATGGTCCTTCTTCTTTGCCCCACTTAAAAATTAAACAAAGGCTTGCAATTGTAGTGCTCAGAGGACAGAGACAGGAGGATTTCTGTGAGTTCAAGGCCAGCTTAGGCTACAAAGTGAGTTTCAGGTCAACCTCTGCTGCAGAGTGAGACCCTGACACAGAAACAATAAAACCCTGTATAACCAATCCTCACTATTTCTGTCTTTTTTGTAACCTTACCAAAGCCACTGTTCTGCCACAAACAGCCGGCTAAGAACCCTCATTCTATTTTTAGAGAATGGCGGCTACCACGATTCATGAGGCACATGGGAAAGCAAATTAGGTCCCAAACTAACATTGTGTTTATTTTGTCTTTCAAAAAGTCTTATTACTAAACAGAAAAGAGCAATCAGATCATAATGAAAACGCATGAGTACATATGAAGTCCTGTTTGCTAAGGTGAAAAGAGGCGCTATGCTGTTGGGACAATTAACTTCTGGGAAGTCTGGGCAGAGGTGGCCAGATGCAACCTGGCACCTTCAGGAATCCTCTATCCACAGGAAGGAAGGTGAGGGAGCATGAAGGGGGAAACCTGGGCAAATGGAGAAGTAGCAAGTGGCTCTGACGCTAGTCATTCTCTAATGACAGCAAAGAAACAAAGAGGACGATATCAAAAAGACACTGGAGGCTGGGATGAAGCTCTGAGGGTACATTGCTGGCCTAGCCCACAGGAAACCCAGGCCCAATTGCCAGTGCCATGTAAATTGAGTTTGTTGGCACATGCTTACAATCTCAGCACTTGAGAGGAGGAGGATCAGACGTTCACATTTTGGAGCAGGAATGAGGTTATTCATAACAGTACCTGGTTACTAAATGCCTTAAGAATTGAACTTATGTTGATCATTTCACCCAGAAGTTGAGATTTGCAATCAATTAGTATGCTAAAGCGTGAGATCTTCCACAGACTTTTCATATGTGTCCTTCTTGGTGGAGCTAAAAGACTGAATACGGTAGATGGTGCTCAGACATTACAGATGTTGCGCACCTCTCTCCTTCTCTTTGCCATAGTCCAAGGGTGGAAATTCAACCAGAAACCATTTATCCTTTTTTTACCAAGTGACCTGCACAGCACTTTCATTGCATTTTGTCACACATTTTCCTTTGCAGTACCTGATCCCATTGTCCTGAAGTCCCAATTCTCTGAGCACAAAGCCTGTCTTTAAAATGAACCACAATGCACGCATCTGGAGTTCGTTTGCAGTGGCTGGAGGCCCTAACAAGCTCATGCTCCCTTCTTCTCTCTCTCTCTCTCTCTCTCTCTCAGACAAATAATAAAAAATAAAAATAAAATGCACCACAAATGACACATTAATGATGTGTAAAAACACACAGCAGGGGATTAATGACTACCATTGAAATTAAGGACTCCATTTCCATCAGCTCAGCAGGGTTTGAAACCTCCAAAGAAAGCTCAGGAAGGAAACTGATGAAGGGGCTGCAGTCAGGCCAGGCAGTTCAGCATTGACTTGCGGTCCAGCGATCCATGGCTTTCTTATGGGTCCCCGCCTTCCTCACTTCAGCAGGATAGGGTCTCCCTTGACACCTGTGACAACCTCTGAGAACCAGTCATAAGCTGGGAACCTGAAACCCAGTGTCCTTTCCAGTTCTGAAATACTTGTAAGACAAGGAGACCAGAGTCAAGCAAAGATATTCTTTTCTTTTCTTTCTTTTTTCTATCTCTTTCTTTCTTCTTCTTCTTTTTTTTTTTTGGTTTTGGACAGGAAGATGGTGCCCCTGTATTCCTTCCTTTCTCTTAGCCTCTCAATATTCCTGTTTATTTTTCCTTACATAAGCAAGGAAAAAGTTCAATGTTCCTTAAGAATAAATGTTTTTTTAGCCATAGCTCAGGTATGTAATTGTATTCATTGTTGTTTCCTTTGTCTATTCTGCAGATTTTTTGATTTTTTTTAAAAATTGTTTGTGTGTGCTCGTGTTGTTTCGCACTTCCTTTCCTCAGCAGTACCCCTCCCGACAGTCCACTTTGTTCCCCCAGACAGTGGCATCTATTTTCATGCTTATACATGTCCACCAGTTTACAGATCTATGCAAAGCCCATCAAGTACAAAGGAGAGAAAATCTGTTCGTTTTTCTGAGACTGACTTAGTTTGAGCATTTCATTTGCATCCGTCCTCCTGCCTGCAAACATCTTCACTGTGGACTTCATGGTTTACAGACTTCCATTGCCCATTCCCCGCTTTGTCTCAGTCATTCCTTTGATGTTGGATGTCTACGTTGTTGTTCGCTATTGTGTATTAGTGCTGTGGTAAGCACTGGTGTGCAGACTTCCATTGTTCATTCGCCCTTTTGCCTCATTCACTTCTCGGATGTTGGACACCTACGTTGTTCACTATTGTTTATTAGTGCTGTGGTAAACACTGGTGTGCAAGTATCTCCGTTGAGATGGAGTCCTTTTTGATATAACTGGTCCTATGATAGATCAATTTTCAGTTTCTTGAGAAAGCTCTACTCTGAATTGCAGAGTGGTGTTTCCTAGTTGACACGTCCACCAAACAGCGTTTGAGAGTCCGTTTTGTCCACACCCTTGTCAGAATTCGTGTGGGTGACTTCCTTCTGCTAGTCCGACAGGGATAACTTAAAATCACAATGGAATTTTGATTTGCATTTCTGTTATGACTAGTGAGGTTGAACATTTTTCAAGTTTATTTATATACAGAGACAACTCTTTGTATTTAATGGTTTTTGAGAACTGTCTGTTCATTTCGTTGGTCCATTTATTAGTGTGGGTTTCTCTGTTTACTGCTTCACTTTTTGTACAGAAGCTTTGTAATTTCACGAGGTCCCATTTGTTGATTGTTGGCCTTGGTTACCTGAAGAAATGGGGTCACATTCAGAATGTCCTGGCCTGCTCCTCTTTCTGGAAGACTCTCCCTACATTTTCCTCTAATGGCTTCACAGTTGCAGGTCTCGGGTTGAGGCGGTTAATCCATCTGGAGTTTTTTGTTGTTGTTTCGAGGGTAGGGTTTCACTCTAGCCCAGGCTGAGATGAAATTCACTATGTAGTTTCAGGGTGACCTAGACCTCAAAACGATCTTCCTACCTCTGCCTTCCAGGTGCTGGGATCAAAGACATGCACAGTGGGTTTGCAGTGGACTTTTTCCGTGGTGAGAGATAAGCAGTAGCTTTATTCTTCTACATGTACGAGTCCAGTTTTACAGCATTCAGCTGCCTCTAGCTGCAAGAGCTTATACCTAAACCCTCTATCCTTCTCCATTGAGTTACACATATGTTTTAGGCCAATAACATGCTGCTTTTATTACTATGGCTCAGTAATAGAACTTAAAATCAGGTATGATCATGCATTTTCTTTTTAATGGAATCTTGATTGTACCACTTAAAGCTGTTCAGTGGCATATGACTGATTTTTAAAATGGGATATGATTGTTTTTAAAACACATAAGTCAGGCTGGAGACATGGCTTAGTGGTTAAGGCATTTGTCTGTAAAGCCAAAGGATCAAGGTTCGATTCCCCAGGACCCACATAAGCCAGATGCACATGGTGGTGCATGCATCTGGAGTTCGTTTACAGTGGCTGAAGGCACTGGTGTGCCCAATTTCTCTCTCTCACTCTCTCAAGTAAATAAATATTAAAAAAAAGATTTAAGAAATTTTGTTTAAAAGCACGTCTTTTAATATGTTTCAGTCTCCTGATGGGCTTGGCCTATATGGATATCTCTACTAAAAACTCACCTGTCATTCGTACTCCCTGTCCTCCAGTCACAGTGGCTTCCTTTTAGTGGCTCCATTGTACTAGGCAAGGCTTATCTGAGGACTTTGCACTTGTTGCTTCAACTCAGAATCTAAGGTTCTTCCTGCTTATTTTGAAATCTATGTTTACACTTATCCTCAAAGACACCTTTCTCTGATGTCCTTAGTTACTTCAAACCAAATGTGCCCTTGAAATAAATACAATCATAGCGTCATACCATGTGGCTACTTTGTGTTTATTTGTTTATTCTTTTTTGGTAATTGCTCCCCTCATTAAAGGCAAGCTCTGTGAGATTGAAGAGAGTCAATAGCGCTCAGCTCTGGATGCTTAAGCAGCCACTCCTTGACCAGTAAGTCGAGCATGCTCATGAATTGTTTACGAGCTGGTATGCAAATTATACCCATGTGTACACATATGTGCCATCTTTGCAAATACATCAGGTGAGGCAGAGCACATTGATGGGTGTTGGGTAACAAAAATAGGCCACAAGACAATACAAGGTTAGCCATTTTTTCAGAACATACAGGTGGAAGGGCTGTGAGAAAGGCTCAGTGGGAAAAATGCCTGTTACACAAGCGTGAGACCCAAGTTCAGATCCCCAGAACCCATGTGAAAAACTCCTGGGTGTGGTAGCACATGCCTGCTTTCCCAGAGCTCAGAGGCAGTGACAGGAGGATCCAGGGACTTGTTGGCTAGCTGCTCTAGCTAAATTGCTGAGTTCTAAGCTTAGAGACAGATGTTGTTTCCAGAAATTGAGGACAGTGATCAGTGAAAACATCTGATGTCGACCACTGTCCTGCACAGCACACACCTGCATTTACATGTGTCCACACGTATGAACATGTACACACATACACACACACCCGAGTACGCATGTATCTGCACACATTTGAACATGTTCACACATACATACCCGAGTACACACGTGTCTAGAACAGGTACAAATACACACACACCACATATAGATATATATATAAGCATGCAAAAAAGTACACCAAAAAATCAATGACAGAGAATTAACTAAGAAGAAAATAATATAACAATTAAAGCCAGTATCATTATAAAGAACTTTTATATTGCCCATATTGGTCATATTGTCCACAGACAAAAACCTAAACGAGTTCTCACAGGCCTGAAGTATATATTTAAAGATGAACATGTGAAATAGACATGTCACCGTGACACAAAGACTAGATAGAATTCATTGTATGCTTGAGGATCATATTAAAAATGGCATGTTACCTTTCTATAAGGGAAAATATATGAGAGTTATTTCAACCTAAAATTTGCCAGTGTTCTTAAAGGTAGATAAGGCAGCCATGCCTCAAGTAATGTTAATTCAAGGTTATGACCATAATCTCTGTCTTTCTTCCAAGGGAAGACCCATGACAGCTGTGCACCAGAATACCGCATACACATCCTGCATCTCAAACACCCCTGCTCCCACTTTCCTTTTACCTATAAAGGACACATTTAATTTATGGCCCCTGCCCTCTTCACCAGTAGGCTCACAATCAAACAAGGGCCAGTTTCAAGCTTTCACAGAAATGAAAGATTCTTTGACCACAGAGCCCTGCATCACACTTAGAGTACTGAATAAATCTAAATGAATTCATTTCTGCATATTGTTCAATGTAAATAATAAAATTTTGTTAACACGATAGGAAAAAAATCAATCTTAAAATATGTACACTGTAGTGTTATTTTTACAATATAGTAAGAGTACATGGGTAGACATTGGTATAAAAATTGATTGAAATGGACTTTCATTTGATATAATAAAATCTATCTACAAGTATCTAAATAAAAACAAATATTTCTTTTGATAAATTTATCATACTTTGGGGTTACATGAATAGTTATGGCTGATGTAAAACCACAAAGACTTGTTTTAACCACAAAACAAATATGAACTTATTAGTGATGATATTTTAAATTTGGAAAATTATTCAACTTGCTAGAAAGGCCTTTATTAGAAGCATGACACATTCACTTTAAATTTACTTAGATATCTTTAAAAATTTTTATAGACAATTTTCATAATTGTAAACAATATCTCATGGTAATTTCCTCCCTTCCCCCACTTTCCCCTTTGAAACTCCATTCTCCATCATATCCCCTCCCCCTCTCAATCGGTCTGTCTTTTATTTCGATGTCATGATCTTTTCCTCCTATTATGATGCCCTTGTGTAGGAAGCTTTTTTGTAAAGCACTTGCTAGCATTTAATGAACCCCCTTGCAAGGCTTGAGGCCATCAGGACACAGGCACCCCCAACACCCTTAACCATTTTTCTTTTTACCATTTTTCTTTGTTACTTATGTGCTTATGTGGGGGTAGCCACCAGTTATGGGGAAAAGACAATGTCTCTGTGTGTAACGACCCAACTTCTGGCTCTAACAATCCTTCCGCTCCTCTTCCGCAAATTTCCCTGAGCTGCCCAACACCTTCCCTCAGCTCTTCTGCTGGGAAGTTTGACCTTTACACAAGGACAGGATGCTGAGGGAGCTTTTTGTTCCCCAGAACTTTGTAGTAGCCCGATTGCACAATGTCAAATACCTTTGATTCTAATTAATAAATTGATTAACTAGTTTATGAGAGAGCAAGAGAAAGAACGAGGCAGATGGGAAGAGAATGGGTACGCCAGGGCCTCTAGCCAGGTACATGCACGGCTTTGTGCATCTTGGCCTCGATTTTATAACACAGCTCTGAATGAAATAACTCATGCCAGCAGCTCTAACAAAGAACACCAAAATATCAAGATAACAAAATGAAAATTTGTATCTTTACTACACAAAAATAAATGTATATATAAAACGGGTTTTGCTGACTGAGCAGAAGGATAAAGAGCATGGAAGTATGAGTCGTCTGGAAGCGGTGACTCAGGACCATGTGCCTGAAGTCACCACTTCTCACACATGACCGTCAAGACTGCCGCAGAAATAGGGGAAATGAAGAGTTGCTTGGACAAGTCTTTCAGGAGCTGTGTGAACTCTGTGTCTGGAAGTAGAATATGTAATTTCCACTGGCCAGCACATAGTGTCAGAGCCTCCCCTACCTGTAAGGAACAGGGGCCTATAGTTTATTTCTGTGCCCAAGCTGTGAAAGTAGAGGAACTAGACACTGAGGTACCTTGCATGGCAACAGTAAAATAGTGAACTAAACTCCTGACCATTCCAGACCTCAACTGCATGATGTGGAAAATGTGCGATGTAGGCATCTGCCTGCTTTTCTGTTTCAGTGAAATAACTTATAATAATTATAGCACTGATGCTGAGTTTGAAAACAAAATAATGTAACATCTGTCTTCTAGACAACAACGATATAGTAACAGATATAATGAAATTTAGAACTGTACAGTAGAGTCACTAGAGGCCAAGATATTACCCAATCATGTGTTATTATTATGACGAAAACACAGTTAATTTTGAATTGAAGAGATTTTGTGGATGAATGTCAAAAACTTTTCTAAGCAAGCCAAAACTTTAGTTGGCACTTAAAGAACACCCCAGAAACATCTGTGAATAGTGTGTGTGTGTGTGTGTGTGTGTGTGTATGATTGCACAGGATGGAATAGAAGGATACTAAAAATGTTACTATGTCAATCTGACAGCCTGAATGAGTTGTTTTGTGAGTTTGGTATTGGCTATAAAATACTAATAGTAATAGTACTAGTAAAAATAATTAATAAACACAGGCTAAAGTGGACATGAAATCCATTAAAATTTAAATCACAAAAAATAGTGTTTCAACTGAGTTCAGGAGACCATGGTGAGCTACTGCAGTTTGGTGAACAGAGGGCTAATAGGAGGTAAAGATAATTATTAGCAAAGGAGTTCTATGTGGTGCTGGAGACGTAGGTCTACAGGGCAAAGTCTGACTTAGAAGTCATCAGCTCATCTAAGAAGCACTCAGTCCATGGCAGTAGAGGAGTACTCATCTTGCTTTGGTTGGTTACACAAGATAAATACTTTTTTCTTCTAAGGGTACAGTGCCTTTGAAAGCCAGGATGAATTCTCATCTAACCCTTATAGTATCCAGTATATAATATAATAATATTACTATATAATATAATAGTATATAATAATTATTTACTTTTAGGAGAAAATACTGCTAAAACACAAGATTAGAGTCTTGGTAATACCCTCACATAATCTTTGGGGACAAAGGACTTCTAAAACATAAGATTAGAACCTCAATAATACCATCATGTAGTCTTTGGGGACAAAGAATTTGGAAAAGGCTCAGCTACAGAGGATGCAGCTCGGAGTCTGTCTCTGTTGTGCTGAAGACACGGACAATGGCTATAACTATCTGAAAGCTTGACTGAGACAAAAGCTTGTTCCTAAGCTGGTGTATTCGTGTGATAGAGACCCCAGTTCCTCAACCCAGGAACTTCTCCATAAGCTAGCTCCAGTGTCCTCAGGCCCTATGAGGACTCAGTCTAAGAATCACGGGTTGTCACTTCTGTCACGTACTGTTTCTTAGAAAGTAGTAAGTCAGTGCTCAGGTGGAGAGAAACCAAGTTCCTAACTTTACAGAGAAGAACGTCAAAAACTTGTGAACAAACTCGTTCTTCTCTGACACAACATCCGCAAGACCTGTTGGGAATATCAGCTTTCTGATGTTCTATAACTCATCAGAGCACCACTCCTCTGTTTTCCAATAAAAGAACTTTGCTGATTTCTGATTGACTAAGACATCTGTTCAGTGTAAAGGAACCCATATCTGGACTTGGGAACCAGATCAGAATCCTATAGAAACAAAGATTATGTTCTCCAGTGTCAAGCTCTCACTAGTCCTTGGCTAAAAGAGGGGTTACATGCATCAAATTCTCCCTTAATTAATAATCCTTATCCATTTAAACTGTGCTGACTTCACTCTCTGATGGAGAACCTGTTTTTCTTTTTCAGATGGTAGCTACACCCAGTGAGATAAACTACCCTCCACAGCTGAAACCACAGAGGAAGTGGGCAGATGAGCAGGAGTGCTGCTTCCGTGTTGAACCTGACAACCAGAGCCAGGGTGAAGGAGACTCATCCCCTTCCAAAGTAGAGATCCAGAGGCACCTAGAAGCTCATCACTGAAGTAGGCTTAAAAGCCTCACCCACCAAGGCTCACGGAATTTTGTGGAAGAGGGAGTGGAAAGATTGTAAGAGCCATAGGTTGAGACATGCCCAGAGGCATTCCCACCCCCTCCCCCGCTGCAAAAAAGAAAAAGCTGGCTGCTGCTCCCAAAGAGCATGACCCACAACCCCATGGAGAATACCTGCAACCCCACTGATGAGTATCCCCAATGGAATAGAGGCAGGGGTGAGAGCAAAGAGGGTACCAACACATGATGTATCCATGTGAAATGCATTAATAATAATAACAATAATAATAAACATAAAAAATAGACATGTCATCAGGCTCCAACACTTCTCTCTGATGCTCACAACATCCTCAGCTACTTTACCCAGTTTATCACGGCCTTCTCTAATGCAGAGGACTCCTGGAGCCATGTTGTGAAGCTCATGGCCTCGCTCTGTCTTTCCCTCCAGGAGCCCAGCACTCTATCCTTCCATCCTGCCCCAGCTCTTATCGCTGTAGCCACACAGCATGGTCTCAGCTCTCCAGGGTGAGAAGTATCTCCGTCTGGTTTCCCATTTACTCACTCTTCTCCCATCCTGACTGCGCAATCACTTCAATAACTCTCCAGTTCTATAAAGTACAGTTGTCTTTTCTAAAAACTTAGTTTTAAGTCCTGTTCTCTCTGTACCCAACCCCAAACTGAATTCCATGATTTCAGTGTGTCATGACATTTTTCACTCTTTCCCCCTTTTTTTTTTCTTTTTACCTAGTCCTCTTCCCAACCTCTGAATCAGCCCAGCTTCTCTATGTCTGCTTTTATGACCTATACTAGAGAAACAATATGCATAAGAACAGTATTAATCTTTGGACCTCTCCTTCAGCATAGGTCACTGTACCTTGACTGTACTAGTTATATATTGCAGTGAAACAACATATAACAAATTTAATATCTAAAGGCACTTACTACCTCACAATTGTTTTTGTGCTAGAGGCCCAGGAGAGTTGGGTGCATTCTCAAGAAGCTGAAATTTAGAAGTTGCTCCACCTGGGCTGTGAGCTGGAGGCCTCTCAGTTCACCCCGAGTGCTGGGAGAACCAGCTCCCCAGTTCGCTGAGATCACTGGAGGAAGCTCTTTGTTTGCAGCTGTAGGGCCCAGGCCACACTCCCTTGTGAACAATTTATGTAGCTGCCTGTGACTTTCATAGGCCACCTTCTTTTCTTGTCATGTGGTATGTGGTGCAATACAATTACGTCCATCTGCAGAACTGGCCACTGCGTGTTGAAACCCAATAAATACCTGTGAGTCTTGATACAAGCTGAGAAAACGCTCTGCTTTTAAAAGGCTTATCTGCTGTTCCTAGGACCATCTAGGAAATCTTTGTCTTTTTAAGGTCAACTGAGCTGGGCTTTAATTAAACCTGCAAAACCTCTTCACATCATTACCAAGATTGGTATTTGATTCAGTACCCAGCACACAGAAATCAGCCTACCAAGTGTGAAGATTGCAGGCAGAAGTCATCATATGTGCATCCCCTACTTATTTATTTATTTATTTATCATTTATTTTGGCGTAGACGAGTATAGAAATGATTTGGTAGGAAGAGGCACATTAAAATATTCTGGCCTTATATCTATATTTGTTCTTGAAAAAAATACATAAATATGCTTTTCACAGGCTTCAAAACAACCTATCAAGCAAAGCTAACCCCTTGCATTTCTCAGAGTTCCAACTCCCTGTCTCTGAAGCTAGCCATCTGATAAATATCCTACCTGTGACCTACATACAGAAACTTTTCCTGTCGCCAACATTTTTGATTGTTTCCCTTCCTTGTATACACATACAAAAATCTCTGTCATAGGAGCGGTAGAAAGGACGAGGGGAATTTCACCTCCTTTGTCATCCTTTCTCTCCCTCACTTCTGCAGCTTTGATTGCGGTTGTCTGCACGAGCTGCTGTGGAACCGAATTATTACATATGCACTTTACATTCACTGCTGGCTACAGCACTCCTCCACATAGCACTTTATTGAAACCTTCTTTATAAGGCTACTAATGCCTTTTCAATACCTCATCTCATGTCTGCCTTTTCATATAAACTTCTTTATGGCATTTGGAAATATCGATTATCCTTTCCTTTCTGTAACACGCATTTTCCAGTTTCCATCATGGGATCCACTACTGACATTTTGCTTTATTCTGTAGAGGTTCAAGCAGAAGAAAATGGGAGGGATGCTATGCAACTGGACAAGTCAGTGATAAATGTTCTTGAATGCACTCATAATGTATCTCTTTTTATAGCTTACTCAGCCATAAAACTTGAAATGCTTATAATATCAAAGATCAAATGAAACAGTATTATCTTTTACAGTTAAAGCTAATAGTCATGTTGCTGTTTGATCATATTTCAGATTTTATTTATTCATTTTTCTATGGCTTCCAAATATCATGTTGGAACAATACTGAAAAGGTGGAGGAAGGGTTGGCATCAGGCAAAGAAAGAGATGTCTGCATGACTCCCTGGTCATTGTGCATCCGGGCATTTTGACTCGGTTTTTCTTTTTCATGGGCAATTCTTCTGTTTTTATTTTATTAGAGGATGTCACTTCAACCATTTAGACTACTGTATCTTAGTTAACTTTCGCTTCCTCAGCAAAAGATTGGATGGCTTTAAATATATATATTAATTTCTTATAGTTATAGAGACTGGCATGGCTATTCTGGCTCGAGCATACTGGTTCTGAGGAAAGGGCTGTCTTGCTGCCAGGGCCTCTTTATGTAAGTAAAGCCAGCCTAGACCATCCTTGTCAGGCTGGCCTCAAAAATCACAGTACTTTCTGCTTCTGCCTCCTGAGTTCTGAGATTACAGGAGTCATACCACATCACACCCAGCTCGATATCTCCTTTTAATTTTCGTTTACTTACTGTTTTGGATCCGTGTTTGCATGTGTGTATGTTTGTGGGGCTGCGGCATGCAAGGGCCTCTAGCTTCTGCCAATGAATGCCAGATGCTGGCACCAGGTTTTGCATTCAGCGTTTACTTGAGTGACGGGAGTTGAACCCAGCTCAACAGGCTTGACAGACAAGCACCTTTCTTTTACTGTGGAGTCACCGTCCCAGCCACCCTCCTCACCCACATAACTCGTCTTCTAAGGAACTCATTTCACCATGTGAGCATCGTCTAACCCCACCCAAACCTAAGTAACCATTGAAAGCTGCAGTGTGGGTTCGATTCCCTAGGACCCACCTAAGACAGATGAACTAATTGGTGTCTGCATTTGGAGTTGTTTGCAATGGCTGGAGGCCCTGGTGCTCACTTGTGCTCTCTCTCTCTCTCTCTCTCTCTCTTTCTCTTTCTCTCTCCCTCGTTCCTGCTAAATAAATAAATAATGTTAAAAAATAGAAAATATAGTGAAGTGTACCATTTTGTTTTTTGTCTGTCTCTTCTCATCTTCTATGCCAGAGCTGTTATTAGTGAGCCTTGGCCAAGAATTACCTGCCTTAAGAAGTACGCTGTAGGGATTCTTTTTAGCCAGCAGTCATGACTGGAAAAAAAAATCTTATAGGTTAGTTCCAGCTATGATGTATACTAATATTGAATAAAGTTTATTTTTTAGTATAGACCTTTACATTTGAATATAGGAGTTTTGAAAATATCACAACCTTTCAAGTATCAAAGGATTTAGGATAGGGTGGTATACCATCCTTTACCATGATGCGACAGAATATGTGACAGTGAAAAAGACAGCATTTTGCTAAGAAAAAATATGTGAGTTTAAAAAGAATATGTGAAATACTATCCCCTCTACCTTTGCTTTAAATACTTGTGTTTATCTGGAATGTCCAGGAACTGACTTGGTCTGATAAGCAACCTTTTTAACACTAAGGTATCGTATTTCACAAGAGCTCCATTTCAACAAAACATGTTAGCACAATATTCGAACTTATTGCAGGAAACGTTTTAAAAGGAAATATTATCAATCAACTGAAGAATAGCTTAAATAACCTGCCATAAGTTTTCATTAGTTTAAATACTTTATAGTAATGGAGTACTTTAATTAGTGACATAAGTACAAGACACCAGAGTTTTGTAAAGGACATATTTCAAAATGCTTACAAAATGATACAGAAAAAAACTCTTAATAAACTGACAAGTGAATGGGATGATTGATAAGTAAAAATATCAATACTTTCAAAAGCAATCTGCCAGATCAATGTGCTTGGAATCAATAACACTACTAAATTTTCAAGCCACATTGCAAACTCTTTTGCAATTCAAGGTGAAAATCAATGTTCAAAACTAGTTAATGCAATTTCAAAAATTGCAAATAGGGGAGATTACATTATTGCATTTCAAAAAATGTTAGTAAACTAAAAGAGCATGCCAATACGCACATTTCATTTTAACTTTCTTAAGTGGAAATACATTTTAAAATATTTCTGTTACCCCGGGAGGAATTTGAGGACAGTTGATGTATGGAGATGGAACATTATGCCTGGTCAGAAGATATCGCATTGCATTTCAATCAAATACATTGTTCACCTCTGCATAATTGGTTCATGACCTGTCTTTCTACTTACGTCTCTACTTACCATATCTTCTAATGAGCTCTGCGTGATTTGGAAATATGATACATTTACTTATAAATGATCCAATATAAACATATTAACAAAAACAAAAGAATTGGCTACCTATTTTTGAAGATATCATAAAATATAGTGTTTTATAATCCCAGCTTTAAAAATTTTTATATTTCCTTGTGGCAATGCAATTTTCAAATATCATACAACTGCTTTTTGTCCAAAGAAGTGTGGTTAATATAGCTATTCTGTTAATATGATCTGCAAAATTCTGAGCAAGATGTCTTGGCCACCCACAAGGGGTTTACCACTCTTACCAGAGATCTCTCTTCTGCTATCACTTTCAGCTATATTGTGGATGAATTTTACTTGCAAGAAAGAGAGAAGACAGGGGAAGGCCAACATCTGTGTCTTCCCAGGACCCATTCTTCCATCGCCCCACCAAACTGCTCTGCACAGAAGGCTCTTGCACACTAAAACTCACCCATTTCTCCCTGTTCTTCACTCTGACTTGCTTTTATTTAAAGACATGACCCAAGCATCTTGTTAAGTGCGTTGTCGGAACAGATTGATTTTAGTTTGGTTCTCTGTGCACCTGCAGGCATATGATCTAGGTAAAAAAAAAACATATAGAAACGTATGATTCACACAGGAGGACTTTTAATCTTAATGTGTATTTTGCATACATTACCAGAGGTAACACTAAGGAAATTACTGAATAAATTGTCTGTGAGCCTCTCTCACAAATGCATGTGCAAGCGCACGCACACACACACACGTACACATACATCTACCTTTCATTAGTCACCGACGACCTAGGAAAAGCTTATTCAATTTTATTCTGTCCACGTGTGGTATAAAAACTCACTGGAAGCAACAGTCGCAGGCATGGATATATTATGTTATGTTTTGGGATGTGGAAAATGAAAATTAGTCAAAGGAAGCATTTGAAACAGTTATACTCTAAATAGTAAGGTAAACAGAGTCTCTTCATTGAGTTTAGTTTTCTTGAATATAAAATCTGGAAGACACTAAAATGCACTGATTTGGGCCAAAAAAATAACATTACTTTTCTGTTTTATTTTTTTCTGGAGACAATTTCACTGTATTTGGGCATGTGTGGTAGAGAGAGGATGTTACCTTATTTAATATCAACAAAATTGGTTTCTGCTTGCATTGCTTCTTAAAAAAACTATTTTTATGTTTTACTTTTTTAAATCTGGGAAAATTCCTATCATACTCTTCATGTATGCAACTGTTGCCCATGGATAACTATCCCATGACCTCTACTTTCATTTTCATTGCTATGACTGCATTATCATCTCTCCTGTCACAGGGCAAGACAGACACTTGAATGCTTGGTCCTATGCCCTTTCCTTCCCCAACAACTGTCAGCCTCTTTTCCCATTAGTAATTCTATTTTTATTTATTTATTTATTGGTTTTTTTCAAGGTAGGGTCTCGCTGTAGCTCAGGCTGACCTAGAATTCACTATGTAGTCTCAGGGTGGCCTCAAATTCACAGCGATCCTCCTACTTCTGCCTCCCGAGTGCTTCTATTAAATGTGTGGGCCACCACTCTGGGCTGATTCTATTTATTATAAAAATAATTGTTTGGAGGGAGAGAGAGAGAGGTGTCAGGGCCTTCTGCCACTGCAACTGAACTTCACATGTATGCACTGCTCTTGTAAGAAAGCACCCTTAACCACTTAGCCATTTCCCCAGCCTTCAGTTTATTTTCAGCCTTGAAGATTGCCTCCCTGAGTCCTGAGCATGCGCATATGTGTTCCAGCTGCTTTTCTGTACAGCCTTCCGTCCTCTGCCAGAAGCACGTTTGGTTTGCTGTGCCTATCCACTTGCGGCTCCGTCTTTCCGTGAACTGTCAGAGCAAACTTTGTAACAACTCCTAATGTTGTTTCTATATCCAGGTCCCTTCCACTCCCACTTTTGAGATCCCCACTGAGTTCTATCTTGCTAAACCCAGCGGTCCTATTTCCTCCATCTTGACCATTCTCTCATTAATACCTCAGAGTTGACCTTCTTCCTTCTATTGCAAAGCCTTTCTCTGTTTGTCTTCCTTGTCACATGATCCTTGTTTTTCTTTCTCTAATCATTGCATCTGCTTCTTCCCAGAACCCTTTACTGAAGTTCTCTTCTTATGACTTGATCGGCCTCTTAGAGTGGTGTGCCTAAGAGTTCTATGATAAACATACTTATTTTTGTTTTGTACCGAGAAGCAGAAGTCTTGTGTAAGGAAGGCAAGTACTTGACCACAGCTATATTTCCAGCCCCATAATGTTCTTTGTTCATTGCTATATCTACTTTATTCTATTATGTAAATTCTATTTTAGTAAATGTATAGATGAAAGTGACTAAATATGACTACACACATTTTATATACTTTTATTTATTTATTTGTGTGTGTGTGTGAGAGAGAGATATACAGAGAGAGACAGAGAGAGAGAGAGAGAGAGAGAGAGAAAGAGAGAGAACCAGAGGAGAGAGAAAGAGGAAGATGGATATATATAGAGAGAGCACCAAGGCCTCTAGCCACTGCAAATGAGCACCAGATGCATGCACCACCTTGTACACCTGGCTTATGTGGGTCCTGGGGAATCTAATCTCTGCAGCCCCTAATCTACATTTTTAATAACTATCAATATAGCTTTTGCCACTTGTTTCTCTTGAGAATCCAAAGACTTACTTAAAAGTTTTTGATTTATTTTATAATTTAAATGTGAATGCAATTATCATGCCACACTTCTATATCAAAACATGCATTTGGGCTGAAGAGATTGCTAACTAGTTAAGGCACTTGCCTGCAAAGCTAAAGGACCCCGGTTTGATTCCGTAGGACCCATGTAAGCCAGATGCACAAGGTGGCGTATGCATCTGCAGTTCATTTGCAGTGGCTAGAGGCCATGGCATGCCCATTTTCTCTCTCTCTCTCTCTCTCATAAAAAAGATAAAAAGATGTATTTTTATGTACTCTAAAGTTACAGATTAATACCTTTATAAAGACCACCAGAAATCAATTAATAGAAAAATGTAAAAACCCAAACATAAATGGTCTAGCTTTTAAACAAAGCAAAATATAATATTTCAGTAAGTGAAATTAAAACAAGCCAAATAAGGAAAAAGTAAAACATTTTACTAAAGTATACATAGAATTTATTGAAAGTGTACATAAGTAACTTATAGAATACTCATTCTCATAATTTTTATATCACTAGACACAAACTATGAATGAAATATTAATTATTCACATTTAAATCATCTACTACTAACAACACAGTAGTATACAAGCATTTGTAGTTTTAATGTGACAAATATATCTTAATTAGTCTAGATAGATGAATAAGTTAATTTTCATAGATGATGTTTTTACAATTTATTCCTATTGTTTGATTCAGTAACATTCTATAGCAAAACTAGCCCCATGGATATAAAACTTATCTAATAAATAAGAAATTGAAGAACTCAGCAAACTCAAAATATTCACTTTTATGTTACAAGTAAAAAAAAGTTGAGGAAATATAAAACAGTGCATCCACTTTGGAAAGCAGGTTGGCAGGATTTTATAGATCTAAACATACTCTGACCACACAGTACAGAAGTAGTTCTGCTTGGTCGCTACTCAAACGTGTGAAAGGCTTGTGTCCATGCAGAAAGTGGACTTGGCTTTGCTACAACTTCATTTTCAATTGACCAACCTTGGAAACATCCGAGATGTGTTTTAGTATGTGAACAAGTAAATAGGCTGGGGAACAATTAGACAATGAAACACCTTTAGTGCTGACAAGAAATTAGATATCAAGCTGTGAAGAGACATGTAGGAAACTTACATACATATCACTCAGTGACGGAAATCAGTCTGAAAAGGCTACCTATTAGGTCCAACTGCATGACATTCTGCAGAGGGCAAAATGAAGGAGAAACTAAAGTGCTCAGTAGAAGTCAACTAGGGAAAAGGGAGACGTAAAGAGGCAGAACACAGAGGACTTTCAGGGCAGTGAAAGTATCTGTAATGATAAATGTAGATACATATCATTATATATTCACCAATCCTGTCAAATGTGTAATGCCAAGAGTGAACACTAATGGAAACCATGGACTTTCCGGTGATCACATGTCATTGTCAGTTCCATTATGGTAACAAAAGTGCCAGTGTGGTGAGGAATTGGATAGTGTGTGTGTCGAGAGGGGATATCTGGGGGTCCTCTGTTTTCCACTCAGTTATTGGAATGTAAGACTGCTGGAGAAGAGTAGTATAGTTTTTCCTTTAAATATTTATTGATAATCTTATGCACATAATGCATTTTACTTTTTCATCATCATCATCATTATTATTATATTTTCAATGACACATACATATTTATGTAGCATATACATATATGCATAATCGTCTCCCACCTCTCTCCCATCTACATTGCTCTTCACTGAGCCCGTCCTTATTTCCAGCTGTTCCCTCTTCTCTTTTTTTTTTTTTTTTTTTTTTTTGGTTTTTCGAGGTAGGGTCTCACTCTAGCCCAGGCTGACCTGGAATTCACTATGGAGTCTCAGGGTGGCCTCGAACTCACGGCAATCCTCCTACCTCTGCCTCCCGAGTGCTGGGATTAAAGGCGTGCACCACCACGCCCGGCTCCTCTTCTCTTTTGATATGATCTCTTTTTTGCCTTTGTCCTAAGCAGGTCTTATGTAGGTCATGACAACCACTGTGAGGTCACTGATGCAAGGCTGCTTTGTTTCTGGAAGGTAGCGTTTCAAAGCACTCCTCCCTGTGCTGTAGCTCTTACATTCTTTCCACCACCCCTTTTGCAATGGTTCCTGACACATGGCGAGTATGATAGAGATTTCTGAGTGGGTGCTGAACTCTCCACTCTCACTTCTTCTCAGAACTTTGATAGGTTGTGAGCTGGTATATTTTGCCTGGAAAGCCAGACTTGTGGCTTAGTGCTAATTAAGACCATTGCAAACTTTTCTCTTCTAGCAGGCTGCATAGCACTTTCTAGCAATAGCTAGTCAACAGAGAGGAGCCTTCCAGCTCAGCTCCAACTTGAATTCTCCGTGTCCTGCAGTTCAAGAATGGGGAATCCTAAGCAACAGGATTTTAGTGTAGAAGATCAGAGAGACGAATGTACAGGAAGAGGGACTCCTTGCACTCACCTGAGAATAATTTGTGGGACAGTGACACAAAAGCATGTCAGACAAGCAGAGTTTGTTAATGAGCAATCTGATAGGACAAATTCTACCTGGAGAAGCACACAGCTGAAAGAGGTGCTCTCCTTTTGTTAGGGGAACTTTATTGACAAGGCAATAGGTCAAAGTTGCAAGTGGTACGTAACAAATTATGGAACTTAAAGAAGGCACATTTGGGGATTGTTTATAAATCCTAATGATCAAAAGAGTTTACACTTTACAGAGAGTATTGAATTTATAGTCTCTAGGGAAAGAGCACAAAGAAGTTAGAGTTGATGTTTCCATGTGTGGAGGAGAGATTGATGTCTTACTGATAAGGCAGCTGACATGTCAGTTTCACATGAAAACATTAACATCAGAGCCTATATGAACACAGCAATATAATAGCAATGAAATATATCTGCTGGTGGAAATTAGCACTGTGTCAGTGAGGCAGGAGCAGAGAGGGTAAAAGTACAACACTGAATGTCAAAATCTTAACACTTAGTTCTGGTGGATAACCAAAGGCCTTCAATAATAGCCTGCACTTTCCTGGGGTCACCAGTGGTCTCCCTAACCAACGATTCAGGAGGAGGAATCCCCTTCATCACAATGAAGTGTTCCTGTGACAATCTATGGATTTGGGGAGCAGCATTATCCACCCACACAAGGCTCTTCTGCCCCAACTTTTTCCTTTATTAAAACGCATATAATTTTTAAAACATATTTAATTAGTGAAGAGGTATATTTCCACATAGTTTAATGATAGCATCTATCATTCTGATTACTGTATCCCCTCCTCTACCCCCTCCCCTCACCCCACTTAGACTATTCCATCCCCGGGATTCTGGCCGTCTACTTACATATCTAGTATGCACCCAGCTAAAGCTCTCTCCCACCTCTCCAACGTCTCCTTCCAGTTTCCTGGACTCTACTGATAACTGTTGATCTAGCTCACATACAAATCTGAAATTTTGAGCCAGGATCTGCATATGAGAGAGAATAAGTAGAATTCAACGTTCTGAGCATGGGTGAGCTCACTTAGAGTAATCTTTTCAGGTCAATCCATTTTTCTGCCTGTTCCATTTTTCTTTATTGCGGAATAAAACTCCACTGTGTATATGCATCACATTGGCATTAACCACTTATCAGTTGATCACTACCTAAGCAGGTTCAATTTCCCAGCTACTATGAATAGAGCAGAAATCAATGTGGATGAACAAGTATCTCTATAGTAAAATGTTTAACTCTGAGGGTACACATCCAGGACTTGTATAGTGGGGTCCTATGGGAGAAATATTTTTAGCTACCTCAGGAACTTCCACACTGACTTCACAAATGGCTATCCCAATTTACACTCCCATAAACAAAGGAGAGGTGTCCCTTCCTTTCATGAACATGAGATATCTTTTCATTTCCTATGCCATCTTCTATTTCTTTGAATGTTTTAAAGTTTCCATGGTGAATTATAACTGCATCTCTGTTATGAAAACCACTTGATCAGAGTTAATGATATTTTTGATGTGTTCCTATATTCTGTTTTTCAGCATTTTGTTGATAATTTTTTCATCTATGTTTATGAGGGAGATTGTTCTATACTTTTTGCTGTTGTTGTTGTGACATTGTCTGGTTTTGCTATGAGAATAATCGTGTATTCACAGATTGAGACCTTTAGTGTTATTTCCTGTTATTTTATTTTTTTATTTACTTGAGAGTGATAGACGAGAAAGAGGCAGAGAGAGAGAATGGGCATGCCAGGGCTTCCAGTCACTGCAAACGAACTCCAGACGCATGCGCCCCCCTTGTGCATCTGGCTAATGTGGGTCCTGGGGAATCAAGCCTTGAACCGGGGTCCTTAGGCTTCTCAGGCAAGCGCTTAACCACTAAGCCATCTCTCCAGCCCCCTGTTATTTTATTAAATAGGTCAAGAATCATTGATTTTAGTTCTTCAGAAGTCTATAAAATTTACCAATGACTCTACTTTGGTCTTTCCTTTTTTCATTTGGGAGATTTTTAGAAATGCTTCAATCTCATTTCTTATTATAGGTCTGTTTGAATGGTTTTCCCCTTTTTCATTTAATTTTAGTAGGTCATATATATCTAGAAATTCAGCTATTTCATTTAGTATGTGTAATGCATGTCCTTATGATTCTCTGAATTTCACTAGTATCTTTTGTAATGGTACCCTTTTCATGTCTCATTTTGTTTGCTTGGTATTTCTTTTCCTTTTAGTTAGTTTTGCTAAAGGTTTATTAATCTCATGCTTTCAAAGAACTAACTCTTGATTTCCTTGAATTTTCAAGGTTTTGGATTTCTATTTCATTAATTTCTGCCCTGATCTTTATTACTTATTTCCATTCACTAATTTTTGGTCTGACCTAGTCTTCTCTTTCTAAGCTCTTAATGTATATCAAGTAATTTATCTTTGACCTCACTAATTTATTAATATGTACACTTAAAGCTTATGTGTTGCTCTCTCCAGACAGCCTTTATTGTATTCCGTACATTCTCATATGTTGTGGTTTTAATTATTTGATTCTGGAAATTTTTCCTTGTTGATTTGTTGAATGACCCATTTATTATTCAATAGTGCACTGTTTGATTTCCATGAGTTTATGTATGTTCTATATTCTTTCTCCTTATTGGCTTATAGTTTTACCTGGTTGTGATAAGCTAGAGTAGAATGATTGCTTCCATCTCCTGTAGTTGTTAAGATATACTTGTTGTCCTAACTTAGGACCTATTCCTCTCTCGCATTAACTGCAATTAAAGCATGGTTTGTTCTCTCCTGTGCCTCGCGGAGGTGCTTTTCCTTCTCTTAAATCTGAAGGATCCCTTCAAGTATTTTCTGCAAAGCTGGCCTGTTTTATCACAGGAAGTTCTTTCCCCTTCAATTATGACAGGTAGCTTTGCTTGATATGATTGTCTGGGTTGTCATACAATATCCGAAAGATATGTTATCTTTCAGAACTTGGAGTGCAACATTTTGGACTCCCCTGGCTTCTACAAGTCCTGTTGAGAAATCTGCTGTTACTCTGATGTGCTTGCTGTATAGGTGACGATGGGCTTCTCTCTCACTGCTGCTTAAGGCAGACCAGAGTAAGGAGAAGCCTTAAAACCAGTTTATTTTTTTAAAAGAAGCAATGATACAGAAGCAAAATGATAAATTACTAAAATAACAATACTTAATTTAAATACAATGTGTTTAGCCTGAACCTGCACAAACCCAAGATAGGCATTTGCCAACATCTGTGTCCTAGCTATGACTACCTTGCCTGAAGTGGGAGACATGCCTTCAGTAGCCATGTCCCATGTCCCATGTCACAGAGAACTGGGAAAACAGTGACATTTGTGCTGTCTCAACATATAATCCTTTAGAAAATGTCGTCCCGGAGCTGATGACAGAAACAATAGGCTTCCAAGAAGCTGTTCTAACAAAAGTTATCAATTGGATAAAACAAAAATACGTAATCTTCTTTCTGTATCCATACTTAGAACCTTCTGTGAATGCAGTGATATTGAGGCTGTACAGAATGGCGAAATGCAGCTTAATTCTGTCCTAATATAGCTTAATTGCCAAACAGAGCCCTTCCCTGAGGCCAGCTCCTTACTTGGTGTCTCAAAATCCCTGATTTACTTTCAAAGGTTCCCAGAATTGCTCTTCTATTATCTTTAAAGCAGAATTACAATGGCAGGCCTTTTGTTTCCCCAGTCAGAACCGGGCTAAAAACAATGTGTTCCCATACTTAAATCTTATTACTAGAGTTCTAAATGTGAAAATCTTGACCCCTAAAATGATACCAATGTGTAATTCTTACAAGTTTCTCCAAAGGTCACATTGTAGTTGTAATTTTTGAAGTCATCACTGTTTGTTTACACTTCTCTTAGTATCAATATACAAAGGATAATACTACTCAGAATTATTGGGCATTTAAAAACCCCTGTAAAATAGTAACTTAATGAAAATAATTCTACATGATAGGTAAAGAGATTGTTTTCACACTAAGTATCTCTTATAAGCTGAAATAACAGGTCATTTTCTCGCATCTCTACTCATATTAACTAGTAGGGAAAGTATGCACAACTTTGTTTTTGTCTAATTTATTAATGCACCATAGAAAAGTGTAGCCACCCCCCCCCACCAAAAAAAAGTAGAATAAAATGTTAAAAAACAACATGCAGAAAATTCAAGGCAAATGATAGTGTTATACTCTTTATTAGGGTCATTGGGTTGTAGTAAATAGGTCTGCACACTACCTCAAGTAATGAGGGTTTATTACAGGAATGTATACATTTTCTTGAAAAACCTCTACCATAAGGTCACATTTTAATGGAAAGTGTAACCAGAGGTTCTTTAGAATTCAACACAGCTCCAGGGACCAGAGATTTGGGACTTAATGGCTGTTTATTCTAATTGGCTGCCATTAGAACAACACAGCTAAACAGAGTCAGCCTCTGCCTGTCCCTTAAATTATCTCCCAAGTAATCTTCTGTCCTCTGTCTCAGGGTCATATGTTGGCAGCCTGCTCAGAATAAGCCCAGGTGACAGTTCTTTGTCAGGCAGCACATGTTTTGTTTGTTTGTTTGCCTGCTTTTTAGAAAACTGCCTTTGAGCTCCTTTAAGGTAGTATTAACATTTTCATTTTGCCTCTAGCTGAGCACAGCTGCTCCTAGGAGGAAGGGTGGAGATCTTTAGTGGGAGTCTGCTCCAAGCGTACATATTAACAGGTCTGCTGCTCCCTCTTGTATGAGACATAAAAGCTGCTGGGTTTCACACTGACAGTGCCCAACACTGAAGGCTGGCCCAGCCGCTCGGATATTCTGTGCCTGCTCCCATGTGGAATGCCTTCCCCAAAGATTCATGTTTTATTTTTTAAAATACTTTTGCTTATTTATGTATTTACTGATTTAGTTAGTTAAGATAGAGAGTGAGAGAGAAACACACACACACACACACACACACAGAGAGAGAGAGAGAGAGAGAGAGAGAGAGAGAGAGAGAGAGGAGGGGGCTCTATCCACTGCAAACAAATTCCAGAAGCATGTACTACCTTGCGCATCTGGCTTACATGGATCCTAGGGAATTGAACCTGGGTCCTTACACTTTGCAGACAAGCGCCTTAGCCACTAAGACATCTCTGCAGCCCAAGATTAATGTTCTAAATTGTCCCTCCAACACAGCAAGGCCTCTCACCTAATCACTAGACTAATCCATGAATGAATTCATAACTGGATGGACTATTGAAGGTGATTGGAACTGTGGAAGGCAGGGCAAGATTAGAAGAGTTTTACAGGAATATACCTTAGAAAAGTATGCATTATCTTGTTTTATTCTTCTCTCTGTTTTTCTGTTTCCTGAATACCAGGAAGTAAGCAGCTTCCTTAATCACATGTTGTGGGTGCCACGTTTAGTCCAGTATTTTCTACTTTAGTCGTTGCTGTGATCAAGTATAAGGCAGTGTGGTAGTTTGAATAGATGGCCCCAAATATATTCACTTGTTTATTTGTTTGTAGTTTGCATCTGCTGCCACCTGGCTGGAGGCAGTGTCACTTGATGGATCTTAAGGTGTGGTGGTGGGTTTCAGATTTCAATCTAAAGATATGCAAAGTGTGCCTAGCTGGAGTTCCTGAAGTGTGCTGTGCTGTGTGGCTTTTGGCTTTTAGGCTTGTAGCTTCTCTCTCTCTGCTTGGTCCTGTGAAGGCAGGCCAGCTTCTTCTGCCATTTATGGAACTTCCCCTGGATCTGTAAGCTTCAGTAAATATCCCTTCCTCCATATCTGTGCCTGGTCTGGAAGTTCATCTCAGCGAACCTGAAGCTGTCTGCTACAGGCAGGAAAGGGGTTATTTCCACTTACAGGTCAAAGTTACAGTTCACCGTGGAAAGAAAGGCATGTCACTGGGGGTATGAAACACCTGGTCACATTGTGTACACGGGAAGCAGAGAGCAATGGATGCTGGTGCTCAACTAGCTTTCCTTCTTGTAAAGTTCAGGAACTCATCCCACGGAAAGGTGCCATCCACACTCCAGGTGGGTCTTCCAACATCAATTAATCCAATCATGATAATTTCTCATAGGCATGACTAGAGACTCATGTCACAGGTAATATAACATCCTTTGATTTGATAATCAATATAAACAATTCCAGTTCACCATGTACCTCCAAAACCAGGTGCCAAAATAATAATCCTTACTTCTTCAGAAGTTTTCTCAGGGATTTTGTTACCACAATGAAAAGTAACTTAGTCCCCCACCAATTATGGCCCCACTTCAGTGTTTTCTCAACTTTTTATCCCAGGCTGGTGCAGTCAGGTTCGCATTGCTGGTAGAAGTCATTCAACCAAGAGCAGCTTGTGGGAAAAAGAGTCATATTGGCTTACAGGCTTGAGGGGAAGCTCCATGATGGCAGTGGAAATGATGGCATAAGCAGAGGGGGTGGACACCACCCCATGGCCAACATAAGGTGGTCAATAGCAACAGGAGAGTGTGCCAAACAGTGGCAAGGGGAAACTGGCTATAACACCCATAAACCCACCCCCAACAATACATTCCCTCCAGGAGGCATTAATTCCCACATCTCCATCTGCTGGGAACCTAGCTTGAAAACAACTAAGTTTTTGGGAGACACCTTAATCAAACCACCACATTCTGCCCCTGGCCTCCATAAACTGACACGATACTTGATGTAAAATGCAGTGCGTTCATCCAACTTTAAAAGTTCCCATAATTTTTGGGCTGGAGAGATGGCTTAGTGATTGAGCACTTGCCTGTGAAGCCTAAGGTCCCCGGTTCAAGGCTCTATTCCCCAGGACCCACGTTAGCCAGATGCACAAGGGGGTGCATGTGTCTGGAGTTCATTTGCAGTGGCTGGAAGCCCTGGCACACCCATTCTCTCTCTCTCTCTATCTGCCTCTCTCTCTGTCACTCTCAAATAAATAAATAATAATGAAAGAATATTTTTAAAAAGTTCCCATAATTTTTATCAATTCCAATGATGTTCATACACCTCCATAGTCTAAAATTTTTTAACTGAGCCATAATTCCAAAAAAATAATCCCCCCTCAAAACCCATAAAGGCACAGAATAAATATTCACACTACAAAAGATGGCATTGGGCATAGCTAAGAAATATTCAACCAATACAAGATTTAAAACAACAAAGGCAAACTTCAAGTAGCTTCAAGTCCAACAACTCTAGCCAGTGACAAATTTCCAAGTCCAATAATTCTAACCAGCAACAAGTCTCTGGCATTCCAGTTCTGTGCCCTCCAGCTAGGCTACTCAGTCCTGGAAAACTTCATCAGGGCTGGCAGCTTTCCTTAGCAGCCATCTCATGGTCCCAGCATCTCCACTGGGTCTCTGCTGCAATCCATGGTTCATCTTCATGGCCCCACGGGGTCTCTATGCAGGCAACCAGCAAACCTGCTTCACACTGCCCATGGCCATTTCCAAAACACAAGACCATGTTGCGAACTCAATGACCCTCTCTTTCCTGCATTTCTTATACTCCACAATACCAGGTAGAGTGCCAATTTGTTAATCCAGGGAGAATAAAGCAGACTTTGAAGAACAGAACACTCCTTGAGCACTCAGGCCCCTTCAAAGGAGTCTACATTCTTCATGTTGCCTCAGTGCGGATCAACTGGCCCAATCTCAATGGTTCTAATCTCTCAAGTTGGAGGCGAGTGGGCAGCAGTTTAGGCTCAAAGATTTCTTTCTTTTTTTTTTTTCTGTGCCATATCCCTCTGCTCACACCAGTTCATTTCTGTGCAAAGCAACCCTGCACAATTTCTCAGGATACGGGCAAGCTGTCCATGCAAACTGCTAGCCCAGTCCAGGCAAAGCTCTTTCTCATCCTCATAATCCAAACTTCACAATCCATAGTTCTTACTGCATTCAGGTCTTTCAACTCTACCAGAATAGGCCATCAAGCTGTACTTACAGCACTGCAAGGCATCTCTTAGGCCAAGGTTTCAAATCCTTCCACATTCATCTTGAAAATCAGCTCCAAGAGGCCAAAGGCACATAGTCAGGTGTCTAGCAGCAACCCCACTCCTCGGTACCACTTTACTGTTGCAGTCTGGTTCGCATTGCTGGTAGAAATCACCCAACCAAGAGCAGCTTGTGGGAAAAAGAGACTTATTTTGGCTTACAGGCTCGAGGGGAAGCTCCACGATGCCAGGGAGAAAATGATGGCATGAGCAGAGGGTAGACATCACCCCCTGGCCAACATAAGGTGTACAATAGCAACAGGAGAGTGTGCCAAATGCTGGCAAGGGGAAACTGGCTCTAACACCTATAATCTCGCCCCCAACAATACACTGCCCTCCAGGTGGTGTTAATTCCTACATCTCCATCAGTTGGGAACCTAGCTTCAGACACCTAAGTTTATGGGGATCAACTGAATCAAACCACCACACCAGGCTAGTGGTATGGGGTGTGGTATTCTCTTGTGCAGTATACAGTGCAATAGGCCAAAATGCTCAGTCAGCCATGCAATCGTGGGGATAATCTAACTGATATTCTGTAATGTACTCTGTTATGAAGCTACAATATTGGGAAGATTAGAGGTATTACATATTTTTATTTTATTTTGATAGTTTCAACTTATGACTTTATTAAAATGGAACACCATCACAAGTTGAGGAGCATCTGTATAAAAAAATTAAGTAATTTCAATTCTGCTTATGGTGCTGAACTTTATATGCTCCATAGATTGGGCCAAGGAATGCCTAGATATCTGGTAAAGCATTTCTGTATATGTCTGTGAGGGTGTCTCTAAAACCGATTAGCATTTGATTTGGTAGACTCAGTAAAGAAAATCACTCTCATCTGTGTATCGTGGTATGGGCATTGTGCACTCTGTTGGAGAAATGAATAGGACAGGAAACTGGAGGAAATCCTAATGTGCACTTTGAAGTGGGGCAGCAGTCCTGTCCTTGTTCATCAGGCTGCCTGGCTTTTGGGCTTCTGACTGTCTAATGTTCACATCATTGATCTCAACTCCCAACTGTGAGATTTAGTATCTGAACTGAATTACCCTGCTGAAGTTCTTAGTCCCTGTTCAAGCAGCAGGCTGACCGTTTTGAACTTCCATATTCACTTGAATAAGTTCCTATAATACACACCCAAAACCCCTGATATATATAACTATATATAATATATACAAATATATTACATATATAAATATTTATATTATATATTTATGTTATACATATATTTATATTGTATATAATATATTATATGTTATATATACATACATATATATGTATATATATATATATATATATATATACATACATACACACATATATATATAACTCTCTCCTAATTTGCTGTAGAATCTTAATAGCAATTTTGTTATAGAGTAGTTTTAGAGAAAAAAATTAGAATCATATTTCTGAAAATTTGTTAATAGCCACTAAAGGAACCATACTGAGCCACATTTCATTAGCGTCCATCATGAACTGGATGCTGTGTGGACTGCAAAGCAACTAAGTTGCTGTATACGCCATCGTCATGTGGAAATGGGAAGCCAGCCTAGTGGACAAAGCACTGTTGCCCACATGTGAGCTCCTAAGTCTCGGTCCCCACCACTCAGTGGAGTTGGACAGTATAGAGTAAGTCTCTCTAATCCCAGCATGGCGACAGCAGGAAAGGCAGCCGGGACAGGAGAACACCCGGCTTTGTGGCACAGTCAGCTTGGTGATTGTAGTGGTGATCGCTGAGAGATCCTGCCTAAACAAAGTGGAACATTTACAGTTGTCTTCTGACTTCCTTACATAGGCTGTGGTTGGTATGTGGACACATGCACATGCATACATCACATGAGTGCATATATGCACACATACCCATGCCCCCCACACACTCAGAAAAGTGACCCAGTGTCCTGCTAGATTACACGGTCTCCCCCCACCAGTGTCTGTGATCACATGGGGAGTTCCGTCTAACGAGTTAGTAGAAAATCAGACTGTTTTACAGGTGGTTTTGCAGGTGACGCTGGCTCCATGTGGAGATGGACAGGTGCAGCCCTGCGGCCTTTCCTGGGAAGTCCTTGGAAGCCATGTTGAAAGGAAGCCCTCCCAGGTGACCTGAAGGATTCCAGTTCATGCCAATGCATGGGATCTAGCCAATGCTTTCATATATTTAGACACTTGGGAGACCATGTTTGGAAAATTGGAAATAAATGCTTTTGGAGAACATATATGTGAGTAAGTCTTTTCAAGAGGCAAAAAGAAATATGGAAAAGTTATATCTCATACAGAGACTGACCAAAGGAAACATGAACATAGTAGGTTTTCTTTATCTTTTCTTTCTTTCTTTCTTTCTTTCTTTCTTTCTTTCTTTCTTTCTTTCTTTCTTTCTTTCTTTCTTTTGAGAGAGAGAGAGTGTCTCTCTGTATTTCACAGGTTGAACAAAAACTCCCAAACTCAACTCTCAAACTCAGTTGACCCTCCCACCTCAGTCTCTCAATACCCTGGGACTAGAAGTGCATATCATGGAAAATTAAAGAAAGCTGGGTATGGTGACACACGCCTTTAATCCCAGCACTTGGGAGGCAGAGGTAGGAGGATACCCTTGAGTTTGAAGCCACCCTGAGACTACATAGTGAGTTCCAGGTCAGCCTGGGCTAGAGTGAGATCCTGTCTTGAAAAACTTGGAAAAAAGAGAAAGATTTAAATAGTCAAATGGGTATGATGATCCATTCTTTATATATCTTTTATCTTTTCCCTTTTGTTATTCCTGTCATTAATAGGTTTTTGTGCACACGGTCATGGTGGGGCTCCATGTTAGATACGGTCATTGTTGTATGCATTTACTTTTAGCAGCTGGAATTGCACTCAGCCCTAACTGTGGCCTCTTTCCTAAGGGGAACACGGTGGTAGGTCAGTTCTACTGGGCTGCTTCTGTCATGGGAGGTTTTGTGTTTTGCCTTTACCAACAGACATTCTGAATATGAAATTCCCCTTCTTGTAGACAATGTTCCGGCCCAAACTGTCCCCTCTGAGCTTATAGATGCCTCATTCGTGGCCCTTGTTTTGCTTTTGCAGAGCACTGCTTCTCACAATTGTCGCTTCGTAGACAAGTTGGGAGAGCAACAGGCCAGTGCTGAGGAAGTCAGAGTTCTCACCGTTGCTTGCGTTGCTAAATTATCTCATTTCACAGAATGGTGAAACCGCCTTTGGAAGACACAGTTATAGTGCCAGATAGGAAGCAATGCCATTTAGGATCAGGACAAGGTTCTCAAAAGCCTGTAAACTTTGAATCTTCATCTAATATACAGAAAAAAAAAAAAAAAACAAGAACCCAAGATTCATGGGTCCTAGCACCATGGGGTCAAAATAAGTGTGGCACCATTAATTATTAATTATTATTATATCTGTTGAGGCCCACAGAGACAATTTTTGCTTTCCCTTCCTACAGTGTTTTGTTCTTCTGTCATCAAGATCTTAGTTTAAGAGAAAGAACACTTCTAGCACGAAGAATAACAATGACTCCACCAACCTAGACATTAAGACTGTCACCTGGCCATTCTGGGCTCCTCATGCCTAGTCAGTGGGTTGAGAATATTGATACTGTCTTGGCTAGTGTGATTGATCCATACTATCAACAAACAGTTGGACTACTTCTCTACAGTTGAGGTAAGGAAGATGTCTAAGATTCAGAACCTTTCCTAAGGTAACTTGTCCTTACTTGTGTCATTAAGTCCACTGGAAATCTGAAACAACACAGTTCATGAAAGATTACTAAAGCCTCTCAATTGTGAAGGTTTGCAGGAAAAGCACACAAGTAGGAGGAGGAATGCTTACTGAAAACAAAGGAAATACCAAATGGAACATCGACAACTCGTTATAAACACCATCCATGTCCACGTGACCAGCTCTAGTAACTGGCACTGTAATTGACATAAGTGTTTTTATCCCTAGTTTGTTGGAGTAGACAAATGTCTTCTTTTCCATTCCATCTCATTGTTAAGGACACAAGATATAGTTCCCTTTTATAAGTATGTAAACATTGTTAATTTTACATCTTATCGTTGAGGTTATGGGATATCAAGGGAGAGTAAGTTTCACTCAAAGACTTTACTTCTCTTCTGGATAAAAGATTCCCACATGTAGGTACAGTTAGGGTGGGGCTTTGCCACCTCAAGTTGTCTAATCACAGTCATCCCTTTACGTGCATGCCCAAAGGCTAGTTTCTTACACGGCTCTAGGTCCTTTGAAGTTGATAATCCAACCATCACACCAGATTTAATGCGATTGGGTAGAATCATATGTAGATATGCACGTATATGCATATATATTCACAATTTTCTCCTGCTGGTTCTGTTTTACTAGGGCACACTGACTGAAACACTACCAAAATCAGCCATTTTGTGAATTAAATGGAAAAAGATGACAGACTATTTAAGATACCAGGCAATAGACTCATACAATCTAGGTTCAAAGCATTCATGCTGTGTAGTAGTTTTGTCATTTAATTCAATCACTGTAAGCTGTTGCCTCTTCAATAAAATAGATGTAATAATGCCTTTTCCTATATGATTATCTTGAATATTAAATCAGGTAATTATACATAATGGTATTATTTAGTACAGTGAATTATACACATTGAAACATAATAAATGCTAGCATCTACTATTATCCAAAGGAATAGTTAATTTCTCTCTTACTTGAACCTCTTCTTTGTTATTGGAGCAATTAGAAGTTATCGTTCATCTTACTTTAGTGTCATGCTTTAGACCTTGCACAGACCTTCTTGGTTTTCTAGTATTTTACCCCATTTTGTCCTGCATTCTTTCATATAAAAAAATCAATTCTAATCTTTGTGAGTCAGCTGCTGCTTACTATCTCTGAGCACCCACATTTTTAAAAACATGTAATATGAAATTTAGCAGACATTTTGAAATACATACACTATTTTTATTCATTAAGGAAATATTCTAGAAGCTGAAGAGAAGATAACTCAGGCTGTAAATTATTTGCCTTACAAGACTGGGGACTTCAGTTTGACCCTCAGAACCAACATTACAAAGCCAGGTGTCCTGGGACATGCCTGTGATCTAGGGCTGGGAAGAGAAGCATGGAATCCTGACCATCAGGCCAATGAGAGACTCTGCTTTAAGAACAAAGGTGAATGGTATTCCTGAGGGAAGATACCTGAGGTTACTCCCTGGTCTCCAGGTGCAAGTGAACACACGTAATGTGCTAGACAACATGAACATACACACATATGCATTTTTTTCATTTTATTTATTTATTTATTTGAGAGTGACAGAGAGAGAGAGAGAGAGAGGCAGATAGAGAGAGAGAGAGAGGAAGGGCACGCCAGGGCTTCTAGCCATTGCATACGAACTCCAGATGCGTGTGCCCCCTTGTGCATCTGGCTAACATGGGTCCTGGGGAATAGAGCCTTGAACCGGGGTCCTTAGGCTTCACAGGCAAACACTTAACCGCTAAGCCATCTCTCCAGCCCACATATACATTTTTTGAATTTACTTTCACTTTCTTTTTGAGGTAGGGTCTCACTCTAGCCCAGGCTAAAATGTTATTCACTCTATAGTCTGACCTAGAACTCCCATATGCACATTAAAAAATATTCTGGACATGGTTTGAGCCTTTATCTATGATACAAAGTCTCGGTCACAACACACATCACTTATGTTGCTATGTGCTTTATAACAGGGAGTTTCTTTATTACTGTAGTACCCTAAAGAATTTTGGTAGAACTGGAATCATAGCATCAAAATAGTTCCATCTTTTTTGTTTCATTTTGATTATTAGTGAAAACTGAGGCTTCTTTGTTTCTCTTATCTTCCTCTTTTCACTTCTGCTATTAAAGCATTTTCCAGTTTTAATCATGCCACTTTTAATACAGCGGTGATCTGAAACATGACAGTGAAATCGGGCTTTTAAAATTGATCACACATCAGGCAATATCGTCTCTGACTCTGTAAAGTATGTGGGCTTGGTGGCAGACACTTTTCTTGAGTGCCCAGGTATTACAGTTCACTGTTTCCTCTGGTCTGCCTTTTCCTTCTCTCTGGACTGAAGGCAGTGAGCAGCTTTAAGAACACCTGACAAGCCTCTCAGGCTCCATCAGTTTGGTTCCTGAAGGTTCCCTAACACCTCCAGAAATTAAACTACTAGTCTTGTTCAGTTTTAATATGCCAAGCATAGCCTATCCCATGGAACAGTTCTTTAAAAAGTCAGATAAAGGACAAGGGTGAGGGCTGCATCATTAAAGTGCCTGCCTCACGCTCATGAGGACCTGAGTGCGCATAGCTAGAATTCATGGAAAATCTAGGTGTGGTGGCACGCACCTGTAACCCCAGCTCTGTGCTGGGAGATGGAAGCATGACGGAGACGTGAGGATGTCTGAGGCTTTATGTTCAGCTAGTTTAGTAAAATCAGTGAGTTCTGAGTTCAACAAGACACACTGTCTCACACACATGCAAAAAGTTGATGTTAAGCGTGAGAAAAGAAGACAAATGATGTCAACCTTGGGCAGTCACACACAATTGCACACACATGCATGTGCATCTGTATTCATGTGTGCATCCATATATGTGCAAACATGCATGCATGCACACTTTCACCCTTCACATATATACACATGCCAAAAAAGTAAGGTGATGAAGAGCTCAGTGTCTCAGAAGTGAATCTCATCTTTTTTATTTTATCAGGTGCTTGATTTGAAATGGACGAAATTACCAGTAGGTGCTTCTCCAACGGAATTTTTGGCGGGATGTAAAGCATTCCTTCTGCGGTCAGCTGACTCTATAAGTATATGTGCTGATGTCATCTTTGACGGCTTCACAACGCTGTAGGTATGATTTCTGTATTGGCAATAGTGGTGAAATGGATTCTGATCATAGCAATATGAATAATTTGTGTGCTATAGCTAGGGAAAGTGTTTCTAGCCTTTTGAAAACACTCATTTTGTATCTTTAGAAAATTTTTGTCTGCATTACTTGTCTATATATACTCATCCATTGACTCTATATTTACATATTACAAATGCCTCAAATAATAAATGAGAAATATAAGTTAAGTTTTACATGTATCTATTTGATATTTTCTGTCTCATGATTTAATCTTTAAAGAAAAATTTTAAGCCAATATCATTTAACCTATGTAGAAGTCTTCTTTTCTCCCTGTTTGCTCAATTGTATTGTTTAGCATTGGGATCACTGCACATCTTCTTTATGAAAATACTTTCATTTGGTGTATGTTCAGTGTACAGATTAATGTTTCACTGACATTTTCATATATGTATACAACGTACTCTGAAGGTGCTCATTCCTGCTATCCTTTTTTTCTTTTTTTTTTTTTTTTGCCTTATTGCCCCTTTTAATGGTCCATATGTGTCCCTATGTCATTTCATGGCTTCTTTTTTAATCTAGATGTCACACACGAGAGAAAAATGTAATATTTGTCTTAATCAATCAAAATTATTTCATTTAACATGATACTGTCTAGCACCATTCCATTTTCTTTTTGCAAATATAAGTTCATTTTTTTATGGCTAAGTCATACCCCATTGTGACATTTTCTTTATCATTCACTCGTGTGTTGGCATCTAGGCAACTTTCACAACTAGCTGTGGTTAGTAGATCATGTGGTAGTTTTATTTTTAGTGTTTTGAGGAACTCCACACTGATTCCCACAATAGCCTCGCGAGTTTACATTGCCATCAACCATCCCGTCATCCTCGCCATCACGTTTAGCTCCAGTGTAACAATTCTGGTTGGGGTACGATGAATCTCAAGGTATTGCTATTTCCCCATGGGTAAACATGTTGAATGTGTTTTCATGTACTTATTGGCTATTTGTACTGCTTATTTTGAAAACTGTTGAATAAATTTGCTTATTTATTCATTTGGGCGACTGGTTCTTTCTTTTTTGGGGGGGTCAGGGGAGAAAATGGGCACTCCAGGACCTCCAGCAACTGCAAAATAACTCCAGATGAATATGCCACTTTGTGCATCTGGCTTTGCGTGGGTACTGGGGAGTGTTACCAGGGCCATTAGGCTTTGCAGGCAAGCACCTTAGCCACTAAGCCATCTCTCCAGCCCCCTTACTGTACTTTATTTATTTATTTGTTTTTGGTTTGATTTTTTAAGGCAGGGTCTCACTCTAGCCCAGGCTGACCTGGAATTCACTATGTAGTCTCAGGCTGGCCTCGAACTCAAGGCAATCCTCTTACCTTTGCCTCGAGCTGGGATTAAAGGTGTGTGCCACCATGCCTGGCCCTTGCTGTATTTTTTTAACAATATATTTTATGTATTTATTTGAGAGGGGGAAGAAGAGGTAGATAGAGGCGGAGGGAGAATGGGCATGCCAGAGCCTCCTGCAACTGCAAATAAACTCCAGACACATGCACTACTTTGTGCATCTGGCTTTACATGGGTACTGGACCATCAGGCTTTGTAAACAAGTGCCTTTAATCACTGATCCATCTCTGCAACACTTTAATGTACTTTAAATATTTTATTTTATTTTATTTTATTTATTTATCAGACAGAAAGAGGCAGAGAGAGAAAGAGAACATGGGTGCACCAGATCCCCAGCTACTGCAAACCAACTGCAGATGCATGCACCACCTGGTGCATCTGGCTTACGTGGGTCCTGGAGTATTGAACATGGGTCCTTTGGCTTTGCAGGCAAGTGCCTTAACCATTATGCCATCCCTCCAGCCTATTTTTTTAAAAATATTTTATTTACTTATTTACTTACTTATTTATTTGATAGAAAGAGGGAGAGAGAGAGAGAGAGAGAGAGAGAGAGAGAGAGAGAGAGAATTAATGCACTTTTTTTTTAAGAACCCAAGCATGACAGCACATTCCTATAATCCCAACACTCACAAGGCAGGGACAGGAAAAATTTTCATTTTGAGGCCAATTGAGTTACAAACTAAGATTTTATCTCAAATGCAAGAATAAAAAGGCCAAAAGGAGTACGTTCCCTCCCACCTTCCCCATTTAAGTGTATCAAATGGAAGCATCTTAGGCAGCGCTCAATGCGGCCTCCCGTGGCTCGGCTCTGCCTCCTGCTCCAGCTATAAGGAAGAGAGCCAGCCTCCTTCCCACACCTACAGGGACCTGCTGACCATCCTCTCTGCTTTCCAGGGTGAAATGAGCATTTAGCTCTGCAACTGCCGTCTCTCAGCTATTTACAGAAGTCACCAGGGTTAAAAGAGGCAACAGGAAAACAGTGCTCAGTGACTTCCTGGATAGGGTGGAGGCAGGGCACAAAACATCTTCCCAGTCTTTCTCTTTTTCTTTTTTTTCTTTTCCAAAGGGAAATGGTGCCCCAACATTTCGTCTCTTTCAAAGAACTCTCTAGCAGTACACAGATCTCTCACCTGGCAGCTCTTTGGGGACAGAGGCCAAATGTAAAGGTTCTTAAGATCCCCAGAACAGGTTCCCCAAAAAGAGATCATTCAAGTTCCTCAGCCACGTGTGAGTTCAGCATGGTATTCTGTCTTTCTAAGTGTTAAGTCCTTCATATATTGGAGATATGAATCCCATATAGGATAACTGAGGAAGATTTTCTCCCATTTTCAAGGTATCTTTGTGTTTGATCTGATATTTGTTTCTCACTCATGAATAAACATGCTTTTTATTTTTTATTTTTTGTTGTTGTTGCTAGTATTTTGACAGGGTCTCCCACAGTAAGCCAGGCTGTCCCGGAGCTCAGTCTGTAGCTTGGCGGTAAGTTTGTGGCTACCCCTGTGACTCAAACTCTGAGTGACGGTATTATAGGCAGTACCGCCATGCCTAGCCGCAGTCCTCTTAGGGAAAAGTATTCTGATAACACTCTGAAGTTATTATGGTACTTAATATTTAAAAAGTCATCTACAACAAAAATTGCATAATACTATTTAAACACTTTTATCAAATAAATGAAAAAATTCTGCTTCTATGTCATCTTTGTGCTTTAGTATTCGTTTAACCTAATGTATTCACCAGTATGTAAGACTAGTATGTAGTATGTTCAATATGATGCTTGAGGCATCGTGTAATAATCTTTTTTTTATAGCCCACAATGACCTCTGGGCACAGACTGAGCACGCTAGCAATGGGAAATACAGAAAGCAAACCCGAGGATCTTCCCATGCTCTGGCCTCACTCAGCTCTTATGTCTGCTTGTTTCCCTATCCTATCAATGTGCTTCTCAATTGCTGAGGGTCTCCACCAGCATTTGGTGCCTCTGGTTATCTACATTGAGATGGCTAGGCTCTTAAGAAGGTGAGCAGTGAACGCTGGGATCCAGTGTCCAGGGTCTGAGAAGGATATTTTTAGGCACCCTAAATCTGATCTCTCATCACAGGATGCTCTCTTAGGCTTGGAGAATCTCCACTACGGCCACTGGTACCAAGATGGCCCATCACCACTGATGACTGACTCCAAGCAAGTAGACAAGGGCAAGGCAGGGTAGAGCAACAGAACGCTACCATTTTAAGCAAACACCTTTAACTGTTAAGCGATCTCTCCAGCATTTATGGTACCGTTTAAATAAGTAAGTATGCAACATTTTTTAAAGATTTTCTTCTAGGTTTCAAAGGCTGATATTTATATTGGGGTAAAGTGATCTCCTAGGGTTTGGTATGATCCTTGACTATTATTGCATGGTGTTTGCTTGGGGTGTTCTACAAAAGTTTTGGCCCCAGAATCATGATGATAGTATAAGTTGAACACTGAATTTCTAACACTTTAATCACTTGGGATTCAGCCATTACTCACTCTGTGCGGTCACGGTGGGGCTAAGGTACTTAGCAGATGAAGGTTAATGAACGCAAGACTCTGTAATACAGCCTCCGTGATGCGCAGGACTTCCAGAGAATGACACAGCTGTTTATGGACCTTTCGTAAGTAAGTTCTCATAAGTAACCCCTCACCCATACTACTGGAAGCAACTTCAATAAATTTGCTGGTTCACTTTTAAAGTTGAACTTAGGTGAAATTATTTACTTGGTTTGACATTGGTGCCCTGTGTGAATAAATAGGCATTGGCTCACATATGTCCAGGCAACAACACAACAGCTTGCCATCTGATCTTTTGTAGGAAAACGTTTGCTGACTGCCCATTACCAATCATTGCTCTAATTCAAGTAATTTTTCCAAAAGGATTATAAACTCTTTGAAGCAGCACAAATTTTATTTACCCACCATTGTAAACAATTATTAGTGATGAGTTATTTTGTTTTCACTATTTAGCAGTGAACTTCCTCTATTTCTCCTCCATAAGCTGTTGATTACTTTAAAAACTATGGACAATTATATTAAGAGAAAAGCAGAAAATATTACTTATGTGAAATTATCAAAGAAATATTCAAGATGTTAATTTAAAAAAAAACCTAACAATTATTGAATAGTGATATCAAAGAGAAAGATATAGGAGATGCCCCAGGCCATAAAGATATTTGTAAAGGAAAATTGAGTTTTGAGAGTTTTAGTATGACATTTCTTTTATTTCAGGTAAATAAACATTCCAAGAGTTTGGAAAACTATCACCTCCTTTTTAGAGGTTTCAAATTTCTTTTTTTCTTTTTTCTTTTTTTTCCGAGGTAGGGTCTCTCTCTGGTCCAGGCTGACCTGTAATTAACTATGTAGTCTCAGGGTGGCCTTGAACTCATGGTAATCCTACTACCTCTGCCTCCCGAGTTCCGGGATTAAAGACAGGAGCCACCACACCCGGCTCAAATCTCTTATTTTAGTAAACAGAACACTGCACTCTGGCCTCTCTCAACTTCTCTGTGATTCTTATGCAGCCCGTGACTTAAATGAGCCACATGTTAGGAATAACCTAGTGAGCAGTGAAACTAGGTTAATGTGATGTAAGAAGTCGGCCAGCCACTCATGTTTTACCAATTATTCTGGTTTCTAAGAAGGACTCGCCTTTATTTTAAATGAGTGGTTCATTTTATAATCTGACTTTTTACTGAAAAGGCTGTCCTGTAATCATGAGCTTTATGATCACTTGTGCTCAACATGAATAAAGCATGTGCTTAGAATATGTTGTTTTAGGATTTCTTGACTTGTGCAAGACAATTTCAAAAGGAAAGGTGTGTTTCCGTGAGGAAAGTTGAATGATCTTGAGATATGGTGAGTTTTCCCAAGGAGCTCTTGTGTCAGGACTCTGTGGACCTGAGTTAGAGGCAGCCTCCCAAGGACCTGCGAGGACAAGCTCGTGCAGTGTGCGTGGCATGCGCAAGGGCAGATGCTTAAACACGTTAGTCATGAACATTCAGCTACGGGGTGGCCTGAATCAGGTGTCTCCCGTGAACTCACGTTCCGAATACTTGATTCTGAGCTGATGGCAGTTTGGGAGGTGGGGCCTTGCTGGAGGAGGCGTGTTGCTGGGGTGGACCTTGAGGCTCATTAGCCCCTAGTTTGACAGGGTTGGGTGGCTCACTCTTCGGCTGCTGTTTTCTATCTCTTGTGGCCGACATGATGTCTGGCCACTGCTCATGCCATACTTTTCCCTGTCATTATGAAGCCTGCCCTCAAGACTGAAAGCCAGTCATAATAATTAATAATAAAAAAAACAACCTTTCCTCTCATCATCTGCTTTTGTTCAGGTGCTCTGTCCTGTCAGCAAGAAGATAGCCACAACAAGCTATAGCCAGTGGGGTGCTGAGCAGGAAATAACCAGTAGGATCCAATTATCTCTCATTCCAACTTCAAGGATTTTTCAGCAGAGCTAGTCCAGTTGTTTGAAGCATGATGTCATTGTTGTGTGAGTAAGCCTATGTTCCTATATGTGGTGTGTGTGTGTGTGTGTGTGTGTGTGTGTGTACACACACATTTGCTTTATATGTGGTGACACTATGTGTTCATCCAAATTGTTTATTTCTCCTCTGTTACCCTACGTAAAGTCCTTGCCTTGGTGTGGTAGGTTACATGGAGATGACTGACGAGTATGAACTGGTGGCTTCTGAGTGACACTGACCTCGTGCAGTCGCGAGGGCTGCGAAGTCCAGCTTGGGTGTGCTTAGCAGATTGGCTGTGTGGTGATGGCCCCCGCTCTGGTTCACAGGCCATTATCCTTCTCACCTCACATAGAAGACTGAGCCGTGTTCTCTGTGGCGCAGGGCTGTTCCTGAAGGATGGCTTTCCCGTATGGCCAACGCACTTCACAGGGGCACCACCTCCTAAGCATCACTTTGGCTATTAAGATTTCAACATAAGTTTCGGACAACCACCAGCTCTCATGCCGTAGCAAGCTGGTTTTGCCAAGCAAAACCCATGTGTGGTGCAGAGCACACCACCTCTGCTGTTACCTTCATATACAAAAGACTGGGCCTTCAACAAACTTAGCTCCATCCACCACAGAACATTTCTTCTAATATCTATGAAAGGGATTCTGGAACCTCGCCACTCATTTAGAATAAAATGAAAAGAAGCTATATGAACCACAGATATGCTTTTCAATTTTCAATACACGTATGAGTTTTGAAAAATGAGTTCACGTCCTTCAGGATATAGGAACATGGCATAGATTAAAAGCTAGGCAACAAATATGTTGTCAAGTGACACAAGCAGAAATTGGACTGGGAGATCTAGAAAGTAATTTCCTAAGCATGCCATTATTAGACATAGTATTTCATGTAGATGTCAAATCTTCTTTTTCTTGTAGATGGAAAAAAATAATCGAAATTGAAGGAGCCAGCTTTATTCTTACTATTTTGAAGATTGGCTTTGGAAAATTAAAACCAACAAAATAGCCTAATTTTTTTAAGTGGGATTAAGTCTAGGCACGCTAACTGGAAGAAGGCAAGTATTAACTTTTTGGTATGGATCCAACACTCTCCCTTGAACCATGGATGTAAAAGTAGGAAGTATGATGTTGCAGACCTGGGAGCTGGCTCATCAGACAAGCACAAGGGCCTCCCGGACTGGGCTGCAGGCCTCCAAGTGTGACTCCCCAGAACCCACGTAAAAAAAGCTGGGCATGGCCCCATGTGTCTGTCAATAACTTCAGACCAAGGGGGAAGAGACAAGGAGTGTCTGGGGGATTGCTGAAGGACAACTGCTCTGGGCTCAGGGAGATACCCCATCTCTAGCAAAGAAATGTATGGATGAGTGAAGAGAGAATGGCACCCAAACTTCTTGTCTGTCCTATACACACACGTGCATAGGGTGCAGCATCTGGACATACTCATGCGTACACAGCATATCACATACCCTACACCCCCCGCACACAAAGAAAGAAAAGAAAAAGAAGAAAGTATTGCCCTCCAATGAACGAGACCTTTTGAGAGGAGGCAAAATTACCTCGAAATCAAGATGTCGCTTGAATTCAATGCAAGTGTTGCCCAGCAAGTGAAGACTAAATCCACCGGAAATGTAAATGCTGACTGCAGCCACTTCGCAGAAAACTAGTAGCAGAGTGAAAAGGAACGAAAACGGGTGGTGACTCAAGAACTACCCTGCGTTACACTCTTCGTTAGTCCCTTTGCATTCAAATGGTATCTAAAAGTCAGAGTAGTAACCCAAAATCTATACTTTCAATTTCTACTTGAAGTGAGACAACAAACACTCAGAGCTGGTGGGTGATTCACTCACGGCTGCATTACCACTCATAGATTTAGAGGTCAAATGTAGCACTGCACAGCTCTGAATCTTAGAGGCTTTAGAATATCATGACAAGTACCAGAGGAACACGCAAGTAAGCCAAAATACATGAGTCCTCTTAATGCCAGAGGACATCGCTGAGGACAGACCACTGTAGTATCAGCAGGACAAAAAATTTGTGCTTAAATTTCCCTGCATTTACTGATAAATATAATTTTCCTACTCTAAAAACCAAAAAAAAAAAAAAAAAAAAAGTCTCGAGTCCTCGGGTTTGGAGTAAATTTCAGTTGAATGCACCTCTTTTGGTCTTCTAAGGATTAATACAAATTATTCATCCTGAAAGATCAATAACTATTGGCTTTCTTTGTGTTCCTTGGGTCTGTTTTATGACGGTTTGATCTGATGTGTTAGCAAAACACAATGGCAGTGATGGGAGGTGGTGTTGGGCGCTGATGAGTGATGGCCACAAAACCATTCAATTATGGAAGTTTTTTTTATTCTCCAGTAAGTCAGGAAACGAGATGTCACCTTACATGCCAGAAGAAAACATCTCACTTATTTGAAAGAAATCACCCAGACAAAGCATTATTGAGCCATAGATGTCAGCTCAAAGACTGTTCTTTGTTCTTTTAGTTTAAATAAAAAGGACCTAAATAAACCCTCAAAATTACAGCACTGATATCATAACGATTGCTGCAAATTCTCCTATTTATGTTTTGGTGACTGTCAAAAAAAATGTGATGTATTGTATGTTCTGGAAACAACCGCCCCTCCTTTACTGGCAAAAAGAGAAAAAAAAAAATCTTTTCAATTGCTTTGTTTGCTAAAGGTATTTTTTCCTGAAGCAAAACCACTTTCTTCTTTCCTTTTCCTTCTCCAGGCTAGGCCTTCATCATAGCTTACTGATTTAAAACTCTCAATAAAAATCTGTATTGAAACCCAAAGCCAGTGTGTTTTATACTATACACAAAACATTTCAAAGGCTTAGTATAATGAAAATATTTTCCATAACTCCATTAAAATTTCTAGCTGTTTTCATTCCCCCTATTGTGAAAGAGAAAAATAGTATGTTTATTTTTCCATGCTTGACTGGTTTTCTTCCTGTCACTTACCCCTGCTTTCCTTCATCTGGAACATAATTACTAACACCAGATGTATGCCAGTTACTGTTCCCGTCCTTGGGAACACAAGCAAGATAGGACCCCGCCTGCCAGACTCTCCCACTGCGGTTAGGAAGACACACACCAGAGAACAGTATTAGGCCACAGAGAGAGGGCAGATTTCACAGCTATCATTTTTCTGGAGGCATAGTGAATTTCAATAAAATTAATGCGTTATTCTAGAGGAGAAACCACTTTAGATGTTGTGATAAGTGGATGTATTATGCCCACAAAATTGCCCTCTAAATATTTTTATGACTATATATTCACGCTACTCTCACTTTTGATGACAGAAACTTCTCTTTTCAGAAGGCGGTGACCAATGGGGAGACCCAAAACTCCTCAAAGTGCTGAGAAGTCAGAGTGGAGTACTCGACACTGAGACATCTATATCACACCTTTGAAGCCTCAAGAACGATTGCAGAAGAGGAGGTGGGAAGAATGTAGGAGCCAAAGGATGGGGAGGAATGCTTTGGAGTGCCGCCTTCCAGGCACAAAGAGGCAGTTACACTTATGTCCTCACAGTGGGGGTCGCTATGAACACAAGATCTGCATAATATAAGGGAAAATATTGATATTTGGGGCCAGGGAGATGTTCATTGATTAGAGGTGCTTGTTGTAAATCCTGCTGGTCCAGGGTTTGATTCCCCAGTACCCATATAAGGCCAGACTCACTAAGTGCAGCACACATCTGCAGTCTGCAGTGACAAGAGGGTATGGAACCTATTCTCTCTCTCTCTCTCTCTCTTTCTCTTTCTCAAGTAAAACATAACAATATTTTAAAAGAGGGATTACTTGGAAAGAAGAAGGGGTTCAGTGGAACAGGAGCAACAGACAGAGAGAAAAGGAGGGTAATGGCAGGAGATTATGATCAGAGCACGTTGTGTATACATATGAAGGATGCCATAAAAGTTTTTCAAAGACTGGAGATATGGCTTAGTGACTAAGGTGCTTGCTGGCCAAGCCAAAGGACCCAGGTTCAAATCCCCAGCACTCAGGTAAAGCCAGATGAAACAGGTGGTGCAGGCATCCTGAGTTCATGTGCAGTGTCTGGAGGCCCTGACACACCCATTCTTTCACTCTCTCTATATCTTCCTCTTTCTCTCAAATAAGTAAATAATAAATAAGATCTTTATTAAAGGTTGAAAAATATTAACATTTGAGCATTTATCTGGAAATAAATTCCTACCTACAAAGATTTCTACTAGCCTTTCCCAAAATGTGTGGGGTGAAGTGTCTTTCATTTCTTTTTCCGATTTGTTTTGCTTACCAAGTCCTTTGTGGAGTGCCACTTTCATAAATCCCATTACAACTTGCTGAAACAACTTACCATGGCAGTTTGCCAGTACTTTCTCAGCTGGTTTTAGTCCACAGACTCCAATTTGAGAACCACTCACTTAATTGACCAGGCTCAGGAATGTAAATCGCAATTCCGATCCGTACCAATCTAAATAGCAAAAGGAATTTTTGTCCTCCTCCTCAGAAATAGCTTTTGTGATGAGACAGGCATTCTTTCCAACAAGTATTGGGACAGTGTCCCACAAAGACTCTGGGGTCACACAGTGCGCAAACCTCAGAGGGGGATACTCCCACTGTGTCCATAAAGCTCTGCTGTGGAGTGGGAAAGCACCTTCACTGTTTGGAGGCAGTCCTTATCTTCAACTTAGAACCTCATTCTTTCCTCGTTACCACAGACTGTACCTGTCCCCATAAAAATGTGAGTGCTTGTGGGTGTAAAGTGGAAAGGAGTGTCTCTATAAGAGTGCACAGATGTCTGAAATGAAGCGTGTGTTGAAGTGTGAGGAACTTCAGTCGCTAAGGGACAATGCAAACTCTCCCCGTGGGCACAGCTGCTGTGCAGGTGAGATGCCACCTAACAAGGGATGCGTTTTTGTCCTCTGTAATCTCACTGTGTGCCAGCTATGGAGCACTGTCTTAGCTGGTTATGTATCAGCGGGTGGGGTGACCAGGCATTTCACTGCGAAGGCTAACAAATAACAGAGATGACCTTCAATTATGTGGTTGGGCCTCATTCTCTGAGGTAAAAAGCCTTAATTGTCAGATGGACAGTTTTCTGAAGAAGGAATTCTGTCTCAAGACTGCAACACATTTTTGTGAAGACGCTCCTAACTGCTTTCTTGCTCCACGGACCTTGGCCTTATAGAAACTCACATTGTATAAGCTAATTCTTTGATTATTTTGAGGATTTATTATATATTAACATTTATATAGAGAGGTTGCTAGTGCTGATTTTTTTCTACAGAACACTGAATACTAGCTAATACATTCTCTTCTACCTGGTTATAAGCCAAATTCATTTTCCTTAAGCATACTTAACTTATAGATGTAATGTAATCTTCCAAGTATATGTGTTAGAAAAATTCAGTTTGAAACTTCCATATAAACATGAATATATATTCTTCTAATATCTAAGCTATACCATAAGTTTGGAAATCAATTCTACATTCTAATCTGCACAGACAGCTTTGAAATATTCATCTTGTATCTATTAGTATCACTTAGAAAGTAAACAGAAACAGTTTGCATCACTAGATTGTTTTTAAAATATTTTCATGAGTTTATTATTTTTGGAGTGTGTGTGGACTATGCACGTGACCTGTGCACACATACCGAGAAAAGACGATGATGTGGGTGTCTTCCGAAAATACTCCTGTCTCTGTGGCCCCCAGCAGAGGGGGCAAAGGAATGTGAGGTCACTTCTGGCTTTTATGTGGGTGTTGAAGATGACTCAGGACCTCATGCTTAAACAGCAAGTGATGTATAACTAAATTCGAAAGTGGGATTCATTTGGTACTTCAGTTTTCTTTTATATGGACTAAGGTTGTAATTTCTCTCTTTTCTGTCTTGGAGGAGTGCACAATTTAGATAATTGAGATTCTTAGAAAAATATCACATTTAGAAAACAATATTATTTTAGTTCACATATATATCGTCTGAAATCTGATATAGAAAAAAAACTATGAAAGCTAAGATAGTCAGTTATTTTATCATTATCATACTTACAAATCTGCCAAATAATTAACATTATAGGCTACTACCAGTTCCACATACCTATTTTTACTACACTTTATAGTTCATCTTCTAAAGGAAATTTCTTGGCAAATGAACTGCAAACCCCATGCCATTATTTTTATCTGACTTTAAGAAGCCAAGCATCAATGGTAGAAACCAGTTTGGGTTGTACGCTTTTGAAGTTATCATAATCCTCCTAGAAAGATCTATCTTTAGATATTTCCTAGGGTGCAAAGTTATATATGGATTATTGAAAGTACTTGTGACAGGAGACTATTAACAAGGTATGGATTAACTCCAGCAGATAAAAGGAAGGCTCTTTACTACTCCAATGTCAATCATTGTCCATTCTCAAACACGTGCCCTGGCTTCTTATGCCCATCCTTTTTTCACATCTTCTTGAGTGTTCCATTTAACCACCTGAAGCACAATGATTAATTTCACCCCAGTGAAGCTGTAGAAATATCAGGGACTGTATTACATAGCTGGTGTGTTAACCGGCAGCAGATTAGCCCTGATGCAGTTGAAAGCAGATTGGATTCTAAGGCAAGAACACCCGCACTGGATATCTCGCTATAATTATAGCAGGAGTCAGTGAGGAGGCACACATACTGCCTTGCAGAGACACAACCCTGAGCTCCCTGGAATGGCATCAGACGTCATGAAGCAGCTCTTCCCACTCAACGACTGTTAGTGGCATGCACATTGTTTCTCAGCCCACAGGAAAGAATTACACGGAGAGCTAGGCCCCAACTGGAAAGGATGCAGAACTAGATGCTAGAGAAATACACATGGTTATTGATTGATAGCATTTGACCAAAATTATGACTTTGCTATAGGGGAATCATGTATCTATGTACAATTAGCCTCTTCTCTTTTCTTTTTCTTTTTTAAAGATTATGTTTTTACTTATTTACTAGAGACAGAGAGAGAGAATGGGCACACCAGGGCCTCTAACCACTGCAAACGAACTCCAGATACATATGCCACCATGTGCATCTGACTTACATGGGACCTGGAGAATTGAACCTGGGTCCTTAGGCTTTATAGGCATGAGCCTTAACCACTAAGCCATCTCTCCAGCCCATCTTTTCTTCTTTTGATGATGAAAAGAACCCATGGCTTCATGCCGGCTAAGTAAACCTGCTATTGCAGAGTCACACACCTGGCCCAGTTGTGTTTAACATTTAAAATGATTTCTTCCATTTTATATAAAAAAATCTTTAAAAACCACTGAAATATTTTATAGTACTATCGCTCTTATGAGTTGATGTTGGAATGTACCAAAAATGAAGCAAACTGAGTGTCCAGTCCCATGTATCTTTTTATTGCTGCTGACATCAGACTTCTTCAGATAGTAATAAAGTTCAAAACAGTAATTTCCTCCAGCAAGTAGAAATTGGAAGTCTACACAGTTAATAGGGCTTTTTCACGTCATCCCAACTCTGTGATCTAATTTCAGATTGCAGGAAATATGCCAACTTTAGTGCCTAACTAGAGTTACTCATTGGGAAGTATTTGTAGCCAACCTTTAATCTCTTAGGGCAAAGCGCGGGACAATGCTCAGCGGAAGCGCTAGCAATGTGGATGCTGAAAAGTTTGTGCAGAAAAGGTGGTTAAAGTAGACTAAGCAGTGGGCGTGGCTGAAAAATGTCTCAGACTATGTGATGCAAATTTTCACTAAGGTTTAATGATAATTCCCTTTTTCAACTCAAATGCTAGAACTCAAGACAAAGCTTTAATAAGCATGTCTGCATCTCCCCAACCCATCTTTACACCAAAGCCCAGTTCTGGAACAGGCTGGCACTTGTTTTACTAATTAGGAATTCATTAGATTTATACATTACAAACTGTTTTAAGATTAAACTTAAAACTCTGTCTCGGGTTGGAGTGATGGCTTAGTGGTTAAGGCACTTGCCTGCAAAGCCTAAGGACCCAGGCTTGACTCACCAAAGCCCACATAAGCCAGAAACACATGGTGGCACGTGCTTCTGGCCTTCCTTTGCAGTGTCTGGAGGCCCTCACACACTCATTCACTCTCTGTCTCTTTCCCTCTCTTTCTTCATCGCTCTAATAAATAAATAAGAAACTTAAAAAAAAAAAAACAAAACTCTGTCTGTTTGTTGCCCTGCTTAGGGCTCAACTTAGGGTTCAATACTACTTAAATAAATGATACCTTGTGCTAGAGTAAATTCCACGGAATCAGACGGATTTCCTCTCCAGGTTTCTCCGTGTTGGCTCCTGAAAGCCCGTGCTGGGACTGGACACACAGTGGGCATGCGTCGTACATCCCTGCATGGCCTCGTGAGTGAGTGGATGAGAGGCTCAGTGAAGCATGTGGTGCCCTGGGACTGACATCGGCTGCTAACTTACTTTGCGTGGTGTCAAAGGTGTCATCTGACCAATGCTAAAAATTGGGATCCGCACTCTCCCCTGGATTCCATTCCTTCCCCTGCCTCGAGTGTGGAAACTGGCTTAGCAAAAACTTTTTACTTCAAGATTTTACAACTGAAAAGGTTTTTCAGAGCTAATGAATGACTTTTGTTCCATATTGACTGTAGAAAGGAAAACATTTTTTTTCTTTTAAATCTCTTTACTTTCGGCCAAAAATTAAAAGAAAAAAGCAGCTTTACATCATTCACCAAGCCTGCTGCATTGGCTTTAAGAAGCAGCAGTAATAGAAACAAGAGAACAAGGAACTATACAGTCAGCAAATTTTATCTTAGGGACTCTACAGCATTTTTTTCCTCTTTATTATCAGGCCACGTGCTTGTGGCCCAAAGAGACACATTTTTTCCATTCATGTCATCCTCCTCATCCAGCAATGTAGCTCGTAACTCCTTCATCCCCTGTAAATGATAAATGAAACCGCCTATTGCTACCCAGAGGTAGTGAGGTATTAAATAAAACTAATCAACTTCTAGGAGTGAGGGCACTTTGGGGATAAGCGGCTGACGCAGAAGCACTGGTGTCTACCAACCATTGCCCGGAATATTAACGAGCACTGGTTAGCGACAAAGCCCATGGCCAGTCGAAGCCCATGGAAAAAGCTAATCCTGGATCTCCATTGGTGCTGGCAATGTAAGCATATGTAATGTGACTCTTTGATAGAGAGATGATCAATTGATTTGGACACTTGTGTGTGTGGGGGGGAAGCAACTTTGTTTCATGAATAGCCCTTTTCACTGTTGCATTTATATATTGTTTTTGTTGGTTTTTCAAGGTAGGTCTTGCTCTAGTCCAGGCTGACTTGGAATTCACCATGTAGTCCCAGGGTGGCCTCAAAATCATGGTGATCCACCTACCTCGGCCTCCCAAGTGCTGGGATTAAAGGCTTGCACCACCAAGGCCAGCAGATATTTTCAATAATTATTTTTAAAAATTCTCTCCTTTTGTTGGGCTGAGGAGTGTTGTCGTTGGGCTTATACATCAGCCACACACTGGCATGTTGGATAAAAACAACTCCTAACTCTTCAGATGAGTGAGTAATTCCCCATTCTTCCTCTCCTATTCTTGGATTCTTATCTCTTCTTCCTGAAAACAGGCCGAGTCCTTGCTCACTTTGTGACTACTACCCCCTCATATTGAAGCCACTGGGATGGGAGATGGTAAGACTGCTCTGGGGATGAAGGGTTTCCCAGCAAGTGTGAGCACCTGACTCCCGTCCCCTCCCCACCCACCACTTAGATGAACGTGTGATTCTGGCCGTGGAAGGCAGAGATCGGGAATCCTCCAGGGCAAGCCGGCTAGCTAGCCTAGCTGAACCATCAGCTCTGGATTCAAGGAAAATACTCCACCTTGCGTTGATTGAATTCCAGTTTCCAAAGGCACGAGCACAAATGTCTGGCCATACAGGTAAACGTATATACACACGCGCAAGAACACCACACACTTACCCACCTGTGAATGCAAGAAAGAACAGAAGGAGCAGAAAGAAGAGAAGGAGGCGGTGGAGAAGAAAGAGCAGCAGGAGTCGTGGGCCTCCTGGCTCCTGTGTCCACTTATCCAGGGTCCCTCTTGAGCGGTGGAGGGTGAGACGCAATGGTGTTGTAAGTAATGCACTCCCCTTCACAGAGCAGAGTCTCTCTTTGACTCCATTATTAAATTACTACGTGAGGTGGAATATTAAGCCAGGGCTGAAAATGGTAATTTTAAACATCGCCCCTTTTGGTGAAAGGTCCACAACATGTTCTGTAACACTATGCATCCCATTCCCACCAGTCTGTATGAAATTGATGCAGGGTTTAGGGTGCTCACATAGGGTCCCCTACAGTTTTTGAACCCCAATTTTGTGTCCTGTCCTATTTTAACAAAGAAATGATAAAAGCAGACTCCAGAAGAAGAAATTCTGAGTCATTGGGTATATTTAAGGAGAAACCACAAATTGTGGGGTTTATTTAAGGGGAACTGTGATCTGGAAGCTTAGAGCATAGTCTGGGCCTGTGGAAAGCAGGAAGCACTCACGTGGCAGGCACAGCGTAGGCAGTGCATGAGACTCGCGCAGAGAACGGGGGGGGGGGGGGGGGGGGGTGGTCTTGAGAGAAAGAGGCTGCAGCAGAGGCCCAAGCTTGTGGAAGGTAGAACCTAGCAGCTTATGTGGGGAGATTTAGTATAAACACAGGGCATCCACCCTGAGGCTCCCCATGGAGGAAAGTTAAGAGATCCCCGTGGCGGTGGCTTAAGGAAGAAGAGCAGAGAAAGAAAATATCAAAGTAGAGACCAAGAAGTTCAGATAGAAAAGGAGTTCCCCCCCCAAGCTTAGAGACATTACATAGGTAGAAGGACCAAACTTTAAAGGAAACAGCCACATGGTAGATCTGGAGTGTAAGGGAAATACACACATGGTAGATTCAGAGACCAGAGAAAAATCATACAGGGGATAATTAAAGCGAGAAGTTACCCCGAAGTATAAAAGCGAGACAAGCAGAAAAACTATGCAGGCCCTAACAGAGTCCTCTGCCCTCCCCGCCCTGCCCCAGAGAACCCAGGCTCCTCTGCATCCAAGTAAAGGTCGCAGGGCAGAAAGAGGGCTCAGAGAGGGCAAAAAACTAAAGTGGTGGGGCTGGAGAGATGGCTTGGTGGTTAAGCGCTTGCCTGTGGAGCCTAAGGACACCGGTTCGAGGCTCGATTCTCCAGGATCCACGTTAGCCAGATGCACAAGAGGGCGCACGCATCTGGAGTTCCTTTGCAGTGGCTGGAAGCCCTGGCGCGCCCATTTTCCCTATCTCTCTCTCTCTCTCTCTCTCTCTCTCTCTCTCTCTCTCTCTCTTTCTCTGTCACTCTCAAATAAGTAAATAAAAGTGAACAAAAAATATTTAAAAAAAAACTAAAGTAGTGGTGGTGGGGGAGCTGGAAACAGCATGGGCAAGCCTTTATAGTCGATCAAAAATGGATTATTTCGTCAGATTTAGATATGTAAGAGGAAACCCCAGTTGGTTTGTAGATTTAAACGGTGGACGCCAGAGGCCAGCCCGCCTAGCTAGTGTGCTGGGCTGTGGGCAGCAGGGGGCGCTGCAGCGGCCGTGGGCGAATCTCAGTCACTAGCTCCATTCCTGCCAAGGCGGGGTTGCATGTTGGATGGGTCTTTGAATTTTCTCTTTGAGCTTCTGTCCGTAACTGAAATTGCCTTGAAAGAAGCTAGCTTTCTCCCGAGTTTCCTACAGCGTGATGGGCTAGGGTTTCAGGAAGAAAGAGCAGAACGCCATGCAGCTCTCTTGGTGTGTTTTAATCCCTAGGATTCTAGTGGAAAGGTCACGGGAAATGCCAGACCAGGCAGGACTTCAGGACCCTGACATTTCCCAGAGAAATCTAGATAAGAAATACATGCGAGAGGAGATTTCAAACAACATGGAACACAGTGAGGAATGCATGTCTGCAAGCTCCTGGTGGACACAGCCTCCTGGAAGGCGATTTGGTAAAGCGTCACAAGTGTTCAAATGTGTCTTCACTCTGACTCACAACGTCCGGTGGATGCTGAGGTGTTTTCAGAAGCTTTATGTGTGTGCTGACAAAGCGCAAGGTGATGACACATATATACACGAACAATATCTGATGATTTAGCATATGACAGCACGCTTCTTTGCTGTTTTCTCTACAACAGACATTTCCTATTTTGTGTTAGTATAAGCCACAAAAAACAACTTTAACTTTTTTTTAATTTTTTTGTTTGTTTATTTATTTGACAGCGACAGAGAGAAGGAGGCAGAAAGAGAGAGAGAGAGAGAGAAAGACAGAGAGAGAGAGAGAGAGAGAGAGAGAGACAGAGAATGGGCACGCCAGAGCTTCCAGCCTCTGTAAACGAACTCCAGATGCGTGCGCCCCCTTGTGCATCTGGCTAACGTGGGTCCTGGGGAATTGAGCCTCGAACTGGGGTCCTTAGACTTCACAGGCAAGCGCTTAACTGCTAAGCCATCTCTCCAGCCCACAACTTTAACTTTTTGAATAAGGCTCAAGCTCATATAGATGTAAATTATCTTGTAATGAAAATATAATATTTGTTGATTAAGTAAATTGTCATCCACAAACAGCAGTTGAGACAACGCTCTCCCCACACACATGTAATGTTCGCTGCAGTCAAGGTACCAGGAACGGCTCCTGCTTCTGTTTCCCAATTTTCCCTGGATTTCTTGCAGATAAGTGATTATTTTCTAGATGTGTTATTAGCTAAAAATATCTGATAAGCACTTGTTGATTAAAGAGATTGGCTTGTTCTCTTTGCAATGGAAATTTCCAGCTCATATCATTGGAGAACAGAGCTGTACTCATAAAGTGAGATTGAAATATAAAACTCTCCACGAGTCTGCGCAGCCGTCTAACCTCACTCATTCCATTTGCAGTGTCACCGTACCAGCAATCACCCTTATGTTGACCACAGACCACTGTGGGGTTGTGGCATTTAGATCTGCAAGGCTCCAGGACTGGTGTCATCAGGTAACCATAACATTGCTGAAGCACTGAACTGGGTCATATGACCTTAAGAATTTAAGCAGGATACATACTACTTATCAAATGACATGGCCCAAAAGGGACATAGCTTACTAAGCTAATTTTTTTTTTTTTCTTTCTTTCTTGGATGACTAGAACAGCTGTTAGGTTTTGAGCAATCAGCTAAACTTAGAATTGTGGTCAATAGGCAGACATTCCCTGCTTAATGTCTTGGCTGTGTGTCTAAATTCACAATGGAATAAATTGTCTAAGCTTTAACTACACTGAGAATTGGACAACTGTCTAGATATTTAAAATGGAGTTGGACGGAACCTTTGAGTTTTACAACGAAAACTGTGTGCCCAAGGATGAACTTTCCCAGGAAAGCCAACTTAATGATGTTGGTCACACCACTAAGTCAGTCTCTGAGAGGACAGAGTGGACACTGCTGCACCAGTCAGCGTTTTCCTTGTTGTAGTTTGAAAAGGCTGCCTTATTAGAGAGAGGGCGTCTGCTTCGCTATCGGTAATGCCCTACAAAGCAGAAAACGCTTACTTTTTATTCACTGACTTTCTAGTACTTGAAGCAACATCATGGCTGTACATTTTAATTAATAAACTATTTAAAATCAGGAAGACTTGGGAAATAAAGAAAATGATGGTATAAACATGACCACATCAGTGTATACAGGCTATACTTATTTTTGGGAGAAAAAAAAGAAACTAATTTTATGACTTTGTGTTTATGTGTGTTTGTGTGTGTGTGTGTGTGTGTGTATGTGTGAGACTGGGAGAGAGAAAGAAAGAAAGAAAGAAAGAAAGAAAGAAAGAAAGAAAGAAAGAAAGAAAGAAAGAAAGAGGAGGAGGAGGAATCAAACCCAAGGCCTTACACATGCCAGTCAAGTGCTGTATTATTGAGATACCACACAGCCCAAACAGTGATAGGTTCACACAAAAATGTGAAGATAGTGCAATGTGTTCTCATCTGTCTGTATTTACTACATACCCAGGTGTCTTCTATTTTTAACACCATCTGTCATCTGTATGGTACCTTTGTTGGCATTGATGAGCCAGCATTAATTCACTGTTCGAAGCAAAAGTCTATATGTGCTTTCCTGGAGTGCCTCCATTGACCCTTTGCTTTTTCTAGGCTCCTGTCCAGGACTCGTTACATATTACACTTAATTGTCATGCTTCTGTAGGTTCATGTTGGAAAAGAGGTTTTGGCTTGCATTGCTTCTGAAATCTTCGGCAATTTTCAGTGGTTGCTGGTCAAGTGTTTTGTTGAATGTTGCACTATGGCGATTTTCCTTGTCATAAAACCTGATGCTGTAAGGGAGGTCACAGAGAGAGAGCACTGTTTTCACCGTGTCATGTGCTATCCACATGACCCTGATTGAACCGGTACCACGTCGGGTCCCCCACTGTAAAGCCACTGTTTTCCTTCCTTGCCAGGCTGTCCTTTTGAAGCTGTAGCTGTATGCAGCTCCCTCTCAGGAAGAGAGTTAAGGTTCCATTTCTCAGCTAGATGTTTGTAAGCAGTCTCTCTGGCAGTCTTCTGAATGGTACTACTGTCTCTTGTCACCTTTTTTTTTTTTTTTTTATTAGTCAGTTCTGTATTCAGCAAATACAGTCAGTTTGGTACCATTATTAGGCTCATCCGTGACCTACCCCCTCCCCGTGGGCCCTCCTTGTTGAGGTATACGGGTCTTGCATTTTGGAGTTAGCCCACAGTTATGGGTAAGCTAAATGTCTCTGCATATCATGATCCAACATGTGACTCTGACATTCTTTCCGCCCCCTCTTCCGCAAAATTTCCCTGAGCCATGTTGGGTTCATTTTTGGTCTGCTTCAGTGATGAGGTGTTGGGGGCCTCTGAGGCTCTGGCTCTCTGATTTGGTGGGAGTTGATTTTTCTCTGTGCTGATCTCCTTCCCCCTTGTGCTGGTGTCCGGTTCATCAGGAAAACAGCCCCCTTGCTTGTTTCTCCAATTTTTCTTAGTTTCAGCCGGGGCCCTTTTGAGGTATGATGGGGTGGCTCTCTCCTTTTAATAATTTAGCTCATTGCACATTTATATAACCATGTATAATGAATATCCATTCCATATCTTGGGTTACAAGTCAATAATTTATTGATTTCATTGTTTTACTTGTTTAGCCACTGTCAACTTTTTTTGGTTGAGTTTTGGCCCCATTGTCAAACCCCCATCAATGAAGGTCATTTTCTGATGGTTTTATTATTGCTTGTTTTTGTTTTTGTTGGGTTGTTGTTTGGTCTCGTTATCATTTCGCATTATAAAATACTCCAGGCTTATCTTAGCTTCATCCTCAAGTCCTAGAATCAGTCATTTCTGATATTTCAACAAGGAGAACTTTCTTTCCCTTTTTCTTTATTATTATTATTACTATTAAACATATTGTGTATGGATATATCATGTGTTGGTACCCTCTTTTCCCTCATCCCTGCCCCAATTCCTCTGGGGGTCCTCCCCAGTGGGGTTGCAGGTATTCCCTATGGGGTTGTGGTTTATGTGTTGTGGGTGCAGCATTCAGTTATTTTGGGGAAGGGAATGCCTCTGGGCATGATGTCTCAACCTGTGGTTCTTATAATCTTTCCACCTCCTTCTGCAAAATTACCTGAGACATGGTGGGTGAATTTTAAGTCTACTTCAGTGATGAGCTCTTAAGATCCTCTGGATCTCTGCTTTGACAAATGTTAAGTATCATCTGTCTCCTTCACCCCACCTCTGATTATCAGGTTCAGCATGGAGCTCTAAGCTCTCACTAATTTTTGGCTAAAGGAGGGGTTACAGTAACCTTCCTGGAGAGTGGTGCCTGTTGTCCAAGTGAACAGTGAGCACCTACAGTTTAGAGACCATTGTGAGTGAGACCTTCCTAAATGTATATAAGGCATAGCCCAAAGTTTGGCAGGTTGCACATACATGCCAAAGTGTGCTGCTGACTCCCAGCTATGACCAGGCTATAAATGTTCTTCCAACAGCAATGTTTTAAGATTTCATATATATATATATATATATATATATATAAATTGTGCTGGGGAAAATGTCTGAATCTTCATCTGGAGAATTGGGCACTCATTCTTGTACCACCAATTAGTACCTTTGTGACTTTAGACAAGTCACAAGATCCATTATTCTATCTGGAAACTGTATGAATAATTAAGTAAGGCTCTATGTCAGTCAAGTGCTTAATGACTATTGTATCAGATGAAATCTCTCTTACTATTACTATGGAAGCTCTCAATGCTAAGCCTTTTTTTCCTTTATTAAAGGAAGAAATAAAAGTATTATCTCCAATAAATCTATTGTAGAATGAAATTTAGTTAAACAAAACAAACATGGAGATTTTATTAAATAACAGGCTGTCAAATACACATTTGGCATAGGGGCATGTACCTTCCTTCATAGAATTTGTGATCTAGTGGGAAACTCACCTAATTAAACATAGACATTACACTAAAATGTAATCAGGGCTCTAACTGACAATGAAGGAAAATAAAAACCATCTAAGAAAGAATCCCAAACATTTAAAACCTTTTGTTTAACCACATTGTAATGAAAAATTCTATGTACAACTTAATGGTTGCCCTTGTGTATGTGTCTGAACTTTACTTAAAGGTTAAAGCTTTAATCACCTGGAGAAGGGTCCCAAAGTAAGCAATCCAGGCCTATAGGGGAGAAAGGATTCTCAAGCTCTTGACCTCACTGTAATAGATAGCTACTTAAAATGTTCCTTGTCATGTACTTGGGTGTATCAAAACCTCTCCACGTGTTATCTTTCAGCCTCAGAAATATAAATATTCAGCATTATTGGAAGAAGAAGGCCTTTCAATCAATGTGAGACTTTGCCCATATGCCCTGTGAGGAGGACAACCTGTTCTAAGTGATAACAAATTCTTCATATACAGAAATCTCTGCTCCAATCTGATCTGCTGCTGCTGCCTGCTGCCCAAGCTGATAGCTTGCTTATCTGCACTAACTCAGAAGTAAAGGTGGCAGAGCAGGATTGCCGGGTCTCCTTCCAGCCAAGGCCTTAGGTTTAAAAGGATGGAGGGGCCAGGTCCTGGTGGAGAGCGTCTGTACATCTCTAAATAAGCTATGGAGGAAAAGTTCAGCACCAGGCTTTAAGGAAGAGGGAAGAGAAGGGAGAGAGAAGGGCTTGTGTGTAAGAGAGACTGATTTTGATTGCAGAGCTCTCAGTATTAGACACCATTAATCACGCCACAGTCAAAAGTGACTGTGGTATTGGTGTAGGATCAACAGAAAATGATCAATATTATGTTTTCTGCTGAACAGTGGTTTTTGCTTTAACCCACTAAATTTATTTTAAGCACGCTCATTTTACATCTTTCATCAAATCCTAATTTCATTCTGATCATCTGAAAATTAAGAAAAATTGAGTTTCTTCCTCTGTTTACTAAGTAATACCAATCTATATAGTCACTTGATTCTGTTTTAGAGGACAGGCCTTACCTGTGCCTTCTGAGATCCTTCCTCCTGGCTTGTGCGCAATTGCTGATTAGGAAGCATTGGCCTCTCTTTTGCATTCCTCACTACCACTTAAGGTTTGGGTAAGTATTCTGTTTTCTAAACACAACTGATCAAATATAAGGGTCAATACAGTAGCTGTTGACTTTAGTAAAATCCTTGTAAGGGCAATTCCAGAAGGAAACTGTGTGACAATTTCTCCATTCTTCTCCTCCTTCCACAGCCAGCTGTCTTTCTCAAGTAGATGAACAATATGAGTCACAAGCAAGTTTGATGGCACAAGCTGGGGACATACCTAAGCCAAACAGCTGTTCCCTGAGGGGTGATATTGGGAAGCAGGGGTGAAAACCAAGAATTAAGAACAGGGAGGGATGGTGCCAAGAGTCAGAACTTTCATCCAGATGGACTACTCATTATCAGATTATCTAAGAAATAATGTCACAAGGAGTGATGTCTTCTAGACAACGGTTTTGTTGTTTGTTTTAGTTTATTTTTTTCTGAATATCTTTCAGAAATGAATCTACTTTCTTAAATCTGTTTTTTTTTTTAATTAGGAGATTGCACAATCACAAAAAATGGAGGGGAGGGGGTGGAAATGTGAGAGGAGCATCTTCCAAAGACCTTGCAGTCAGTGAGTCAGGGTTTAGGTTAAGCTAAGCCATTAGGGCTAGCTCTGTGGGGTGGGGTGATGAACGCAAAAAGCAGAAGTGAAATGGAGAAGAAAGTTACTTCCTATCAGAAGAAAATAAAAAGGTTTTCATATTACAAAAGAAGCTTTTGTCCTAGTTCCAGTGTAGTAAATATTGAGAGTTTGTGAGATGAAGTGAGATGAAGTCTTAGGGGAAGGTGGCAAAGATTAGAAAGAGACACAGCCTAATTTCTAGTACTGCCATCTGGTATTGCACTGGGCCCTCACGTGACCAAACATTGGGTTGTGTACTATATTCGTGGGGGAGCACTTACATATCTGTTTCAATGCTTAATTTAACTGCACACTTTCACTTTACAGGGCAGCTAAATACCTTTTTTTATTCATTCCTTTGTATTATTTAAAGGAAATTACCATTTGAGCATGCTCTATATACCACAAATTCTGTGAGGAGGTAGGATACAGAAAAATAAACCATAAATCCACAAATTCAGGACTATCACCTAACCCAGTAATTTAGAAAACTGTCCACAATGGAAACAAGAATTTTAAAATGATGGGTAGGAAATACAACACATTAAGTGGGTTTCATCCCTAGAGACCTGAGTAGCCAGTGGAGATGAGCATCACAGCATTGCTAATGTGGCAATTAATCCAGCAACTTCTGCTTGCTCCCAAGTGAGGCAAGTCTCAGGGAACAACAGCTGAGACAGAATAATTTTCTTCTAATTTAAATGTAATTGGGGACAATAGAAAACAAAACAAAAAAGTGCATAGTTTGTGGGTCCTGCAGTTCAATAATGTACCTTGACCTTAAAAGGTAGGACAAATAGTATGGTATTTCTAAAAAAATATTAGGTTTCTACTTACAATGTCTTCCACCCAGTATTTATAAATTATTTATCAAGTGCAAGTTAAAATACCTTAGTAACAATATCCATTTATTTAGTCAGGAGTCTGACATAGTTTTGAAAGGAAACAATGAAGATGTTGCATGAGTGGTCTCATAGAATGTGCACCACATAGATGTGTACACTATTACACAGCTTCATGGTAAATGATGTTTGTTGTTTGAGTAGTCACATAGAGTGTGTACCACATAGATGTGCACATTATTACACAGCTTCATGGTAAATGATGTTACTTGAGTGGTCACAGAGAGCGTGTACCATGTAGATGTGTACATTGTTATGCAGCTTCATGGTAAATTATTACTTAAATTCTGTTGTAGTGCAGAGAAAAACTAAGAATGTGTAGTAGGATGTTGGTATTTTATAAATCATAGTCTATTGTTTCCTTTTGTCTTGGATATAGGTATTGTTTCTTGTACTAAAAGAAATAGGACATATAGTAAGGAATATGTCATAGGCATTACAGGTTGCTCATTTTGGCTAACCAATCATGCTGTGATGTAATGTATTTTTTTTTTTTTGTCATTTAGCAAACTCCACAAACTATCCATGTATACAAAACTAAGACTTAGGTGAGAATGTTTCTGTAGAAATGTGAGCCACATATGAAGCTCAAGGACATAGCTCTTACCCTCTGTGACTGTTTCAAGAAATAACTCTTCGAAGGGTCTGAGTTTGTCTCAACCAGGGATTACAAAGTAAAAAGAAAGAGAGGAAACACTTCTTTTCTCCCAAAGTGGAAAACTATTAATCTTCCTGCTCTATAATTTTGGAAAACCCAGATCAAAATGAATTTTAACTGGACGTTTTCTGTTTATTTTGTATCCATTAGTATTTATATTAACATGTAAAATACTACAACAGTAACAAAATAAGCACTATTTAGAATTATAAAAAATACTTTAAGACTGTTGACAGCTGACGTACGGAGATGCTTCTGGGGTTGGGAGGAAATCTCAGTGGATAGAGCACTGGCCCTGCAAGCATGAGAGCCTCAGTTGCATCTCTGGAGTCCACATAAACAATACTGGTGTTTCCGGCTTTTAGTCTCAGTGCTGGACACACAAAGGGGGGTTCTGGGGTATCATTGGATAACCAGATGGATGAGATGAGACCTGGTCTCCAAAAGAAAAAAAAAAAAGCAATGTTCACTTCACCTGTAAGAACACCTGTCCTTATCCTGCACATGCACATTCACAATTGTGCATGGACAACCACACATGCTCACACATATATACATGCATGCACAAAAAAAGTGCTTCAGTTAGAATCATCTTGGTTTTGCTTTTGAGGGGAGGGGTTGAAAATATTCTCTTGGAATGGTGTTGTAATTCAAGATCTCATTAGCTTCTAAGGTAGAAATGAGAGCACAATCTATTGGCTCTCTCTCCTCAAAACAGTGAAGAACGAATGTATATTTGTAGCTGGATAAACTGTGCAGTCTCTCCAAAATCAATAAATAAGAATTTCATTAGCATTATCCTTATTGACTAATAGGAACCTGAAAAATTGAGAAGGAAAGGAATAGCAGGTCAAGAGAAGGAGTCCAGTGGGTGTGGGGGAAGACTCAACGACCACGAGTGTCCTCAGCATGCGCAGAGGAAGAGCATGGTAGAAACACGTTAAGTACTCTGATGCACCCCCAGTTCACGCCTCTTTCCTGCAGAGCCACTCTGGTGCCTGATATACTGGAGGGAGTCCTCTGATTGCTGCAGAATAGGAGGCATGTTGTGTGAGCAACAGGAAATTGGTTATTCAATGTACAATAATCCTAAATTTGACATAGAATGAAATCATTTATTGGCTATATTGTATTCCTAAAATTTTAATTTTAATTATTAGCAATGGATTGAAATTTTTATTATTAGATCTATGGTATTTTCTATATACACTCTTGATAACTCAGGGCTATTATAATTCAAGGTCACCAGGCTGCAGAGATTGCTTAGTGGTTAAGGCATTTGGCTGAAAAGCCAAAGTACCCAGGTTTGATTCCCCAAGATCCAAGTTAGCCAGATGCACAAGGGGGCACACGCATCTGAAGTTCATTTGCAGAGGCTAGAGGCTCTGGCAAGCCCATTCTCTCTCTCTCTCTCTTTCCTCCCCTCTTTCTCTGTCAAAAAAAATAATAAATAAATAAAAGTAACTCAAGGTCACCAAAAGCACCAGTCATCCATGGATGCTGCAACTTGTCGCTACACTTTTCCCATCACTGATTGATACCAGTACACTTCGTTCCTTGTGGCACTAAATTTATCTTTTTTTCTTTCCCTTATCTCTTCTGTCCCTTTTTTGTCATTGGATTATATGTCTACAGCTGACAGGAGTGAATAGCAAAGAGTACACAACTCTAACTCCCGTGCTCAGGAGGAGGATGCAGGGCACGGCACTGTCAAGAGCAGCCTGCTTGCCACAACAAGGCCCTAACCAGAAGCAAGGAGAAGCAGGAGGAAATACCAGTCCGACATGAGGATTCACACTTCTGATCCCAGTGCTTAGGAGGATGAGCAGGACAATTACCATGAGTTCAAGGCAAACAAGGCTACAATGAGAGACCTTATCTCAAAATGTAAACAAAACCAAAAAATCTAAATATATGCAACAAAACAACAGCAAAGCAGAAGCTGGGATCTGCTTGGGCTTTGAGTATGGAAGACATGAGCATTTGGGAGCATTGTGACAGCAACCCCCAGTGATCGCGCACTAAACTTTATTTAAAAAGAAACTTTTTTGTTTGAAAGAGAGAAAAGAGAGAGAGAGAGAGAGAGAGAGAGAGAGAGAGAGAGAGAGAGAGAATTGGCATGCTAGAGCCTTCAGTTACTGCAAACGAACTCTATACACATGCACTACATTTTGCATCTGGCTCACATGAGTCCTGGGAAATCAAACTAACGTCTTTTGGTTTTGCAGGCAAGCACCTTAACTGCTAAGCCATCTCTCAAGCCTATGTACCAAACTTTCAATTAGAATTGTTTCAGAGTCATCTGTGAATGAATATGGATCTTATGTTTGATATGTAGCTTGCTTCTATAGCACATTCACGGAATAAATACAGAAACGATGTCCTCACCACTGTGAAAGAACAAAGTGTGTCCGCTGATGTTTACATCTAGCAAGACAGAGGCATTTGTTTGTACCTTTTGGAGTTGGAAACGAATCTCTTCAGCATGAAGTAACTCCAGTGCATCCGCCCTTGTTGTTAAGGAAGAAAGCTGAGGCATGACCTGGCCTCTCTACAGTTGATGTCATGGAGTCACAGGTCCCCTTTGATTCCAAATCCCTTCATCTGCTGTCTGTGAACATTGTAGCTAATGAGAACATGACCACAGCACTTCACATTGTGATGTCCTCTTCTCATTTTTTAGTTTCTGGCTGTATTCCAGGCAGTAGAACTTATATGACCTACTGTCCTGTAACATGGCTTAAATTATTAAACATAAATATAAAATCCTTTCATGTATACACTATAGTATTTGAAAATTATATAAAAGTACAAATGTGTCTGTTTTAGGAAAACTGAATTAGGTTAAATTCTCTATTTAAATGAAGTTATTTGGGCTGGAGAGATGACTTAGTGGTTAAAGTGCATGCCTGTGAAGCCTAAGGACCCTGGTTCAGTTCTCCAGGTCTCATGTTAGCCAGATGCACAAGGGGGTGCATACATCTGGAGTTTGTTTGTTGTGGCTGGAGGTCCTGGCATGCCCATTCTCACTCTCTCTCTCTCTTTCTCTCCCTCCCTCTCTCTCTCTAATAAATAAATAATAAAAATAAAATCTTTCAATGAAGTTATTTAATTTTTCACCATCCCATTACTCATGTGTTTTTGTTTCTAAAGTTTCATAGGTATTCATATTTTAGAGACTTAGTTCATTGCACAAAACCCTACACAAACCATATGACTCATGCAGCTTTCTTAAAATGATGCCACTTATTACAAATTATGACAAATATTTTATTTTTCTTCAGAACTGCTTAAAACATTTTGAGAGGAAGAGACAGAGGCAGAAGCAAAGAGAGAGAAAGAAGTGAGAATGGATGCACCAGGGCCTCAGCAAATGAACTCCAAGTGCATGTGCCACCTTGTGCATCTGGCTTACAAGGGTCCTGGGGAATCAAACCTAGGTCCTTAGATTCCCAGACAAGCACCTTAACCACTAAGCCATCACTCTAACCCTTTAAAACATTTTTCCAATGATAAAAGTTTATATGTTGGGCTAGAGAAATGGCCCAGAGGTTAAGGTTCTTGTCTGCAAAGCCTAGTGCCCCGGTTTTAGCTCCCCATTACCCATGTAAAGCCAGATGCACAAAGTTGTGCATGCATCTGGAATTCGTGTGCAGCGGCTACAGGTTGTGGACTCCCCCATATACTCATTCTCTCTACAAATAAATAAATTTAATATAATTTAATTGTTGATATGCTGCAAAAATTTCGAAGTGACCAACTAAGGTATCACATTTAAATATGCAAAAACTCCTCTTACGGGATCTAGATTTTTTTGGGTATTTTTCTGAAAACTACCTTGTGCACTTTTAGCTGGCTCAAGTTTGCTTCTACCATCATTAAAATGAAAGGCAAAAGTTAAGAAAGGCCTTGCTTTCTTACAAATTAGAAAACATTAATGTACATAGGACTGTTGTCTATTTTCTACTGAAAAAGATTCTGTTAAGCCCTGGAGTAGAGCCACCTCAGTGACATTGACAGCATAAGGTCCACCTTTCTATTGTGGGTTCAGGACGGACAGACACGAGGGAAGGATTGAAAGGGAAGAAAATTAATCTAGTGATTTCACTTAAGAATGATGAGATTGGTGCAATTACATTAGACTTTATAAGGGTACGTATTCCTCTTTCTCCTGGTAAAACTCTCACTTTCCTCACAAAAGAAAAAAAAAATATATATATATATATAGTGTAAGAGGGCATAAAACAAGTCCCACGGGTTTTCGGAGCTCTCCTGGAGAGAAACCTCGTCACAGCTGAGTGGCAGACATATTAGATTAACACAAATGAAAAAGAAAACTTGAGAGCAATTGAGCTAAAAAGATGACAAGTCAGCTATTGCTAAAACACAATAGTATTAATAAATAAAAGCTGTTTTTGAAACTCAAAAGAAAGGTCTTGCCTCATTTTAGCTCATCGGCATAAGAAGAAAGCAGTGTGAACCTTCTGTGGAGGAGGGACGGGTGTTGAGCTAGAACATGGGTCTACTGTCACAATATTCGGCTCTTTCCAAGTCCCCTGTTGTCACTTCTTTCTGTAAATGTATCCCCTTACTCCCCACTCCAAAATACATTTTTAACAAAGAATGAAGATAATACTACTATAATAAAAATGCAAAATCTCTATTGCAAAGCCTAATTATTCCTACCCTGGAAGGGTTACTCTTCAGGGAAGCTCCTACCTAGAGGTCCATGCTGGCGGAGAGCTCGGCCAGCACCCGCTATTGAGTGATGATGGGGGAGCCGCAGGCTGAAAGGAGCACGCGGATTTACTATGCCTTGGCCTGGAACCGCAAGTCTGTTCCTCTCACAGCCTACCTGCCAATATACAGCCAAATAGACCCACTTATTTTCCAGAAGGATGCGAACTATAGAAAAGTGTGTGTATAGTTGTGGGGGTAAAACATCTGACGCAGGGAGCCAGTTTAGGAATAATTCAACAGGGAAGAACAGTTCTTGCTACAATAGAGGTGTGGAAAGACTATTGCATTTTTTTTTTTGTATTTCTTTCTGTTTTTTATTGATGACTTCCATGACTGTAAACAATATTCCATGGTAATTCCCTCCCTCCCCCCACTTTCCCCTTTGAAACCATTTCTATCTAAAGGGTATCTATCTTTTAAACCAGGGGAATGTTTCACACTAGAAGAAAGGGTTTGCCATCTATTCATGCTTAAGCATGCATTGGATTCATTTTGCAAATTCTAAATTTCACAGAAAAAAAAATGCTTAGCAAGATGGGGTTTGTTCTTTTTCACAGTCTTTTGTATCATGTAGGAGTTTCTTCTTTTCTTCCCTTATTCTTTTTTCTATCACATGCTTTCATCCATTAAAAAAAAACACTTTCTAAGGTTTTCATTTAATTAATCACATATATAAAGGACACTTAACACTGATGTCCTGCAAACTATAGCCCTCTTGTTCAAGTGAACATTGGAGCCCACTTCAGCACACCTCTCAGGGGAAATTCCCCTCAATTAACTGTGGCTCATCAGCTCACCCTTTGATCCGCCCAGTCCTCTCTTTATCACTCTCTGTCAGAATATTTCATTGTATTTATATTCACTGAGTACCAACCTATCTTGTCTTCCCGGCAGACAAAGTATAAAATTCTCAGAGCATAGTCTAATCTCAACTATAAACCTTAGGTTCTTGGATATTCAGTAAATGCCATGACCTATATACAAGGACTTGAAATTCTTTAGATAGGTTTTGGAATCCATGATGATTGCACTAAATTCTTTGATTAATTTCCTCCTGTTCATCAAAGAAGTACATTTCAATGGATGAAAAATAAATCATTTATCACAATCAGTTTTATGCCTGTTTTCAGCTTTGTAATGATGAAGGACAAATTGGAAGAAGAAATGTTGATACCCAGCCACACTAATGTATTCACTGGATTTGAGAACACATTGTGCATAATTCTAAAGTACAAAAGTAATTAACATCAAACAGCAAATAATAAAACTGGCATTATCTCCTGAAAACAGCACATGCAGGATACAGTTGAGAGTGTGAAATAGGTTGTTGCCAGGAGAAACCCTTTGTGTTTTTTCAAGCTGTGGGAGATTACTGAGCATTTTAGGGATCTCAAAGTCAGTTTTAATATCTGTGGTTAGTTTTGAAAATGGGCCATCAAGTTACAAAATGCAATCTACCAACTTACTTACCTAGTCCTACTGACGCATTTGCTTACTTTGTACTCTTTTGTTTTATTCTAAGATCATGTTACAATGACCATTTCTGCAAGTATATGAAAGGAAATAGCACAGTAACTTTCTTCACGTGCTGAACTATATTCTTAGTACGGCATACGAGATTCATCATGAGTTGTTTACAGATCCAGGGCTGCCACATACCCAAGAGATGTGGTTTTGAGTGGCATAGGGTAGAACTGGATAACAGTATTACGTTTGGCTGAATTACGTCTATATTTTTAAAATGTGAAGACATTTGTCTTAATCAATGTTATAAAAGCCTAAAAGTAGATCTGGGTCTTTCACTTTTTGGTTAGCTGAAAGAGATGAATCCTGTGAAATCTTACAAGGCATGAACACTTTAGCTTTTTTCTTTTTAAAAAGATTTTATTTTTATTTATCTATTTGAGACAGAGAGGGGGAGAGAGAGTGAGTAAGAATGAAAGAATGAGCATGCCAACACATCTAGCTACTGCCAACTAACTCTAGAAGCATCCACCACCATGTGCATCTAGCTTACGTGGGACCTGGAGAATCAAACTGGGGCCCTTAGTCTTCGTAAGCATGCACCTTAACTGCTAAGCCATCTCTCCAGCCCCACCTTAGCTTTTGAGTGTAGAAACAAATAAATCCAAACAGAAAGGGCACAGGTAAGCAAAACCAAATGAGATTTTATTTCTTTACTTGGTGTGTGTGTGTGTAAGTGGACACTTTGGAAGGAGAGCAGTGGATTTGGAACTGATGTAGAAAACTGATATACGTAATCACACATTTAAAGGGCTGCAATGATGCACTCCAGAACTGCGTATTGGCTATGCTTCGCACAACTGTCCATTTAATATTGTAAATGGCTGTGTGCTACATTTTCCATTGTAAAATGCTTACTCATTAGGCATTTCATTCCTTTCTATAATGTAGAATGTACAGAGATGGCAGTTAAGGCACTTGCCTAAGAAGCCTAAGGACCCATGTTCAACTCTCCAGTTCCTATGTAAGCCAGACACACAAGGTGATGCAAGGGTGCAAAGTCATATGCAAGGTGACTGGAGGCCCTGCTGTGCCGATTCTCTCTCTCTCTTTCATTCACTCTCTCTCTCTCTCAAAAAAAAAAGTAAAGTTTTTTTTTTCTCTCTTTAAAAGTTTATTTGTGGACTGGAGAGATGGCTTAGTGGTTAAGTTGCTTGCCAGAAAAAACGGACAACCTGAGTTTGATTCCCCAGTGCCCACATAAAGCCAGATGCACAAAGTGGCAAGTGCATCTGGAGTCCATTTTCAGTGGCTAGAGACCCTGGCATGCCCATTCTCTCTATCTCTCTCTGCTTGCAAATAAATAAAAACATTTGTTTAAAAGGTTTATTTGTTTATACATTGTTGCTGTGAGAAGCTTTACAGCATTTTTGAAGTTTAGGAGATCATGTGAATCATTCCCTTACTTTCAAATGGTAAGAACATAAATTATTAAACAAAAATTTCAAACATTTGTATCAGCGTTGCAATTATGGATGGATGACAAGTAACTGAGAGTCTAGTGGGATATAGTACTCGTTCTGAAGGAAGTTTCTTGAGGCAGCAGTTTGCTGCAGGTGAGAAACGTAGCAGAAACAATCTGTTTAGACCCCGAGCTCATTGCGAACATCTGGGAGAGGCACTGGCAGACTTGGTCCCATGATCCTTGAAGAGTGAAGCTTGCTGAAGAGGTGGGGCAGCAGGGAGGATGCCATGAATGGCCCATGGGAAGCCATCTCCGAATGCAGACCTATGAGCCTATCAGGTGGGCATGGAGTAACTGAAATCGGGAAGCTGAGCAGTCAGAAGAGCAAGTGGGAAGCACCCAAGCAGGACACGTAGGTGGGGGTTAGAAGACAGAACATGGGGCTGGAGTGATGGCTCAGCGGTTATGGTACGTGGCAGGAAGTTCGACTCTCTAGATCTCACGTTAGCCAGATGCACAAAGGTGAGGTAAGTGCAAGGTAGCAGAGGCCCACAAGGTGGCCCAAGCATTTGGCATTTGATTGCAATGGCTGAGGCCCTGGCACGCCAATTCTCTCTTGCCCTCACTATCTCTAAAGTAAAAACAAAATTAAAAATGTTTTGAAACCCAGAAGACTGAAAGTGGTAGGAGGGTCAGTGACAAAGAGGTGATGTTTTAAAGTGGGGACAGGAATGAGTAAAAGGGACTTAGTGCTTTTCTGAGGTACTGCTTTAGGGGGGTGGGAAATGGGCAGAATTGGGCAATGCACATCCTAAAGTGGAACCTACATTTATTCACAGATTAATTCTTTATTAAATATATATTTATCAAATGACCAGCATGTACCAGGCACTCCTTTGTGTACTGAAAAAACAATTCAGGTGGATAAAGGTAGACCTTCAGCAAAGTTTTCCTTTCCTACAGTCCCTGTGTGCATTTCTGGGAACCACTAAAGCAAATTATCTCTACAGGACGTTGGGATATAGTCCCATTTTTGTTATCTTTGGAGCTCAGATGTTTTGTATTGTCGTTTGTTTTTGAGTACAGTTACATCATGTGATCCACTGTTACGTAAGCTCTATTTGAGCTTGTATTTGTACAGCATCACAGAAAAACAACATTTGACATTTTTATTGTACTGACTGGAAACATTATTTGTAACTGTACAGTTCTTAGTGCTTTTCTGTCACTAAGCAGTCTCTAACAAGCCCAGTGAAAACACCAAACTTCACTGTGAACATTCTACCAGCAATCCTGGACAACCAAGACTATCTCTCGGAGAAGAAAGACCTGGAAAAAATGGGCTGAGAAGAAGTTTCTTTGGCAAAGATAACCCCAGAGTGTCCTTTGCACAGGAAGAGTGTGCCTACCATTCTTCCAGGGGGCCAGTGATTTCTTTAAATCCCATTGCTGACCAAGAATAAACACAAGGAGGAAGGGCCAGCTCTGTCTTTCCTTCTTCCAGGCTCAGGTCATGGAGGATACTGGCAACAAGGCCTATGCAAGAGGACCACACTAACCTCCTACGTGTCTTTACCACTCCTATGTTAAAGCTCCATACAGTTTCAGAAGCATGTGCCATGTGATCATACGAGACAGCTGGGTGATGTCACTGAACCTGTGTTAAGTCTCCACACACAGAGCCCAAGGGGTGGCCATCATGAATAATGATCCGGGCATAGAATCTGCACTGGGATGTAGCTCCCCTGGGATGTTCACCCAGCTGGTCCCTTTTTCTTGCTCCTCTGTCCTGTGGTTCTCTGGGACGGGATGCATTACGCTATGTTACAGGATCATGCTACCAATGTTCCTGTGTTATGCCCCAACTCCTAAATGTTTCATCCTCTCCTGGCAGTGCCATAGGCTGGCAAGCATGCCTTTGGCACATGGGCCTTGGGGAATAGTCAAAATCCAAACCAGAACGATATAGATTCCCAACTTTGTACTCATTTTCTTCATAAAGATGCTTATCTTTAATGACTTCTACTCTAGACAATTTTACAAGAGCCATGTTTCCACTGGTCTTTATTTGCAGTAGCCATCACTGAATGGCAACTCTAGGAAGGGCGAGACTGAGTCACTCACTCCTGTAGCTTAGGGTTCAGAAAACCTTTTCAGTTTATCCATTATAATCATACATGAAGAGTTTAGTGAATACCCAGCCAAGAGAGCCATTTGTTCTGGGCTATCTGAGGCACTACATAGAAGGGCAGTGTAGCCACAGATGACTTGGCACATAGGAGCTGGAATCACATTGAGACAATTTCATGGTGGTTGGCATGGTTATTGATCTAATCTTGTGGCAGAGTAGCTGGAATTTCATAAATGGCATCTCAAGGATAGCAAGAAAACCTGATGAAATCTGAGTGGCTTTATTTAAGTTACCATGTAAAGTCATGATCTCAATTTTGCTATCATCTGTGGGTCTAAAAGAAAACAGATTCTGATCCACACAGGTTCTTTACCAAATTTAAGTGGGGGAGATGCTGTCATGTATAAAAGGAAGATTAATGAACTATAGGCATGTTAAAAATCATGACAGGTTTTGACTAATGCTTTAACACAGCATTGTCTATCTCTGTGGAAGTTTGCACTTACTGGGGCTTTTCTAAGACATCAGAGCCTTCTGTAAACTGTGCACCTTTCTAACACAGCTGAGAAGTAATATTCTATTAAATAACTTCTAAATCAAGAACACTATATACTCTAATTTTAGGGATATTAAAAATGCCAAATATCATCAAAGGCCTTAGTGTATTTTTCTATATTGTATTTTTTTTATATTACAAGACCAGTGTAGTCAAAATAATATTTCTTCTTTTCTCTAAACTCAAAAACATCATTATTAGGCCTGTTTTACTTAATGAGAATCCTAGGATAAAAATATGAGCTCAGTAGAGCGCTTTAGCAAATTGCAATGAGGTTTTTTCGGAAACACAAGATGCTGCATTCAACATTTCTTTTGACTAGTTAACCTCTGACTTTTTCACATTTTAGGCAAATGCAGCATGGTTTTTCTGATTAAGTAAATGGCTCTAGATTCAATACTGAAATGTAGAGTTATCTGATAATCCTTACATATCTTATAACCTGAGTTATATAAAAATCACATTACTTTATTTTGAATACCTATAGTACTGTTCTTAAATACGTTCAAAATCTTAATTAAGGTCTAGGGAGATAGCTCAGTTAGTAAAGTGTTTGGTAATTCAAAAGATGGAATTTGAAAACGTTTTGTATCTCTTTAACCCAAACTGCTATTGCATTAAGTTGGAGAATCTGTTTATTTTACAGATGGCAGAGGAAAATTGAGGAGTGCCTAGATCCATTCCTCAGACAAGAAGATAGCTGGTTTCCCACCACAAGACTTGCTACCTCTACCACATCTGCCAGAGCACAGGAGAAATTGCAGCGGAAGTGATGTCATGAACACTGCTAGCCTGACAACCAGCCCCACAGTGATGGTGACAGACATGATTAATCAAAACCTATCAAAGCGGAAGTCCACAGGCTACAAAGAACTCAGTAATAAATCAGACTGCCCACAGGTCTGCCATGGTTCAGGGAACACTGAGGAAGAGGAGACAGAAAGGTTTTAAGAGCCACAGAGTGGGTAGGATTATCCTGAAGCATGCCCACTGCTCCATAGGGACTGATTGAGGCCTTCATGACCCTACAGTGAATACCATAACCCAACTAAGGAAGACCCCCAGGGTAACAGGAGTTGGGGCGAGGGGATAAAACAATATCACACACACACACACACAAACACACACACACACACACACACACACACACACACACACACACACATACTGTGTGTGTGTGTGTTTTAAGAGATGGCATTTGAGTTCAATCCCCAGTATCCACTGCAAATGAACTCCACGTGCATGCGCCACTCTGTGCATCTGGTTTTATGTGGCTGAGCCATCTCTTGAGCCCACTAAGTTTTCTTCTAAGCAACACACACATGCATGTACACACAAGTACACACACATGCACACTTGTACATACATAAACATGTACATGTACATACATGAAATCCCTTAGCTACATTTCATATCTTTGATAGACTCAAACTAAATGAATGAATTTAATATGTTCAATACCCACTGTTCTGCTCTCCCAAAGTTTTAAATTCACACTGGAGATTGCACGCTTTCTCCCTATATTTCCCAGCACTCAACTTTTCCTGGTTGATTAGAGTATCAGTCACCTATACAGAAGTCTACGTAGATAGATTGGGATAAAGAGAATATTGGCAGGTGGCACACTGAAATGCAGATATTTCATTTGTAGCAAACGAATTGAGAATTGAAGAAGAATAACCTAGAAGGGAAAGAAAATGGAAGTCGTCGGGTCTGCCTAGCAGAGATTGCTACGAAAGAGCCTAGAAATGAAGACAAGACCGCATTCACTGTTCCAGGCCAGTGGTGGGCCTGGGGCGGGGCTTGTGGATGAGTGTTAGGCTGAGGGTGAGGGTGATGAAAGGAAGTTTGCTGCACTTCTTGAGAAGGTGAACCAAGGCTCTCAGTCCAAGGAGATTCCCAGTTATTATCAAGCAAGGAAGTTGGCAAACATAAAAGTGATGACTATCAACGTGGTAAGACAGATTTTACCTTGTCTCTAAGATAGCCATTTGCACTTTCTCTATCTGTTTTTCTGTGGCAATTGGCACTAAGATTTTCAAGACAAAAATCTCTGGTTTAACTAGGAAAAAACTCATGATTCGTGCTAGAGAAGAGGCTTGGTGACATAGGAGTGTGGAGACATTAAAAAGCATTGGTTTTCAACTGCTTCGACTAAGAATGAAAGAATAGTTTGGGGCTCAACTTACTCTATGAAAAATATGGCAGTGTAGTAGGAGTAAAACAACCACAACAACAAAAATCCACATGGGCTCCTTTTTTTTTTTTTTTGGTCTTTTTGACTTACAATTATTTGTGGCAATAGATCGTGATTTTCAAAGCAATCCTCTCCACTCCAACTCCATCACAATAGATTTGAAATACTGAGGAGGTGAAGTGCTTGAAATATAGCAAAAAGACCTGAACTCAGATCCGCAGAGCCTATGTAACAGCTGGGCACCCACCTGTAATCCCAGGGGGTGGTGACAGGCAAATTCCTAATGCTTCTTGGCTTGCTAGTCTAGCCAAATCTGTGAAAAATAGATAGATAGATGATAGATAGATAGATAGATGATAGATAGATAGATAGATAGATAGATAGATGATAGATAGATAGATAGATAGATAGATAGATAGATAGATAGATAATAGATAGATAGATAGATAGATAGATAGATAGATAGATAGATAATAGATAGATAGATAGATAGATGAGCAACTGAGGTAGATGCTGGATATCAACCACTGGCATCTACAGGCACACACATACATACACACACACACATGCACATGCATAAGCACTCACACACATACACATGTAAAAAATAAAAGAACACTAACACAGTGACAGAGATGATGACAATTAACTAAGATTGCTTACAAGACAGGACAGAAATCCAAAATATTTCCAAATTTCTATAACAATTCTCACAAGGTCCTCCTCTTTTATTTGAGCTTTATTAAACTATCATTGGATGTCACTGACCTTTGATCATTGCACCTATGCTTCCTTCATAACATATACTGTAAGGACTCGGTCCTCATTAAGTCTCTCTGACATTCATGGAGTGTCTGGATGAGCAATGGAAGAAACCGTGACTCATGTTTAATCGCCTTTTCTCATCCTCTCATCTGTAACTTCAGCAACAGAGCAGGGAATGGAATGTGGAAAATAATTGTGTAGCATTTATTAGACATTGTACGGGTCTCTTCTGCAGGGAATGCTGCACATTTAATTAGCTAAACTATACATGTTACAATAAATTCAAATAAGTAATCACTATGTGGCATGTTTAATATTTTATTTATTGATTGATTTGAGAGAGAGAGAGAGAGAGAGAAAGAAAGAAAGAAAGAAAGAAAGAAAGAAAGAAGAAAGAAAGGAAGAAAGAGGGAGAATGGACTCACCAAAGCTTCTAGCCACTGCAAACTAACTCCAGATGCATGTGCCACCTTCTGTATCTGGCATTACATGGGTACTGGGGAACCAAAACTGTGGATCCTTTGGATTTCCCAGCAAGCAGCTTAACTGTTAAGACATCTCTCCAGACCCAAACTGCATGGTTTTAAAATATTTATTGTTACTATTAACAAGGTGTTTCATATGGACACATCAAGTGTTGGTACCCTCTTTACCCTCATCCCTGCCCCCATTCCATTGGGGATGCTCCTCAGTAGGGTTGCAGGTATTCCCCATGGGGTTGTGGCTTATGCATTGCGGGAGCACTAGTCACTTATTTTTGGGTGGAAATGCCTCTGGGCATGATGTCTGAACCTGTGGCTCTTATAATAAATGGTGGGTGAATTTTAAGTCTACTTCAGTAATGAGCTGTTAGGAGCCTTTGGATCTCTGCTTTGGTAGGTGTTGAGTGTCCTCAGTCTCTGTCTCCTTCATCCTGGTGCTGATGGGAATATTACTTTGGTTTCCCCGGACTTGGTCCTTCTTTCCTATTGAATCATATAGGAGGAGGCCTACCATTAAATCAAACTATGCTCAGTTCACACAACTGAGGCATAGAAATGAACACTGAAATCTGTTTACTCTGAACAAATGTAAGATGCAATGTCACCATGAACGTTTAAGCTTCATGTGGGCAGGATGTGTCTTCTAGGTTTGTAACATATTTTCTTTTGAGGTAGGGTCTTACTTTAGCCCAGACTGACCTGGAATTCACTCTGTAGTCTCAGGCTGGCCTTGAACTCACAGCAATCCTCCTACCTCTGCCTCCCCAGTGCTGGGATTAAAGGTGTGCGCCACCATGCGCAACTAGGTTTATGACATTTATAATAATTAGTAGCGCACTCATTCACTCATTGGGAAAAATTTGTTCAGGTCCACAATTTTGAATCAATCTCCAAGATTGATGAAATTTTGATTCTCTCTGCAATTCTGTTGGGGAAGTGAGCTATGCATGATAATAGTAATAACAGAGACAAAAGTTGGCAGAGAAACTCCAACACAGGGACCTGGTGACACTACTGTGATTGCCGACCTGAACCGGTGACAGGAGTCCGAGGCCAGTAATGTAGCACCAGTGAAAGGGTGAGAAATGCATGAACAGAGCCCCAGTTACAAAGCCTGGCACATTTCCTTATGTGTGCCTGCAATATAAATTTTTCCTGTAAGAAAATATATACATAGTACATATATGTTTTTAAAATCAGAAGGTACAGCCTGATTAATGCTTAAAGAAGATTATATCAAATCAGGGTAATATAAAATAATCTCAATGCATTTTGATTTAATCTCCATTTAAAATAATGTATAAATTGGTAAACAACAACAAAATGCATATATATATATATATATATATATATATATATATACACATAATTTTAGTTTAGTTGTGATAAATTTTATTTCATGGTTTATTTTACTCAAATGAGATTTTTAATACCCACTTTTCTATACTTTTTCTAATGAATTTACCAGATTTTTATCAGAACACATCAAAAAACCTTGGCCTTATATTCATTATGTGGTTACATTAAGTTACCTGTCATGAATAAGAATTCTGTATGGATTTCCCTACTTACTATTTTTTTTTTTTTTTGTTTTAAGGGTAACAAGAAGAAAGGATTTTATATTGACTAATAAGAGCATTTCTAATCTTTATAGATAGTGCATTTCAAAATGCCTGTTATACTTTGATTTCAAACTTGCCAGTTTTCTTCACCCTTTTAAATAGTTGCTGGCCTCTTGTGCGTAATTTGATACCTCTTTGTTATTTTAATTAGTACTTATCTGATTAGCTGTGAATTTGAGCATCTTTTCATATACTTGATCATCTGAAGAGACTCTCTGAATTGATTATCACTTTTTCTATTGAACTTCTATCCTCATCTTGCAAATGTTCATTGTGCTATGCACATTGTGAAGTAAACTCCCGTCTGTATTGTCCAGTGCATGTAATTTTTCAAAATCATATCCTTTCATTTTGTCTGTTGTTTTCTGCTACTAATTTAAATACCCTATATATTGTGGAGCTCTAGAAGGTCATACTTTTTTCAAAAAGTAAATATCACCCTTCTAGATTTTTGCAAAAGAGTCACTGGTTTACTTTTTATGTGCCATTGACCAATCTAAAATTGTCATGTTCATAAGATATGAAAGAGTAACTGCCTGCATTGGGGCCATGTGTTAGTCATCCGCTCTTCCCCGGGAATAAATGTGCAGTGGCTGCCGAATGTTGTCAATCATGAAATCTCTACTGTGTAGTTTGTTTGATTTCTGGATTCCTTCTTCCTCCTATGATATATTCATGAGTATCAGGCTGATAAAACAATGATTAAACTGTTGTACATTATAAACTAACATTAATTAACTCAAAATATTGTATATTTATAGTTATATCATTTACTTAAATACGCATATATTTATGGCTATATCTTATTAGCACTTTTCAAATGTATGAAACTAAAATCTATTCTCACATAAATTTTAAGCTTTTTAATATTTTATTTTATTTAGTTATTTGAGAAAGAGAGATACAGAAATAGGCAGGCAGAGAGAGAGAGAGAGAGAGAATGGGCACACCAGGGTCTCCAGCCACTGCAAACGAACTCCAGATGCATGCACCCCTTGTACATCTGGCTTACATGGGACCTGGGGAGTCAAACCTGGGTCCTTTGGCTTTGCGGGCAAGTACCTTAACTGCTAAGTCATCTTTCCAGCACCTAAGATTATTTTAGAATTCCCAAATTTCTCAGTTGTGTTTCTGATTGGTATTAAAGAAGCCTACATATTAATTTTAAAGCATTAACAATTTTAGTATATTTCCCAGCCAAAAACTCATTTGTCTTTCCATTTGTCAAGAAATTTATTTTATGTCCTTCAATGAGATTTTATAGTTTTGTTCATGTAGCTCTTAAACCTTTAAAAATATTTTCCTAAGTATATAACACACATAAGGACATTTTATAGTAGCTACTCAGTCCCAGCAAATTTTATGTGATATATTTATGGGACTTACAATAATAAGTCCAATTCAGATATATGACATTTTATGTGTGGGGGATGTATGTATGCAGTATGCTAAAAAAGGCATATTCATTTTCTCTATATTGTAGTCGTCATATAAGCCTTGGGCATTTCCTGTCACCTGTCTATAATTACCTGAGTCTAGATTGTTTCTAACCCCATCTTCCTTCAACTTACTTCATTCTACAGTGAGTAACTTTATGTCTTTCTACTTATCCTTTCTACTTATTATTATTAGCAAATAGTTCTTTGTTCAAAAGGAACTTACATATTCCCCAGTTGTTTTTATTCAGAATCAAAATATGTGGGCTGGAGAGATGGCTTAGTGGTTAAGCACTTGCCTGTGAAGCCTAAGGACCATGGTTCAAAGTTTGATTCCCCAGGACCCACATTAGCCAGATGCACAAGGGGGCACATGCATCTGGTGTTCCTTTGCAGTGACTGGAGGCCCTGGCAAGCCCATTCTCCCTTTCTTTATCTACCTGTTTCTGTCTCTGTCTTTCTCAAATAAATAAAAACAAAAAATTAAAAAGAATCAAAATATGAATTAATATCTGATTCCAGTAGATGATATAGATGCCATACTGTATGCATTATCCTTCTGTTTGCTTTGTCTCCCATCTATCACCTGTTTATCTACCTATCATCTTTATACCCATCCAACAATCTATATCCAACATTCTATGTGCAACATGTGCTTGACCTATTTCATAACAATAGAAACAATACTGAGTTGAATTCAAGGCACTTAATGTCTACTAAACGTGAAGATCAAATATGGACTCTACACTTTACAGTTTGGTTCATGAGGAATTTATCACAATTTATTCTACCCTGACTTATAGAAGTTCATGGCTCCTATAATCAGGAAATATCAAGAAGGAAAATTCTAGGCTTTTGTTTGAAGCCTTCATTTTGTGCTAATAAATCATGGAAGACTGGACCAATCAGATTTCCAACAAGTCTTCTGTAACATAACACATATGCATTGTCTATCAGTGGCTGTCAACCACAGCACACGTGGATTGCTACAATGAGAAGACACTACTTTCTTACTGTCTTCATGCGAGTGAAGTTCAAGGAGCTGCTGACTCAGTTTTTACAGCAAAGAATCGTTTTACCTAAAATTTCAGTGGTGCTGATGCCGGGAAACTATAGAGATTTTGTGATGGGCAAACGGAACGCTGCTCACGAGGGGTACTCAAGAGAGCGCCTGGCCTGTGATAAGCACATGTGTGCCCTCTGCTCACATCTCTGTTGTTAACTGTTTCGACTTAAAAGGTTTGCCTGGAAATGCTTTTTGTTACTTGTGTGGTGGGATGATGTAGCGTCCTTCAATATGGTAAGCGCTAGATTCCACACGTAAGCAAAATGCCATAGGAGTACTATTAAGGGAAATATACTGATATCTGTATTATAATATGCCCATCCATTTAAATCCAAAGGATTATTCTCTTCCATGAATGATTTCCCTTCTCTTAATACTTTCATCAGAATTAGAAAATCTGAGTAAGCCCTCCTAAATAAGCCCTTTCAGATCCTAGAACAAACAGTCACTGAAACGGCTCTTTCTTACTTTCTCTGTCTGACCTGTCATTGTGCAGTCGCATATCATCTTATGTGAAACAGCTTCTTTGAGACAATAAAAGAGAAAGAATTGCTATATTTGCTGAATTAACTATTATATTAGCAGAGTGACCAAATGTGATATAAATGTGTGTGCTAGTCCTTTGGGACCAATGAAGCACCAGCTGGGTAATTTACTCTGTTTTGTGCAGCTCAAGCTCTATTTGCTTTGTGATAGAACCTTTTAGTTAATGAATAAAACCTGAATTACTTAACAAAGAAATGGTATAATTTAGATCAGCTAGTCCTTGGGGACTTTACATCCAAACACTTTTAGAACACTAACTTCGTAGGGCTTTTAACACATGAGTTGGATTTCTTTTTTCTTTTTGTTGAGGGATCTTTCATCTTGTTATTTAAAAGAAAGAAAGAAGGAAATAGAGAAAGAAAGACGACAAGAAAGAAAGAAGAAAGAAGGAAGGAATGAGGGAAGAGATAGAAAGAAAGAAGACAAGAAAGAAGGAAGGAAGGAAAGAAAGAAAGAAAGGAAAGAAGGAAGAAAAAGAAAATCGAGGAATTGATGTAGCTAGATTCCTACCTTCAGCTGGATTTTCAGGCTTCCTGGTAGTAACAGAAAAGCCTCCACACTTGGTCATCTCCTTGACACTTTCTCCCTTGTGTTTTTCCTGATTTTGTTTACCTATATGGCTAAAACATTAGAGGAGATACTGTTCAATGAAAGAGGATGAATACTATGTTTAAACAAAATTTCTACTATGGTAGTCAAGTGACTTTGGGCATGTTATATTCTCCATGATATTTTTAAACTTCTAAACTATTAAAATAAACTGAAAGCCGAGTGTGGTGGCGCACGCCTTTAATCCCATCACTTGGGAGGTAGAGGTAGGAGGATCACCTGTGAGTTCGAGTCCACCCTGAGACTCCATAGTGAATTCCACGTCAGCCTGGGCTAGAGTGAGACCCTACCTCGAAAAAACCAAAAATAAATAAATAAATAAATATAAAGTGAACTCATAGGATTCTAATATATAGAAGAAGATAAAACATAAAACACTGGGAATACGTTTGAAAACTGATAAATCAAACTCTCCAGAGGAATAGATATTTATGGACATTTAAAGCATCTTCCCCCTTCTATAAATGATGTGTCCTTAAAGAAAGGTTGAGCAGAAGCTGGGTTAGAAATATGAATTCCAGGCTGGAGAGATGGCTTAGTGGTTAAGACACTGGCCTGTGAACCCTGAGGACCCAGGTACAATTCCCCCGTAACCATGTAAGCCAGATAGACGTACAAGGTGATGCATGCATGTGGAGTTTGTTTTCAGTGGCTAGAGGCCTTGACACAGCCATTCTCTCTCTATCTCAAATAAAGTAAAATAAATAAATAAACATGTTTTAAAAAAAGAAAGACAGCTTCAGAGAAAACAAAATACACCATTGGCTAGAAAGAGTTCAGGTAAAGTCTTTATGCCTCTACCCCAAATGCTATTCTAGGAAATTTACAACTCAGCAATCCCTCTCAATAATCTTATAAGGAAGGGAAACCAATTTGTTTTCTGGTTTATACTTGGGGAAACCAAGGCACACAGATTTTACTGGCTGAAAGTCCACACAGAGAATGGGAGGTAGGAGAGGCAACCCTGATTGTCAATTTAATGGGATTTAGAATCATTCTTGAAATGCATCTTATGTCTGGGGGGGGAGTTTCTACATTAGCGTAGTTGAGGTGAGAAAACTCGCCCTCACTGTGGTCAATAGCACTCCATGGGCTGGGATGTTGGATTGAAGAGAAAGAAGAAAAGAAGTCGAGTACTGGGCTGATAGATGGCTTAGCGGTTAAGCGCTTGCCTGTGAAGCCTAAGGACCCCAGTTCGAGGCTCGATTCCCCAGGACCCACGTTAGCCAGATGCACAAGGGGGCGCACGCATCTGGAGTTCGTTTGCAGTGGCTGGAAGCCCTGGCGCGCCCATTCCCTCTCTCTCTCTCTCTATCTGCCTCTTTCTCTGCGTCTGTCACTCTTAAATAAATAAATAAATAATGAAGAAAAAATTAAAAAAAAAAAAAAAGAAGTCGAGTACTAGCGTTCACAGCTCTCTCTGCACCCTGAGAGCAGATGCAACGTGACCCGGCCTCCATGCCATCTGCACCATGATGGGCCGTCACCTCATATGCAAGGCAGAAAACACCCTTCCTTGCTGAAGGTCTTGTCAGGTATGCAGTGAGGAGAAAAATACCTGATGCCATAGGCGCAGGCAGGAATGAGATTTTGTTTTAGCTGCTGTCCTGCAGCAGTTCCTTGGCCTAAGCCTGACATGTGAGCTCTTTTTCTGAGTCCAGTGAACATTCTTGGGTTAAAATTTCCTCATGCCTGTCCTTCTTTAAGCTTAACTTGTGCCCATTTCTGAAGGAATCCACGTCAGGGATTCTGTTCAATTCCGAGATACAGCAGCAGTTGGCAATGGGAACGTTGCTCATGTGTCAGTCTAGACAGAGACAAAGAGAAGCCAAAGCAGCAAACAGCTCAAGTCAATATTTGAACTTTGACTCAAACCTACCTCACAAGAGTGCCACCCTTTCTATTACCTTGTTTTCATTAATTATTTCATCTCAAATTCAGGAAAGAAGAGCTTATTTCTTGGAGCACTAAGGCAATATTTTTGTGTTAAATATTTATGGTTTCTGGTCACAGATAGTGGCTCTAATACTTGACAGAGAAATAGAAATAGACAGTTATTACACTTAAATTATTCATATATTTAGCTCTATTTTGCATCTTCTTAAATTAAAAAAAATATTTTTTATTTATTTATTTGCAATCAGAGAGTGGAGGAGAGTGAGAGGAGAGAGTGGACATGGTACCAGGGCCTTCAGGCACTGCAAACAAACTCCCGATGCACACACTACTTTGTATATCTGGCTCTAAGTGGGTACTGGGGAATAGAACACACTGATCATTAGGCTTTTCAGGCAAGCACTTTAATCTCTGAACCATCAATAAATGACCCTCATCACTGAACCAGCTATTATTTTTCTCTTAGTACTTTTGATTTTTAAATTTCTTTTTATTATAGAGAGGACGTTGAGAGAGAAAGAAAGAGAGAGAGAGAGAGAGAGAAGTATGGGTGTGTCAGGGCCTCTCTTGCTACTGCAAATGTATTCCAGATGCATGGGCCACTTTGTGCACCTGGCTCTGTGTGGGTCCTGGGGAATGCAGTCCAGGCCATCAGGCTTTGCAATATAGTGGCTTGAATGGTTGAGCCTTTTCTCCAGTCCCCTAGTACTTTGTTTATTTTTTTTTAAGTGACATAAGTCATGGATACTGAGGCTTCAATCAATGGTCAGCTGACCACATTGTTTGGGCCTTAGATGAAGCAGAATTCCATGGTGACCAGAGGATGTGGCTTATAAATTTCCTCAGAGAACCAAGACTTCAGAAGATGCCTTATGTGCCTGCCCCACACCTCAACCAGTCCCTGCCTCCTACTAGCTAAGTCATTAGTCATTTGCTTAATCTTCTGAAGGATTTAACCCCCTCCTGTTTGCCAATCACGTGTTGAGGTTCCACCTCTGAGCATTGTTGCACTGGGGATCAAGCCTTCATGAGTCTTTGGGGAATACTTCATATCTAAACCAAAATAACCACAGAAGACAAATGCCATGTGATCACATTCATATATTATCTAACCACACTGATCTCATAGAAGTTGACAAATGATGGAAGAGTGGTTATCAGAGTGTTGGAAGATTAGCAATGATGAGAAATGCTGATTAATGGGCATACTGCTATTGTTTGGTAGCAATAAAGAATAATATTTCTGATTCAGCTGCATTAAATAATGCCTTTTCTGTGGCTAAACGATTGCACAGAACATATTCTGACTACAGAGAAGTTATGATGAGGAAAATACTGGAATCAGTGAGAAACAGAAGTCTTTCACACCTAGGGTTAATGGAGGAATTTGATAGAGGAGTAGGTAGTATGGGGGATAATCTCCTTGGCAGTAAAGCTCTGGCGTGTAACTTCCTACATACAAGTTTCAGGACGCTTCCCCATTGATAAACTAGGGTGAACATAAAGAGGAAAGCATCTAATGACTGTACTACCATTAGCAAAGAACATTAGGAACCAGGCATTTTATTCAGTTCATTTAATAAATGCTTATTACCAGTGCAAGCTTCCAGAACTCTTCTAGGTGTGGATATAAAACAGTGAACAAAACACTTTAGTCCCAGCACCGGGGAGGCTGGGGTAGAAGAATCACCATTAGTCTGAAGCTAGTCTGAGGCTACAGAGTGAGTTCCGGGTTACACTGGGACAGAGACTCTGACTCGGAAAGAAAAGAAAAGAAAAGAAAAAAGAAATGCAAAGACATATTATAAAGGATTTCCATATGTATATATTTTGTTTCAAATTCAGCATCATGACCCAACAACGCCAGGATGTTCTTTGAGTGACGTTAGTTCTGAGGGAAGAAGAGAATTAATATTCAGAGAGTGTGTTTGTGATGATTGGATGTTAATATGATGTTAAAACCTAAAAAGAAATGAGAAGAGGGTGACAGATACTGAATTTTCTCTGAGACAGGTTGCCAATAATGAGCATACAGGAAGAATAAATGCTGATACCCTGGGGACATAACTTTATGGAAACAGAGACAGCAACTATTGAAAGGAGCAATGGAGAAAAATAATGTTTGAAACGGAAATAGAATAAGTTCAGAGAATGCATTTCACGTTTCAGCAAAAGCTTCATGAATATTGGGGAAGGTGGTGGTGGTTGGAAGGCTTCTCAAAGCATGAGCTTTGAGGATTAGAAAAAGAAAAAAGAACTAAATTGTCTTTAAAAGCTAAGTTGAAGCAAATGGAGAACTCAATAAGTTCATGGAGGGAGAATTTCATTTAACAAATATTTTGAACATGATTCCACACTTTGATGTTTAGTATCCCATTCTTTTTTCTTTTTTTTCAAAGCACTAATCTTTTGGCTTTTATCTTACGTGATTCCCTGGGTAGTCTTTCTCCTCCCTTAAAAAAAAAAAAAAAATCATTGCATTTACTAACCTACATTCAGTAACATTTGGATCATTTGGATTTTACTAAAGGGGGTAGAGGAACTGCCTGTTTTTCATTCAAGTGCCTTAAAAAAATCCTCAATAGTTCAATTTAAGAGGCATGGTTTGAGAGAAATTCAGTACTTCTTGAGATTGCAAAGTTGTTTTTTGATTTTTTTTTTTTTAACACTGGTTACAGAAGCAGGCTCACCACTCCCAGCTTTGGTGGTAGTCATGTTAGGCTTTTTAATGTGAGGTTTGCCTGACACTGATTGAGCAGAAAGAATGTCTCCATAGTAAATTAAGAGGAGGCAATTCAATCACTAACGAGGCGTAGAATTTAGAATGTACATGATTTATGGAATCACCTTCCTTTTAACTATGTGAACACACGCTTCAGGGTGTGTTGTCCTGGGGTGATAGTGGTGGTGTGAGGTGACAAGTATACTCTCTCTCCTTCCTTTCCTCCCTTCCTCCTTCCCGTCCCTTTCTTCTTCCTTCCCTCCTCCCTTGCCACCCTCTCTCTTTCCTTTGAGTAGCAGTAATTGCAATTTATTTGGAACTACCCATTCATCATTCCATTTGGTTTTCTTTAAGATCATGGAACCAAATGCAGGGAAATTCATCAGACACAGTCATAACAGATTAGAATCCTTTACTAGCACTTCACATGACCACTAAGGGAACGTCCTTCTTTCCCCCTTTCAGCCATGACCTGTAGAGGTATGATCTCTGAGCTGCTAGCGATCTTATCATAGAGGGGAGACGCTGAAAAAATTCCCAAGTATATGTTTGGCCATGACAGCCCTTCCTTTTTTTTTTTTTTTCTATGTTTAGCTCTTTTTTTTATTATTATTAGTTAGTTTTGTATTCAGCAAATACAGTCAGTTTGGTACCATTATTAGGCTCATCCGTGACCTACCCCCTCCCCTTGGGCCCTCCTTGTTGAGGTATACGGGTCATGCATTGTGGAGTTAGCCCACAGTTATGGGTAAGATAAATGTCTCTGCATATAATGACCCAACATGTGGCTCTGACATTCTTTCCACCCCCTCTTCCGCAAAATTTCCCTGAGCCATGTTGGGTTCATTTTTGGTCTGCTTCAGTGATGAGGTATTGGGGGCCTCTGAGGCTCTGGCTCTCTGATTTGGTAGGAGTTGATTTTTCTCTGTGTTGATCTCCTTCCCCCTTGTGCTGGTATCTGGTTCATCAGGAAAACAGCCCCCTTGCTTGTTTCTCCAATTTTTCTTAGTTTCAGCCGGGGCCCTTTTGAGGTATGATGGGGTGGCTCTCTTCTTAGGATCTACATCTATCTGAAAAAGAGAAGCAGATTCTCCAATGGAGAGTAAGTTAGCACCAGGACAAATGAGATAACCCCCCCTTTTTTATATAGAGAATTTAATAGGTGTAGGCCCTCTTGTAGCCCACAGTTGATGGTAGCTTGATATTGGAGAGTGAGCTTATGTTTGGATATGGTTCTGACTTGTTTCCCAGCTCCAGCTATGGGTTCCATACCACTGAGGGGATCAGTTAGCCGAATTGAGAGCAGTTGGTTCCCCACCATGGCTGTGTGCCACCACTGCACTTGTGTGGGAATCACAACAAGTTATTTGCTGCTAAGTAGGTTAGACCATGCGTTGCTTCGACAGATATTGGTCATTTTCCCCCAGTCGCCCATGTAGCACCTTCTGGCACTAGACGCGCTGACTGGGGACTGACCGTCTTCCAACTTCCAGCCATGCCATTCTAATTTGCATGTCAATCACATAAGGTGTCTTCAGCAGTAGGGTCTTACCACTAGCCTTTGGTGGGTCATCAAGTACTCTGACAGAAATCTGTCTGTCTTTTAGGAAACCTTGTTGGTCTCTCTGATCAAAAGCTCATTGTGCATGATAGCCCCATGCTGGTTCTGGGAGTTACAGGTCAGTGCCCACTAAGAAAATGAGGAAAAAGATAACTAATATACAAGAGTTAGAGATAAGAGAGAGAGGGAGAGGGGAAGTGAGGGAGGGAAGATGTAGAAGATTAAGGTTAGTCTTGATCTTACCCTCTCCAGTGTCTTGTGGTTCAGGTGTTCCCTGTAAGGGCCTGGTGAAGGATCAGCCATTTGGTCTGTCTTTTAGTAAGTAGAAACTAGACCCAAATGGCAATGGTACCATAATTTTCTACTTACTAAAAGACAGACCACATGACAGCCCTTCCTTCATTTCAACTTTAAATATGCCCACTGCCTATTTTATACACCAGAGAGAGAATGGTGCTCAAAAACAGACATACTATTATCTCTTTGGTAAGTTTTTGGTCTAGTTAATAGTCTGTGACATTCCAATCATCAGTTTATTCACCAGATCTTAAATGATAATGTTTCTTCCATGTATTTGATAACCCTGGAGATACAGTGATGAACAGACAGAAATAATTCCCAGACTCATGCAGCTTGCAGTTTATGAGAAGGAAGAGCTAAATCAAACACTTACAGAAATATTTATTTATACTCCGTGGCATATTGTGAGACAGATACAGCACATTTTAGGACTTATGTAAACGGGAAATCTATTTGAGATTTGGTAGCAGAATGTGGTAGTGTTGGCAATGCAGTGAGACAGTTAGATTAATGTTGGCGTAGAGAAAGGTTAACACTTAAAGCTAGTACTGCTCAGTCCTTAAGCGTAACTGGGTGAGGAACGGCACACTATTAGAAGTGATATGCTGTCTTTGACTGAGCAGACCAAGGTCTCCACTGCCATGTTCAAGCCTTCACCCTCACACTCCCTGAGAGCCTAGATTGAAGAAGTAAAGAAGCTGGTGAAAAGGAAGTATGGGGCACAGCCTTACGTGACTAGACTGTGTGCTTAGCCAGCAATGGTCTCAGCATTCCTGAGACCTGATAGTTAGCGACCACACAGGACACAATTATTTCATACTAACAATAATAACAACAATGAGACAAATTTTTGAAAGATTTTATTTTTATTTATTTATTAGAGAGAGACAGAGAGAGGGAGAATGGGCATGCCAGGGCCTCTAGCCACTGCAAACGAACTCCAGATGCAGGTGCCACCATGTGTATCTGGCTTATGTGGGACCTGGAGAATCAAACCTGGGTCCTTAGGCTTCACAGGCATGTGCTTTAACCACTGTTGCAGACAGGTTCGCATTGCTGGTAGAAATCACCTGACCAAGAGCAGCTTGTGGGAAAAAGAGGTTTATTTTGGCTTACAGGCTTGAGGGGAAGCTCCACGATGGCAGAGGAAAACGATGGCATGAACAGAGGGTGGACATCACCCCCTGGCCAACATAAGGTGGACAATAGCAATAGGAGAGTGTGCCAAACACTGGAAAAGGAAACTGGCTATAACACCCATAAGCCTGCTCCCAACAATACACTCTGCCCAGGAGGCATTAATTCCCAAATATACATCAGCTGGGAACCTAGCATTCAGAACACCTAAGTTTATGGGGGACACCTGAATCAAACCACACAACCGCTACGCCATCTCTCCAGCCGGCAATGAGACAATTTTAATAATGTTAATGTATTCAGTGGGAAAAGCCAGATGAGTTTTCATAAATGTAACTAAATGTAGGAGGCTTTCATATATAATCAGCATATGAAACTAATACTGCATCAAAGAGGAAGGGAGGATCCATATCCACCGATTATATTCCATCATCTATTATAATATTGCTATATGAGTTTTCTATAACTTATGTACTTGGCTGGCACATGTCCTAACAATAGTGAGTTCTTGGCATGGCCCTGACTGAATGAAATATTTCAATGAGAAACATTCATGAGTTTGTATTAAGTAGATGAGTAAGCCTAAGTATCTACATAGAATGGTGTTTCATCCTGATGTCCTCTTTGTTTTCTGTCTTTTCTTCTTTAATGTTCCTTTGTGAATACTTACCCAAAAAAAGGTTGATTCAATGTACTTGTTCCTTTGAAAATAAAATTATAGTATAAAGTAAATGTCTTGTTTATGTTTCCACTTACTCAGAAAACATCAGAGAAGGATTGTCTGCATCTTCCAAGTGTCCTACTGCTTCTGCAGAGGAATTAAATTAAATTCACCTCCCATCCAAGGAACTAGAAGATACCTTTGCACACTCTGACCTCATTTCTTTCCCAGTTCCAAATAAACACAGTGCGTTTGTCATGGAGTACATACCCAACCATTTAAAAATATCATGTACTTTCAAAGCACTCTTTTTTTTTTTTTTTGCATACTACATGGTATAACACCAGACATATTCTTTTACATCTTGTATGTTTCACTCATATTTACTTCCCATTAGTCCAGCATTATGTTTCATTCAATGTTACCTAACATATCCATGTGGTCATAATTAATTTGAAATATATAGTGCCTCATCTTTTATCTCCTCTGTCATTTAACATCAGTATTCTACTTTCAACTTATCCATTACTTCCTCCCCACTCGCTGTCAGTTTAGTGACAGTGAAAGAAGCAGTAGGAGTAAGCGATGTCTATTCAGTTGACAAACAGCATCAACTTGGAGATTTCTTCTTGTGTTTCACTCTTTCTGTAATGGAGTCCTTCTAGTAAAGTAGATTTTTTTTTTTTGGAATGTTATTTCACCATCCTTTGGAAACCTTTTATTTTTAGACCCACTTTTTGGTAGTTATCTCTACAGGTTGCCGTAAGAACTTGCCATAGTTTGGATGACTTAAATATTCATTTATTTTTTAGCGGTTGTACAGGAAGGGAACTCAGGTGCTGGCAGGCTCTGCATCTGATGAAAGCATGTTCCTCAGACTGTTCCTCCTTCTATCCTCTTCTTTTGGACCAGTGATGGCAATAGTGCTCTGTACTTACATCCATCTGCCTCCCAAAGGCCTTACTTGCAGTGCTAGTATTCTGAGGATCAGGTTTTGATATAGGTTTTCGGATGGGTGCAAGTGTCCAGACCACTTTATTACTTTTTGTCTGAACTATTTTTAAGATTTTATTTTACTGGCATACTATATTTCACTACTCTATTTTGTTTTTCTGGTAGAACATTGACCAATATAAAGGGAAGAAGATTTTTACTTATTCAGATGAAAGATAGATAGAAAGAACAGACTCCTCAACCGGATAGCCACAAGCCGCTTGAATCTGCTGACCATCTGAAAGAGGCCAGAAGCAGCTTGAACCACAGAACCTCCAGAGCAGAGCTCAACCCAGAAACCCTGTAAATTTTACCCCTGTGAGAGCCTACGTAGAGAATTCAGGTGAGGCTGCCAGGATTTTTGACCGACAGGGCAATGAGTTAATAAACGGGTATTGATTTAAGCCACTAAGCTGGTAGTAATTTGTGACCTGGCAATAAAAAAATGAATATTAGTGGTCTGGATGGGTATTCATATTGATTTCTTAGCTTGGCATTCCATAACCATGGCTACTATAATGTGAACTTCTGCTGCTGATGAAGCCAAATCAGGCTTGGCTATAAATTTCTGCTCTGTGACCTTTTCTACCTTTAGCTTCTAGAAGGTTGATTCTTTCCTTATATTTTCTTAAGCTGGTGAGGAGATCATGACTAACCCATGTTTGTGTGGAGAAGGGAGCTCTTCGCTTTATTCAGGACATCGCTTCGAAGTCCTCACATCATGGAGGTACACACACTTCCTGTTTCCATTTAAGCACTAAAACCATACATAGCCCGCGTATCCTCCACTCTGTTTAATATCCTCACAGAGTCGCCACTCAAACCAGTACGGTTTAGGTTTACTATCTCATTAAAGAATGTCCAAAAATAGTTACATTACGAGGTGCTGGGGTAAGAACTTCAGCATATGGACGTGGCTGGGAGCAGCTTCTCCCGTTGTAGAGACATTGTACAGAGACACATGTCAGCGTGTTCTCCAGGGGTTACTTCTCATAGGAAGCACTTCTTGAGATCTTTCACTCAGTTATGAGTTAGTAGTAGAAATATTAATATAAAAGAATGTTCTTACAACTTTACAAGTATCTTTTTGATATGTAAGCAGGAAAGAAAGATACAAAAAAGAATGATAAGGGAAAGGGGGAGATGAGGTGCAAAGAAGAATGAAGTAAAAACTTATTTGAAACTGCTATAACGATACCTAAAACCCTGTATGGTCATTAAGAAAAATTAATTAAATTAAATTAAAAATGATGCTTGAAACATTTACTTTCAATTAGTTCAATGAAAATCTTTCAAGCTATTGCATACCTGTCAAGTAAACACCAAAACTTGATTTTATATGTATATGTATATAGGTATGCATACACACACACACACACACACACACATACATGTATATATATATGGAAGTATACCACTTAATTACTGATTTACTAACTTCAAGTATTATACTTCCTTTTTGATATTGTAGTATGACTCCAAGTGCTTCAATACAACATAATTTTAGAAATAAATGTCCATAAGTGTATTTTAAATAAAACTAAACTTATCAAAGCATCTCATTAAATATTTTTAAAAATTAGGGTAGTCACATAATAGGGTGAGTCTGAGACTTCTTTGGTAGAAGAATTTAAGAAAGAGCAGAAAATAAATAACAATCCAGAAGTGTTCCTTCTTGCAGAAAAAGGAAAATTGCATTTCAACCCTTGCAAGCTAACCATCATAATTACGGCACGGCCAGGACCAGGTGGCAGAGGGAGAACACAGTTTCACAATCACTTCAGTGACTCCCAGGGAGATACTATTTCCACATTCAGTGTGCTTCTAATCTGACAGGCAAAACAGAGCATGTACTGCAAACTCCACAATATTACTACTAAACCTGGGGCAGCGTTCTATAACCGAAGACAGTGGATTGTGACGTAAATAAATATGTATAACTTCCCGTAAGGTGTATGGCTTCTCATAACATGTAAAATTTCACATAAGGCAGTGTAACTCTTAAGAAATCCAAGTTAGGTTTGTTTGTACCATAAAGCATTAAAATAAAATCTTGGATTCTAGAATTTTGAATAAGATTGTAAGACTCCCATACATATTCAGTGGGTTGTGTTTTTAGGAGAATAAGGAAAGATGAGATTCTAGAAACTGAAGTAATATGTAATATCTTCCCATGAACAACAACAATAACAACAACAAACTTGACAACAGCTCTCCGGATAATTATAGTTTTCTTTAAAGATACAGACTCCACACGCAGCCCTAGCTGTGGGCGTTAAGAATGCTCATTTAAATGGTGAGTTTCATTTGGACAGGAACATCTATTCTCAGCATTAAATGAATATTTCAGTGTCAAAAGTAACCAAACCTTTCCACTGCTTGGCCTGTGCTGCCTTGTGGTCACCTGACTTCCATTTTCCTTAGGGAGAACATCATTGTCTGTTATTAATTGGATACTGTCATGTCATCCTATAGGGAGTCCTACATGTAGATGCCACCATAGCTGAGGGGAATCTGATTTGCAGCTTAAGTAAAACAGAGTCATTTGCTTCTTTTGTACCTCTGCAAAGGCAATTAGACTGGAGCAGCAGCTGCATATAACATTAGAATAAGGCGGAATGGGGAGCTTGTGTGTGTACATCTCAGTGGGTGTGTGTGTGCATAGCATTTTAAATCAGTGCAAAGGAGCAACTTTTACGCTCATTTTGATTCTTTCAGGGCAGCTGTCGTTGGGGAAAAAGAAAAGAACAGAAGGGGGCTTTGTCAAAGCACATGCTTATCCTCAATCTCTGCTTTTCATTCTTATCATCTTTAATTCTAAGAGGAATTGTCACAATTTAAGTGATCCTCCAGCAAGCTCTGTGCTGAAGATATTTGCAATGACAGTTAAATTTCCCACACCTTGATCTTCTACTGACAACATTTGTCACAATTCAAATAGGCATTAGCCTTGTGCTCTAAATGGCTTTCTTGACAATCCCTGGCCTTTGTGTTTTTTGACTTGGCTATCTGTTCTCCTGAGGTCATTTTCCTTAATCTGAGTAGAACTATGGAAGGACTAAGGATCAGATCTTGTTTAAGTAGATGGGAGAGAAAACATTTACATTAGCATGTCTTCTGGAATATGCCCCCTCCTCTAGTTTAACTTTAACAGTTTCCATTAAGGAAGAGCCATCATTGTCACAGGTGACGAGTGGGTGGAGTTACTCCAGCCAGGAGCAATGGGTAGAGCGCAGTTGATTACACTCTGGTGTGTGTCGTTCACTGAGGCTCTGCTTCTCCCTCCAGAGCCCTCCATCAGGCAGCTCTCAGTGGGCCCCTCAGGAGCCCGTGCAGGCAGAAGCGGCCTATCGGGGTGCTCCAGGCAGCCTGAGGTGCGGCCGCGGGTGAGGGCAGTGATGAGGCTGAGTAATGCAAGCTGGCAAGGCCTGGTCAGTGGGGCTCTCTGGGGGGTCGTCTGGCAAATGCCGGCTCCGTGACAAGCACCGTTTCCTAAACAATGTGAGGCTTGATTTAGTGGTTGATTGGCTATGAAAAAAAAAATAATAAAAACCCCAGTTCAGAAGCAGGTTTAGGATTTAATGAAGAAATCGTCCCCAGTGGTTAGAAGAATATAGATTGATTGTATTATCAATGATGGGTTTATTGGCATTCATACCTTTCTTCTTGCTACATGAGTAAAATCTCTGGCTAGGGAGCATTATAAAGGAATTGTCGGATGGCAACGTTGGCGAAACAAAACAAAAACGACATATCTGAATGTGACATATTTGTGGCTGCCAAATATCTCAATATGCCAAAAGTCCAAAGTGATGCTGTCCAATATCGTTGGCGTCAAAAACAAGCTCTCATAGCAGCCTGGCTATGGTGCTTCATGTCCTCAGTTCAGAAAAGACTTGTGGTGGTGTTGCATGCTCCCGTCTAAGGAAACTCTACCTTTGAAAGATGGTCTAAACGATCTCTCGAGAACTACATGGTAGACTACAATAGTTACCTTGGTTTTACTAGATGATAGATAGCATGTAGCCAACAAAGCAGGTCTTAAAGACCCAGCGTGGATGATAAAATCTTGTTGAAGGAAATTTAAAAACATTCATGTAGAATGAAGCATTTGTACACAAGATATTATCCTGATTCTTCTAAACATGGGCAGTAATTCTTAACCAGTGTGCCAAAGAGGACGGATAGCTCCCATCGGAGCGCTGCCTTGTCCTCTGTCATTTCTGTCAGGTGCGAGCTTCTTGCTTCTAGTTCTTGTTATTAAGCTTTTGTGTGACAAATACATCTCAAACCACAGGTCTTTGCAAATTATAGGCTGTGTTTCTGTCTCTTTATTATTCTGTGACATCCATCTAAGACCACTGGTGTCTTTACACTATTGTTGCTGGCTGCTCTTTTCATTAATGGAATAAGAGAGGAAGCGACTCCTTAAATACCTGCTGGGAGAGTGAAATCTAGTTGTCAAGAAATCTGAAAGCCAAAATGTTTCCTGCATAACCACCTTCATCTCCCTGAACCTGGATTTCCTACAGACAAAAGGAAGATTGACACAATGACCATCAATACTCAAGTTCAGTATATTAGCTTTAAGTCAATTCCAAATTTAGATTTTACCATTATATATATATATATATATATATATATATATATATATATATATATATGCATATATATGTATGTATCTCCAAAACAACTTACTAATTTGTTTGAAAATATCCAATAATATGTCTCCATTTACTCACTCATGTTTTTTGCTTCTATTTTGAGGTTTAATTAATATATCTGGGAGAAATTGTTGAAAGAAGATGACTATAATCATAAGTTCCTTTTGTGATGTTCAAATTTTAAAAATTCTTTTGACAGTGGTCACTAAATTAAATTCTAATAAGAGGTAATGGAAAGAGAGATAAGAAAGAAAATTTCAAGTCTATAATACAGAGAAGATAAGTTGTAGAAAAAATGAGTCAATTTATAAAGTACATTCAGTTAGATCTGAGTATAGTTATCTTGCTAAAACTACATTGTTTCAGATGAAAATTTGAACCCTTTGTTTTAAAGCTAACTCTAACTTCCCTTTAATGAAAATGGAATATTTGAATCTTACAGAAAGATGAAAATTAGAATTAAATATTCACATTGACATTTTGCTCTTTTTCTTCATTTTTTTTTTTTTCTGACACTATAGATTTGGCAACTCCTCGGAGCTTTACCACTGACTGTTTTCTACTGCTAGCTAGCCCATTCGTCTCTCTCTCTCTCTTACTTCAAGCATTCCAAAAACAGTAAGGTTATCTTGAAAATTTTACAATAAGTAAACATTTTTTTTCTTAAATTGATATAATTATTTCTAAACTGAAGTTTTTGGTAAAGCTTAGAATGCTTCAACAGAGGAAAAGTGATATCAGTATGGAGTTTCTTTTTTGTTGTTGTTTATCTTATTTTTTATTAAACAGAGACTTTACATGGACACGTGATGTTTTGGTATCATCATTTCCCTCCTCCCGTTCGTTCCCCTTCCACTGACTGCTCTCCTCAGTGGGATCGCTGGTATTCACCATGGGATTGTGGGTCATGAGAGCAGCAGTCAGTCATTGTGAGAGGGGGTGAAGCCTCTGGATTTTCCCTCCTACCCTGTGGCTCTTCAGACTTTCAGCCCCCACTTCCGCAAAATTCCCTGAGCTGTGGTAGGTGTGTTGAAATTCTGCTTTAGTGATGAGCTCTCAGCAGCCTCTGAATATTTCCTTTGATGCATTTTTAATATTCTCAGTGCCTATCTCCCTCACCCTGGCACAGGTAGGTGGAAGCACTCTGGCTCATCTCGCCAGTGCCTCTGGTTTCTCCTGTGTTTGCGCACATGTATGCATGTGTGTATGTGCATGTATGAAATGGACCAGGACGATGAATGGACAATAATCTCTAGATGCAATATTCCTTAAATTTAAATTATTTTCTCTACTTTTCAATAAAAGTTCTCTTAAACTGTAATATTTGTATTTTCCTTCTTAATGGGTTAAATCTGTATTGGGAATTCATATTAAAATTCAAAACCAGGGGGCTGGAGGAATGGCTTAGCGGTTAAGGCATTTGCCTGCAAAGCTAAAGGACCCAGGTTCGATTCCCCAGAACCCATGTTAGCTAGATGCACAAGGGGTGCACACATCTGGAGATCCTTTGCAGTGGCTGGAGGCCCTGGTGCACCCATTCTTTCTCTGACTCTGTCAAATAAGTAAATAAGTAAAAATGAAATATTTTTTTTTAAAAAATTCAGAACCAACCAAAATTGTATATCCAAAACTACCTCCAGGAAAACCTTGTGTTAATCTTCCTGAGTTTTCTTTGCCATCTTTTCCCAATGAGAAGCTTTCAACTTGGAAATTTCAACTATTGACACTTAATATGAAGATTGTCATACGGAAGGAGGGTAGGGGGAAGCTAGCTTTTTTAAGGCAGTTTCAATTAGAAATTGAGGCTAGAAGAGAACCAGGAGATGCCACCTCACATGCCACCTCACCCTGGCACAAGAATGGAGCTTGTGTCTGAGTGAGACTGGCATACAGTGACCCCTGCCGCCCATAGTCTAGCGCACTACCTGGATGGGTCGGCTCAGGTTGGCTAGCTTTGGGACCCATTCTCCAAATTTGCAAGCCAATAAAGTCTTCCCCTTGCATAACGGAATCAGATGTATAAGGGCTGAGGCCATCTGTCTCTTCCTTCTCTCCACATTGACCCCAGGCATGTGTCTCTGAGTCTGTGTTATTTTCTCTGGATTCCCTCTATCTCTGCTGGGAAACATGTGGGTCTGGCCTTTACCAGCCCCGTGCACCCAGCCTGGCTCTGTGGGGGTAGGAAAGCATAGCATTGCTTCTTGACTGAACTTTTCTTCTTTACTCTGTTTTATAGTTTAGAATAATTTTCCACTTTTTTATTTTGAGAGAGAGAGAGAGACAGAGAGAATGGGCATCTTTAGTCTGCTGTGAACAAACTCTAGACAAGAACGCCCCCTTTCGCACATGTGTGACATTGCGCCCTTGTGTCACTGTGCATCTCCCTATGTGGGACTTGAAGATTCAAACATTAGTTCTTAGGCTTTGTGGGCAAGCACCTTAATTGCTAAGCCATCTCACCAGCCTTATTTCTTTAGAGAAAGAGAGAGAGCGAGAGCGAGAGCGAGAGCGAGAGCGAGAGAGAGAGAGAGAGAGAGGCTGAGAGAGAATTTTCCACTTTTATTTAATTGTATGATTTTTTTTTTTTTTCTGGTCTCTAAATCCACCACACTTAAACTCCTGATCTACCACGAGGGTACTCTCATCCAACTCTAGGCCTGTTACCTATGTAATTTCCTTAAATTCAGGTAACCATGTGTGTCACTCTCTACATTACTCATTTCTCCTCTGAATCTCTTGGTTTCTGCTTTGATATTTTCTCTCTGCTATTCATCCTTAAGTTAACATCATTTGTACTTTTAACTGTCTTCACGGGAAAACTCAAGGTGCATTCTATGGGAGTTCCTCCTCAGTCTCCCTACACAAGCTCCTAGATTCTACTTTCCATGTGCCAGCAGTTGTACTCTAATTTCTCTTTAAAAACCTCAGTTTCTCTTAAGTCCACATGCTTGCGATTTTACCCTTATCTCTCCTTATAGACCTCAGTGTTTCTTAAATCCCAATATCCCTTAAATAAACCCCACAAATTGTGATTTTTCTGTAAGTAAACTTAATATTTCATAATTTTTCCTTCTTGAGTCTATCTTTATTAATTCTTTTAATAAAGACAGGACAAAACACAAAACTTGGGGTTCATAAATTCTGGAAGACCCTTCCTGAACCTCAAAATCCAGCATCAATATCATCATCTTCACACACTAATATGCATAGTATATGAAAGTTTACGCATACACACATCCCTGTTATATTTTTGTCCTAAATATATTTTTATTTTTAAAATTTTATTTATTACTTTTTATTAACAACTCCCATGATTGTGAATAATATCCCATGGTAATGCCCTCCCTCCCCTCACTTTCCCCTTTGAAACTCCATTCTCCATCATATCCCCTCCCCATCTCAGTCAGTCTCCCTTTTATTTTGATGTCACGATCTTTTCCTTCTATTATGATGGCCTTGTGTAGGTAGTGTCAGGCACTGGATATCCAGGTCATGGATATCCAGGACATTTTGTGCCTGGAGGAGCTCGTTGTAAGGAGTCCTACCCTTTCTTTGGCTCTTATATTCTTTCACCACCACTTCCACAATGTACCCTGAGCCTTGGAAGGTCTGATAGAGATATTGCAGTGCTGAGCACTCCTCTGTCACTTCTTCCCAGCACCATGATGCCTTCGGAGTCATCCCAAGGTCACTGCCATCTGAAAAGAGAAGGTTCTCTACCAAAAGTGAGAGTAGCATTAATATATGGGTATGAACATTAAGAGCATTGCCTACTGGGCAGTTTGATGAGCATAGTATATACATTTAGCCAGACAGAAGCAGACATTACACTCCTAGGGCTCATGACTACCCATGTTGTAGGTTTTCTGTATCAGGGATGCATTCCCTCCCATGGAGCGGGCCTCCAGTCCAATTAGAGGGCAGTTTATTTCCACCATGACAGACATGCCACTATTGCACCCGTTGGCTCATTTGTCCTGGATGGCAAAATATAAGGCTTGCAGTGTCTACTGTTGAGTATCTTCACTGGTGATTTCTCTCCCTCCCATTGAGCTGCATGCAGAATGGCTTCTTTCAGCTTCTGTCAGCTGATCTACATGGAGGAAGTTATCAGCTCAGTTACAGCAGGATTTCTCAGGGGCCTTGCAGCCCAAGTAGGTGGAGTCTTCAGCAATAGGGATTTACCATCTATTCCTGGTGGGAAACCAAGGGCCTCAGCGACGACCTGTAATGTTTTGGGGGCATCAGGGACCTCCCTGGCCAACAACTCACTGGAAGATATCCTATCCTTGGCACTGAAAATCTCTAGTAACAATCTCAGCCTCCTGAGTGTTCCATTGTCCAAACAAGTAGGTTTCCATATGATTTATTTATATCCTCTTAGATTTTGATTAGCCCTCCTTCCACCTTTCCTTTACTCAATCTCTTCCCCTGACCTCACTTGGGCCTTTTCACCCCCATTAATCTATTCTTCTACTTACATATATACAATACCATTGTATTAAGTACCTCTCTCCATTCCTTTCTCTTCCCTTTATATCTCTTTTCTAGCTTATTGGCCTTTGTTACTGAGTTTTCTTCCTACTCACACAGAAGTCCAATCATCTGTAGCTAGGATCCACATATGAGAGAGAACATGCGATGTTTGTCTTTCTGGGCCTGGGTTACCTTACTTAGTATAATCCACACCTTCTTTTTGAAAAGAAAGTTTGAAGATAAAATGGTGTTCTTTCTAAACTTTAAAACTTTTACCATGTAACACAGTGGTTAAGTTTGATAAGTTCCCAAATATTTTTGGACTCTGTAGTAATTAAACAATAATGAGGATAGAACTTGTGTTTGAAAGTATAGAAAATTTATAGATTTCACCAAAACTAAGGTCATATAAAAGAATACATTCATTCTCTTTCTGCTCTTGCCTGAGAAAGCAAAATTTAATCTATGTACGGATGCAATTGCAGCCAAGCATGATCTTGAACTTCTGACTCTCCTGAGTGTACCTCCCAAATGCTAGGGTTAAAATACATGCTGCTGGGGCTGGAGAGATGGCTTAGCCTGTAAGGTGCTTGCTTACAAAGCCAAAAGACCTCAGTTCAATTTTCCAGGGCTCACATAAGCCAGATGCACAAGGAGGTGCGTGCATCTGGGGTTCCTTTGCAGTGGCTGGAAGCCCTGGCTTGCCCATTCTCTCTTCTTTATCTTTCTCTCTCTCTCTCCTTCTCCCTCTCTCAAATAAATAAAAATATTTAAAATACATGCTGAGTGGCCAGTTTATATGGAGTTGGGGGTTGAACCCAGGGCCTTGTGTATGCTAGACTGGCACGCTACCAAATGAGCTGCATCCCAAGCAGGTAGAGTAAGTTCCTTATCCTGTTTGATACTCAACATCCAGAGCAAGTGGCTCCAAAAAGTCTCTGTCTTCATATTCTGAGCATCTGGCGTTAATTACTTTACAATCACAGCTACCAAAAAAGACAGAAACTATCCTTAGTGCAGTTATCAGGTGTGTTATATAAATGTGTCATAAATTTCTCAGTATCTCAGTATAAAAAAAAAACGCAGAAGAAATTTTAATTCTTTGCCACAACCTGTCCTAGTACAGACATGCAGCTAGAACATGAGACAGGGAGCAGCAAAGCCAGCAAGTATTGCCAAGAGATTAAGAAGATGCAAAATGATGTATAAAATGAGGTAGAACTCACATCTAGATCATTCTGGCAGAGCTTTCTTTTAAAATGTTATCATTGCTTCTGCTATTTCTGAGGCTCACCGCTTCTGCCTCGTTAATTTCTTCTCAGCTCAGACTGGGCACCTCTGACAGCAGTGCGGTGCGGTGCTCATTACGACCCACAAATCATCACGCGGACGTTAGGAGGGTGGAAGCCTGGTCCCTGAAGCAATTTGTCTGAGCAGTGCAGCTAGAGCCGGGTTCAGAATTATCTTTAATATGAATGAGATACTCAAACCTCTTGAATAGGCAGATGCAGTTTGGTTTCTCTCCCCCTAGACCATAAAGTTGCTTGCTTCTGTTTTCAAAGTGGGTTCATCATCGTGGTTGCTATTTTGTTTAACCTTGTTCTGCCATTCTTTCCAATTACTCTGTTTAGTTCATCATCCCCAGTTAGCTAATTGGCTTTGCTCAGCCCTCCTTTTCACACATTCCCGTCCCATTCCATATGTAATTCAACTCCCATTAGCTCCCACTCCATTTAAATCAACACACGGCTCATGGGACTAGCTGTGCTGTTGGAAACAGGTGCGACTGTCCAGATGGCTGGCTTGCCAGGAGGGCTGCAAGGACCAAGAACTCATGCCAAACTCACACTGTCAGCCTGAGACGGCGAAAACGGTTAGCAGAGGGCTCGACCTCCGTTTCATTACTATTGGGAGTAAGTGACTGGTTTCTCGCTTAGCATTCAAATGCGTATTCCCCTCTGGATTAAAGACAACTTCAAGAAACAATCTCTTTGCTTGAAAAAAAAAATCAAGTATGCACTATTATAAGGTGGTTTTTGAATGAGGAAAAAAGCCAAGTGTAGAAGTGACTAGACTGGTCACTTTGGTCTCTGCCTGACTGTTTCCTGTCTATTTCCTGTCTGTATTTAGCCTCCTCTGCCTATCTGAGCTGGGAGGGCACCCTTCTGAACTTTGGATTCCCTCCTGATCCACTTTCTCTTTCCCTGCCTGGGGAATAGACTGAGTTCTATGCTGTTGTTCCTCTGTCCACTGAGAAGACATGGTTTCCAGTATCCACTTTTCCCCAGGACTAGCCGTTTTTCCAGAATATAAACATACGACAACTCTGATCCTCCCGTCACTTTTGCAAAGATGACTTAAGCCCACTTTTTCGTTGTTTCCTGTTGGTGCACGTGACCCCAGGTCTGACTTTTCCATGTGCTTCAAATGCTATAGCACAGTTACAGAAAAAGATCAATCTAATAAATTCTATTCACAGTTAACTTTTTCCACCTTCAATTCTCATTATTTCTGAAGTTGGAGCTATAAAAGTGATGATTAGGATCACCATAACGTGCTCTGGGAGAAGGGAAGTCCTGTTCTTTAATGAGATAGCCCCTGAACGATTTCCCACCCACCTGTAAGCAACCTCTCCCCTACAATCAAGCAACTGACCCTAATTTAAATAAGTAGGTCAAAAACAAAATATAGGGCTGGAGAGAAGGCTTAGTGGTTGAGGTGCTTGCCTGCAAAGCCTAAGAGCTCAGGTTTGAGTCCCCAGAACCCACATAAGCCAGATGCACAAGGTAGCACATGTGTCTGGAGTTCATTTGCAATGTCAAAAGGCCCTGGCATGCGTATAGTCATTCATTTAACTTTTTTTTTTTCTATCTCTCATAAATAAATAAATATATTTTTTTAAATAGGCAAGGCATGAAAGTAGAATGGAGATTGAGTAGGAAGAAGGGTATTCGTGGGAGGAAACGGGGGAGGAGAGCAGATAAGTGGGGAAGTGGCATCTCAATGCTCCCTACACATGTATGAAAGTGTCAAAAATTAAAAAAGCATCTTCATGCTGAAAATGAATTTTCCTGGCTGTGTTTCTTATATAACTTTTTGATTTCAACTCCATCCTTTTGCCTTCTTGTTTTTTTCTACCTTATAGGTGCACAGTGCACTCGGTATGGTGGGGATGCCAGGTGTTATCTCCAACCTTCTGCAATTATTCCTATTTGGCCTTCCATAATGAACAGCCTCCACTGTTTTTTTTAATCAATTTTTTTATATTTTATTTTTATTTACTTATATGAGAGAGATAGAAAGAGGAAGAGAGAGAGAGAGATGGAGAATGGCTTTATGAAGGCTTCCAGCCGCTGCAAACAAACTCCAGATGCATGTGCCACCTGTGCATCTGACTTACAAGGGTCCTGGGGCATCGAACTGAGGTCCTCTGGCTATGCAGGGGAGGGCCTTAACAACTACACCATCTCTCCAGCCCTCCTCTGATTTTTTACTATGACTTGTATGGTGTTCGTTTCTCATTCAAGTCCCAAATATTTCTCACACTCACAAGTTCTCCTTATATCTGATGGTAGGATTGGTAGATTGTAGGACTTGTGCCACCACCGTGCTTGTTGTTCCCAGTTCACAGGGCCTAGAGATAGTATTATCTTTTTTTTTAATTTATTTGTTTATTTATTTATTTGACAGCGACAGAGAGAAGGAGGCAGAGAGAGAGAGAGAGAATGGGCGCGCCAGAGCTTCCAGCCTCTGCAAAGGAACTCCACATGCGTGCGCCCCCTTGTGCATCTGGCTAATGTGGGTCCTGGAGAATTGAGCCTCGAACCGGGGTCCTTAGGCTTCACAGGCAAGCGCTTAACCGCTAAGCCATCTCTCCAGCCCAAGATAGTATTATCTTTTATCTGTTCCATATTAACTTGCTAATGTCCCCATTGTGTTTTTATAAAAGTGTATTTTTTAATCTCCACGCTTTCCCTTCCAACACTAATATTCAAGTCTAAATTTTTATTACATACATTCTTGAACTGTTGCCAAGGATCTGACTTTAAAATAATTGGAAATAAGAATAATGGAACTAAATAACTTTGGCAGTTTGATTCTGGTGTCCCCCATCAACTCAGGTGTTCTGAATGCTAGGTTCTCAGCTGATGGAGATTTGGGAATTAACGCCTCCTGGAGGCAGTGTGTTGAGGGCAGGCAGGCTTATGGGTGTTATAGCCAGTTTTCCCTTGCCAGTGTGCACACTCTCCTATTTCTGTTGTCCACCTGATGTTGATGAGGAGGTGATGTCCACCCTCTGCTCATGCCATAATTTTCCCTGCCATCATGAAGCTTCTCCTCGAGCCTGTAAGCCAAAATAAACCGTTTTTTTCCCACAAGCTACTCTTGGTTGGGTGATTTCTGCCAGCAATGCAAACCTGACTGCCACATGTCATTTAACATTTACTACATGGTAGGTATCTTTTTGGTTAATGCAAGACATGTCCTCACTCGGTTGATTAAAGCCTTATGAACCAGCCGCTTTACAGATGACAGTGCTGAGGGCCGTGGGGCCCATGCAGCTTCCTCAGTGTGACAGAACTATAGTGAGATTGGACTGGATTTCTGAGAGAATACGACACGTCAGGACAATATGGTCTCAGACCAAGGAAGGCTATTCCTGACTCTCAAAAATCTCCTGAAATATTATTCACATAAATTCATTTTCATTTATGTTAGTTGGCTTGTGGTCACTTCCCAGACTTTTCAACCTTTCTTTGACATTTGCTTCCTACACACTTGCTCTATCCTTGGAAATAATCAGAAAGAAAAAAAAATTATTGAGCATAAATACCATCATAAGACATGAACTTGCCTCAATATAAAGGATTATTTGAAGCATATGTGTTAAAATTTTGTTTTTACTTGATTTCAAATCTTATTCCTTCAGAATTCCCTGCTAAGCGTGCTTCTGTTTGCAGTGGCTCTATATTTTTATAGTCCATTTTTTTACATCAGCAACCCCAATATGCTGTTCTATTTGTTTTCAAATGTTATCTTCATCTGCATTTTGAAGGTAAAATTCATTGATAGCCCATCATTCAAAACCACCTTTGATTTGTTGTGTTTAACCCTCATCTCTAGCATTCTTCTCTCTCCCAAAGTGCTCTTAATGCCCTGTGACTGTCTCTTGTCCACTCAGCCCAGATCTGGCAAGCTCCTAACTCCACAGGTTGAAGCTCTGTCCATCTTCCAGGAGCTAGATCAGGCTTCTGTGCTCCTCATACCCCGAAGTTAGCTGTTTTATTTCACTTCTCATTGTATTCTGTACTGACTGCAAGTATCGTGTGCCAGTCTGCATTTTGCTTTTCTCTTTAAGCATTTGCTATTCATTGTGTGCTGTAAAATATAACATAAAGAGCTAGCATCAGGGCTGGAGAGCTGACTTAGTGGTTAAGGCATTTGCCTGCAAAGCCAAAGGATCCAGGTTCAATTCCCCAGGACCCACGTAATGTCAGATGCACAGGCAGAAGCACCCACTTGTGGAGTTCATTTGCAGTGGCTAGAGTCCCTGCACACCCATTCTCTGTCTCTCTCAAATAAATAAACATAAACTTAAACATTGTTTTTTTAAAAAATGATTCAGCATCAAATACTGCTTTATTTCTTTGTTGCATGTGTATTGTGACATTATACATACATACATATATATATATATATATATATATATATATATATACACACACACATACATATACATATGAAGTGTGTGATCTTTTGTGTATGTGCACATATATGTGTATAGCTGCTTGTGCATATGTGGGCAAATATGTGAGGGTAGAGGTCAGAGTCAATATCAGTTGTCATTCTTTCTCTCTGCACCTGATCTTTTCGTAGCATTGTCTCTCACCAAAGCTGGAGCTTCCTGACTCGGCTGCAGTAGCTGGTCAGCAGACCCCAGAGATGTTTGGTCTCTGCCTCCCCAACACTGGAATTATAGGCTCATACTGCCCCATCTGACATTTAGTTGTTAGGTAGGTGGGTAGTTATCTGTGATAGCCAACAGCAGACTGCTTTAGTAGTTACCCAGTAAATATTTCCTGCTGGTATTATGTATAATACATGGTATCAATATTATCTTAGTTTTATAATACCTTGATGAGAATGCTGGACTTGCTATTTGGGTAATGTGAACAGACATCAATGAAGGAATGATGATATTCATGGGGGACAACAACTAGGTTAGAGTCACATTTTTGGTAGTGACTAATTTCATCTTTCAATCACCCTAATATGATAGAAGTCATGGCTCTCATTTTATGTCAAGGAAAAAGATGTTCAAGGAGTCTTCTGCAAGATCCAGAGAGCTTATGGCTTGACTGTAAAATTCAGACAGTGACTGTCTTGATTCCCAAGTCACATTCTACCATTCTTTTCTTTTCTCTTTTTTAAATTCTCATAACCACGTTTCAACAGGTCTCATTGAAATGCTTCCTGGGCCAATCCATTCTCTACGCCCTCCCCAATCCCCTGGGGATCTCCATATTCCGTTCTGATGTGACCTGCTTCTTCCAGAATTTCCTGCACTATAGTTCCCTAACCACTGTTGCCTGGATAATTTTCCTTAGAATTCTCTCCTCTTATCCAATTCCATATTATTTCCAGATTAACTAGCTACAAAGTAAACCTGAATATCTTTTCAATGATCAACTTTCTCATCTGTAGAATGAGAAAAATGACACAATCTGTGTCATAAAATTGCTAGTATGCAATGAATGCTAAAATAGGCTCTGCTCAGAATAAGCACTAAATAATACACTTTATTTTTACTTACATAAAATATTGCTATATTTTATTTAAATGATTTCATTTAAACTTTAAAATATTTACTTACATATTTGTATACTTTAATTGGTATGTAATTATGGCACCATTATAGAAGAGTGTGATATATCAACTACATGGATATTATGTGTACTGATTTTAACAGGGCTGTTAGTATCTGTACATGTTAAACATTTATCATTTCTTAATGTTAGTGAGAGGGAACCAGGTGGCTCTTTCAGGCAGTAAGGGTGGCTGGGCCCTCGAAAGCATCCTTGCAGCTTCCACTTCTTTAGAGCCCAAGGTATGGCCTGACTTCTTATCTCTTCCCCAGATCTGCTTTTTCTCAAACAACCTGGACTCCTCCTGGGAGGGAGGTCTTTCCTAAGGTTTAAACATTGGGGTTGGTCAAGTTCAGCCCTGTAACTTGCTGTCATGGCTAGCCTCTTCCGGAGGCAGCCCCTAGCCCTAACCAATCAGCTGTCCCTCTGGCTCACCGGAGCCAGGAGTTCGAGATCACCACCATAAGGTTATAAATATACTTGAGAGGGGACGGCATGCTCTCTGTGCTGCCTGACCACTTGGGAACAGCCAGCTGGTGTTTCCACTGTGCTTGGCCCAGGCCAGCCCGGCATAACTGAGGGGAGAGCCCCTAGCTCTTATTCTCTACATGGGCTCTCAAGACAGGTGGGTGTCTTTCCTTGGTTCTGTATTTCCCTAAATAAATATTATAATTTGATAATTATCCTTCTCTGTCTTGTTTTATTCAATTATGTGATTAAAGTGGACAAAGACCTAGGGCTTAGGGTTCAGGGACTTTCCCAAGCCCCTAGCACCCCACTATATTAGGAGCATTCAAAATCCTCTCTGATGGTATCCATTATAGAACAAATTGTATCCATCATGGTTGCTCTGGTGTTCTGTCTGACATTAAATGTTATTTCTCCTAGGCAACTGAATTCATGTACCTGTTGACCATCATCTGTCTCTTAGCCTGCCTTCCTACCTTGAGAAATACTATTTTACTGAATTTCAAGTCAGCCTGAGTGAGACCCTACCTCAAATCCCCCTCCACAAAAAGGAAAAAACATAAAGAAGAGGAAAAAAATAAAAAATACTACTCTATTATGTGCTTCTATGAGATCATTTTCAGTTGTGTTCACATAAAAATGAAAGTACTTACTACTTTTTAGAGCAAGCCTGACTATGTCTAAGCTTTATTTTCACAAAGGAAGTAAATGAAATGTGGATATGATATTTTTCTAAAGCCAACCATAAAGAATAATTCCTAAGAGCTAACCTTGATCTATTAAATCCAGAGCAAATCTTCTCACTATACAAAACTTACTTGACTCACCTCACTTGCTTCTTTACTCCTCTGTCATTATATGCCTCTTACTTTACCAACATCAATTTTGTCACTATTTATTGAAGAAACTGGCCGAATCATACAATTTAATTTTTACTCTTTGTACTTTAGAAGTCCTTTTAGGCACTTTCTAGTCATTCAAGCTACTCAGTTCTGAGTCTGGTTCAAAGACAACTGCTATACAACACCTTCCTCACAAACCTCAGGCTAAACCTCCTTTGTTTTTTATTTGTCTGAATTTCTCTCATGCTTAATTTCTATTTTACAAATTTTCATACACTTGTATCATACCATCCTATAAATGTTTCCTGGCATGGGGTACTGATTTTAATTGTGCAAATGTAGTCATGAACATGCATATGGGCTAAAGCCAAAGGAATTATACCTGCCCAGCTTTGCTGAGACCCTGTCAGGATTCATGGCACAAATTAACTGGCCATTGTACATGCCATTCCAGACTACTTTGGGGGAGGTACATATGAGTTTCTGGGATTTTCTATGGATGCATGAAAGAACGTGTCCCATACTGCTTTTTGGAATTGTTTTATAAGTTATACTTTAAGCTCAGAGTCACTCTCAGCTGTATTGCTGGGACCCAATATCATTGATTTTACTAATTTGCTACTTCTCTGGAAATTTGTGCAGTTCTGAAATATAAACTTATTTGTCCTCTAGATTATATTTTGAAAGTACCAAAGAAACTTGCTAGATTTCTTAAAATTTTTCCCTCCCTGTCTCACTATACTACTTTGATTCCTCTTTTTGTTTTATATTTGCCTGACTCTGGGGTCTAGGTGGAATTCAACTCAATGAATAAAAAGATTTTTTTTTTCCTCTGATACCTTCAAGCAATTTCTTTAACCACATCCTGGTAAAATTTTCTGCTTTAAACAATTGGTTATTGTTTAAAGAACTCTAGAACTCTTTTGTCTAGACAAGCCCAAGGAATGTGTAATACAAAGTTATCTGTGTCATGTCTCATAGTGAAGTATGTTCCATCTTCCATTTAAAATTCTATTGTTCTTGTTCATAACTGGTATGAGTTCTTCATTCATATACATATATATATATATATGTTAAATTTCTTGTTTATTTTTATTTATTTATTTGAGAGTGACAGACAGAGAGAGAAAGAGGGAGAGAGAGAGAGAGAGAGAGAGAGAGAGAGAGAGAGAGAGAGAGAGAATGGGTACTCCAGGGCCTCCAGCCACTGCAATCGAACTCCAGACATGTGCGCCCCCCTGTGCATCTGGCTAATGTGGGTCCTGGGGAATTGAGCCTCAAACCAGGGCCCTTAGGCTTCACAGGCAAGTGCTTAACTGCTAAGCCATCTCTCCAGCCCTTCACTTATATATTTTTAGTGGGAAGTAGCTCTTGGAACAAGAAATTCATAAGTTTGGAATAAGCTCATAAAACATTAGCAGTATATTTTAGTAGTAGTAGTGTGGCTAATTTAATAATAAGCAGCTAAAAGTATAAATTATTTCAAAAATAAAAACATTACTAATTATTATCTCCTTAAAGCAGTATTTCCTGTTTTCTATTTATGCATACCTCACTCATTCGTCTTTGTTATGATATTTTGTGGGAGTTGTAAGGTTCACAGTCTGCCAACTGCACTTGGGAAATCTGCTCGCCATCACTTTGGCCAGCAGTGGTAAGACTTGGAAAGTGGACACAGCACCTCTTCCATGGCTGCCCTATATGATCTCAAGACATTTCACGAGTTGCCCCAATGTCACTTATTTTCCCCAAAAGGAAAATGTTTAATGTTGAGAAATTCCTTCATGAGTTTTTGCTAATTCAAATTGGAGTAGTTTATATTAAAATCAAGACTTTGAATTGCTTGCAATAAAAGCAACTGAAATTGAATTTTGCATCAGGAGAAGCTAATACTACTTCAATTCTTCATGGAAGGTGCAGTGCCTTATATGCACATATATCATTAACCCCAAACTGATGTATCTTCAACACACATTCCTCTGAGTGGACTAACTCCTGCTTAGCTGGGCTCCCTGACAAAAGAAGCATGCTATAGGGAGAGACACAGAGGCACTTTCCTGTTAGAACCTTGCAAGAGGGGACAGGAGAGATGGCTCAGAAGTTAAAGGTGTCTGCTTGCAAAGCCTGATGGCCTGGGTTCTATTCCCCAGCACCCACGCAAAGCCAGCCATACAAACTGGCACATGTATCTGGAGTTTGTTTGTAACAACAGGAGGCTTTGCTGTGCCCATTCTTCTCAACATATTAAAATACTGAAGGGGAAAAATGAGCTTTGGAAGAAGTCTGTGAAGTGAGGGTTTCTGAGCCTTCAACTACATTGCATGTATGATGAATCTTGTTCAGGGCCCCAACATTCCACGGAGGACTTGAAGAAAAAGCTGTGTTGGATTTCTCCCAATTAAATTTGGAAATGAGATTTCCAAAGTGTTATAACAGTAATCTCAATTCAAGGCAAAATATCAAGTTTATCATTGAATATCTTTGAGGCAGCTATTGAGCTATGTCGATGATTTAGTAAGTTAGTTAGTTAGTTAAGATCTCTAAAAGTGACTACATGTGACCTTGGAATTAGAGGAAAAATGCATCCAGTATTGTCCTCCATCCACACTGGCCTGCACTGAGGAAGCATCTCAATTGGTTCCCCTCATCATCTGTGTACTCTCACTGTTGAGGTCTTCAGTATCCAAGATGGATGCACACCTTCTCCGAATTCTAATTTTTCATCTGCTACACATGTAAGTCATTTCTCTAAGAAGACGAATCCCAGGACTCTGGAGGCAGCGTGAGTTTGAGGCCACCCTGAGAATACATAGTGAATACCAGGTCAGCCTGAGCTAGAGTGAGACCCTACTTCGAAAAGCCAAAAGTGCTTGCTGTATGCTATTGTGCACCCACTCACCAATCATATCTCTTATCAATGGCAATGTCATGAGATTTTGCTATTTCTAAATAAACATTCATTTACTTTGTCTTTTTATTTATTTATTTATTTTTTTATTGACAACTTCCATAATCAAAACAATATCCCATGTAATTCCCTCCCTCCTCCCACTTTCCCCTTTGAAACTCCACTCTCCATCATATCCCCTCCCCGTCTCAATCAGTCTTTCTTTTATTTTGAGGTCAAGATCTTTTCCTCCTATTATGATGGTGTTGTGTAGGTAGTGTCAGGCATTGTGAGGTCACAGATATCCAGGGCATTTTGTGTCTGGAGGAGCACATTGTAAGTAGTCAAACCCTGTCTTTGGCTCTTACATTCTTCCCGCCAACTCTTCTGCAATGGACCCTGAGCCATGGAAGGTGTGATTGAGATATTTCAGTGCTGAGCACTCCTCTGTCACTTCTTCTCAGCACCATGGTGCCTTCTGAGTCATCCCAAGGTCACTGCCATCTGAAAAGAGAAGGTTCTCTAACCAAAAGTGAGAGTAGCATTAATATATGGGTATGAACATTGAGAGAAATGCTCACCAGGCAGTTTTAATAGCATAGTATATACATTTAGCCAGACAACAGCAGATGTTACACCCCTTGGACTCGTGAATACCCCTGTTGTAGGTTTTCAGTATCAGGGGCATATTCCCTCCCATGGAGTGGGCCTCCAGTCAAATTAGAGGGTGGTTGGTTTCCCCCATAATAGATGTGCCACTATTGCACACATTGGCTCATTTGGCCTAGGTGGCCAAATATAACGCTTACAGAATCCACTGCTGGATATATAAAACAGTGATTTCTTTCTCTGCCATTTAACTGCGTGCAATTTGGCTTTTTCCAGCTTTCTATCAGTTGGTCTACAGGGAGGATGTTTTCAGCTCAGCTCCAGCAGGATTTCTCAGTGACTTTGCAGTCCAAGTATGTGGAGTATTCAGCAATAGGGTCTTACCATCTATTCTTGGTGGCAAACCAAGAGCCTTGGAAATGGCCTTCAATGTTTTGGAGGCATCAGGGTTCTCCCTGGGCAACAACTCACTGGAAGGTATCCCTGGCACTGAAAAATTGTTAGTAACAATCTATGGCTCCTGTGTGTTCCATTGTCCAAAAAGGTAGGTTTCCATATGATTTATTTATATCATCTTAGATTTTGATTAGCCTTCCCTCAACCTTTCCTTTACTCAATCTCTCCCCCTGACCTCACTTAGGCCTTTTCACCCCCATTAATCTTTTCTTCTACTTACATATATGCAATACCATCCTATTAAGTCCCCTCCTCCCTTCCTTTCTATTCATTTAAATTTTCAACTCTTAATTTATTCTGTATTTTGATCATCAATATGACTGCAAGATACGTAGATTTTTTTTTTTTTTGCTTCTCCCTGTTACATATCAAATACCTACATTAGACCTGGAATAGAGAAGTCACTCATTCAGTATATATGAAAAGAATGAGTTGTTAAACTCTGTATTTTCACAGAACAGAACCTTAGTATTTTATTTGGTTTTAGACTTATTCCACTTAATTTCTCCTAGTAGACTTTTTTCCTACAAATTTTGTGATGCTAAAAACCCCTTTATTAAAAAAAAAACCTTTGCCAATGTTAAAAGCATTTATTTTCTGTAGTGTTTAAGAGTCGAACTGAGAAATGTGCCAATCAAAGGCACTCAGAAAAGGACAAGGCGAAATGGGGAGAAACAGGCAAAACAAGAAAGATAATCTAGGAGATAAGAGAAGGTTAAAAAATGTTGAGTCAAAGAGAAATATGGTCTAACTTAATTTTCCTCTGCATCTTAAGATAGCATAAAAGAAAATATTAAAATTGTCTCTTATACTGATTAATCCAAATGCCCAAGTTTGTTGAATTTTGAAGACAGATGTTGAAAAGCTATGTTTATGTTTGAGTAGTATATATGGAGGGTCAAAAGTACTCAGGGATATAAACACTTAAAAATTACAGGCTCGCTTACTTGTCCATAAGTAAAACAAAGCACAAAAATACACATTTGGCTATTAAAAAGGGCAACCAAAGCAGTGAGGTAGAAGCAACAGGACACTGGTGTGACTTTCTGAGCCAGCGCTCAAGAGAACAAACTCAACAGTGCAAATTCAAGACTTGGAGCCACTGGTTTTAAGATACACTGCACGAGAGTTTGGGTTTTTACAACGGCAGCTGCTGCTGGCTCAAGCCTCTCCTGCCATGTCCTAGACTATATCTCTTGTAAGGGTGATGATAATAGATGTAAAATTAGGTAACAGCATTTAAAATGAATTGTTTTTAAAAAGTTTTATCTATATTGGTTATGTAAACTTATCTTCCCTGTACTAATTGCTAGGACCATTCTGAGTAACAATTTCTCTCACTTTCTATAAGTCCCTTTCTCTCTCAAACTCCATATTTATAGGGAAGAACTCATGTGTATCTATTTTTTGAATCTGTACATTTAATAGCCTCTATAAAGGTCAGGTCTTGCTTAGGGTTTTGCTTTGTCCAATGTATAATTTTTAATGGACCATTTTGTTCCTTTCAGTCATTTATCCAATCTGTATACAACTATTCCTTAGATTATTAGTTATACAATGATTCAAATCAACCTTAATTATACACATATGCACTCTTTATCTCTCTGTCCCTCTCTCTCAAGTAAAAATAAAACTAAACAGAGAAACATTCTAATAATGAAATATTATGAATATATCTACATTACCTCATTTCTGTTTCAGTAGAAATAAAACTTAATAAAATGGCAATAGCACAATCTACTGATAAAAGTCTCAAGTATAAATTAAATAATGCCAAAGAAAGTAATGTACTTGCAGTTGTTTCAGAATAAGACTTTACAACATTTGAGATGCCATTGTTTGTAACTAATTTTTAATTTATAACCTTTAATAAGTATCTGCTATATTGGCAAGATAGTATGCTAGATTCTTTATGATATCCCTTTGCATTTAATCCTCATAACTCTGAAATACAAGTACTACCATTGGTTCTTTTTCAATGGTAAGTGATGGGAGCTGAGATAATTTGGATCCTTTGTCCAAGGACATACTACAAGTGAATTTTGTATGCAGCAATTGAACTCAGGTCAAGGTAATTTATAAGGATAATTTGTTAAGTGCTAAATAAGTGGTTCCTGACATTGGATACTGTGATGAATTTAGTCATGTCATTATTTTACTATATCTTAAAAGTATAGCACGTTTAACCAAAACTTCACAAAGATGATGGGAGCTGCTATAACAGTAGACAGTTGATTTTGAAAGTGAATTTTCTTAACTATAAATATTAAATAATAATAAACGTGATATCCAGATGTGGTAAAACAAGGAAAGTGGTACATATATAACTGATAAAGTGATTGAATCTTAGGGAATTCCATATTTATTGTATATATCAAGTAAGGGTCTGGCTTATTTTAGTTTCTATTTTATTTGGTAGTAGGAAAGATTATTGTTTATTTTTACTCCTTGTAATACTCTGGGAATTCCAAACTCATGCTGTGTTCTTGTGACAGTTCTTAGTTGCCAAGGTACAACTCTTCATTGCTTGGTATACTCTTCCCCTCTCCAAATTTATCTGAATAATGTTTGCTCCTTCAGCACAATGCCTGCTGGGAAACTAACATGATTCCACTATGAGTTAATACTTTTTTGCAACTACAGCACTTATTGCCTAAACCATAGGAATAAATAGTCATAGTTAGTTCAGGCATTATAATTTGCTGAGAATGCTATTTCCAAGTGGCAAAGCTGTATCGAGTTTTTGATGGTTTGATTCAGGTATCGCCCATAAAGTTAGGTGCTCTGAATGCTAGGTTTCCAGCTGATGGAGATTTGGGAATTAACACCTCCAAGAGGCAGTGCTTTGTTAGGGGCAGGCTTATGGGTATTATAGTCAGTGTCCCCATGCCTGTGTTTGGCACACTCTCCTGTTGCTATTGTCCACCTGATGTCATTGGTTTCTTCTGACATAGAGGAGCTTCCCCTCAAGTCTATAAGCCAAAACAAATCTCTTTTTTCCCACAAGCTGCTCTTGGTTGGGTGATTTCTACCAGCAATGTGAACCTGACTGCAACAGTGTTGATGCTTCTTGTATCATACCAGGTAATGAGAATATGAAACTGGCTATGAAGATGGCTTTCTTTTACATAAATATTTTCTTTCCTTTGAGGGAAGCCCAATAGAGACTGATGGGGGGGGGTGTTGGTGTGCCAAGACCTCAGCCACTGAAATCAAACTCCAGATGCTTGCACCCCCAGAGGGCATGTGTGACCTTGTGTTTGCCCCTATTTTGTGCGTCAGGCTTACAGGGGACCTGGAGATTCAAACATGGGTTCTTGGTCTTCATAGGCAAGCACTTTAACAGCTACTATATATTTGTTTTATTTCAAAACAAATGAAAGTTTTACATTTACATAGTTAATGAAACTTTCAGTACTACTTCATACAATTATATTGGAAACCTTGTCAGCTAGCTTGAAGATTTACTGAGCATCAGGAATACCAGCCACACTTACAGGTACCATGCTGCAAAGGCTGCAGAAATGGGATAGAGTCAGAGTAGTGACTAGGGTGTTTCAGTCCTTATAACAGAATATCTGAAGCTTGATAATTTATAAAGAAAAGAGTTAGTACTTTTCCTACCAGTTCCAGAAGTACAAGAGCATGTTCTGTTTAGGCTTTAGTTGAATGCTTTATATAGCTTCAGTTAATGTCTGAAAATGGTAACATAAAAGAACTCCAATTCTCTTGAAAATGCATTTCCATAGAAAATGACTTATGAGTCTGGATTCTACCTAACTCCAAATGCCTATAAACATTTTCTCTAATTCTCAGCTTTGTTACTTTAAGGATAAAGCCTGAAGGGGCTAGGAAAAAACACATGAATAGGTGATCATGTTATACATATGACACATGCCTGGAATGTCTCTTTGCATCAGGAAAGGGAATGACCTCATCTAAGGCAGTGAAGCCTGAGGAGGACAATTGTGGTAACTCAAGGCAAGAAATAAGATGGAAAAATAGGAAGAAAGAAAGCGTCAGGGCAGAAAGACCACAATGTTAAAGGCCTGGACGTCAAAGAAAGCTTTCAGCCTTTGGAAGAGCAAGTGACCGGTACAGGACAGTTGATCTTGAGCTGACATCAAAAGCCACTCCTGTCTTCTGTACCACTGTACAGGGAGCCTTATCAGTGATAGCTCCAGAGTCTGGGGATGTAAATAAAGTTACTCTTTGACACAAAGTTATGATTATAACTATAAACTGATGAGACAAACCACGGCACTGAGTTAGAGGTTCACAACTGAGAACTCAAAAGTCCCTCAAGAAGCTGCAATTTAAAATACGATGAGTGAAATATAAGGTAAAATGCACATGAGTTGACTCACTTATTCTTGTGTGTCACAGATGTTTTTTAAGGCTCCATCATCTATTAGGAACGGTGCCAGTGCAGGGATGCAATGTAAAGTAAGCTACGTCCTTGACATCTAAATGCACTTTTGTGACAAAATGCTCAATCCTGAGTCTGAAACCCAGGAGAGACAAGGAAAAAAAGTACACAGTGTAATTTTGGTCTTCTTATAAGAGTTAGAAACCTATTAGAAGGTTCATCTTATGGATGACATGGAATTGTTTAACACTTAATATGACTCATGTAAAGTCATCTAGTACTTTCATGTTAATTCTCTAGTCATTTAATACCATTATGGCAGTAATATTTTTTTTTCTTTCTACGGATAAGATATAATGACAAAACAAACAAAATTATAATAATGACAGATAAAGCTTCTGTCTGTTGTAATACCATTTCAGTGAATGATATTGTGTTACGTCAGACCTGTGCTGGTAAGTACTGTGACCATGCTATCAGGCCTCATCTATGCAGTGGAAAATAATACAGGCCAATTTGAGAATCAGAGGTCCAGCCTGAAAGACTCATAAAAAAGAGTAGTTGGTCTTTTTGATATATCTAGTCAGACAATATCTATATTCTCATCTCCTAATTTCACTACATGGTTTATTGTGAATATTCATATAAAAATATAACAGTAATGAGCCAGAATCCATATATATATGTATATCCATATATATATATATATATATATATTTTTTTTTTGTTGTTGTTGTTGTATTTGTTTAATTTGAGTGAGGGTCCCACTATGTAGCCCACACTGGCCTTAAGGCCTTAAGCTTGTGACCTCTGCTGGCAGAGTGCTGGGATTACAGATATATATCAAAAAGTCATATATATATATATATATATATGTATATATATATATATATATATGTGTATATATATATATATATATATATATATATATGTATGTATATACGTTTGTACATATGTCAATATGTATTTGAGTTGAATATTTTTAAAAATAAAAGTACCACCTAAAACTGGTGATTACATAGATATTAAAATAGTTTCTTAATATTAATGTTTAAATTGTCAATGTCACACGCTACTTTCTTAATTATTTGTTTTAAACAGGATCAAAATAAGGATACACAATACCATGGTTTGATGTGGCATTTGAGTCTTCTAGGTGCATATTATTCAATTTTGTTTTCTCATTGTTGTTTAAATGTTGGTGGACTGCTATGTGAGTTGGAATAAAACTTAGTAGCAGAGGCCAGTAAGCTAGAAAGGGGACATAGAGGGAATAGAAAGGGAGGGAGGAAGGGGAGGACTTTAGAGGATGGTATTGTATATATGTAAGTAAAAGAATAGATTACTGGGGGTGGAAAGGTCTAAGTGAGGTCATGGGAAGAGACTGAGTAAAAAAACACTCCACTGGCGATGCATCTCAGCAGGGTTGCAGGTCTTCCCCACGGGGTTGTAGTTTATGCATTGTGGGAGCAGTAGTCAGATATTTTTCTCCATTTTACACGGTTCTAAACAACAGCTTATTAAATGACACCACACAGTTAAGGTGGATCTTCCCATCTCAAATAATGTAATCTGGGAAATCCTTAACATATGCAGAGACATTTATTTCCGTGGTGATTCCAAATTCTGTCCACTTGGCAACCAGATATTAGCCATTATACATTTTATCTGTATTTATTAAATTTCTTCATAGACCATGTCCTGTATCAAGAGACACATAAAGTTTAATCATGTCTTTTTCTGTATGAATGTAGCAGTTATCAATGCTCAACATGTAAATAATCAATCTCTTTTGGATGAATCCAGCAATATATTAAGCTGTCATTAAAGAGATCTGATATTTGCTGCATCCTGTCAGCTGAATAGAGTAAAATAAAATAAAGAAATTCATGTGGTATTTATTTTTCATCAAGAAAAAGAAAAATAGACGAAGGAAGTGGGGACAAAACCAGGAAGGTAGGAGAGAAGGAAGGAGAAGTAGAGGGCGATCAATTAAAAGAAATAACTGTTCTTAACATCAGAGCAGCCGGAGGGGGTGGAGAGTTGGGAAGCACTGTTATTGGGAAACGACACGACCGCTGCATTCACTTATTCACAGTAGCTGTGGTTTCCCACCCAAGATAATCTGTCAGTACATAGGCTTTGTTGTGACCTTTGATGGGGGACTAATACAAGAGGCCTTGGGTTCATCAGCGGTGTAGCCACCAGTTATTTGCACATCCCATGACAATGGAATGCCACCTCCCACCCATGATTAAGCAAGTAACCCTAATTCAACTCAGTGGGTTAAATTGAGATTTAAAACTACATGAAGGCAAGACACTTTCAATGGGGAAGAATAAAGGTATTTATATGAGGGGTGTATAAAAGAGGCTATTGGGGGTATAAGATCAAAGTATATTATAAACATGTCAAAAATGGAAAAGAATAAATAGAAATCTTCCAAAACTAAAAGAAACAACTGCTTGTATAAATGCTTTAACTTACCAATAGTATCACTGGGGTTCGAGAAGTGCTAGTGAATACAGGCCTTCATCTTGATATAGATCCTAACTTATACAGGTACGTCCAGATATTATGTATCTCCTGTTTTCATGAGGCCTCAGTCCTATGAAAATTATTTTACTAGATAAGAAGTTTCTCTATTTATATGTATTACTATGAGACTAAAATGAGTGTGTCATCAAATATGTCATTATTAAGTCCATGCCAGTCATATAAAATTAATAGTAGGAAAGAGAATGTACTCCACTTACATACTTGGGCATCATTTTGTACAATCTAAGAAAGTAAGTTCAAGATTCAGTGAAAGGAACTTGCAGCTATGTCAAATATTTCTTTAAAAAAAAATCTCCAAAGTACATCAGCAACTGAGCTAGACTGAAGGCTGGAACCCCTGTTCAAGGGCAAGGTAGGAGAACACTGGAAATGGAAGGCATGAAAGTAGAAACGGATGGTGGCTTGGTGTGCGTGGGGCTATGGAGGACTACAGCTGGCTTAGAGGATTGGCCTAAGTATGGAGGCTAGATACTTGTGAGGAAGCGTCCCTCCTTTGTGTGTGCATGCTGCTGCGTGTCCTTCTTAGCCCCACCAAGAAGCATAAAGCAAGACTACAAGAAGGTAATTGCCTGTACAGGAATGTGAGGGGGATGATGGGATTGGGAAATTTTTCTGGTCATGATTTCTAAGTGAGACTCCTGGGAAGGTTAAAAAGAAGAGAAAGGTTAAAACTGTAGTTCTGTTCAAGAAGTTGTCATGGCTCAGCAGTTAAGATGGTTGCCTGCAAAACCTAATGATTGAGGTTCAGTTCCCCAGTATCCACGTAAAGCCAGTGCACAGAATGGCACATGCATCCGGAGTTCCTTTGCATGTCCACTCTCTCTGCATGTCTCTCTTCTCTGTTTACTTGCAAATAAATAATAAATAAAACTATTTAAAAAAGAAGTTGGGCTGGAGATATGGCTTAACAGTTAAGCGCTTGCCTGTGAAGCCTAAGGACCTCGGTTCGAGGCTCGATTCCCCAGGACCCACGTAGGCCAGATGCACAAGGGAGCGCACGCATCTAGAGTTCGTTTGCAGTGGCTGGACGCCCTGGAGCGCCCATTCTCTCTCTCTCTCTCTCTCTCTCTCTCTATCTGCCTCTTTCTCTCTCTGTATGTCACTCTCAAATAAATAAATAAAAATAACAAAAAATATTTTTTAAAAAGTCACATAATCTTTAAAAAAAAAAAAAGAAGTTGTCAGGATTGACAGGGAGTCCTTGAACCACGTGACTCAGCAGAGGAGTCCTGTGTCAACAGATGTCAGCTGCTGTTAGAATCTCCCATGGAATTCTGACTGACTAGGGGCCACTATGCAACTTGGGACATCAGCATATACATGCCATGGATTTCAGAACCAGCAACTTGGAGGTCATCAACTATTCTTCTCATTTTGCAATGCCACATTCTCTATGGCTGCCACAGTGGCCCTGGCAACTAACTGATTTTAATTAATTAATTTTTTATTAACAACTTCCATGATCTTAAACAATACCCCATGGTAATGCCCTCCTTCCCCCCACTTTCCCCCTTGAAACTCCTCTCTCCATCATATCCCCTCCCCCTTTCAGTCAGTCTCTCTTTTATTTTGATGTCATCATCTTTTACCTCCTATTATGATGGTCTTGTATAGGTAGTATCAGGCACTGTGAGGTCATGTATATCCAGGCCATTTTGTGTCTGGGAGGAGCACGTTATAAGGAGTCCTACCCTTCCTTTGGCTCTTACATTCTTTCCGCCACCTCTTCCGCAATGGGCCCTGAGATATGGAAGGTGTGATAGAGATATTGCAGTGCTGAACACTCCTCTGTCACTTCTTCCCAGCACCATGATGTCTTCTGAGTCATCCCAAGGTCACTGCCATCTGAAAAGAGAAGGTTCTCTACCAAAAGTGAGAGTAGCATTAATATATGGGTATGAACATTAAGAGAAGTGCTTACTGGGTAGTGTGATTAGCATAGTATATACATTTAGCCAGACAGAAGCAGATATTACACCCCTAGGGCTCATGACTGTCCATGTTGTAGGTTTTCAGTATTAGGGATGTATTACCTCCCATGGAGCGGGCCTCCAGTCCAATTAGAGGGCAGTTTATTTCCACCATGACAGACATGCCACTATTGTCCCCATTGGCTCATTTGGTCTGGCTAGGCAAATATATGGCTTGCAGTGTCCACTGTTGAGTACCTTCTCTATTCCCCATTAAACTGTATGCAGCATGGCTTTTTCCAGCTTTCTGTCAGCTGGTTTGCATGGAGGAGGTTTTCAGCTCAGTTCCAGCAGGATTTCTCAGTGCCCTTGCAGCCCAAGTATGTGGAGTCTTCAGCAATAGGGTCTTATCATCTATTCCTGGCAGGAAACCAAGGGCTTCAGCAATGGTCTGTCATGTTTTGGGGGCATCAGGGACCTCTCTGGCCAACAGCTCACTGGCAACTAACTTTTTGAGATGTCATTACATCATATACTATGAATATTTATTCCAAAGAATTGGTGGTAATCAAATGAATGTCCAGTTATAAAACACATGAAAACTATAATATTGAAATGGTGGTTTCTGTCACAATGTTGGTGACTTTGAAAGATAATGATACGTATGTGCAGACATAAGACTTCACTTCAGCAAGAGATCAAATGTAGCAAGTATCAAATGCAAGTCTTCCAGGTAGGAGGGGAAGACACAAATTCTCATAGATTTGGAGGCTGGGCTGAGCTAAGTGGAGTTATTACTATGCACCAGTCATGAATAGGAGAGACTGAATGAAGGAACCCCATTACAAAACTGTCATATTTAATAAGCCAATGTAGCAGGAGGGTAACAGAATGCAAAGTCAACTATCCGCTACAATCAGAGAAAAGAAGGGAAGAGAAGTGAAGACATCTGAGTAGAAAAAAAATGAGGTTTGAGGAAGGAAGAAACAACTGAAGACTAGTGTTGCTCAGGAGTGAAAAATACTTAGGAGGGTAAAATATTCAAATTTCTACATGTTTAACCCTTTAATCTTGGATTAATCACATCAAAAATGGAAGTCAAGAGCCTCAGTATAAATAAGAACATGAGGCAATCTTCTAGGAACCTAACTGAAGAGGAAACTTACTCATAATAAGGAATTAACATGGTCCCCAAGAAAATGAATACTGAACAAAATGAAACAGAATCAAGCCAGCATTTCATAGGCTCCAGCATTTTTGTGGTATCCATAAGCAAGACACTGAGGGGAAATTAAATTCAGAAGAAGAAAATACTGAATTCGGAAGGAATGTTAGGAAGCAAGTGATGAGCACCATAGGGAAATGCAGGAAAAATCCAAATCCTGGTATTACAACTGAAGAGAATAAAACATTTTTTACTTAAGTCATTTAACAACTTTGAGATAAAGAACTCCTGCATTACTTATGTTTTTGCATGTGTGTACATGTGTGCACACACAAATACACACATGCTACATTTTCTTGCTGCTACAAACAACTGCCAGATGAATGCACCCCATTAAAAAAACTGCATTGATACCATCAATTGTGGGCTAAAAGAGGGCCTACACCTATTAAATTCTTTTTTAAAAAAAGGTAAGGGTTATCTCATTTTTCCTGGTGCTAACTTACTCTCCGTTGGAGAATCTGCTTCTCTTTTTCAGATAGATGTAGATCCTAAGGAGAGAGCCACCCCATCATACCTCAAAAGGGCCCCGGCTGAAACTAAGAAAAATTGGAGAAACAAGCAAGGGGGCTGTTTTCCTGATGAACCAGATACCAGCACAAGGGGCTTCAGATCAGCACAGAGAAAAATCAACTCCTACCAAATCAGAGAGCCAGAGCCTCAGAGGCCCCCAATACCTCATCACTGAAGCAGACCAAAAATGAACCCAACATGGCTCAGGGAAATTTTGCGGAAGAGGGGGTGGCAAGAATGTCAGAGCCACATGTTGGGTCATGATATGCAGAGACATTTTGCTTACCCATAACTGTGGGCTAACTCCACAATGCATGACCCGTATACCTCAACAAGGAGGGGCTAAGGGGAGGGGGTAGGTCACGGATGAGCCTAATAATGGTACCAAACTGACTGTATTTGCTGAATACAAAACAGACTAATAAAGAAAAAAAAAATAAAATAAAATAAATTGCAAGGTGGAAATTAAAAACTGCATTGGGGGAGGGGGCTGGAGAGATGGCTGAGCAGTTACGGCTCTTGCCTGCAAAGCCTAAGGATTCAGGTTTGATGATGCTTCTGGGGTTTGTTTGTAGTGGCTGGAGGCCCTAGCACACCCATTTTCTTTCTCTCTCTCCGATGCCCTCTTTCTTTCTAACACATAAAAATATTATAAAAATGCATTGGTAGCTTACATATATGAACATACTGCAATTTGGTCATGTTTCCATTGGGTTATGCTTCGTTGTTCCCTGTCTCCTAACCCCATCCCCCTGACATCCTTCCTCTTTCATGGTAGTCCTTCCTCTGTTTAGAAGTCTCCTGAGTTTTGTCCTCCTCAGTTCTATAGGTCAGAATGCTTATGGGGTCAGAACAGTGCAGGGCTCTGGACTATAATCACTGTGGGGTCATGAGTGCACCAGTTAGTTCGAGTTGTGAGGGCGGTGCACCACAGTTTTTGCATCTGGCTTTATGTGGGTGTTGAGGAATTGAACTCAGGACAGCAGGCTATGCAAGCAAGTTCTTTTAACCACTGAGCCAAGTCCCCAGCCAAAGAATTCAAACTGTATAACATGAGCGGCTCTGTAGAAGGTAAGGTGCAAAGATCACAAATATTCCTTAAGTTTCTAGAAAAAATAAGAATGTGATAAAATAGCAGCATTCAGATCAAGCTATTTGCTTTGCTTGAGGGGCATAAATTTGTGTTTGTTTACCTCAAAAGCATATTTTCAGGCATATGGAAATAAAATATTTGGAAGTTACAAATTAATCTAAATACATGTGAATTTTAGTTTTTTTTTCACAAATCAAAGTCTTAGGGAAGACAGAACAACAAATAGGATTAAAGCATAAACAGATGAACTTGCCTTGGGTAAAATAATTCTTTTCTTAAGTGGAAAAGAGAGAGAGAGAAACAGAAAGATCTCACAGGTGAAGACTGGTAAGATATTCATGCTGGGAGCTTTCCATTTCTCAGTGCATTAGGGAACCATAACATTGCTCTACCTAGTAACACAGGTCTCCTAATGTGATATTCCCACTGTCAGCCATGCTGTGTTGATCACTTTGAACGTAATGATGTACTTAAGATGCTGGTAAGATTTTCCACTCATTCCTGACAGTATTAATGAAATTATTCCATTAAGGTACCATTTAGGCTAATGCTTTATTGAATTAATTTATTTAGATTAAGTCTGATTACTTAGGTATCATGATAATCACCCTAGAAGCATTTGAATTTAAAAAGAAAACAATTAATTTAACCAATTCTTTGTTTACTTTTGCATTCTAAATGTAATGAGAGTCAGTTTTATCCATGAATATGGACATGCCAGTTTATAGTGTCAAATGAAGACAGAACAACAAATGAGAATGCCACCTCTATAAGCTTTCTTAGATTATTCTGCAAATCTGATCAAATAATTGCAAACTTAATTTTTAGACTATGGATGCAGAGTGATGGATGATACTTATTTTAATTTAGATTAATTTTTACTCTGAAGTATTTCCACATGAGATGAGAGCTTTGAAACAATTTAGAAATTTAGCTTTACTTTGAGGTTCCATATGTACTAGATCGCTTTCCTCTCTCAAAAGCTGTGTATATTACCAACAGATGCCCATGAAGTGGCACATTGATCATGGACCCCACCCCGCACCAAATTTTCCCAGGAAAAGTCAACTTCTGTATAATAAAGACATGCTAGAACAAGGACATTTCCGTATATTCTGTACAGCTGTGGGGTCTTCAAGCCAGAACCACACATGCCATTCCTCATTCGGCTTGAGACTCAGCAGACATAAAGTTCAAGTAAAATGAAGGCCGTCAACGTGTCGTGGCTGCCTTCCATTTGTAGTCATCGCAGGCCAAACGACACAGCCCGTTGCTCTGAACAGAAGAATCATAGGACTCCCCAGTGCCTGATGGCATAGTCAAATATTACCAGCTATTTCACAGGCTGATGACTTATTGGTTAAGAGTGCTTCTCACTTAAATATGAGGGACTTTTGAGCTGGAGACCTTCAAGTTTGACTCGCTAGAATCCACATTAAAAAAAAAAAAATTAGCTGATAGCCACACCCGTTCCAAACCTCAGTCCATGGAGGATAGATATGGGAGAATCGGCGAGCAGAACCACGGCAGCTTTTGAGGAAATTCACTGATGAGTAGCAGCAGAAGGGCACCGGCTGCTCTCCTCTGGCCTCCACGTAAATAGGGACAGAGCACACATCTGCATATACACGTGCGTCCTCCACACACTGCACCACACACACACACACACACACACACACCATATATATATCCATTTAAAATTTAGAGACTTTCTTCAACTTCATTTTGAAATATACACATGTGCCCAAAGCCATAGTATGTTTCTGGTAGTTTAATAAGAAATGCTTAAATAAAAACATGCCACGGAAATGCCATGTTTGCCTGTCTCCTTTCCTTCCTTCCTTTTTCCACTTCTTCATTTTTTTCATGCTTTCTTTCTTGTTTTGTTTCTTTCTTTCTTTTATTATTTGAGAAATGATGCATGGTAAACGACAAGTGTGAATTAATATACCAGAGGTCAGATTGAGAACTTACTCAAGGGCAAATAGATGGCTCGTGCTCTGGGAAGTCAGTGTCGGGGACAGCCTTCCACTGGGATTCCCGCTCATGCTGGGGTGTTGCTTGTGCGGCTGTAATCAGCATCACATCTCTGCCCATGCTGCCAGTGCAGCTCCTCTCCGTTCACATGGGAGATGTCTGACCGAAGGAGCACGGAGTCCTCTCATTGTAACAGGCATAGAGTCATGATGAATTTGGGTTCGGAATCAACTTCTGCTATACCCTAAAGCTTCTTGGGAAAGAAAGAGCAACAGAAAGACAGAGAGAGAGAGAGAGAGAGAGAGAGAGAGAGAGGTTTCATCTAATTTCTTTTCTTTTTCTTTTTTCCATTGCAGCACTTGCACAAATCCCCACAAGAAAATGTAAATGAATCAACAGCAGCACCTCATGGCCAGCAGTGTCTCATGGAAAAGTTAATGTTTATAGAGGACACTGGGATCAGCCAGGCATATATTCTCACAGTGGTGACTTTTGACAGATGGTATCATAGGAACATTCAATCTCTTTCTAGGCCTTCCTTTTATGAGGCTAAGTTCTAAAAACTCAGCTACCTCAAAGAATCAGAAACCAAATGCGGTCACTTGTATCTAGGATCATATGGGTTCCTTCTTAAAGAGAAAATATAGCTACAATAGCTGACAGTTCATAAGAAAATGTGCAGATGTCCTGCTTAAAGGATAGCTATTGTAATACATCTGGACTGCATTTTACTTGTACTTATAATCATGTGTATCATATACACACACACAAACTCATGCTACTGAGTATAGCAGCTTAGGTAACCCTCTGTTATTAGCTTTTTTGGTTTCAGATTTCATAAATAAAAACCAGCTGGTACCCACATGTAATGTTTCTTTATTCTATAGTGCTCTGGGGAAATGAATTGACGAAGGAGTTTTTAAGTTATGATCATTTGTGCTAGTCTGTTGACAAGAAAAAATGAGAGAAAACTACACTTGGGCTATACGCACCCACACTTCCCCGTCTAAACAATTCGTTGCAGTTATAAGAAGAGTCCAAGAATACCCTGGGCTATTTTAAATTTGTTTTCTTTTAATTTTGTTTCTGGATTTCATATGCTTTTATCAAATATAATATGAACTGCCTTGCCTGGCTTCTAGAAACAGTAGCCAGGCCATACCAGAGTATGTGTTGAGAAATATTGCTAACAGGAGCAAGATAAATATGCAAGCATGTGAGACCTCCAACATTGCTTCAGCACAGGAAGCTATTTATGAACAAAAATCAGATTGGCATATTGAAAGTGTCACTGTGGCCAGCGTTTATATCATTGTTGTAACTGTCTTTTCTACGTCCTCTTCCTGGTATACATATGGATATATTTTCCTATAATGCTTCCTCTTATTTAAATTGATCACAAAAGCTATTGTCTGTTTTCTTGGTGAACCTGGTGAAGGAGATAGACACAGAGAACACTCAACACCTACAATACCACAGATCCAGAGACACAGAAGCTCCCAAGACCTCATCACTGAAGTAGACATAAACTGAACCCATCCATGGTACAGGGAAATTTGCGGAAGAGGGGGTGGCAAGATTCTTAGAGCAACATGTTGGGTCATTATGCATAGAGACATCACCTCCTACCCATAACTAATGGCTAACCCCACAATGCACAGCCCACATTCCCCAACGAGGAGGGTCCCTACAGAGGGGGGAGGGCAGGGAAGAGGCTAATGATGGTACCAACATGGCTGTATACACTGTGTGTATAACTAACAAAAAAAAAAGGCTTTTGTCTCATTGGACACTTATTTTTTTTCTACCTGATTTTCCTTCGGCATACTATTCTTGGTTATCTCACTCATCCTTCTCACCCTGCCCTTGTAGACTAAAGAAATATTGAATTGTGTATTTTCTTTTGTAGAAAACTGCTTTGTGTTTAGCTGAATAGAAGAGAGGAGAGAAGTAAGAAAGGGGAAAGAAAGACATGGTATTTGTTTTGAAGTGTTTGGCCTCTAACTCCTAAGACTTCCACCAATATTATTTGGATCTTCAATGGGGAGACATGACATGTTAAGCATCAGCCCGCCCCTCATTGTTAGGTAATTTTTTCTTAGTTATTCAATTCTAGGTGCTGCTGTGAAAGAAATTTTGCATCACAAGTTACAGTTCCCAACCAGTTAACTTTGAAGGAGATAGTCCAAGGGGCCTGAACTCATGACATGAGCTTTTAGAAGCAGGTCAAGTTCTGAGACGTGAAGCCAGGAACTGAGTTCAGGAACTGAAAAGGCATGTTGCTACTGTCCTACAAGAAAGCAAACATGTGTGAGGAACGGAGGGTGGACCCTAGGCATCAAGCGTGGTCCTTTGCCAAATTTCATAAGGAAATGTGACAGTCCTACAACTTGAAGGAACTGTATTCTAGTAGCAGCCTTAATGAACTTGGAAGAAGATCTTGATTCACAATGACAAGGGGACAAATGCCTGGTTGAGACTCATATTCTAAAGAGTGAAGCTAGCTACAGATGAATCAGACTTCTGGCCTATAAAAATGTAAAATTAGAATTTTCATTTTTTTAATATTTTATTTTTATTTATTTATTTGAGAGAGAGAAAGAGGCAGACACAGAGAGAGAGAGAGAGAGATAATGGGCACACTAAGGCCTCCAGCCACTGCAAACAAACTCCAGATGCATGCTGCACCTTGTGCGTCTGACTTACATGGGTCATGGGGAATCAAACCAAGGTCCTTTGGCTTTGCTGGCAAGCACCTTAACCACTAAGCAATCTCTCCAGCCCTTTCATTTTTAATATACAAATTTTGTGGTAATTAATGATTAAATTCATATTTTCTTTGTTTATAGATTGTAACAAAGCAAGGCTTAATCACTTCTATCTATTGTTTCTTGGTCAGGCATTCATCTGCTAAAATCATTTAATTTTTTTTTTGTGATTCCAGAAAGAAGGTAAATTGTCTTTAAATGTCTATATCTTTTCTTACTATTATTGATATTTATAGGTAAAATTAATATGTATAATAGACATAATTTAGTATCAATCTCTTAAACATGAAATTTGTGATGCAAGAAAATGTAATGAATAAGTTAGTATAGTCAGATCATCAGTATTCATAGACCTCAATTCTCCAGTATTCAATAACGGCAGTAGAATAGCTTTTGATTTGAAATTACTATTTCTAAATGATTTAGATAGAGGACTTCAAAATCGTTAGAAGACATGTCGGAATCATGGAGACTCTTGCACTTTTTTTTTTTTAAATCTTCATCCTTATTTTGGGAGACGCTTGCCTAGTGTTTGATGAGAAGGGACTAGTGAAACTTGCTAAAACGATTTCATTCTTTGCAAGTTTATTCCAGTTCAGTCTGCACTCAGTCGTTGCCTTGGTCACTTTCTTTGTTCCGTTACAAAATACCCATCAGAATAAACTTGTGAAAGCAAGGATTTATTTGGGTCCAAGTTTGAGAGAATTTCAGCCCACCACGGTGGGGACAACACAGAGCAGGGGTTCCTCAGTCAGTGTGTATGGGGACATTAGGCAGCTGATCACAGTCTACTGGCCAACCAGGAAGCAGAGACCTTGGGCCATCATCGGAAGTGCGTATACAACTTTCAAGGGATGCCTCTAGCATTTCTGCTGACATAGCCCCATGTCCCAAAGGTCCTACAGCCTCCAAAGCCAGTGCCACAAGCTCATAAGCCCACGGAGGACATTTTACTAGCCATAGCACCTCTCCATTGTGTGACATAGGTGATATTAGCCTCCATTTCCTCCCTCCGACATAAACACCTTTGCCCAGAGATTTATAATAAGTAGAGCTAGCTCTCAGAGACATTTTTATTTGTTTAAGCCTGTCAGCTAATATCTTTCACCAATCCAGAAGAGGACACGGGAACTAAGGTTTTGCAATGTGGCACATGCCTTTAATCACAGCACTTGGGAGGTTGAGGTAGGAGTGTCACTGTGAGTTCAAGACACTAGCCTGGGACTACAGTGTGCATTCCAGGTCAGCCTGGGCTACAGTGAGACCTTACCTTGAAAAGAAAAATGACCTCAAAAAAATTACAATCTTAAAAATAAGACGTTTCTATGTTTAAGAGAGAATTCTGTTTTTAGCGTTCTTTTTCTCTTTAAAAATGTTTATTATTTTTTATTAATTTTATTTGACAGAGAGAGAGATTGTGGCAAGTAGAGAGAGACAATGGACACAGCAGGCCCTCTAGCCACTGTGAATGAACTCCAAACGCGTGTGCCACCTTGTGCATCTGCTTACATGTGTACTGGGGAAGCAAACCTGGATCTTTAGGCTTTGCAATCAAGTGCCTTAACAGCTAAGCCATCTCTCCAGCTCCCCTTATAGTTTCCTTGTTAGCAATAAATAAGGTCTGATGGTCACTGGTAGCCATACCGGAACTATAAGACAATTGGTCTGAGGGGATAGATGACCTAGGAAGTCAAAAGAGGAGTGGATCTGTGATTATACCAAGCTTGTCCTTTCAACAGCAGCCCGTACTATCTGGTCTTGAGTTTTATTAGATAATAAAGTTCTTTATTTTGTAGACCACTTCCACTTGGGGATTTTCCATTATCTGAAGCTTGAATATCTTAACAGGTATCACATGGGACCAACACTCACCGTCAGTGTGCTGTTGAGTTTAATTCTCAAATACAAAGCCTCTCAAAGGCATAGAGAGGTTCGTCTCTAGTTTCCCAGGCAACTCTCACATGCCACCCTCATGGATGTTCAGAAGCACCCAGGTAATATCCCATCTCATCACCTCAATTTTGAACCCACAGAAAGAAGAAATGAAATGGGTGCCAATAAACCCTCAGGGCTGCCGTGATAAAAGAGAATGAAAATCCATGAGGCAGAGGCAAGTAAACAATCTGCTTTTCTATCTAATCTGCCCCTTTCCACTCGATGTTTTCATTTCTCTTTTTTAATGCTGCTGTGAACGATTTGAAGTAAGATACAATTCTCTAGGAGATTAAGGACTTCTTTCTAAACTTTCCTGCCTGTACTTGAACCTCAGAAACAAGTAACACTGCCCCCTGCAAATAAAGGATCCAGCAATTCCAATTAGTTCATCTAAGATCTTTTGTTCCCTTTTCCCCCACATCACAAGAACAAAATTCAATTTGGGACCCAAATAGACATAATGAGCTAAATATAAGTCATTGAAATGCTAATGCTTTTACTCTCCAAACACCTCTTCAATAGAGCAAAATTATATACAAAGTGATGGAAATAAAACTCAAAGATTAATTTTTGTCATTATAGAAATTCTGTTCTTCATCACAGACAATAACGTGGAGATAATTTCAAGCTAGAGTTGGTAGCATTGTTCATGGCTTCCATGGGTAGTAACCAAAATGAGACTCATTCATGTCACAGAGAAATATTTTAAGACACTAAACACTCAAGGCAGCTAGAGATTTCTACAAACCCAAGAACCCTTGCTAGAATCCAGCAAGGGAAATCATCACTCTTTACCAGTCCGTTGACTCCAAACTGACCTCTTGGCTTCCACTCTTTGCCTACTATAGCTTATTGATCACTAGTATATCACCTTGCCAGATTGAGAGAATGTATTACTTCTGTCAAAAATTTTCAACAACTTTCATTCAGAACTTTCCATAAGAGTACATACAATACGACCTCTAGCAAATTTATGTGACTAAATTCTGCCCTCCTTCCTCCCTTCCCAAGATCCACCTCATCTTCAGCAGACTCCTCCATGTTGAAAAGAAAGTGCTTCACTTAGCACATGGGTAGTTGCATAGCCCTTGCTAGTGACATTATTCCGATGCCTTGTTTGTCTCAGCCATTTTAATCACTTTTTTTGCGGCATCCCTCTTGAGAGTGGGACTCCCTGGCCCGTGTGATGAAACAGTACCTTTGAAACATTCTCTATCTCCTTATCATGTTTTCTTAGGTTCCTATCCACACAGTATTTGTTTTCAGAGCATATTTCATACTTGCATACTGTCTACCACTTCCAGATGCAATGATCTGCGTGGGATCAAGACCTTCTGGGGACTGCTGTGCCCCTAACCACAGACACAGACGGAGCAAAGTAATTCTTTCTCAACATGAATTAACTTTTCTTTCAATAGATGCCAGGACTGTAAAACATACGTCAACGGGCACTTAAAGTCAATTTGCCATTCAATTTTGTATGGTGGGATTTCTCACAGACTTATTTTTAAAAAATAGAATTAATATTTCTTTTTACAAGTAAGCATATATTAATTATAGTAAAGCATGTGTGTGTAAATGAACCTAAATGTACAAAATGTAAAAAAAAATTGTACAAAAGAAGAAAAGCAAAATGCAACTATAAATCCACTCATCCAGAGATAACCAGTGTTAGTAACTATTGTTATCAACAATGTAGAAAATATGTAGGAAAAACCTATTTTGCTCAGGCGTGCTGGTGCACACCTTTAATCTCAGCACTTGGGAGGCAGAGGTAGGAGGATCGCTGTGAGTTCAAGGCCACCCTGAGACTACATACTGAATTCCAGGTCAGCCTGGGCTAGAGCGAAACCCTACCTCAAAACAAACAAACAAACAAACAAAACTATTTTGCTTCTTGGTAAGTGGTTTAATTAATATTTTATTATATTTAGAAACAGTTTCCTCTCCTGCTAAGAAACAGACTTGCACTGAAGAATGACCACATGTCTGGTGAGCTCAGGCTTAGTCTTGATCACTCACAAGAAGCATGTCCACTCAGCCACCTTACCTGGGATGAGAGCCTTTACTGGGTTCAGCACTTTCCTAAGAAATAGTCTTTATCAATCCTAAAGCAGAGATGGCTCAGCGGTTAAGGCACTTACTTGCCTGAGAAGCCTAAGGACCCTTGTTTGACTGTCCAGATGGCGCATTAGTCAGATGCACAGAAGTGAGGCAAGTGCAAGGTCACACATGTCCACTAGGAGGCGCAAGAGTTTGGAGTTCAATTGCAGTGGCTGAGGCCCTGGTGTGCCAATTCTCTTTCTCCCTACCTCTCTCTCTCTAAAAATAAAATAAAACCAATGTAGCACTGGAAAGCAAATCCCAAACATGCCAGTCAAAAAAAAAGAACTTTGACTTATAATTGAATACAGTGTGAGCTAGTGCAAAAACATATTTACTTTTCCAAAGGCCTGTATGTTAGAAACAAGATGTCTCTCTACAGAAAGCTGAAGACCTTTCTTCCTTTAAAATGCTGTTCTTCATGAATCACTTGACATTTTATATATGAATAAAAATTGAAATACACATCATAACACTTCTGGGCGCCATGGTCACACTTTCCATTTTCATGTCACTTGTTCTGCTCATTGGCCTTGAGCTTAGGGTCGTCCCTTTAGCTCAAACTATGTACAAATAACATATCCCTGTTCCCAATACTCTAGTTATATTTTGTATTATGAATTCATCTATACCAATGAGAAGATGCAACTTTTAAAATGGATTAACCTCCACTAATTTAGCTGTCAAGGTAAATCTACACCAGCCGTTATCAAGGTATCTAATGCTATAATGCTCACAGGAGTTCGTTCTATTTGACATTTAATAGAAATTCATGAACAGTTTCTTTTTACACATGTGCGTGTGCGTGTGCATGTATGTGTATGTGAAGCTTTCGTGTGGTGTGCTGTGGTATGTGATGTGTATATGCAGATGTGCTTGCCCCATGCATGCCGTGTGAGGAGGCCAGGGGAATATCTAATGTCCCTCTTCTGTCACTCAGCGATTAATCTCCTTGAGGTCGGGGGGGTCTCACTTCAACCCAAATCTGCTGTCCATCAGCGAGCCCAGGTGCTTCTTTCTCCCCAGCCCCCACTATGGACTGGATCTGCAGACATATGTGCCCTGCCAGCTTTCTGAGTGGATTCAGAATTGGTGCTTCCCAGCCTGACAGGCTGTCGTCTGTAAAGGGTAAGTGCTCTTAACCACTGAGCCATCTCCCCAGCCCAGAAGAGATGTTTATGAAGGGCATGATGGTTGATGTCACCCACTCTGTGTACTTGCACATATATGTACATGTAGCTAAATATAAATGAAAATGCATAGGTATCTTTATAATCGCTCCATGGAGCACTCTTAGGACTTCCAATGTGTTGCTTTGAAAATATTCAAAAGACGTCACACGCTGATATTTCAGGATCAGTGCGTCCAGAACGCACACTCACGATGCTGCCAGTAGAGAGATACCCTACTTCAAATGTATCAGCCCAAACTGAATATTGAAATAGTTGGTGTGTTCTCTGACTTTTATATTAGTTAAGACTTTAATTTGTTTTCTAAAATAAAATTGCAACTTCTAGTTTCTTATCAGTCATTTTATCTTCCGGAATAGAAAAAAAGAAAAATGCATAAAATAGAGAATCTTTTAATAAAATCTAAAGTTTATGGCTAAAGTGAAAATTTGACTCTTTTTAGTGAGGAAGGTATGTCAGTAATACAGCTGGTCATAGGGACCCCATTTTACTCTGAGACATACGTCTCAAAATAATTTCATATTATATTTGCCTAAATTATACTCTAAGGTTGTGAGAAAATAAATGAAAGATTCTAAGGTAAGACTTGACCCTTTGTAAATTCATTGTGACATTTATAGGACTATGCTGTCCCTAACTCCCCAAACAGATACCACATGGAGTAGCTGATACCCAACAGAATCTGGTGTTCAGTGATATAGTTGACTTCTGAGTATGTTCATCTTCTTGCATTAGACCTTTGTCAATTAATGCTGATTTCTTGTAAATCTCTCTTCTACAGACCAGATCACCAAAAACCTGCCACTCTAAGGAAGCTTAAGTGTGATCAACTAACAAAGTCTAGTGCTTCAACAGAGTACATCCTAATCTTCCTGGTGGAGGCACTTAAAGAGAATTCAGTCTCACAAGGAATTAACTATAATGTCCAGGGTTAGCCATGTTGGAATTAAGGATGGCCCAAAATTGTTTATAAATTATAACGCGATTCCTTGGCCCTGCTTCCATTGAATCGGAAACTGTCCGCGAGAGAGCGGATATGTAGAGTGACATAGAGAACTGGGAAGGAGGAGAAAAGGTCACAATGTATTTGCAGAACTCTCCTCTCTGCCCTTGGATCTCTTCGTCAGTCTGAATCTGAACCACTCTGGTGACTGTCCTCCCTCTCATTCACAGAGCCAGAAATGCCACTCGGCGGGATGTAACAATGATAACCAGAATCACACAAATGGCACATTCCACTCGGCATGCATGGCGCTGCCCCCATAACTGATGGCCTTGGTCAGAGCGGTCACCTCTGGGCGCTGCACGACCTGCAGGGTATTGGGGAAGCACCAGGGCTCTCCTTCGGCTTGTGTTCCCCGTAACCTTGCCGCCTCTCTCAGTTGCTGCGCCACAGAGCAAGTAATCCATCAAAAGAAAGACGTTGTAAACTACCCTTCTGCCCCCCAAAGCACCTTTATGTTTTCTCCCCCAACCCAACGCCCTTCAGATTTCCACGTGAAAGCTGCTAGGAGGTGCAACAGAGAATGGAGGGCTTGAAGCCCTGAGAATCCTGACCCCTGCGCTTGGTTCCCCCGCCTGCCTGTCTGTCTACACTGAGCTCTTATCAGAGAGCTTTGCATGCCCATTCTCATTCCTCTCTTCTCTTTCTTTTCTTTTCTCCCCTTTTCTTTTCTTGTCTTTTCTTTTCTTTCCTTCTCCTCCCCTCCCCTCTCTCCTCCTTTCTCTTTGCACTCTCTCTCTCACTCTCTCTCTCTCTCACACACATACTCTCTCTCTCTCTCTCACACACACACAATAAGAAAATATTTTTAAAAAGTACAAATACAAAGGCTATCACATGGGACCATCATTGTGATGCTAGCTAATAATTTTAATCTCTAAGTAAGCATTAATGTGAAATGAAGATGCAAATCTGCCACTGGTTGAAATTAACATCTTTAGGTAGTAATATTAAGAAAGAGACATATGTTCCAATAAAACTTTATGTGCAAAAATAAAGAGGTGGGGCTGATTTGTTTTACAATGCACAGTTTGCTGTCTCCTCATCTAAAAGATCTAGCATATTAAACACTGGGACAATACTTAATTATACCAATAGTCAGTATGATTTTTCTAACTTTATTCTTTTTTTCTGAAAATTTCAGAAAAATTAGACTTATTAAGACATATGCATCTAAATATTCAACATTTAGAACTTTCTGTTAAATCATAGTATGCCTTTATAATTCTTATATTATACAGGTTTAATTGAATAAAAAATCCATACTAGCAAAAAAGCTTGATTTTTCTATTCAAACAGCAATATTGCTTATTTAGAAAATTAATAAAACTATCCTGAACATATATTCATGTAGAGGTAAATTATATTAGTATTCTGATGATTTGTTACTTTAAAGTTGAGCACTATGTGTCTTTAATCTGTCTTAAGGTGTAATAAAATATGCAATATTAGATGTATAAAAGTTGGCTATAGCTATTATTTGTTGCTATTAAAGGTGGCAGCAATGCCTTTAACTCTAGCATTGGGGAGAAAGAGGTGAGAGATTCTTGAGACCAAAGCTATCCTCAGATTCATGATGAGTTTTATACCAACCTGAGCTATGTATTGAGACCTTATAGTAGAAATAAAAGGGCTATTTATGAATCCTATTGTACAGAACTTTTTTATCATATAAAAGACCATGGATTCAACCAATATCACTGCAAAATAAACAAATAATAAAATATTTAAAAATGGTACCAACATATATGGTTCTCTAATTAATACTGAACTTAATGCCATGCTGGCAAAGGACACTACAAGAAACAATTTACTAATAGATCCATTTGGTAATAAACTGTTGTTTCATTTTTCTGAGTTGAAAGGGGGGGGGTGCTGGCTCTAGCCTTTAGATGCGTGCACCACTTTGTGTATCTGGTTTTACATGGGTACTAGGAAATCAAAGCTGGGTCATTTGGCTTTGCAGGCAAGAAAATTTTGCTGCTGTGGGGCTGAGGAACTAGCTCAGTCAAAAATGTGTGTTCCATGCAAACACAAGGACCCTGCTTCAGATTCTAGCACTGTTACTTAGCTATTCTGTGAATAAGTGACAGACTCTATCTACCTTGAAAAGACAAGGTACAAGAATAATAGAGGAGGAAACTTAATGTTGACCTCTGGTTTCCCATTTACAAGTACACATCTGCATACACAGGCACATTTGAACCCATTAACACACACACACACACACACACACACACACACCACACAGTACACACATTTTATTGTTTTTAAGAACATACTCTTATTAATAGCAAGGTACACAGGCCATCTTGTTCATGAACTTACATGAGGGAATTAAAAAGAAAGAGGGTGGCCCGTCTAGCAACTTGGAAGCCGTTGTCATTGCACGCGAGTTAGCTGTCTTGTTCTGAGCGTGGCAGGTATCAAAGTTAAAGCAAGACCATAGATGGGGGTCTACCTGTTTCTCACTGTAAGATGAAAAGAAAAGTCAAATTCTACACAAGACACATTCTCTACAACTTGTAAACTGAAAGAAATCCAATAATCATCTGTAAAATATAGTCTCTTTTGTGTTGAATCGGCCACATTTCTCATTTTATATAAGCCAGTCAGCCTTTTCCTCTTCGCATGTCAGGTTGAAGTATCTTCATTTTTTTCAGTTATTTATAATATTCCATGAACCATTGCAGTTGGTATTCCTTTTGTTGTTCTTTGAGAATTTCATATATATGTGTATATATGTAATTTGATCATCTAGGCCTGATTACCCTATCTTGTTTTCCTCTGACTCCTACTTGCCCCTTCTTCCCCCACATACTAGTAGATACAGTATTGAAGAGAATAACTCTCCCTCCTCCACCAACCACTTACTAGTACCCCTCAGAGCATAGTGGGGACTAGAGAGCCCCTCCTCTGTCCATGATGGAATGGTGTCTGGCCCTAGCCTGTGCAGGTCTCGTACAGCTAACCACTGTTGCCATGAGTTCCAAGTGCAATGGCCATGGTGTCCAGGTGAGAGAGTTCCACAACCTTCCTCCCTAAATACCACCTCTCTCTGTCCCCACTTCCACAATGCAGCCTTGGGGGTGGATTGGTGTCAATTTCTTCATCCTTTGAGCCTTGGGGGAGGGTGATATAGATGTTTCATGTAGGGCTGACTACTCAGTAGGCACTTATTCTCAGTAATTTAAACTGAACAGAAAAGATCTATTGCTGAAGAGTCCATAGTCTCTGGTTGTAGGATGTATAGAAATCAGGCTGGAACTGAGTTAGAAGCCCTCTTACTACTGGCTAGCTTTCTCAGTGCTGGAGGATGCTATGCAGGCTTCTGAAGGGGAAAAGCCATCAAGGGCCTGACTGTGGAACATGCATGATCTGAGACTGACCTGTTAAGAAAGAGGTGCCCATTGGTACCCTAGTGGCATGACTGCTGTAGAGGCAACCAACTGCTTTCTGATTGGCTAGAGCCCTGCTTCAGAAGATGAAATTCATACCTAGTACTATGTTTGGTCAAGAGCCTATGGGCTTTGTGTTGGGGAACCTACTACTATTGCTTTATCAAACACATGTGCTGCCAAACTGCCTTCTAAGTCTTTACGTTTATACTCAAAAATTAGTGTTATTCTTTTTTTTAGCCTTGGACAGAGAAAGCTTGCTTTTTACATTCAGCTGCATTCAGTAGCTAGTCTCATAACTTGTCCATCTTTTCAGTTGCTTTAAGTAAACCATAGCAAGGCCCAAGAAAATATAAAGAAAACAATTCACTTGACTATGAGCTTGACTAAGAAAAGTCCAAATATAATATTATAAAAGAAGAATATATTTTTACTAGTGAAACACAAGAAATGTGTAGATAATAGTCCTTATAGTAGATAATTAATATTTTGAATTTAATTCATTGGTTTCTAGGTGTTGTCGGTCAGTATCTTGCCAAATGTAGAATATTTTGTGATCTCTGTATGATCATGACCTATAACAGCGATCCAGAATGAACTGTGTATACAACAGTGACATAAAGCACCAAATTTAAATATACCATATAATTTTAAGTTATGTTTAGTAATTCTAGAAGTTTTTTTTGAAAATAAAGATACTATATAAGTTTTGGCAGCTCTGTGTCAGGGAAAATGTTTTCTTAATACTTTGGGGGATATTCTTATTAGAAACAGACTTTTGGATTTATTTTAGGAGTTGCAACCCGTCTATGTTGTCTATCACAGAATTTGTTTAGGTCTCTAGCATCACTGTAGATTAAAATATTCTTTATACACAAATAATAAGACTTTAAATTGGCAGTCCAATGTGGTGGTTTTACCACGTTATAAAGGATGTAAGATTCTTGTGCTCGCCTACATCATTTAAAATATTTAGCCCACAGGCTGGTTAACTGCACTGAAATATCCAATTGTCAATTAATTGTATATATAATTGTAGTTACGGTTCTATTTCCAAGAAAAGTTAAGAACTCTCCAGCTTCACATTGTATAACTGAGACTGAGAAAGTGTAAAAGAACACACTTAAAAGGGAATAGAATGGAACACCTCCTGTTTCTTAGTTATAGAACCCGTAGCATCATTTCACGCTTTCTCCTCTGCACTACAATGTTGGTATGGGGAAGGGTGGTTTATTGGCATCACACTCATTTGTGGCATCATTTTAATGCATTTTGTCATGAAGATAGACATAATAAAATTGATTTAACCTACTCCTAAAAAGTTACTTTTCTGCTGGCCTTGTGGCACCCCTTCTGTATTTTCTCAGTTATCATTTTTGAGTATTTTACAGGATTGGATGAGATTTATTCAACCAAATTAAAGAAAAAAGAAAATCCACTTAGTCTTCCCAACCTTTTCCTTCTTCCACTGCAGTCAGCAGATGACATTTACTGAGCACTTAGCTAGGGTCAGTTCTATGTTCTAAGAGTCTTAGACACATTGAAATGATTGAATCTGAAAAATAACCCCTGGAGGGGAATGACGTTTGGATCATTTTTTATTAGAGATGACAAAAATAATCAGTTTAAGGTAATGTAGCAAGTATGTAACTGAGCCAGACCTTGAGAACATCAGGCCATTTTGTCTCCCAATCAATTATGAACCAAGCAGGTCGGACTCTTACCAATTCTGTGATTTTGGTCAGGTCATGTGGATTAGTTAAGCCTCATTTCCTCATCTTTCAAGAAATGCCTAATAATCTGAGCCAAGTTGTTTTAGGAACATATGATGGACACACATACACAGACACACACACACAGAACCTTGGACAGATGAATTGTGCATTAATTACTTTACTCACTGTTGGGATAAAATAATGGACCAAGAAGCAACTTAGAGAAGGGGAGATTTTCCTCAGCTGGCGGTTTTGAGGGGCTAGTCTGCATGATGGGAGGGAAGGTTTAGTGGCGGGAGCATGAAGCAGCTGGCTACCGGAAACAGGATGACTAGGCAGTGGGGCCTAGCTCCGACATCCTCAAGACTTGTTTCCAAGGACCCACTTTCGCAAGGCTGCACTTTGAAAAGGTTCCACAATCTTCACAAGCAGCACCATTGTTTGGGGACCAACTGTTCAAATACTTCAGCCTATGGAAAATATTTTGCATTAAAACCAAAAAAAATGCAATTATAGAAAAGTAAGAAAAATAAGAAATTTCTTAAATATTGTAATTCCTTAAGGAAAAAACAATCTTTATATCTTTAAGTTTGAAAGGTGAGGAGAAGAAGAAAAATAATACTTACCAACTTTCTTTTCTATAAATAGGATGTTAGACTCAGAGGCAGAAAAGCAAAAATAATCTGGTGAAACAATGAACCTGTGATTTTATTTATGGTTTTTGTGAAATACTAAAATGGTTTGATTTGACCAATTAAGCATACATGTCAATATGAAGAAAAAAGAAACTACATTGCAATGCAATATAAGATATAGAGTTCACATCCACTGTTTTGAGATGTTGACAGAAGTATAAATGAGTATGTAGTGCCAGAAAACCTGTGCCCACAGAGCTTTTAACAACAAGTGTCTTCAGCAGGGGGATGTGAGTATGCAACAGAATGAGAAAAGGGCATGTGGGTACGGCAAATGACAGGTAGATTATTACAGTGACTTCAATGCACAAGGAGTGGGGGCAAGCAAGTCATGCTGTAGACCAGGAGGGTAGCACCCTTTAAATTCACAGTCATATCTTTTCATTAGAAAATGTATTAACTGCTGAAGTTCTGCGCTGTCTTAAAAAGTACCATATATCGCTCTGCCATAAATAACAAACATTTTCATAAATATTAATATTTCTGAATAATTTGTTACCTCAAAATATTACATTCGTCAGTTCTCAGAATAATCAAAAGCTAAATTTTATCACTTCCATTTTAAAGAGAAAGGAATTTAAATGTTGAAATTCATTAACTGATGAATCCCTTAAGGCCTTGTTTTTATCAATTACAGAAAGTAAAGGACAATGGGAGATTAATAAGTATAAACAGTTTTCTTTTTATTTATTTATTTATTTAACAGTGACAGGCAGCGAGACAGACAGAGAGAGAATGGGCATGCCTGGGCCTCCAGCCACTGCAAATGAACTCCAGGTGCATGCACCACCAACTTGTGCATCTGGTCTACATGGGTACTGGGGAATCGAGCCTTGAACCAGGGGTCCTTAGGTTTCGCAGGAAGATGGTAAACCACTAAGCTATCTTTCCAGTCCTAAACAGTTTTCTTTAAAGAGGGATGATGCTCAGCCTGACCTGGTGGAGCATGTCTGCAATTTCAACTCTCAGCAGTCAGACACATGAAGGTCCATCACTTGAAGGCAAACATCCACTACACAGTGAGTTCCAAGCCAAGCTGGTGACTGAGGGAGACTCTGCCTCAGAAACAAAACAAACAATTAAAGGAATTATAAATTCTTAATAAGAAGTGATTGATATTAATTTTAATTAAAACATTCTGTTGTACATTATGTTGTGCTATTTAAAATTTTCTAGTCATTTATTACTTTGTAATGTAATAAGCTAGAGATAAAGGGAGAAATGACTTTCTTCTCACCACACTTTGTAAATGACAGGAAGCTATATGATTATAGTTCAGTTAGAAAATGAGGCACTTGTCAGAATCATATCCAAAAAATGAGTTCGCTGTCCAATATCAAGCCCTCACCAATCATGAGCTGCAAGAGGGTCAACACCTATTAAATTCTCTCTAAAATAATAATGGTTATCCCTTTTATCCAGTGCTGACTTCACTCTCTTTTGTAGAATCTGCTTCTCTTTTTTAGATGGACTCAGAACCTGAGGAGAGAATCAGCCCATACACCTCACCAGGGCCCCAGCTGTACCCAAAAGTAATTGGGGAAACGAGCACGAGTGCTGCTTTCTTACTGACCCTGCCATCAGCACAAGGATGAAGGAGACAGACACAGAACACAACTACTACCAAACCAAAGGCTCAGGGAAATTCACAGAAGAGGTGGCAGAAAGATTGTTAGAGCCACAATTTGGGACATTATGCACAGAGACATTGCCTCTTCCCCATAACTGATGGCTACCCCCACAATGCACCACCCACAGTCCCCAAGAACGAGGGTCCCTTTGGAAGGAGGAGAACAGGGAGGAGGCTAACGATGGTACCAACATGGCTCTTTGCACACTGAGTACATAACTAAAAAAGTATAAATAAATAAATAAATGTTTTAAAAGAAAATAAAAACAGAAAATGAGAGACATGTTTGTGTGATTTAAAATGGGTTCCTGGGAAACAGCCTTATCAATTTTCACAGAATTATTTGTGACATCAAGGAAAATATGTAAATCTCTGAACCTAAATACCAGCCTAGGATCAAACAGTAGAAATAAAATACAAATAATTGATTAAGATGCAATTCATAACTTTAGAGAATCCCATGCCTCTACACCCCTTTCTCTTCCCCACATTTATTAGTCTGCTTTGGTAGAAGCATAGTTATTTTCAAGCATAAACTGAAACTTCAGGTCGGGTCCAATAGAGGGAATTATATGGACTGCAAAGAAACAGTTTTCCTTCTCATCTTAAATTTAAGAAAAGATGAGACTAAACTTGCTATTAACCATCCTTTGATTCCAAGGGAAAAACTATGAATGGAGCCAACTAACAAGTCCTGCCTTAGAAACTGAATAGTAATAGTGATGCACTATGGGTAGCCATAGTTCTCCAGGATCATCAACTCTTACAGAACATCATTAAAATAAGGAATAACAGCTCTGATATAGAATATACAAGCATTCTGGGGTTTGGGCCACATACAGAGAAATGTAGAAACTTGGTGGAGTATGAATATATGGTAATACACTGAATGAACTAATGTTAGGCTTCTTACAGATTTTTTGTTCGTTTGTTTTTGTTTTTCGAGGTAGGGTCTCACTATTGCCCAGGCTGACCTGGAATTCACTATGCAGTCTCAAACTGATAGTGATCCTCCTACTTCTGCCTCCTAAGTGCTGAGATTAAAGGTATGTGCCACCACGCCCAGCCTTACAGATATTTTGAAATTGCAAGCTATTCTATCTGCACGTTATTCATTTAAAATTAATCGAATTAATATTCTTCATGGTTTTGAGAATGAAGACTTCAGACAATAATAATTTATAAAGATTTATTTATCACTACTTGCACTCATTATGCATGTCTGACAAGAATGTTATATATCAAGTTGCCTTTCTGCATTACATAGCTCTGTAGGCAATGCTGGAGAGCAGCTCCAGATCCCTATCTCCAGGATACTGCTTACACTACTGGAGTTGGAGATCAAAGACCAGGCCAACAATGACCTATACTGTAAGCATAAAGAACAAACTCCCATGGAAATGATAGGAAATATGCTGGGCATAATATTTCATATGAACCTTTCTCAAACTCATCGAATTCTTATAATAGTGACATCTTATATTTCAAGTCCTGTCATGACACAAAAACTTTTCTTTCAGTAGGCATAGGAATAGCAGATACGATGTACCCAACATTTTCTTTGGCTAAGAAGATTAAGACTATCGACAAAGGGGACCTGAACCATGTGAGTTTGCTTTAGCAGACAGCTCAACCCAGGTTGACTACTGGTTAGTTCACACTGTGGTTAGGGTTTTGCACAGAACCTGAGAAAAGATACCTAGAAGGATAAAAGGCACCTGAAGGGAGGAGACTTATAATCCAGGGGCAACATGGTTTTGCTAAGAGCTGGTTACTTAATGAAAAACATATATTTTTTCAAACCATTATACACTTCTTTCTACTGATATATTAAGGGAAAATTTCCAACCCAATTCCTCCTGAGTTGTGACTCTGGTCGTACATAAAGAGGTCACTTCCTGCCTACTTACCCCAAATTTCCTTTCATTTTACCAGCAAGTTTTCATTAGGCATGTTGCCCATAAGTCAATATACACTGGGTTTATAGACAGAGAGCCAGAGTCAAAACAATTTTTTTTTCATGGAAAACAGGCAAATATATTTGAAAACCACCTTTCCTTGTGTGCACATGGCTTGAATAAAATGAATACATTGCAGAATGTGCAAGGAACCCTCAGCTCTGCTTCACAGCAACAAGACTGTTTATTCTACCCTGAAGCAGTTCCCTCCAATCCCTGTCACATGCCTTATACATTCCAAAATCAAGATCGGATTATGGTGGTTAGAATTAGGGATTCCTTAAAAACTCATGTGCTTGCCCTGAATTCTGGGCACCCAGCTGGTGGCAGATTGAGAACTGGAGCTTCATGGGGGAGGTATGTGACTGGGGGCAGCCTTATGGGTATTATAACCAGCACAGCCTTGCTAGTGTTTGGCATACTCTCCTGCCCCTGTGGTCTACCTGATGCTGGCCAGGAGGTGATGCCCATCCACCCTTTGCTCTTGCCATCCTTTGCCATCCTTTTCCCCTGCCACCATGGTCTCCCCTCAGGTCTGCAAGCCAAAATAAACCCTTTCTTCTCACAGGCTGGTTGTTTGGGTGCTTTGTGCCAGCAATGAGAAGGTAACAGCAATGAGTATTTTCTGTATCAGTGTTATATTTTTAAAGGGAAAATTAAAACTATTTTATTGATGTGATGGCTTATATTGTTAACTTGGCGGGACCTAGAATCACCTAGGAAATGAGCCTTTATGCATTTCTGTGAGGGAGTACCTTGATTAAGTTTATCGAGGTGTGAAGAGCTACTTTAAATGTGGGACACCACCAGTCTGTGGGCCAGGGCCTTGGACAGGATAATCAGTAGAGAGCAGGTTGAACTCGTCTCTCTCTGCGTCCTCACTGTGGACTGACTGTAACCAGCTGCTTCAAGCTCCCAGCACTGTGTCTTCCCCTCTACGATGGCCTGTAACCTGGAACTGTGAGCCCAGTTAAACCCTCCGCCCATTAAACTGATGTATTTTTGGTCAGGTATTTTGTCCCAGTAATAAGAATAGTAACTAATAAAATCTGAGAGTCATCAATTCCATCTTCCAACTACTACAAGACTTGTTCATCTTAAAATCTGCATACATGAAAAGATGCTAATACGTAATGACTCTCACTAAGGGCAGACCTTGTGTTGAGAGATTCTATAGATTAGGTTGCAAAGCATTTCCCATTTTGCTGACTTTGAAGATACAATTATTATTAGTACAAGAAGAATATAATATAGTCTGTGAACTGGTCGTTAGTACTTACTCAGGATGTTATGGATTCTGGAAGATGATGTCTCCTCAAATTCCCTCTGATCCCATTGTAGCAGCAGTCTTGGTTCCCAGGATCTAGATAAACAATTAGAAAGTGGCCGACAAGCCAGTTGTCAAGGTTTATTTCAGCACGTGAGAAAGCAAAATCAGAGTGGCAGGCAGACTGAGTCAGACAAAAACAGCAGAGGGCTGCTGCTGGTATCTGGACATGAAATTCCTCATCTACTCTCTCTCTTCTTCTTACCCATCTCTCTCACTGTAACACCCACATGTTGGTTGTACCATATTGCATGAGTTCTAGTTCATGTAAGGAACTAATTGAATAGCATAAATTCTTGCACAATCCTTTTGGCTACTGTTTTCCTGACTAAGCTCAACTGACACAGGAGGTCAAGTTACAGAGAACATTTGTGGGTTGGTAAGATGGCTCAGCTGCTAATGACACTTACTTTCAAAACCTGTTGGCCAGATTAATTCCCAAGCCACCCATGTAATCCAGATACAAAAAGTGGAACAAGAGTATTGGAGTTTCTTTGCCATGTCATGAAGCCTTGGTACACCAATAGACACACACACACACACACACACACACACACACGCACATACACACACACTCACTCATGTCACATGTAAAATAAATAAATATTTAAAAAAACATTTAAGGGCTGTGGAAGTGTAGGTCAGTTGTAGAACATTTTTAGACTTACGCAAGGCCCTGAGTTCAATTCTCAGAACTGCCCCCAAAAGGGAAGTTTAACTAAATATATATTCATGATAAAGCGAACTTTAAGCACGGCACTAGCGGGGGCACCTGCTCTCTCACTGCCCTTGCCTGCTGTGTGCAAATGTCCACAGGCGTTAGCTCCACGTCATGTGCTCACAAGAATAGCTCAAGTTTGCCTTTATTCATTTGAAACAATAAGTAATGAACATTGTTATATGTCTCAATTATACCCAGAGGCAGCAACTTGCTACTGTCATTAAAAAAAAGGAGGTGGGGCTGGAGAGATGGCTTAGCCATTAAGGTACTTCCCTGCAAAGCCTAAGGACCCAGGTTTGATTCTGCAGGTCCCATGTAAGCCAGATGCCCATGGTGACGCATGTGTCTGGAATTCATTTGCAGTGGCTACAGGCCCTGGCATGCCCATATTCTCTCTCTCTCTCTCTTTCTGTCTCTAATAAATAAACAAATAAAAATAAATCAGAAAAAGTAAAAAAAAAAAAGAGTTTTAGAATCTAACAAGCATAGGGATAAATTTCCTTATTCGTCATGCAATCATGGATATGTTAGATAATGTCTTTCAACTTTGCTCTGTTAATCTGCCACATGGTTTTGGTAACCCCTACTTTATGCATCTATTAGAGAATTTTTCCTTTGTATTTATTTATTTACTTATTCATTTACAAACAGAGAGATAGAGAGAAAAGAGATAGACAGAGAGAATGAGCATGCTAGGGTCTACAGCTGCTGCAAACAAACTCCAAATGTGTGTGCTACCTTGTACATCTAGCTTATGTGAGTTCCAGGGGATTGAACCTGGGTCCTTCAGCTTTGCAGGCAAGTGACTTAGCTGCTAAGCCATCTCACTAGCCCACAATTATTGTTTTAAAAGTGAGATGATAGGATCACACTTACATAAAGTTTAGACTACCTATCCTATCAGATTAAAAAGCAAGCAATGGAGCTGGAGAGGTGGCTTAGCAGTTAAGGCACTTGACTAAAAAGCCATAGGACCCAGGTTCAACTCTCCCAGACTCACATAAGCTAGATGTACAAGGTGGTATATATGTTTGGGGTTCACTTGCAGTGGCTGGAGGCCTTGGTGCACCCATTCTCTCTCTCTCTCTCTCTCACTCTCTTTCTCAAATAAATGAATAAAAATAAAATATTTTAAAAGTAAGCAAGTTGCAAAGCATCCTTTGATCTCATGGAAAAATATAAACTTAATCAGGAGGCGACTCTCCCATAACCACACAAAGGCTCTTTGATTTCCCTTTCCCCTAGAGTTAAGGTTTTTCCCCTGAGGTTAAGTTTTCTCCTTCTGTCCAAACTCTTCCCCTTCACCCTTTGTTGGTGGCTGTATCTTGTAGAATACTTGCCAGAAGGGGGTTTCTAGGGAACTGATTGACGTTGTCTTAATATTTGGGTAGTTCCCTTCCCATTTCCCCTGCCCCCTACCCCTCCACGCCTCTCTACCCCTATGTTCTGTCCACCTCCTAGCCTGTCAAGCAACTCTTCCAAAGGGAAAGACTTTTAATATCCTTATTTTATACATGAGAAAATGGAGACAGCATGGTTAATCAACTTGTCCAAGTATATGTAATTACCATGTAACTGAATTGATCCATTCAAAAGTCTTCATGGAGCCTTTAATATTTGCAGGCACTTTGCTGTTGTTGTGTTAATGCAGAGAGGTAAGCAGAACACACCAAGCCCCCCCCCCCAATTTTATAGCCTGGGAATGTGGTGATGCTCTGAGCAGAAGGAAAGTAAGAGTGAGAAATAGTGAGAGTTGCAGACCACTGGTTTTCAATAGCTCAAATCCCATTTCCACAGGCAATTACTTAAAGCAGCAATAAACTTCAAGTCCAAGGAAAGTATGATTATCAGGAAACGGGGATTGCAATCTGTCAGAAACAATATCTCACAGAAGACAATCCTCCTTGGAGCTTAAGAAATTAATTCCAGTCATGTATTCCTTTGTGTGTATTCTGGGAGAGAGAAATGGCTTGCTATCATGGCAAACAGGTAAGTCAAGTAGGAGCCACTCAGTCAGCATGGGCATGAGGGCAAGAACGCGGAGACGGTGGGGCTCATCTCCTGTAGTCCCAGCACTTAGCTGAGGAAGTGGACTGTTGCCAGTTCAAGGACAGGCTGGGCTACAAGGCAACGTGCTGTTTGCAAAACAATAACCTCAGCCAAACAAATAAAGGCTTTAAACCCTAATAAGTTAAGTGGGCTTTTAATTTAGGTGAAGGAAAACCGGTCCTAACACAAGAGATGGTTAGGGGTTTATCTAGGAGATGAGCCTAGAGAAACAGAAGGTGGGAATGAGGCAGGGATGGGATTGTTGGGTGTCTAGACAAGCACTAGAAATTTTGGAACCGCTGAGCATGGCTCTCACACTCATAGGCAGCTCTTGGCTCCACCTTCTGTTCTCCTGGCAAAAGTGCTATGGCTATGGAAGCTCCACAGATATGCTCCTTAAAATAAAAATATCAAATGAAAGAGAAAACAGCAGAAGTAATGTTGCCTTGTTGAGGACCATTAAGGGAGAGCTAATTCCTCTTGGCCAAAAGAATAAAATCTGAGCCCCAGTGCTAGGCCCTGAATAAAGAAGGCATTTTAAGACACCCCAACATTTAACATTACAACGATATGCTCTTTCCCCTCCTTAAGAGTTAATGCTACTGGCGCTGTGAATGACCAGGCTAGAAGACCACTTTGGGAAGTTGATTCACCTGAAGACATGCCTGAGATATGGTTGGGATTGACCCCTTAAAGGGATAAGGTATTTAGACCCAATGAACACCTTCCTTTCATTCAGTTGCGTGCTTATCGTCATCACTAAGCTTGTCCACTTGTCAGAATTTTACCTCAAAAGGTGTAATTTCTTTTAACCTTGTTCTATCTCTTCTTTGGATTTTGCCAAAAACCTAAGGATGCTTGCCCTCACTCTCTGTGAAGCTCCCCTACCCCACCTCCTCTCCATGCAGTTTCTTGTAGCAGTCTGTTACTGGAGCCGCCTGATCTCTGGAATCAACTTCAAAGGACATGCCTTGGGCTGGACAGAGGGCTCAGCGGTTAAGGCACTTGCCTCAAAGCCCAAGGTCCCAGGTTTGATTCTCCAGGTCCCACATAAGCCAGATTTCCATGGTGGAACATGTGCCCACTCTCTCTCTCTTTCGCTCTCTCTTTCCATCTCTCCCTGTAATAAAAAAATAAATAAACAAAAAATAAAAGACATGCCTGTCTTTCTTCCCAGAGGGAGCCTTTCATCTCCTTCCCAGTAGTGGCCCAGGTATATAGATTGTTTCCTCTTAAAGTTCCCATCTAACCGCTAATAACAATGTATGGAAGCTTTCTTTGAGCCTGTTTCTTTATCAATAAGACCAAGAACCCATCAACAGGAATCCTGGCTGCTTGGAAACAGAAAGTGTACGAATGGAATGTCAGCACTACAGTGAGCTGAAGGTCAGTTGCTGGGGGAGTTTTCCAGGAGACTATATGTACTACACCTTTGAGTCCAGAGTCTAAAGAGCTGTATCTGGGTTTTATCCTCCAACTTCAACTTCTCATTAGTAATGAGTGGGTAATGAGGTCTTAATGACCCAACATTCTTATCCTGCCACTGTCTTGGGTCAGGTCAATTTCTCAGACATTCATTAGTTTGTGAGGGGAGCATTAGTTACATTTGGGGACTTACTGCTGACATTGCAGCTAAGCCCCAGAGAATTCTTTGGTATGGGTGACATACCAACATTGTCTGTTATCAACCAACATTAACTAACGTATATGTAAACTGGTCCTAGGGCCAATTTTATATCTCTCAACTCTTTATTTATTTATATTTTTGTTTGGTTTTCCAGGTAGGGTCTCACTCTAGCCCAGGCTGATCTGGAACTCACTCTGTAGTCCCAGGCTGGCCTAGAACTCACTGCAATCCTTCTATCTCTGCATCCCGAGTACTGGGATTAAGGGAATGCATCACCACATGCAGCTCTGTATCTCTCAACGTTATAGCATCTGTATGATACTAAGATTCCCTCACAAACAGAAGATCCAGAAGGGAGTTATTCTTAACACTTCAACTGCTTCCTCCGTCATGGTGAATCAGTGCACAGAAGTTCTGTGCCAAAGATAAACCTCATAATCATAGATGGAGTTCTCTCAATGGAAAACAGACAGCAACTTATTTCTTTTTTCTCTTAGCATCAACTAATATCCCTCCTTAACACACTACTTTCACCTTTGTACAGTAAAAGAATGTCCCTTTTTGAGAAAGATATAATTTTGTAATTTAAGAAATTATGAAGAGATATGTATATGTGTGTATTACCACATATTGTTATGAAGGAATATGTATACATATCTGTATAACAAATGAATATGTTTCTACATAATTTAAATATTTCTGTGTAAACATAGACTAAATAGATCTTCCAAAGATAATTTTCATCGTACTATATAAATTATTATTTCAATGTAATAATATTGTATAGCACAGGAAAAATTTAAATAACCCTTGCCAGCCTCATTGTTGGACTTTCTTTTCTGCATGAGCAATTATTATAGATATAGATTTATAGCTCTAGCATGGTTCTTGTCTTTATTTGTGAAACAAAGTTGATCCTATATTGAAGTATTTAATGTAGAATGATGGCTGATAAAACATGATCCAAGTTCTTCCATCTTTAAATGATCAATTATAAGATTTACAAAGAAAATGGTATTGCAGCAATTCATCCCATATACGAGATAAGAAATCCTACTTTGAATTTCCTAAATCTTTAATGCCTCCAATTTACAAAACAATTGTCAATATTATGTCACAATTAGACAAATCCCTCACTTTCCCTACTGTCTGTTGCAGTCAGGTTCACGTTGCTGGTAGAAATCACCCAACCAAAAGCAGATTGTGGGGGAAAAAAGAGGTTTATTTTGGCTTACAGGCTCAAGGGGAAGCCCTACGATGGCAGGGGAAAATTATGGCATGAGCAGAGGGTGGACATCACCCCCTGGCCAACATAAAGTAGACAATAGAACCAGGGGAGTGTGCCAAGCACTATCAAGGGGACATTAGCAATAACACCCATAAGCCCGGCCCCAACAATTGCACTGCCTCCAGAAGGCATTAATTCCCAAATCTCCATCAGCTGGGAACACAGCATTGAGAATACCTAAGTTTATGGGGACACCTGAGTCAAACCACCACATTCCGCCCCTGACCCCATAAACTGTTAACCATCTATAATATAAAATGCAAATGCATTCAGTCCATCTTTAAAAGTTACCATTGTTTTTATCAATTGCAATGATGTTCAAACATCTCCATAGTCCAAGATCTTTTAACTGAGCCATTATACCAAAAAATAACCCTCAAAAAACCTATACTGGCACAGAACAAACATTCACACTGCAAAACCATGGCATTGGGCATAGCAAAGATATATTCAACCCATACAAAATTTTAAACAACCAGGGAAAGCATCCAACTCTAGCTTCAAGTCCAACAACTCCAGTCAGTGACAAATCTCCAAGTCCAATAATTCTGACCAGCAGCAAGTCTCTGGAGATCCAATTCCGCCCCTCTAGCTAGGATACTCACAGTCCTGGAAAACATCATCGGGGCCTGTAGCTTTTCTTAGCAGCTATTTTGTGGTCCTGGAATCTCCACTGGGTCTCCACTGTAATCCACGGTTCACCCTGATGGCTCCTTGGGGTCTCCAGGCAGACATCCAACAAACCTGCTTAACACTGCCAATGGCCATTTCCAAAACACAAGACCATGTTGTAAACTCAATGACCCTCTCTTTCCTGAATTTCTTATACTCCACAATACCAGGTAGGGTGCCAATTTTTAATCCATGGGGAAATAAAGCAGACTTTGAAGAACAGGACACTTCTTGACCACTCAGGTCCTTTCAAAAGAGTCTACATTCTTCCTGTTGCTCCAGTGCAGGTTAGCTGGCTCAATCTCAATGGTTGTAATCTCTCAAACAATTTGCAGGTGAATGTGTAGCAGTTTAGGCCCAAAGATTTCATTTTTTCTATGCCATATCCCTCTGCTCACATCAGTTTATCTCTATGCAAAGCAACCCTACACAACTTCTCAGGACATGGGCATGACAGCAAGCTTTTCAGACTGCCTCTAGCCCAGTCCAAGCAAAGCTCTTTTTCACCCTCATAAGCCAAACCTCACAGTTCATAGTTCTTAATGCATTCAGATCTTTCAACTCTGACCAGAATAGTCCATCAAGCTGTACTTACAGCACTGCAAGGCGTCTCTTAGGCCAAGGTTTCAAATCCTTCCACATTCCTCTTGAAAATAAGTTCCAAAAGACCAAAGCCACACAGTCAGGTGTCTAGCAGCAATCCCACTCCTCGGTACCACTTTACTGTTGCAGTCAGGTTCACATTGCTGGCAGAAATCACCCAGCTAAGAGCAGCTTGTGGGAAAAAGAGGCTTATTTTGGCTTACAGGCACGAGGGGAAGCTCCACGATGGCAGGGGAAAACAATGGCATGAGCAGAGGGTGGACATCACCCCCTGGGCAACATAAAGTGGACAATAGCAACAAGGGAGTGTGCCAAACACTGACAAGGGAGACACTGGCTATCACTCCCATAAGCCCACACCCAACAATACACCACCTCCAGGAGGTGGTAATTCCCAAATCTCCATCAGCTGGGAACCTAGCATTCATAACACCCAAGTTTATGGGGGACAAGTGAATCAAACCACCACACTGTCACACGAGATTAGACACTGAACACAGCTGTATAAAGCTGCCTTCAGGCTGTTGGACAGGAAATGTACATGGATTTTGTGTTTAGACTTAGATACCATCCTTAAGTTACTTCATTATGTATATTAAAATATTCCAAAGTCTTGAGAAAAAGGAATTCCAAATCTGAAACACCATTCTTCCCAAAAATTTCAGGAGAAATTTCCTCAACCAACCAGTTACAGAATCCTGATGTACCCTTATTTTGCCATAAAATCTGAATTAAGCTGAGTGACCAGAGGACTTTTGGTAGTAGGTAGGGCACAGATTCATGACTACAGTTCAGATAGTCCAACCCTTTTAAACATGAGTAAGACACAAATGAAGCTTAGGATTTATGCCCCTGGCCCTGGTGGGCATCAGGTGTAAGGCCGTGAAGCAGGCAGAGTCAGCCCCCTGCTGGAGCACAGGTGTGAGAGGTGTGACCTTGCTGGGTTACCTGCTTGCACTTCTTATTTTTCTGCTTAAGTCTATATTAATCATTTCATTTCTGTTGTTTACAAATACATACTCTTACTGACACATATCCTTTATAGTGAGATTTAAATAAGTGATATTTTGTATGTGTGAAATTAGTCTCAGGTTTCAAACTAGTTTCATGGGAATTATTAAAGTTGCTCTATGATATCAGATAAAAATAATAAGCCCCAAAGTACTTAAGTGGCCAAGGAAGGTCAGACCTTGAGAAAATGCCAGCACTTGAATTGAGTCTTTTGATAATCACTCTAATGTTTTGCCTTTTTAAAAAACACTAAGCCATACTTCTTTGACTAGGAATGCATAGCCAGCAACTGATTGCATTAAAAAATAAATCCTTCAATTACCAGATCTTGTTCAAGTCAGATCAATAACTGTACCAGCCCATGGCTGATTAGCCAAATGTTCCCTTTCTTGCTGGCTTTGCAGGATGCATGTGACAAATGCACACACACTGTCATTTCTCTATCTGCACTGGAGTACATTATCAAGAGCCAGAACAAAGCAACAATTTTGGGTTCTAAATTTTATATTTAGTAATTCTAGAACAAAGAAAACTAAATAATTAAAGTTGTGATACAATTATGAAACTTCTGAATGTCAGGCTTGCAGGAAAGTTTCTGAACTGATTGGCCACTTCTCACACCAAGTACTGTTGCAGTGACACCATGGTTTCAGCTCTACTTACACTGTTTCTGACAAGCATTTGAGTTAGTAAAATAGTTCGAGTGATCCTCACTGGCGGGGCAGTGATTGCAGAACTGGAAATTATGTGTGCTATGACCCACATGTTTTTTTTTACTGTATGATAGATTTTTTTTTTTTTCTGAGAGAGTGAGAAAGAGAGAGAGAGAGAGAAAGAGGCAGATAGAGAATAGATGTGTCAGGGCCTTCAGCCACTGCAAATGAACTCCAGACGCATGAGCCCCCTTGTGCATCTCATTTACATGGGTCTGGGGGAATCAAACCTGGGTCCTTCAGCTTTGCAGGCAAATGTCTCAACTGCTAAATATCTCTACATTCCTAGCTTTCCTTTAATCCCAGCACTCGGGAGGCAGAGGTAGGAGAATCGCCGAGAGTTCGAGGCCACCCTGAGACTACATAGTGAATTCCAGGTCAGCCTGAGCCAGAGTGAGACCCTACCTCAAAAAACCAAAAAAATAAATAAATAAATAAATAAAATGATATTCGTATTTATTTATTTGAGACAGAGAGAGAGAGAGAGAGAGAGAGAGAGAGAGAATGGGTGTGTCAGGGCCTCTAGCCACTGCAAATGAACTCCAGATGTATGTACCACCTTGTGTATCTGACTTACATGGGACCTGGAGAATGGAACCTGGATCCTTAGGCTCCATAGGCAAGCACCTTGACCACTAAGATTTGGTTCCTCAGGACCCACGTAAGCCAGATGCACAAAAGGGCACATGTGTCTGGAGTTCATTTGCAGTGGCTAGAGGCCCTGGTGCACCCATTCTTCCTCTCTCTCTCTCTCTCTCTCTCTGTGTGTGTGTGTGTGCACGTGCGCACGAACTTGCAAATAAATAAATTTTAAAAAATCAAAAATATTGTCCATGTCGAACCACTGGGGATAATAGAGTGCTGGGCTGGAGCACTGGGGTGTCAGGTTGCACTATTTCTCAGCTAGTAGATTGGGATTCCTAGGCCAAGGTTGTAATGGGGCTCAGCTCTATGTTCTTCCCTTTTATTCCTTCATTTCTCAATAGGTAGATAGAAATACAACATGCTCGATTACATGGAGGATGGATAGAGAGATGATAGATAGATAGATAGATAGATAGATAGATAGATAGATAGGTAGGTAGATAGATAGATAGATGATAGTTAGATGATAGATGGACAGATGACAGATAGGTGATAGTGGAAGATTTATTATAAGCATTGGCTTCAGTGACCATGGAGGCTAAGGAACTCCATGACATGCCATCGGCCTGCTGAAGGACTAGGCGAGCAGTAGCGTCATGCAGTCCAGTGCAGAGGTTTGAGAATCAGAGGAGTCGTGGTGTGTCCCTAAGCCAAAGCCAGAGAAACAGGGAGAGGGGACAGGAAGTTGCTCTGGTGCCAGTCCTAGAATCTGATGTCCCAATAACCAAGATCCATGATGTTAAAGAATAAGAAACTATAAAGCCGGGCATGGTGGCACACGCCTTTAATCCCAGCACTCAGGAGGCAGAGGTAGGAGTATTGCTGTGAGTTCGAGGCCACTGTGAGACTCCATAGTGAATTTCAGGTCAGCCTGAGCTATAGTGAGACCCCACCTCATAAAACAAAACAAACAAACAAAAAATAAAAAAGAATAAGGAACTATGGAAGTTTCATCAACTCAAGAAGAGAGAATATTTGCCTTTCTTCAAGTTTTTGTCCTTCTCAAACACTCAAGAGATTGAAAGATGTTGCAGCACATGAGATAGGACCTTCTCCTTGACTTACAAGCTATAACTACCATCAGTGTAACTACTTGCATATCATTGAAAATTTCCTACTTACTCCCAAGTTAAGTAAAAATGTGGTTGCCTGCTTTTTCTGCTCATCAGAACTATCTCTGTAAGTCAGCTAGGGCTAAGCCTCCAACCTGTCAGACCTCTGAAGTGTGCATCTCAAAGTAAAATATTATTACAGTTTTTTTTAAAGCATGCTATGGACTAGCGCAGAGGTGGTTGGACTTGTATTTCATTGGATGCTCTTCCTGTCTCCATGTCTTGAGGTATCAGAGTGGAGGATGAAGAACAGGGAAGAAAAAACCAGACTGTCATACATTTCGCCGCAGACTTTGGCTGCTCTTGAGGAAGGTGCTTGGGGTGAGTAAACCCATCACAACTGTTGTTAAATTCAGGGGAGAGACCAAGACTTTATCCCCACATGTCCGGTAGTCACTGGATGTGGACAGCTCAATGTCAGGCATTGCTTTGGGTGAGGCAGTTAACTTCAATTGAAGCAGTCCCTGAAGGAGATGCCAACTGAACCCAGGTGGACAGAGTAATAAATCTTTAATTTCTGAATCGTCTTTTGAATAGGTTCCAGCAGTGTCAATGCATACTGTGTCATCCACACTGAGAGGCAGGATAAGTCCTGTTCTGAGCGTTGGTGATTGTTTTAATAATGCTTTAATGATGGTGTTAATAATAAAAGTCAGTGTTAGAATAAGGAGATGGCTTAGTGGTTAAGTCACTTGCCTGTGAAGCCTAAGGATTCATGTTCAACTCTTCAGGTCTGTCACACATGGGCACAAGATGGCTCATACCATTTGAGTTTGATTATAGTGGCTGGAGGTCCCAGTGCACCAACTCTTCTCTCTCTCTCTCTCTCTCTCTCTCTCTCTCTCTTTCTCTCTCTCTGATAAAAAAATAATGAAAAAAGATTTTCAAAAGTCACTGTTAATACCTTTTTATTAATGATGCATCTTCAACTAAGTGTGTAAGTTTGATGACCACAGATTTTGTTTATGTTTGAAGACACTACTCCCAAGATTTCTACATTAGCTGAATGTGAAACAGTAACGCTTCACAGCAGATTTGCTTCTTCTTTAATCAGACCTTTCCAGAAATTCTAAAGGTTGTTTCCATGAAAGCACTTGGATGGTGCAGGACAAATATGGAAGTATGACTGTAAATGAGAGAATTTCCAAAACAGAGGAACTTTAAAGATATAGTTTAGTTTCTGTGGCCATTTTGAATACTCTATTTCAGTAATTCATGCAGCTAACCTTTATTTATTTGTTGCTGACATGGGTCAGGAGGCAGCATGTATTTAGTATCACAGTTGACACACAGTGTATTTATTTTAAAGAAGAACAAATAATCAGACTTTTACCGAGTATTGCGTCAATGTGGGAAACGAAGAAGAGGAAGTGATTGACAAGAAAGGAAGATGCCACCACTTGGTAAGACTGTCCAGAGACCTCACTAGAAGGTTTTGCTTCTGGCCTTCCTATCACAAAGGAAACAAACTGGAGAAAAGAGAACACAGGAAGAATAAAGGAGGGATGGAAAGAAAGGAAGAAAGACTGCTGAAGATTACATGTGATGGATTATACGTCAATACTGATTTTGTTATCTTGATGGAAATTTGGCTGTATTCTATTCCACTGCCATGGAAATCCAAGAATCTCAGGCCAGTGCTTTAGGGACCAGTCAAAGAAGATATGTAAAATTACTATATTTACGTGGCTCTCAGTGCTCTGGAAACATTTATGAATCGAAGTGGTGTTCAAATCCTTGCAGCCTGGAGGGAAGCTATGAGGAGAGAGAGGAGTGGTTGTTGCAGTTGTTTCAAATAAATACACTGCCATAAAAAATGTTACCAGTGCTAGGTATGATGGTGCACGCCTTTAATCCCAGCAGCGGAAGCAGAGGTAGGAGGATTGCTGTGAATTCAAGGCCACCCTGAGACTACAGAGTGAATTCCATGTCAGCCTGGGCTAGAGTGAGATTCTACTTCAAAAAAAAAAAATGTTCCCAGAGCTCAGCATGAATCCATGGTTTGCTATATTCATACTGTGTTAATGCTTGCACTGCGACACAGACTTCTGTACATAACTGGCAATTCCAACAAACACCTACTGCACACCTCCTCACTGTACCTCTTTCTCCCTCATTTGGGAGATCAACCGGAAATGGTATGGCTAAAGGTAAAAACAAGTTCTAAATACAAGAATGCAATAAGGATGTATAAGGAGCAGTGTATGAAATTCTTAAACGAACAAGCATGAGATGGTTCCTTTGGTGCTAATGCACTAACTTATCGGTCTGAGGAAATCATGATACTACCTTGCTCATTTGGTATCACTAGCACTTAAGAAACCCATTGCAATTAAGTTACATCTGCAAATTCATTTTGATACACTAACAGATGAAAACTGAATTTCAGGCAGGACATTTTAGGTGGAAGGCAGTAAGCACACAGGTAAACCACAAGGCTCTGCATGGTAGACCATTTTCAAACATGGTTTCCAACTAACAGAAGCAAAGCAGGTTACCACAGTGGACCTGCGGTTGGCCCTGTGTATTACAGGAGGACTGGGGAGATTGGTCAAACTTCTTCCCAAGTTTCTGTAAGAAGATAGCTCATGACGTAATTCAGCCTCTGTGAAAATCCATAGCTTTTTGGAGAGAAGCCACATAGAGAGAAGGAAGAAGGACCTTCTAATCCAGTCGACAGAGCAAAGACTTTCATGCTGTCAACCTTCAACAGCTGTAATGGAAAATACATTTTGATTTGCTTTGTCCTACAACAAGCTCAGGTTTTGGATGCATGTTTACATATCGTAAATGTGTGTGATGAAATCCGGCTATAGATAGCTGCACTAAGGAAGACCCATCACTAGTATGTCTGAATTCTGAGTATGCATAAATGAGCTCAACTGCATTTAGATAACAAAATACTATCTTTTAGAAATGGTCTCAGGACAAGGATCAGTTCCAGGATGCGCTTGCTCATAAAAAGTCAGCTCACTGCCACAGTGGGAGGAAGTTTTCAGTGGAAGGGGGAATGAATGAGGTAGGGATGTGGATTATTGTGGCCCAAGAGCTGACTGGAAGCTTGCATGTCCCTAAAATAGCTGTATAGTGTTCCCCAAGTGGCAAGTGTCTGCACAGCGTGGCTTTAACTCCCTAATCCAGAGGTGACCTGTGCTGTCCACCTTCTGAGTTAACATTAGAACTGCTTTGGCAAAGTGAATACAATGGGATTGTATTTGTGGTCATCCTTGGAGTAGCATCTTTTCTCTGTCCCTTGGAAGCCAGGGACCATGAATCGAACATGTCCTGAGACCTCCAGGCTGAGTGGGGAGGTCCTGAGGATGGCCAACCATGTAGATAGAGACACACTGAGGTCTGACACTGATCATGTCAATGAAGAGCCTCTTGCAGAACTGTGTGGAGTGTCTCCAGCAACCCCATAAAGACGGATTATTCCCCTGAGCCTGCTTCTGTTTTCTGATTAAAAATAGAATAAAATGCATTGGTTGTTTTAAAAATGCTATCTGAACTTTATTAGAAATGTACTTTATTAGAAATCAGCAGTTTAGAACTCTAATTCCACATATCTGAAGTGAGTTTTGTGGTGTCAGTACAGAGGAAAGCAAGAGATAGTGATTTGGGGCACAATTATGAAAGGACCATGATTTTCACTGTGGTGCACTCACTTTTCCTCTTTGTTTTTTTAAGGGAAGCCAGTTGCCATGTTGGAAGGCTGCTTGTAAAGGGCAATGATGACTCCCACATAATACTGACACGCACACAGTTACTGGACTGGATGGTGGTCACATAGCCCGGAGCCATGTGAAGCTTGAAAGATCTGGGCTGAGGAGAGTAAAGTCGGGAGTGAATCCGCCCCAGTTGGGTCCTGAGACAACTGCAACCCAGGGGTAAGCTTGAATGCAAATGCCATAGACATTGGGCCCAAACCTCCCATGTATGCAGCAACATCAAGACTACTGGTCCACATAGTCTATGGAGCATAAATGCTTGTTATTTATATGCACTAAATCCATCGCATTTGTAATGCAGGAGCTGATAATGTGCCATCCTCTTCTGTCTCAATTTATTTTCTGTCCAGAAGCCTACTCTGTTTTCCCCTTTAATCATTTCTTTGGCTGCCTTTAAGACTTTTATCTTTTTTACTCTTGTCTGAAGCCTTAGTGTAACGTGTCAGATGCAATTTTAATTATGTTTATTCAACTTGAATTTCACAGTAATTCTTGAATAGTTGTTTCCACCATGTGGTTATTACTTGAAAAGTTGCAGAAATATCTTCCCACATATTTTATTATATTATTTCTTCTTCTTCTGAACTGCCAGCCAGACATGTGATGAACCTTGCAGTACAGCCTTTATGTTCCTCACATGTTTGCTGCTTTTCTGTCACTCTGCTCTGTGTCCATTCATTACACAGTGTTCTGACCCAGCTTTAACCCAAGGCCTCCTCAGATATCTGTAATCGCTTCTGAAATTCGTCCATTGCATCCTTCATTTCAGTTACTGTTTTATTCAGTGACTAAATTTCCATCTTATTAAAGAATAGGCCTTTCCCAAAGCTACTATACACAAACACAAAAGCACAAAAACATATATATGTAAACATGTATGTTTGTACATATACATTATATATATGTATGCATATATATATATATATATATATATATGTATAATTGGAAAATAATATTCTTGTAAAAAATTCAGAATTGATATATAAAAGTGTTTTGTAACTTTATTCTTTAAAAAATTGAAGGTAGCATTTATAGTATAATAATAGTAGTTATTGAATTACTCCTCTGCCTGAATAGTCATATATCTGATTCTATTATCCATTTTATAATTTTTAAAATAATAATTTCTTTTTTGTCATTTGTCTGATTGCTTTAGGTTTAGTGACATAAACAGTATATAATTAGGCTTAGTCTGATATCTTCTTCCTCCAAAGGACGTATATCTAGGGGAACCAATGACCCTCTGTCAACTTAATTATAGGAAACAACATGATTTGAAGGTGCACTTCATCAGCCTGTGAGTGTCAGGTCATTTCCAACTCTGCTGGACCCTAAAATACATGCCTGATTGTAGGTGTTACCCAGTACTGCTTCCTTGGCAGTTCTGGAGTCTAATTGTGTTGCTCCTAGCCTCATTACAGTGTTTAAGATCTGCCCAGCTTCTCAATTTTTGCCTGCCCTCTGACATTTTCAAAATACCAAGTTCTTCTTGCTATAATTTTGATAAACTATATTTTAACCAATTTATGAAAAGCTACCCTGAAAATTCATTTATACTGATGTTTCTCTCTCAAAATTCAGAATAATATATATAGAAGTACATTAAGTCACAGGGGTAGACAGGACAATGGACTTTATTAAATGATAGACATTACTGCTATTTGTTTTTCTGCATGATGGTTTCATTTTGTTGTTGTCATATTTGATTGAAAAAACAAGAAACTCAAATATCCCCTTAAAAATAATTCCAAATAGTGTGCATAAAATCTTCTTGAATTATCACTGAATTGATAAGAGAATTTTGCTTTAATAAGAAATACAAAGTTTCTGCACTCCAAAGTTTCTGTTTTGACAATTCGATGATCAACTCTCCCCTACTTGTATCAGGGAAGTCTTTGATACATAACACTTGAATGAGATTGCCTTAATTCCTGTTTTCTCTCTGTCTGCTCTTATCATATCCCCAGGGTTAGTTTGCACCCTCTTTAGCCATAGTCCAAAATGTTGACTTCTCAATCTGTCATTCTTCCATGGGCAATTTTATTCTGCTTTGTGGGACTATCTTGCCTTACATAAAACTCCCGTCTATTAAAAATCGATTCCAATGTCTTCCTCCAAGAATCAGATTCTTTTATCAATGATGTGTGAAGATACTTCAAACACAAATGGCCAAAGTAGAAGTAGTCTCAGGAGCCAAGAGCTCACTCACTGGATTAAAGGACTTGCAGCTCAAGCATAAGTTCAGATCTCCAGGACCCACACAAACCCATGCTTGGCATCTACAATCACAGAGCAACAACATACCAAGATGGCGGAAAGGAGCTGAAGACTAGAGTTCTATTGGCAGTGGAACTGATGAATGTAGTGGTGAACAAGAAATCTTGCCTTAAAGAAGACATAATGCAAAAACCAGCTTTAAGTGTCCTCTGATCTGCTACTGCTCATGTACACTGCCACTCACATAGACAGACTCTCCATGTACTTTTTTTAGATACAGTCCATTAGTAAGTTCCCTGTTTCAATATTTACATTCTAATGTGGTCTTCACAGATTGTCTAATAAACATAAAAATATTAATGTTTAAATAGAGTGATATATTATACTTGCTATGTATCTGTAACAGTCTCTACATGAAAGTAGGAAAAAATCAAGAAAGTTTGGTAAAATTAAGAGACTTATGTATCCTGGTGCTCCATACTTATAACATCATCTCTCTTTCTCAGGCTGCATCACGTTTCAGGTACTTTAACATTAATTTTATGTCTTAAACAGGAAAAGTACCTTTTTTGCCTTAGAATCTCTATATGTGTTATTTCCATGTTTCACAATTTTTAGTTGATTTTCACTTTGTTAATTTCTTATCATGGCTCAAGTCTTATTTAAATATAAACTACTCAACATGCAATTCAGTGACAAGTTATTGGTAGGGTGAAATCCAAAGGGAAATTTCTAAGATGCATGACCAATAACTTGATTTACAAGATAAATATGCAAAAAAATCCCAAGTGGTAAAATTTTGCCATGACTTGTGTTATTTATAGATATTCTTGTATATCAAGATTGAAAACAAAATAAAATATTTCAAATACTCTGCCCAAGAATGGTATCCTGAGCCTTTATTGCATCTCTCAACTTTATTTACATTTCATAACTTACAATTTCTAGAAATTACCTCAGCTATTCCAATGCATACATGTTTATTGTACATCTCCTAACCCAGATAGAATGTAATATATTTAGGGTGTGCTGCTTTCTAGTCATTTCACCATATTTCTAGAATTTTGGACAGCACCTGGGACATAGAAGAAGCTAATAATTCTCTGAAGGCCATTCCAATTTTGGTTAGGCTCTTAAGAACGCCTCAGGAACTGGAGAGATGGCTTAGCAGTTAACCTCTGCTCTATTCCCCAGGACCCACTGACGCCAGATGCACAAGGTGGCACATGTGTCTGGAGTTAGTTTGCAGTGGCTGGAAGCCCGGGTACAACCATTCTCTCACTCTGCCTCTTTCTTTCGCTGTGCCTCTCTCTCAAATAAATGAAATAAAATAAAACTTTTAAAAGAGGAACTGTCTCAGAATTTAGTAATCCTATATTTACAGAAATGAAATAAATGCTGAAAGGAATGTGGAAGATCCAACCAATACCCCCTTGTTAGAAATTTCTTCTCTCCTCACGTAGTTCTCTGTATTTTCTTCTTATAAATTTACTTTAAAAGCCTTCCAAAATCTTTACTAGCTCAGATATTATCTTCACATTGTTTCAATCTGCTTCATAAACACTCTTTTTCTTCTTTCCACCACTAAACATATTTGGGTACTGAATAGTTGTAATTTAAGTAAACATTTCTTGAAAGAAGACAGTGGACATATTTACTTTTAGCTAGGTACTCTAGCTATTTATAGAGGTGTGCCTAAATAAATATATATTACGCCTTTAATAGATTTTTACCAAAATTTTCTAAAATCTCAGGTGGACTGGTAAAAGATAATGCTGCTTATAAGTAGAAGAGAGCAAATTGATGGCTAGGAGGACGTCCACTAGGTAAAGAAGTGATTGATGCAGTACTAAAACACATAGCCCCAGATTACATAATGACCTCCTTATGTTTATTGAACATTGTCTATCCACAGTGCAGTGTAACTTACCTTATTACTGTCATGCCATTTACTTTATTTTTCCAGAAATAATTTGTCTCCTCAACAAAATTCCTCCCTGATTAATGTTATCAGGCACTTTTATACAATGCAGAAATACTCCATTAAAAAAAAAAAAAAAACTTGAGCTGGGCATGGTGGTGCATGCCTTTAATCCCAGAACTTGGGAGGCAGAGGCAGGTGGATCGCCATGAGTTCGAGGCCACCCTGAGACAACATAGTGAGTTCCAGGTCAGCCTGGACTAGAGTGAGATCCCACCTTGAAAAACAAAAAAACAACAAAAAGACTTGAGTTTTCTAATGTAAAATTGTTGTATTTTAGTTTTTATCCAGATGAGCATGAACTTTTTAAAACATTTTTATTTTTTAAATTTATTTTACAGAGAAAGACCAAGAGAGAGAATGGGAATGCCAGGGCCTCCAGCCACTGCAAATGAATTCCAGATGCATGTGCCTCCCCCTTATGCATCTGGCTTACATGGGTCCTGGAGAATCGAATCTAGGTCCTTTGGCTTTGCAGCCAAACGCCTTAACTGCTAAGCCACACTCCATCCCAAGCCATGAACTTTTGATACTTTCCTCAGAAAAGTCTGTGCCTATCCCTAGTATACATAAGGATATCTAGTGAATAATTTGATGCTAGAAAACTTTATTTCAATAAGTGAGTAGATGAATAAGTGTAAGAATGGAGATGGGAGCTGGAGAGATGCCTTAGTGGTTAATGCACTTGCCTGTGAAACCTAAAGACCCATGTTTAATACTCCAGATCCTGGGTAAACCAGAAGCACAATGGTGAGAGAAGCAGAAGGTCACACACACATGCTCACTAGGTGGCACAAGCATCTGGAGTTCACTTGCAGTGGCTAAGGCCCCATCAATTCTTTCTCTCTCTATAACTCTCATGTGTGCTCTAAAAAAATAAATAAATTTAAAAAGCATTTAACAAAAAGAATGGGGTTCAGATACATTTGTGCCAACATAATATATTAGTTTGGTTGGATGTATAGGACTTATTATTCAAGTAAAGTTATGAGGACATTATTCTTAGGAAGTGAGCTGCAACTATGCCTATACTCACTTTGCCAATTTAGAAGTAATATTTCTTAAGTGATAGAAAGATGACATGACTGAGAGTCAACCTAACGTAAATGACCTGAGACTAAATAATTAACTGAGGGCTCTGGGAAATGAATGCTTCATATACTTAATTGCTTAGTCATTTTTTCTTCATTGTCACTTACCATTGATATTCCTGCCTCTAGAAGATATGAAAGATGCAAACCAGAAAAAAAAGAACACTTACAAAGGATAATATCCACAAGTAAAAAGTGGGTAACTTAGCATGGAACAAGATCAGTATAAGAACTATAGGAAGGAACCCATACTGTGCCAAATTGTGTGGTTTCACATGCTGGAAACCATCTGAGGAAATATGTAGGAATGCTGAGTTTTTGTATGACTTTAATATAACTTTCATTATGAGTTGATTTTCATGCCAATTTCAACAAATTATTCTGCTAACTTCAATAAGTGTTACATTAACAAAGTAAAGGATAATTTCATTACGTATATGTGTGTGGAGAGACAGACGTTTAGAAAGAATATAAAAATATTATTGGACTTAAAAACTTGCTGTCAAGTATGTACAAAATAAAACAAAATGGATAGTGGGGGAATACATTTATTAAAGTACTTAAAAGGAACCATAAAAAAGAGCTATTCCTGCACCACTAATTACCATAGAATTTTGTCTTTCATTTGGGCCTTGATGTAATTATGTATCATGGATGGTCTGTGACTTAATTGATTAAAAATGCTTTCCCTGTTGGGAATTTGATAAAATTACTGTATTTTTATCCTTACAATGACCAGAAAATGCCTACATTTGTTACCCTTTGTTGCGACTATGTGTAAAATACCATGATGGCAAATATATGAAGATAAGCTATTTGGTTCTACTTCTAACAGTACTTACGGCAAAGCAGATGATCACTAACTCTCATGTTATAGGAGAAACTCACCTTGAAGCTCAGAGAGATGGCACTGCTTAATATTGCACAATAATAAAATAACAACGACAAAAATTACCAGAGCAAGAAGTATCTGGAATTCATGTTAACAAGTGAGAGAGAAAAATAAATGTCTTACTGAACAAAGAAGATAATTAGAAGAAGGAATGGGCATGAAGGAGGCGTTGATGACCATTTGGGAGACATACGTTCAACTGCACCATTTCACACAGGCTCTGTTTCTAATTTTGCTTCTGTTCCCTCCCTCCTTCCTTTTCCCAATTGACAAAACTATACTTAATATTTTTCTACTAATGCTGTACCTTCCATTTATTCTGAAAACTCCAATGTTCAACGACACTGAACATTGTATGAAGTGAAAAATTGATCAATCCATAAGGGAGAAATTACTGCCCCAGGGACCTCCCTCCTGGAAATCATTTCATCCTTGGGGTGGATTTTCATTAAGTACCCAAAGTCATTCATTGATGTAAAGTTCCCAGTAGCATGTAAGAAATGACAATATTATCCCAACACTATGGTTTCATTACTATACTTTCAATCTATAATGTTTGAAGCATCAGTTATCTCTTTCGTGAGAAAAAGAGTGAATTTATGGCCCATGACAGCTGAGACAATCATTTCAGTTTCACAGTCATCTGCAAGATTTATTCTCCTTATTGGATCCTTTAATTATACTTCTTAATCAAATGTTTTAGCCTGTGAATTCTCTACAGTCCTTGGTTCTCTGTCTCACTCTCACCCTCCCCCACCCAGGCAATCAATAATCATTGCAATACATTCTTTTCATTGTAAAAATTTCTATTCTGAAAAACACATTAGAACTTCTGATTATTGTGCTCTGCGGGTGAACGTCCCTGCTTCCTTTCCTTTTTCCCAAACATCCTCTGAATAACTTATGCTAATTAAATAGAGTTAAAAAGATAAACTTGAAATTATATTTTAAGAGAGCAAGCCCTTGTTATTGTCTCGAGGGAAAAAAGCAGTTTTCCTAAGGTTTCTTTCAAATTTAATCTTTATAAATAAACATGATAGTCCTACAATTAAATTTTGAATCATTTAATAATTTAGAAACTTGTTATAATGTCAAAGTGACTGATAGTTAAAAGTCTCTTTCCAATAAATTAATTAGGTGAATAAATTAGATATAAAGTGAGCTGTGTGCTCTTTTGTGTTTCTACAAACAATGCATGGGGTTGTTGGAAGAAAATAGTAGATTATTTTCTGTTATATTATTTCAAAAACTGAAAAAACAGTTAAACTTGTTTTTATACATGAATTGGTATGCTTTCATTTACTTGGTGGAAAACTTGTATGTGCATAATTGTGAACCACATATGGGTATCCATTTGACTATGAATGTGGTTCATTTAATATAAATAATAGTTCTGGGCTGTGGGTATGGTCCAACATTTGCCAACGATGCTTAAGGCCCTGGGTTTGATTATCTGTACTACCAAAATAATAATAACAATAATAATAATAATAATAATAATGTACTAAAGACACTGAACAAGCAAAATTGTTATAAGACATTTTACTGTGATTAGTGTTTCCATTGAAATATTTTGTAGCACATGTATTTTCAGAAGCTAACTCATAGGAAAAAACATAACCCTTTAGCTTAGAAATGAATTAGAATTTCTTTCTTTTACAGACAGATAAGAATTTCAATTGTCCTGAGCTTTACTGGATAACAGTCATCTGAGGGTAAGAATCGATTTTAAATCCTCTAAATATGTTCCTTTAAGGTAAATGGACACATAAAATGCAAATTTTTCATATTATTAAAAACTTCCAGTGTCAATGGTTTCATTTATGGAAAAAACCAAGAGGTCTTTGGTTACTTTAGTAAACACAATTCCAATCAACTTTTTTTCAATATTTTAATTTTATTTATTTATTTGAAAGAGAGATACACACACACACATATACACACACACACACACAGAGAGAGAGAGAGAGAGAGAGAGAGAGAGAATGGGCACTCCAGGGCCTCTAGCCACTGCAAACAAACTCTAGATACATGTGCCACATTGTGCATCTAGCTTCTGTGGGTCCTGGGGAATTGAACCTGGGTCCTTTGGCTTTGTAGGCAAACACTTTAACCACTAAGCCATCTCTCCAGCCCCTCACTTCTTTCTTTAAGTTTAATAGTTTGTATATCCATGTGTGTGTGTGGTGTGCATGTATATATCTGCATGTTCATGTGTTTGTGGAGCCATGTGTGTGTGTGTGAGAGAGAGAGAGAGAGAGACAGACAGACAGACAGAGAGAGAGAGAGAGAGAGAGAGAGAGACAGCATGTGTATATGGAGGCCAGAGTTCAAGGTCGTGTGTCTTTCTTAATCTCCATCCTATTGGGTCTTTCACTGAACCTGGAGCTCACTGATTCTGCTAGACACAATCGCCAGCAAGCCACTGGAACCCTTGTCTATCCCTCATGCAGGGATCAAAGGTATGTACCAAGGGCTTTACCTATTAAGCCATCTTCCTAGCCTACAGGTTTTCAACTGTAAATATATATGAAAATATCTTTCAAATGGAAAGATAATGCTATAGATTGAATGAGTCACTTTAAGTCATGTTTTAGGAAGCTAATTTCCAGCAAAATAATCTTGAAAGTGAGAACCTTTGAACGAGCATTAAATTGTAAGTGCACTACACTCATCTTTGTCTCAGTGTTGTTATTGTAAGAGTAGATTCCTGATAAAATGATGCATTTGTCCACTCTAAACTTCCTGTCTTATACTTTCGTGCTCTTTGGATGGCTACTACAGAGTGATACAAGAAGGCCTTTGCCTGATACAGGACCCCAGACCTCAGACTTCCCAGCCCCTACAATAGGAAATAAACTTTTTTTTTCCTTATAAATTACCCAGTCAATTATAGTAGCACCAAACAGATTAAGTCAGTTAGATAATGCAGGTCATAATTAATTTGATGGATAATGTTATATGATCATTAAAGTGTGCAGAAAAAATAATAGTGGAAGAATTCTAAAACTTTAATGAAACCACCTCAAACCCTGTATTTGCTTCTTAATTTCCACTATATGTGTGAATGTGAGTGTATCCACATGCATGTGCACACACACACACACACACCCCACAAACATATACACTGAAGCACTAGGAATTAATTCACATGACTCATTCCACAATGCTTCCTAAATACAGGCTGGGTCTACAACAACCCATATGTCAACAACTAAATTTATTCCTACTCCCAGCACTCGGGAGGCAGAAGTAGGATTGCCATGAGTTCAAGGAAACCCTGAGACTACATAGTGAATTCCAGGTCAGCCTAGAATGAGACCCTATCTCAAAAAAACAACCAACAAACAAACAATACAACTTATTCCTACTCAAATTCCCACTAACTATTCTGGGTAATGTGCCTTTTCTACCTTCATCACTTAATATTTTAGTCATTCTAAACTTTGCAGTACCTAATCCCTGCCATGTCCTCTCCTTACACATTTTTGCATCTGCCATTTTGTTCGCTCAATATCATTCACATTTTTCCATAATTGTTGTTTTCCTTCCAACCTTATCCATCAGAAGGTCAGTTCAGATGTCATTTCAATCAAAACATAAAACAATCAGCATATGAAAAAGTACAAAGAAATTGTAGTAATATTATCTTAGACCTCATGCACTAAGCAGAGGCCTTCATGAATGACACAGAATAGTTTGAACAATATTCTCTCATCGTAATCTTGGGATTTTCTACTGTCCCTTAGGAATTTCCAAATGTCATGAAAATTGAAAACCAGTTAAAATTTTTTATTGGGCTGGGGAGATTGCTCAGTGGTTAAAGGCACTTTCTGGCCAACCATGGTTAAATTCCCCAGTACCCACATAAAACCAGGAGAGCATACATCACAGTTTATTTGCAGTGGCAAGAGGCTCTGGTGTGCACATGCTCTTCCTCTTTCTCTCTCTTCTTCCATGCTTGGAAATTAATAACATCAATAAAAACATCTAAAATATTTTAAAACACAATTTTGTATAAAGATACTGGGTACTAAGTCCTCAGTACTATTTAAACTTATGAAAAACTACAAAATAAAACAAATAAAATAAATTGTTTACCAAATAGCTCTAAACTAATAACCACACATATATAGTTATTTTCACTACCTATTCTATATTTCTTATAGCCAAGCTGGGGAGAAGGCTTAGTGGTTAAAGTGCTTGCCATCAAAGGCAAAGAACCTAGGTTTGATTCCCCAGTACCCATGTAAAGCTGAATGCTCAAGGTGGCACATGCATCTGGAGTTCATTTGCAGTGGCTAAAGTCCCTGGCATACCCATTCTTTCCCTCCCTCTTTCTCTTTCTCTCTGCATGTTTCTCTGTCTCAAATATATATATAATTTCTCCTAGCATATCTGACTTGGTTTTTACATTATTTTTATAATAACACTGTAACAAAACAATGGTTCAAATTTAAAGGACATATATAATATTCAGGACAAATCTAAACACATAAGAGTTGTTTTGTAAGTTAAGTTGGTCTTAATTCATGTACCCAATGGTTGGCCTTATATCGAGCATACTGGATGCTTTCTTGCTAGTTACAGTTTTACTATGGAAGATTCCAAAAATGTTGATGTAACTTGGAATAAGATTTGCCACAATTAGATAATCTTTGGTTTTGAGTTGTAGTTACTAAGTACAATTTCAACTTTGCTCTCTTCTGTTACTTCTTTAACTAATACAGAGTTTAACATTCCAGAAGTTAGAACTAAAAATTTGATTCAAACATAATGTTTGTGAAAGTCTTTATTTGAGATTTTCTGTATTTGGTAAGTACTGTTAAATACTTAATGATTTAAAATAATGAAGTTGAGTAGCAGAGACATGATTTTAGCCACACAGTAGACTTGTGCTTGGGTAGAAATTTCCATCCATTTAGCTGTTCTTAATTTATTTTAGAATTCCACACTTTCCTTAGTATGTTGAATGTCTTGATATTTTTTGCAAGTAAGTGGTAAGAAATCACTTTGATATTTAGTTTAGATACATTCATGACTATTTATCCAGTTATTTATCAAGATTATCTTCTTTGTTTCTCTCCCCGTGAGTTTGTGTGGCTTATTTGTTTACATGGATTCATGAATATACATTATATATATATATATATATATATATATATATATATATATATATATATATATATTTACTTTCCATTATTATTTTTCATCAACCCTGGTCTCCATCAGGAGTACCTCATAAAGCTTGGATGAAGGACTGTCCTACTGACATTGATTCATGACTGACCTCTGGTGCAGTCACATATATGTGCTTTCACTGGTTCTTAGGCAATACTGTTGCTTTAACTGGACCTAGGCAACTTTCACAAATGCTCTCACTTAATGGTGGACTCAAAGACCCTGTGAATCTGCCTTTGAGCTCCTTTTCCCATTGCCTCCACCTTTATCACTGGTTAGAACAGCCACCCAGTGTTTGTCTGATCAAGAGTGTATCCAAAAAGCCTGATTTCCCCACTTACTGAGCTGCAAAGGGAAATTCAGGTCTCTGCCTTGTGACATACTAAGCCTATTTCCACATGTAACTTTTGCAGGTCTGCTCTGGAGAGAATGTTTGATTTTCTGAGAATATCAAGAAAAACTTAGGCCTCCAAACTTGTCTCTTATAAATCCATCTATTTATTTATTTTGTTTTTTGAGGTAGGGTTTCTTTCTAGCCCAGGTTGACCTGGTATTAACTCAGTAGTCTCAGGTTGGCCTTGAATTCATAGCCATCCTTCTACCTCTGTCTCCCAAGTGCTGGAATTACAGGCATGCACCACTATGCCCGATTCTTCTAAATCTATTTTTACCCCTGTCCTCTTTACCCTGCTCTTCTCTCTGTTCCTTATACCTGCCCTCCTTTCTCCTCTCCACTTTCTATCTCTTCCCTCTTCTCCTTTCACATTCCAGCATCTCCTCATTCTTTCTCATTATTTGTACTATTTTCTGACAATAATGTGGCAGACAATGAGCTCTCATGTAATTTATACCTAATAAAGTTTAGATACCATCTATGTGCTTTTAAATCTGTAGCCTTTTAACATTGTATTACACAAACTCCTTGTCTACAAAAATTCTAGTATTTGGAGCACAGATTTTCTGCTATCTCGATAAGCTCTATCTGTTCAGACAGTCAGTTGCCTTATTTCTTTTTGTCTGTGTCTACCCGTGCCCAAATATAATATATGACACTGGTTCACTGGACAAATGACCTTGAAATAATGAGAAAACTTCAATTTCTAAAGGAAAATATCTTTTATCTCAAAATAGTATTGCATTAAGTTACATCTTAGATTAATGTGAAATTTTATGACCCTTTTGGCAGGTAAAATATGTATTTTTTTCGATAAAGACAGAGTCTACTCAAACACTTGCTATTGCTGGAAATAATGATAATGACCTTTAATCCCAAACAGTGTTGAGACCTTGTTGTGTTCACACAAATATCACAGTACATTTATAATGCTACTACAGAGACACGTGGATAAGCCATTTCTAAGCCAATTGAATTAGTGGGCAAGGTTCTTAGCATTTCAGGGACACAGAGACATATTCGGATCTGCAGTTTATTTATACCTAGAGAATAATAAGCTTCAAGATGTATGTGAAAATTCTACATTACAACTTTTAGCCAACATAAATCAAATTCTGTGATCAACAAATTTTATTACAGCTAAATGCTATCGTATGAAACTTCAGAACATGTACTTATTTCCAGGTCTATTAAATACAACTGATTCTTGTAATAGAATTCACTAATTCCTCCAGATAATGACTTGATCTGGAATAAACACAATTTAATAGTCTAATGTTACATTTGACAGTTTTATATTATGTTCATATTTCAAGTCGTAAACAGAGGACCAACATGATCAATATTCCAGATTGGCTGCCTTTAATTTTTTCCAGAATACATAGTATCACTAAGCTGGCTTTCTTCTTGTTATGCACCTTCAATTGGCCACTCATTCCACACTTTTTATAAAGAAATGAGAGAAAAAATCAGATCTAAATATAGTTTTTCCATTACTTGTCAATTTTGCTATAGATATCAATATTTCTCTTAAAATCTCTGGTATTTCATGACAGTATTATGGGGCTGTCAGTTACCTCCCTGAGTGAAAATCTGTCTGAATGGGAAATAAATCAACTTTCTTATCATCACTAAGATAGTCTTTCATTAACCAGCAGCTGCTGTCAATATTGACATTCACATGTTCAAGGAATGTTTTTTTGTAAAATTATAGCGACACTTTTCCTTTAAATACTTGGAAGAGTCCTAAGGGGTTTTATTCATTTTCAACTCAACCACCTCTCTAAAATTAAAATGTGGAAAAGGGGGATTTGATCTTGCTATTCATTTTAACTCATCTACCTTTCTAAACTAAAAATGGGGCAATTTGACTTTGCTGTTCATTTTAACTCATTACCTCTCTAAAATAAAAATATGTGAAAGAGAGAGGAGGGTGGGGTTTGACCTTACTGCTCATTTTAACTCATCTGTCTCTCTAAAATAAAAAAAAAAAACCTGGAAAGGGGGGAGATTGAGTTGACTATTCATTTTTTTTTCTTTTCTCTTTATTTCTCAAGAATGACTCCCTTCATCACTAAAACCACCAAAAGTAAAAACACTCTTTCTGCTAAAACTGGCCCTTGAGCCTTTTGAAATATTTTATCTTCCTTATGAGGAGGAAGCACATTAATTTCTAAGAACTGTCGTATTCTCACCTTCCTCAGGACACATTTAAGATGTTTTTCCAAACACCCATTCAATTACAATTGGTTATGTGACTGAATGAATATAGTTAACATAATTAAATAAGATTAGAGGTGAGAAGTATGACTTACAGACCCGGCCCATCAGAACCTTGCTTTCTGGATGTTGTTGCATCTTCTGTGTAGCTGTAACCAAGAAGGTCCAAAGCAACAGGCAGCCGGAAGTAGAAAGTGGCAAGGGTGTCAGCCTCCTGAATCCCAACGAAAGGGGCAACTCAGCCTGGCGTGGTGATGCACAGCTTTAATCCCAGCACTCAAGAGGCAGAGGTAGGAGGATTGCTGTGAGGCCACCTGAGACTACGTAGTGAATTCCAGGTCAACCTGGGCTAGAGTGAGACCCTGCCCGGAAAAAAAAAAAGTAAAAAAGGGGCAACTCACCCAACTTCATAAGCAAGAATTCATATTGTGTGGGCTATGATACACTGTAGAGTCTATTTGTGACAAGAACTGGCTTGTCACAAGTAACACAGATGAGTGGGATTCTATTACATGACCCAAGACATGAGAAATAAAATTACATTATTCTGGTACAGTAAAGAGTGTGCATGAAGGAGTGAGACTAGAAATGTCTACCTCTTATTCATGATATCCAGGCACATCTGTGAAGATAGCAAGAATAAACTTTCACTGTGAACAGCACTGATAATTTGAATTGTTTGTTACAACAGCTGACATAAATAACCTGAATATTATTCAACTATATATGGTAAGAATAATCCAACCTTGAATTCCTTAATTTTTAGCATCTTATATATATTTTTTCTGGTTTTTAGTTTTTGTATTAGGTTTTTCTTCCAGTTATTTTGCTGTTGGTATTTGTCAAAGGTTTTCCTTCTTCTTCCCAATATCATGTATTAGGAAATAAATTCCTTGGTTCTGCAACATGCATGCTTTCATCTATCTGCTCATTAGCCATCATCCTGTTTGAATTATCAACATGGAGCCTGACCCCCAGATAACTTTGGGATAACCATACTTAGAACTTTATCCCCAAATCCAGTTCTTTAATCATGTAATTACAGTTCTTAAACTTCTAGAATGACTTCTAGAAATTGCACATTTTGTATAACTGTCAGACACTTTTAAGTCTTAACATGAATTTTCCTTTCCATTTCCTTCTACTTGCATAACTTTCTTTTGGTAGCCCTTAAAGTTAACTTATATTAAAGAATTAGTTAAACCAGATTTTTTTCATAAAAATATAAAGACAAAATGAACTTCAAAAGCTTTCTTTTGTGAGCAATTAAAATAATTGGCTGTTGTGCTCTTCATTTGGAAGAGTAATTAAAAAACACTGTACAAGAAAACAAATGAAGCATCTGTAGGAGTTTTGAGGCCACAAGCCCTCGATTTCCATTTGCCCTTATTTTTCCCATAAGAATACAGTAACTCATGCGATCCAGAATTCGAATATTCTAAATGCATATTTACATGGTAAGTCCGACGGAATTAAAAATACAAAACTGCCAGAATTCTGATTTTAGTTATCCAAGTTATGAGAGAATTTAACCTTTCAGATATAATCCCATCTACTCTGAGTAATAGTAGACTAGACTCATCAAATACTCAAGATAAAAGTCTCACAGATAAATCTATAATGAAAATATAATAATTAGAATACCAGCATGCACAAAGCAATATGAGGGCCCAGGGAAAGGCATATTGGAAAAAAAATATCATAAGCCACATAGCACAAAGTGAAAAAAAAAAAACCTGCAGGAATCTAAAATAAAATTACTTTCTTGTTAAGAAAATAGACCAAATAGAACTTCTGCTCAGGACCAGAAAATGAGAAAACGCGATTAATAGAGGAGCAAGTACCACAGCCGCTGCCAGCACTACCGCCCAGGTCCTCTTTCCTCTACTGGCACCGTCCCTCCCTCCACGGTCAGGGTTGATGCCCCGCCCTGGCTGTATCTCCTTTAGAAGCATCTTGTCCAGCAATGACTGGGCGGTCACTCTCCCCTCCCAAAAGCGGTCCATTGCCAGTGACAATGGGGAAGGCTAGAAAGGAAATCCTGGCTCTTTGTTTCAGACTCTTATCACTGATGGCATATCATGACTGAACGCTTGATCAGAGAACCAGTCGTTTTCAGTTATGTGTGATCAGGGATTTTGCATAGGCATGTGCCGTATACAATGGTGAGTGATGGTGAATAGCTCTACAGAAATTAAGTTTCTTAAACATCATCACAGTGATAATCGGAAAGAAAGGCTGGAGGTGAAATGGAAGGGAGAGAAAGACAGGAATGAGAACTCAGGAGTGTTCGGACCAATGAGCTCAAACTTCAACCTGCCGGTCTCCTGCCTCCAACTGCCATAATTTCAGCTGACCTGTAAGAATAAGCCGGAGACCTGTCAGGTCGCTGAAGGACTGGAGAGATGGGAGCTGAGGTTGCCATGACGCTCTGCTGCTTCCTACCCCAACTTGGAGCCAGCAGACCAGCAGCAGTGCCGGCAGAATGCAGAACCCCGCTGCCCTTCCCTGACCCTCACAGCCGCCTGGCCGTTGTCTCTCTTCTGTTTTCCAAAGCCTTGCATGTTTCTTCCGTAGCCAGCCCAAAGCTGGAAGGCATACACGGAAGTATATGCTGCTAAACAAGGGATCAGCCTTCAACACGGACACAGTAGCCAGCACACGGCCCTTTGAGGATCAGCTAAACACACATCTTTACCTACGTGGACCGAGATGCCAGCCAACCACACGCATTCTTACTTGATTTTTCTGCTGCTCGTTTGTTTCTGAGACACTCAAAGGTGTTTTGGAAAACACCACGTCAAAAAATAACATTCACAAAAATGTCCTCTTGTCTATAAACAGACCAACTTTATCAACTTTCAGGAAAATGAAACCATGAAGCAATACTTTTGGACCATTAAGAATGATGGCATTATAATCTTAATAGTGGTATTTACTGAACTAAATATATATCATTTAATAGTATCACTTTTGTGTATACATTAAAAATGATATTATGGATCTGGAAGGATGCCTTAGTGGTTAAGGCGTTTTCCTGCAAAGCCAAAGGACCCAGGTTTGATTCCCCAGGACCCACGTTAGCCAGATGCACAAGGGAGCGCATGCGTCTGAAGTTTGTTTTCAGTGGCTGGAGGCCCTGGGCACCCATTCTCTCTCTCTCTCACTCTCTCTCTCTTTCCCTCTTTCTCTGTAAAATAAACAAATAAATAAAAATTAAATATTTTTTAAAATGGTATTATGGGGCTGGGAAGATTACTCCATGGTTCACGTCACTTGTCTGCAAAGCCCACCAGATCAGGTTCGATTCCCAAGCTGCTCAAGTGAAGCTGGACGCAGAACCTTAAGTGAAGCTGGACGCAGAACCTTGCACAAGCATCGGGTATTCTTTTGCTGTGGGCAGAGCATCTGATTTGCCTTCATCCACGTATATGACAATAATTAATTTAAAGATAGACCATAATTGAAAGGATATTATAGTGAAGATAAACTAAGAAAGGAATCCAGAAATTGTTTTATTAAGCATACAAATAGAGTCAGCTCTCAAATCAGAATGATCAAAGTCTGTGATTTTACAGATTCTTCTCCATGCCATCAAGAATATTTAGTCAGGCATGGTGGTGCATGCCTTTGATCCCAGCACTCGGGAAGCAGAGGTAGGAGGATTGCCATGAGTTCAAAGCCACCCTGAGACTACAGAGTGAATTCCAGGTCATCCTGAGCTAGGGTAAGACCCCACCTCAAAAAAAAGAAGAATATTAATAATATGACATAGCTTCAGATGATGGTGACTACTGGCGAGACACAAAGTGCTGGGTAAAGATAGTCAAATTTTCATCTGTAGATGAGATATATCTATCACATCCTCCAAGACTCAGTAGACATTTCAGCAGAGTTGGCAGGAAGAATGTAATACCAAAGGACAGGAATGAGTGCGTTGGAATGCCGTCTGTTGGATGTAAAGTGGCCACTGCGGTCATGATTTCATAGCAGTTGTTGTTACCTACGTGAGACCTGAATAACCTAGCGTCCATCAAAATGTTGTCGTGGATGATGGAAGAGACCAAAAGAAAAATTCAACATCAAGAGAGAAAAAAGTTGGAAAGAAGGAAAGGGTCAGTGTACGACAGATAGGGGAGGGGAAACAAATGAAAATAATGGGAGGGGATTGTGATCAAATTACCTCATGCATGAAATTTGTCAACAAAACATTTTTAAAAGAGTGAGGTTTTTGAAATTTTTATGAAAGAATTAAATCCAGATTGGCTAGGCAAAACTCTATTACTTTGACAATCTCTTTAGCACAGCTTTCAAGGGATAAGTTTCTAGGTTGTTGGCACTCATGCAAGAAAGGAGATCTAGTCAAGGGCCAATAGATAACCTTACTATGACTTCCAGCTGCCTGGAACTGCTTAGAACATTATTCCGTTGTCAAAAAGTGAAAGTACGAAAGCATGTATACGTAGAGTCAATAAACTGTGGGACATGAAGAGGAAATGAAAGCAGATATATAATAAGAAAATGACTAAATGATATTTGTATTAATGTAGGCAAAAGATGGGGGGGCTGGACAGATGCCTTAGCGGTTAAAGAGTTTGCCTACAAAGCCAAAGAGTCCCAGCCTGATTCTCCAGGACCCACGTAAGCCTAATGCATAAGGTGGCACATGCATCTGGAGTTCATTGCAGTGGCTGGAGGCCCTGGTGTGCTCATTGTCTCTCTCTCTCTCTCTCTCTCCCTCTCTCTGCCTCTTTTTCTCTCTCAAATATATATTATTAATATTGTTATGAATTATTAATATTATTAATAATATTAATTAATTAATTTTTATTAACAGCTTCCATGATTGTAAACAATATCCCCTGGTAATGCCCTCCCTCACCCCACTTTCCCCTTTGAAACTCCATTCTCCATCATAACCCCTCCTCCTCTCAATAAGTCTCTCTTCTATTTTGATGTCATGATCTTTTCCTCCTCTTATGATGGTCTTGTGTAGATAGTATCAGGCACTGTAAGGTCATAGACATCCAGGACATTTTGTGCCTGGAGGAGCATGTTGTAAGGAGTCCTACTCTTCCTTTGGCTCTTACATTCTTTCTGCCATCTCTTCTGAAATGGACCCTGGGCCTTGGAAGGTGTGTTAGAGATATTTCAGTGATGAGCCCTCCTCTGTCACTTCTTCCCAGCACCATAATGCCTTCTGAGTCATTCCAAGGTCACTGCCATCTGAAAAGAGAAGGTTCTTTACCAAAAGTGAGAGTAGAATTAATATATGGGTATGACCATTAAGAGAAGTACTTACTGGGCAGTTTGATGAGCATATTATATACATTTACCCAGACAGTAGCAGACGTTACACTCCTAGGGCTCATGACTACCCCTGTTATAGGTTTTCAGTATCAGGGATGCATTCCCTCCCAAGGAGCAAACCTCCAGTCCAATTAGAGGGCAGTTGTTTTCCACCAAGACAGACATACCACTATTGCATCTGTTGGCTCATTTGGCCTGGCTGGCAAAATATAAGGCATGCAGTTTCCACTACTGAGTATCTCCACTGGTGATTTCTCTCTCTTCCATTGAACTGCATGCAGAATGGCTTCTTCCAGCTTTCTGTCAGCTGGTCTACATGGAGAAGGTTATCAGCTCAGTTCCAGCAGGACTTCTCAGTGGCCTTGCAGCCCAAGTATGTGGAGTGTTCAGCAGTAGGGTCTTAACATCTATTCCTGGTTGGAAACCAAGCGTCTCAGAAATGGCCTGTAATGTTTTGGGGGCATCAGGGACCTCCCTGGCCAACAATTTACTGGAAGGTATCCCATCCCTGGCACTGAAAATTTTCTAGTAAGCATCTATGTCTCCTGAGTGTTATATTGTCCAAAAAAGTAGGTTTCCATATGATTTATTTATATCCGCTTAGATTTTGATTAGCCCTTCCTCCACCTTTCCTTTACTCAATCTCTTCCCTGACCTCACCCCATTAATATATATATATATATATATATATATATATATATATATATATATGCATATGTATAATGCCATCCTATTAAGTAACCCCTCCCTACCTTTCTATTCCCTTTATATCTCCTTTCTAGCTTACCGGCCTTTGTTACTGAGTTTTCTTTCTACTCACACAGAAGTACATTCATCTATAGCTAGGATTCATAAGTGAGAGAGAACATGGGATGTTTGGCTTTTTTTACATTTTTAAGAAAAGATGAGGAGGATGTCTGGTAGAATTTTAAAAGCATAAAAAGTGGAAATAAAAAGGGTACAAATACATTTAGGAGGTATCACTAGTGTGGCTATAAGAAGTAATTTTTTAAAAAAGCTAAATAAAATAACTATTAGAGCTGGGCGTGATGTTGCACACCTTTAATTCCAGCACTCAGGAGGCAGAGGTAGGAGGATGGCCGTGAGTTCAAGGCCACTCTGAGACTCCACAGTGAATTCCACATCATCCTGGGCTAGAGTGAGACCCTACCTTGAAAAAACAACAACAAAAAAACAAAAAAAACTATTAGTATACTTATACTAAAGTCCTCAGCATTTATTTTCTGTCAAACCACACAGGTTTACCAATAGATAAGATATGTTTATAGGAGCTGATACTCATTTTCATAAAGTTTGATTTCAGAATATTTATAATTTTGGAAATAACTATAGATTTAGCTGGATCAGATATCAATGTTAGAACATGATTTTCATTATCAAGAATATTAATTTCCAGCTGACATTGCACACTGCTATGAGGCCATCGCTTCTGCTCATACCTTTCCCCAAAGAGCTTTAGATTTATTCTATTCCAACTTTATAATTAACAAGACAAATTTCTCCTTGAAGTAAACTAATTATTATTGCTTTGCCATGCATTTCAGTGGGTAAAGAAAATATCCCATATACATTAGCAACTTATGCAGATGTGTATATAGTACTAATATAAACATCCAAGCACATCTCTCACAGTGATTGCTTTAATGTTTTTACATTAATTAACTCCAGTCTTTAAAACATCAGACACTGATTGTAGTGGTTTATACCTGAAGTACACCACTTGACAAAGGCGTAATTTTACTAGCTGTATATATTTCCCAAACAATTTTTAAAAGCTACTTGTAATTTGCCTATATTGTGTTTTGCCACACATTTTAATGCAAAGTGTAACTCTTTAGAGAAACTATATGATCAAACTTTGAAACTTGCTACTTATTGCTGGTATATGCTAAGATGGGATAATGAGTTTAGGACTTAGCTTGCTTCCCTACATTACTTATGCTGATAGTCTCTTTGGCTGGAGCAAATATATGTTCACAATCTGAAAAAAAAAAAAGCTGAAGAAAGCATAATATTTTCAATGTGCTAGTTCTTGTAATGACTTTTCCTCTTGGTTTTGAACAATTTCCATCTGCTACTAAACGTGCCATGCATGCATTTATATAAATGTTTAAATTATCACCAAGAATATCAAATGTACCCAAAAGAATAGAAAGTGGCATAATTCAATGTACTTTATTACATAGATTCAGAAATTATCTACAGTTTGGCATTCATATTTTATTATGATGATAGATTTTGCAGTAGTTATTACCACCAGCATTTGAAAATTTGTGTCATACACCAATTCTTAGTTGTAAACAGTAGGGAAAAGCTGTGTAGTTTAAAAGGGAAAGATGCTATTAGTAGAACAAAATCATTTATAGAAGAATTTGAAAATTCCCAGTGGTAATATGTGAAAAAAATATTTGCACCAAAAATCATAGTAAAACTGCTACTAAAAGTTAGGTGTCATTTATACCTCTGACACAACTCTCAACAAGTTTGATATAAAGTGTTAATTTATAAGCTGTCAGCTTTGCTGATGTGACCAGCATCTAATACGCATGTCTAATCACAGCTACAGGTGAAATTGTCTCCTTCTGTGAGAGACTGGAAAATATCCCAAGAATCACAAATTAGGACATTTCTGAAATACAGAAGGATGTATGGAAATTGGTAAATGATGATAAGTAATTACTACAATTGCTACAAAAATCAGACACTGGGTTACATATTTCATATGCATTCTTGTACAAACTTGCCCATATGCTACTCTCTATTATTTTCCTTATGTCTGGGATAAAGTAGTTAAAGTTAATTAACTTTCTCAATGCTACACACACAGCCCCTACATAATGAAACTTGAGTCCTAATAAAGGTCTGCCTGATCTGAAATCATTGTTTTACACTGAATTTAATTTTGAATAAAAATATAGTGCATACAAAAGCCTCCAGTTGCTTATCAAATGCATCACATGATAATAAGCCTGAGAATCATGAACACTGTTAAATTGATTTGGCCAAAGCCATACCCAAAACGCCCGTGACCCTCTATAGCAGATGAGACTGTCTGACAGGGTTTTGACACACGATGGTGCTTGTAATGGTGCATACTGTTCATTGATTGTGATGACAATAGGAATTTAGCACCCCTGAATTCAGACTCCATCATTATTGTTTCTTCTAGAGTAAGCATGATATCCAATCTGTAAAAGATAAACATATTGTATACAATAATATAATATGTATGATAAACATAAATAGTAAACAATCCACATACAGAGAAAGGTATGTTAAGGGAACCTAGCCCAGGGTTGATAATAGGTAAGCAGTCATCTGCTCACTGAGTAGACTGAGACCTGTGCTGCATGAAGCCAATCTCAGACAGTCTGGCTGAAAGGAATAATTCAATGAGCAGTCAATACAATTTAATGATGCTTTTATCTCTGGAGTGATGTTGAAGGCTTTTGACATCTCAGTCCTCATGATCGCTTCATCTTTTCATGTTCATACACACCTTCATACTCCAGTGCTCGTGAAATCTTCATATTCTGGTTTTCATGAACTTCTTCATATTGTAGTCCTCATGAAGATATTTATTGACAACATGGGAATTTGTAATAAATACAGGAGCCTTGGGGCAAAAAAAAATTAAATGAAAATAGAAAATAACTGAAAATAAATTATTAAATGAGAATTTTATTTTTTAAAGGCTCCTTGATTGAAGGAAGGAGACAGAACATTGAACAACATAATAAAAAGTTCTGAGGAGTGGCTAGATAGATGGCTTAGTGGTTAAGGCTTTTTTGCCTGGGAAGCCTAAGGACTCAGGTTTGATTGCCCAGTACCCATTTAAGCCAAATGTACATAGTGACACATGCATCTAGAGCTCATTTGCAGTGGCTAGAGGTCCTCGCATGCACTCTCTCTCTCTCTCGCTTTCTCTCTCTCTCTCATAATAAATAAAAATAAAATATTTTTTAAAAGCTTTTAGGAAAGCCTTACCAATAGAATGAAAGAAAAGGACAGGATATCTAAGTAGGAAAACAAGATGGAATTATTGGAGCATCTACTGTAGATTAGGTAAATTACTAAATGTTATGAGTAGGATATTCAATATTATGAAATGACTAAATTTAAGATTCATCAAAATAAAAGAAAGTGAATAATTAAACACTAAAGGCTCAGAAAACACTTTCAATGAAATCACAGAGAAAATATCCCTAAATTATGTGAAGAGAAGTGAATCCAGATACAGGAGGAATTTAGAAGAACAGAAAAGAACTTCCCCTCAGTACAAGAAAATTAAACTGGAGGCCGGAGAAATGGCTTACAGGTTAAGGCACTTTCCTGGGAAGACTAAGGACTCAGGTTTGATTCCCCAGTACTATCTATCTATCTATCTATCTATCTATCTATCTATCTATCTAATATATATATATGTTTTTTTTTCTCAATAGAAACTTTAAAAGCCAGGAGGGTTTGGAATGATGTGTTTCAGGTTCTGAAATACAATATATTCAGCAAAGTTGTCCATCATAATTGAAGGAGAAAAGAAAATTGTCCATGAAAAATAAAAGGCTCCAATTATTTATGATCACTAACTCAGCTCTACAGAAGACACTGGGAGGAATCCTCTGGATTGAAAAGAAAGACAAATCCATGAAGCCACCTGCAAGAATATACCTGAACTGAGTAGGAAAGACGTAGCAAAACCACGAACATTACAAAATCAATTCAAATACAATAATAGGATGTAATAATGCCTATATTTCAATAATAACTCTGAAAATTAATCACCATTCAAAAGCCACAGGCTAGCTCATTGGATTAAAAGTAGGATTGCCTCAGGAATTTTTCATTGCTAGTTCAAAATGCCCAACCAGAAGTAGCTTAAGAAAGCAATGGGTTTAATTCGTGCTACTGTTCTAGAGTCAATAATGATGGGGAAATCATGGCAGGAACAGGAAGGTCAGTTTACAGCATCACATCATCAAGGAGAAAGTAGAGAGAGAAGAGCAAGTGGGCACAGGCTACAAAAGCTCAATGCCACCCTCAGCGATATATTTTGTTCCACAACGCTCCACCTCCTAAAACATCCAAAACCCTGAGTAACACCACCAACTAAGGATTAAATATTCAAGCATTAGAGTCCTTGGAGATCATTTACATTCAACACAAGGATCCACCTATCTGTTGTCTCCAGGAAACCCACTTCAGTATAAGATATAGATTTACCTCATGGTAAAAGAATAAAAAATGTTTTCCAAGCAAATAGAACTAGGCAATGGGCAGGTTTCATTCTTTTAATATCCTACAAAATAGACATCAAGGCAATATTAATTAAAGAAGTAAGAAAGGTCACTTCACATTGATTAAAGACACAGTCTCAGCTGGAGAGATGACTCAGCCTCTAAGGTACTTGCCTGCAAAGCCTGACTACCCAAGTTTGATCCCCCTATACCCACATAAAGAGGAAGGCACAGTGGTACATGCACCTGCACTTTGTTTGCAACAGCTGGACGCCCTGCTGTGCTATTATCTCTCTCTACTCTCTCTCTATCTCTCTCTACTTGCAAATAAATCAATAAATAAAATATTTAAAAGACACAGTCCATCAAGAGGACATTCTAATTCTAAACATATATACCTTAATTACTGGTGCAACCAATTTAATAAAACAAATACTTTCAGAGGTAAACTTGCATGTTAATTTTATAACAATAATAGGGTGTGACATCAATAACCCACTCTCACTAATCAACAGGTTATCCATGCACAAAATAAACAGAGAATTACCTGATTTGAATGATATAATATCAATTGGCTGCTCAGGAAAGTATGTAGAGTGAGCAGGACAGAGTTCCTGGTTCCTTCCCCACCTCCCAGTTCCCTGGTCCCAGTACCCCTGATACTGGCTTGGGGCTGCCTGGACCTTATGTGCCTGTCACAGAACAGGCCTCTTGCTAAGCCTTGCTGATTGAATGGAGCCTGGATTCCCAACTCCCACATCCCCTGCTCTGGATTGTGTTCACACAGAGTAAGTAGGCCTGAGCTGCCAGTTCCTTCCCCACCTACCAGTTCCCTGGTCCTGCTACCCCTGCTGCTGGTTTGGGGTGGCCTGGTCCCTGCATGTGTACTAGAAAGCCAGGCATTTTGCCCTTGCTTCCTGAGTGAACAGCCCCTGGGTCACCAAATCCCATTTCCCCTGAGCCAGAGGGTACAAGAGACACTGTGGGAACTGGTCGCTTGCCTCTGTTGCTCCACCTTCCAGGAAATGGGTTCCCACATTCCTAGTTGCCTTGTGCTGAGGAGTATGAGTGAGGGAAGTGAGTAGGCCAAAGCTTCCCCCAGGTACCTTTAATCTACTTGCCATCTCCACAATCTGCGCATCTGTAGTTATAACTCAATCCTCCACCAATCTGGTCCACAGTCAAAACAGAACACTCACTGAAAAATCCTAAAAGGACAAATACTTGCTTACTTGCTTCCTCAATAAAATAAGACTTTCCCCCAAGATGGGTAGACAACCATGCAAAAAAAAAAAGAAAAAGTCAGAAAATTGAGAGGTCTCCACCATTGTATCTAGTCCCACAATGGAATCCTCCAATGAAATAGTAGAAAAACAATAGAAATTGAATCCTAAAATGAAAACACAACAAATGATGTGATCCTGATCAAAAGAATTGAGAAACCTGAAGGAAAGGATCAAAAATCCAACAATTGTATAGAGCAAATAGGGTAGAATCATCTCTTAGCGCACTCAGCTTTTGTCACTAGGCTTAACTTAATTGAAGAAAAACAGAAAAGCCTCAAAAGAGAGACAAATGAATTGAAGGTGAGTCAACAAATAAAGGAACTCAATAACCAGTTGATTAAGCTTAATGAAGACATGGTCAAATGCAAGAATGAATTCCAGGAAGCATCAAGATTATCAGACCTTGAATTGAAATTGTACCTCAAAAAAGAGATGGACATGATGCAAAATACCACAATAGAAAATAAACATCAAGTAGAGTTTTCAGAAACCTCTTCAGAACCCCTCAGTAACAGCCACTCATATGGAAGACAAAACAGCTGAACTAGAAGAAAAGATAGAAGAAATTGATGGGGAGTACAAAAAGTTTGATAAGTTCAAAAAAGCATGTGAATAGAATATAAGAGAATTGTGTGATTCCCTAAAACAGCCAAACATCCAGATAGTTGTGTACCAGAAGGGAGAGAAATCCAGGCAGAGGCATAGAGAACATATGCAACAAAATTATTGAAGAAAAATTTTCCAATATCACAAGAGAGGCTCATCCACATACAAGAAGCTCATAGAATACCAAACAGACAGGACCAGAGGAGAAAATGTCCAAGGCACATTATGGTTAAGACTCTTAACAATGAAAACAAACAGAAAGTGCTAAAAGCAGTGAGAGAGAGAGAGAGAGAGAGAGAGAGAGAGAGAGAGGGAAAACTTACTGCATACAAAGGCAATTGCATCAGAATTACCTCAGGTTTCTCAATGGAAATCATGAAAAATAGAAGGGCCTGAAGTGGAACACTTCAAACTTAAAAAAACTATGGCTTCCAACCCAAGTTACTCAACCCAGCAAAAGTTACCTCATAACAGATGGTGAAAGGAAAACTTTCCATGGAAAAGTCAACTCTATGATTATACAAACAAAAGCCAGACCTACAGAGAATACACACAGAAGAGTCAAACAACCAATTTTAAGAGCCTACAAGAGAAAGAACAAAATAACCAAAATAGACCAGCTTCAAAAAAGTACAAAACACAAGAAAGCACCAAATCCCATAAAGCACCCCACCATGGCAGGGATTAAATCAAACCTCTCCGTTATAAGCTTCATTAGCTCGCCCATTAAAAGACACAGGTTAAGAGGGTAGATCAGAAAATTTGAACCTTCCCTCTGCTGTATTCAAGAAACCCACCTCACCACTAAAGAGAGACACCTCCTCAGGGAGAAAGGATGGAAAATGACATTCCAAGCAAATGGAAAAAAGAAACAAGCAGATGTTGCAATATTAATATCTGACAAAATAGACTTCAAATCAAAAGTAATCAAAAAGGACAAAGAAGGCTGCTTCTTACTCATCAAGGGAATGATCCAACATGAAGACATCACAATCATAAATATATATGCATAAACACAGGTGCACCACAACTTATAAAAGCACAGTTTACAATATAAAACCTACCTTAACACAAAAGAGAAATACACACCAACACCGTCAAAGTTGGGGACTTTAATACTTCACTATCATTGATAGACAGTTATCCAAGCAGAAAATTAACAGGGAAACAATAGAGCTCAACAACACAATAGATCAACTAGACCTAACAGACATCTACAGAACTTCCCACAGCAATTCTACAGAATGTACATTCTGTTTGGAAGCACATTGAACCTTCTCCAAAATAGATCATATATCCGGCCATAAAGCATGCCTGCTCCCCCACTCCCTGTAAGCCCTCCCACCCCTAATGTCTGGGCCTTAAGTTGCCTATCAGGTATGTCAGCAACTCAAGCTGACCCATTTGTGAGAATACAACCTCTTTAAACTTGTGGAAATTCAACCTCTTTAAAAAATTGTGCTTGGAAAACTGGATATCCACATGCAAGGAATGAAGCTACATCCTTTCCTCACACACTGCAAAAATCAACTCTAGGGAAAAAAAAAAAAAAAAAAGACCTGAATGTGAGGCCTAAAACCTCTAAAGAAGAAAAGAAAATTCAAAAATATTGGAAAGGTAAGAACTTTCTGAATAGGACCTGGTTGTCCAGGATTAAGGTCTATGATTGACAAATGTGACTTCATGAAGCTCTAAAGCAAATGAAACAACCAAGTTAGGATGTAGCCTATATAATAGGAGAAAATCTCTCCCAGCTATATAAATATCAGAAGGTTAGTATCTAAAATATGCAAATAATTCAGTGCCAAAACAAATAACCTACTCATAATAAGAACTAATGATCTAAATTGAGTTCTCAAAAGTAGAAATACAAATGGCCAATAAAATTTAAAAAGTGCTCAATGTCCTTATCTCTTAGGGAAACGAAAATTAAAGTACTTTGAGATTCTATCTCTTTCCTATCAATAAACACTTACAAGGGTGTGGGGGAAGAATTCTGGCTCTGGTTCAGTCATTATGGAAATCACTATGAAGGATTTTCAAGTAGCTGCATATAAAACTACCATATGAAGAAGCTATACCAATGCTTTGTGTCTCATCAAATGGCTCTACACTCATCTCCAGAGATACTTGTTCAGCAATGTTTATAGCTGCTGTATTCAAAATCACAAGACAATGGAATTAGCCTAGATGCCCATCAACTTGAGGATTGGATAATGAAAATGTAGGATATATGCAATAGAATTTTATTCAGCCATAAAGAAAAATGAATTTATACATGTGCTGAAAAATAGATAGGACTGGAAGGTATATTAGGTGAGGTAACCCAGATACAAAAAGACAAACACTACATGTTCTGTCTCATATGTGGATCCTTAGTGTAGAATATTATACATGTATGTTATTATAATTGCAGGAGAGTATATGGATGCTGGCAAACTAAAAATGAGCCTATAAGGGGGAGAGGAGAAGCTTCAAGGGAGAAAGGAGGTAAGGTTGGGAATATTAAGTAATATTAAAGTCAAGGGGAATAGTGAGAACTGAGAAGTAAAATGGAAGAGACATGGGAAAGAGGAGTGAGAGAGGAAACTTCACCTAAACTAAGAAAATAAAAACAGATACCTGAAAATATTTTAAAGCCTAAATTTTACTCTATACAGTGCTTTTTGCCCTAGGTCCTTGAAGAATAAATTAGTAAATTAAATGAAAGCACTGAGAGTTTCTTAAGAATTTTCTTTATCCCTACAACTTTGTTAGTCATATTGCTATACTTACATTTTAATGCACATTCAGTGGCTTCCCTAGGAAGAAAGTTGTGGTGGTTTGATTGACATGTACCCTATAATAAACTCATGTGTTTTAAATGCATGTTCCCACAATCTGATGGCACAGTTGAAGGTGGAGCCTTGCTGAAGGAAGTCTTTTGTAATGGCGAGTTTAGGGAAATTGTAGACAGCTGCTCCTTGCCAGATTTCAGCTCACTCTCCTGCTGCTGTTTCCATTGCCTGTGGCAGATGCAATGTCCAGCCTCTGCTCATGCCATGCTTTCCCTACTGTCATGGAGTTTCCCCTTGAGACTCTAAGCCAAAATGAAAACTTTCCTCCCATCAGCTGCTTTTGGTTGGGGGCTTTGTCTCAGCAACAAGAAAGTTACTACAGCAGAAGTATGCATAGAAATAAAATATGTTCTCCATGGTCTTATCACACTGAACATACCCAATCTTGTTTAAAAATGTAATCTGAAGAAAGTTAGTTCTGGTTTGTAATTGGATGGGATAAATAAAAATTTTAGGCTAGACAAACAAGCCAAGCCAGCAGTCCCCGCAGACCCTCCGTGTCTGCTTCTCCAGTGTCATGGTTACAGGTGTGACCTCTCATGCCTGTTAGTTATGTGGGTTCTGGGGATTGAAGTCGTGTTGTTATGCTTGTACAGCAAGTGCTTTACTGACAGAATCACCTCTCCAGCCCTAAATTTCTATTTTAAATAATGCTATTCCAATAGCCTGAGGGAATGAAAAAGAATCTGAGGGAAAAAATCGATTGCAATTTTGAAAAGTATATTCTTAGGGAATAGGTAATAAGTCTGACACTTTCTTTTCCTGTTTTAGTCTTTTGAATATATTCTGTTGCATTTGTTTGTGTAGTTTCAGATAAGACGTCAATTATACTGTTTTCTCTCTCTTCATGGTCTTAACTTTCTTTGCCTTTGAGACTTATTCTTTGTTTACAATGACACAACTATGACTTGGACAAGCACTTTGATTTTTTACTTCACTCTGCTATTCTCTAGGCTCCCTGAGCTTCAGTTTTGCTACTTTTGATTAATTTCTTTAAATATTTAATTAATTATTATTTTTTATTTGAGAAAGAGAGATAGCGAAGCAGATAGAGAAAGAATAGGTATGCTAGGGCCTCCAGCCTCCACAACTCCAATCAACTCCAAATGCATGTGCTACTTTGTGCATCTGGCTTTTGTGGGTCCTGAGTAATCAAACCTGGGTCCTTAGGCTTCATAGGAAAGCACCTTAACCACTTACTCATCTCCTCAGCCACCTTTCATTAATTTTGAAAAATTCATTATCTCTTCAAATCTTCAATTTACAGTATATCATTGCTTTATATATCTATTAATCTCTTCTTTTACTTTTGCTTCTTTTTTACAATCTAAATAATTAATATTGAACTATTTTTTTGATTATTGCTTCAGTTTTCTCAAAACTGCTGAACTTTCCGTGTTTGATGTTGTGATATTTTTCTTGGTATTTTCTTACTAGTTTTACTAGCTTTTATATTTTCATATACTTGTCTCTCTTTTGATATTTTAATCTTGATTCAGTGTTCTCTCCAATAGATCTTTCTATTCCACATTAATTTCTGCATATTTACAATTAGCATAACTATTGGCTAACACAACCACATTTTGGTGGTTTGGGTAAAATTTGTATAGAATGTGGGAGTACAGAGATAGCTCAGCAGTTAAGACACTTGCCTACAAAGCCTAATGACCAGGGTGCAATTACCCAGTGCCTATGAAAACCCAGATGCACAGTGGCACATGCCCCTGGAGTTCATTTGCAGCAGCTGGAGGCCCTGGCACACCCATTCATTCCTTCTCACTCTCTCTTTCTCTCTCTCTTTCTGCTTGTGAATAATAAAAATATATTTAAAAAATTAAAAGAAACTTACAGCTTTATTATGTTGCAAACAAAGCCAATATATGAGAAGAAGGAAATAGAAAAATACAAAATTTCTAATTTCTAAGCAGGCTTCCTCTATAGTTGACTCACATCTTTCATTTTAAAGAATTTTTAATTTTAATTTAATCTTCTGAAGTTTATGAATTAGTCAGTCATATCGCTTAAGTTCCAAGAAGTGGAGGGTTTCTCCTCTGCTTATTGATTGGTAGTTTAACTTCACCATATCAGAGAATATGGTCTAAATAATTTCAACACTTCAAGGTATTTTTGAATGACAAAATAGTCAGCTTGAGAAAATTTTCTATGTCCAGGTGAAAAGAATGTATATTGTTAATCATTCTGTTGTAGCTTACAGACATGTAAGCTGTTAGATATAAAACATTTCTGCTTAAACTTCTCTATATATAGTTTACCAGTGCCGAAATATGTTTTTTGCCCAATATAGTGTGATTTAATTATTCTTTTATTGAGATATCTTGGCTTTTGTTTGCCATGTATCATGGCTGTATCATTGACTTATCACATATAGTTGAGGCCTCTTTCTTTTTAAAAAAAATTGTTTATTTATTTGAGAGTGACATACAGACAGATAGAGAAAGAGGGAGAGGGGAGAGAGAGAGAGAGAAAGAGAGAGAGAGAGAGAGAGAGAGAGAGAATGGGCACACCAGGGCCTCCTTGTGCATCTGGCTTACATGGGTCCTGGGGACTTGAACCTTGAACTGGGGTCCTTAGGCTTCACAGGCAAGCACTTAACTGCTAAGCCATCTCTCCAGCCCTGAGACATCTTTCTTAATGATCTGTACATCATTGCAAAATCTAAGTCATTATCAGCTGAAAGTTAATTTTCTTTAATATTAGTATCACTGTATTGATTTGTTTTGGTTTAGCCAATCTTTCTTTGGTTTGCTGAAAATACCTAATAAGAAAAATCTGGAAGTGTTGATTAGCTGAACCAGTGTATACTGTGACTAGCAGATTACTTGTCTCACTTATTAAGATTATAACAGCCTATCTGACAAAATGCTACCAAAAAAGATCAGGAATATAAAAAGTATGCATTGTAGAGACAATGAAAGAGTATACACCAGTACTGACTGGTCTAATGACCAGCTTTCAAGATAGAGCCAAGCTGGAGTGAAAGTTGTGTTTTGAGCAGGCTTGAGTGAGTGATGAATGGAAGGTCTTGTTCTTACCTGCAGTTTATTAAGATAAAAGAGATTGTAGCCCAGAAGAGAAGAATTAAGGAGTTAGTTCTATTTTAGTTTCTTTTATCTGAAATCTGATTTCTTTTCCCTAATTTAATTGAGAAGAAGATAAGAATGTATCATAGTGGTACTTTTCACAGCTTCATTTACATATGTCAATGATTTTGTATAATATGATAATATGGTACATTGTCCAAAACTAAAATTATTTTTCAAGTGGTTCTGATTTTGTTTCCTAAACAATGACTTGGTCAAGTCTCACTTCATCTTCTAATTTTATTTTGTATGTAAAACAATGATTCACCATGCTTTTGTCACTGTGGCTAAGACTGTGATGTGTTAATTGGATGTTATTCCATTAATTCTTGTTAACTTAGCTGCATGAAGTTTGATTTTATTTTTCATATTTGCACCACAAATGTTAAACTACAATGTGACACACTGCATGTCTAAGAAAAGTAGTATAAAATTATTTCCTTAGCTGTATTTCCCACATCCTCAATACAAAGCCGTGAACTTTGTGCTATCTACTGTATGGGTTCTGCTCTCAAGACCAGCCACACTGCTCTTCAGAACTTTTCTTCTTGTTTAGTCACATCACCACTGCCTCCTCCCATCTGGCCTTCTCGGGCAATTTCATCACATTATTCATGCTTCAGTTCCAGTATGAGACAGTGGATGCCAAACTTTCTCCTCCACACCATCATCGAAAATAGTTCCTCCTTATTTCCTTTCATCTTCATCTCATCCTCCTCGCCTCTCCTTTCCCCTTCTATCCTCTTTCTGTCCAAACTTCATTAAAGGAGGTGGCAGTGAGTGAAGACAGCTCGTTAGGAAAGTGACAGCAGAGTCACCAACGTCTCTGCCGGATATGCTGTCAGAACACGAGCAACATTTGGAAGGCATCCGCGCCAAGGCACATGATAGCCAAGTATGAAGTTAGAAGAGCGATCCAAAGAGTAGACATATTATTAGGGATGGTATCATAAACATGGTAACATCTTTGATTAAGTTATTCTTACAGGCTTGGTTTACAATTGAAGTTCTATGATATGAACTTGTGGTTACAAAAGTAAATAAATGTATAAAAGCATATATATACATCTCCATTCTATTTGTTTCCAACAGCGACCCAAAATGCACTTTGGGAGGAGACATCACAAGTGTGGTGATGTCTGCCTGGCAGTGTGCTCTGAAGAAGGCTCAACTTTTGATGGTAGATACCACAGTCGGTTCTCTGGCACTAATCATTTTTCTTCCTTCCACTTATTCATCCAGCCTGTCCCCCAAATCCAATGTGAGATAGTATCAAGATTAGGATTACTATTCAAGTGTATAAAAAAGTCCTGAATACAGTTACTTAGGTATGTTTCCTGAAGTGTAATTCCACCATGTAAGAAGCACCAGTTGAGGTCAATGTGAAATAATCTATTGACTGGCCTTATGTTACAATCCCACAAGAGCACATAGCAACATGAATGATAAAGCACTGCTGGGTACTAGAGTTTAGTTTGGGATATCTAAGAAAAGACAAGCAATTACACACCAAAATAAATTGTGGAACCATGCAAAGAATTTAGAAGATACATCAGTGGCTGGCCGATGTTTCTGTATAATACCATAGAGTAAATATGCAGGTCACATACACTCTCTGTCATAGAACTTTTTTTTCCTCCTATTCTTTTCATGACCCTTTAAAAATGTGAAAATCATTCATGTTTTGTGGATCATTTTAAAGCCAGCAACGAACCAGACTTGACCTTTAGACCATAGCTTCTCACTCCTGTTACATCAATATTTAGTAGACACTAGAATTTTGAAAGAATTACAGTAGCTTTGTTGTGTGCATGCTAAATTGGCTATTTCAGAGTGTTTATGAGCAAATTTCTGTCTTCATATTCTTAGCTGTATATAACATCTGTATCTTCAATATATAGACATTAAAAGTATATCTGGATGTTTATAAGAGTCTTAAGTCAAATTAAGGTTTACAACAATTATAAAACTAGCATAGCACAGAATAATGTCTCTTCTGTTCTTTTGTGTTGTTGTTAGAGAATACAAGAGGCCCATGTAAGAGTAATACATTCTAATACCAAGCCCAACCATAACATTTTCAATGATGCATTTCTCCAGTGTATATAATTTGCTTTCATAGTACTCCCCGCTCAGTTACTAAATATTTCACTTGAATTGCCGAAGGGCTGTTCATCTACCGGGCAGTCTGCTGAGGAAGCAGATGAAAATTGTGCTTGGTCATCACACTCCTGGACTTTCTAATGGACAAACGATAAAAGTTATTCATGCAGAGATTGGTGTTTTCCCTGTTTGTTATTGAACCTGAAGTTAACTGGCAATAGACTTAGTACTCTTAAAGCTTTATAAAAGCTAACGTGTTCGGAAGGAAAAGTTTTTTTTTTTTTTAAGGTTGTATGTAGAGATGGAAACAAATAAATAGCAATTATTCATTGGCGGTTCCTAGAAAGTTTGACTTCCTATCAGAGTAAAATTTTTGTCCCTAGAAGGAGACAGATGAGCAGTAGTAAAAACAAAAGATCTCATTATTATTAAATTGAAGTTTGATGAATTTCTCCTGAGGTGAAAGTGCATTGGGGTTAGGAATGAAGGTTTGGGAGGCTGAACATCTGGATTTCTATAGTGCTATGTAGAAGGAACTGAGACATTCTGTACTTCTCGATTCTGCTATTTCCTCATTCACAGAACAGGAATGGACAGTGTCTTCACAGGGTCACCTCAGCTAATACATGGCAGTCCTTCGGAATGATGCTTGCAATGAAATAAATACTCAACATTATCTGCTGTTATTGTCACTAGCATATGACTTTCACAGGTAGAAAGCCTTACACATGTATAAGTGAAAACTATACTCAAATGTAAAAGTGATAACAGAAGTAGCAAGAATATAAGCCAAGTAGACATGGGAAAGCAATCCAAACAAACATTTCCTAGAATGAGAAGGTGACTGATGGGTAGGCTTATGAAAGGATGCTCCACAGCTAAGCAGGGGTCAGCGAGGCACAGTCACAGTGGGATGGCACTGCCCACGAGCAATGACGACTGCTCAGGAAAGACGAAGGGCTCCACGTGTTCGTGAGGGGTGGAGAGAAGGGAGGCCTTAAGTACCCCTGATGGGAATGCAAATTATTGTAGCCACTGTGGAAACAGTATGGAGGTTCCTCCACGGTTAAAACTAGTAATACCACTTCTGAGTAAAAGTCTCTAGGAAATGAAATCAATAAATTGAGGAAATATCTACCCTATCATTTTTATTATATATTATTCGCAATAACCAAGATAGGGAATGAACCTACGTGTCTTTCAACTGATGAATGGATTAAAAGTGTGATATATGTATACACACTGGAATACTAAGAACCTTGAAAGGGAGAGATCCTGGAGCTAGGAAGATGTCACAGCTGGTAAGGTCTGACAGTGCAGGCATGGAGACCTGAGCTCAAATCCCAGTATCTACATAAAAGCCAAGCTGACAGCACACACTTATAAAACCAGAGCTAAGGAGGCAGATGCAGGAGGAGACCCAAAGCTTGCAGGTTATCCAGCTAAATCACTGAGTCTAGTGCTTACTGACAGACCTTCTGTGAAAAAAACAACAAGAGCATCTGAGCAACACGTTAACCTGGACTTCATACACAGGTACACAGATATTCATGTGTACTAAAATACATGCCACACATGTGAAAACGCATGCATACATGAACAGAGGAGATAGTGTTCTATGTGACAACATGGACAAAACTGAAGGATACATACTCATGTAAAATAAGCCAAGTACTGAAAGTCAAATGGTGAACGGTTTCATTTAGCTATAAAAATCAGACTAATGCTAGGAGAGGATTGCATGATGAGCACTGGTAGCCATGGAGATATTGCTTAAAGGAAACAAGATTTCTGTTAGAACTAAGATCTGATTAATATTGAACAACATAGTAGGCACAATTAAAATATGTTAAATACTTATTAATTGCTAATTAAGTGTTCTCATCATAAAAAGTAAGCATGTCATAATATGCTAATTAGCTCAAGAGAGCTATTCCACAAAGTGCACTTGTCTCCAAACATCATGTTTTATATTGTTAATACACTGTATTTTATGAATTAAAATGTTAAATTAAAATAATAGTAAAAAACTATTGACAAGATTTTTATAAGTAAGAGAAATATACATACTCATTGTGGAATGATTATATTACCATAGTGGCTTTTTCATTCATAATCTCATTTCTTGATCATATATTAGTTTATTGATTATTTATATTAACATTGCACACAAATAGGTGACCTTCATAAAGATTCTCCATAGAGATAAGCTTAATAATAAATTGGATTTAATTTATTTTATCCATTTTGTGCTCACAAGATAAAAAGTCATAAATACAAAGGTGAAAAATTCAGACATTGATTCCTTTTGTGAAAGTTTTGTCCCATTGGAGTGGAGAGATGGCTTGGTGATGAAGGCTATTGCTTGCAAAGCCAAAGGACTCAGGTTCAGTCCCCCAGTAGCCATGTAAGCAAGATGCACAAAGGAGTGCATGCATCTGGAGTTTGTTTTCAGCAGCTGGAGGCCCTGGAGTGCCCATTCTCTCTGTCTCTCTTCTCTCCATATCATTCTTCTTGCAAATAAAATGAAATAATTTTTAAAAGTTGTGCCCCATTAGATTGCTTTACTTTGACTCCCTGTTTGTCAGTGTTACTAAGCTTAATATATACTTGCATTTTATTTGGTAGGCTACTTGTAACTAAGAAGTAATGACTCTCAGTAATCATTTTAGGTAACATTATAACCAAAGTAACAGAGTAAATCAGATGTTCTATTTACTTTCCGCTGTTAGCAATGTCTCCCTGTCGATAACACACGCACAGAGGCAACGGTCTTTGGAGTCAGTGTACTGGTCTAGTCAACTTCCAGGTTGACTTCCTTAAGCACTGCTTTGAGCACCTCCCTCTTCAAGAATGTTCAGTGGCTCCTTTTCCTGATGAACGATGTCCACAGAAAGCAACTTTCTACTTTTACTTTGTACCGGTGCCCATTCCTCATCCATCAGCTTTTACTTGCTTTTCCCTAAAGATTTTGTATTTTTCTTAATGCCTATGCTTAGTCTCTCCTCCCAACACAAAGTCATTGCGAGCTTCTACAGTGTCTTTCAGCCACACCCTTCTGGGATCACAACCAACTTGTCTGCTATCATACTTACATATCCCATGAATACGTTCATGTTCAGGCTACCAAACCTGCACTTAATGAGCGTATAATGAAAAGGGGGAAAAATCTAAATACTAGAAGTAGCCAATATGAGCAAAGTCTTTGAAATAGAAAGAGGAGAGTGGAGGTGTGGCCTTGAACATGAAGGGGAAGAACACTAAACACAAGAAGAGGAAAGAGAAAAGGCAAGGGAAGAAGAGCACAAAGCCACAAAGTAGTGAATTCCTAGAGAAGTAATTTGTGCTTTTATCAGTTCAGGGGGCGTAATTTTGTTAAAGTATAAGCAATTGTAGGTTAGCTTGCCCTATGCAATCATGAGTGTTGTTGAGGGGGCCGAGCCTTGGTTGTCGCAGGAAGGCAACTGTGTGAAGGATCAAAGGCAAAGAACAGCTTGCCAATGTTGGGGGGCGGGGTTTGGCTGTGGGGTCAGCACTTAGACATACCGTATTAAATCAGGGTCCGTGAAGCCACATGGCCTGCAGTAGCTGGGGCTGTTCATGGGAATGTTTCCAATGTCATCACTTCCTCCAACCCTTTCTTAAGCTCATGAGCAGAGATGGGATGTAGAGTAGGGTGTACAATGGTGCACAAATTGCACCGACTAGAGGTAAGCTTATTATCAGATACACCGAGAGCTTCAGATGTTAGGCTAGAAGAGTTTAGCTATTCTATCCTTGGTGTATGTAACATATGCCACATGTCTTAATAAATGCAACATAAAAGGCAAGGAGATAAAAAGGAGTGATAATTAGAAACAAAATGCTTATTGAGTTTGAACTCTGAGTCAGGTACTCTCTCAACTGTTTTTATATGCCACAGATCACTTATTTTCTCTGGAAATCAATGGAATAGTACTATTTTAAAATATTTGACATCTTATTAAGGAAACAAGGGAGAAGACTGAGTTTTGAATGAAGCACATCACTTTTACTTAATTACTGTAAGGATGCAAAATATTATCATAGTTTAAAAAGGAAAAATTAATTTCAGGCTAAACTCATAAAGGAAGGTTTCTGAGATGACAGTAATTCATGAGTGTCCATGATTTATACGAGATTTTTATCGACTCTTATGTTCCATTTTTGTGACTCTTCCCTTATTAAAAAATATCACTGGCCTGGTATAGTGGCACACACCTTTAATCCCAGCACTCATGCAGCAGGGGTAGGAGGATTGTCATGAGTTCAAGGCCATACTGAGTTTACGGAGTGAATTTCATGTCAGTCTGAGCTAGACCAAGACCCTGCTTTGAAAAAAAGTTACCTAGAATATTTCTACACCGGTAATTAAAGGGTGATTATAAATTGATACTAAACCACTTAAAACTATCACCCAAAATGTAAAATAGCACCCTTGTATTAGCAGAAAAAAACTTAAGCAAAAGTCAATAACATACTCTTATTATTCATTTCTAACTGTACAATATGGTCTTCCAAGTGCACTGAGATGCAATATATTTCTTCCTACTGCCTCACAGACTAAAAGAAAGGTTAACCTGTGTTAAAATGTGTTAAAACCAAATTAATAACAAAATTTGTCTTTCTCTTTGATGAACTTAGAAAGAATGAAAAGAAATGGGTTAAGAAATAAATTTATTCTCCATAATTTACATTCTGTTAATGCTCTTCTCTTACACAATTTTAAAAACACTGTTGTGCAGGAAGCTTTAGGGCAACCCTAAGCCTTTAATTGGATTTTTTTGTGTTTGCTGAGTTTTAGCCCAGGGTTCACACATGTTAAGCAGGGGCTATTCAACTGAGGTACATTCTCATCCCAAACTCAAACTTTACATGAGGATAGACTATATATAGTTACTGAGTTTTAACTTATTCATTATAAAGAGGAATGTGCAAGAGGAAATATTGACTGTTGTGTTGTTAGAGAATCATGAGGTCTGTGAGGTGGTAAAAATGACTAGAGAGCCCTCAGGCCTATCATATGGGGTCTCCACTCCAGGCTAAGTAGGTAGCAAGTAAGCTACATGCAGTGGACATCATGAAGAGAATTTGAGTTTGGAGACAGTCTAAGAGGCTTCCTGCAGTACAGAATAGCTCACAGACCCGCCGAGGAAGCCTCCAGAGGCCAGGAAGCCCGTGCATTGATAGTTACAGCACCAGTGGGCAGGAGTCTGCATGAGAAATCCAGGAGCCGCTGAGAGCTCAACACTAACATGGACATAAAACCCACACTCCAATGCTCAGGGAATTTTACAGAAATATTTAAGGGAATACTGCCCCACCCAAAATGACTGACTGCTGCTTTCACAACTCATAACCCACAGCCCCGTGGGGAATACCAGCAACCTCAGCGGAATGGGGGCAGGGAGAGGAGGGGAATGATGGTAGCAACACATAATGTGTTCATACAAAGTTCCTATGCAATAAAAAAAAAAAAAAAGAATAAGAGAAGTTGAGGAGAGACAGTTGATAAGGTTGGACAACAAGGAGACTGCTGGTACTGTGACAGAAAAGAAATTCAAAAGAAAACAGCGCAATTGGAAAGATGCGTTTTTGTTTTATGGGTCAGGTGAGAAAGCTGTATGGTGTTCAAGTGCATGATCGTGAGAGAAGGAGAAAGCCAACACTTGCTGAGGCATCATCAAGGGAAATAAACTGAATTTTTAAGATTAAATCCACTTCAGGGAACACCTTCTTCTTCAAGTAACCCCAGAACTTGTTCTCTGCCCTTGCACTTCCCTTTTGGATTGTCCTTCTGAGGCAGGATTTGGGGGTTCAGGAGGGAGCTCTCCCAAACTTATGAACCCAATTTTGGATGGCAGGGCAGAGAGAAAGGGCAGACACTAGCACTGATAAGCTTTTACAGTGGATTGAAAATGGATTCTTTCTTCAGACACTGGTATGTAAGGGTTTACCTGATTGGTTTGCAGATTCACAAGGTTGATCCCAAAGGCCAGCCCACCTAGTTAGAGTGCTAGAGTGGAGGCAGCAGGGGGCGCTGCAGCTCTCGCAGATGAAACTGGATTAGACCCAACTTCCATTCCAGCCTGACAGGGTGGCATCTTCCAGTTTTCTCTTTGGGCTCTTGTCACTAACTGAAACTGCCTAAAAGTAGCTAGTTTTCTGATCTTCTTCACTTCTTAAATCCAGTGATTTTTCTCCCTTCATTAAAACCAAAGAGTCAGTATTTATATCTAATTTTCTGACCTTATTACAACCTCCAATCCTGAAAGCAACAGGTTGAACAGGCGAGTTTACTGAATCTATGTCACAGATAGTTATCCTGGAAACTATCGAACACACTTGGCAATAAGTTGCTCAAAGAACTGTAGGTATAGTTCGTGATTCAATCATTCATAGGCTGATATAGAGCCAGGGAAGTGGTTTTGTACTGGAAATTGGTAGAACTGCATGGAAAGATAAAGTGTCCATTACTTTGTTTTTATAATTATTTAGAACACCATTACAAAGACAACAAATTCCCAATGGTACTGCATAGCCACACAGGGAGACTTCCTCCATAACTCCTTGAATACTGCAACTCCAATGAAGTGATTAGGAAATCCCTTTCCTTTCCCATATTCCCCTCTAGTAGCAAATTACCTAAGCCTTGACTTATTAGATTCTAGCACAGTGAAGCTTGTTAAAAGAGCTTCCCTGTCTTTGGCATATAAAATACTACATTAGAATATTAATGTGGCATTATATCTACTCTTTAGAAATCAGCAGGTTTAGGCATTTAAAAAAAAAACCATGGACAATCTCTGTCCATTCTATAAAATATTAGCATATTAATGACTACAAAATGCCCTTCATCGAGTCAGTTCCAGGCTTTCATGTTCAGCCGTGCAAACCCACACTGCTCTGTGCCAAGTCAAAGGCTGAACCCCAGACTCAGACTGTCCTAACATTTCGATCTCACAGCACAGCGTGCCTGTCCTGCTGCCCTTGCTGTACGTTTTATCATTTCTTGCTGCCTGGTGAACTGGATGTGCCTTTTTACCTTTTACAGTCTTACCTAATTTCTCCGTATGTCCAGCTCACATCACTTCACAAAACCTTTTCAATGCATTAGAGTTGAAAGTGACCTGATTCTCAGGAACTACTAATCCTAATTAGCTGTCCCATTTGGCGAGGGTAATGGCAAAATCACGAAGTCCTGTGCAGTTATAAAAGAGGGTAACCTTCATTGAGTGGAGATTTTTGATGCCCCTTCTCTTCTCCTGCTTGGACTTTTTCATCTTCTTGGTTCAGAAAATCTGATTCAATTTGTAGGGTCAGGTTCTTAATAAAACACTCGGTCTTTATCAACACATACGTAAGAATTCTGTTTTATCACGTTATTTATTAAGGCATTATTTTCAGCCACTGTATCCATACTATGTTATTTATCACTCTGATCACTTAAAACTTTCATTAATGAACCATACATGAAATTACCAAATATACAGAAACAACATACATAAACATACTTCTTAATACTAGATTAATGATAGTATAAAAAGAAATATCAACCACCTTTACAAAAAAATAGCCTACATTTGAACCTTCATGTATAGACATTTTAGTGCAATAATGACACACCTCTCAAAATCATCATCTTGCATGACCTGAGTGGGACTTTTTTCTGTTTCCTACCCTGGATCTCACAAACAAAATTCAGCATTCAGTGATGCAACTGGAACTATTTTACCCACAGTGTGACACATTTCCCTCCAAGTCAGGGCTGGGATGAAACTGTCTCTCTATTCTATTTAATTACTGAGCCTTGTTTGGATTTTTCCAGAGGCAGGTCATTTTCTTTGGGAACAATGTGCTACAGAGCTGATGCAAGGAGATTTATACGAGGGATAAATCTTGACAAAACAGTACACAGCAGTTCAATTAACCTGCTTCGGGGAAGCCTAATGTAATTGCCAAAATGCAATCACTTCAGCTGAGGTTATAAGGTTTGAACCTAACTTTATTATATGAGGATAAATGCATCCGCATTAGATGTTCCTTTGGCAACTAAATTCAATATATAACTAAGCAATAAAATTGCTGGGTAATAATTGACAATAGAAAAGTCTGGTGGCTGCTTAGGCTTCCAAAACTGATAGAGTTATTATTATGAAGTGGTAAGAATAATATCCAGAAAGCCCAAATAAATCAAACGCTCACAATGCTTGATCTTTACCATATTAAGAAAAGAGGATTAGGGCCGGGCGTGGTGGCGCATGCCTTTAATCCCAGCACTCCGGAGGCAGAGGTAGGAGGATCGCCGTGAGTTCAAGGCCACCCTGAGATGACAGAGTGAATTCCAGGCCAGCCTGGACTAGTGTGAAACCCTACCTCGAAAAACAAAAAGAAAAAAAAAGAAAAGAAAAGAAAAGAAAAGAGGATTAGGGGATGGAGAGATGGCTTAGAGGTTAAGGAGCTTGCCTACGAAGCCTAAGGACCCATGTTCAACTCCCCAGATCCCCTGTAGGCAATACACACAAGGTGATGCATATGCAAGGTTGCAAATATGCACAAGGTGGTGCATGCATCTGGAGTTCGATTGTAGTGGCTGGAGGCCCTGTCATGCCAATTCTCTCTGTCTCTCTTTCTCGCTCTCTCTCTCTCTCTCCTATAAAAAAAAGGCCAGTCTGTTGGACTTGCCTAAAAAAATAAAATTACAAAATAAAAAGAAAAGATTATGAATGAAGAGAAGGAGTTATCAAGGTTAAAAGTCACTACCAGTACTACAAGAGGCAAGTATGGTTGGAAATAGGTAGCTTGATTTTGTGTCTAGAAAACTTTCTATTTTTTTTTTCTCTACACATAGAAAAAACTGTTTTGAAAAGGACACTTGTGCATTCTTTACCATGATGACCATTCTCTTTGCTTCTGGGTTTTGACCGTTGCAGGCTGTTGGGCCTGCTTTACCATTCAGTGCTCTAGGCAATCCTATTCTGTAAAATACAATGCTGTGCACACAATCAGAACAGTAACAGGAAACATCTGTGAGGCTCCAAACCGCTTCATCAGACTAGGTATCTTTTGAGACAGCCACACTTAACACCACACCCTTCTCTCCCACCACATTCCTGATATGACAACTGCAGAGAAGAGGAGTACTAGTTTTTCATTTCATTGTTTCAAATAAAAACTAATGCTTAAGAGGAGCATTGTAGCATGCAATCATTATTTGCACCCATAGTTCTGTTTCTCATAACAACACTGAGACAAATTCTCACCTCATTTACAAAGAAGGAAACTAAGCTCCACCCAGTAGCCATGATCTTCATATTCCCACTCACCTCTAGCCCACACACCTCGGGTCACAGTTGATCTTTTCCTGTATAAAAGTTTGCTCTGCATCCAGGAGCAATTTGTTTTCTGGGTTCATTGTGTTTTTAAGAAAACTTGCACAGAAGTTCTCTTTATTGGCCAAAAAAGTAAATTATGTTGTTGCTGTGGTGATGGTGGGGATAGTGGTGATTTCCAAAACAGCCACAAGACACCTTTCAGATATATAAGACCCAGCAATATCACATCAGAATTTAAAATGTGACATATCCATATATGCATAACACTAATATTTCTTTACAAATGTATGATATAAATTCACAAAAAATAAGTAAATGTGGATCAAAATAAATTCAAGATACCATATTCAATTTCTTGACTGGTAATTTAAAATTTCAGATACAAGCAAGACTATATGGAGGAAGTAAGTGTTTTTACACATTGGTAGCACAAATTACTATACATTGTAGGATAATTCAGTAATACTCATCAAAATGTGTAAGATATGTTTTTGACCCAGTATTTACATTCTAATGATATATACTGGTAAAAATTTATATAGGTATACGTATATGCATGTATCCTAACACAAAATGCATTTAATGTTATTTTATTAGCAATAACTTTGAGTACAAAAGGCAAAACTCATTATTAAAAAATGTTTCATTATAATACACATACTTACTGTCTCCAAGATACATTATTAAAGGAAAATTAACAATAAAAATCCATGTAAAATTAGTACAATTTCTTTACTCAAATTTATATAGGCTTATACATATTTTTCTTCATTAAGTTATGGAAGAAATGGTATTAGTTACATTTAGGAAAAGGGAACAAGGAGATATGGGAGACATATTTGCCATTCATGTGGAATTCCTTCTGTGCAATCATGAATAATAACAACACATGGACACCTCCTGGGTAGTATAATTTACTTCTAAGAATATTTTATAATAGACACTGGAATTTGTTTTAGATTCCTTGAGTGGTGATAGGATGCCTCACATGGTGTTAGATTGTGTCTTAAATATTTGCATTTATCAAAGCTTGGAGAGTAAAATATATGATGGGAATTATAATTTGACTCCTTTGTTTGGGTAACTCTTTCTTGCATACAGCAATCTTAAGCACAAAGTGTTTAGTAGCTGTTGTTGAGCCTTAAAAACTAGATATCTAAGTCTTTTCAAAGATGCCTTCAAACAAGCACTATAAATACGATTGCTCCCAACAATACTCATAATAACATCTGAAAAATGTTCAGGCCTAGAGACAATGCCAGCAAGATAGTGCCTAGAACTACATCTCCACTTGGCCTTTTCTTGTTGCTTTTGCTTTTGTGCATTGCATAGGAAATGTTGCATAAAATTCACTCTATGAAATGCTGTAAAACAACATCATGAGAATTAAGGGGGGAAAGTGGGTATTCAGGTCAGTAGTTCAAATCGTAATTGCTATTTTGGAATCATTTTCTTGTTGTTCAGCAGAAAGCCTAGTCTTAACCTGAAGGAAAACTCTTGGACATATATTTGGTAATGAGTAAAACAGGTCCCTAGGCATCGCTAAAGCAGCACTTGAAGCATGGATATCCTGAATATATTTCACCTTTTCCTTATCCATCATTGCTTACTAAGCATTGCTAGTCTTCTTGATGTAGTATGTAAGGGATTTAAGGATGAATAATAAGAGAAAATTTGAGAAATCGATTTCACTTATATTTCTGCTTTTGGAGAAAAGAAGAAAATAAAATCTTTTAAGTACTTAGAGAAAATCAGATGAGGTGATTATAATAAAGTTCTGGATGGAAGTCAAAGTGTGGTGTGGTTAAGAACTACGAAGTCACTTTTTTTGCAGAAACTTCTCATTTGAATAAAATGAGTCATCCCTCATCTGCTCAGAGGTTTTATTAATGGAATTCAATGGAAATGAGGTAGGGCCTTCATTCAAATGCTGGGCCGTAGCTACTCCCTTGTCATGCTGCTGCAGCGCGCCTGCTTCCATGGTAGTGAAACTTGTGCAAGTTGTGTTAGAACATTTAAGGAAACATCCATTGGTTAAACAAATAACAAACCAAGGCAGTAATTGTTACTATGCCATTAGTGATTTAAAAATAGCTTAGCCAGTGGGCAGAACAGAAATCACATAGGTCACTGCCAAGTTTTGTGATGTGAAACACCTGAAGCCATAATAGAAATCTATAGATAACCATAAGTTAAGGAGTGTTATTTGTTTATCCTTTTCCAAAGTAGCCAAACAGGGTTAAGACATTTTGATCAAACCAATGCCATCAGTCAATGTTCAGTTCTTAGATTAAGTTCACATTATCTTCCTTTGTTTTTCTCATTACTTATATTTAGTTGACAAAATGCATTCATGACACCACAGTGGACAGAGAATCCCCACTGAGGAAGGGCCTCACTGGTAAAGTGGTGGGGAAGAGGGAACTTAAGAGTATAACTAGATAGACAAACCATTCATACAGTATTGTTGCTCACTATAGACACTAGATTGAAAAACAGATTTTTCAGACAAAACTCCCATTCTCTTTAATCATTTTCCTAATGCTTTTAGGCAGAACAATGCCATTCACCTCTGATATACACACCAAAATATAGTGATGCTTTTACCACATCAATAACAACAAATAATCAGGCATACATATATAAGTTTGTATAACTCAATGATTAACTTTCAAGAGTCTTGTACTAGATACTCAGTCTTGGTACAACTCTCATCCTTGCTATGCCCTACAGTGTCTTTTTTACCTGATAAACCAATCATCTATATTCCATTTATATTTTGTTTCCATGCAGTTTTAGGATACATGGGAAGAAAGGTTAGGAATAGCCCCCCTCCCTCCTTTCTTGGCCACAGTTCTCACAGTGGTTTTACTATTTTTTTCTTGTCATATCTCTTATTGATGGACTTTACTTCTTCTAACTACATCTTATCTAGCCAATCATTCTGTCGAGGGATAGATATCTTGTTGCTGGTCCCTGGTTCTTCATCAACCTCATCAGTGCTCTTACCTGTGTCCATGTTTACTATGTTGTTCCTTCACCTATCATCTCAAATGCTCCTGAGTGGTCAGTCCTATTCCGTCTCCAGTCCTACCAATCTACACTCAAAGAGATTAGACCTTCATTAACTCCTTTTTCAGCATTTAATACAATGACCACAAAAGGGTAGGAACTGCTGGAACCCAGGAAATGAAGCCCTAAAGGGTGGTGCTTTGATGTACCAGGTGGATGAGCCATCTCAGAACGGAGCCTGCCTGTGCTCTCCTAAACCTAAGGAGGGATGGCTCCGAATCTCCCTAAACCAAGCAAAGGGATCTCTTCCAAAGGAAATAAAATTGACTTAGACCCAAACCCAAAGTCTCACTAACCACAGAACATTAAACACATTTGTCAGGAAGAAGAAAATAAAACAAGGGCTGGACAGATGGCTTAGCCATCAAGATGCTTGCATGCAAAGCCAAAGGACCCTGGTTTGATTTCCCAGTACCCATGAAAAGCCAAATGCATAAGGTGGCTCTTGTGCCTGGAATTCATTTGCAATGGCTAGAGGCCCTGGTGTGCCCATTTCTCTCTCTCTCTCTCTCTCTCTCTCCACACACACACACACACACACACACACACACACACACATACATATATATTATGATAAGTAAATAAAATTTTGAAAATGAAAAATGTCACTACAAAGTGGCTCTTGGAATAGGGATATGATTATTTTATCAGGTAGGAGAAATGTCACTATATTTCAACTGGCTTTGATGACAAGCTATTGTCTATTCTTCAGCTTGTGAAGAGAACCATTAATAAGCTACTTATTCTTTAGTCCCATTGTTTCCTGTGATCATTTAATAACTCTCTAAAATTGCTCCTTCTTCCCTATGGAGATTTGGCCTTTGTTTGAGTTTTGTATCTTGGATGAACCTGTGCTGATGAAACTAGTTAAATCTGCATGGCTTTCCCGTGTTAATTTGTCTACTGTTGGTTCATTTCAATAAGCTTTCAGATGTTATATGGGAAATTTGTATCAATATTGCAGGACTTGTGATATAAATTTTGAAACATATGAATAAATAAATGAGCACTTTGCCCTTGCTTAGTTATGGTAGGAGAGTAGAGTATAAACAACAGTTATACTCAGATGAAGCTACAGAAGAAAACAATGCATCCTAGGAGCTAATCGTAGACTTTTATGTTCCAATTTCAGGAAAGGTATCTTTACTATTAGTACAGAAAGACTACCTAGCACTGGGTTAAGTGTGTTTGTGTGCATATATGTGTGTGTGTGAGAGAGAGAGAGAGAGAGAGAGAGAGAGAGAAAGGGAGAGAAAGGGGGAGAAAGAGAGGGAGATCGATGGAGGCAGGGAGAGAGAGCACTACCTAGTCTAGCATTGGGATAAAAGTAGGTATTATAAACATCAGTAATATCATAAGGTAAACCAAGCAAGATAAAAGAGCAACTGTTTGACACTCCCCAGCCTCATGGGTGTGCGCTGGCAGCTTTGATTAGTTAATATTTATAAAGCACTTTGAAGATGAGACATGCTCAACATTATCTAACAGCCCTGTAAATGCAAATTTGTCAGGTCTTATGAAATTTAACAGAAATTAGAGAGTGACAAACTACTCACAAACATAAAATGTGCAACCAGTGCTTTGCATTCAGACAGGCCAGATGGGGATGGAAAGACTTTTCCCTGGGGCAGAGAATCAAGCTCATCTATACTCCTTCCTCAACCCTGAGCAACACATAGACTGTAGAAATGTTTAATTTAAAGTCTCAAAGATGATGCACTTTGTAACAGCATGTAAATCAATGTTTTATTAAAGCCTGTGAATTACTATGCAGAAAAATGCAAATCACAATGGAGCTGCACAGCAGATTCAACCCTGCTCACTTCTCAGCAGGGCAATTAGGACAAGCCTCACTCGCCTTGGGGACAGAGTTTAACTAGGGCTTAGCACTTGCACCTCGTGCTTGCCCGTGACCCATCGCTTCCCTTTACCCCAAAGTACAAATAATCACATCTTCCCCACCGCCATGTTGCATTTTCAAATTGCTTATACTTTTCCTCTGCTGACTTTAATTATGCTGAGCAGAAAAGGCTTGGCTGGCCAGAGAACACGTTTTACACAAAGAGAGGTTACACACTGTAGCTGTTTGTACATCAGTTAGAGGGCTTGGGTTTAATATCTTTAAGCTTGTCACTTTGTAGATGTTATTTACTCAGAATTTATTTATATATAAGCTAGACATCCAATTCAAGTCCCACAACAATGTCCTCCATTCCAGTGTGATTCAAAAAAATTTATGTTTATTTGCTTATTTGAGAGAGACAGAGTCAGACAGAGGGAGAGAGAAGGAGATAGATAGATAGATAGATAGATAGATAGATAGATAGATAGATAGATAGAGAGAATGGTCATGCCAGGGCCTCCAGCCACTGCAAACAAACTCCAGACGCATGTGCCATCTTGTGCGTCTGGCTTATGTGGGCCCTGGGGAGTCGAAGCTAGGTCCTCTGGCTTTGTAGGCAAGTGCCTTAACTGCTAAGCCATCTCTCCAGCCCTCCGATGTGATTTTTCAACTGTTCTGTCAGGAGTTGAGCTCAAGTTCACTGAGTTTACATATCATTGACAGGAAAAGACATCTCAGTGATAAACTCTTTGTAAGGACTATTGGGATGATGCCAAGTACTATCAAACAAAATTGAATGGAAGCAAAAAGAAACAAGGGATTGGAGAATGAAATGGGAAAATGCAATGAAGAATGAATTCTGCAAAACTGCATGAAAAAATACATTTAAAAGAAAATACAAAACAAAGTTTTCAACTGCCTTAAAAGTAGAAGTGTTTGGCTATGAAGGGAAAATGAATAGCTTTTGTTGCTGTTATAATTCACAATCTTACTTTGTATTCAAGAATTGTGAAATTACTTCATTTCAAAAGTGGCTTGAAAGATCTCCAATACTGTGCTTTTTGATAAATAAATATGACTTAACATAGCAAATAAACTATAAAACCACATTATCCAAGCTCTACAGATTACATAGGCCTTGAAGCCATTTAAATATTACATATATATATATATATATATAATATATATATATATATATATATATATATATATATTATGAGAGAGAGAAAGATGCGGGTTCAGAGAGAGAGACAAAAGAGAGACAGAAGGCGATAAAATGGGCACTTCAGGGCCTCTAGCTAAAACAAAGGATTTCCAGATGCTTGTGCCACATTGTGTATCTGGCTTAAGGGGAACCTGCATCCTTGGGCTTCACAGGCAAGAGTCTTAACCACTAAGCAATCTCTCCAGCCCCAATTTAAATATTTTGATCAATCATGTTTTATGTCAAAATAAACTGAAACTATGGTATCTTCATATTAAAGAAGCAATGAATAATTAGGTAATGTTCAGTGAGAATATTTTATTAATGAGTAAGATGATGTCTATAATAACTTTTCTAATCCTCAAGCATTGAGTTTTGAAGAGCAAGTTTATGTGGTTTCAAAATGCAACAAGTTTTGCAAACATTATGAGTACTTTGGTGCATTAAATAATGGGGTTTCTAAGTAAATGATAAAATGGGCTAAAGGATGATAATAATAATCAATCATCATTCTTCCTTGTGTCCTAATCAAAGATTCTTTTCCAATCCACGTCTTCACATTAGAATAACTACAAACAAGCACTCCTATAGATAAAATAAAGGACTTGTAGGGAAAGGACATGTTTATCCAGTATCACTGGTATGCGTCTGCTTATTCTGCAGTTTATAGTCAATTTCATAGTCAAATCTCATTCTTTGTTTAACATATTTTATTTATTTATTTGCAAGGAGAGAGAGAGAGACAGAGAAAGTATGGGCATGCTAGGACTTCTAGACACTACAGATAAACTCTAGAAGCATGTACCACCATGTAAATCTGGCTTACATAGGTGGGTACTGGGTCCTTATGCTTTGTAGACAAGCACCTTAAATATTAAGCCATCTCTCGGCCCTCAAGTTTTATTCTTACATATTGATATTATATAACAGAAAGGACACATGAGAACTTCTACTTTAGTCAAGATAGGTAGAACAATGATGTTATTGACATTTGACATGGGCACTATACAATAATTATCCTTTGTTTAGTCAGCCAAAGGGTTAAATATTACCATTGCTTTAGTTTACTGAAAATTATTTCCAGACTGTGGCATAGGGAAGGAAGCTGAGGCAGAGCTCAGTATACTGCCCCAGTTGAAGAAACAGAGAAAGAAGCCTAGAGTTCACAGAACAAAAGAATGAGGAAAGAACTGCATAGGCTTCGGTGCCATGGGAAAGGTCTCCTGAAATGCTGATAGTGCACTGGTGAATGTCTGTATGAAAGGAAACTGCCTGAGGCTCAGTTAGTTTGATGGAGCGGTTGCCAGAAATCAGAGATCTGGAAATATGGCCCCTATTCTCACCAGAAAAGCATCATAAGTAATTTCATGGGTATACTATTCAGAAGAGCCTTGAGTTAATTGTCAGGAATTATAATTCCTACACTAAATATGAATTTATGATGCCCTAAATAAGTCTTAAAAACTATATCCAATCCCAAGTAACAGTAGAAATACAAAAAAAGTCTGAAACCTATTTTTATATAAAAATATAATCCAAGGGCTGGAGAAATGGCTTAGCAGTTAAGGCACATGCCTGCAAAGGACCATGGTTCCATTCTCCAGGACCCACATTAGCTAGATGCACAAGGTGGCACATGCATCTGGAGTTCATTTCTAGTGACTGGGGGCCCTGGTGCACCCATTCTCTCTATCTCTATCTGTCTCTCTCTCTCTCTCTCCCTCTCAAATAAATAAATAAATAAGTAAAAATAAAATTAAATTAAAATTAAAAAATATAATCCAAGAAGGTAAAAGTAATAACTTATGCTTAGTCAAAACTTACCAAACATGCAAAGAAACATCCAAGTAAAACCTGCAGTAAGAAAAAAGATTATACCATTGACATGATTCATAATTTACACAGATACTAGAATTAATGATGATGATAGTGAAAGAATTATCAATTCCATATTATTCATTTTTAAAATTTAAGTAGACATAAGCAAGATGTAACACAAGATAAACATTAAAATATTAGAAATATATAACGACTGTATCTGAGATGAAAAATAAAATAACAAAGACTAATAGAAGACTGATATTTCAAAAGAAAAGATTATGGAAATAGAGGAATTAGGCAGTTAAAAAATATCAAAATGAGGGCTAGAGAGATGGCTTAAGAGTTAAGGTGCTTGCCTGCAAAACCAATTAACAGATTTGATTGGCCTGTACCCACATAAGGCAGATATATAAGGTGGGGTGTGTGTTTGGAGTTCATTTGCAGCAGCAGAAGGCCTTGGCATACTCATTATCTCTGTATCTGCCTCTGTCTCTCTCTTCTTCATTATCTCTCTCAAATAAATAGATAAATACATATTTTTTAAAATTATCAAAATGAAATATAGAGGGCATGAAAACAAGAGTTTGACAGGAATGCCATGGGCTCTTATCTAATCATAAACTTCTTACCAAACAATACAAACAAGACAGTGGGACTGTATTTAATGTGATAAGAGCAAAAAACTGTCATTTCACAATTCTTAAGGAGAAAAACTATTGTTCCAGGTGATAAATACCCATAGCTATGTCCACACACTGGCCATGGTAAGTATTCATCACCAACAGGTGAGCACTACAAGATATTAACAGGAAATGAAAAGTAGATGATAATTAGGATCTATGACAAGTAATGAAAGCAACTTAATATAATTGTGAAAGCATAATGAATTTTATTATTTAAATGACATTAAAATGTAAGTATTAAAAGGAAAACTACAATATATTATAGAGTTTGTAACATATGTAAAAGTAACATATATTCCAGCAATAGACCAAAGACTAAGAGGCGAGACCTGCACATGTACTTTTGGAAAGTCAATGACTGTGCCTGAGAGTTCTTAATGACTCATTTCTTTTTCTTTCTTTTTTTTTTTTATTCAGTTTTATTTATTTGTTTGAGAGTGACAGAGAGAGGAAGAGGCAGATAGAGAGAGAGAGAGAATGGGCGTGCCAGGGTTTCCAGCAACTGCAAACGAACTCCAGACACGTGCGCCCCCTTGTTCATCTGGCTAATGTGGGTCCTGGAGAATCAAGCCTAGAGCTGGGGTCCTTAGGCTTCACAGGCAAGCGCCTAACCGCTAAGCCATCTCTCCAGCCCGACTCATTTCTTTTAATTCTTAGAGCAAACTCATGAGGTGATCACTTCAATTATCACAATTATTTTCTTCTTTTTTGTGAGCATTAACTAGTAAACCTAGACCTTGAGAATCAGAAGAACTGTCTCCCAAAAGTAAATGATATGCAATCCTGTTATATATTATTATACTCAGTTTCCATCATCAAGAGAGAACTTTACTACAAATGAACAGTTCATTCTCATAAGTCCATACCCTACAGGAAACAAATTACCCTTACTGATTTATTTATTCAGGATAATTTCAAAATTAATTTCCATGAGATACATTCTGGAGCTGTTCCCTACTCAGACCATGATTTCCCTTGAATAAAGATTCCATATTGAGTGAAGTTTCCTAAATAACCATGGCTTCACCAAGAATGTCATCCAAACAACAAATTCTGAGTGATCTCCACCTCATGTTGGAATAACTCCCATTTTTACTCATCTCACTACATCTTGCTTATGCATAAATGTATGCATTCATCTCCAGTTTAAAATCTGAATTTGATCTGGCAAGTGGAACTCAGTTAAAGATCTTGTAGTTCAGGCAGGGAAAATTAAGTGGATTCCTAAATGAAGACAAAGTGAGGTGGAGGGCATCAGGGAAGATGTGGAGAAAAGTTAGGGTACTAGCGCAGATTCTGCAAACCATCTTCATTTAGAGTAAGAAATTGAAGTTACATTGAGACCTGTTATGGGTAGGTGCTTTGCTGAATATTGTACAACCACTGTTCATTTATTCATCAAGGTGGAAATACTTGTGATTTATTAATTGATAAGTGTTTCTTTCCTCCAGATTCCCTTCTCCTTCAGGCCAGCTTCTTATTAGCCAATCCTTTTATGTTCTCTACTCTCAGAAAGACAGGCATAATAGATCACAGAAACATAGCGTCTTCCCTGGTGTTTGCATTCCAAATACTTAACTCTCAGTGGAATGTGAAGGAATGCCTGAAATCTCAGTGTTATGTGGGCATGCCTGAGTGAAAGAGAGTCTCTGCATTCAAGATCTTAATTGAGGGGGCAGTAGAAGTAAGACAGAAAGTTTAAAGACAGAAGTTGAGACAGGCTGGCTAGAATTAAGGCTAGGGACCAGGTGAGAAGGACACTTGTGGAAAGAGAAAGATACATCATCCATGATTGGCTAACCACCTCTTCATTGCGAATGCTGAGAGCTCTGTAGCAGCAAAATTATTGATCACAAAAGTGTCGGGACAACACCTGCATGAGAACATGCCCGCCAGGCAGAGGAAGCACATAAGTGATCAATTCTAATGAATTTCCACTCAAGATTTCATTTCAATAGCAGTCAGTGTGGGACTAGCCATCCATTCAGAGTCTCTGTGCTTTCTTTCCCCTACACTTAGGTAAAGGAACCCTTTGTATCTCCCCCGCTACTTTTCTTCAGCAACGTACCCCTCTGTGTCATTTTCCTGTGGAAGACTTATTTCAGGCTGTGTAGGGGTTGATTGTTGTGGTGACTTTTGTGCTGCTGGGACAAAACACCCAACCAAAAGCAGCTGATGTGAGAAAAGGTCTTATTACTTAGGCCTATAGTCACAAGGGGAAACTTCCTGGTGTCAGGGAAAAAAAAACATGGCATGAGCAGAGGCTGGATACCACTTCTTGACACAGCATGTGGAAAATATTAGCAAGAGTAACAGTGGGGAGCTGGCTGTAACAGGTGTAAACCTGCCCTATGCAACACACTTCCTGTGGCAAGACCCCTCCTCCCGAAATGCCACTAGCTTGGGAGTCAGTATTCAAATAACAAATGAGTTTATTGGGGACATCTCATTCAAACTACCATAAATTCTGAAAATAAAGAAGATGAAGGATTTTTTTTTTTAATAACACCTGATGAAACTATCTGTGTGAGACTTCTGCAGCAATTCTGAAGTAAAATACTTTATGATGTTTATAACAGTCTATTAGATAATTATTGTACTTCTTTTAACACAAAAAGTAGTAGGATTCAGAAGAGTTAAACTAATTTGTCCAAAGATTCATTGTAACTAAAATGGCTTGCTAGAAGTTCATCAATTCATTTGCAGGTTTTTTTTTTTCAGAAAATAGCAAAAGATGTAATCTTTTTTTAGGGTAGAAATCTAATTGCAGGGGTTTAAAAAATATTTTATTTTTGTTTATTTATTAGAGAGAGAGAGATAATTGGCAAGCCAGGTCCTCCAGCCACTGTAAACAAACTCTAGAAGCATGCACCACCTTGTACATCTGGCATATGTGGGTCCTGGGGAATTGAACCTGGGTTCTTTGGCTTTGCATGCAAATTTCTTAACCACTAAGCAATCTCTCCAACCCTAATTGTACATATTGGATGTCTCCAAAGTTTTTAAATTATAATATAAACAAACCAACCAAAGCAACTCCCAAAAAGTCAAAACAAAACAAAATTGACTATAAAAATATTTAGATGTAAGGGATTATCAGAGAAATGGTATACATTATATATCACAGAGTATAAATATTATGGTATTGTATAAATTACTAAGCCACTAGCTCTTATAAATGCAGAATTTAAGAATATAATCTATTTAAGGGCTGGAGAGATGGCTTAGCAGTTAAGGCACTTGCCTGCAAAGCCAAAGAACCCAGGTTAAATTCCCAGGACCTACATAAGCCAGTCCCAAAAGGTGGTGCGTGGGTTTACAGAGGCTGGGAGTCCCTGGTGCACCCATTCTCTCTCTCTCTATCTGCATGATATCAATAACCAATCAACTACATAAAACCATATGTTGTAAAGGGAACATAGAACAACTGATTGGTATTTTATCCCAGGGATGAAGGTCTAAATTGGGATATACTATAAATATAGCAAAAATGTGGAAAAAATAAATGTATTCATGATAAAAACTCTTAGTAAGCTCAGAAATCAAAGTTAATGTTTTAACTCAATCACAATGGTGACCATGACCTCATGCTAATTTTACGGTTAGTGACCAAGGATAAAAGCATTCCCAGGAACATAAAGAGATCAAAGATATTCAATAGGCAGTATATTTCCATTCTACTGGAAAGGCTGGACAACACACTGAGGCAAGAAGAAATGGAGATACAAAGTTTAGAAGATATTAAGAACGACATTAAGCTATACATATATACCTTCCAGGAAGAATAATCCAAGAAAATTTATAGATACACCTTGGAAATAAATAGAAAGAGAGTGCAGTAAGCCTACATGATCTAAACTCATTCCATAAAAATAATTAGCATTTATTATACTAAAAAAAACCTAATCTGAAAATGTAGTGATACTTCTCAAAAGTACCTCATTCAAAATGACCTAAGAGTATTATTATCCTTAAAACAAAGATGAAAATGTTAGTAAGAGAAAAAAATTATAAGGTATACAGTAAAACTTCACAGATGGATAAAAATTGCAGCATCAAATATAAATGCAAAATTATGCAACATAGAATAGTATAACCTTTTAAGATATAACCAAATAAACAATAAACTTACACACACACACACACACACACACACACACATATATATTTATACCCACATATACCAAATTTCTCTGAAAGTATTCTTCAATATGGTACTCATATAGTAGGTTAAATAGTAATAGTAATTTTACATTTCTAACTGGTTTTTGAAACCCTCCAAACCATTCATTTTTTTTTTTGTCTCACTAAGGCTCACCCAATCAGTTCCAAAGAATGATTTTCTTACTATAGCTCAGGCTTATTGTAAATGCACAATATGACAAAGGCATATATGATACATATCAACATAAAACTTGTTATTATACTCTCATATTATGAAATGATAAGATATATTGAAAATGAGGAAATATTTCAGCAAGAATCCAAAAAATAAAAAATGATAATTTTTCCAACCCTGTAGGCAGTATTATTATATGGTGCATGTATTTTAGCTTTTTTCAGATACATTTATCATTTTAACTTCCACTTTCCTTAGGTAAGTATTTTGAGCTGTTCTCTTACTATATCATGAGGCCTTCTGAGATATTAAAATGTGTGCTTGTGTATTTCTGCCACTGAGCATAAGCCTACTGACCCAGCCTTCTGTTTATGATGTGTGAATGATGACCTTGCAGAGCAAACCTCAGTAATAAAGTTAGGCCCAGGCACTGCTGTCACCCTAGTGCGTCAGAGGTTCAGACAGGAGGGTAACGATTTTGAGGCCTGACTGGACTACATACGGTGAACCATATTCAAAAAACCAACAACAAAAAATGAAGGAAGTGTAATGAGATATATTATACACACAATTGTATAGCAAGTTCAAGGGACATAGACATATGTGTGTGTGTGTGTGTATGTGTGTTGTATGTGGTGTCATGTATATGTGTGTATGTGTGTTTTTTGTGTATGTGGTATGGTGTGGTGTATTCATGTGTGTGTCCTGATACATATGCCCCGTATGCAAGTGTGCAGTGGCCAGAGGAGAATGTAGGACGTTTTCTTATATCCCTCATGCACAGGTTTCCTTGAGACACAATGTCTCATTGAACCTGGATCTGCCATTTTAGGTCAAAGTGGCTGACTGGTCACCATGCTCCAGCCTCTGCTACCGACAGGACCAGGTTAACAGGCATGCATGGCAGTGTCCACTGTTTACACAGATCCCAGAGAATCAAACTTAGAGTAAATCAGGATTTCTCTGGCCCTCATACGTGCACAGCATACATCCTTACCCACTGAGCCATGTCCCCAGGCCTCTAGCTTGGTTCTTATTATGAACTCCTTGTTTGAAAATTTCCTTACCAGAAAAGAATATGAGGTTAGCTTCAAATGAAAATACAGCTAACTAAATTCATTGCATTTTTTTGAAGTTAGAAATCAACTCCTATTGTCATCTGTTTAAGCAGAAATGGCTAAATCCTTTTTCTTACTTTCTAAACAAGTGATTAAACCTCTGTTTAATACTATACGCATGAGAAATGGTTCATAATAAATAACAGCTCAGAGGCACCAATATCCCCCAAACAGAATTTAGAAAACAACATTGCTATCTTGTGCTAAACAATAAATTTTGGCTGTCATAAAAAAAACAGAAGTTTTCACACATTTAAGGTCACGGCTCCCGGCTTCATTCCACTTGATGAATTTATTACGCCTCTTGAAGCAGCAGGGGTGATTTATGTTTGGATAGTTGACAAATTGTGATGGAGGTCTTGGTGCTCACCAGATATCTGCACTTTCTTACATTACTCCAGCCCTGGAGCTCCTAACTGAGTTCCTGGGCTAAGGATGTGTTGCTTACATGGAAGTTAAAAGTGAACCCACGCCCCACCCTCACCCTGACCTCCACAACCTGAGGCAAAGAACACGTAGGCCACAGGGTTCTAAAAGGAAGTTGAAGGAGAATTTTGTTATGTAACCTTTTTTTTCCAGCATATGGAATATGAAATAAATATGATCAGGAAAAAGATTGATTAGTGCACTGTCTTTAAAATAGTTTGGTTTGTTACTTTAAGGATTGAGGAATAAATGACGTTTTTTTGGTAAGCCACTGAAAGATGGGGTTAATTTCATATTGCAGAGTGGGCTAACTATACAATTGTTTACAGGAGTTTATGTGTGCATAGGATACTGTATATAGAAGTTAAATATTCAAAGCAGTAGACAATCGTCAATTACCAGCTCATTACCTCTCACCTTCAAATTAATTCCCCACTGCTGGAGTTACCATAATCACCAGGCTTTATTTTCCTTTTACAATGAGCCTGATGCTCCCCTTTGTCAAAAGAAGATGACGACAGACATTTCAGGGCAAAAACATCTGTCTGTCTTTTTAGTCAATGATGCTCTACCATCAGGGTGTGTGTTTATCCCTACCAAGTGTCATTCAACCCTAACTGCTCACCAGAATGCACATTCCCCCAGAACACTTGCAGCACAGATTTGGCCCAGTGACTCGTCAGCTCCATTCCTGGCTCTGTCTGACCACTTTCCATCAGCCTCAGCTTGCCTGTGTCATTAGGGATTGTGTCTTGCAGCCATCAATCTCAGCCACCTTGCACATCATGACATGTGATCCTGTCAGCAGTCAGGCTCCGAACATCTACTCCTTCCTCATGCCTGTCTTCCAGCTAAGCTCCACTCATCTCTTTCCAGAGAGACCATTTCTTGCTTGCTTGGCAACTTTGGACCAATCCTAGTGGAGGAAGCCAAGTTTCCTCCCACTCATTGGATTATAGCCACACCTATTTCAAGGAGGTGTGTATCCCAGCCTGAGGTAGAGACCTGAACTGCTCAGTTGTTTTTCATGGAGCTCTAGAATACCCTTCTAGCTACCCTTACACCCAAAGGTTGCTCTAATAGTTCAATTACTACTATACTAGACCTTTCTCCAGGGCCTTTCCATTGCTCCTAGACACATATACACATGTAGCCAAACAAATGAGCAATAGGAGGGGCATGGCAAACTCTGAGGTCTACGGATTAAGAACATTTAGTTTATACTAAGAATACATTGAAGCAAGATACTGTAATTTACTATGTTTTAGCTGAAATAACATTCTTAAATCCCCAAATCAGGAAGAATTTTGCATTATATAAAAATAATCTCAACTTAAATTGGACTACAGAGTGAGTTCATGTGAGAATACAAAGGATGACTAACAAATTGTGGGTTACATGTGGATTTTCTTGATATGAGAACCTTTTTTAATCAAATGAAAAACATATAAATTCTATTCATTATGATAGTTGAAATAATGGATTTTTAAAAAATGTTTCATAAAAGTACACTTCATGACATCATACAACATACTTCAAGAATATTTGCTTCTTTTCACAGTTGTGGTTCGTGATAAACTTTAATGATACCTATATATACTTCCTTGCTGTGGTATGTATTCTCTGAGTATCTTCCATACTTTATCACAATAGCAATATAGATAGTGAAGTATATATTTATCTAGGCAGTTGTCTTCCAATCCACTGAAAGCTTGAATTGGAAATAATATCCTGATTGCCCCCTGATCCAAACAGGGTCTAACTTCACAAGGTGCAAAATCATGTGTATATTGATATCTCTCTAGCATCTCAGTATATACACCAAATTTATTGAATCCCATACTTATCCTATATCTATATATGTCTGTTGTAAGTATCTCATATCTATCTATACATGTTATACATTCTCCTATTGCTCTGTTTATCCAGTCAGTAGATATCCCAGGTAGTTGTATTTTAATGGGAAATTCTGCCAGATATGTAAACAAATAATGAACTCCAAAGCAGACTGGAGAGATGAGAGAATAAGTCAATGAATGAGGTGAGTAGTGACAAAACTAGCCTGTTAAATTTCGAAGAGCTATCCCAGGTAAACAGTCAGCAGGATGGACTGTGAGGAGTTAAACACAGCAAGAGGATATGTGGACCGAACGCATTCAGTGAGTGAGTACTTTTCCTGTAGCCTGTCCATGGAAAGTTAAAACAATAAACCTTCTTTCCACCAAAACTGAGAGAAATCAATAGGAATAGAAGCTGCAACCAGTACAGGAGGATTTGTCCCTTGAACCTTGCATGGTATGTATGGATTTTTTCTACATCACAATCATTATTCAAGATCTGTTTTCAATATTAAATGTGAATCTCCAAGCAGGATGAATTTCCTTACAGATATAGATGCTCTTCTTCATTTAAAAAATAGCAACGAGTCTGTTACAAAATATAAACCATTACACTGGGCATAGTGGTACATGCCTTTATTCCCAGCACTTGGGAGGCAGAGGTCAGAGGATCATTGAACTCGAGGCCAGCCTGATACTACCTACTGAATTACAGGTAAGTCTGGCCTAGACCAAGACCCTACCTCAAAAAACTAACCAATAATAAATAAATAAACTATTCCTAAAGTGCCAGAGATGCAGCTATATCAATAATATAGAAGGAGATCTCCTGTTGTTCCATTGTAACTTTATTCTCCAGCTAGAAGGAAGAGCTGTCATTTAAAATATTTCTTATTTCCACACAAGAGATTAACGTGCTCTCATTTGAAAACACTTGTAATATGAAACAAGCATTGACACCTCTAGTGCCTGTGCATTTCTATACACTTATATACATGGTTACAAACCAGACAACGTGTAAAAATTCAGTTTTCAAAAAATGTGGATTTTTGGGCTGGAGAGATGGCTTAGCGGTTAAGCACTTGCCTGTGAAGCCTAAGGACCCCAGTTTGAGGCTCGACTTCCCCAGGACCCACGTTAGCCAGATGAAGAAAGGGGTGCACACATCTGGAATTCGTTTGCAGTGGCTGGAGGCCCTGGCGTGCCCATTCTCTATATATCTCTATCTGTCACTCTCAAATAAATAAATAAACAGTTAAAAAATATGTGGATTTTAGTACATTCTGCTAAACTAAGAACCTTTCCCCACTGGTACATTTTGCACACACGTCTTCTGCGGGCTGCATTCCTCTGCCCCGTGACTGCGTGTAACACTGAATGCACACAGCCTTCCTGCAGAGACACAGGGGCATGGCTGGTTCTGTGCGCGCTCTTCCTTTGTAAAGTCCGAACGTTTTATCCATGCCAGCTCTTCATTCTCATTTTTACTAAAGACCATGCCATTATATTCTTATGGCACATGGATCATTTTTATTTTCCCCATGTTAATATTTAGGGTTCAGTGATTTTAGCCAAAGTACATAGATTTATCCAAAGACAATGATTACAGAAAATGGTCTTTAATGTTTCTTGTCTCCGAGTCTACAACTTTCACAATGTGGTTTCTCCTGTAAAGTCCATTTCTCCACAGCTGAGTCTGGAATTTTGATTTGCTCTGACCAATAGCATATCAATAGAACAGTTCTGAGCCAAGACTCACTCACTTTCTGCTGCCGCTTCAACAAACACATGCTTGCCTGCTCTGCAAACAGACACAGGGAGATAAAAACGAGCTTTCCAGCTGCAGCCATCAGCATCACCCCACGCCCCAGCCAATGTGAGAGCCAGTTGTGCCCACATGGGGGGGCGTCTGGCTAAGAGCAGAAGCATCCCACGGGTGAGTGCAGTTAAAAGTTCTGGCACACACAGTGTAAGCTAACAGACTCCTTCAAGCTCTAAGTTTTTGGAGTCGACTGTATGTAGCAGAAGATAGCTAATGAATTTATATTTTCACAATGCTATTACTTAGAATATTAGGATATGCATGACATATTACAATAATGTTTTCATTCACATTAAAACTCAAGTTCTGAATAATTCACAAAGACAAATTTTAAACTAAAATAATATGTTATACTTTAAAATAAACAAACAACTCTATACATAAATATCCAGGAAATTTCTTAAATATCTGTGCAATTTGATTGAGATAGTTTTATGCATTCACCCAACTCATCTAGTCTAAATGATTTCAATATGTGATTTAACCATTCAAATGAAGCTACAGGTATAAGTTAATGGACCTAATTTCAACCCAAGAAAATATACCAGTTCTCAATCAACTCAGCTAACATTTTATCATATTAACTTGTTAATATGATGTCAAAATAGAAGTAATTTAAGTATAAAATGTGATATAAAATATATTAATTATTATACATCACACAGTTAACTGGCTCTTCAGGACTAATGGATTGTATCATAAGAAAATGCAAAATCGGGCTGGAGGGATGGCTTAGCAGTTAAGGCACTTGCCTGCAAAGCCAAAGGACCCAGGTTCACTTCCTCAGGACCCACGTTAGCCAGATGCACAAGGGGGTGCACGCATCTGGAGTTTGTTTGCAGTGGCTGGAAGCCCTAGCATGCCCATTCTCACTTTCACTGTCTCTCTCTCTCTCTCTCTTTCTCTCTCTGAATCCAAGAAATTTTAAAAATTAAAAAAAAGAAAAGAAAGGAAATGCAAAATATAGGTGTATGTTATATAAGCTTAAAAAATAAGAGAGAGCTGGAGAGATGGCTTAGTGATTAAGCACTTGCCTGTGAAGCCTAAGGACCTCAGTTTGAGGCTCACTTCCTCAGGACCCATGTAAGCCAGATGCACAAGTTGGCGCATGCATCTGGAGTTCACTTGCAGTGGCTGGAGGCCCTGGCGTGCCCATTCTCTCTTTATCTATCTGCCTCTTTTTCTCTCTGTCTGCCTGTCACTCTCAAATAAATAAAATATAAATAAAAACAAAAAAGATAAAGATAAATAACAAAAATAAAATAAGAGAAACTAAATGCAAATTATATCCACAGGTGGTATCATTTTTACATAATGTTCCATTAACTATTATCCATAGTTCCAGCATCCAAAATGTTCTTGAAAGAAAAACATTGGAATGTTGTTACTTAGTCTTGGACAGGAAAATCTAGACTGAACAGATATAAAGCTATTTATAGCCTTTTTTGTATAACTTATTATAATTATTTGAGCATTTCATTGAAGAAACATTTTGGCTATATAGTTCTTCCACAAAACTTGTGGTTTTATGTAACAGAATATATATATATATATATATATATATATATATATATATATATATGGCATGTTTTCTAAAATACATGAACAAGCATATAATGACTAAAAAGACTAAGTCATAAAAATTCTCTTGCCAAAGAGAAGCCAAGAACCTTATGGCTTTATGATTAAATTGAACAGAATATAAGGAATTTCCATCAATCTTGTCAAAATTCTTCCAAAAAATTTTTTAAAAACACCTTCAAATTCATCTTTTGAGGTTAGTACTTCCCTGACACTAAAGCCAAACAAAGACATCATGAAAGTAGGAAAATGATAGATGAATATTCCTAATAAATATACATGTAAAATCCTCAAGGAAAATTAGCAAAGCATATTGAACAGTGCTTTCAAGTGCCATTAGTGATGATCAAGTAGTGGATTTGTCTCAAGGAAACAAAAATGATTCTACCAAATGCTTAATGATGAAATCATAGTAATTTTTATGACATCTTTCAAAAGATAGAAGCAGATTGCAAACTTCTGAGCCCATTATGAAGTCAGCATTGCGGTCTTTTCAAGACTTAATGATGATGTTATAGGAAAAGAAATCATATAGACCAATAAATATTGGGAATATATATGCAAAATTCCTCATAATATCTTAATAAAAATTTGAACAACTATGAATCAATAGTATACCACTAGAATATGGTACATAAGTATGCAAGGCTGTTTCTGTATTGGAAAATCAATTAAGGTAAGTGTGGTGGCACACCCCTTTAATCCCTATGCTCAAGAGGCAGAGGTAGGAGGATTACAGTGAGCTCTAGGTCAATTTGGCTTAGAGTGAGACCCTGCCTCAAAAATAAATAAATAGATAGATAGATAGATAGATAGATAGATAGATAGATAAATAGTTTTAAGCCATCACATCATCAAATTAATGAAGAAAAATAACATAAGAATAACAGAAGAAGAATAAAACATACTTGACCAAAATCTATCACATTTACAATAAAAGGCAAATAATAGAAAGTTCCTCCACTTGATAAAGAATATCTAGAAGTCATCCTACAGCTTGTATCAAGAAACATGAAGCTTTCTTTCCCAAGTCAAATGGCAAAGTTGACCCCTCAATACAGATTTTAAGCACCACATTGTTAATCATAGCTAAGCAGAGAAGATAAGGAAATATTAACTGGAAAAGAATAATTAACAGTTTTATCTCAGACAACATAATCATCTTTGTAGAACACCCCAGAGAACACTTTTTTAAAAAAAAATCCAGCTGAAATTAATAAGAGCTTTGAGTCATTGCAGACTAATAGGCTAATATAGCAGCCTATTGTGTGTGTGTGTTTTTTGAGCAGTATTGAACAATCCTAATGTGAAATTTAAAAGAATAAAATTTACAAAAGCAATGAACAAGCCTGTTGAAATTTAAAAGAAAAAAATTTAAAAAGCAGCCACAAACTTAAATACTTGAGAATAAATTTAATTAATTTTCCACAAACTTTAAGTGATAAAAACCACAAACTCTGGTGAAAGAAATAAAACAGAAATTAAGTAAGAAATAAGAAATTCCATCTTCTCAAATTACCAATTCTTTGTACACTAACCTTGTGGTTGTTTGATTCAGGTGTCCCCATAAGCTTAGGTATTCTGAATGCTAGTCTCCCCAGTTGATGGCAATTAGAAATTAAAGCCTCCTGAAGGCAGTGTATTACTGGGGGAGGGCTTACGGGTGTTATAGCCAGTTTCCCCTTGCCAGTGTTTGGCACACTGTCCTGTTGCTATTGTCTGCCTAATGTTGGCCAGGGGTTGATGTCCACCCTCTGCTCATGTTGTTGTTTTTCCTGCCATCGTGGAGCTTCCTCCTTGAGCCTGTGAGCCAAAACAAACTTCTTTTTTCCCACAAGCTGCTCTTGGTTGGGTGATTTCTATCAACAATGCAAATCTGACTGCAACAAACCAAGTTTAATATAGCCCCAATCAAACAAGCAAATTATTTTGTTGATATTGATCAAATAATTCTAATATTTATATGGAAAAGCAAAAGTCACAGAAGTACCAACAACATTGAAGAAAAACAAATCTGGAGAATTGACACTATTTAACCTCAAGACATAACTGAAATATAATAAGGAATACATTGTAATATTGACAAAATAATAGGCAGATAGCTGGATGTGGTGACACACGCCTTTAATCCCAGCACTGGGGAGGCAGAGGTAGGAGGATAGCCGTGAGTTCGAGGCCACCCTAAGAATACAGAGTGAATTCCAGGTCACAGGTCAGCCTGGGCTACAGTGACACCCTACCTCGAAAAAAAAAAAAAAAAAAAAAACAGACCAATAGATCAGTGGACATAGTAAAGACCCAGGAAGAGAACCACATAAATACTTTCAATTTTCCTTCTTCAACACAGGAGTAAAGAGTAAAGACAATACAATGGAGAAAAAGTATGCTTTTTTTGTTGTTGTTGTTTTGGTTTTTCAAGGTAGGGTCTCAATCTGGCCCAGGCTGACCTGGGATTCACTATGTAGTCTCAAGGTGGCCTCAAATTCACAGTGATCCTCCTATGTCTACCTCCTGAGTGCTGGGATTAAAGGCGTACACCAACACACCTGAGTTAAGATTACACGTTTTAGCAAATGATGCTCTGATAACTAGACAGCTACATGCAACAATTTAAAAAAAATCAAAGCAGACTTCAGACTTCACAAAAACTAAGTGCAAGAAGACTGCAGGCATAAGTGTAAAGGATAAAGAAACTATAAAATCCCTGGAAGATAACACAGAAAAAAATGCAGAAGACCTAATTCACAGTGACATTTTGGACATAGCACTAACAACTTGATACAAGAGAAGTAAATTGCTAACCCAGCCTTGAGCGAAATTAAGAATTTCTGCTTCATAAAAGATACCATCAAAAGAATAAAAAGAAGGGCTGGAGAGGTGGCCTAGTAGTTCAGGTGTTTGCCAGTAGAGCCAGAGGGCCCAAGTTCAATTCCTCAGTGTCCACATAAAGCCAGACGTACATGGTGACACATGTGCTTGGAGTTTGTTTGCAGTGGCAAGAGACCCCGGTGCATACATTCTCTCTACATCTCTCTCTCTCTCTCTTTCTCAAGTAAGTAAATAAATAAATAAATAAACATTAAAAAGAGAATAAAAGGAGAAACAAAAACCTGAAAGGAAATATTTATAAAGTATACATTTGATAAAAATGTTTTGTCTAAAATATATAAAGAATTCTTAAAACTCAATAAGAAGTAAATAAGTGATACCAATTTTTTTAAATGTTCACAGAATGAAATTGGGAGGTGCTTCATAGATGCAGAGAGGAGGGCCACACACTGTACCTCTCCATATGCTGTACTTCTTTTAGGTCTTGTATTACAACAACAGTAGAGGACATTGGGTATCCTGTGTACATTATTTCATATTTAAATGCAAAAAGAAGTGAAAATACAATTATCAGCTCTGGGAGGAGGGATGAGCAGAAATGAAGAGCACTGCTCAAGCTTCATCTTTCAAAGCGGATCGTAAACAGATATGACTGAAGGTGACAAATAATGACACAAATCTGTTATTTATGAGTAAACACGAGTACCAACAAATATAGTACAAGTGGTTCCTTTTAGGGAGCAAAATGAACAGAATGGAGAAGGCAGGTCACAGGCAGATTTTAATGGCTACTGAACTGTTGGCTCAAAACAAATGAGCGGCCACGTTGGATGGGGTTGTCTGAGACTGACTTGCATCGCATGGTGGCCTTGAGAAGACCCAGGGGGAACTGTGCTGCAGGCAGAGGTCTTCAGGGGCCCAGCTTGTCCTGACAGAGCTTCATGAGCTCAGGAAGTGTGCACAGCAAGGAGCGTGCAGAGACCCAGCCTGTAGAGCCTTTTGGATGGCTGGATAATACATTAATGGCAACCAGAGACAATGATGGGATTTTAACCGACAGAGAGGGATTCTGCTTTGTGTAAAGAGGCAACACTGGCTCTTGTGTGTGGGACACGCTGCGAGGGTCAGAATGAAGGCTGAAAGACTCACAGGGATGCTCCTGCTGTGGCTCAGGGAAAGGTGATGGTTATCTGAGGGACAGTGACTTATCTTAGAAATATGGTGAATTTTTGGAGACGAATCAACATGACTCACTTGTGAAATGGACAGCAAGTAAGTAAAAGAAGACATACTAGTGTCCGAGAAACAGAGTGACGGTGATGATATCAATTGTTCTGACAACAGCCAGGGATGCAGATAGCATTTTTTCTTTAAGGAGAAACTCATTTCAAACTCACTTTTGTTTGAAATGCCCATTATAAACTTAAATACAGCTACTGCATCTGACCCTGGGTAAATGAATGAAGACAGAGGATAGGATGCTGATAGGTATTTGGAAAACATCAGCATGCAGGTGATACATAAATCAGGAGAGGCTCACCTAAGGAAGAGTTCTTACTGAATAGCTGATGCTTAGTGTAGGCTCCTGCGGCAGCTGCTCACCTCAATGCTACTTAACTGTCTATGTGGGGAAGCCACAAGTCCCTAATGTTCTTTGCAAGGAAGACTCATAGAACTCAACAGGTTGACTCTGATAGCCTTGTCTAGTAGTTCCTATCAAAAATCCAAACCTGAGGCTGGAGAGATGGCTTAGTGTTTAAGGAGCATGCCAGTGAAGCCTAAGGACTCAGGTTTGATTCTCCAGGTCCCATGTTAGCCAGATGCACATGGTGGCACATGTGTCTGGAGTCTGTTTGCAGTGGCTAGAGGCCCTGGCACACCCATTCTCACTCTCTCTCTCCCTCTCTGTCTCTAATAAATAAATAAATAAAAATAAAATCTTAAAAAAAAAAAAGCCTCGAAGGCACCAATGTTTAAGAAGTCCAACAGATAAAGGAAGGCTAACCAGCAAACAGCAGAACCCGAGGCCCCAGCGAGGGATTGGAGCAGGGATATGTGTGGTCAACACATTAGAACAGTGCAGTGATTATCACTGAAGAGTTAAAGCACATGGCCTAACAATTTCCTGTCTTCTCCTCACCCTGATCCTTGATCACAGGGGCCCCATGTGGTCCTCTGCATGTCACTGTGCAATTTAGGCTAGCATTCCTTTTGCACATTTTCACTATTAGTGGAAATACTAGTCTTAATTTCTAATTATGATGCCATCTTCCAAGAGTTACAATGTCTAGTCATATCTTCTTTATAAGGTGTGGTTGCTTCTCCCAGAGAGAGTTGCCTCTTTTCTCCTATAATTTTTTTTCGTATTACAATATTTCCTTACAGAGTCTATTTTATTATCTCACACACTTCTGCACATTCAGCATGTAGGTCGGTATCTAAAACATAGCAGCTACTTAAGAAATGCAGGACACAGGGAGGGGGAGGGGGAGGGTTATGAACATTTCCTATAACTCAAGGCACCCAAGCTTTTCTGATTGCAAATACTTACATTACAGAATGTGAACACTGAATTTGCTTTCCCTAACTGGTCTTATGCAAGCAAATCTATAAATCTTGTTATTCTTGTGCACATAAGTACCTGAGAGCTGGAAAAATAAATGCCCTAGGCACTGTGTTGTTTCTTTTTTTTTTTTTTCTCTCTCCCACTGAAAGTTATCTTGGACAAGCAAAACACAAAATTTCTAGAAGATAGAGGGAAACAGTTTAAAGGCACAGTACTTTCTTTTTTAGTGTAAATTGATTTAATAATTTTTTCTTAGGTACCCATTGAGGGAAAACAGAATATTATGGATATCCTTGGAGTCTAAAAAGTAAGGGCTGTGAAAAAAATAAATGTGATATGGGATAGATCACTACACTGGGGAGGAGCATGTGGCACATAGGCTTAGCCTGAAGCTGGACATCCTCAAAACTCTTGTTAGAATCCCAGATGAACTCGTGTTAAGAATAGTAATTAAGGCATAACTAGACAACAGTGGCACAACTCTTGAGGCAAGATGCTTGGCCAGGGCAGTGGGTATCTCTTCAGTACTACCCATATGAAGTGGTATGTGTTAAAAGCACCTTCAGGCTGTGGTGAATGAGACACTGTGGAAAGCTGGCAGAGTCACTCAAGCATAGCTTCACAGCTCTGCCCTCCTCACAGATGTTTTCTGTCTTCCCCACACCATGGGTCTCCTCTGAACCCTCTGTGTTTGCTTGAAAACATGTCTGCTCTGGTTGGATCCTGTCTCCGGATAGATTGCTCCTCATTACAAGGAGAGCCATCAAGAGTTTATCAGAAAAAAACATTGAACATTGAACACAACAAAATGACAGTGCTCCTTCTTAAAGGCACCATTATAGATGAGTTGATTGTGCTTAAGTATCAGGAGAGAAAGAGAGAAGAGAGAGAGACAAGCCTTGAACACCTAGGTGTCTTCTCCAATCTGTGCCTTCTCAACATGAAGTCACAACTCAGGATACTTTCTCCAAACACCCACTCAAGGCATCCTCACCCACCCAAGTGTCCTTCTTTATTTTCTTTAGGGAATGTGTCACTACCTGAGATCATATTACTTGCTTGTTTGTTGTGTGTGAGAGGAGGTAAGCCTTTTGAGTCAGGAATGTCTCAGCTCATTACTCTGTCATTCAGGCCTAAACAGATTCTGGCACCTCAGAAGTGCTACAAAGAAATGGATGTGAAAATTAGAATGAAGTTTAAGGCACGGTGGACTCTGAGACTACCTTCTCTACCTCCTTGGCAAGAAATGGTCCATGGACCTTATCTTTGTGGAGGAGACAACGTGCCACACTAGAGCCATCTTCTGTGTAGGGCACTTATTGCTAGCCCTCACACATTTCTTAGACTCAATGCTTTTCCCCGTGTCAGGTCACTAATAATTCTAAGAAGATATGTTACAATGCTTATTAAATTCTTTTATATTCTGGACATGGTGAGGTTAGGCCACAAATCAGGTGTTCTCCTTGAGCAAATGTCTTTTTTTATCTGTGTGCTCACTTGGGAAGACCAGGCTTAAAAGCATCACCTAGGAAAAGAGTCTCTCTGTTTCAGTAAAATTGAACATGACACTTTCAAAGCTTTCTGTTGCCTTTAATGTAACAGCTTAGTATGTTCCTGGTTAATCATTTCACATGCAACATTACGTTTACAGTTTATGAATGTGTGAAATAAATAGCCCAAATCACATGTTTTGAGTTCTGTTAGGCTCCACACTGACCTAGACTTGTGTTTTGTCCTCTACTGATAACCTCTAAAGTGCTTTCTATTTCAGTTTGATTTTTTTAACCTCAAAAATGGGGAGCTTTCACATACTGCTTAATATTTCAAGTTTTTTTGACAAGCTAAAATAAAGTGGGGAGTGAAACACATGCTCTTATATTTCAATAAGGGTGTTGGGCTAACAATAGCTGTGGACTGCAGGAGGGCGTGAATCCTTCAGTAGCCTGGCCTGTAACCCACCACCCGCTCCCGTCATCCTCACACATCTGTGATGTAGGATCAGTTAGTCTGATGGCATGAGGTCTGGAGAAGCCAGTTTTCAGTTCACATCTTCCCAAGCTTAGTGAAGCTAATGAACTCTTATGTTTAACTTGGTTCAACCACAGCCCAAGACTAAATATTAGTAATGTATTGTTTGTATTCTATCTACCTGTCTACACACACACACACCACACAGAAAAACATAACATATATTTCCTGCTGAATAAGAGCAGTAAACTTGGGAAAAGAAAAAAGATTGCCACTTTTGTCACAACAATTTTATACAAGAATATTGGAATACCCAGAGACGGCCTCAAGGATACTATCTGAAAGTAGAGGACAGCACCTTAATGTGAATCAGAGAGAACTAGGAAAAGTCTAACCAGATTATCCCATAGACTAGAAAAGTGTTGAGAGAAACCAGGCATGATGGCACATAACTTTAATCCCAGCCCTTGGGGAGCTGAGACAAAAAGATACCTGGAAAGTTATAGGCCTCTCTAGCTACATAGCAAGACACTGTCTCAAAAAGAAATTAAAAGAAACTAGGAAGGAAGGAAGGAAAGAAGGAATAAAGGAAGGGAGGGAGAGAAACAATAGCCAAATTGTCACAAGTTGGGCCTACATAAAGTTTGAGAAACATTTATGTAGACTTCACTTAAATTCTAATTTTACTACTATCTTATTACATTTATGTTTGGAAAATTTAACGTGACCTAATTAGACTAGTATGCTCCTTATGCTATCACACAATCCTTTGCCTTAAAGGTTAGTAACTGTCACAGTTAGTGTAAAATGGGTGGGGCTAAGGAAACGAATAAGAGACACACTGGATGTCTTATCTCCCGTCTCCCTTCTTCTTTTCTCCCTCCATTAGAAGTCTGGAGGGAATGAGGGGAACCGGGAATGAGTTGCTTAGCATTAAGGTCAGTGATGAGCGCAGGTACAAACGCCTCTCATTTATCAGCTGGGCTTTCAGCCAGCCGTAGCCAGGTGACACCGTCCTGCCTAACGAGCTGCTGCAGAGACTGTTGAGCGAGGCTTGAGGAAAATGGTCTGGAAGAGAAGTGCACGCTTGGCTGCCTTTGGGTTTTAAATCCCTGTGTTTCTTTCACTTGCAATGAAACTACAGATATAGACTATGTATTTGAAGATGTTGAATCAAAGACCCAAACCCTCGCATGTGAGGACCATACATCCTTTAACAATTATGCCTCTGTGGCCATCTCTTCCCCTTGCAGCCAAATATAATAACCCCGACACAGACAAATATAATAAATAGAAAAGACATAGACTTGCTTTTCAGCAGCAGAATGAAAATGATAATGGTAAGAGCATAATACTTGGAATTTAAACTATGATGGATGATTATTTATGTATCATCATTTGTTAGTGTTGTTAGGAATTTAAAAGTAGAGACTGGATAATCTCATTATTTGTTCTATATATTCAAAAACATGTTCCCCATGTGCTGTGAGTTAATCTGTGTCCCCCACCAAAATGTTTCTTGGGGTCTTAACTTTAGCACCCCATGGTGTGAACCTATTTGGTGCTGGGTTTCTTGGGGTCTGTTTGGGAAGAGCGACACAAGGAGGAGAGTCAGTATGTGGAGCGCTGCCGCCGCGGAGCTAAGGGACGCCACAGACCCAAAGCCGACATCAGAAGCAAGGGCGGAATCTGTGGAAACATGCAGAGAGACCCAGCGTCTGCTAAACTTGATTTTGGACTTGTAGACTCTAGTAGTATAAGAAAAGAGATTTATGTTATCCCAGGCCACCGATTCGTGATATTTTGTTACGGAAGCCATAGAGAATGAACACATCACAAAACTAAATTAGTATATATCAGAGGATGCTGTTTCTGAAGAGTTGCGATCTAAAGAACTTTAAGCATATTTTGAATTTCCTTGTGATTATAGATTTTGTGTTAGGTGATATAGAAACACAAAAAGAAGAAAACTATCCTCAAAGAACTTCGAGTACTTTTCAGCGTTCGCTTCCTGTGTTTTGCAAGTGCAACGGGAATATGACGCTGTACGTGGCCGTGCCGTGTAAAAGACCCTTCGTGGCTTGGGTCTTAAGCACCTACCTCTCACTAATGTGTCCCTTCTGGTCACAATTTAGAAATGCTACACTTCTTTGTGTTCTTCCATTGTGTCCTGTTCTCTGTTTACCAGCTTCTCCCTCACCCCCACCGGGAGCCCCTCGCTACTTGTTCCCTGACTGATGCTGCTCATGCAGCTGACCTCCTACGAGAGAGAGCAGATTCCTTCTTCCCAGAATCACTCTTCACAGTCTCATGTGAGCTTGGTACCAATGGACATAAAAACATGATACATTGTACTGCTGTTTAACATGTTCTTTGGAAAACAATATTGAAACAGGTTATAAGTGCGAAACATAAAGGAAGGTTTTGCCTAGTTCAATGACTGCTGTACCCCCAGCACACAGGCTTGTACCCGACAGAGGTCACAGTGTTGTCGAAGTATCTGGGTAAATAGAAGAGGAGAGATCTAGAGTAAAGGAGTGGAAATAAAGTGTATTCTTCACACAGTCTTGCTCACACATACTAAGTCATTAGAAAGGCCCACATGTACACATATATACAATATATATCTATATCTATATGGATAGATAGATAGATAGATAGATAGATAGATAGATATAAATAACATATGTAGAAACTGTGGAGTCAATATGACAAACTGTGAGTGATTCTCTGTAGACCAGTGTTTCGTTTTCATCCTTCAGTGTGTCTCTCTTATCAAACACAAAATCATACAATCTTTAATTCAAAAGAATTTTCAACCACAGATTCACATTCTGGAAATATAAATGAATTTTTAGCAGAGTTTGGGACTAGCCAAGAGTGCATATTGGAAAATACACCAACTGAAGAGAATATGAAGGCCTGGCCACTGTGGAGACTGGGACTTAACTGTTAGTAAGTGAGGAAACTTATACCAGAGACAGCACTGATGAATCAGAAGAGAGAAACAAATGGGAGAATAAATATTTTAAATGTGTGATAAAGAAGTAGAAGATTTTATAAATAGTTTTGGGCCAAATAACTAGGCCTGTGGTAATGTGCATAGAAAATGTTTTCATTATATTAATACATTTTCTAGGTACACCAGAAATTCACATGATTTCACAATAATTTTGCATAAGCACTCTCATTTGCATTTGAAAGTGATATAAGTGATCTTAAAAATAAAAGAAACAGCCGGGTGTGGTGGCGCACACCTTTAATCCCAGCACTTGGGAAGCAGAGGCAGGATAATTGCCGTGAGTTCAAGGCCACCCTGAGACTTCATAGCAAATTCCAGGCCAGCATGGGCTAGTGTGAGACCCTACCTCGAAAAACCAAAACCAAAAAAAAAGAATAATAAATAAATAAATAAATAAATAAAAGACACGACATGACGTTGGAGTGGCGAAAGCCATTCTGAGCAAGACATGAGAGCCCAAAACCACAGAGGAGATGGCCCACACATGTAAGTACGTGCACACTAACACCGCTGCTTTATTTTGTTTTATTTTATTTTTTTTTCTGGCTCGACGCTGCTCTGACGTTAGTGGGAAGGAAGGATTAGAGATCAATACCAGAACTGAGAGCCAGGCAGACCTTTCCAAACCCTAACTCGAGGCCAGCGAGCACTCCTGTAGCCATATCAGCTGCTGCAGGAATTCCATCCTGCATCTCCCCCACATCTAGTAAAAGAGGCCCACATGGACAAGGACTGGGGCAGCCCAGGAGTCTGCTTCTCTACTCAGGCCTCCTGGAGCCCGAAGCGTCATGGGACAGGGGGCTGTGGCTAGTGGCCTTCAGGGGGCGATAGCTCTGCAGATGAGGTTAAACCTCTCCAGTTGGGTTCCCAGCTGTTGGCAGACCCAGAGGCGGGTCCTGCCTGCAGGGAAAGATAAACCAAGGTCGCAGGCAAGTTGGGGAGGTGACTTCCTTTGGGACAACGGTGTCCAGATGGCCCCTGAGGCACCATTCCCCTTCCATCTACACCCTTGTCTTGGATGGTCTGTGTAGTGAGGGCCAGGGCGCCCCTAGGTAACTGTTACGATAGCTTGGAGGCCTGTTGAGGCTCACTTGGCTGGGAGCTGCTGAACTTTAGCCACTGTGGGAAAAGGGAAGGGGAAGGAATGAGGAAGGGGGGCTTCTGGCAGAAACTCTAGGAGAGTCACTCCTTGATGGGCATGTAAGCACAGGGATACGGGACACCAGGGAGCACTGGGAGCTTTCAGCTGAGGACAGGGGGACTCTGGATAGTCAGGCACACTCAGTCATGAATTTAAAAACTCAATTTCTGATGGCTCAGACATAGGAGGTTATGTAGGCATTCTCTTCAGCTATGGCTGGAAACCTGGAGGTCTGGGCAGGGCCACCTGCTAGAGCCACTCTTTGGGGTGTATTTGCCCCCTCTGGATCCTGCTTAGGTCTGCTTCCATGTTTACTGGAACCCGCCAGTCTGCTCTCCACCTCACTGGCATTCCCCAAACACCCGTCCGTTGCTTTTCAATAAAACCTTGATCCCCTTCTTTGGGCACGAGCAGTACACAACGAGCCTCTTTGCCAGTAGGCCAGTTCCCACAACCCTCTGAAAGTTCATAAGCAAAGCCTCCAACTGTTCATAATTCTCCCTGCACTTAGAATTTTCAGGTTCACCAGAACATCCCATCAAGCTCTGCGTAGAGCTCTGCAAGGCTTCTCCAGTCCAAAGCATCACACACTTCCACACTCCTCCCACAAGCACAGTCCAAAAGGCCCAAGTCCATATGGGCATATAGAGATACCACGGTATGCTTTGTCATGACAGAAGACAAATCCACAGTGGAGAGAGAGAGAGAGAGGAACACCAGCAAGGACAAACAGCAAGGGCTCAAATTTGGTCTAGACACACCAAGTAGAGCTGAATTCAAGATCCGCCCCAGTGACACAAGTCCAGCAGTGCTCTCCCTACTAGAAGCTTAAGTAATAAGCTTAAGCTTAATCAAAAAATACCTGAGTCTGTGGGGCCACTTATATTCAAACCACGACAGGGCTCTTGGGTACTGAGATGCCAAAGGCAGTAGCCACCCACCTCTGCAGCTCTCTGGAGGGTGGCGAATTCTCTAGAAAACAAAAGTCACAAAATGTGGATAAATAAAATGTAGGAGATCACCTTTAAATATATAGAAAAGGGTTACAGTCACTCTATTTGAAAAGCTCTAAAAATAGGGAGAGAAATAGTTAAATATCTCAGTAAAAATGTGTACCTATATTTCTATCTCTGGGTCTCTGTTACAGCCAAGACTCCCCCATATATGCATCTCTTACTCACTCTCTCTGTCTTTCCCTCCCTCCCTCCCTCCCTTCCTCCTTCCCCTGTCTGTGTCTCTCTCTTCTTCCCTTGCTTCTCAGCTGGCTGTACCGAGCTCCTCTCCCCCTGATGACCCACCTCATTCTGTCGCTTCCGGGCTGACAGCGCAACCCCTTCCTGATTCTCTGGCCCTCGCCCCTCCCTCTTTTGCCCAAAGACTGCCTTCTGAGCAGTTAACAAAATTCCCATCCCTCCCCCTTAAAAAAAGAAAAAAAAAAAAGAGTACACAGATGTTATTATGCAGCATACAAAAGATTGAACTCAAAATAACTTTGTATGAGAAGTTATTCAGAATTCCTGGTGGAAAGAACTGGGAAGAAATGAAACAACGCAACCCTATTTCCTGTACATCCAGCTGCTGGATTAAAGCACCACGAGCTTGTGTTCGAGATACATAGTCAGGAGAAGCATTCTACCTTACAGAAAACCTGCGTAGAAAATCAACTTAGTGGGTTGGAGAGATGGCTCAGCGGATGAAGCCCTCTTGAGTATCTGAGTTCAACTCCCCACGTGAAAGCCAGACGCCAGCTGGTGGGCTTCTGTAATCCCAGTGTGCATACACGGAGAAAGGAGATGGAGACGGGAGAGTTTCTGGAAGCTCCTATCAAGAGTGGTGAACATGAGACCCAGTCTTAAAGGGAGTTGGTAGGCAAGGACTGTCATGAAAGTTGTACTCTGATCTTCACATCCACAGCTAAAGCGTGGTGTGCCCACACTCACAAACATGCACAGACATATATGTAAGTTAATTAATGAATGATAAAAAGAAAATGAACTTGGGAGCCAGACTGCTTGAATATGAAAACCAGCTCCATCAACTTTCTTCTGACTAAGACTGAAAGATTTCTTAACCTTTTGATATCTTCATCCATGAGAAGAATTTTTCCTAATAATGATTCTTCCTTCATAGGTTTGTAGAAGGAATAAATGAGCAGCTTTGTATTGAATATTCAATGCCTGGCATAAAATTAGAGCTCAAGGCCATGCTGTTTGTCACCGGGATTATCATTCCCATCCCTGGTCCTTCCTGCTCAGCGTGATGTCCCCTGCCATCATCACACAGTCAGGAACACCCTAAGTGCATTTGATTCTTTGTCCTTCCAAACTACACTCTTGGCTTTGGAGTAAATTTAAACAGTCTATATTTCAAATGCATTGCACATAAGTATAAAGTTCTCAGAAACTTTATTTTAATAGTCTGCTCATGTAATTCAAACCATGCTCGAGTTAAGGGTTTTCTTCCTATGAATTTCATAGCAATAAAAATACGTTTGCTAGCATGCTACACTCTGTGGAGGTCAATGCCTGTGAGTTTCAGCTCTTTCTGTCTATGAATTAATCATCAGCAGTCAGTTATGTTCTTAGCTTTAATACACATTGGCTCTAAAAGGAGTGATAAATAAAACTCAAGCATCCTCACCATTGCTCTCTTGTAACAGGAATCAGACTCCACTTATAATCACTATTTAAAAAAGTCTTTTTTACAAAAGGAGTGGGTATAACTCATGAAATCATTTAACCTAATACTTATTTAATGATTTCAAGTTTCCTGAGCCTTTAAAAATATCCTTCTACTTGGATAGCACAATGATCTCATGAGTAATCAAAACAGAATCTTTCAAAATCTTGACTTTATATGCAGGGATGACAAAATTAATAATAAACGATGATATAAATTGCTAATACTTTATGGCAATAAAATATTCAAGTTCTATTTTTTTAAAAAAACTATCTACTTGTACTTAGGACAATATATTGGTAAAAGTTCCTCATTGTTGTAAAGATGTTTTTCAATATAAGGATATAGAAAACCAGGCGTGGTGGTGCACACCTTTAATTCCAGCACTCGAGAGGCAGAGGTAGAAAGATCACTGTGAGTTTGAGGCCAACTTGGAACTACAAAGTGATTGTCAGGACAGTCTGGGCAAGAGCGAGACCCTACCTCAAAAAATCAAAACGAATAAGAAATAGGGGACAGAAGAGAAAAAAAGACCTGAATCTCTCCTTATATTGATCCCCTACCCATTTAAACTATGACATGTGAAATAGAATCTAGAGTATCATTGCTTGAGCTCATAAAATGCAAACCCCCATGGGATGTGAAATATAAAAGCATACTGGTCTTATTTATTGGGATCATGTTTGTCTTTGGCAAACATTTCTAACTGAAAATAAGGAGATTTTGAAGGAGTATATTGAAATGATCAGAAGGAACACATTCACCTTACAAGACCATGGATTCTGGAAACATATTAAAAAATAATAATGTTTCTTCCTCAGAGATGGTCACTTGGGCCTCTTTTGGTGTGGAAATCAGAGGACATCTTTTTGAATTAATTTATTCATTTACTTGAAAGAGCAGTGCCAGGCACGACACGGAAGTGTGAGGGGCAGGTGGAAGGACGCCATCGCCTCGCCGGCCGAGGAAGTTCAGTCAGATGGTCACCACACCAGTGCCTCACGTCAACAAAGCGAATGGCTGTGTCATTTCACCCCATCTCCGAGCCTCACAGAGGACAGAATTCATAAAGCCAGCACGTTACCCGTTTCCTTAAATCCTTCCATTAGTGACATCCCATATGTTAAAATTCTCCTTTTTTCCCCCCAACCATAAACTTACATATTAAACTGCTAGATACAAAATTCACTAAAAAATACAACTTAAAAATTATTTTAATACAGACAATTTAGGAAAAGTTCCAAAGCAATGCAGCTGCAGGTTAAAGGAAAACCACTATAGACACGACAGCTACCAATGAACGAATGGCTGGTTAGCCTCGCCTTCCCGTGAACACAGCATTCTCCCACGGTACCCCGCCTGGAGCTGCCAGAGAACCCCCCATACCACAGGCCCCCGTCTTTGCCTTCCGCCTGAGAGAGGGGTCATCACACTTCTGATGGTCATTGGACTCAGTGCCTCCCACATGTGACTTGTGGTTTAAATGCCAAACAACAGAATAACGCGATTGCATACACATTCCTCACAGTCTTTGCTAGCTGCTATCTGCCTGTTCTTGAAAACTCCTTTCTTGTCTCCTAAAAGGGCCTCCCGAGTTTCCCTGTAACACAGCTGAGCGGTGGTGTAGTCAGGGTGCCTCACTGTCCTTCACCGGCCGCTGAGGCTCGCCAGCAGCCAGGACCCTTCAAACAGCCGTGGGTAAGTAGGAAAGGGGACCCGAGGTGCACGTCTGCGTCTGTCCTCCTGCTACAATTCACTGCTGGACAAGAAATGCAACTGGTGACAGAACATGGACAGGAGATGGCAAAGACAGCTCCCGGATAAGATGCTTCAGCTCATGAGACACCAAGAGCTGGCAGCCCAGCGCCCGGCCGCTGACAGCTCACCCAGTGTCTCCTGGGAGGCGTGAGGCTCAGTGCCACACAGTGACAGCAGAGAGGCAGCTGCCTCCCCACCCCCTTCTCATTAATCTCATCTCCCCGAAAGTTAGCCACTGTTTTTTTCTAGTATTTTATTTACTCTTTGGCCATCAAGATCACAGTATAATGCTAAGCTTTTCCTTCTTTCTGCCAGGCCCAGGTTTATCATAAAAGTGTTCAAGAATGCCAACCAGTGCTTATATGAGACACTTTCTTTTCAGCGTCCGGACCTTGCACATGCCCTCAATGAAAACATCGTCCATGATGCTCAGAGTGCTTTAGTACTCTATGCAGTAAAAATAAACAATGCAAATCTCAACCTACATCTACCTTAGACTACCTCAGATACATAATGCAACTAACCCATCTAGAATAATCAGTCATTTACATATGACAATCTTATGTTACAAAGAACAAACGATGTAATATGTATGTGTGTGTGTAAAATATACTCAATGCTGACATATACACTTATATTCTGAAAGAACACACACAGAAAAGCAAACAAAGATTTGTTGTTTTATAGCATGATGGTATGAGGAAGAGATTTCTTTTGTTATTATAAATTAAATTTTATAAAGCTCAATTCCCATGATATGTACAAATGATATTTTTGAAATAAGCATTAACTGCTTAAATAATTAAAATGAAAACATCAGAGAAGTGCAGAAATGTTTAATTAAATAACAAATGGTAGATTTATTATTTGTCTTATAGGAAGGTAGGCGAGGCAGTCAAGATAGCGCTATAAAAAGTACCTGAGATGCTCAACTTATAAGGAGAAAAGCTTTATTTGGCCCCAAGTTCTTGAGGTTACAGCCTGTGATCATGAATCTCCATTGCTTCTGTGGCTGTGGAGAAGCAGTACATCCAGAGCAGGGTGCATGCTGTGAATCAAGCCCCCAGCCCCTGGCGATGGAAGAAGAGATAGAACAGAGGTGAGGAGGTGCCACCACCCCTTCAGGGGTCACACACTCGCGATTGAACGACTTCTCAGTGGGCAGCACCTCTGAAAACTTCTACCACTTCCCAACATCGTCAAGGTGGAAACCAAACATCTAGCACATGGGCCTTTGAAGACCATTCTAGATTCAAAGTACAACTGCATAAAGATGTCCTTCAGTCATCTGACCAGAAGTCCTGACCGGTGGGCTTACTATAGGCAATAACATTTCCCAATCAGATACAGTCTCTCACAAGCAATGGCATAGCTATTGCTTGCATGCAAAAGCCTGCACCAGGTCTAATAACATGTAAACCATCAACATGGATAAATCCTGATGCTCTAACACACAGCAAATCTCTCAGCGACAAAGACTAGCACATATGGAAAGATTGAGGGGAGAAGCCAAGCTCCTTCGCAATGCTTGGAATCCTGTCAGCATTCTGAAGCCTGTGTGCAGAACACTTTGGTTCCTTCTCCACCTCGCTGCACTAACATAGATTCTTCCATGACAAAATAATTGTATACATTTATGAAGTGTGCTGTGATGCTCTTATAGACGCTTATACTGTAGAGTGACTCACTCAAGCTAGTTAACATACCCATCACCTCATATACTTTTAGTGATGGCAATATTTAAAATATACTGCTGTGGCAATTTTGAAATAAATCAGTTGTGTCTGACAGTCATTATAATATTTAACCAATCACTGCTATTCCTCCAGTCTGATGAAACCATTGTATCTTTGAGATATATCTCCTCTCACCACCTAACCCCAACCCCTATTCTTTGGTGATTAGATTCTGCACTCTACTTCTATGAATTTAACATTTCTAAGGTCGCACTTGAGAGTGCAATTCTTAACCTAGGGCTCATGAACCCCCCGCCAAAGCATCTATTAGTTAAGTAAAAAATCGCTTCTTATTTTCATTAAAATCTGGCTGAAATTTAGTATTTCTCCTGTTACAAATGTCAACACAATTTGTTTTGGAAAATATTTTTCTACCTATATTTCTTATTCCTGATTCACGAGAAATTATTCTAAGACGGCACTCTGAGGCCCCATGTGATTGACAAAGAAGTCCATGGCAGGAAAGGCTAAGGAGCTGCTGTGCTGCTACGTGGCTCTGAGCTCCCCGTGCACATTAGCTGTCTTTCCAGGGCTTCCACGTGCCCTGGGGCACGCCCACCGAAGCCCACCCCGCTGAAGCTGCCATTGATTTCCTGTCTGCTTTCCTACATGACTGGCACAAGGAACACGCACATGAAGAAGTTTTGCAAATAAAAAGTACCATAAAAAACCTGGGTCTAGAGGTAAAACAAAAAAAAAAAATCATAAGTGAAAATACAGCTTTTGTTGTATTTAGTCATAAATTCTGACACTTTAAAACTAGTTTTAGTGCCCTAAAATCATGTTAAACCCTGAATATTCATATTTCCTCACTTAATCTTATGTTGCTATTGCAATTAACATATTCTTCATCTCATCAGAATTGTCAATGCATGTATGAACGTGTACAGAAATTCATGCATACAGCTTGTTATTAATATCCATGGGTCGGTTCCAGGACATTCAGGGATGCCAAAATTCATTCATGTTTAAGCATCTTATAGAAAACCATATAATATTTATACATAACATTTATATATGACACCTGCTGGGCAAATTACTCAATGCTTGCCTACTTATGTAAGGATCTGAGTTCTAGCCCCAGGAAGACATACACACAACAATCCTAACTGTGTATATCATACAAACAACTTTCTCTGTGCTCTAAATCATCTCTAGATCACTTCTAATGCCTAATACCATGCAATGCTTCTAAGCAGTTGTTGTACTGTAGAAATCTGTACCTGAGTAGGTAGTAGAGGTATATTTTTCTAAGTATTTTCTATCTCTGCTTGGATGAATTGACAGATGAAGAGCTCATGGATACAGATGACTATACGGTGTGTATGTGAGCATACAAATGTGTACATACACATCGGAGGCTAAACATGAGTGTGCTGTTCCCAAACTAGATCACTCCTCTGGTATGACTATGAAAGATTCCATAGACCACAAAGCCAAAGCTTTTGAGCATATAGCCATTGATGTGACTGTCTACCAGAAGGCACATGGTTAGCTGAGCACATTTCCAAATACACGTTGTATTTTCATACAACTGAAGATACCTCCATCCCAACCACATGGGAGAACCTTATGCAGTAAACTTACATAAAAAAGATACTCAAACAATTTGAGAAAAGCAAAACTCACATATTCACATAGAGGTCAAATGTCTGTTTATTTTTTTTTTCACGTGGAGAGGAGTAGTCTTTGTTCAAAGAAATAAAGAAAACACTAACATTGATGAGGTTTGTTCAAAGAAGTAGGATTTATTTTTAATTCGTTGAATTATTAACATTTGAAAGTTCTGATTATGAAGAAGCTGTTTTACATAACAGAATCATATCTTTTATAATATTTGTATTCATTGAACCTACCAAAGTGTTCATTATAATACTTTATGCATAAACTTTTGTTGACTTATGGTCTGAATTTTTTTCCTGTCTAGAATGAAAGAGGATCACACGATGAGCTAAACATTCTCCAGTGAGAATGGAACTTCTAGAGGCACACTTAACAATGTGCCAGTTCATTCTGCAACTCTGGCAAGGCTGTTTGGTTAGAGAAAAATGCAGCAACCATCATCAAAATTGATCTAAGATTGACAAATTCCATTGTTCAATCACACTTGCAACTATTGCAATTTTTTTCAAATTTTATTTTTATTTCTTATGGGAGAATGAGAGAAAGAGAGAAAGAATGAATGGGTGCATGAGGGCCTCTAGGTCACTGCAAATGAGCTCCAAACCAATGTGTAATGCTCTACCATGTGCATCTGGCTTATGTGCATTTTGGAGAATCAAACCAGGGTCTGTAGGCTTCACAGGCAAGTGCCTTAACTGCTAAGCCATCTCTCTAGCTCAGCATGTTATTTAAATTTTCTTTTATTTATTTACAATCAGAGAGATTGAGAGAGAGAGAGAGATAGAGATAGAGAGAGAGGAGTATATGCCTATCTTGTAAAAAATTGTTGCAACCTTGTGCTTTGAAAGTATTGTAGGTTAGAGTTTTGATTATATCTTACCTGAAAAATCACTTTTCTTCTCTCTGTGCTTTCCCTAGCATAAGAGTATAGTTTCTACAATAAAATCTGCTATGTATAAGTATGTTGTCCTCAAGTGCTCTAATTAGTAAGAAAATCTGTGATCAAATTACAAGATGTGTAGTGAAAATTGTCTTGGACCAGGGGCTTCATATCTTGCATCCTGATACTACTTAATGGGATGGAATTATCTTGCTATATGGACTCTTCAACCCCTTAAAGTTCTACAGTCTGGGAATCTGTGAAGTCAGAAGTGGCAGATCAAGTCTGACAAGAGCATCACTGGCTGGCTGGCATGCCATCTTCTTGAGAAGCACGACTTCAAAGTCTCGTCGGACATCAGATGGCAAGACGATATCACTGAAGTCCCAGATTGTCACCAGTCAAGCACTCCTGGAGTCATGCTCATTAATCAGTAGTTCAGTTGAGGTGAACAGAAGATTGAACACACTAACCCATACACATGCATGCTTATTGTTGAGTATAAGAAGAAAATAACACATGGAATCAGTGGAAGTACAGAGTAAAATGTAATATAAATGAAAAATATAAAGCATCTATGTTTTTAAAATTATATTTTTGCTTCTGAAAAACAAAAATGTATAAAGGTTCATCTGGGATGCTGAAGATGGTCTGCTGTAGCTAAACTCAGGCTGCAGAACAAGAAAGCATAATGACAGCCTGGAAGTGTTCTTAAATGTCACTGGGAAGCCAGCATCTGTATGTGGACCATGTGAAAATGTGACACAGGCTCGGGCCTGCACATCAACCCATGCAAAACATCCAGGGCAGCACCTTCTCTTCTTTGTAGACCTAACAGCTCCTAATCTGGAATTTATCAAGTTGTAGTGTGCATAAACATCAAGCTGGAAGGTCCTTTTAATTGCATATTCCTAGAGCCATCACTAGGCATTCTAATTAGAAGAATGGGTGCCAAAGATGAACATATTCCTATTTTAAAAGTCCTCAGATTAGCGTGACGTGGGAAGCCTGGTGGTCATATTTTGAGAAATGTCCTCTTGTAACCTCAGTATCACATGACTTTTTGACCCAAGCTGCCAAGTGGGCCTCCAATAGCTTTAGTTCTAGACAGTATCTGGAACTCGTCTTGCTAGACAGTCTAAGAGAGAGCTCACTGTTTCGTACATAGACACATCAGCAGAGAGGTTAGCACATGTGAAACCAAATATGCCTGCATTCCATCTTCCTCTTCCTCTTACTATTGACTCCTCTAAGGCCACATATGTCTAGTTCATCTCACCAAAAAGTTAGCCATAACTAATGTAAAAATACCATAGAAGTGCTGGAGAGATGGCTTAGCCATTATGGCATTTGCCTGCAAAGCCTAAGGACCCAGGTTTGATTTTCCAGGTCCCACATAAGCCAGATGCACATGGTGGTGCATGCATCTGGAGTTTGTTTGCAGTGGCTAGAGGCCCTGGCCTGCCCATTCTCTCTCTCTCACTCTCTCTCTCTCTCTCTCTCCCTCCCTCCCTCCCTCCCTCTTTCTCTCTCTGTCGGTCTGTTGCTCTCAAATAAATAAATAAAAATAAACAAAAAGCCAGGTGTGGACACTCACACCTTTAATCCCAGCACTCGGGAGGCAGAGGTAAGAAGATCACCATGAGTTCAAGGCCACCCTGAGACTACATAGTGAATTCCAGGTCAGCCTGTGCTAGAGTGAGACCCTACCTCAAAAAAACAAAAATAAATAAGTAAGTAAATAAATAAACAAAAAATTCCACAGGAGGGAGAATTAATTTCACTTGACAGTTGACAATACCAAAATCTAAAAGTAAGGTACAGAAAACTGATAAAACTTTCACAAAATCAAAAAAAAAATACTTTTATTCTTATTATTCCTATAACTTCCCACACAGGCAGGTATATGTATTAGAGAAACCATGTCAGGTGGTCTGTCTCCTTAACTTAGTGCAACTCACAAGAGTCCAAAATCTCCTCAAGTCCAGATAATATCACTGTATCTGTAGCATTTTCATATTGGCTAGAATGACTATATACTTTGCAATCTTTCATGAACATGGGACTAATACTTTCTCTTCATAAGCTCTTATGCCATAGGTGTCCTTATAAAACACATCTTGTAGGTAATGGTGAGGCTTAGCATAGTGGGAGCCGACAAAGACAGCCATGGTCGGTACCCTGATTCTGATGTTGTTGTTACTAACTGTTGCTATGGTTTTGTTTCGGGAGAGGAGAATAGGGTAAAAATAGTAAGATCTAGAAAGCTAATGAGGAAGCCCTTGGAGATTTTGATTTGTCACTTCAAGAGAACAGATAATATTAGAAAATTGGATAATCTATGGTACCAAACATTTTCTAAGATTTGCGACGAAGGAGCAGAAGTAAGTTACTGGATTAAATGTTACTTTTAGATGTCACATATTCACATGGCATTTACAGCAAGGCTCAAAGAACTGAAGGAAAGTGCCGGAAGCGCAGATACGTCCGCAGAGAACACTGGATCCTAATAGTACCAGAGAATCTGCTTGCCTCAGCACATTTTTTGTGCAGCCTGGCAATGTTTTCAAGCTTGTCACACTAACACAGAAGAGCTTTAATTCAGATATTTTACGTTGGCTTCTGTAGGCAGTCTTTTTGAGTCACTTGGTAAGTAGAATGCTAAAAAGAATTCTAACATAACTACTAAGGTTTATATTTTATGAACAATTGCATCAAGGAATACTACAATTTAAAAGTTTTATAATGTGGGATGGAGAGATGGCTTAGCTATTAAGCGCTTGCCTGTGAAGCCTAAGGACCTCGGTTCGAGGCTCGATTCCCCAGGGCCCACGTTAGCCAGATGCACAAGGGGGCGCACCCATCTGGAGTTCGTTTGCAGTGGCTGGAGGCTCTGGCGCACCCATTCTCTCTCTCTCTCTCTCTCTCTCTCTCTATCGGCCTCATTCTCTCTCTGTCTGTCACTCTCAAATAAATAAATAAAACAGAAATTTTTTTTTTAAAAGTTTTATAATGTAATAAGTCTAGATTTGAAATGTAGTGGATCCAGTTCCTGTAATAGTGTTAATAATAATAGAATCTATTAAGAATTTCTTGGGGAGGCCACACACTAAGTACTTTAAAATTATGATGAGTAATACAGCTTGCTAAAAATCAGCTTTCCTTTGGTTAAATAATTTCTGTAAGTTTTTAAGGGAAACTGCAATTTGGAAAGTGCTTCAGCCAAGGTTTGAATGTAGTTACTCTATGAATTCTAGGTCCTCCAATTCATTACATAATTCTTTTTCTAATATCATTTAGTTACTTTTGTGTAGTTGAGTTATGTAGACCACTGGAAGCTATTGAAAAATCATTTATCTTGCTTTCAAAAGTTTTTAAATGTAAAAATTTAAAAACAAAATGCATGGCTGGATTTCATACAGAAGTTTTAAATAGAGCTCAATGCCAAAAGCAGGTTGGTTGAGTTATAGAAATCTGTATGACATATTAAGAGACATCAAAATCCTTTTACTTTACTTCTTATTATGCTTCCATCCGTGCTGAGTTAGTCATATTTATGTTACTGTAGCAAAACATTTGAGGCAGTCAAGCTCAATAAGAAGGCAGGGTGTACTTGGCATATCGTTCTTCATACTTTTATCCATGAATACGTGGGCCCGTTGCTTTGAGTCTGTAGTGGTACATTACGATGGGATTGTGCGGAAGAATGAAATGGAGAGGAGGAGCAGGGGGCTGTGACCCAGTATCCCTTTCAAGAGCACAAGTGCTATGAGGGTAACCAACAGCTTTATTGTTGGGTCAGAATCCATGCTTTGTAGTGAAAATCAGACCCAAAGCCCATGGCTGGGGAGAGTGTAGGCAGTAGGGACAAACCTACCATTCCTAAATTACAAAATGGATATCGTGTCAAACTGCATCCTAAATATTTATAACCAAAGTCACCTGGGCTTCTCTCAGCTTCAACCCCTGTCATAAAGACTCTTTAAAAAAAAAAAAAAACTTTTGTGGTTAATTATAGTTTTTCAAGGGCTGAAAATAAGCAACTGATGTGATGAGTGGCCCTACATGGGATATATATCACCCCACCACCAGGGCTTAGTGAACATGCCTGACGATGGGACAGAAAAACGTCATTGCTGGGGCATGGGAGGAGCTTGGTGAGACTCTGTCATGAGCATATAAATAGGTCACTGCACTCATGAACTCTCAATAGCTGTGGCAACCTGCCCAAGATCTCTATTGGCAGGACCAGTCAATGTTCTCTTATACCCAGGTAAGCTAACAGCAATGACAAGCCAGTGGTTGCTGGGGGAAGGGAGAGTCATTCTCTTCTGTGGCAGAGCCACCAGTAAGTGGTGGCTAAAAGGTGGAGAATTGCAGAACTGAGGGAGATAAGGGAAGCTCGTGTGTGGTAATACAATCAAAATGTGGCATGCCCATTCTCTCTCTCTCTCTCTCTCTCTCTCTCTCTCTCTGCCTCTTTCTCTGTCTCAAATAAATAAATAATAAAAAATGTAAAAAGTGTAACATTTCTTTATGAAAATTCAAAATTAAAATATGAAAAAATTGAAATGATTTTAAAATGCTAAAAATCAAAAGTAAGTTATTAGTAGCGTTCCAAAATAAATAACTAGCTGCTGCTTAGGTAGAAGTGAATATATATATATATATATATATATATTTTTTTTTTTCAAAGCATGTGTTTTATTTTATAGCCTAGCATTGGTGGTGCTGTGAATCATATGTTCCACATAAACTCATGTGTTTTGAATGCTAGGTTCCTGTCTGACAGCAGTTGGAAAGGTTGAAAGGTTAGGCCTTGATATAGAGGTACGTTCTTGGGGGTGGGCTTTGGGGTGTTATAGCCAGCTACAACTTGTTAGAATTTGGCTCACTCTCCCACTGTTGTTGTCTCCCTGATGCTGGCAAGGAGGTGATGTACAGCCTCTGCTCTACCATCTTTCTCTCTACTATCGTGTGTAAACCAAAAACAAGACAAAATAAAACAAAAAATGCAAAAGCACAAAACTTTCCCAGCAACAAGATGGTAACTACAACAGCATGGGTAGTCCTTATCATAATTAGTTTCATTCATGTCTGATTTTCATCTTAATAAATTCATGTCTTTGTTATCCTAAATCATAATGAAACTCATAATAGTCCTAGTTAGCATTTTTCTTTTGAGAAATCTAAAACACATAGCAACTAAAGAATTGATTAAAGTACCCCTCAAACATGAGTAAAATAAAAACTTGCATTCATGTACATAATATTATTAAGGAAATGGTTGTACGATAGGTGTCAAATGTAGTTTATCCTTTTGGAATTAATAAATGGCACAATGCTGACTGCAGTTTGATTGAAGGCACATTCATAAGCAACAATGTAAATCAATGGAACCTTGCCATTGTGTTTATTTTCCCAGCCTGCAATGCAGGCTGTAGCAGACCTGCTGATTAGTCCCTGAGCATCCTGCTCTGCCTGCGTTCTACTGCTTCCTCCCAGTCCTGAAGGAACTCTACTCATCCACTCAGAAGGCCTCCTCTCCCAGCTTACTATGTCGAACCAGCCAGGTAATATATTTCCCTAGACATTCCGGTGATCACAGTGTAGTGGTGGGTATATGATCAGAAATGTTTACTGAGCTTGAGAGAGAGAGAGAGAGAGAGAGAGAAAAGCCTGTTACAGGGAAATGTAAACCTAGCCAATTAAAACCATGAGAACAAAAGAGAATGCTCTGATAAATGCCAGTAGTAGACATCACTGACTCCACATGTAGAATATACTCATTTCAAAATTAACTAGCTAATGAACTAATTGATTGATTTGTGTGTGTGTGAGTGAGTGTGTGCATGTGTGTGTGTGTGTGTGTGTGTGTATAAGGGATGGGGCAGGGGCACACTAGGCCCTCTAGCCACTGCAAAGGAATGCCAGATACTTGTACCATTTTTGCACCTGGCTTATACGGGTAGCTTGGGAATTGAACCCTGGCCACCAGGCTTTGCAACTTTATGCCCTTTTACTACTGAGCCAAATTCCCAGACTCCTATATATTATATATGCTTAATGATGCATGTGTCTTTCAATACATAACATCATTTTTGCTGAAAGTTCCACAGCTCTCCATTTATCTCAAGTGATCGAAGGAAAATGAGTCACTTTGAGGCTCAAAGTATACTCTGATCTACTAAAATTAACAATTCAAGTTTTCTCCTTAAGATAAATGCAAGTGTGACTAATGCATAGGATTGCTCTGGTAGGTGACCCATTTTGTAAGATAAGATAGATACATACATCCACACACAGATACATGCACCATATATATATATATATATATATATATATATATATATATATATATATATAGTATGCATTTCAGCTGACATGTGATGACTTCAGCTACCTTAGTTAGAGGAGAAAAATAACCACAAACATGTTATAATAGGTAAGGATTACTTATTCTCAATTTAAGTGAAAAGCAAGCCCACTTTCCCAGTTCCTGCTGGCAGGTATTGGCTCCTAGAAACCAAAGCAAGACACTGATCAGGACAGAACTGAGGCATCTTTGAGCGAGCAGCATTACACCACCAAGAACTTGCTCATTATAACAGTTGGATTTCACTGTTTTGAAATACATAGCTAAATATCAATCTAAGTACTCCAAAATGTGCAAGATGATCAAATAACATTAATACTATCTAATGTATTGTGGAAAAACTTTGTCTATAGAAGGTCATTTGTGTAATATGCAAGTCAATACCCTAGAGATAAGGATCCAGCCTGTAAAGTGCTTTCCTTGAGAGGAGTACCTGAATTTTATATTCAGTACCCATGTAAATTCCAGGCCTGGTGGTGCATACCTGTAATCCCAACATTGAAAAGGAGAGGATCCTTGGGGATTCCCTGATTGGCCTGAGCTTACTTGTACGAGTCAATCTAGCCTAATCAGTGAGTTTCGAGTCAATGAGACATACTGTGTCAAGAAAAGGTGATCGATACATCTGAGAAATGGTACCTGAGGCTGCTCTGTGGCCTCCATACACACACACACACACACACACACACACACACTCACACACACGCAAAACAGCAAAGTAGATGGGCATACCTCTCAACAAAGGCAGAAAGGCAGGGAATTAGTTCATAGATGATCACATAGATGAACGAATAGACAGGAAGAGAATGAGTCTATGAAAAAAAATTGGGTGGTCAGACTCACAGAAAGACAGCAGAACAAAAAGATGGTGTTGCAGACAGCATCATGTCGCTGGGATGAACCTCCAGCCCAGGTAGTTTATGGGAGGAAGACAGGATCGGTTGAAGCTTATGGATCAAGGAGCAGTTCTGTAAGGGCGGGTCCGGGCAGAGAGAGAAAATCCAGCAGCAGCGCTGGCCAGCACAGCCCAGGAACTGTAGGATGGCAGCGCTCGAGCACTCTGGCATGTCCTTAGCTGGGAACTCCAGATCCACCCCCAAATCCCTTATGTCTGGACCTGAGATCCACCCACAGTGACCCCAAGTAACAGGCTTGAATAAAACTCCTGAATCTTTAGGGAGGGACATCCACTCAAGGTACCACAGATGGACAGACAACAATTCAGATACACAGATAACCTAAATAGGTAGAGATTATATTCTAAACTGTGAAAAACTGATACCTCAGCTTCGAAAAACATACAAGCCAGGCAGGAAGTGAGGAGGGCAAGCCGTACAACTAAAAGCAGTCAGAAGATGTGCTGAGCCCTTTAAAGATAGTACACAGACATGCATGGGTATAAGGAAACACTAGGTCTGTACTTTGGTTTCCTTAGCCTGCATAGCTTCCCATGCCAGCAGTGGAGAAGGCTGGACTGAGGGCTGACTCAGTCCACAGCCTTTCATGTGCTGAAACAACACTGCCTGACAATCCCCATGGAGACGTCACAGCCATAGCAGTCCCACTACAACAAACACAACAACAATGCGGTTGTTGCAGATTCTATTTAAATAAGAATATAGCTCTGATAAGAGCCAACTTCAAGTGAAGTAGCATCAGGAAAAAAAAAAAAACCTGTATTTTGTTCTTGGAGGTAATACCATTTATTCTAGTTGATTATTTTTTTAAAGGCAAATTTCAATATGGTTTAGAACAAGAAAAGAGACAGCAAATTTAGTTATATGCCGTATAATAGGAATTTCTATGCTACTAATCACTGACTCAAATACCATCGGCTAATTTGGTCCCTACTGCTGTGGCCAGCACAGATTAGGTTAACCTGTGTTTTGAATAAGCATTGCAAAAACTAATTATAAAAAGTACACATTTGATTACATACCATGAAAAAAGCACAGTAGCATAACTAAAATGTAACTGGAAGAAATATTTCTCTGGCTCCTGTGGTTTACACAAAGTGTAAAGATACTGCCAAGGTTTCATATCACATTACCATAAGTGGAGGATTAATAGACGAATTAGCATTGGCTTTAGCTATGATACAATTGCCATAGAAAAGCATGTGTTATTTAATGCACAGGACTAGGCTATCATTACAGAAACACAAAATCCATTCTATATACCCCTTGCCTTGCTGTTTGAAATAACCTCATAAAACAGAAAGCATACAAATGATTAAATATTAAGCAAAATTCCAGGAATACATGTTGAGAAGTTATACACATAGTTCTGATTGAGAAACTAAACATGTGGAGAGCATCATATCCTAGCATAATTTTTACTGAGACTATTTATTTAAAATATTTTATTTATTTACTTGAGAGAAAGGAAGAGAGAAAAAAAGAGAAAGCGAGAGAGAGAAAAAAAGCTAGAGCAAGAGAGAGAGAGGGAGAACGGAAGCACGAGGGCCTCTAGCCACTGCAAACTCCAGACTCATGTGCCACCTTGTACATCTGGCTTATGTGGGCACTGGGGAGTCAAACCTGAGTCGTTAGGCTTCACAGGCAAGTACCTTAACCACTAAGCCATCTCTTGAGAACCTTTACAGAGATTCATAATGTTTCTTCTAATTCAGCGAATAGAACTGAATGCTCATGAATGAGTGATATCACACGGATACACTCAGATTTGGAGAGAACTATTTTCGGTAATATTGGTAATATTGGTAAAAAATTGAAATATGAGGAGTAGAGTAGCCAGAAACTGACTTGTAGGTTTGCTTCCTCCTTTTTTTTCTTTTCTTTTCTTTCCTTTCTTTTTCTTTTCTGTGTGTGTGTGTGTGTGTGTGTGTTTCTACACATCTCTCACCATAAGCTTCTCAGGAGGTCTTCCTGTTTATAGCAAATAGGACTCCAATTTTCCCCAATTGTTCAGGTCCAACCTGCTAGGATCTGCTTTTGCTCATTTTGCAAATCTTACTCTCTTTTATATTCAACATTTAACTGCAAATCCTGTTGTTTATACTATAAAAATACAACCAGATTCTAACTACTTTTATTCCAACTAGTGCTCTTATCTAAACCATCATCTCCATATTTACATAATTTTAAATTGATAAATAAAATTGGGTATATGTAGCAAGTTAAACATGCTACCTTCAAATAGATATACATTGTGAAATGAGTAAAATTGAGCTAATTAACACATGTACTCCTCCTTATATTTACTGTGTGTGTGTGTGTGTGTGTGTGTGTGTGTTTGAGTATGCACATGCATGTGTGTGTCTACCTTTTCAGCAATATCTAAGAAGCTATCATAATTTACTGCAAGGTTCATGCAATAGCCACCTAATCGTTCTTCTCATTTTCATGCCTATTCGATTTTGGTCTTTCCCGACACATCACCAGAGCAATCCTTTAAAATGAAAGTCAGTTCCATGACACTCTTTAGTTGAAAGTCTCTGAAGGTTTTCCCTAGTATTCAGAGTAAAAATCAAAGTCTCCCTGTGGCTTACATGTCCCATGTACTAGCCTTCTATGACCTCTCAGATTCCACACACTTTTACAGCAGTATATGGTCATGTCCAAGTTCCCTTTGAACCTGAATTCTCTTCTTGCCTCAGGTAGTGATTTTAAAAATTCTCTCTGGTTGTAATGTTCTTCTACCTGATATTTCTTCTTCTTCTTCTTTTTCTTGATAATTTTAACTTTCGTTGAGAGCTTTCACACATGATCAGATTACAAATGGGTCATTTTATCACCAGGTTACATTCTTATTTCTCCTCTCCCTTCCCCCACTGCACTGAGGGGCCTCCTCAGTGGAATTCCCAGTAACCAGTGTGGGGTCATAGATACATCACTTAGTGTCTGTTGTGACTATCACTTCCCACCCTGGGGCTCTTGAATTCTTTCTGCCTTTTTCTCCACAATTTTTGCTAAGCCTTGGAGGACATTTTATAAGTCTCCTTATTTTTTAATTAATTTTATTTTTAAAAGGTTATACACATATTTCCTCTCCTATGCCCCCATTCCAGTGAAGGCCATCCTCAGTAGGGTTATTGATATTCACTCTGGGGTCATGCAGGCCTCACTCAGTCTCCTTGGAGGGGAAGTGTGCTGGGGTAACCTTACCCACTCCGTGGCTGTTAAAGTCTTTCTGGCCCCACTTCCGCAAAGTTCCCAAATCCTAGGCAGGCACGTTAGCAGTCCGATTTAGTGCTCAGCTCTCTGCCAGCCTCTGGATATCTGCCTGGGTGAGTCTTGAGTGACCACCATATTGGTCACCATCTCTCTGTAGCTGGATGTCAGGCAGGCAGAGAGAGCAGTATTTAATGAGGCCGCTCCCTCTACAGTGTTTCCTGGGCCCTTGCAGACGGGAAAGAGGTGACACATCTTGTCTATCAGATAGTTCTACGTCTTAGTCCTGTGTCATCTTTCAAATTGTAACTTAAATGCCACATTCCAGTTGAAGCCATCCTTATCACTCCATGGTGAATGCAATGTTCCAACTTGCCAGACACTCTATGCACATTGTTCAGTCAGTTTCCTTAATCCTGCTGTCATCTAATGAACCAGTCTTCTTACTTATCTTGTTCATCTTACCAAGACATTTTTAAAAATAGAAAACGATGCCTAGGGTGAAGATTTACCTTCCTGTTTTGATTCCTGTTACCTTGAACTTCAAATAGGATCTGGCATATGATGAAGCTTAAGATTTCTCAAATGAAAAAAAATAGTGAATTTTGACTTATAATTGCTGATAAAAGGCATTATTCTACATGGAACAATTGAAGGATGCTTACATAATCACAGTTTGACTATCTATTTGGATATTCTATTGTTTCTAACAGCAATATGCTGTGGTTTCCAATCCTTCACTTGTTTTGTGAATTCTAATTCTAAGTACTTCCTGTTAATATAATATATAATATAACATTACATATATTATAATATAGAGAAGGTAATTCATTTAATATAATAAACATACTGGAAATGATATTTTGCAATCATTTCAGCTACTCATTCTTAACATAAACACAAGTTTTGATATTTGTGTATTTGTATTGCATTTCTCAACCTTTTTAAACTCACTTATTAGGTTTTCAACTAAACCCAGCATATTCTTGCAAATCTGTGTGGTTTGACTGCCAGCACAATTTAAAAAAAATTGACAAGAAGAAACAGCCTTTTCTTGACTAAGATGATATTAAGGTCAATAATAGAATATATTTTTTTTCAGAACTAGGCTTTACTACTCAAATAAACTTCATTACATGCTTAATTTTCTGTTTGTTATAAATAGATTAATGGAACTGTTCACTGAAAAAAAGGATCCTGAAATTTTGCATGTGTATAACCATGAAGATGACCATATCATTGACTTACTTAGCATATTAGTATAAATTCATTTGATGGACTATTTAATATGTCCAACCAACCAAGCATTCCTTGAGGAATATTCACTAAGTGTTTATTATCTAGTTTTAATATAATTTAAAATATATTATAACAGGTTATATTCTTTTATTTTCTCACCCCTGCTCCTGTTTCCCTGGTGTCCTCCTCAGTGGGGTATGGTATTCACTGTCTGGTCATAAGGGCCTCTTCCTCTTTCCCTCAGCCACGGCAGGCCTGTTGCAATCTGACTTAGGGTTGAGTTCTCTGTGTCCTCTGGATTTCTTCTTTGGTTGATCACGGTATCTGTCACTTTCATCCTGCAGCTGGTTGTCAGACGAGCAGTAAGAGGTATTATCACGTCACCACATCCACAGCCATTTCTCCTGGGCCCTGGTGGATGTGGTAGAGGTGGGACGTTTTGTGGCTGGCGGCCATTTGTCTTCTTGTCTTATGGATGGATCTTGGTTCTCCTCTGTTTTCTCTACCATCTTCCCTTGGTTTGTTCACTTCCTTGAAGCCACCATCTGAACCTATTCTAGATTTTAGTTGCAACTATTTCATTGGTTATTTTGTAACACTCTTCTTAAGATAAAATACTCTGTAGTTTTCTTATTACTAAGAAAAAGACATATATCCAGCATGCAGCTTTTCTCTATCCCTTTAGATGGTGATAAGATGTATTAATAAGCTCTGAACTAGGTCTATGAATTAGTCAAGATAACTAATGTCATAATAACCTTCAGTGACATAAAACATGATTTATTTCTATCTCAATCACTGTCCAAGGTGTGATGTGTCCTTTAAATAGTAATTCTAGGATGTAGACTCTTATATCCCGTGTGTCTGCCACTCCTTAAACATCCCTCATGGTCTACACTCTATTTCTTCCCCTTGTGAAGCTCATGCAGAAGAAAAACCTTATGCTGGATTTTCACACAATATAATAACTTTGTAATATGTCTCCAAGTCCTCTCTTTAATAAATGGAAGCCAACTGTCCTTCCCTTGAGTGTAGTACTGAATTGGTGGCAGACTTTTAACAAAAATAAAGGATAGAATTTATTGTGAATAATGACCAATCCGAGGTCATATAAGCCATTAATTTATGGCCCTTTCTCTTTCTGTTTTTCTTAGAACATACTTTCTGGAAAAAACTCTGATGCCAGGTTGCAAGGGCAAAGTGGGCTCTATGGGGGTGTGGTCTATGCAGCCCATATTGCTCATGCTTGATTTAATGCTCAGTGGTTCCTACCTGCTTATTAGTATTTTTAACAAGGAGCCACACTTTTGAATATTACTTTGAGCCCTCAAATTCCATAGCCAGTACTGTGTGATGATACTGAAGCGTCCTTATGGAGACACCTATATAATGATGAACTGAGGCTCCCAGCCAAGATCCAATGAGGAAGTAAATTATTGCTAATGCTCTTACATATGGATCATGTTGGAACTGAGCTCTATCCTTACACAAGTTTTCAAGTGTTGGCAGCTTCACTTACATTGGATTGCTGTCTCATGAGAGTGTCTAAGAAACATGAGTGGAGCCACTTCTTCAATTCCCTCTCATACACAGATCATGGTTTAATACTAAAGGGCGTTTTAAGGTACTAGGTTTCTGCCTAATTGTTATACAGCAATAGATAACAGATTAAAGGCATTCTAGAGACTTGCCCTGAAGGTCACATTGCATTTAGACTACATCCCATTAACCAGGCCCGGCAATATGGAGCCACAAATTGTGAAGGACAGTGAGGATCAAGTCCTTGAGTTTTTCACAAAGAAAACAGAATTACCAACACCATCACCCTCGTGTATATCACTCACAAGTGGTAGAATCTTTGTACCCAAAACTACACTATAGGGCTGGAGAGATGGCTTAATGGTTAAGGTGTTTGCCTGCAAAGCCAAACGATCCCGGTTCGATTCTCCAGGTCCCACATAAGCCAAATGCACAAGGGGGCAGCGCATGCATCTGGAGTTCCTTTGCAGTGGCTAGAGGCCCTGGTGTGCCCATTCTCTCCCTCTCTCTTTCTCTCTCTCTCTCTCTGCCTCTTTCTCTTTTTCTCTCAAATGAATAAATAAATGAATAATAAAATCTATTTAAAAGAACTACACTGTAATCTTGGCAAGCTCATATGGAAAGGTAGAGCCCCCACACAAGTAACAGAGCCTCCAGACTTAAAGTGAACACAGGGTGGAACACAAGTGCTATGTAGATTTTAGCTAACAGTAAGTCTCCACTTGTTAGAATCTCTTTTTATTCTATTACACAGAATCTTTGAGTTCTCATTAACATAACCACAGACTCATTCTCTGCACTTTGATTCTGACTTGGTTTGCTGTGTTAGTCTTTGATTTGTAGCAGGTTACTTAATCACCTGGATCTTTCATTTGTAAGTTGGAAAAACAATCAGCCTATCTCAGGAGGTGTTGGGATAATGAAAGATGATGCTTTATCTGTAGCAGCTGCACAATGAATACAGTTATTGAGGGCCCAGAAAATGCTAAGTCTGATTAAGATCACATAGTCATCATATTGATGAAAATAATAGGTGTTTTAAAGAAATGAAGGAATCAGAAACATTGAGCTTTTCTAAGAAATAATAAGAAGTTTTATTAAAGGCTCTGATTCACAGCTTTCAATACACAGTGTCAGATGCCAGGATATTGCAATTCCTCCAACCAAAGAGCCCAAAGTCAGATAATCGATTAAACAAAACAGTGTGCATATGTTGCAATGTAAATAATTAGAAGGTGAAAGAAAAGATCTTTGGAGACTGTGTGAGATGAAACAAAAGGCTCCTATGGTATAGGAATTCAGAAATGATATTTCTAGTAAAGAAGAAAAAAACCTAAACTTTATAATGAAGGTTAAAAATGCTTTTTCAGGCTAAGAATGTGTCAGAAAGGGATAGTTGCAGAGAAAATAAAAAGAAGAAAGGACTAGAGATAGGACAGTAAACAAAGCAATTTTGAACACCAGCCAAATACCCACTATATCTTGATTTATGGATATCAGGCACTAAACTGATTTGGAATGCACGTATTGATAGGAACACATTGATGGATAGAGAGAATGTTAGACATTTCCTGTGTAGGTAATAGAAAAGATGGTTGAGAATATGTTATAGAATAAGTACAGGACCAAGGAGTCATGGTCAAAAACAGGACATGCCAATCAACTATTTCAAAGTAATGGCGAAAGTCTAAAGCATGCTGGTGCACATGGCCCCGACGAAGGTAAAGGTGAATTCCAGAAATGAGATAATGAAAAAAAAAAAATAAGCAAAACGTTCATCTCTCCTCATAAAGGACGGGGATGGAGAAACATCGTGGGAGTCAGGATCCAGAAGGTCAACTGACGACCACGTAAGAGACAAGGTTGAAAGCAAAGGTTTCAATGCTGCATGTTTAGAAGAACAGAATTGTTTTGTTTTGTTCTTTATGAGAGAGAAGAGTAAAAAGATCATAAAATAACTCGGCAGAATAGTGTGTGCAAGTCACCTTACGACTCTGAAATTTACAGGATACAGATGCCTGGGAAGTTTTCATCAAAATAGTTCTGCGTGAAATGTGTGCCATGAAGCTTTGGAAGCAAACAAACTTTTAAAATCAAAATGGTCCCAGTTACTGATAAAATTACCTCCAGAAGGAAAAAGAGTGGAGTTGTTTATCAGTGTTCCGGGAACCAGATAACAAAGATAATTTATAAAGACAAAAGACTTACTTAGCTCACAGTTTTGGAGGCTTTAGTCTATGACATATTATTAACAGCGTTGCTAAGGCCTATGTCAAGGCAGCACATCATAGACGGGCATCCATGGTGGAACAAACCAAAACAAATAGCGGAAGATGCGGGCAGCTACAGTGCCCATCACGGACATGATCATAATGACCTAACACCTCGAGCTAGGCCCCACCTCTTACAAGTTTCCATCCATTTCTCAGTGGTGCCAAACTGGGATCTTAACTTTTAACACACGGGCTTTTAAGGAACATTTATGATTTTCTCATCTATAGCAGAGAGTAAATTACTTTAAACTGCTCACTAAAACAGTTTAAGATGTATGTGTGCATGTATTGTAATGGTCATAATAGTTACAACACATGCATACACAAACACACATGTTATGTTTGAGGAAGGGAGAATGAAGAAAGAAGTTAGCTACTTTAATCTCCTACTTTTTGTTAAAACACAGTGAGTTCAATCATTTTGGAAATAAGCAAATTGGCTCAAATGTAGTCTGCTATTGTCCAGAGAGCAAATTTAAAATCCGTGCTTGTCAGAAACAATTACATATCCATACATATGAGTCTTTGAGCACTTAAATTGAAAAAAACATGCGCATAGGCTCACAGAACCAATTATGAAGAGTTTCATTTTATAAAGAAAATGTAAAACACTGGACGTTACAAATATAGGAGTCTCTGAGCTGGGCGTGGTGGTGCATACCTTTAATCCCAGCACTGAGGAGGCAGAAGTAGGAGGATCGCCATGAGTTCGAGGCTACCCTGAGACTCCATAGTGAATTCCTGGTCAGCCTGGGCTAGGGTGAGATCCTACCTCGAACCCCCCCCCCAAAAAAAATATATATATGTATATATATGAGTCTCACTACCCCTGTCTAACACACCTGCATTGACCTTTTCATCCCAAATTGACCATTGCACTTAAAGCTTTTAATGCCCATGCATGCAACCTAAACTCACCCAAAGAAAATTCAAAGAAAGCAATTATTATATATTCCAGATAATCCCAGCAGAGTTTAACGATATTGGGCTCTTTATGAAGTCATGCTACAGGGGATAACTTGTCTGCAGTAAGAAAGGTAAATTTTCCGGCCAACATGGTCCCGTTGTGGAAGCTGCTCCGGTCCCCAGCCCGGGTTAGGAGAACTCCTGGTTAAATAGTTTTCAAGCTCCCTGTCTGTTTATCAGCAACTGCTATCTGCTCATGCTAACAGGAAAAGACCGGAAGTCAGACAGCAGTTTAGTCATCTGGATGGGAGGTAGAAACAAGATAGCTAAAAGAATGTTGTTAGGTTGATGGAAGCTCATTGGGATTAGAAGAAACTAATTTAGAACAGAGTAAGAAGGTGACATGAGATACGGGAAGGAAACAAACCTGCAGGCCACACTGAGCGAGTGGTTATTATCCCAGACAAGCACTCTACCATTTAATGCCACGGGCCTGTCTGCGACTACATGTTCGCATCTCCTGCCACAGCCCACAGGGCTTGTAGTCAAGAAGGTCAGCTTGCAGATGACTCACTGGTGATTTCTGAGAGAAAGTGGTGACCAGACAGCCGGGTAGGGCTACTGGGGCCCATGTTCCTCAGGGGCCTCAGAGATGAGGATGGCTGACCTTGGCCACTATTGGGAAGCGCTTCCTGAAAGACCTGGGGAATATGCATTCCTTTCCCTCACACAGTGTCCCCCCACACTTCCATATAAACACCTCCACACACACACACACACACCTCTGAGACAAGATGTACCACAACCACAGACTCATTCAAGTGAAACTAAATTCTGAAAAAAAAAAAAAAAAAAAAAAAGAAAGAAGGAAAAGTCGTCCTTCCTTAAACCCTCTAGCTCTAAGCCTAAGGGAAGTGTGGTATAGATTTTTACAAGCAACGATGAAAAATAATGATGGACCAAGTAGTCTGAAACATGGCCTCTGATGACGGCCACTCTGTGTCTCAGTCACCGCAGTCATGTGCAGTCAGGGCTTTTCCTCACCTTCCTTCACTTTCATGCGGCATTAAATTTCTTTCAGTTACTGTTGCCTTTACTGGTTACACATAGACAGCTAGGGTTTCCTCCTTAGTATTTTAAAATCCATTTATGAAGGTCATGTATACTATTCCTATTTATTTATTTATTTTTGTAAAGACTGCCTCATCTCATTAAGTACAAATGAATGCATTCTGCTCAATCCATTCTAGCGGCCAGGATTCCTTCCTGGTGGTTGGGAATCTGTGTCAGCATCAAAAATAGAGTCAACAGGAAAATCCCCTATTCTACAAATTTCACAGGCAGTCTGAACTCAGTACAATTTATGGGTAGGACAGTCAACCTGGATGCTAGAAATTAGTCAGTTCTCCTCCTCCTGCTGGCTTTGCAGAGACCATTTTTAATCTCTGGCTTTCCCTGAACACAAACTTCTGCACAGTTGTTTTCCACTCCATTCCTTCCCATTGAAAGTTGAGAAGGTGCTGGCGCCACACTGAATTTTTAAAAACCCAGGAACAGAGAGGAGTTGGGCGTATCACCAGTGCCCCCTAGTGCTCAGAACAAACATCGCATCGAAAACCGTGCCGCAGCGGTTTGCTGATGCAGCTGCTGGAATCCTTTTGTTGTGAAGAAATGTGGTTTGTTTCCATGATATCTCCGGTAGCAGAGAGGTTCAGCTTTTCCATACATTCTCTGGAAACAGAAATGCTGCGCTTTTCAGGGAGGCGATATTTATTTCTTAGTTATCTCTAAAAGCACAACGAAATGCAATTATATCATTTTTGAAGGGAGTAAGAATAGAAATATTTTTCAGAAACCTAAAACATCTCAGCATTTTTTTTTCCCTGTATGTAATGCCAAGAAATTGGTGTGGACTCATTCTGTGTATCTGGATGGGTGCGTTTTAAATCTGTCCTTAAGTAAATGTGATTGTGGCCTGTTTTTATTAATAGGATAATTTAATTTATTTTCTAAAAATCTATGAAAAGGGAGAAAAATGACCCTTTTTGTCCTGTAGAGTCTATAAATCTGAAGACATCTTAAGCTTTTTGTTTCAAATCTCTTTGATTCTACAATCAAAGAAGTTGGTGATTCCAGGTCTAAGGGGAGCCATCTGAAAGGTTCAACGTTCTTGAAGGCCCTTCATCTTCCCTGAAAACGCCCATGCCAGACGCATGAAATGTTCCCATCCTGTAATCCTTCTCACTGACTCACTAGGCCAGGAGGGCCGTGCAGATTCTGTGTGTCAAACAGCACGCACGTTGGGGTGAGCTCCAAGCCCAGCTGTGACCCTGATGAAATATCACAGGAGGGTGACTCAGAAACTCGTATGAAAAGATCTAACTTTGTTTAGTTTGGCCTGAAAGAGAATGATAATGGTCAGCAAATATTTGAAGCATAGAGTTGCTTTAAATAGGACAAGTAACAAAAGAAGGGGAGAGGGCTGGAGAGATGGCTCAGTGGTTAAGGTGTTTGCCTGCAAAGCCTAAGGACACTCTCCACTCTCCAGTTCCTGCATAAGCCACACCCACAAAAGGTAATGGAAACGCACAAGGTCACACATGTGCACAAGGTGGCACATGCATCTGGAGTTCAGTTAAGTGGCTGAGGCCCTGGCATGCCAATTCTCTCTCTTCCTCTTTTGCTCTTGCTTTCTCAAAAAAAAAAAAAAAAAAGAAAAAAAATGGAGAGAGTGAGTGGCTATGTGTAGAGTGGTTTTCCGAAAACTTTTTGAAATGTAGAGAGTTATGGCTGGGTGTCCAGGAAGATGGGAGGTGAAAACCTCCAAGTCAAATAGAAAGACGGATCATCAAATCAAAGATGATTTTTACATACTAGAGTATGCAATATTAGCATCTAGATGATTCTAACTTTCAATAGCTAAATTTAGTAAGCGACACAGCACAGGGTAATAGCATAGCACCCCAGACGCTGCTTGGCTCACAAAATAAGCACATCCCTTCCTAACGATGCATCCAGCAACCTGTTGGGAACTTGGGGTGCATACCTGCAGCCTGAAGTCACACCTGAGCTCCATGTCAAACAACAGCAGTCATCCCTGTACACCCAGAAAGTTGAAGAGCTCCCCATTTGTGATCAGCTTCTATTCATACATCACATATGGCCTTGGATATGTCTGTGTCAGAAGACAGGGATCTTCTCCGGTTTAGGCTGGTTTTAGTGCATGCCCAGTAATGTAAATGGTGTCCTCCGAGGTAACTATTGGGCAGAATCTCTTATTGACCATCTTATGCCAATGTTTAAGTAGGCAAACGTGTGATTCAAAGCAGATGCTGCAAGGGAGAGGACTTGCATGGTAGAGAAAAGCGTGCTTAGCATAAGTCTGAGGATCAAACCAGAAGAGCTCTCTCAAGACGACCCCGAGCTCCCAGCTCCTCCTTCCAGAGGCCTGGCAAGAAGCTCCAAGCATAACGCTCCGCTCCTGGATATGCTAGCTCAAGAAGCTGCTCTGGTTTTGTTCTTTTGCTTTACTGTCTTAATAGTTTCTTGCTTAAGAAAGTATTACCGTGTGTGTGTGTGTGTGTGTGTTTTCCAATTGCTTGAACAAGATGCCAAGAACCCAGAAACACCCAAACAGAGCCCACAAGTAACATCTACATTTTTAATCATCTGTTTGCTCTGGAATTTGTCTGCCATTTTTGTCTTTTTTTTTTTTTTTTGTCACTCGTTTCTCCACATATGATTTACCCATCTGGAATACTCTGTCCTTTATCAAAGAATTTATTCTCCATATTCATCTTTTCCAGGACATCCTTCCCTTCCATATGCAAGTGGTCTCCTGGGATGGTGTCCCAGTGTCCTAGGAGAGAGTAGAGGTGGCTTGCAGGACACAGCCAGAGCCCGTGGAGCAAACCTCTTGGACGTCAATAGTGCTGTAAAGCCAAGTGAGTTGCTGGCTTCTCTGGGCTTCAGTGTGAAAACGGGAATATGTATATATTTAAATGTAAGAATTAAGTGACCTAAAGCCACTTTGAACAATGAGACACGTTTAACACTGTTGAAAGGTAAGCTGCTTTTTTTATTTTTAACATTTTTTTACTATAATAATAGGACATTTTTCATTGTGATCATATATATGTATATTTATGTTTATGCTCATGCATGTCATCAAATATAATCTAGTTTATCCTTAAATATATCCATAACAGAACTACGATCAGGGCCCACCTAATACTTTTGTTCCCACTATTTTTTGAGGAACATTTTGAAAAGCAGGTCTTAAGATATGGCTTGGGCTACAAAGGTTTCTGGGATAGGAGGGAGAGAGCGTGCCCAGATGTCATAGTTGTCCTTTCTGACAATTGAGTGGTTTGGGTATTGTGCAGTAACACTCTAATTCCCTGGCTAAGCATGTGTGGGTGCAGAATTTGTATCCATTCATGACAGGAATAACAATAGCAGAATAAAACTGTCACCTTGCCAATGTTTCTGTGTTCTAACATAATCAAGTGAGGGAAGTTTTTGGTACTCTGTAAAAGGTTACTTTAAGGGTGTGCATGTGGCTCCAAGATTTCATCAGGGCCCAACATACTGAGATCACATAAGCACCTTACCTCATGGATGACCAGGACTTCTGAGGACTTTCTCTTGCCCCTCCCATGAAACGTTGTGACAGTTGAAGAGAAGGCCCTACAGTCTGACTGGGAGAGTATGCGGCATTAAGATGGGTGATGGACATGCATAACTTATTAAAGCCTATACGGATTTTCTACTTACATATATACTAACGTGTGGATGAGGGATGGAAACACATTTCTTACTTTATGAATGGCTCTCAAGAAAGCAAACTAAGAGCTAAATTCAACTAGTAACTATACAGTGTTTTCTTTCCCATTGATTTCTCTTATTCTTTCCAAATTTCATAAAAAAATAAAGATTAAACAATAATATTCTAAACAGTGGAGGCGTACCTAAAATCAACCAAGAAAGAGTCAATGTAGCAATAATAATAAAAATGGAAATTAGACATAGTAAATGTGGCCAGCTTGTGGTCTACAAAAAATATGGGGCAGATATTGGATTTCTTGATATTTAGGGAGGAGTCATGGCTCTTAGAAAGACAACCTTCTGAGAAGGCTGCATTACAGGTTAAAACACTCAACAAGGCTCCATTCTCTCTCTCTCTCTCTCTCCCTCTCCCTCCTTCCCTCTCTCTGTCTCTCTCCTTTTCTCTCTGACTCAGTTTTGGGTCCACAAAGCCCTTGACAAGTGAGCGAAAATTCACACATGAATGAGTTAGCTACAAACGCATTCCATAAGGGTGTTCTTTGTTTTCGTTGTCCCTGGCATAGCAGATAGAAAAGATAATTACCTCCATAGATGTAACTGTATGATGACTACGTGTACCTTGATAACTATCATTATCCAATCAGAATAAACTTTTATTCTGTTCTGTTCTAGAAAGTGTTACGCATTTCTTTACCTGATATTGCAGATTGCAGTAACATAAATCATGGGTAAGCTGTGAATCAGTAGCCCTTAAAAACCTGTCTAGTGTACTAATTACTACTGTCATCTTCCAATATCCTCTTGCCAGTGACTGCCCGTGCTTTATTCTCTTTATACTTTGCAAGAATGTCCTTCATCTCCTAACAAAATAATCACACCATAATAATGCTTCCTGCAAATATATAACTTCTTCAAAGTCATCAGCTAGGAAAATAGAATCAGGTATGAATGGTAAATTTATGAATTCACTGAGACTAAATCATTTGGAGTAAATTACTCATAAATGTGCAATGCTAGATAGTTTGTTTACAGGTAGGGACACACTGTGTTAGGACAGGTCACACTTGTCAAATCTTGCAGGCCTAACACGGGCAACATTTACTTCTATGCAATATATTCAACATGAACTTGACTCCCATCACATTTGGTGGAGAATCTATCTCAAAACACACTCCCATGACACTAATCAGAAGGAAGAGATGATATTAACTTGCTCACCAGCAACATACATGAAAGCAGCAGCAGCCCTTATCCCCTTCGTTCACATTTATTGGCCAAAGCAAGAAAAGATGTCACACCTCAGTACAGGGAGATAAGAAAGTAGAAAACTAGTATGCTCTTTAAAGAAGAATGTGAAGTATTTAGGAGGAAAAAAAGGAATGTAATAGCCTGCAATTTTTCTCGCATTCACATTTTCTTGCTGACGTTTTTCAGGAGTTTCCATATTGCTATCCATAGTTGTTGTACCATCTTACATTTCCAACAGTGAATAAGGGTTCCTGTTTCTCCACATCCTCATTAACATTTGTTTTCATTTGACTTTTTAAATGTTTCTACCCTTACTGGGGTAAGGTGGAATCTCATAGTTGTTTTAATTTGCATTTCTCTGATGGTTAGGGTTAGGTGCACCACAATTCATAAAATAAAACCTACTTGACAACAAAACAGAAATAACCACCAACATCATCATAGTTGGGGACTTCAATACTCCATCAGCAATAGTTAGATCATCCAAACAGACAATCAATAGGAAAGTAAGATAGCTCAATACCACCATAGGTCATCTAGACATAATAGACATCTACAGAGCATTTCTGGGCCATAAAGCCTACCTCCATATATTTAGGAAAATCAACATAATTTCTTGCAGGATATCATACCACAATGCTGTAAAGCTAGAAACTAACAAGAGATGCTCCAGGAACTCAATCAGATCTTGAAGACTGAACAATACACTTTAAAACAATAAGTGTGTAATGGATGAAATAAAAAAAATGAAATTGCAAAGTTTCTGGAATTGAATGACAATGAGAACACATAATACCAAAACTTATGGCACACATTGAAGGGAGTGCTTAGAGGAAAATTCATAGCACTAAATTCCTTCATAACAAAGACAGAGATCCTAAATCAATAACCTAACCATCCACCTAGAGGCATTGGAAAAAGCAAGAAGTATCCAACCCCAAAGCTCCAGACAGAAATAAATAATAAAGGTCAGAGCAGAAATTAATGAATTGGAAACTAAGAGAACAAGAAAATTGATGAAACAAAGAGCTGGTTCTTTGAAAAAGTAAACAAGATTGATAACCCCCTGGCCAATTTGATCAAGCAAAAAAAGAAAAAAAAGGGAGATGCTTCAAATTAACAAAATTAGAAATGAGAAAGGAGAGATCACAACAGATATAAGTGAAATTGGAAAAATAATCAGTACTTACTTCCAAAACCACTACTCCATAATGTTATTTTCTTGATATTCATCACCAGTATAATCCTATAGGACTCAGCTCTCCACTTTTACATTTTGATGTGCTTTCCAAGGTTACAACTTTCGTTTATATTCTCAGTGAGTCAGCTTTCGTCACCATGCTTTGTGGGTATGCATCACTGTGTCATCAGAGCAGATGAAAGAGGCTACCACACATCCCCAAAGCAGCCACTGGAGGAACTTATTCTCAGGGGTCCTGTCAGAAACTCTACCCCCACAGGTCCAAAATGGATGGCTTTTGATGGCCAGATGAAGGATTCCTCAGAAATGTGCCTTGTTTATACCTTATAGACTGGAAGGAGGCTATGGACACTAAGTATCTATATTGCTTTTTTCAATTCTAATAGATAGATAGTTAGATAGAAAAATAGATATATAGATATATGTTACATGATAGATGGATAGATAGATAGATAGACAGACAGATAGACAGATAGATAGATGTAAGCAGGTTACACATTTTTATCCCTCTCCCTAAATCCTGTTACCCCGGAGGCCCTCCTCAGTGTGCAGTGAGGCTATGGTATTCACTGTGGAGTCATGAGTCCTCAGTCACTCCCTATGGGGTAGTGGGACCATGTCTCAGGATATTTCTACCCACTCTTTTGCTCTAACAATCTTTCAGCCCCCCCATTTCTGCAATGTTCCCTGACCCATGACAGGTCTGTTGTCAGTTTGATTTAGTGTTGAGATTTTGTAGCCTCTGGGTTTCTGTTTTCATAGGTTTTGATTATTCTTCATGTTTGTCACCAGTACTCTTGGGACGGATGTGAGGCTAGCAGTAGGAACAGTGTTCATGGCATCGTTTCCTCTGCAGTTTCTCCCGGGCCCTGGCAGATGTGGTACAGGTGGCAAGTCTCATGGTGGTCATTCAAGTATCTTCTTGTCTTATTGATGGATCTAGGCTCTCCTCCATTTACTCAGCCTTCTGTAAAATAAAACAGATTCTCCAACCAAGCATGACAGCAGTTGTGAACAGTGCTCACTTGTCTGGGAGTCCTACATCCATATAGTGTGAGAAATTTCAATCTTAAACTACATCAAGAATGAAAAACATGAGTTCAATCATAAGTCAAATTAATTGTATTATATAGTCACTTATTTCAAATCATAAATAAATTCATCCCACTCATATAAATTGGTGATTTTCTTTATATGAGTATTTTTCTCTAATTTATCTCCTTTCTTCCTTTCTTTCTTTGCCTTTTATGAATTCATATTTTAGCTTAGCTTACAAAGTATTACACTTCACTGTGGCATCTTCATATATGGGTGTCATTACATTTTGTTCTCATCTGCCCAGTTTCCCCTCCATATCCTTTTCCCAATAGCTATTTTCCATTCTCCCCCGAGTTACTCCTTTCTCTTGTTTTTCTATTACATGGATTCCAATATTCTATTTCTCAACTGCCTTAATATTTCATCTTTCCCTCTCATAATCCCTTTTCTAGTTCCATGACCTACACACACACACATACACACACACACGCACACACACACACACTTATGCACACACACATGCATGCACACACATACAAGAGACATGTATCTATGATATATACTATGCATTATATAAGCATAAATAATTTAAAACGTAGATTCCTCATGAAAAAGAGTGTTTGTCTTTCTGGAATTGGCTTATTTCACTTAAAATAATGGCTTTGGTTATATGCGATTTTCCTCCATGTATTATAATTTCAGGTTTTTAATGACCAAATAAAGTTCCATTGTGCATACATACCACATTTTTTATCTGTTCATCTGTTGACGAAATGTAGACTGTTTCCATTTACAGCTATTGTGAATAATACAGCAATTAACATGGATGTTCAAGTATGTCTTTGTTATGCTGTCATAGAGACTTTTGGGCATATGCCAAGTGGTATAACTATGTTAATGGATATTTTGAGGTTTTAGGAGTACCTCCATACTGGTTTCACCAGGTTACATTGCCAACAGCAGTTTATAAGGGTTCCTCTTTCCCTTATGTCTTCACAACATTTTTTTGTTATTTGTTTTCTTAATGATAGCCATTCTGACCAGAGTGGGAAGAATTCTCAAAGCAATTTTAACTTGCATTTCCTTGCTGGCTAAGGATTTTGAACACATTTTCAAGTTTATTGACCATTTTTATTGCTTCTTTTGAGAAAAGTCTCTTCATCAATATAGATTTCATTTGCAGAGTTATTTACAGGTAAAGGTAACTATTAATAGCATAGTATATACATTTAAAACACAAAGCACCTCTGTAAACATGAACTAAAATTTCACTAGATATAACATCTTCTCGCATCTTCTGCACCCTGGAAGACCCACCATGGAGTTGGAGGCATTCTAAGTCCAGCTGTATGGCTAGCAACTGTGTGTCACTGGATGGAGTTTCTAAGATCCCTGAAGGTTCTCCTATGTAGATGAGCATGGATGAATTTTCTATGCCAGATGAAACTGGCACATCATATGTGTCTGCTACTTATCTTTTTGTCATCTTCTTCCTTCTAAATGGAATATGTTTTTGTTACTTCCAATCTTTACTTCCACAATGTGCCTCACAGGAAGCTGGCTCCGCGCCTGCCTCAGTGGGTGGATAATGATTACATTATGCTCTCAATCCCATTAGTCTAGACAGTGATGGATTTGGAAGAAAGGAGTAGTGGAACCTGCCGTTACTGGGCCGAGTCTCATAGGGCCACTGGGAACTTTCTTTTCTACCTAGAAAATAGCACTGAAGGAAGCAATTTATCTCCTATTTCAGGGACATTGTCACCTCTTGATGTGATCCAAGAACCGCTATAGCAATCCCTGTCCAGAAAGAAAAGTTTGAGGATACAGACCCAGGAAAAGGAGAAGTTAGATATGTGAGGATAATGCTGAATTGATGACAAGACCACAGTTTTAGCTATGTGAAGATAAGAAAAAAAGAAAAAAACTCCCCTCCTTGTTAAAGTATTCTGAATCTTATTTAAGGGCAACTTATTCTTGTCTCAGTGACTCTAGCCTTACTTCTGATTGTTCACATGAATCAATGACCTAGTTATTTTTTATTGATTGTGTTATGGGATGCAGTGAACAATATAGGAAGTCTCATTAAATTTGATTTCATATGAAGGCTGATTTGTTATTTTAGGATAATTATGACCCCTGTATTTGTTATTGCCATTTATTATTCAACAGGGTGTCATATATATATTTTTCCTTGTTGAACCTAGCAACCCTAGTTCTATTAGAACAATATTAGAAGAAAAGGTTACTTCACAATAGATAATGTGAAAAGTCATAGACAGTATGCAAGATTTCTTTCTTCTCTTTCTTTTTCTTTCTAATTTTTTTAAAAAAATTATTTTATTTATCCATTTTGAGAAAGAGAGAGAGATGCAGATAGAGAGAATGGACCCAGCAGCGCATCCAGCCACTGCAAATGAACTCCAGATGCATGTTCCCCCTTGTGGATTTTGCTTACATGGGTACTGGGGAATCAAATCTGAGTCCTTAGGCTTCACAGTCAAATGCCTTTCTCACTCGACCATCCGTCCAGCTCCTCTTTCTTTTCATTTACCAGACTTCTGAGCTGCTTCCCATGGTTTTGAACATGGCTGGAAAAATAACCCTAACTCAAATTTGTATTAAAAATATAGATAACATATTAGTCTGGATACAAAAAAGCAAATACATTATTACCAGATGAATCATCATGGAAATAAACTAAAAGAAGGGGAATTTTCTCCAACTTCAGTCTTGCATTGTCACTCTTAAAAGCATGCCCATGAAAGTCATTACATGTTTGCTCATGCTCAGATAAACAAGTTTCCCCCATTTTCATGCAAGTAACCTTAATTAAACTCGTTGGGTCATGAAAAGAAAAATATATGAACTTGAAAAGGGAGCTAGTTGGGAAGACAAGATTCATTGCAAGTGGGAGGGGAACCAGAGAATACATTCAAAATACAATAGGTTCATGTGTGAAATTGTTAAAAATAAATTCATTTTTAAAAGGTACTAGTTTTAAACTCACACTGATCTTTTGATTTCAAATGAAGAAGTTAATGTCTGTTATATAACCCACCATATTCAGGATCTCTAGGTATGGTGTCTAGTATTTTTAATGTTTTTATTTTTATTTACTTATTATGGACAGAAAGGGAGAGAGACTGAAAGAATGGGCGTGCCAGAGCCTCTAGCCACTGCAAACAAACTCCAGATGCATGTGCTACCATGTGCATCTGGCTTACATGGGACCTAGAGAATCAAACCAGAGTCCTTAGGCTTCACAGGCATGTACCTTAACCACTAAGCCAACTCAAGCCCATGTCTAGTATTTCTATTGATGAGAAAGGACTTGTAATTTTTAATGATGAGAGACTTGAGGAGTTAACTTATTTCCTCTCATGGTGAATGTGCACTGGACTATATCAAATGGATTTCTCAATAAGAATCCCAGAAAATTAAAATAAAAACAAGAAAAAAAATTAGGAAAATAAGGAATGTGTTTCATTATTTTAAGAAAAGTTTTGTAAGGCTTTAGACAACATCCTTAATTTAATATTATCAATAACTAGAGGTGGGGCCTGGCTTGTTTACCATATAAGATTTTCTGTGGGGTTACAAGCACTTCAAAAATGATATTACTCAGTATAAATATTAATGTTTTGAGTTCTATAATTAAAATGGGTTCCATTAAAAAACTGCTAAAACTCTAAGTCTAGAAGCACGCTTACTACTGCAGTCCATAAGCATTCGATTTCAACTTTTCCTTCACATTTTCCCAAGAATCTGTTTTGCATTATGGTTTTAGTCTAAAAATGTCTCTTTCTTTAGTGTAATCTGGTTATGAAATTATCCCCTGATTCAGATGTACTGATTGTCATACAAGAGACTATAATTGTTTCTGTGGTTATCTTTCCAATAAGAAAATATGAACTTGCTTTTGTTCTGTTTTTAAAAATGATTTGAAACTTTTTCTCAAGTTTAGAAGTAGAAAATTATTCAACTCTGATCTCCTAACTTGATTATTTCCACTTTTAGCATTTCTCTGTAAAGGTACAGATAGATCAGAATGCCTTATTTAAAGCAATTCCCCTGCCATGTGGGAAATCAATGGAAAGGTTATTAAGTTCATTATAAACCCCAGATTATTTTAGAATTAAAAACACATGTCACTGATAAGAATAGGGAAGCTAATTTTTTTTTGAGATGTTCTCAGAGAAGTTTTATAGGAAGAAATGTTTGTAAATTGTTAATCAGGATAAACACATTCCAATCAAACACATAGAAATTTAAACTGTTTTTCAAAGCTCTTATTTCCAAGATGTTGTTAGAATAAGTGATTATCTTCTAATTATACAATTGTTCTTACTGTGGTACTTCAATTTCCAATCAAGGCTGTTATGGTTTGAAGACACAGAACAGAATGAAATGTTCTTCAGAACATAAAGAAATCTATGGTACTACAAATGTGCCTGTGCTGTTTCTAGGACCTCTGCTTCCTTTTGCACATGGGAGGAAAGTTGATAAATTTCAAAATTATTTGGATTGAAAGTTGGTTGTTCTAATAGTATAATGTTTTCCATTGTTTGGTGAGTAAAACAATAAAAATCTGCACTCACTACATTTTATTGACATAGAAAGAGAGAGAAGGGGGAAAGAAAGAGAGAAAGGGGGGAAGAGAGAGGAAGGAGGAGGTATGGAATATGGAATTTAAGCACTGGCCACAGTGATGCCTTTGCAGCTAGTTGACAGGGCCATATAAGTGGGACAAATGCTAGAGCTAATCCATGTGGCTTCATGGAATTGTGACTCTTAGACCCCTATATCTCACTAAACAGGATTCTTCAAAGGTTCGAGGTGCCACTAAGATTTCTACCTTGAAGAAGATTCTCATATGACTTTGTAAACAATTGGTCAGCAAATCCACATTTGTAAACAGTGTGAGAAGATAAAACTTACTCTCATAAGTATAAGAATAAAATTAATCATTCCCTGATCAAAACACATAAATCTACCTTTAGGATTAAATGCTCAACAATTAAATACAATGTCAAGAGCAAACACATACTATCATTGTCATGAAGACTAATACTGTTGAATGTGAAAAATCTACATAAATCTGAGGAGCATTAAAACAGCATATGAAGAAGCAGGAGAGGCAGCAAGGAAGAGAGTGAGGAGGGGGGAGGACTGTTTTTCATTTCATGAGTTTGAGGAATTAACTGACCTCGGCGACATGACTAAAGCAAGTGGTCAAGATTGTTGATAACACTTATTTAACAAGTAGTATGCCTGGCTGTGATTACATTGTTTACTTACCAAGTGCCCTTCTCCGCATGAAGGAGGAGGACATAAAACAAATGTGTATGGGGGTTTGCTTATTTTTACAAACCCAAACACTGAATGGCACCTCAAGTGAACGGCATTAGTTGTCTACAGGAAGCAGGTGGTAATGGTTAAAAAAAAAAATGGGACATAGAGATATGATATCTGAGTGTAACTTTCTGCACATATTTGGCTTTTGGTGCCATGTTAATATTTTTCATATATGAAAAAATACTTAAAACCAACAAGGGTAAGGGAACATAGTCCCTAAAATAGAATACAAAACAAAACAAATAAACCTGGTTGCATTTAGAAAATCATTGAAGGAGAAAAAAATTATCCCAAGTAACTTTTAGATATCATAGTCTTCTATTTAAAAAATTTATTTATTTATTTATTTATTCATTTATTTATTTGAGAGAGAGAGAGAAAGACAGGGAAGACTCAGAGAGAGAGAGAGAGAGAGAGAGAGAATGGGCATGCCAGGGTCTCCAACCACTGCAGACAAACTCTAGATGTATATGCCACCTTGTACATCTGGTTTATATGGGTACTGAAGAACTGAACCTAGGTCCTTATGCTTCACGGGCAAGTGCCTTAACCATGAAGCCATCTCTCCAGCCCCCGTAGTATCTTTATTCTATAGCTTTTATGTGAAAACTAAAAGAACTAAGGTAAATATTGAACTTTAGTCATATTTATTCTTGAAATTTTAAGAATTGGTGATCTTGAGATCAGTTTCTGTTCATAGGATGAAACATTAATGGAGTGGGGATCACATTGCACTTAGTTAAAGAAACAAAAATATGGAAAAAGAGGAAGGCTAAAAGCATATCTGTCTTCATTAGCAATTAGTGTGTGTGGGGGGGGCTGCATACAGCAGCATGTGGCTACGTTCCAGCTACTAGGACGCAGAGGCAGCAGCATCGCTAGAGGATTCCTAGAGCATTAAACTGTGGTGTGCTATGAAGACTGAGTGTTTAAGTTCCCCAGGTTGCTGAAGATGGGTGAGCTGAAACAAGTCAGAAACTGAGCAGGCCAAAATGCCCACACTAATCAGAAATGAAAAAATAATATGATTTCATTGGAATATTTCTGAGTAATAGATACATGAGTTGTAGAAAAGCATTTATTTATGAATGTACAAATGTAAATACATCCATATTTTGTGGTATATAAAATATACGTATATGTGCATATATCTATATTTATACAAATATATGTATACATGCAAACAAATTGTTTACTGAAAGAGCCTAGGAGCAATAATATTCTAATAGCAATGAAATTAAATATTGGCTTCTGACTCATGATTCATTAAAATAATCTGGGACATCTTGAAGCAATGGTTGACTTCATGGCTATTTAGGGAAAACACTAAATGTGTTTGGATGACTTTTTGTTTCAGAATGTAGAGTATCCAAAACAAAAAAAGATAGAATATGAAAGGGCTCAGCAGTCAGGTTGAAGTGGCTTCCATTGGCCAAATCTAGGGACAATGAGTAATAAAACTTCATAAATTATAATTGAATACAATTTTTAGAATACTGAATTAAGTCAATGATGTTAAAGGTAAATCTATGCTCACAGTAGATAGTGTAGTAAGAACGACGGATATGGAAAAACTACTTTGTTATCATATAACAATGATGACTCAGGTAAGGGTCACCATAGATTATGAAACTGCATGTGCTGGAGGAACAGCGTATTCATGTCGTCTCGAGGTACCTTGCCACTACGTATTTAATAATCACAAGGCAAATATGATGGCATTACACTGAAGAAACCTTGAAATAGAACCTTGAACAAGTGGCCCAGTTAGTACCATGATGGGTCCTTGATGACATGGAGGCAAAAGGTCAGAAAAGCCATAGACTTTTCCATGCTGTCCCTGTCTGCTTGGCAAGCTAAAAGCACAGCATCCTAGTAGAAATCACATACACATCAACAAGTGAAACCCAGACAGCTCAATTTTTGCACTAGTTCAATTGTTCTAAGAAAAAAAAAAAAACACATATGCAAACAGTAACCACTAAATATAAACTGCAGTTTTGGTCATTCAGGGTGTGATTTAAATGCTTTTAATTTTGTGTCCAAAACTAGCATTATACAATACAAATCTAAATAACAAAAGATGCTGAAATTAACTTGGCTATTTTTTCTTCATTTCCATCATCAGATAGCAAATACATGAAACTGACCAATCAAGAGAGAAACTACAAACAAAAAGAAAAAGCTTTGCCTTTCAATATCTCTGCAGGAATTTTTCCTTGCATTTTGAAGAAGTGGCATTACATTTTTATTTTGCACAATTGAGCTTTCCCCAGTGGAACTGACGCTGTTTTATTATGTTTGGATCATATTACTTACTTCCTATCACAGAACACATCTCATTTCCTCTATCTCCTAAAGCCCTGTGTGGTCCTCACATTTCTGACTACAGAGACAACTTGATTTAACTAGTTTAGCTTCAAACATGACACAAAGACATCAGTATGTGGGATGGGTAAGATAGAGAATCAGTAAGTAAATTTGGATCTGCTTAAATTCTAACCCTTGGCTCCTAATGTCTACTCCATAGTCTAAAAGCATCGTTTTTGTTATTATTTTTTTTAAGAATAGCTAAAGAGACAAATTGACAAAAATGACTAGCAATTGTTGGAGAAAGATTAGAACTCAAGATGAAAGCAGCAGATTAGAACTCAAGATGAAAGCAGTGGTCATTTTTATAACTTATACTTTATGAAACAACATTATAAATTTGGATCTAAGGAAGCAAAACCCAAGTGAAGAGCAGAGCTCCCAAGGCTGGAGAAAACTCCGAGAGGTTGGAGAGGCCGATGGCAGTCAGGAATAGAGTGCGAGCATCACACCAAGTCATCACCGCTACTGACAGTGGACACAGGCGTAATTGAATTTTGCAAGATGCTTTGCAAAAAATGGTAATAACATCTGGTAGCTAAACTCAGGCTGACTGTAAAGAACTTGGGCTCCGTGTCTATTTATTAAGTATGAAACCATGGACTTCAGGAAATAACTTCTGCGAGACTGAGTTTCTTCACCTGTAAAATAATAGTGATTGCATCCACTGAGGTTGTGATAAAGTCTGAATGGAACTATATGTGAAGCGTCTTTTTCAGCACCTTGTAGACAACACAGGTCAATGTGAAGAGGGAACTTTCCAGGCCCCCAAGTGTGACAAGGGCAGTTAGCGGAAAGGATTTCTGCTTTGACTTTGGGTGTTGGAATGGATAACGGAATTTACATTGAAATGAGTCAATATCCAGAAACTACGGATTTGACAGAAGAACTAAAGCCGGTGTAAAATGTAGACACAGAGAGAGTAACGAAGCACAAGCGGAGAACAAGAACAAGCGAGGAACCCCACGTGAATGAGTTCACCTCACGGGAAATCGTTCTGGACTTGTGATCTGTTTTTCTCTTTGTCTCCACTGTGGAAGCCACTAGAAGCAAATAACTGTTTAAATGTGAATTACTTAAATACAGTTTCAAATTTGAATCATGTTTCCTACCCACGTTTATAACGCATGAATTAGTGGCTACTGTATTGGACCAAAAGGCACCAAGAGCTTTTGCGTCTTCACGGGAAGTTCTATAGAATAGCCCCATTTCCTAAGGAAGTGGTAAGCGTATTTGGATCTGTGGGTTCACGTCCCTAGTGCCTGGGGTCTAAGGGGAGAGTCCCTGGATTCTCTTCTTGTTCCATCTACTCTTAGACAAAGTCAGTGGATGCCATCGCTGGTACACAGTTCGTGCTGAGTGGGAGGCGGGTTTGACTGGCTCACGGTGACCTTTCCAGAAGAGGACCTAGAGATCTAAGCTGCGAGCTGGCCAGGAGGGGAAAGCGAGGGACATCCTCCTGTCGGCCAGGACGAGCAGCGGCCGTGTGTAGTGAAAGACATCTGGCAGAAGAGAATAGAGAAGTGTTTAGGAATGCAGCGTAGCCCTTGTGTGCAGGAACGGGAAAACGGGGACCTTGCTCTCAAAGGAGTCCTGCTAACGAGATGGCCAGACCTGAGCCTGGGAGTGGAGCCCAGCGTGCCGGCGCATCTCGCAATCAGCCTCACGGGACGCAGGAGAACCCAGCGCGGCTTGTCCAGGCTGTGGACCCTTGCAGACGGGATGCTGTGAAGCGGTATTTGACGGTGTTGCAGGGTGTGGTTCAGTTCTTACGCAGTGAAGGGAAGTAAACACGAGGCCCATCTTCCCACGCGTGAAGCATGGCACACTCCCACACATGGACATTTCATACCTACAGATGAACAAGATACAACCCAAACCCCCCACCACAGCCTGGGCCTGTTCCTGCAGCTCAGTAAAGGTGAGTGAGGGGCACTGGAGTGTCCCTCTACACGTCCACTCACGACTCGTGGAGGAGCCCAGAAGACGGCCCGCCCCGGCTTATGAAAGCCAGGGGAAGCACGAGGCACTGGGATGAAGGTTGGAAGCACATCCTGCTTTTAGGGCTGAAAAGATGAAATGTTCCAGCCACTGCCTCTTATCTCACCCACCGGGGACCTGTCTCTTTCTCCAGGGGTACCAGTTAGCAAGGAGGGGACAGGTCAGACTAAGGGCAATTGAAAGGGTGCCCTGGGACATATGCACCCACAGCAACCCACACCCACACACACATATGCACATACAGAGCAACCCACACACACACACACATAGGTACATACAGAGCAACCCACACCCACACACACATATGTACATACAGAGCAACCTCCCCCCACACACATATGTACATACAGAGCAACCCACACACACATATGTACATACAGAGCAACACACACCCACACACACATATGCACATACACACCCAGCCCCATGCACACAGCAACACACACACACACACACACTTTTCTCCTTTTTAAAAATGTTTAGAAGTTCCCTTTACAAAATATTGTTCTTTGTTTGTTTGTTTGTTTATTTGTTTGTTTTACCAGCATCAAAGGCTAAATGAAGATGAGGCATGGTCAAGTTTCACTGTTGGTCTTGGCCATAGGACAGAGAGAATGTGATGCACATACCTGCCACTCCAACCTGTGTGCTTCTTCAAACAGCACAGTACACTTCGTTCTCACTAACTCTGAGGAAGAAAGGAATAGATTTTCATTGTAATGAAACGAAAACTCTGAAAGATTTTGTTGTCTGCTTGAAGTCACCAAACTATCACATAATACCGCTGAGAGACTCCTCTCTCATTTTCGCTTAAAATCTGTCTCTTTACAGCACCTGTTGAAATGTTCTGTGTGGTGGGGTGGGGGGGGGTGGAAAGTGCGGATGTCTCATAAAATCTTATGGCTATGCTAACAGAAGCTGGTCCACCACTTTCTAATAGAGAGCAGACATGAACAGAATGCACAGGCATTAGACCACCTTATACGGGGGGTTTGGGGTGATGCACAAAGGTCAGGAAAAAATCATTTTCTCAGCAGGCAGTCCTGGGCTGACCCCCGGGGAGCAGCCCTTACTGAGGAAGGCATAAGTACCTGCTAGGGAGGAGGGATAAGAGGAGGGAAGGTATTTTAGAAAGAAGACATGAAGAAGACTAAGAGGAACTTCTCCTGCTTTATAATTTTGTTCTGGGCCCCCCTGTTGTGTAAACACCACCTTTCTGTCACATACATATTATCTCCTCTGAGGAAGGAAACGTCTCAGGCTGCCCTAAGTGGCTCTTGACAGGAACTTGATGAATCCCCGAAGAGAAGAGACATTTTTTAAGAGAGCAGGAGAATCTAATTAACCTTCCCCCTGATGAACTTTATCACAGCTCTTTATTATAGGGGAGAAGGAAGACTGGGATCAGTATCTTCGGTGAAATAAGGTTGCTGCAGGAATAGGCTTCTTTCTGGTGGCTTCCTGGTCCCATAGCTTCTGTCTTTGAAGGGAAATAGTATTTAAAGAACAATATTATTTCCATACAGGGAGTTCTTTATCTACAATATTATTGTTCCAAAGAGTTACAATGGACAAAATAAGACATATGAAATATGGCTCTCAAGTCATTTGAAATTAGTTTTTGCCTTTCCAGTATATGCACAGTAATACTGCATTCAAACTTAGTTTACTGTGCTCTTGATAAGACGTGATATTATAAATTATCTGTTCATTAATTTTCCTCACAAGAACTAGCCTTGCCCAAATTAGGGATGGATTTTCTTTCGGCTCTTTTTCCTAGGCAGCCTGTAGATAGATACTCAGTGAATGAGTGCTGACTATGTAACTGTATCCATGGGTGTAAAGAATCAAGATCAATGACTATTGTGGGTCCATGTGGTAAAATAACATCTTTAAATACACAGACACACACTATAGCAAACACACACTTCCCACACATCGAACTAGGCCTAGGAGAAGTGTCACAAATATGCTGTGTGTCTTCTAGTTTCTGAAAGAATCTGACGAAAGAGACACAGGCGCCAGCCTTCCCCTCAAGCCGTATACTGATCCTGCCTGCATACAGCACCACCGTAATAGCACCCGCTTTGCCTGAGCCAAAGATCATTTTCCTGGAAGTGCAAATCCCAGGTTGGGATGATATTAGGTTTTAAAATCAGGGGTTGCTTGTTCAACCATGTATACCTATGGGGTTTTGGTGAGTTTTTTTCAGTCAAAAGTAACTATAATGCACACTTTAAAAGACATGCAATGCCAAATCATCTTTTGTGTGATATTTTGCCATATATAAATGATCAAATACTAATCATACAAGAGTATAAATTACTAGTGGTGTTAAGATCAAGGTGAACAAAGATCAATTTGTGAAAATAGAGTAGGGAAAGCCTTCGGGGCGGCACTATCATGAATACCCTTTGTGAGACACTATAGAATGTCACTACATTCTACATTACCAGCCAGGCATGGTGATGCACACCTTTAATCCCAGCACTCAGAGGCAGAGGTAGGGGGATTGCCGTGAGTTGGAGGCCACCCTGAGACTACATAATAGTGAATCTCAGGTCAGCCTGGGTCAGAGTGAGACCCTGCCTTGAAAAACAAAAACAACAACAAAACAAACAAACAAATAAACAAAAAGCTACATTGCCTTTCCCAGTACAGGATTTCCTGGATGTATCCAAATGAGAAAGAGAGAACTATATATGTGTTTTGCACAGCCAGTTGAACCTACGTTGGGATTGGGATATACACAGTGCTGTTAATTGTTAATTTTAAACATCTGTAATAACTTATAAACTTTTTTTCTTCCAAGTAACCCTGTTTAAATGATGAAAGATCATTTTAATTTATCCTTTCATATTTAAAATATCCTAATAGAAACATTGAAGCCATCAATTTAAGAAGAAAAAAAAGCAAAATTAAAATGTTGGAATCTCATCTTATCACCTTCATTATAGAACCCCCAAAGACTCAATATATTCTTTTCTAGGCTCTTCATTCAGTGTCAAATTTTTTAGAATCAGTTTGTTTTTGCTGCATAGCCTACAATCCCAAACAAAAGCAATTTAAAGACTGGTGATTTGCAACAGACTTGTCTAGACAGTTCTGCTGTTTGTTTTTGTTGTTGTTGTTGTTGTTTATTTTTATTTATTTATTTGAGAGACAGAGAGAAAGAGGCAGATAGAGAGAGGGACAGAGAGAGAATGGGCATGTCAGGGCCTCCAGCCATTGCAAATGAACTCCAGATGCGTGTTTCCCCTTGTGCATCTGGCTAACGTGGGTCCTGGGGAATTGAGCCTCGAACCGGGGTCCTTAGGCTTCTCAGGCAAGCGCTTAACCGCTAAGCCATCTCTCCAGCCCAGCTCTGCTGGTTTTAACTGAAAAGCTCATCTCTCTGCAACCACCTGCCAGGTTGGTCCATAGCAATTTATTTTAAAATGGCCTTTGCTCCATCCTTGTCTTTGTTCTATGTGGTCTCTCATTCTCCCATAGCTTTGCTCATGCCCAGAGGGATGGGAGGCTGGGGAGGGGAAAGAGGAGGGAAAAATTCTCTTGAGCCTGTGATCATGATGGTCACATTTCCTGTGCTAATATCTGTCGGGACAAGGATGTCTCGATTCCACTGCTAACTGTCAATGCGAAGGTTGAGGGTATAGACTTTACTTCTCTATAGGAAGAATTCAAAGGCATATTGTTAGGAATGTATACAGGAAGGAGAATATTTAGAGTCATTTTATATTTCATTTTATTTATATGCAAGGAGAGAGAGTGAGGAAGACAGAGAGAGGGAGAAAACAAGCACTCCAGACATGTGTGCCACTCTAAGCGTATGGTTTATATGGGTATCAGGGAATTGAACTTGGGTTGTTTGGCTTTTCAGGCAAGTACCTTAACCACTTAGCCATCTTCCCAGCCCAAATGTGTAGGTCAGGCTGGCCTTAAACTCCTGATGTTCCTGCTTTGGCCTCTTCAGCACTTTCCTACCTGCCCGTGCCACCACAACTGGCTAGAGTCATCTTTGTCCACCGTCCAGCACACATTTTGGATTCTGGACTGTGTAATTGCAGTGCTCTGAGCGACGGTGTTTCTTACCTCAGTGTCTTTTCCACGCTCAGTACCATTCTCTGTATGTTCACCACCACACTTCTCTGATGTATTACCTCGTCCATGATTAGTCCATACTGAGCTCTGAACTAGGGAGCCTCCGCTCATCTGTGCTTCTCTCAATCCTTCACTTACTCATCATTACAAAAATATTTTATGCTATTTCCTAGCACTTCAATGACTGTCATACTTGAGGACAAAAATGTATTTTCATCTATTTATTTTCACAACACAGAACAGTTCTTATGTATAGTAGATATCCAACAAGTGTTGATTTCCAATGGGGTTGCTTTGGAAGTTTCCTATATAATTACCAGCAACAGTGATCCACATATATTTCCAGTTATGGATGGGAACCACTACCTCTCTCAACCAAGCCTAAAAATAAAAGGCTTTGTAAAATTAACCCAAACATACACTGCTTAAAAATATCAAAGCAATTGAATGGTTCTAGCCACCACATTTTTACTGATTCTTCTATTAACGGGCATCAAGCCTGGTTCTATTTTATAGCTATTTTGAAAAGGGCTACAATAATACAAGTGTATCTATGGTAGGATACAGAGTCCTTTGGATATAAGCTCAGAACTGGTATAGCTGGGTCATATGCAAAATTTAGCTTTTTGAGAAGTTTCTCATTAGCAGTGAGTTAAGTTCCCTTTTCTCCATAGCCTTACCAGCATTTCTTAATGGTAGCCATTTTGATTAGGATGTGACAGAATCTCACAGTAGAATTTATTTACATTTTTTCTAATGTCTAAAGATGTTGAATATTTTTCAAAAAATATTTGTCTTAGGATACTTGCACAATCATGTTAAATCAATGGGTCAAAATAAATACATTGAGATGTGGAAGTAGGATGAGGATATACTGTGAAGAAGGAAGATTTTACTATAAGGGTGGGTGGAAGACATAGGGTAAGATGGGTATCAAATTAATGCATATATATATGCACACACACACACACACACACACACACACACACATATATATATATATATGTCAAAACTTGTACAAGTAAATAAAGACATGAATTTACCATCCGTATTTATTTGAGGACTATCTTCTCATCTCATTGGCCTCATTTCATTCTTTTTTTCATTTAATTTATTTTTATTGATAATTTCCATAAATGTAGATAATATCCCATGGTAATCCCCTTCCTCCCCCCACTTTCCCCATTGAAACTCCACTCTCCATCATATCTCCTTGCCCTCTCAATCAGTCTCTCTTTTATTTTGATGTCATGATCTTTTCCTCCTATTATGACTGATCTTGTGTAAGTAGTGTCAGGCACTGTGAGGTCATGGATATCCAAGCTATATTGTGTCCAGTGGAGCACATTGTAAAGAGTCCTACCCTTTCTTTGGCTCTTACATTCTTTCCACCACCTCTTCCACAATGGACCCTTATCCTTGGAAGGTGTTATAGAGATGTATCAGTGCTGAGCACTCCTCTGTCACTTCTCAGCCCCATGGTGCCCTCTGAGTCATCCCAAGGTCACTGCCATCTGAAAAGAGAAGCTTCTGTAACCAAAACTGAGAGCAGCATGCATTAATATATGGATATAAACATTAAGAGCAATGCTTACTGGGTAGTTTGGTGAGCATAGTATATAGATTTAGCCAGACAACAGCAGACATTACACCCTTAGGGTTCATGACTATCCCTGTTGTAGGTTTTCAGTATCAGGGATGTTTTCTCTCCCATAGAGTGGGCCTGCAGTCAAATTAGAGGGCAGTTGATTACCCCCATAACAGATGTGCCACTATTGCAACCATTGACTCATTTGGCTTGACTGGCCAAATTTAAGGCTGGCAGTGTCCACTGTTAAGTATCTTCACTCATGATTTGTCTCTCTCCCCCCCACCCCCATGGAACTGCATGCAGTGTGGCTTTTTCCAGCTTTCTGTCAGCTGGTCTACATGGAGGAGGTTTTCAGCTCAGTTCCAGCAGGATTTCTCAGTATCCTTGCAGCTCCAAGTATGTGGAGTCTTCTGCCATAGGGTCTTACCATCTATTCCTGGTGGGAAACCAAGAGCCTTGGCAATGGCCTGTAATGTTTTGGGGGTATCAGTGACCTCCCTTGCCAACAAGTCACTGGAAGGTATCCCATCCCTGGCAATGAAAAATTTCTAGTAGCAATCTATGACTCCTGAGTGTTCCACTGTTCAAAAAAATAAGTTATTTATATCCTCTTAGATTTTGATTAACCCTCCCTTCAGCTTTCCTTTACTCAATCTCTTCCCCTGGCCTCACTTGGGCCTTTTCACCTTCATTAATCTGCTCTTCTACCTACATACGTACAATGCAATCATATTAAGTCCCCCCTCTCTCCATTTCTATTCCCTTTATATCCCCTTTCTAGCTTACTGGCCTCTGCTACTGAGTTTTATTTCTGCTCACATAGAAGTTCAATCATTTGTAGCTAGGATCCACATATGAGAGAGAACATGTGTTGTTTGACTTTCTGGGCCTGAGTTACCTCACTTAGTATAATCCTTTACTTCTTAGTGATGGGAACTTCTAAATTCCTCTCTTGTACCTTTATGCAATGCTTAATAATGCTTAATAAATGAGATTGAGAGAAAATGGAATTGAAACAATGGTGTATGGACTAATTAATTTAGACAAGAGAAAAATGTATGTGGAACAGATCATGCTCAGCAAACTCACCCAATCACACAAAGACAATACTCACACGGTCTCACTCATCTGTGGCTCCTAACCTGGGTCAGCTCGTGATGCTGACATACCTAATAGGCATCTTGAAGACTGAACAATAGGGAAGGTAGGAATTGAGGAGAGGGTAAGGGTGTGTGTGGCGGGGGGAACACAAAATTGAACCCATTTGGAACCAGTAGCTTTAAATCATATATCATAGAAGACAGACTAAAAAGTGTAGCCCTCATTAGAGCCTTAAAGGGTACACCTGAATCAAATGGCCCTGGAGAGGGTGAGATGAAGCCTGACCTTAATTTCCCCATGTTTCTCTCTTCCTTTTCTTTCTTTTTAATATTTTATTTCTTTTTCTTCTTTCTTCTCCCTTGGTGCTGGCCTGGAACTCCCAGTACCAGAATGTGGTTAATACCCCCAATGAGCTGTTGATCAGAGAGACATATCTTCCAAAACAAGACAGACATCTGCTAGAGCACTTGATTACCCACCAGAGGTTAATAGTAAGACCCTACTGCGGAAGACACCACATGCTGTCAGTACAGAACATGGAGGGATGTGGTTGGAATCTAGAAGAGAGCCAGTCCCCAGACACTTAGCCTGTCTAGTGCTAAAAGGTGCTACATGAGCTACTGGGTGGAAATGGCTGATATCTGTCAGAGCAACTCGAGGTCTAAGCTACTCAGCAGCAAATAACCTGATGTGATGTTCACACAAGTGCAATAGTGGCACACAGCCACCATGGTTAACCAACTGCTCATGGATTTGCTACCAGATCCACTCAGTGGAAAGGAACCCATATATGGAACTGGGGAACAAATCAGAATCATATCCAGATAATGAGTTTGCTCTCTACTATTAAGCTCCTACCAGTCTTGGGCTGCTTGGGCTACATTAAATTCTCTCTAAACTAACAATGGTTATCCCATATAACCTGTGCTGTCTTCACTCCCCATTGGAGAATCTGCTACTCTTTTTCATATGGAAGCAGGACCTGAGGAGAGAAACAGTCCATTACACTTTACCAGGACCCCAGCTGAAACCACAGAGGAATTGGGGAAATGAGCAAGAGTGCTGCTTTCTCAGTGAACCTGATATCAGCACAAGGGTAAAGGAGATAGACACTGAGGACACTCAAATAGAGGCTCCTAAGAGCCCATCACTAAAGTAGACCAAAATGAATCCGATATGGCTCAGGGAATTTCATGGAAAAGGGGAAAGAAAAATTGTTAGAGCCACAAGTTGGGACTCTATGCACAGAGACATTGCCTCTTCCTCATAACTGATGGTTACCCCCACAATGCACAACCCACAATCCCTATGGGGATAACTGACATCCCCAACAAGGAGGGTCCCTTTGGAGGGGGTTCAGGGATGAGGAAAAGGATGGTACGAACATGTGCTGTTTACATATTGAATATGTCCATAATTAATAAAGAAAAATAAAAATTAAAATTCACAATACATTAGAGATATGCTTGATTTTACTTGTCCCTTAATGCATATTTAGTCATGGGACATCTGTGTGCATTTTGCCACAGTATCTCATAGTACCTTGGCTGTATGAAATAATATTTGTAGTGGGTGGCCAGTAAGTCTCTTGAACTAAAAGAAAACAAAGTTTGACTACAGATACAGGTCACGGATTAAGGCACTTGCTTGCAAAACCTAAAGACTCAGGCTTGATTCCCCAGTACCCACATAAGCCAGATACATAAGGTGACGTATGTGTCTGGAGTTCATTTGCAGTGGATGGAGGCCCTGTCACACAATTTTCTTTCTTTAAATATTTATTTATTTATTTTTATTTTTTATAATTAACAACTTCCATGATTATAAACAATATCCCATGGTAATTCCCTCCCTCCCCCCACTTTCCCCTTTGAACCTCCACTCTCCATTATATCCCCTTCCCGTCTCAATCAGTCTCTATTATCTCTCTCTCTCTCTCTCTCTCTCTCTCTCTGGCTCTTTCTCTTTCTCTCTCTCTCTCAAATAAGTAAATAAAAAATGAATAGGATTTTAAAAGATGTCAAAGTTCAGATAGTCATTATATTTTGTAAATAAATATCTTCTACTTACACAAGTATAACTGTAAGCATTTTTTCTAATTATATTCAAAAGGAGCTTTTTTCCTTTAAACTTTGGAAGCATCTACAATATTTGTACTGTTCTTATTACAGCCTGAATACATGTCAAGCTTAAAGATAATTTTAGTGTTTTGTGCACCTACTCATTAGCAAACATTGACATTTACATGTATATAAAAGAACTCTTAATAGGTTGGGTTTAACTAAAGGAATAAACCCACACATCAAAGCATACTTCACATACAAATACACACTTTCATACAAATATACACATTGATTATGAGAAATACCTAGGACAAGCTTTCTTTGTTTTGAAATAAAAAGGTAATCTTCAACACAGTTTCCATGTATAATTATAACTCTTCTGGGATAAAAATTTGAAGAATGACATAATGAAACCTAATCTTTGAATGCCAATAAAAACAAACAAAAAAATTAGAAGTGTTTGAAGCAATTTTTAAAAAATTAATAATGCAACAAGCTATATGGTAGCTTATGAAATTGTTATATTACTTGTACACTTTTCTATACCCTTAGATACAGAAAAGTAACATTTACCTTATAATTGTAAATAAGATAATACCTCTTAGGTCAAATAATAATGTAAACATTTATTATGTCTTGGATCTCCACAGGAAGAAAGGCTTGGATTATAACAGTAGAACTCTGGCAAAGGAGCTGCATATGCTACCCCAAAGCCCTCCCCCAACAGCACACCACCTCCAACAAGGCTCCACCTCCCAAGTTGCCACCAGCTTGGACGTTCAGAATGCATGAGCTTATGGGGGACATCTGGTTCACGCCACCGCACGTCTCTCATCAACTGTGAAGACTGATAGGCTCAGTATTGTGTACAAGACCACAGCTGCTGTGAATTCATGAATGTAACAAAGTCCTTTCCAGAACGCAGTATTTCTTTTTCCTGCTCCCCATTCCTCAACAAGTACTTTTGTTTTTTTGATACCTGATCTTATCTAATAACTCAGACTGTTATCAACCTCACTATGGCATCCAAAATGAACTCAAACTCACAACTGTGCCCAGTGTTAGGGTTATAGGAATACATCCCCACACTCAGTCTAAGAAAGTGCTGAAAAATATTGAGAGGAATGATGAAGTCTATGCCCATTCCCTACCATGATGAGTGTGTCTCCTTACCCATTCCCAACATACTTTCACAAATACTGGATCCCAGTTTCCCTGACGGAGAATTCAGGCTTCAATGTCTAGACCAAGAACAAGCCAGCTTCAACCCTAGCAACAAAAATAACGTTTTGAGTAAAATATTCATTTTATTTTACGAGTTATATGACTTTAAGCACGTTAGATCTCCTGGGTGCTAGTTCTCCTATTGGCTAAATGACATGATTTATAAAAATATGTTATTTTTTTCCACCCTGTAAATTGATTCTTTGGCTCACTCTGGATTGGGGCATGCAGATTGTAAAATGCTATTTGATTCTTATACTTGGACAAAATTTATATTTTCTACTGTAAAAAATAAATAAATGAAAATATTCAGAATGTAACACAGATAATTATAGGATAAGTTCATAAGTGTGAATAGCATGTTTCCTTATGGTATATGCACATAAATCAAGAGCACTAAATTTCTAGAACCTTCCCCATTATTGTTATGAAACATTAACATGTCCCATTTACTGAATGAATATCTTTTGTTTGTGGCTTTTCTTTAGTCAATTAGTGAGTCATGATCTCTGAGTCTGATTTCTGAACTACCATTAGAGTAAGGATTTGTCCCTCAGCTGAGGGGGTACTTCAATGGCAGAGCACACGCACTACACAAGTAAGGACCTCTATTCAATCCTTAGTGCATAAACACAAATGATTTTGTACCTGGAATATTAAGAACTAGATTGCTCATGACAACCGACTAGTCACCATTACACATTTCATGGAATTTTGAGTGTCAGCCATTGTGAGGGAGGGTAGTACTAACCTGACAATAAGGTTGAGCATTCACAAGTAAGTATCATTCCAAGGTGCATGGACAGAGATAGTATTTTAAAAGTCAGCAAAAATGCTTTTAGTTTTTCTGTTGATTTTTTGTTTTGTTTTTTGTTGCTTGTGCCTGATAAAATTGGGCATATTTTGAACAAGTAAGTTCAGAGATGAGAACTCTACATTACTGAGCACTTCTATTCCTGGTCCTTTTTAAAAATATATTTTATTTTTTATTTACTTGAGAGAGAGAGAGAGAGAGAGAGAGCGAATAGGTGTACCAGGGCCTCCAGCCACTGTTAATGAACTCCAGATGCATGCACCCCCTTGTACATCTGGCTTATGTGGGTCCTGGAGAGTTGAACCAGGGTCCTGGGGCTTCACAGACAAATGTCTTAACTGCTAAGCCACCTCTCCAGCCCCTGTTTCTGGTCCTTTTTGGAAACCCCTCATTTTGTTCTAATCACAACAAATTTAAGAAGTTGGCATTAGCATGTCTATTTTAATGATGAAGAAACAGAGATAGGAAACATGATAACCTTCTCTCCTGTGATCACATAGAGCTAAATAGTAGTGAAGTTATATTTAAACCCAGTTCTGATTAAAAAAAAAAAAGCAAAAACTATATTCCCATTGATAAACAGTGAACAACCTGATTTAAAATCATCAGAAATGTAGTCCTTTTAGAGGTATGATTCTGGTGTCCCCCTTAAACTTACATGTTCTGAATGCTAGGTTCCCAGCTGGTAGCACTTTGGAAATTGCAGCTTCCTGGAGGCAGTGTATTGTTGGGGGTGAGCTTATGGGTGTTATAGCCAGCTGGCCATTGCGAGTGTTTGACACACTCTCCTGCTTCCATTGTCCACCTGATGTTGGCCAGGAGTTGTTGTCCATCCTCTGCTCATGCTATCATTTCCCCTGCCATCATGGAGCTTCCCCTCAAATCTGTGGCCCAATATAAAGGCTTTTATCCCCCAAGCTGCTCTTGGCTGGATATTTTCTTCAACAGCAAATTGGTCCCAAGAACTGTAGCTGTTACTACTAGATAACTGACTGTGTGTCTTTGGTCATTTGGAACTGATTTGAGGGAGGAATATGGAAGGATTGAAAATTTAGCTTAAGAGACAGCTTGCAGTGCTAGAAGTACAGTTTGATGGACAATTCCGGTCAGAGTTGAAAGATCTGAATGTAATAAGAACTACGGTCTGTGAGGTAAGGGAAATAAAGAGCTTTGCCTGGACTGGCCAAGAAGCAATTTGTGTGAGAGACTCATTGTGTGTCTGTGTCCTGAGAACTTGTGCAGGGTTTCACTGCATAGAAATGGACTGGTTTGAGCAGAGGGTTATGGCACAGAAAGAAATGAAATCGATGGGCCAAAACTGTTGTCTGTTTGGCTGCCATTGTTTGAGAGATTACAACCATTGAGATTGGGCTTGCTGATCTGCACTGGGGCATCAAGAAGAATGCAGTCTTTCTGAAGTAAGGGGCCTGAATGCTGAAGGAGTTTGCTGTTCTTCAAACTTGGCTTTATTCTTCCCTTGAATTAACATGTTGGTAGCCCACCCCCCTGGCACTATGGATTATAACAAATGCAGGAAATAGGGTCATTGAATTTGCAACACAGTTTTGATTTTTGGAAGTGGCCATGGGTAATGTGAAACAGGCTTGTTGGTTACCTGCGTGGAAGTCCAATAGAACCATGAGGATTAGCTCTGGGTTGCAGTGGAAACCCAATGGAGATGTGGAAGTATGGGATAGATGCCAAGGAGAGCTGCCAGCACCAGATGAAGTTTTCTGGAACTCTGAGTAACCTAGCCAAAGAGGCAGAATTGGAACTCCAGAGACTCATCACTGGTTAGAATGATAAACTTGGAGACTTGTCACTGACCAGAGTGGTCAGACTTGGATCTACAGTGTTTAATGTTTGTCCTATTTGTTTTAAATCTTGTATTTCTTTGCTATGCCCAATTCCCTTTTTTTTTTTTTTTTTTTTTTTTTGCTTTTCAAAGTAAGGTCTCATTTTAGTATAGGCTGACTTGGAATTCACTATGTATTTTCAGGGTGGCCTCAAACTCACAGAGCTCCTCCTACCTCAGCCTCCTGAGTGCTGGGATTAAAGGCGTGTGCCATCACACACGGCCCCAATGCCATCATTTATGATGTGAATTTTTATTCTGTGCCATTATGTTCTGATTTTCTTGGTAATTATTTTTATTTTTTTGGTATGAACATATTAAAAGAACTTGGACTATGGGGATGTTTGAACATCAATGGGACTATGGGAACTTTGAAAGTCGGACTAAATTTTACATAATGTATCATTATCAGTTTATGGGGACCAGGGGCTTAATGTGGTGGTTTGATTTAGGTGCCCCTCCCCACACCATAAAATTATGTGTTCTGAACACTAGGTACCCAGCTGGTGGCCATTTGGGACTTGGGGCCTCCTAGAGGCAGTAAATTGTAGGGGTGGGCTTATGGGTATGGCTTATGGCCATCTCTCCATTACCAGTGTGTGGCACACTCCCCTGTTGCTGTTGTCCACCCGATGTTGGCTAGGAGGTGATGTCCATGCTCTGCTCAGGATATTGTTTTCCCTGCCATCGTGGAGCTTCCCCTCGAGTCTGTAAGCCAAAATAGACCCTTTCCTCCCACAAGCTGCTCTTGAACTGCTGTTTTCTACCAGAAACACGAAGATGACTGCAGCAATAGGGAATGACATCTCTTCAGTATCAGGATCAAGACTTTGTTTAAAATAAATATTGTTATAAAATTCCAACTCAATGTATTTATTTTGGCTCCGGAGTATAAATCCCACCTTCCCTATTGTGCATATCCCTTGTCCTAATGATGTAGGGCCTTAGTGTCTGCTCTAGTAGCTAGCATGTCATTTCATGCATAAAGATTATTTTCTCCTAGTGAGACTTGGCAGGAGCAAATTTTATTTTATTCATTGATCAGTCATGTCCATTCAATCATTATGTTTTAATAAGGTCATCATTATTTTTGCACTTGCAAATAAGACTTTTTTTTTAAGTAAATAGTATTTTTGGAAGACATCTGTGATGGTTTGAATTAAATGTCCCTCATAAATTTGTGTGCTCTGAATGCCTTGTCCCCAGCTGATGGCAATTTGGACGGTGAAGCCTTCCTGGAAGAACTGTGTCGCACAGGCTTGGGAGTGTCATTGCCAGCTTCCCTGTGACAGGGTTCAGCGGACCTTCCTGCTACTGTTGTCCACCCGATGGTGACCAGACGGTGACGGCCAGCCTCTGCCCTACTATCATGAAGCTTCCCCTTGAGACAGTCCTCAAAAAAAAAAAAATCAAAACAAAAAGACCCTTCCTTCCATCTGATGGTTTTAGTCAGGTGTTTTGGGTGTTTTATGCCAGCAAGAAGAAGGTAAACCCCCAAATATCATAAGTTAAGAAGGTCACAACACATTATCCTGGGTTTATAGGTGGTTCTGGGTTAAAAAGGGAAGAGAGGGAAGACTAAGCTCAGAGAGACTTATGTGAGGACACAGAGAGATTTTTAGATTAAATATGGAATCAGAACTATTTGAATATATGAGCGCCCTAGAGGTCTACACATCTCATTGTAGTGACAGGACAAGCATTTGCTAAGTGCTGAGCATAACTCCAAGCATAGTCAGTAATAGATAAGTGAGTGGCAGAAGTTTCCCATTGTGGTTATTACTGTCATCCAACGTCCATGATCTTGTCTCATCATATTTGTTTACAATGAAAATTTTACTGTTATTTCATATGTTAAATTATGTGTTTTGGGGGCTGGAGAGATGGCTTAGAGGATAAGGCACTTGCCAGAAAAGCCAAAGGACATTGGTTCGATTCCTCAGAACCCATGTAATCCACATTTAAAAGTGGTACATGCGTCTGGAGTTGTTTGCAATGGCTGGAGGCCGTGGCACAACCGTTCCCCCCCATTTTCTCTCAAATAAGTACAATAAATAATTAAATAAATAATTAAAGTTATGTGTTTTAATAAATAAAAACGGAATACATAAATAAAATAAATATACACATAAATGTAAATATGTTATGTAAAAGCAAGAGAATTATATCAGAAGTTTAAAGAAATCACAAGATAAACCAGAAAGTACTTTGAGTAGAATTAAATTAAAAGAAAAGATATCAACTTACACAGAACACAGGTAAAATAGCTATGTAAATGGAATGCTACAGTTTTTAATGTTAATATTAGGAATAAGAAGGTACAACCAGAATCCATAACAGTAAATCACTTTCTCCTAAAGCTTTCCTACTGACCTGCTCCATCTGACACAGTAGTATTCTGTGCGATAAAACTCATCCCTTTCCTGCACAGTTATAAGATGCCTCGTTTCTTCATTTCAATTTTCAACATACACAACATAAAAATTGACAAAAATGTTATAGAGACACATAGTTGTAAGCATCCCTCTCTTTCTCACAATCCCACTCATATAGTTTTGTATACTTAATATATATGTAATATATATATCAATACACATATGTGTTTTCAAGATCACAATGAAGAACATTATGCTTGTAATTGTGGTATAAATGAAAGTCCTTGTCATGGTTGTCTCTTGCTTTAAAGTTGAATAGTTTTACATCAGCTATGATCTGAAGCCTCTACTTTATTAATCTCACATGACTGCTCAAAGGAAACAAGGATTTTAGGATTTGGAACTTGTCTCCCTTGGGTCTGTCATTGTTGCATTCTCCTACAATAAGAATTCAGGTAATGGAAATATAATTGCTTCCAGAGTCTCTGGTTTCTGAAGCACACCTGACTTTGGTTTTTTTCTGTCCAAAAATAAGGACTGAACTCACTAAAATCACAGTAGCATAGCAAAGGAATTTAGAACCTGGTTATCTATTAGCCCAGAAGCTCAGGTATCCTGAGTGAACAGACCCAATTACTTATTTCTTACATCCTTTCAAAAAGCTAGAATGCATACCTTTGTTGTTCTAAAGTCCAACAAAAAATTTTGAATGAATAGATTAAGGTGTTGTGAACTAGCTATGTTTACATCATGGAGGTTTTTAACTAGTTCATGTCTGGGTAGGCATATTATATGTTTTCTAAATTTATGAAAGATCTCATACATTTCAAATCTTAAATTAGAATATTTTAGCCAATTAAGAATTTTTGCTGAATGTTACAAGTTAAAGACATAAGAGAAGACCATCAAAGGCATTTAAATACAATTTTCTTTTTAAAACATATATTTTATTTTATTTATTTATTTTTTGAGAGAGAAAGAGAGAGAGAGAGAGAGAGAACGAATATGGGCACTGCAGGGCCTCCAACACCTGCAAACGAACTCCAGATTCATGCGCCCCCTTGTGCATTTGGCTTACATGGGTCCTGGAGAATCGAACCAGGGTCCTTTGACTTTGCAGGCAAATGCTTTAACCACTAAGCCATCTCTCCAGCCCATTAAATACAATTTTCTATTAAAATGTTAGGTCTATTTCCCAGAACTCACATAAGCCAGATGCCCAAGATGGCACATACAGCTGGAGTTTGTGAGTTTGTTTGCAGTGGCTGGAGGCCCTAGCACACCCATTCTCTCTCTCTCCCTGACTCTATGTCTGTATCTCTCAAATAAATAAATAATAAATAACAGTTTTAAAAATAGTGTTCTACTCTAGGTACTGTGTCACTGGATGGGAAGGAAGAGAATGTGTCTCATGCCTTTTTGAGTTCAGGCTTCAAGCTGTTACAAACCTGCCTGATGAATGATGACAGGCACTCAACAAATGGATGATAATCTGTTGTTGCCCATGTACATGGACACCAGTACAAGTGGTGGCTGGCCAAACGACCAAGATAACTAGCTCACCAAAACTAAAATAAAATTAGTTTAAAAATATCTATTCTGCTAAATAAACTGAAGAAGTGGCCCTAAGGGCATACTAGTGTTCATTTTCATAAAGAAAAATGTTTCTGTGGCATTCTTTAAGTTTAGCAATCACAAGCTAAATATAGTCACATTTCTAGTATAAATTAAAGTTTCAGTAAAAGTTATTACAGTGAACACTAATAACTATAAAAATCTTCAAGGTCATTTGATGAACTTTGGGAATTTGTGTACAAGAAAAGAAGGAAAGGAAGGAAAAGCTTTGATCTCCAACCAGACTCAATCCTGAGCCCTAAACACAGCTACCCAACAGAGAATGAGGCAGATCAGCTAGAACATTTGGCAGCCTCTCAAATGCAGCATGGTTTAATGTAAACCCATTGCTCCCCAGGAAGTTGGTTCTGGTTATATGCCGTAGTATTTTCTTTCTTTGTTAACAGAGTTCAGTTGTTTACGGAAGAAACCAGGGAACTACCTTTAAATCCCCCTTCTGTGCTTTCTTTGGCTCATCAATTAAGCACAAAGCCCTATCTACTTGTCCAACTGTAATTCTTTCTGTCTTTTCTCCTACGACCTTAGGGCAGGGGCCTAGTGTACATGTTTGAAATGTACCAGTTACCTCTCCTCTTAGCCAATCAGTTTTGCATACTACCGACCAAAAGAACGCTATAAAAGAGGCCTTTCTTATTACATAACTTTCCTGGGAAAGATAGAGATAGATGATAGATAGATAGATAGACAGATACACAGATAGATAGATAGAAGTAGATAGATGATAGAGCTGATGATAGATAGATAGATAGATAGATAGATAGATAGATAGATAGATAGATAGGCAGATGATAGATCCCAGGTGGTGTTGGTGGAGGTCACATTAACAACTGGTGCAGGAGAGAGCTATGACTGTGATTAGAACTCCTATACCAGCAGTTCATAAGTCTCAACTTCTTATTCACCTTAGCAAACAATTGCAAACACAAACTCAGAGAAGGATAAATTATGAAATTTATTTTAAGAAGAGTTTAGATAAGAGAGAACACAAAGCAGAAAAGCAACCAAGCTAAAAGGAGTTCTCCCCCTTCCCAGCGACGGAGAAATCTACCTCACATAGGGCAAAGTCTCTCCCTGGAGGAAGCCTCAAGAGAAAGGGGAAAAGGGAGAGGGGGAGGGGAATGGGGAGGGGCTTCCATGGTCGGGCCCTTTACATGGACTAGATGTGCAATTAGAATGAGCTTCGTCACCAGGCTCGAGTGTGTAGGGATAGTTCTGATTGGCTGGTGGGTTCTGGAGGGACATTGAGTGGGGAAGGGTCCACCAACAGGGCCTAAGCCAGAAAAACTGGAGAAGAAACAGGAAATTGTTGCTGAGGTGTTTTTGGCTTCAGCCATCTTGAATGAGACTGAATCAGACATGAGTTCTAGTCCTGGCCTGGCTGACCGGGAGCATCCGTGTTTCTGTAGACCAGTCTCTAGCCAACTACCTACCAGGAAAAAAGCTACCTTGCTTCTAATCCATATCACAATGAGAACAATCAAATTAGTACTAGAAATACAGTATTGTGTGTGTGTGTGAGAGCGTGTATGTTTATTTTGAAGACTAGGTAATTTAATAGTGTGTTTAAAAAATTAAAAATATAATAAAATTTACCTCTTTTGTGCATTAGTTTGAGTTTTGAACATGTATTGTGTAAATACTAAGTTCTAGTGTATAAGGACCCATATACAAAATAGTTATAAAAGCAGTTTGCATAACATCCATCAAGAGACAATCAAGAACTAACAATTTTTTTTAAAAAAAAAAAAATCTAACTCTTTAATTATCCTGTGTTCACCATTAAGGAAATCTTTGAATAATTTTACACAAATACTGTATCATTGTGTACAAGCACCGCAAACAAGACAGAGCTACATGGCCTACTGGAATACTCCAAGATACATTGCCAAGTATGAAAAAGCAAGTTCTCTGCAAAACAGCAGCAACAATGTAAACAGCCATGTAGATAAGCATACCTATGTGCATGTATACGTAAATACATACCTGCATAAAGATAGATGTATGAGAATGGCAGCCTTAGTTACCATGAAGAATTAGATTAGACAGGGATGAGGGATGAGTGGTGTATGGTCCCTTAATATGATAAAGATTAAATATCAAAGGTATCGATAAAGTATTGCAAAATGCCATGCTAAGTCTACAATACACATTTTAAAAGCAGAAACACAGTGAGATGAGCTCACTCATGTCTGCTTGCGTCAGTTGAATCCGGAGCCCTAAGGCTTTGCTTCCATATTGCAGCAAGTGCTTTTGTCTGATTGCAATTCCCATCCTATGGACTCGTTCCCTTGACTCCTCGGAACCCTCCCGGTCTGCCTTGACTGCTTAGTTGTCGAGAACATCTCAGTCTACCTGTGGGCCTGTGAGCTGTGCACAGAGATCCTTGTGATTTCGGAGGTGGTTGTCATGCAGAAGCAATGCCACAGCTTGCTCATCTCATGGGCCTCTCCCTTCTGATGGCCTTCCACATAGACCACTAGGAAGCGGTGACTGCAGGTGTCTGCACAGTCCTCTGAAGTTACCCTCTACTGAGTGGTCAGAGTAACAATCTTAGAAATACAAGTTCACTGACATCACAATTAAAAATTTGTTTTTGTTTATTTATTTATTTGAGAGCTACAGAGAAATAGGCATTTAGAGAAAGAGAGAGAATGGGTGTGCCAGGGCCTCCAGCCACTGAAAACGAACTCCAGACTCGTGCGCCCCCTTGTGCATCTGGCTAACATGGGTTCCTGGGGAATCAAGCCTCAAACCAGGGTCCTTAGGCTTCACAGGCAAGCGCTTAACCGCTAAGCCATCTCTCCAGCCCGACATCACAATTTTTTGACTCATTTAGTGGTTTCGTAGAGCTAACATTTCAGAAAAGAAGCATTTAATAAGATCAACTACAGGAGGCTGGAGAGATGGCTCAGTGGTTAAGGTGCTTGCCTGGGAAGCCTAAGGACCCTGGTTCTATTGCTCAGGACCCACGTAAGCCAGATGCACAAGGTGGCACATGTGTCAGGAGTTCATTTGCAGTGTCTAGAGGCACTGGCATGTTCTCTCTCTTTCTCTCTCTCCCTCTTCTTCTCTCTCTTATAAGTAAATAAATATATACATAAACAAACAAACAAAACCAACCACTGGAAAGTGTTAATGCTCCTTGATTATGCAGGACTTTTTCATGTAAGTTCAACGTGGAAGTTTCTGTCCTTTTGCTCAGGGTCTGGCTAACACTTACTTATCCACCAAACAGAATGCTGCTCTAATTTCATTTCAGTTCTTAATTTCACCCTAAAGGATGTCTTCCTTCCTATCACTTGCCATTATCTACATGAGACATACACATTTATTTTGCTGGTTTGCTCTCACAAAGTGGTGAAAGTTTCATGGACATTGAACCTTTAGTTGGTGCAGCCTTATTCTCAACAATCAATGCAGACTTTGTGTCTGAGTTCTTGAGAGTATTTTGTTCTCATTGAGTTCCTGTAATTGTGTTCAATACTGATTAAGGATGAATGGCATTAATTCAGATAATAGCTGAAAGATTAACTTGAATGACATTTTATTCTCCATGGACTGGTAATGACAGACAATTATCTAAGAAGAGGAAAATTAAAATCTATTTTGCTGTGTCAAAATATAAATAAGCTTCAGTAAAATATTTTTTAAATCATATAAAATATATTTGGTATGAATAAATGAAATGGAATTCAGTTATATAATGAAATATAGCCAGTGATATGGGGCATACCTGGAAAACATAAAAGTAGTAGTGATCATATAAGATATTCTAAAAATAGTAGTCAGGCTTGCTTATAAGAACCTGTGTTCTGCAAGTCTATGATTTCCTATCCTTCAAGTGATTATCCTCTGTCACACACTCCCTGGGGAAGCTAGTGATGGAAATGCACCAGTTGTGGCTTATTTGAAAGTTTATCTGGAAGTTTTGCATGATTGGAGAAAATCAGCAGGAAATACTCAAGCTTTATTATTAAGTGCCAGATGGCTCTTACGGCTGGTGAACGTGCTATACATATACTCATGTGCACACTGTTGATTCAAATCTAGCTCAGCCCCTTTGAAAATTATTACTCTTTCATCATTATCTGCTCACAGCACACTGGGATGTTATTCAGCCCACTTCTGGACCACAGGTAAATATCCTGCAGTCTTCTCTCCATCATGAGAACAACATACTGTAGAATTTATGACCTTGTGGATGAATTGCCTAAGGTCCATACTTTCATATAAACAGCAAAGTATCTTGGAAAAATCTGAATGAAGGAAAAGAAGCAATTTAACTTTTTATCTACTATTTCCTCTGCCACTTCCATGCCAGGAAGGAAGTGCCTTAATTTTTCAAAGACTCAGTAGCAGCCACATTAAAAATAAAAATGAAGGGGCTGGAGAGATGGCTTAGCAGTTAAGGCACTTGCCTGTGAAGCCCAAAGACCCATGTTAAACTCTCCAGATCCCACATAAGCCAGACACACAAGGTGACACAAGTGCACAAGGTAGTACATGAGCACAAGGTGGTGCATGCATCTGGATTTTGATTGCAGTGGCTGGAGTCTCTGGCACGCCTATTCATTCTCTCTTTCTCTCTCCCTCTCTCTCTCTCTCTCTCTCTTTTTCTCATAAAAAGGCCAGTGTGTTGGGCTTGCCTCAAAAAAAAGGAAAAGAAAAATTTGTTTACTTACATATTTTTCTTTATTTTAAAAGGTACTGAAATGGGCTGGAGAGATGGCTTAGTGGTTAAGCACTTGCCTATGAAGCCTAAGGACCCCGGTTCGAGGCTCAACTCCCCAGGACCCACGTTAGCCAGATGCACAAGGGGGCGCACGTGTCTGGAGTTCATTTGCAGTGGCTGGAGGCCCTGGCGCGCCCATTCTCTCTGTGTCTCTCTCTGCCTCTTTCTCGCTCTGTCTGTTGCTCTCAAATAAATAAATAACAAAAAAAAATTTTAAAAAAAGGTACTGAAATAATAAATTAGTCCATACAAAAGCACTTTGCAAAATTTAAAGACCAGTCTTAGTAGAGTGCATTATTTTATGCATATCGAACCTGTTTATCTGCTTAGATAGACAGATTCACAGAATAGAATCAACTGCAAACATGTGCCTTGGAAATAGTGTTGAAAGAACTGAAATGACTTCAAACAGAGTAGATTTAACTTTAGCCAGTTTTATAAGAGATTAATGATCAATAGCTACTACCTTGTGTTTTATTTTTGACTTGATAATCCATTCACTTTTCAAAAACTAAATGAATATATAAATGTATTCTTAATTCTTTAAAAAACAAAGTTTTGTTGCCACATCAATGAGGATTTGTCTTGTGGCTTCCTCCATAACACTCTTAGAGGTTTCAAGAAAAACTGAACCAATTGAAAAAAAAATATATATATATATTATACATGTTATACATATGCACACACACACGTGTGTGTGTATAGAAGGGAAGGAGATAGGGCTGGAGAGATGTCTCAGTGGTTAAGGAATTTGCCTGCATAGCCCAAGACTCAGGCTCAATCCCCCAGTACTCATATAAAGCCAGATACACAAAGTGACACATGCATCTGGAGTTCATTTGCAGCTAGCTGCTAGAGGTCCTGACATACCCATTCTGTATTCCCCCCCACCCCTTGCAAATAAATAATTAAAAATATAAAAACGTAAGGGAAGGAAAGATACATAACTGAAAATGAATCATATGATTATGAAAACCATGAAGTCTCAAGATCTTCATTTTGCACACTGAAAGCCAATGTTACGACTCAGTCAGAGTAGGAGGGGCTTAGAACCCCTGGGAGCTAATGGTGTGCATTTTCGTCTGTGTATGAATATCCAAGTACCAAGAGCCATTTGGTCTGTATATGAATATCTAAGTACCAAGAGCCAAGTGCGATGTGGAGGGTGGGAGAAGACACACACCTCATCGCAGCGAATGAAATCGCTCTTCCTTAGCTCTTCTCTTCCATTCAGTCCTTAGTAGACTGGATGAGAACCACTGAAGCTGATGTTCCTTACTCTGCGGAACTACTCAAGTGCTAATCTCTTCCGGAAACAACCACATTCCTCCAGAAGTAATACTGTACTAGCTCTCCGCGCACCCCTTACCCCAGCCAGTTTGACACGAAATTAACCATTAATTATAGGCAATGGCTTCGGTCTGTCTCCTTCACCCTGGCACTGATTATCAGGTTCAGCATGGAAGCAGCATTCTTGCTCCTCTCTCCAGTTCTTCTGTGGTTGCAGCTGTGGCTTGTCTGAAGCGTGAGACTCAGGGAATTTTGTGGAAGAGGAGGCGGAAAGATTGAAAGCACCACAGATTGAGACATCATGCCCAGAGGCATTCCCACCGCCCCCCCCCCCACCTAACCACTGGCTGCTGCTCCCTCAACACATAGCCCACAACTCCATAGGGAATACCTGCAACCCCACTAACTCTATTATGAATTCACTGAGCTCACATTTTAAAAAGTTAGAGGCTGGAGAGATGGCTCAATGATAAAAAGCTTGCCACATAAGCATAAGATCACGAGTTCAGGTCCCATGAGCCTACATTAAAAAAAAAAAAAAAAAGAACCAGATGCTGTGGCAGGTCCACACTCACACTCAGTAATAAACACACCCAAACTAATTGATTAGACTTTACTTATAGAATAATTTCAGATGCACAGAAAAAATTCTGAAGATAATATAGGTAGTTCCCACTGCTAGTGTTTATTATTTCTGTTGCTGTTGTTTTGATGTTATTTAAGAAAGAAGTGCTTATTGAATGTGCTGCAAGGGGCAGCAGTCTGGGCAGGGAGAGGAGTCCCGCCTGCAGTCTTCCTCTATTATAAACATCTCACGTTGGTATGGTAGACTTCTTACAATTAATGAGATAATAATAGTGTGTTATAAGAAACTAAACTCTATCAGTATCTCCCCCCTCTCCCAATTTTATTAGTTTCAGCATTATTGTTCTACTCCAGAGTATTTAAAATTCACATTGTGTAGTTAATCTTTATCTTAATTTTTGTTTTGCAATTATGAACAGTGCTTAATGTCTTTTTTTTTTTTTTTTTGCTAAAATACCCTTGATTAACTGGTGCACTGTCGTCTTTCTCAAAGAAATTATAGGAAACAATATTCCCAGAATTCTTACATACAAATTCTATGTCTAAATATCAACCTTTTTGAAGGCAAAATCCCTACCTCGTATGTTCTTTGAATCTTTAGAGTGTACTGTTTATATTACAAAGGATTACTGAGCCAAAGTTATTAATGCAGATTTGATAAACATATTGTTGTCACTGAATGAGATACTGGGGTTATTGAAAATGAAAAACCAAACAGAACAAAATAACCTAGAACTCCAAAAATATTAAAAAATCTAAACTAAACTAAAACTGTTTTTCAAACTGAACATGTTAAAGAGGGACAGAACATGTCAAAGTGGTTACAATAGAATCTAAGAAATGTCAATAACTGTGGAACACATAAACCATTAGGGAAGTGACAAAATGGACATAAATATTAGTACACATAAAGAAAATATTAATTCTTTTTGAGTGACAGTGAACTGATGACTTCTAAGCATTAAATGGGGAAGTACAATGTTCCATTTATAGCTAGCTATGGAATATGCATGTGACGGTTAGGTGAAGTGTTAGATGTAAGGGAGGAAGCAGAGAACAACTCTATCCCCTAACACCAACAGTATATCTTTGCAAACCCTCTTTTGGGAGCCTGTGTTCCCTTTTCTTCTGAAGGACCTCTGAAAAGTCTCATGACTTTCATTCATTAACTTTAGCTGGTCTCAATCACTGGCATTTGGTAGTTGTAAGAGAGACAACACGACACGAAACATGAAGGCTATACAAGTCCTAAGAATCAGCATTCTGCTGTGTTAGGGAATCACTAGTGTTCAGGGGTCGTGGGGATGGAGAAAAAACTCATATCTTCACTGTGGGTTTTGTTTCCCAAGTTGTACAGATGTGTTCTTAGCTTGATATAATCTCATATGTTATTTTGGTTGTTCTTGCTTATTCTTTTAATTCTTCTCCAATACATAAACAAATAAATACACTTCTTACTTACAGCAGAGTCCTAGAACATTGGCAATATGACTTCTTGGAATGTGTGTTTTTTTTAATAACTAGAAGATTCTAAATGCTCTTATGTGGAATAGAAACAGTGTTGTGAAATATCAAAAGTGATTTTCTTCTAGTTGGACAATAAGAAAGACCCTAGTGGAAAGGTGGTTGTATTATACTATTAATCAACTGCAAAAAAATAGTAAATATTTGAAGCAGTGGCATGGTAAATATCCTAATTTGATCATTACACAATGTGTATGTATGTATGTGTGCGTGTATATAACTATGCATAGTCATGAAATTTCAAAATAAAATAAAATAACTTGAATGCAGTTGACATTGAAATGGACAGGTTTGAGCACATTTAATGGGATTAACTATAAGAAGAGATACCTGAACCTTGAGGGAGTTGTTGAGCACAAAGAATATGTAAATGGATGAAGAGCATTCAAACCAGAAGTTCCAACAGGTGAAATCCTGGAAAGAGCAAGTGCCGTATGTTACTGGAGCCCAAGGAGGGAAGGTAGGTTAGACTTGTTCAACAGAGTAAATGGATGTTAAGGAGGCACCAGGGAGGGGCCAATCATGAGACACCTTTGCGACTTGTGTTGGAACATTTGGACTTTGTGAGCTGGGAAGCTGGCTGAAGGTGCTTCCATCCTGTATCTGGGTACAAGATCCATTTTCCTTGTTTTAGGCAGTGTCCCCTCTAGATGGTCCTTTATTCATAGTGACTCACTGCCTGGCTTTGAGGAGTAGCTGTGTACAACTTTGTTGTTCGCAGGTTGTCACTGACTTTGTTTGGGTTTAATCCTTTTGACACCATATCATGGTTCCTGCAATCTTTGCCATAATTAAAGAATACATATACATATATATATATATATATATATATATATATATATATATATATATATGAAGGAAAGCAGCCTTTATCTGAAGCAAACCCTTCATAGGAAGAGCCAGAAAATTATAAGCTATTCAGCTTTCCCAAATTTGAGACTAGAGCCAAGGTGACCTTCTGCTGACAGCTTTTCTTTGCACACCATTGTCAAAGGGCAACTTGCCCAGGTTACACTTCTGAGGTGAGCTGAATGCTGAGAGCTTTCATGTGTGCTGGGAACCGCAGGCGCAGCTTTAGGACCCGTGCTCACAGCAAATGATGGGCTGCTCACTGCATCTCTGTGAGGCAGAAACCCTGTCTTCACAGGAGGAAAAAGAAATTAAATAATGTCACCAAAGTTACATGACTACCAAATGGCAGGCTAAGGGTTTAAACCTAGGCACTCTGGCAGAGGAACCCGTTCCTTGAACGAAAATTCTGCACAAGAAGATGAAACTCAAATTCACACATTAAGAAAAGAAAAGCTGGGCTGGAGGTGTGACTTAGTGGTTAACGTGCTTGCTTGCACAGCCAGATGACCCAGGTTTAATTCCTCAGGACCCATGTAAGCCAGATGCACAAGGTAACACATACATCTGGAGTTCATTTGCAGTGGCTGGAGGCCCTGGTGCTCCATTCTTTCTCTCTGTCTCTCTCTCTCTCAGTCTCTCTGTGTGTGTATGTGTGTGTCTCAAATAAATAAATAAAAATATTTTTAAAAAATTTTAAGAAAAAGAAAGCTAGTTTTCTGGATTTGCAGTCCATCTGGTATTCTAGACATTGTCTGTAGGGATTAGTTCCTCAGAGCTTGGGCCATCCATAAATGCCACATTGTATTTTACAGGAACCATTGGTGCTGTCTGTTCGTGTGTACCAACGAAGTATGTGTAAAACACCACAAAGAGGAATCACCTCTTAAAATTCTTCATAGTGAAATTTGTAGTGAAAACACATTCTGTTCCTCACATCCTGCGACTAGACTGCATGTGAAGAAGACAGCTGCATGAACAAAATACAGGGGTTAAAAAGAAAAATGAGTGGTGACACAGCATACAGGGGAATATTTGTTTTCAAAACATAAGGAAAAGGAAATGACTAAAAAGGTATGTAAGAATACAGCATATCTGGAAAATAGATAATAGACAGATTGATAGAGATAGATGATGATGATGGATAGATTGATAGATAAATAGATAGATAGATAGACAGATAGATAGATAGATAGATAGATAGATAGATGATAGATAGAAACCCTCTTTTAAAGTTGGAAGATATGGTAAACACTTATTTGGCTGATTCCCTTGACTTTTTAACTTATTCATACATTAATTAAATTTCTATTAACATCAAAAGTGTAAGTATAAGCATGATACTTTTTCCTAACTCCATTCATGTTTCATAATTCTATCAGATAAGCTATTATATATATATATATATATATATATATATATATGGTGGTTTGAATAGAATAGATGGCCCCCAATATATTCAGTTGTTTATTTGTTTGTAGTTTGCATCTCTAGCCATCTGGCTGGAGGCAATGCCATTGTGTGGATCTTAAGGTATGGTGGTGGGTTTGAGATTTCAATCTAAGGATATGCAAATTGTGCCTAGCTGGAGTTCCTGAAGTGTGCTGTGGCTTTTGGCTTTAGGCTTGTGCTCCTCTCTCTCTGCTTTGGCCTGTGAAAGCAGGCCAGTTTCTTCTGCCATTATGGAACTTCCCCTGGATCTGTAAGCTCCAATAAATCCCTTCCTCCATAACTGTGCCTGGTCTGGAAGTTCATCTCAGCGAACCTGAAGCTGACTGATACTATATATATATATATATATATATATATATATATATACACAAAAGGAGATAATTAAACATAGTAAATTTATATTCAATCTGAATTCCCGCAAAGTTTAATTTCTGAAGAAAGGTCTCATGTAGCACGTGCTGGCCTTGCACTCTTATCGTCTGGGATGTACCTGAACTCCTGCTTCTACCTTCCCAGTTCTGGGATTGTAGACATGTGCTACTGTGCTAAATTTTCAAGTAATGTGAGTCATTTCAGTCATCTACTTAAGCCATCTATTTTCTAGATGATCCCCCTAGAGAAACATGTCATGAGTGTTATTAATTCTCTGTCTCTCTCTGACACACATACACATACACACACACGTGAGTGAAAGTTATATAAGAAACAGTGTCAATTCTGTTATCCTCTGTAGCAGACAGCTTCAACTTCATAGACTTAAAGAAAAAATAATAATAAGAGATGATTTTCAAAGAAGGCAAACATGGAATGTCCTGAATAAAAAACAAAGTAGCATGGTCTTTACCTTCTTTCAGGAACTCTCTCTTCATCAGCATCACAGTCATAACCACATGGTCAGCTCACTGAAAAGATGACAGAATTGCATCCATTCCTCAAGTGTGATTTTTGAGGTCCAAGTTGTGATTCCAAATTTATTCCATGTATGTTTCCCACTAAAGCTGTTCAGTAACTAAAACTGCTGGCCTGTATTGCCTACAAAAATACCATTTGTGGATTCAATAATGTCATCTCATTGATATTTAAATAATTTAAATCTTGAAAGTTAAATGTCTAAAACATGGATAGATGGAAACATAGGAGATGAAATTTCATATAATATTACATAAAATATTCTTTCTATTTAATAGTTTTCTACATAAACATACTGCAATTTTATCATATTCTATTATCCTCTTTTTAAATTATATTTTTATTTATTTATTTGAGAGACAGAGAGAGAGAATGGGTGTTCCGGGGCCTCCAGCTGCTATAAACAAACTCCAGGCTTATGTGCCACCTTGTGCATCTGGTTTTATGTGGGTCCTGGGGAATTAAACCTGTGTCCTTGGGTTTTGCAGGCAAGCACCTTAACTGCTAAGCTATCTCTCCAGCTCCCATTCTCTTCTTTTGTCCCCTCTCCCCATCCCCATTCCACTGGGGAACCTCCCTCTTCTAAGTAGTCTTTTCTTTTGTCTCATTCTTTTTGTCTTCCACTGTCTTTTTTGTCAAAGTGTTGATATTCTCAGAACAGTGCAAGTCTTCTGGGGTCCCAGTCATGAAAGTGCCAATCAGTTCATGTCAGGGGGACAGTGGCCCCCAAAGCTCCTTCCCAGCCTGTGGCTCTTCCTTTCTTAAAACTGAAGAAATATTCCACTAGCCTTATCATGATTTCGCATGTAGCCAGTCACCAGTTGGGCTCCCAGACTAAAACACCATTAAAATTCAGCACATAATTCAACCATAAAGTATAGCAATATAAATGATTTATATTTAACAATTCATAAAATAATGTTTCAGAGCATAAATATTTCCAATGAGATGTTGTAAAATATCATGCTATTAACTCTCAGAATACAGCATAGTAAAGTAATCTTGATATCATTGTGCATAATAAATAAGAAATGGATTTCCTTACATAAATTCTTAAGCAGACACAGAGAACGGAGAGACTAAAAAACCTGCCATGGTTGAGGTGGAGGATGAGTTTTGAAAAAATGAAAGATAGCGTGGAAATTTGAAAACACGGCCAAGGTGCTAAAATAAGGGGAGAGGGTCGTTGGCCGACGGCACGTGTGAAACAACGTGTGTAATGTCAACACCTGAGTTTTTACAGAAACGCACACTAGCCAAAACTCAATCATGAAATCTAACTGAATTTCTGATAGAGCCTACTCATCAAAAGCTTATCAGGTATGAACAAGGTAGTGTTTGAAACTCCTCGGGGCTCAGTGGGGACAGAGCCGCTCTCATGCAGAGGGGAAAACTGAACAGCATGAGGCCCGTCCATCCGGCCACCGTGCCATGCGATGCTCCAGAGAATACGCTGCAGTTCACTGGATGCTAAGCGGCAAAGCCCTCGTTGCAAAACCAAATTTTCTGAACTGTTTCTGAACTAGACGTGTGTCTCTTCTGTTCTGGAATCCACTGTTTGCACGTCTGTCGAGTGAAGCCTCGCTCTGCCTCCTTTCACTGCTTGCTTAACCACAGAGGCACGAGAAACTGATCAATCCAGCAATCGAGAGAATTCAATAGGACGCCTTCTTTATTTGTTTGCCACCACGCGCCTGCCACAGAGTCTAGAAAAGACAATACTGGAGAAAGCTCTAAGGCAGTATGGGAGACGAGTTGCCAACTTTACAGTTTCTTTAGAAACAGATGCCTTGGTTCATGGTCACCGATCTCAGTGCCATCCACTAAAGGAGCGCACAGACGGATGGGGACAAAATGTGTCCTTTAAGGTTAATGTGGCTTTAAACTCCCAATGTGATTTCTCTGTTTGAAACGTGGCTGGTTTCCTCTAGTCTAAATTGGGGATATGCATCATGGTCTCTTTTTGCCGCAGGACAGTAAATGGAAATGAGATGTTTCATTTCAATGCATTTCCCCCCGGTTGAAATTGTGTAAATAAATAGATTGGGAAAGATTTAATGAAATCATCAATAGCCTGGAGCCAGCTAGTGGTTGTGCACTAAACATGTAGCATAATCGTTGTCTAAGAGATTGAAAGTCCTAGGTACCAGGATTTAGGAGTAGCATGAGATCAGAAAGGTGGGCCAGGAATAGGCTCGCACAGCACCTTCTCCTGCAGATGTTGGGTCAAGTGAAGTGAGTGTGGCCTAAGAAATTGTAACTCAGAAAATGAGATCGTGTGGCTGACTCAGAAATCTAAATTCAAATTTTGACAGTAGAAAGAATTTAAGACAGTTTTGTTTTCCTTCTGGGTGTATTAACATTTTAGAGAAGTCACATTTTTCTTTGTCTCAGTTTCCTTTCAGGAAAACAAAAATGTAGTTTCAAAAGAAAACATGCTCCAACGCTGACCCCCCCAGAACACACTAAGGCAGTCACACAAGATGCATGCGAGCCCTTTACCTGAAACGGATGCATCAGTATTGGGTTTTCCTGTTGTACTGCGGATTTTCATCTGATGGATCCTGGCAGCTGGAAAACCATTTGAAGACATGCAGACTGGGTGAGGGTTTCTCCAGCGACTTCCCAATCGGATAGTAGCAAAGGTGTGTCATATAAAATCAAGTCGGCCATGAATAACACTTGTAGACATGGGTTTTGAAACAAAATAATCTTCCTCAACGCTGGTTAATATTAAAGAATCGAATCTCTCAAACAGCAACGAATAAAAGGAATGTTGTGAGGTGTTATGTGAAGCTGTCACTTTGTTTACAGAAAATCGATAAGAACATTTGCCTGCACCTCACAGCAATTGGGTGAGGCTACCGCTCAGTCCCTTTCCAATGGGTGAGGACGTTCCTCTTGCACTACTGGTTCATGCTTCTATTTCTGAGGACATCTATTAGATTTAAATAAACCATAATTGTTAATGATCGTGGGACATTTTAATTTCTTTTTGACATGATGAATATTTTTTAATTTATTAAAAGTTGCTTCCAAAATAGTGAACTTTTTTTTTTGTCAACACCTTTTCTTGTTATACAGACCGGTTGCAATGAAATTTTGTATATCTTCAAAAAAGTTGGAATTCAGAAATTTAAGACTAGGGCCATACCATCTAAAATGCCCCCAATCTCATTTGAAATCCAGAAATTCAGGTCTTTTAAATAAGCACGTAGAATAAATCAAAACATTCAACTAAAAAACATTCTATTCCATTACTCCTCATTTTATCACATTTTAAAAATGGCAATTATATTCTACCTAATCTCAGCTAGTATGTGATGGGTTGTTTTAAAAACACATAAACTAATCATCTTGCTGAGTCTTAGAAACAAGAATAACTTAAAAATTTATGTTAGAGGATATTTTAGAAAAGAAATGACTATTTGGAAAACAAGAAGTTATATCTACAAGTTGCTGTTCATTTTGGGATATGGAGGAGCCTCCCTACTAACAGTTTTGATTCTTCTGAATGTCATTAAAAGTGTTCATTTGTTGAGCCAAGTCCACTGCACTGTGGGGCATTTTATAAAACCCACTGGAAAAAGAATGTAACGGGCCCTGGGGATCCAGGAAAAATCCCAACGTCCTTAACAAAGAATTGGAATAAACAGACTGAGAAGGATAGTTTATAAATTATATTTATTCAGGAAAGTCAGGGGAAAGAGGGAGAGTCTGTGAACAAGGGTGAATGGATATACCCACGTGGTATAAGAGCCAATATGGGAGTCATGGACCTGGGAAAAAATATGAAAAGGGATTTTTCTAAAAAGGCTTGTGCTTTAAAATAATTAAAAGATGGGGCTGGAGAGATGGCTCAGTGGTTAAGGCACTTGTCTGCAAAGCCTAAGGACCCAGGTTCAATTCCCCAGTACCTAGGTAAAGCCAGATGCACAAGGTGGTACATGTATCTGGAGTTCTTTGGCAGTGGCTAGAGGCCTTGGTGCACCCATTCTCTCTCTGTGTCTGTGTCTGTATGTTTCTGTCTGTCTGTCTCTCTGTCTCTCTCAAATATATAAATAAAAATATTTAAAAACTTAAAAGGCCATAAAGTAAAAAAGCAAGATTTTTTTTCCCACTCTATAAGGTTGGAAGAAGTAGAAAGACATGATCTCAACAGATGAGACTCGGGCATTGAGGGACGAACAGCCAGGGAGCTGGAAAAGATTAGAGTGCATAGCCCTGGCTAAGTCTCTGTTTATTTGGAGTAAGGGGCGGTATCCAGTAAAGGTTGGTACACTTGGCAACAGCAGGAGAGCCCATGGGCTTGGGCTCAGAGAAGGGGTGCCCCCGCCTCCGCACACCTGGGTGAGGTGCTTGAGAGAGAGAGAGAGAGAGTGAGAGCTGATTGGTTGACAGTGGGCAGATGCTTAATTACACTTCTGCTGTTGCAGCAGGCCAAGGGTGTGATGTAAGATTTCTCTCTTGTTAACCTTGTCCCTAAGCTGCCTAACAAAGCTACCCAGCTCCCTCTCAGGAACGGCGATCCTGGATACTTTGAAACTCTCCATACCTCTTCTTGAAGAAAGAAAATACCGCTCATTTTCCCATTCCTTCAGATAAACTTGAATAAGCTAAGGACTTTATTGAGCAAACCCTCGTCAGAACAAGTTACAGGATTCTGTGAATCTCAGGCAGGTGACTAAAGACAAATTGTTCATATTACAAGATCAATACTTGTTAAGTCAATTAGAATACTATTTTAATATAATTCTTTATTTATTTGACAGAGAGAGATAGCAATTGGCAGGGAGAGAGGGGGTAGGGGAAGGGCATGAGAGACAGAGAGAATGGATGTGCCAGGGCCTCCCAGCTGCTGAAAACAAACTTCAGACACATGTACCACCTTGTGCGTCTGACTTATGTGGGTCCTGGGGAATTGAACCATGGTCCTTTGGCTTTGCAGGCAAGCGCCTTAACTGCTGATCCATTTCTTCAGCCCCAGGAAGTTTCCTTTAATTCAAAGGATAATCAGTTAGGTTGTTGCTAAAAATTAAGAAACTGGTCTTAAACATAGCTCTATTACATTTTTCTGAATGCCCACTAAACTTATTTCATTTTCCTACCACTCGCCTCACAGGATGCAGGAATTCCAAGGGAGGATCACACACCACTGAACTCTGTCATCTGTTGATGCACCAAACTGACAGGAAGAAGAGGGATTTTCCTTCCCTCTTAGTTGAGTTGGTCTCTAAGGCAGATGGTTAATTCATTGCACCTGTAACCAATTAGCCATTCAAAACAACTGATTCTTCACAGTAAATTGTTGCCTTGCCAATCTCAGAAGCAGGTGCATATTCAATGGCTGAACCTCCGAGTGCTTGGGTACACAAGACAAATCATCCAGATACAAAATTTGGTAGATTAATATGCAGGAAAATGTAACCAGTTATAATAATTCCATTCTAATTTAAGATTTTAATTATTTCAAGTTTTGAATCACAGCTCTGAAAGTTTTCTCCCTTTTTTAGTCTAGTACTTGGCTATTGGATTAGGCAAATTTTATTTCTATGAGAAAGAACTTTTTAAAAACTAAGACTTAGCATTTCAAATTTCCTCTTTCTTAAAGAGATGCGTTTTGATTTTAATAAACATACCCAAATGTCCTTCATTATATAGTAATCTATTTAATATGTATTCTCCAAAACAAGCATCTCATATGTGAGTCATGACTTTCACATCAGATGTCATATCTAAGTCCAGGACACTGCTAAATATTACCCACGTTAATGTTTTATAGAATGAAACTCTCGGTAGATTATTCTATCAGTGCCAATATTATGGACCTCAATGACTTGAACTATTTTATTCTAGGAAATTAGACAATAAAAGATTATCTCTTCTTTAGATTGATCACAAGGAAGGGACAAGGTGACAAGTTTTATTTTTTCTTGGCTTCCATCTGCCTATACAACATACATATATATTCAAATTCAGTTTCCTTTCTTTAAAAAGTATTTATTTATTTATTTGTTGAGAGAGAGAAAGAGGCAGAGAGAGAGATTATGTGCAATAGGCTCACTAGCCACTTCAAACTCCAGATACATCCACCACCTTGTCCATCTGGCTTACATGGGAAATGGGTCATTAGGCCTCACAGTCAAGTACCTTCACTACGGATCCATCTCTCCAGCCCATGTTTTATTTCTTCTACTGAACTGTGGGATGGTATGGAATCATTCCCAATCCTCATAGTTACCATCAGGATCTCTCACTCAGACCTGCCTATCTAGAAATCAACCTGGAATGCTGGAGTGTGTGTGTGTGTGTGTGTGTGTATGAGAGAGAGAGAGAGAGAGAGAGAGAGAGAGAGAGAGCTTTGTCATATTTGTAGAAAAATAAGGGATCTATAAACACTAAACTCAAATTCATTTTGTGGTGTTGTGGGAAGAGATTATGGGAAGAAGTGGGAATACACCTGCTCGTTGCAGGAGTGCTGTCTCAGCTTGCACCTTGAGTCCCTCTTCCTTTCCAATTCTTCACATATCTCTAATCCTTTGCATATAATTTTCTGCAGGGTGCAGCTGCATAGATAGAGAAGAGACTCAGGGTCATGCTGCCTCACTGGTGAAACTTGGACAACAGAAACCAGGGTTTAGAGTGTCATCTGGGTCTGCTTTCTCTGTTGATTTTCTTCTACCACATATCAACAGTTATAATTTAGCAGTACTCCAGACCCTGGGATCAGAAAGACTTCCTAAAATAAAATAAACCAAAGCCAGGTGATGATCCTCTTCTCTCCTTAAACAGGAGATGGAATGCTACTTTTAGTTAGGGACAGCAAGCTATGACCATTCTCTTGACTCTCACTACAAACCGTACTGCTTATAGAATCATGTCCTTAAGAATACTGCAGATCACCACCATCCTTTGTTTAAAGACTCCCGCTGCCTACTGAAGAAGAGATTACAAATGCAGAGATTAAGTTTCAGTCTTATCTTCTCTAACAAGGAGGCTGCAGTTCAAGTTCACTGTAGTATCCATCCTTTCCTGGACAACAGTTACAGATACCTATTCTCTTTTGTTCCCTGTGTTAGCTACTCAAACTGGAAAGCCCACACAGTAACCTGCCTCTTTTATATATATATATATTTATTTGAGAGCGACAGACAGAGAGAGAAAGAGCCTGATAGATAGATAGAGAATGGGCGCATCAGGGCCTCCAGCCACTGCAAAGGACCTCCAGACGCGTGCGCCCCTTGTGCATCTGGTCCTGGGGAATGGAGCCTGGAACCAGGGTCCTTAGGCTTGACAGGCAAGTGCTTAACCGCTAAGCCATCTCTCCAGCCCAATCTGCCTCTTCTTTGAACAGAATTTCTATTTATCCTCTAAAAGTCTATTAAGTACCAACTTGCCTGAAAAGTGTTCCTTTGCCTCTCCATTCAGAATTAATTGCTAATTTTTTTTTGGTTGCAAAATACTGTTTAGTAAATTTGACATGGATATATGTATTTTCCTTATATCCAGAATTTCATAAAAAAACAACTGAAACAGTACTGTGATATATCATCATAAAATTGAGTATAACATAAATCTTTATACAATAAGTAACATAGATTTAAGAGCATGTTATGCCCAGATCACAGAGTCCTCAAAGACCACCAAGAGAGTTGGACACGTATGCAACAGCAAAGAACTTTATTTTGGGCTTAAGCCCAGGCTCCAGACTTTACCACCTAGCAGTGGGTCCATCCAAGAGTCCCGAATGACGTCTGGGCCAAGCTTTTATTAGGTTCAAACAAAGAAAAGGGGAATGTCCAACGTGGCAGTGACATGATTGGTTGACAATTAGCAAAAGCATATATGCTGCAAGCTGATTGGTTGCATAGCAGCTGAGGGGCGTTAAGCAAACATGTATAACATCTACTTGGTCCTTTTTGATTGGCCCGTTACAGGGGTTATTTTGGGTACTGAGCAGTTTGTGGTTCTTTTTCCCAGTAACTGCAAAGTTCTGTGTCAGTAATTTGGGCCCTGCAGGGAAACAGAAACTTACGCCTATTGATATAATTAAAGTCTGTCATGGCGTTACTTTGGTTTGGGCTCTTCATGCACACTAAAGATTAAAATCATGTAGAAAAGTAATGTTGAGTGGAAAAAAAAGTGTATGAACACCATGAGAGCATCCAACCTTTCTGATTGATAAAGGCTTATATATATTGGTGAAATACCACAGCCCATTCTTTCCTCTTCTGTTACAGAGCATCTATATTGTTCTGCTTCATATAAGAGTTCTTTATTTACCCGTGAAGCCTAGGGTATACTAGCCACATGGGAACACCCATGCCACTCTTGTAGTTCCTAATCTCACACTCCAGTTTACCAAACTGTCTTCACTATGAGTTGCTTCACTGCTACCGTGGAAAGGAAACAGCCCTCCCTCTTCTGCCTCCCTGTAACTAGCAAGGAGCCAGGCATCTGCAGGACTACCACTAGCTGCATTCCCCCTTAACGCCTTGGATTCAGTGTTGCCCGCACTTTTTACTCCTCTTCTCCTCACTACTCCCGGACTTCTCCTTGTTTCTCTATGTGCTGATATTACTGATGAATTCCTGATGAAGGGTCGTGGCTCCTTCTACTATATACGAGAGAAAACTTCAGAAAATGAAACAGCATTTATAGAGATGAACGGGTCTTAAAAATTATGAATCCCCCCCCCAAATGCCCCAGAGGTATATTTGCTTTTTTTTTTTAGATTTAAAGCTGCCTTTGATAAGAAACTTACATCAGAGAAAGGTAAACTGGGCTTTTCCCAACATTCTTCAGCTCTCAAATTTAGTTTGTTAGATAGTCCCCAACCTCTGGAGTTATCACAGTAAATGTTCTCTTGATATGATTGGAAAGACTTCATTTTAGCGTCTACAGGATATTAATAATTGAATAAAACCCGACTCCTGGTCACACCGTCTCTACTACATTTTTCCTGAATGACACTCTTTGTCCTGCACAACTCAGATCACTAGGAATCCTATGACTCTTGGAACCCCAAAGTGCCTCTGAATATACAGTTTGCTTACACACATCTCTCTGCAGTTAGATTATGCCTGACACTCATTTGCAAGTGTCTCAACTCCATAGAAACCTTGGCTAGGGTGTTGCTTTTGCACAGGAGGCACCTAATAATTGTATGGCGCATTGAATTCACCCAGGAACAAGCATATGGCACAGATTATTAAAATGTGAAAGCTCTGGGCAACATAGCGCACTGCCAGCTAAGGGAGGGAATCTTGTTAATGCTCATGGTGACAAGTTTATGTCCTGAAACATGAGATCTGATTAGCTTTTTATTTTAGCTCTCATAACTACTAGTTTTATTGCTGGTCATAAAATTATCCAGTTCACTTTGAAATTCAGATGCAAAATAGAACACTTTGACTTCCTGTGATTACAAGTTTATGCAGACATATGACACCATGTCAGGGGGTTACTTGACTAGGATTGGAGAAACCAAAAGGTGTGTTGAAGAAATCTCATGGGATATCTCAGGAATGGGAACAAATTGGGTGCATTTGATAGTGGTAACTGCTAAAATCAACATGTTTTGCCAAAAAAAAAAAATTAATGCATATCTTGGCTAATCATGAATTCAGTTTCTTTATGTCACTTCCATGGTTGTGCAATACTCCTGAACTGTGTTCCTTGACACCTGGTTCTCATTAGAAATATTGCCAAGGAGTCTTAGATGGGAGGAAATCAATACGAAACGGGCCCAACATCAAGGATGTATCGTAGCTCTGACAAGGCTGGTGGTTGGGTCATTACATCACTTGTCTGTTCTACAGAGCACATGCTCCTCCCTCGACCAGTCAGTCCACCCAGCTATCCATGAACTCATCTGGTGGAACATTTTTAGAATTTACATTATTCCTTTGTCGTTTGGTTTTTCAAGGTAGAATTTCACTCTAGCCCAGGCTGACCTAAAACTCACTATGTAGTCCCATGGTGGCCTTCAATTCATGGTGATCCTCCTACCTCTACCTTCCAAGTTCTGGAATTAAAAGTGTATGCCACCATGCTAGGCTCACATCTTACATTTTGAGAGGAAAGTATCAATATACCTTTTTTTTCTGATGATTTCCTAATGTGAACTCAATGAAAAGTCCTTGTTCGTCAAGTCAGTCAGGAATGCCCCTGTTGATGGGATATGTGATGGACAAGCTTTAATAACACAGCAAAAAAATATATATATATATTTAAAACTGACACACAGGTGAATCTCTGTATTTACTATTATAAAAGCTTACTTTATGGAAAACCCTCAGCATATTTGGAGGGAGAGGGATATAAGGCACCCATCCCATAGGTTTTTATGAATAGTATATTTTTCTGCTTATCTATCATCTTTAGACAAAGCAAACTGATCTCCTTTAATATTGAGAATGTCTCAACTTCATTTTTCTCTACATAACAAATGATAAGGATAATATCAAAAAGGGAGAAAGGGGGAAAAAAACAGAAAATCTAAACAATTTCTATTCACCTACATTAATATATTCTAGATGTGTAACAAAAACAATCACATAGCTTTAGATATCAATTAGTTTATAATTCAACTGGCATCTGTCATACAACTCTTTTAGCATCTCCACTAAGGACTTGGAGCCTGCTGGCTCACAAAATAAGAAAGAGAACATGCAGACCTCATCCCAGCAAACCCAGTGCTATGGCCTTTGAGTGTCAAAGACCATTTCTGCTGTTGGCTTTGGCAGAAATCCGTCATGTGGCTTAGCTGGGCCATGTGATTTATGCAAAGAGAGTGGTAATACCTATGAATGAGCATTTGAACTCCCAAGTTATTCATTTGTTTCCCAGTCCTCCTTTTCTTGGGCATAACCAAACTTTCCACATTAGAAAGGAAACGAGGGGAGGGAGATTACTGACAGAAACAGTAGAGGAGAGTGGTTGGGATGGCTTTGCTGCCTTAGAAGTCCCATTGAAATCCGTCACCCAAAGTCCTGAGTCACGTGCTTCATGTTCTGAGCTTTCCAGGAAAAGTCTTAAGTATGCTTTACTGAACAAAAAGATTCAGAGCATTTGTACATGAGAAATATTGTTTAAATTTGCATTTTAATTTGTAATATATAATCATCAACTGTTCCTAAAATAAATCATTCCTATTACTATTTATACCACTATAAGTACTATTAATATTAATATTAGCTAATATTTATTGATGGCCAACTGAGCTAAGTAATTTGCATGTACATATATTTAAACTAGTATATGTTATAACTGTATCCACATTTACTAAAAATTAATTGAATAACAAGGAGACTATATAACTTGTTAAATAATGAATTGAGCTCTGACTCCTAAGTCCATGCATTTAACCATTAGGAGAAACAAATGGGGAATGAAAGAGTAAGTATCCTCATTCTTTCATATTTAATCAATTATTTTAATGCTTAACATTCAAGCAATAGGGTAGCTGTACCAATTTTTTAAAGTTGTGTGGCATTCCATTCTTCACATTATAGAAAATCACGTGTTTCATATAGCCAGGTTGTAACCCTACCTTCCTAAATAGATGAAAATGGGCCTTCTCTGTTGGTTTGAATTGAAATATATCTTTTATTGTCACTGACTCTTAAAAATATATTCCTTGCAAATATAACACCATAATCATTAACAACAACAAAATTAACCATTGGCATGGATACAGAATTACCTCACTAATTAAAGAAGTGTAATATAATAGCTCAAATTGCTAAGAATAATGCAGACATATCCAATTATGAAAACTTGATTAATGACTGCTTAATTTTTTTAATTTTTAAAAAATCATTATTTATTTTCAATGAGAGAAAGAGAGTAACAGTATGGGTGTATCAGGGCCTCTGCCACTCTCAACAAGCTCCAGACAAATGCATCATGTTGGGAATCTACATAACGTGTGTATTGGGGAATGGAACCCAGGCTTTCAGGCTTTGTAATCAGTTGCTTTTAGCTGCTGAGACATCTCTCGATCCCTAGCTTGATAGGTAAATTAAAGGTGTGTGTGTGTTTAAGAGAAAGGGCAGAGATGGGAAACAGAGAGAATGAAGGAAAGTAGGTACTGTGTGTTTGTTGTTTTCTTTCACATTGAAAAGAGATCCTTTAAATCATGACTTACAAAGGAGATGGAAGACTACCTTCAGGACACTCTCATGTAATGAAGAAAAGTGAGGAATATATTTAGTTTGTTCATGCTGCTCTCTAGAATCTTAGCAATATCATTTAATACTGGTCTAGAATTTTTTTAAAAAAAATAAAGCTGTTATGCACTCCAAAGTATCATAGCCATCTACAATTTATTACGACCTGATGGAGTGCATAATCTTCTTTGTGCTCTCTGTGATCTTTCACCCTTCAGTGTTACTTGACTAAAGGAAAAAAAAGTAAGTTTAGAGGAATGTTAAGTATTAAAATTCATGTATTTAATGTATATATTTAAAGAGATCTGAAACAATTTATATAACTTATACACTAAAATAAGATAGAAAGTCATAAGAGAATAAGTATAAAGAGAAAATCAAGTATAATGACTCATCAGGGTTATCCCATGGATTTGGCTCCAAACATTCTAACAACCAAAGCCAACTGAAAAATGCTATCTTATTTTATACTTCACCAAGTTTAGAAGGGGATTAAATATGTTTGGTCTGGAGAAGCTTAGAGTATGTAAAAAAGTGCTGGCTCTTTGGAGACCATGTACTTACTTAAAGCACATTGCCAATTTGCTAAATGTTGTCATTAGTTTTGTAGAAATAATTGCTTTTCAGGATGTAGAAGAAAATTCTTTAATGTGTCATTATTTTAGAATTACATCTTAGTTTTATCATAATGCCATAGTCATGAATCAGCAACAATTCATGCCAAGCTCATCTTTAATTGAAATTCAGTAGCGCTCAGCACTCAAAAACTTCAAAGTTTTATTATAGCATGATAAAGGATGTTCAAAATGTGACAGACTCAGGAAATTTCCAGTGTTCCAAAGTATTTTTCAATAATGTTGACATCACAGAAAGACACATGTATGCATGTAATGTAGATCGCTGATTAAAATAAATGCTTGTTGAGATGCTTTTTGCTCTACTGGACCCAGATGACTACATCATATTTTTATTATGCAATATAGAGCAGATAGAATGAGAACAGCTATTTCATATTATTTTCTATCACTTGTGAGCATAAATACTCAGTCTTCACTCTCAACAAATGTGTTATTAGTTTTGTGATGTTTCTGTGTATTTTTCTTTCTTCCTGTTTCATGTGGTATAAAAAGTATTTTAACAAGGAAAACACAATTGCTTTTTGATTTTTATTTCTATCCTTGGCCACTGAGTAAATCCTGTTAGGTGACAAGAAATATTTGGACGAGTGAACTCGGCTATAATCCTTTAAAATGGTAAGAATCTGCCCAGTTTTCCTGTCCACATATACATGACCACAAAACACGTTTGTACATGTACAAATTTCTTACAAAGTAGCACATTAATGATGATGAAATGTTAAGACACAATAGTGCATTTTAATCCCTTTCTTCTCTGCCAGGTAAAGGCTCATCAGATGTGCTCTAATCTGCCCGACGGGCACAGATGGCAGAACACAATTTGCTGATATTCTCTTCTCAGGCTATTAAGCTTTGCCCAACCTTTTGAGTATATTGGATCAGAAGATCATGCTCTGACCATTTCAGAAAATTGGTAGTGTCACAGACCAACAACTTGAGAAAATAACATTATTTTAGAGAAGAAATAAAAGAGAGGAAATGGCAACCAAGAAACTATCCACTCCCTAAAACTGGAATAGCAAACATCTGTCCTCTGTCAGTGTGAGAAACACAGCAAAAATAAAGCCAGTGATTTAACGTGTTCTCTTTGTCAAGATCCTTGCTATTTAAACTAGCAACGCTGGATGTTAACCTTTGACTTGTTCTTATGAATGAACATTTTCATCTGGGGGTGATGCTTCACTCCTAGTGGAAATTTGCTTTCAGGCAATTCAAGAAATGAAAATGCTATGGAAGCAGAGCCTGTTTAAAGATGGCAATGGAATCAGTAGCACAAAGGAAAGTCTTACATGGACAGTTGTTTAATATAGAGAACTGGAAAATGCTGGGAGAATGATATTTAGTGTCAGTGTCCATTTTTGTTTCTTTGTTTTTTTTTAACTTTTTAAATTGATAGCTTCCATAATTAAAGACAATAAACCAAGACAATGCCCTCCCCCACCACTTTCCCACTCACAAATCCACCCTCCATCATACCCTGACTCCTCTCAATTAGTCTCTCTTTTATTTTGATGTCATCATCTTTTACTCCTATTGTGATGGTCTTGTGTCGGTAGTGTCTGGCATTACTCCCCTAGGGCTCATGACCTCCCCTACCATAGGCTTTTGACCATGTTTTCAGTACCGGGCATGTATGGAGCAGTCCTAGAGTCCAATTAGAACAGTTGGTTTCCTCCATAACAGACATGCTACTATTGAACCAGTTGGCAATTTGGCCTAGCTGGACAATCTTAAGGCTTGCAATGTATGTCCTCTGTTGTTTACCACCCTAAGACTTCTCTCTCCCAGCTTTCTGTCAGCTGGCCCACAGGGAGGTGATTTTTAGCTCAGCCCCAGCTTGATTTCTCAATGACCTACAGCCTTAACATGTGGAGTCTCAGCAGTGAGTTCTTACCATCTAGTTCTGGTAGGCAACCAAGAGCCTTGGCAATGGCCTTGATTGTTTTGGGGGCATCTGAGACCTCCCTGGCCAACAACTCACTGGAAGGCATCCCATCCCTGGCTTCTTGGTATGCCGTTATCCAAAGAAGTAGGTTTCTATATGGCTTATTCATAACATCTTAAATTTTGATTTACCCTCCTCTCATGCTTCCTTTACTCAATCCCTTCCCCTGACCTCACTTAGGCCATTGCACCCTCAGTAATCTGTTCATCTACATGTATATATACAATACCACCCCCTTAAGTCCTTCCCTGTCCTCCCTCCTTTGTAGCTCCTTTCTAGCTTCCTGGCCTCTACTATTGACTTTTATTCCAACTCATATACAAGTCTAAACATTTGTAGCTGGATCCAGGTATGAGAGAACACATAATAGGCATTTGGCCTTCTGAGCCTGGGTTACCTCCATTTCCCTGCAAATTTCATTTTTCTTTACTGCTGAATAAAACTCCACTGTATAAATGCACTGCATATTCATTATTGATTCATCAGTTGAAGGACATCTAGGCTTCTTCCATTTCCTAGCTATTGTGAATAGAGCAGTAATAAACATGAGTGAGCAAGTATCTCTAAGATAGTGAATAGAGTCCTTAGAATATATGCCAAAGAGTGGTATGGCTGGTTCCATTTTAAGCTGTCTCAGGAAATGCCACCATGATTTCCACAATGGTTGTACCAGGTTGCATTCCAACCAACAGTGTGTATAAGGGTTCCTTGATCTCCACATCCTCACCGGCATGCATTGTCATTTGTTTTCTTGATTATAGTCACTCTGACAAGAGTGAAACAGAGTCTCAAAGTAGTTTTAATTTGCATTTTCCTGATATCTCAGGATGGAGAACATGTTTTTAGATGTTTATAGGCCATCTGTATTTCTTCTTTTGGAAACTCTCTATTTCCATAGCCCATATTTTGATTGGGTTGTTTGATTTCTTATCATTTAGTTTCTTGAGTTCTTTGTATATCCTGGATATTAATCCTCTGTCAGATGTATAGCTGGCAAAGATTTTTTCCTTAGTGTAGAATCATACCATCTGCATATAATGATAAGTTGATCTCTTCCTTTCCAATTTGTATATCTTGTCTTATTGTTATAGCTAAGATTTCCATTACTATATTAAATAAAAGTGGGGGCAGTGGACATCATTGTCTTGTTCCTGATTTTAGTGGAAATGCTTCAAGTTTTTCCCCATTTACTATAATGTAGGCTATAGGTTTGTCACAAATAGCCTTTATTATGTTGAGATATGTTCCTTTTATTCCCAGTTTCTTTAGGACTTTTACCATGAAAGGATGTTGGACTTTTTTCAAATGCTATTTCTGCATATGCTGAGATGATTGTGTGACTTTCGTCCTTCAGTTCACTTATACAGTATGATTGCATTGATAAGTTTGCATATGTTGAACCATACCTGCATCTATGGGATAAAACCTACCTTATTAGGGTGAATGATCTTTTTATTCTTGTACTTTGTTTCCCAGTGTTTTGTTGACAATTTTTGCACCTATGTAAATGAGAGAAATTCATCTTGTAATTTTCTTCTTCTTTTCTTTTCTTTTCTTTTATTTTCTTTTCTTTTATTTTATTTTGTTCTCTCTTTGCCTGGCTTTGATATCAGGGTAATGCTGGCCTCATAGAAGTTTTATAGAATTCCTCTCTTCTTTTTACTTTATGGAACAATTTGAAAAGTGTTAGCTCTTCTGTGAGTCTGGAAATTTACCAGTGAATCCAACTGGGCCTGAAATATTTTAGTTGGGAGATTTTTTTTTTTTTTGTAACTGCTTTGATCACAGTGCTTGTTACAAGTTGGTTTAAATGGTTTATCCCATCTTGATTTAATTTTGGTAGGTCATATATGTTTATGAAATAATCAATTTCTTTTAGATTCTCAAACTTAGTGGAGGCGTCCTGGTTATCTGATATCCTTTGGTGAGACAGACCATCTCTACCAGTGTCCAGTAACAAAGCTGGATAATGATTCCAAATGATAAACACATTTATGTATGTCTTTGCTGTTTTATGTTTCTGCTCCTGACTCTACCTACTATTTTTCCTACCACATGACCTCTCCTGCTACAAAAGGCCAAGGGGTCTGACACAGGTGCCCTTGTTGCAAACTCCAGTCATTGATGACAGCTTTTCACACCACCCCTTGAAGCAGGCAGGGAAGTTTGTGTGTGTGCCTTGTCAAATGCCTCCAATGCTGAAAACTAGGGCTGGAGGGATGGCTTAGCAGTTAAGGTGTTTGCCTGCAAAGCCAAAGGACCCAGGTTCGATTCCCCAGGACCCACGTAAGCCAGATGCACAAGGGGGTGCATGTGTCTGAAGTTTGTTTGCAGTGGCTAGAGGCCCTGTTCTGCTCATTCTCTCTCCCTCCCTCCCTCTCTCTCTCTCTCTCTGTCTCCCTTTTCCTCTTTCTCTGTTAAATAAATAAATAAATTTTTTAAAAGCTGAAAACAAAAATGTTTCCATATGTACTTCTTGTAAACTATACTTGAGTAATCAAGCACAATATAACATAATGATCCATGTTACTACAAAATGATTTTACTAACTTATTAATACTTACCCTTCAAATCTGAGGGTAACCTGTGATATGATATCTGCTGTAATTGTGAGATTATAATATAGAAATTGAACATGCTTGCTGCATTCAACAAATTCTACCATGTCTCATACAAAATGAGTATTTCTTGCTAAATTAATGAAATGTCTACTTATCAAACTAATAATCAACATTGATATCAATAACCAATTCACTACCATTGAAACCTTTAGGGACTACTATGACAACATACTAATATTTAATCTTCCAAGAGACATTTTTAATATTAAGTAAATATTTTGTGACTGGAAAGAAGGCGTTTTTATATTCCACTTAGCCAAATTGTTTACCAAAGTGGAAATAAAGGCTCAGTTATGGACAGATACATGTTTAAAATTTGTTCCAACTACTTACATAACAATGCAAGCATTCAGATGTCTTCAATAGGTAAGCATTCTAAACAAGGTATCATTCTGTAACTCACCATTTCTTTATCCTACTTCTCTACTGAAGCAAAACACTTTGAAGGCAATGCAACATCTTAAATAAGGTTTTAATTATCAATTAAACTTCAGTCTAATTTTGAAATCTATATTATTTTGTAAGATTCTCAACAGTTATTTTGATATAAATGAGTTAAAAGGGAAATTTCGAAAAATAGCATCATTTCATTGCACTACTTAATTGAAGTTCTCATAAGTTCTGTAGTCAAGTATCAATCAGACCAATATCAAAAGACAGGTAATCTTATTATTTTTTCATTTCTGGTTCTTCAATTAATGTTAATTTTTTCATGTGAAATATGTATTATTTCACATAACATATGATATGTGTATTATAAATATGTGAAATATGAAATAATTCCAAATAAATGATTCACAAAAAACACCTAGGTTCTTATATGAACCCAAGAGAAAATAGTCATCAGTTTTTTATACTAACCAAAATTTTTTCCAGAATGCTATATGAACAAATTTGATTTTTAAAACTATAATTCCTAAAATTGTTTTTCTATTGATTATTTGGAGAGAATTGTAGGAAAAATTATGAAAGCCATTGAGAATAGAATGAATTACTAAAATGAATTCATAGTACATTAAGGCAAAAATAGAAAGTTCAGTGAGATATCAGAATTTAAATATAAAAATTTGAGCTCATCCCAATTTTACATAATCATGATCAAATATTTCCTGAAACTTTTAAAAGCCGAGGTTACAACATACAGAAAATGAATGAAAAGATGATTTATTGAAATTTCTTTACCAAAGAACTAAAGAAAATTAAGTTACCAAGGATTTTGAAATAATAAGGCAGAATAATTTTTAGTGATAACTACAAATATCCTTTTTCAGTAGGTAAAATAGCATAAAATATTATAGTGCTGTATGAAGAATGGAATCCTTCAATATAATTCCCCACATAGTCACAGAGCTTCCCAAAATGTATCAAATATATCTTGGCTTACATTCAGGAGTTTTAGAGTCATTATTTAATGTGCTTAACCACTGTCTTAAAACAAAATTTGTCATTTTAAACATTCACATTCAAGGTTGAATTCTGATACCCTTCCTTTGTGATTCATGAAGTAATGAAACTCCCTTCTTCTGCATAATATAGATATTTATTAACATTAATATAAAACATTTTTCACTGATCCAATACTTTTGAACGTTGCTTGGAGTCACATACAGAGTCTAATTAAGATGGACAAATTCTACTCCTATGCTCTAACCATCATTGAGGAACCCAATATTTTGGTTAGGATGCCCTTTAATTTATATGCATAGAGATTTGGTTTTCTCATTTTTTTTAAATAAATTGCCTTTGCAACATACAGACATCTTATTTTACTCAGAAAAAATGGACTAAGATAGTATATGCTCTTGATGTTCTAGTCATGTATTCTTAGAAGAGAAAAATGACAATTTTCTTAGCTACTTTAAAAATATTCACCACCCTTTATGTCTCCACACCTAATTATTAAGTGCCAGTCAAAATTGACAGTAGGACAACAAAGCCACTGAATTACATAGAATGATACACTTTAAAACGTCATTCTAAATTTATGAAATTCTATAGTTTTACAGTCCACTTAGGAAAGTGTCAAAAAGTGCCAACCATAATCTTTTCTGTCAATGGTGAATGCAAGAAGTTCCCATCTTTAATGCATTCATCTTTCATTCTTCCAAGCAATGATAAAAGTCATAGTCTAATTCTTACCTCTTTAGTTTTTGAAGTAATTATCCTACATCTAAAAGACAATGGTAAATTAAATTTCATTAGCCAGGAGTGGTGGTGCACACCTCTAATCCCAGCACTAGGAAGGCAGAGGTAGGAGGATTACTGTGAGTTCGAGGCCACCCTGAGACTCCATAGTGAATTCCAGGTCAGCCTGGGCCAGAGTGGGACCCTACCTCAAAAAAAGAAACAAAAAGTTTGTTAATGCTGAATAATTATAAAAACAATTTAGTCTATAATAAAATATTCTAATATAGTATGATATAAATTTATCATAGATATTCAAATCCAGCCTACATCAAAGCCTAGGATGCTTAGCTCCTATTCTCAAGAGTCATTCAGACAAATTGTTGAAAGTTGGGAAATTCAGGTTTTGATTTATTTGGACACATAATGTGTATTTGTGGTATTTGTATATCTTCAATTGTAGATCATCAATTTCTACAAAACAGATTGACTCTGGAAAAAGTTGGACCTCATGTATGTAAGAAGAGTAGCTGCCTTCAATTATTCCCAAAAGATGAAAAATATATATAATGCATGTTTTTCTTGAAGTTTTTTATTTCCTTTAAAATGTCTTTCAAAATATATCATTTGAGGTTTTTAAAATCAAACTTATTTGAAAATGTAGATTTTATTTCAAAATGTCTTTCCAACAAACAATTGTTAAATTTCTTGTATGTTCTATGTTACCATGGGGCACATATGAATGATCATTTAGTTGTTTCTGCCTCTCTCTCTCTCTCTCTCTCTCTCTCTCTCTCTCTCTCTTCCTTTTGTGCATATGCACACAGTCTTTCAACATTTATGTTGATTAACCTTATCCAAAAGATTACAATCACCTTACATCATCAGCATCTGTCTGGCTCCAGATAAAGTTGCAGCAATACTAGGTAAATGTTATTCATAAAGATTACTTTCTCTCTAATAAAACATCTCTCCAGGACTGTCATTACCAGTGCCTGAATGATTTAGTGCCCTTGCCATTTATTCTGACACACATCTTCAATGTTCTCTGAAGAATTTACTCATCACTTCACCAAGATGAAATATAATATCCACACTACATGGATCATTGTATATAAGAAACAATACATTGATGGAAAATTGAGTCTGATTATCTGCCAAGTTCGATAGTGTAAAGGGAGGAATATGAGCTTTCATTACTTGGCACACTTAAAGTATGAAAGGATTGATGACCAAGAAAGAAAATCCCAGACAGCAACCAGGTATGATATATTATAGAATTAATAAATAGAATAATAATATTATTATAAATAGAAATAGAAAGGTAATAGAATAATAAATAGAACTGTGTGTATTTAAGATAGAAGGTGGAGAATGATTTATAGAAGAGATTTTCTAGAACCAACTGTTAAAATAAAGGTATTCAGACTTAGAGAGGGAAAAAGAGTATTATAGAAGTAGTTAAGTGAGAAAAATATGATACACTATATAAGATATACTGTAGGTACTGAGTTAGGAATAGCAAAAGGTCTATCTGGCTGAAGTAGACCTTAAGATAAAAAATTTTAAAAGCAAGATATATATATATATATATATATATATATATATATATATATATATATATGTGCGTGTGTGTGTGTGTGTAAAATTAATTCAAATCCAGGCCATTATACAATATAGGAACATTCTGGCACATAGGAGTTTAGATGTTTGAAAAAATGTATCTTCGTTATAATTAATTAGAATCTAAGAGATAAGTATTTTATCTCACAAGAAAAGGCGAATTATTGAAAGCCTCCTGTTGGTATACTAATAAAAGGAATTCTTTATTTAAAAAAAAACTGGGCTGGAGAGATGGCTTAGCAGTTAAGGCATTTACCTGCAAAGCCAAAAGTCATTGGTTTGATTCCCCAGGATTCTTGTAAGCCAGATGCACAAGGGGGCGCATGTGTCTGGAGTTTGTTTGCAGTGGCTGGAGGCCCTGATGCTCCCATTCTCTCTCTCTCTCTCTCTGACCCTTTCTCTTTCTCTCAAATAAATAAATAAAAATAAAATAAAATTTAAAAAATTAAAAATAAAATAAAAACTGCTTCCATAACGCATATCCCACAACCCTATTAGGAATACCTGTAACCCCACTAAGGAGGGTTCTCAGTAGAATGGGGGCAGGGATGCAGGAAAAGAGGGAACCAACACATGATGTGCCCATATAAAATGTGTTAATAAAAATGTTGAGCAAAGACAATTCCATTTAAATAAAATGCATTAACACACTGGTCATTGTGGCTCACACCTTTAATTCCACTGTGGTAGGAGAATCGCTATGAATTCAAGGGCAGCCTGGGCTACAGAGTGAATGCCAGGTTAGCCTAGGCTAGTATGAGACTCTGACTCGAAAAGCATATTTACATTATTTCGTCTGTAGAACTAATGATTTGACTCCATCACCCAGTGGCTATCACTGATAACTCTCTAAATTTCTTTCTTTCCTAATTTGGATATTACATTGCTGAGATCATACTGTATATCTGGCATGTTCTAATTTTCTGTAATAACAAATGTTGCATTAACCACAAAAAATTATCTAGGTATGACACATAAGATGGATTATGAGACAGAAAACAATATGACTCCTTGAAAATCACTTGGACATAATTCTACAACAGGTACTATTCTAGGTACAGAGGATGGGTTGTCTCATCTTAAAATATTATTTCTAATGTATTTTATTTATTTATTTGAGAGAGAGAGAGCGAGAGCGAGAGCGAGAGAGAGAGAGAGAGAGAGGACACACCAGGCCTCAAGCTATTGCAAAGAAACACCACTCATTTGCCACCCTAGTGCATTTGGCTTTACATGGGTGCTGGGGAACCAAACCTGGGACCTTAGGCTTTGCAGGCAAGTCCCTTACCTGCTTAACTGCTGCTCTATGATGCTTTTGTATTGGGGACAAAAGAATAACTCAGATTGAAACCAAAATTTCCCTGTAATTTTCCCTTAGGAGTTAGCTCATGCCTAAGCCAGAATGAAAATACTCATTGTCTTTAAAATAAGAGTGTTGAAGGCAAAGAAAGGGATGAATACGTCATTAAAACTAGTCTTTAGTGATAAATCGTGCTACTGTGTAGCAATATAGGAAGAGGAAAGAGTATTAAAGGCAAGGTGAACAAAGTGAGCTAATTTAAACCATCTGTGAAAGTGCCATGAGTTTAAGAAATAAAGTTTTCTGTATAAAGTACGCACTACCATTGGATGCCTTTTCTTTCCCAGAACTCGTGTCTTCCTTTGTGTGAATTATGTGGTCGTACTAACAATAGCCAGTTATCGTAGATTGGTTTGAAAGAAAATTCAAGATGAAAACAATTCGCAGATATCACAGTAGACTCATTTTTGTCAGATTGCTCTCTTGGTGATGGTTTGGTTTTGTCTGAATAATTTTCCCCCAACATGTGTTCAGTAGAAATGACACAAACTAGGTTTGCAAATAGATCCCTTAGGAACAATTTAGCATTGTCCTTACCTGTGCTTCCTAAAGGCATCTTTCCATTTCATTTTCTTCAGCTTCTCTTAGAATAAACACAAAAGTAGCATGAAAAACCTGCCAACTGCCTGTCCCTGCAGTTTCATCCTAAATAGGTTCCTGTAGAAAAGGAAATCCTCAGATTTTGGTCATTTCATCTGTTTTCATCAGACAAATGTCAAATAGCTTCACACAAATGATATCTAATTAGAATTATGAATACCTAAGCTTAGCAAAGTTTGAAAACAATTAAACTGGAGCATATTTTTCTACACTGATGTCTCTTACAAGGAAATATAGACTATGTCTGAGAAATAACTATTGGTTGGTAATGAACAATGTATACTCCAACTTTTATCCACACAGACTCCAAGGTTAATTTGCAAAGCATTTATTCTGGACTATCATATAAACATAAACATAACAACATTCAGGAAGATATGTATACCAGTTTGAATGAAATATCCTGGAGAGACCCATGTGTTGATACTTGGTCTCCACCTGGTGGAAATTAGGGAAAGTTGTGAGGCCATTGGGAACTGAATACTTGCTGAGAGAGGTGTGTTACTGAGGGTGAGCTTTGAGGTAAAATAGCCCAGCTTCCAGCCTGGTACTCAGACTTCATCCTTACTGATGCTGTACAGATGTGAAGCCTGACTGTATGTCTGCTTCTGCCACACATTCCCCGCCACAATGAAAACTCCCCTCAAACTGTAAGCCAGAATAAGCCCTTTCCTTCCTTCACTTCATTCTGATCAGGGTGTTCTGTTATGATCTTTTCTCATCTGGATTGATTCTCTCTCCCTCTCTCTCTCCTCTTTAGTCCCATTGAACTCTTATCTTGTATTCAGACATGAATGCTGTCCTGAGCTTCCTTCAAAATTTCCCCAGTACTTGTCTCTTCAATCATTCTCTAGAGGAAACTGATGCCAACTGTGACTATGTTACTTAATGTCCTGATTCCCATCACCGCCCACTTATTCTTTACCAGTTAACATTTTCTCACACACTAGGAATACTGTGTATACTGTTTTAAAAATATCTTATTTATTTGAGAGAGAGAGGAGTGAGAGGGAATGTGCACACCAGAGCCTCTAGCCACTACAAACAAACTCCAGATACATGGGTCACCTTGTGCATCTGGCTGGTGTGGGTACTGGGAAATTTAATCCAGGTCCTTGAGCTTCACAGGCAAGTGCCATAACCACCAAGCCATCTCTCCAGCCTCATGTATCATGTTTTTTATCTATGATTTCTTTCCTGGGTGGGGTGTGAAAAAAATGTCTATTCTTCCAAGATAGGGCATAAATTATCGACCAAATAAACTATTTCACAAAGACTGGCTTGGTGAACTGAGAGTTTCTTGGGGTTACTTTCAGGATTACAGGTGAGAGGTTATTTACAGGACTATGGGTGGCTCAAAGGCTAATGCATCACAATAAGGGACCCCCAAGCAAGGGGATCACTCCTGAAAGGCACATCCCTGGAGCTCCCTGCAGAACTTGAAAACAGCCAGTCCAATTGGAGAGTGTCCTCTACCCAGAAATTGTCAGGTATTTTCTCCCAGCACTGAGAAGGCAGGTAATACACTGACTTTATAACCTTGGGGAGGATTGTTAGGACTCGTGCAAATATCTGAGCCTTATAAGTTTCACTGGCTTCCTGAAGCTTCTAGTGTTCTTTCCTTCATGAGTTTCATGACTTTCTGCCTCCCTCTAGGAGAAAATATTTCAACTCAGAGGAAATAACTACACAGCATATGTTCTCTTGAAATTGTATAGCTCTACCAGCATGTAAGCTGCTGACAAGCAAAAATGTGTATTTTGTTCATGATGAATTCATATATGTAGGTGAATACCAGCCTGAATAATAGGCACTTATTTAATATTTACTGACTGAGGGAAAGAATGAATGTGCCCTGTCACACTCCCCAAGTATAACTTGCCTCTAAATAGCCATCTTGGATTTTTTGAGCTACAGTTTAAAAAGTCAATAACTCCCTTAAGTGGCCAATATTTCATCCGAAACTAATGAAAATAGTTCTGCAAGGAATATTTTTGCTAAGTTTTTAGAGCAATTACTAATGAAATACTTTGTATTGGAAGTCTAATAAATAGTACTTTATACAATACGAAGGAGCATGAAGGAGACACCCTTTGAAGTAGTTTGCCATCCTATTATCTTTGATAATATTAACTGCCAAAGAAAATGCCTTTCAGACAGAGGGAAAAAAAGACAATTACCTGTATTTACATGTTTTCTGTTAAAATTTTGTCTTCTCTTTGAATAGAACTTCCTGATATCTTGACAATAATAGCTTCTCAATAAATATTTGTTGGCAAAAGTATGCATTTAAAAAATTGCCTTTTCTCTACTCTCCATGCAATGTCAAAATTTGAACTTCATCTGAGATTTAGAAAACTCTCTCATAGTTTATTTCCCTTTCTACCCAAGGAGAAATTTTGAATTCATGGCTTCAAAGTTCCATTTCTTTCATTTTTCTATGATTTTCACATTTCTTCTAGGTTTCAGATTACTTCAAATAGAAGAATACTAAGAGAAATAATAATACATTGGGTTTTATTTTTCCTCTAAAATGTAATATTTTAGTTCTTCTTGTATTTAGTCCATGCCTTAGGATACTCCCCTCCATTTAGTTTAAAGTATAGGCATAATATTGAAATAATGGCGTCACTGTTCTTTTTTAATAGTGTTCCCAAAAGGAAATTGACCTATCCACTAAACAAATGTTAAATGACTGGCTATATTTCATCAATGACAAAAATTCCAAATATATTCTGATTTGAGGTTCTGTGAATAGTACACAATATTGTGTAATTCAGGGTATATTGTGTCTAAGGAAAGCAGTATGTACTAAACATGGAGCGACAGGCTTTATCTTTAACTTTTGGCAACACAATACAAAATAACAATGAGAAAAAAGATTTTAAGAACACTTAGTAGGAAAATCTTTGTTTTTACACTCATGTTTCTGTTATCCATATGCTATTGTCTTAAGTGCAGGCACGACATCTGAAGCGTTTCCTTCATATCTCATATAATCAAAGAAGTTGTCATGATAAGTGAAGGCTCAGCATACAAGTTATTATGGTAAATCAAAACATCAATTCATTTATTATGGAATTCTCCCAGTGGAGTTCATTGCAACCTATGACTTATTACAGATCTTATTCTAACTGCCATATCATGACTACCTACCAACTTTCAGGATTCAAAGCAATTCTGTGTGTAGGATATGATGACTCTTGGTTGCATTTCTGGTCTAGGATGTAGCCAATGGGGAACAGAAATTCTATCAGATATCTTCCTGGAAGAACAAAATAGCAAAACCTGAGTAGCATATATATTCCCCTGCTCATGTCCACAGTCTACTTCCTCCCATGAAGGCAAAATAAGTGGGACTTCCGTTCTTCCAAAGACTGCTGAACAAAGAAATTCAATTCATATTCTTTAATTTTTCTAGGAGTGGTATTAGTCTCCCCAACAATGCTACCCAGTGCAGAGTTCAGCAGTGAGGAGATGCTGTTTGAAATCTCCCCTGTCTACTACAGGAGTCACCAGCCACATGTAGCCTTGAAGAGATTGTGACGTGGTTGATGCAACTAAGAAACTAAATCTATGGTTTTTTATTAAATTTTAATTAATTTAAATATAAGCTTAAAAGTTGCATGCAGTTTGAGATTACTATATTGGATAGTGCACCCTGCAAGTCAAGACAAATCATTATTTTTCTGCAGAAATCTCATAGTCTAACAGAAGATTCAAATAGCAAAGACTAAATAGCACAAGTGTGTGCAAATCCTCTGCTCCAACAATCACTATATGAAATGCATTGTAAATCACTGGTAGCTGGAAACATGCAGATTTCAGTGACAGAGCAGAGAGCCTCAGCTGGGCTCAAATAAATCTCATAATTTTCACCTTCTATAAAAATACACATATATTACTAAAATTATCAGAAGACACTTTACATGATCATTTTACTCTTGAATACCTTGAAGAAACAATTGAATGGATATAACCGCTCTTCCTTTTTGGCCATCAATGAGGCCTGAAAAGCGGTAGGAAAAAAGTCCAACTCAGGTCAACATAAAGAAGTCATTTATAATGTTTATGTCATTGACAATGAAATAATGAATTCAACCATTGTAATTGTTCAAGAAAAGTTAAAACTGTGAGTATGAGGTATTCTTTAGGATTAGTAATTTATCATACATAAATGGGTTAAAAATTTAATATATCTGTTCATTTTACCCACCTGGAGCTTAGAAACAGCATGTATAAGATGGTTCCATAGTGGCATCGTCAAAAGGGGAGGGACTGGGTCTGTCAGCTCCGCAGTCTGTGAGTGCTGCAGCTTCTCATGCCACTGGACGCATCTCATGAACTAACAAAAGCTGAAGCAAAGTCCATTTGCTTCCTTCAACCTATGCGTTGGGTTTTAATTAACGATGGTCACATGGTTGTTAGATGTTAAAATGAAGTACTAAAACCTCACTAAAAATGAATATTTAAACTGTAAACCTACAGCCTAAGTAGTAAACAGCTTTCAAAATGCTGTTTGTGCGTTAACAACATGAGATCACTGAGTGAATGGAGGTTTAAACATTAGCAATAGTGACAAATAGGTAAATTGGATGACTTAAATCTGTCTATTCTTTATTTGCTCTGGTCTTCATGTTTGGGAGGGATTGTCATTTTATAAACAAAGACAGAGAGAAAAAGAAAAGAAGGAGGGAAGAAAAGGAAGGAAGGGAAAAGGAAAGAAAGAGAAGAGAAGGGGAACGTGTTAAGTAGGAAGGAACAAGCTGAGGAGGGAAGTCATAAGTGTGAGTGGTAATAAATAAGGCATAGTCTAAGTGAAATGCTCTAATATTAGAGCGTTCAGCACATGTATGGCAAAACATTAAAGGCAGAGTAAGTTGGGATTATCTGAGTGGCACTGGTACTCAGAAGCACAGAGGAATCTGTTGACCCAGCATCAGGAGCTGAAGATCAATGTCAAAGCACTTGAGAAAATTTACCCACGTCTCTTAAGTCAAGGATGAATGGCATGTGTGAATGCATGTGTTATTACAGCTGCATTATTTTCTGAGGGACCATCAGGAGAAAGTGCTTAAATGAATTATGCCAGAGTTTATTTAATATTATTAGTATTTGTTGTTTTTGCTGTTTTTAAGGTAGGGTCTCACTCTGGTCCAGGCTGACCTGGAATTATCTATGTAGTGTCAGGGTGGCCTCAAACTCATGGCTATTCTCCGACCTCTGCCTCCTGAGTGCTGGGATTAGAGGTGTGCACCACCACGCACGGTTTAATATTATTTTTCTGAAAAGATTTGTATTCATTTGTTTGCAAGGGGAGAGAGAAAGCGGGGGATGGCAAGCCAGGGCCTATTGGCTCTGCAAATGAACTCAGGATGAATGTGCTACTTTGTGCCTCTGGCTTTATGTGGACACTGGGGAAATTGAACCCAGGCCTATAGGCTTTGCAAATAAGTCCCTTTAACCACTGAACCATCTCTCCAGCCCAATATTAATTTTATCTTCCACCAGTGAAAAAGAATTTCTGAGTATTTCTCAAAAAAACTTAATGAAAATATTTTGAAGATAGCTTGCTAACAAGTTGAAATAATGTTGATGCATTTGAAAACCTGTTTTATTTTGTTTTCTCTATCTCTCATGAGATACAATTGTCCACTCCTTAAGGAGAATTAAGGCACAGATATAATAAATAATTATTATAACAATGTTTGATAATATATCAAATTGGTGACAAATTTATTACTTATTCTATAAAATGTAGAAAAATTAAATATATTTAACCATCCCACTTCTATTTTGAATGCTATTCCTTACGACTAAGATGTATATGCTTTTTGACAAAGGAGGCACGTATTATATATCCAAGAAGTCAGGTATGCAGGGATTCACCAATATTTAAAGAATAACAATGCAAATACATTGGCTTTCCCCTTTCAGTGTTTTCTGTTTCCTTGTTCTTTGTTAGTTGTTTTATCTTAGTGTTGATTTTTACTGTTAGAGCATTGTCTATATGACTGTAGGTTTCCTAGTCTTTATCAAACTATTGAAATCAAATCAATATCAAATTTGTGCTATTCACAGTGCTAATTCAAATCAAATTTTCCAAATTTTATAGGAATGAAGAGACCATATCCTCTTTGTTGTTTGTTCATTTGCTTTAAGGACATCAGCCAAGGCTACTTCCATAGTTAGACATTACTAAATATTACTGTTTATCTTCTATTCTAATATTCTGTGCATTTATATTTTTAAAAGCCTTGATTATCTAATGAAGTCATTTGGAAATTATTTATTGAAATGAATAGGTTCCCACAGAGCACTCTTGTTTTCCCTTTTACATTGCTAATGAAAACCTGTTTTCCACTAAGGTTTAATGTACATCAATGAATAACCCAGAGGTAATTCTTTGCTCTTTGGACAATTTTTCATAGCAGCGGGCAATGTCCTTTGAATGTGAATGAAACTGCGCTGGAGACCAACAACAATGAGCTAGCTCGACGAGGCACTCATCACGTTTTTATCCCGTGATTATGCTGATGAGTGCAGCTCCCTCAGCCTTCCTGTGGATTCTAAATATCACATTGAAGTTTCTCTTCAGAGCAGAAGCAACATCTCTGCTGTGGATGAAGACAATAAGTGAATCCAATTAAATAATATGATCTGTTTACATGACAAGCAAGAAAAATACTTGGAAAATGGGGACTAGCTTCACAAGTCATTATTTGGAAAAAAAAAAAAAAAAACTGGCTGCGCCAAAAAAATTGATTCCTGATTATAGACTAAACCTACTTTCAACATAAAGTTTTTCAACTAGATATCCAGTCACTCACTCAAAAGACTATTCCTTATAATTTGGGTGAAAGGTTTCTAAACTAACTTCCCTGAAGGTCAAACATGCAGGACTTTGTGGAAACACACATAGATACCAAAGCCCCCCAATTCAACAACAACATCAAGCCCCCCCCCTTTTTTAAGGTAGGGTCTCACTCTAGTGCAGGCTGACCTGGAATTCACTATGTAGTTTCAGAGTATCCTCAAACTGACGGCGATCCTCCTACCTCTGCCTCCTGAATGCTGGGATTAAAGACGTGCACCACCATGCCCGGCTAAAAGAACCTTTTTATTCTACAGTTAAGACCACATCTATACCAGTGGATTTTATTCTACCAATAGGATCGCATAAAGACCACGTGTACCATGCAGAACAACAGCGGAACTTACTCATGCTGAACCCTAAGCAATCGCACGAACACTTTAAAATAAGCCAATGGTAAATAATCATCTAGGCTGGCTTGGTCTGGATGCAGGTGACAATTCAGGCTAGCCTTTGCTAACTGTCTTCTGTACATGACCTATTTTTCTCTTGGCTAGCTATAGTTTAGTGCAAGAAAGTTGACAATGCATCTAATTTTAGTAATGAAAGACCTGGACATGCCATCTACTTTCCCTAACTTTATATAATATGCATAAATATGAGTAAAGTGCTTTTTAAATAAAGATCATAAACATCATTCACCTTTGAAATGATTCATGAAACTACAAATTTAAAAAAGAAAACAAAATATTCATACTGTTTATGTCATATAAAGTAGGATGGGGCATTTGCCATTTTTATTTTTATTTTATTTTATTTTTGTTTTTTCAAGGTAGGGTCTTGTTCTACTCCAGGCTGACCCGGAATTCACTATGTAGCCTCAGGGTGGCCTAGAACTCATGGCCATCCTCCTAACTTTGCCTTCCAAATGCTGTGATTATAGGTGTGCACCACCACACCTGGCCAATTCTCATTTTTAATGTGCCATCCCAAATCTCTTCTGCTTTGTAAAGTGTTTAGAGTAGTGGAAATATTTTCTATCTTGCACCAAAGTTTCCACTTTATCTGGATTAAACTTCAACTTGCCTGCTTTTTATTTTACTTTTATTTTACTCAATATCTAGGGAAATACAGGAACCAAAATTTACAAAAGTATATTCTCAGTGACATTAATAATATACAAGAGTTCCAATTTCTTCCTGAACAAGAACATAATCAAGCTAGATAACCACAAAACCATGAGCAAATGGATAGCTCAGTTCCCCACGTATAAATCATAAAATGGTCAGGACATGTGCAAGAAAATCAGTACTGTCTTTGAGAAGTGTCAGTGGATGCTATTATATGGTTAAAATATTGATCCCAAGAGGCACATCATCTCTGTTCATGTCTTGACATTGCTATCTGCCTGTTGGATGACATTGAGCAAGTTACTTAGCCTATTGAATTCTCAATTTCCTTCTGTTCAGAAGGATCATAATTGTGCCTATGTCAAAGTCCCATTGAGAGCTCTGAGGCAGTTGTTTTTGACTAATCATAACAGAGACTTTAAATCCATACAACTCTTAGCACATTCTTGGGGTTAATATACCCCAAAATTGCTCTTCTATTGTGAACCCAGCAAGATCCAGATATTCCAACCAAATTCTTTGATCTTTGTACATATAAAATGTATACCTTTGATCCCAACTTCTAGTAGTGTTTTACTTAATTAATCTAGGTTAGGGATAATTTGGTCTTACTGAAGAACATAGCTATAGATTGTAAAATATTCTAGCCAAATTATTAACAATTTTTCCTATAAGTTGAAATATAATAATTATTTTAGACATTGCAGGCCATATAGTTGTTGTAAGTTAACTGTTTAGTCCTTACAGAACAATGTAGCCATAGATAGAACAAAAATACAAATGGGTTCTGGAGAGAATGCTTAATGGTTAATGTGCTTGTTTGCAAAGCTTAACAACCCAGGTTTGATTCACCAGTACCCATGAAAAGCAAAGATGCACAAAGTGGTGCATGCATCTGGTGTTCATTTGCAATGGGTAGAGGACCTGGTACACCTATTTTCTCTCTCTCTATCTTCTTTAAAAAAAATGCAGGTTGCTATTTCCAATAAAAATTATAGAAATAAGTGTGAAATTCATGTCATTTCCATGTTCTAAGTATTATTCATCTTTTGATTTTTTTCAACAAGTTAAAGACAATCCCCAGTTGTTTACACACAATGTAATGAGTCCCTTGGGCTCTGATTTATCCAATCCTCTTCTTATCATTATTTCTTTTAACAATGTAAAATTGCTATATCTCATCTTTCAAAAGGAATTTCATAATTTATACATAAATGCTTAAAACACTTGACTATTTAGAAGGTTAATTTTAGGGATGGAGAGATTGCTTAGTGGTCTAACTCAAGTTCAACTCCCCAGGTCCCACCTAAGCCAGATGTACAATGATGCAAGCATGCAAGGTTGCACATGCACACAAAAGGGTGCACATATCTGGAGTTCGGTTGCAATGACTGCAGATCCTGGCACTCCAATTCTGTCTCTCTCATATAAAAGGCAGTCTGCTGGGTTTGCCTCAGTAAAAATCAATTTAAAAATAGTATAGGCTGATGCTAACAGTCCAAATAATTAACAGTGTTAAAAATTAAGCTATGGGAGGCCAGAGAGATGACTCAGCAGTTATGGTGCTTGCCTGAAAAGCCTAGTGACCTGGGTTTGATTCCCCAGTACCCACATAAAAAGCCAGATGCACAAAGTGGTGCATGAGTCTGGACTTCATTTGCAGCACCTGGAGGCCCTGGAGTGCCCATACTCTGTCTCTCTCATTTCCCTATCTCTCCCTGCTTGCAAATAAGTAAAACTATTTTTTAAATTAAGCTATGGCTTAAAAATAGGTTGTCCCCAGTCTGAAATTTACATTTAGATCTAGTCATCATTGTGATAGCATTGAAAGCCAACATGTTTAATGAGTGAGTAGGCTTTAAGAGGGACTAATGTCTTTCTCATGGGTATGAGTTCTCTCTCTCACAGGACTGGGTGAGTTCCTAGAAGGGTAGGTGTAGAAGGTATCTTCTTCTTCTCCTTCTGCAGACACAAAATAACCAACCAGAAGGAACTGGTTTACTTCAGCTTACAGTTTTGAAAGGAAGTCTCACCATGGTAGGGGGAAGGCATGGCATGAGAAGAAAGCCGGGTGTCACATCTGGTTACATCAGCATGTGCTGCTGAACACCCAGTAGGCTAGGCAGATCAGTCTCAAGACCTTCTTCCAGTGGCACACCTCCTCCAGGAAGGCCCCCACCTTCCAAAGGCTTCACCAGCCAGGGACTAAGTGTGAGGCTTAATCACAAATGCATAACATTACGGGAGACACTTCACACTCCAGCCCTGATATCTTGGCTAAGTCTTGCATGATATCTCTCACATGTTTCCCACACCCTTTGTATTGTTCTGCAACATTATATTATATTATAGCACAAGCTAAACAGGTGCTGGCCCACGTTCTTGTACTCCTCATCCGCATCACCTGTGTACTCTATTCTACACAAATTGCCCAGGCTTAACATCCTGTTTCAACAAAGTCAAATGAGTCAGTTTCCATCCTCAACACAATTTTAAGCAGTAATTTTATTTTCCCTAACATGCAGAAATAAAGCGCAATGCACTTAGATATGGGTACTAAGTATACTTGTTTTCTGCAGGTTGGGGAATATGAGCCTACATCACTGATTGAATGAAATGTTAACATTTGAGCTGTCAGTATATACAACAGAGCTTATAATCAGTAAGAAAATAGCAGGGAGTTATATCGGAAGCCAAAAAGGGAAAAGCTTTAGTTGTGAAGAATTTAACTTTACATGCCAACTTTGCTACTCAGCAATGACCTGTCTAGATCATTATGTGGCATAATTTAAATACTTGCAGATTATTCAAGGTTAAAAATAAACAAGAAAAAGTAAACGAATGTACAAATGAACTCTATTGCTTTATAACCCTGGTCTGCAAGCAGTCCCTTGAGGATTGTGTGCATATATTAAGTATTGTCTGATATTTAAGCTGCCAATATTAAAATGAAGAAATGAGCTAGAAAAGAGAAAGAACATGGATAAAATTGACAGGATAACTATATAAACATTTATGACACTTCAGAAGCCTGGTGGTCATTGAAGAACACTCTAGAATTTAATCTCTGTTGGTGATTAAATTGGAAGAAGTTCAAGTTTAGAGAATAGACAAATAGTTCATATGAATTTTTATCCTAGGAGCCAAATCCACTTGTCTACCATTCATTCTTGTAAATGCAATCGGATTGGGAGATGTTTGTGCTCACTCATTTCTGTAACACATATGACAGTTAGGCTAAAATGACAGAATTGACTGTGTATGACTGACCTTCTCATTACCAAACCTCAACATTTGCTATCTGGATCTTTAAGAGAAAGCTTACAGATCCCTGCCCTAAAACCTTTCTCATTTTGTGGTCTGTACAATAATATCTGTATCAGAAGATAGCTAGAAATTTTAAATCTTGGGCTCCATTTTAAATCATTTTATCCAGTTCTATGAACCCCAGCACTCAGCTATAGTCTTGGCTCTCAGAAAGCTGAGGCACGAGGGTTTTCATGAGTAAAATGTCATCCTGGGCTACATAGTTAATACCAAGCCAGGATGAAGTAGTAAGGCCCAGTCTCAAAGTCATAGACACACAAACATATTAGCTAAAAATACTTTTCTTTATACTTACTATACATAAAACGTGAATCCTAGGGGGTATGATGTGTACCATTTTCCAGTATATAATTTTGTGGAATAGGTCCTTATTGTTTTCCCATGGATTTTAATAGTTGGTCTTTATAAAGGTGTATATCCACACTCCAGAAACTAAACTTCTGTAGAGAATACTTAGTTAAAAAGTCAAAGCAGGGCTCAAGAGATTGCTTAGTGGTTAAGGTGCTTGCCTGCAAAGCCTAAGGAATCAGATTTGATTCTCCAGGTCCCACATAAGCCAGATGCACAAGGTGGCGCATGTGTCTATGCGGTGGCTATGGTATACCAATTTTCTCTTTCTCTATGTGTGTGTCTACCCCTTTCTCTTTCTCCATCTCTCTGTCTCAAATAAAAATGAATTTAAAAATCTTTTAAAAAATAAGAAAAAAAGAAGTCAAAGGAAAGAATAAAACTCTTTTATTGGGCATGGTGGTGCTGGCCTTTAATATCAGCACTAGGGAGGCAGAGTTAGAAGGATTGATTGCTGTGAGATCAAGTCCAGCCTGGGACTACAGAGTGAGTTCTGGGTTAGCCTGAGCTGGAGTGAAACCCTACCTCAGAAAATCAGAAAAAAAAAAAAAAAAAAACACTCTCAGGCATGAAACAATCTGTTAATTCATGAATTATCAGCTGTACGTGTCTTAGAAGATATTCTTTATATTCCTAATAGGCCATGAATGTATGACTACTAGCACATGGTTCATGCTCAGAACTGTCTAATTTAAATGATGTCAGGCTACAATAATAGTATCTTAAGGACTGTTTACCACTTGGAGGCTTCATCCGTTTTCTTTTTGTACTTCATTCTCTTAATCAGACACAGAGAAAGCTCACATCTCATCACAGGAACATACTGAAAGGAAATACAGAAACCTACTTTTATTGCTTGATGGAAATGAAGCTTTCTTTAATAGATATTTTATATTTAGTATTTTATTATTAAGCATAGTTCAGTATAAATGCACATTTTCAATGGCATGAATGCACGGCGTGAATGATGTGAGCAGCAATTTGCATTTATACAGCACCTTTCAAAGGCTGGGGATAGCAAAGCAAAGCAGAAATGCTCCCGTAACTTTGCAATTAAGGATTCACTTCTAATTACTGTTACTTAAATGTGCAGTCTCTTTTTAATCACAGTTTTACACCTGTGGTTAAGTGCTCTGACTGAGCCTTCGCCTTATCACTAAAGGGGGAAAATTGCATGACTGAATTCTATACAGAAGGCTACACTTCCTGGGGTGAACGTGATCATGGACATGTGACATCAATAACAATACCAAAGACAAAACTATTTTTAAAAACCATCATTCTTCTAGATTATGCCCTCACCCAGATTAAATCATGCGCATGCGCATGCACACACACACACGCACACACACACACACACACAATTCAGCTGTACAACATGCTTAAGATTCAGACTCAGATACACTTCTGCTATCCCACCAGGAAGTTACGAGATGCGCTCTGAAAACCAGCTTGTTAACGCGTACTCGACGGTAGTAAATCCTCAGCCAGTGGAACTACAATTGCTAACAAATGTGAGGTTCTTGGTTTTCTTGTATAATCAAGGGGCCAGTAAATAACACGGTGTTTAAAAAAGTGATATCTTACTACTACTAGGGGAAATCACTATTCAGCAGCAACATATGGTCCTGAAAGGCTGCAGCCTCACGAATGAAGCTAAGGAAAGAAACGCAATTCTAAGATGGTACTTGCAGCTTCAGAGAAGACCCCAGTGACAGCCATCCACGAAACTGACTGCAGTCAAGCACAAAGTTCCATTTCCAGGAGCTCATTGGGAGAAGATTTATTGAAAAACCTATCGTGCTCTGGGGACCAGTGGTCACAAATAGACAAGGCATCCCTCCCACTTTGTAAGGCTGCCAACAGAGAGGAACAGAACAGGGAGGACTAAGAAGGCAGCAGATCTCAAAATCCATGCTCAGGTTTGAACAGTTAGAAGTCAGACATTCTTGAATACACAGACTCAGTGGTGCGAGTTCAAAATCCCACGACTCGCCGGGCGTGGGGGCACATGCCTTTAATCCCAGCACTTGGGAGGCAGAGGTAGGTAGGAGGATCACTTTGAGTTTGAGGCCAGCCTGGGAATACATAGTAAATTCCAGGTCAGCCTGGCCTAGAGTGAGTCCCTATCTGGAAAACTAACTAACTAACTAACTAACTAACTAACTAAATAAATAAATAAATAAATAAAATCCCACAACGCAGAAGGTAGAGGCAGGAGGATCAGGAGTCCCCAGCCCATACTCAACTACATAGTGAATTCAAGACCATCCTGGACTACATGAGACCCTTAACAAAAAACATAGCAATAGAAAAGTAGTTTAGACATCCTTGAATTCTTCATGTAGTATTAATGCTGTGAACATGATTATAAAATAAGCTGTCCATTTAAAAACAAATACTGAGGCTTTTCAAGATGCAAGTAGTATGCTTATTTCTAATGATTAAAGTAATAATAACAGTACATACAATAATCACAATAATAACCATAAAGGCATGATGGAAATCAGACAATTCTTGCTCTCTATGTGGAGGTCCATGGAGAGAGGATCAGGGAGACATAACTACAGAATGTGATAAGGTATTTTATTGAAGCACGAAACAGGACATGTTGGTTTCTGCTGACCTTTGGGAAGGACTTCTAGGGGATTTTTTTTCTAGTAACAATATCAGTGGAAAATGCTTGATTTGGGCTGGAGGGATGGCTTAGTGGTTAAGGAGTTTGCTTGCAAAGTCAAAGGACCCTGTTCGATTCCCCACATTAGCCAGATGCACAAGGGGGTGCATGAGTCTGGCAGTTTGTTTGCAGTGGCTGGAGGCCCTGGTGCACCCATTCTCTCTCTCTCTCTCTCTCTCTGCCTCTTTGCCTGTCAAATAAATAAATAAATAAAATAAAATATGTTTTTAAAGTTTGACTTATCAGGGAGTAGGAACACTCATATATACATATTCACAAAAATTACCCATGAGACCCTTGACTTCATACAAAAATGTTACAATTATAGGTTGTTAGTTAAGAGAATAGCCTCAAAAGTAATATATTCATGTATCCCTAAGTGTGTTAGTTTGGATGAATGACTTAATACCTGTGAGGCTTAGTTTCTCTATTTCTTCATGGGAAAAGATAAAATATGTCTCTAAGGACAGGCGGGATGATGAAGTCTTTAATGTAAAGCATCTAGGATTTCAGCACATGGCCAGAATTCCGGGACAGTTCGTTGCTTTTATTTTTCACTCTAGTTTTCTGTCAAGTGTGGCCGTAGCTCCACCCAGTACGCGATGAGCGAAGCTGCTGAGGGGGTCTGTGACTCGAAGCTCAGTCACCAGCTGCAGGGAAAGGTGACCCTCCTGTTGGAGGTAATAAATAGCATGCCTGACACCATGCTTAGGACTGGCGCTTTTCCAACTTATATTTCCCATAACATAAAATATCATCACAAGCATTCCAAATAAGCAAACAGGCTTAGAGACAAAATGGTCTCATAAACTGAAAAAGCCAGAATATTTTAAAGTCTGGAATAAAATTAAAATATTCTAACCAACACCTCAGTGCTTATTAAAAGCACACGAATTTTAAGAGAAATTCATCGTTAGAACGTCCTACAATCAGAGGTTGCTCCACAATAACCAGGCCTCGGGAAGGAAGCACCGCATTCTCTGCTGGCCTCCCTATTCGGCAGTGAGGGTGGGGGTGGGTTAGGAATTCTGAAAGACTTCTCTAAGATCATCAAATGTTGGATTGAAACATACTTCATTAATCATACAGAACAGTGTCACAAAAGGAAGGAAACCAATTTTGTGGAATCAGAACCTCTAGACTGTAAGTGATCCATAAAAATGCGTTCTCAATAAGTAAATCTCAATAGACTCTTAGGGGAGTGAATATACTCCTTTGATGGCCAGATGGTGTAGGTTGAGAGTAATGCTTAAAATTAATGATGTGGGGATGGAGAGATGGCTTAGTGTTTAAGTGCTTGCCTGTGAAGCCTAAGGATCCCGGTTCGAGGCTCGATTCCCCAGGACCCATGTTACCCAGATGCACAAAGGGGCGCATATATCTAGAGTTCGTTTGCAGTAGCTAGAGACCCTGGCATGCCCATTTTCTCTCTCTCTCTCTCTATTTCTCTGTCTGTCACTCTCAAATAAATAAATAAACAAAAAATAATGATGTGGGGGTAGTATATAGCAGCTAATTATAAACAAAATCCTCAAATGAGGGCTTGGAGAGATAGCTTAGTGGTTAAGGTGCTTGCCTGCAAAGCCAAAGACCTTGTTTCAATTCCCCAGTACTCATCTAAGCCAGATGCAGAAGGTGGCACATGTGTCTAGAGTCCGTTTGCAGTGGCTGGAGGCCCTGATGCAGCCATTCTCTCTCTCTCTCTCTCTCTCTCTGTGTGTGTGTGTGTGTGTGTGTGTGTGTGTGTGTGTGTGTGCCATCTCTGCCTCTTTCTCTCTGTCTGTTGCTCTCAAATAAATAAATAAAGAACTTTTTAAAAGATTCGAAAAACTTAAGAAAAGTATTTAGATTCTCAGAATGGAAACTTCTACTAGAAATTTGAAGATGAAATAATTTGAAGGAAGTTCTCCAAATAGCTCACAAGGTGGGTAGGAACGACACACATCAAACCTCTGGTTCTGTCACATTCTGGCTATAACATCTTGCATTTCTCGTCAGTACAGCATAGGCAGTGTAGCACTTCACAAGAGATTTTCTGTGCGCAGTAAGTTAGAATCTTTCTGAAAATTACACTGAAATACCTGACCTAGAAAACTACGTTTGGGGGCTAAGGAGTTAAAATACTTGCCATGCAAGCATGAGTTTGGCTCTCCAGACCCCATGTAAAGTCAGACATAGTTCACATCTGGAATGATAGCACTCGTAGGGAGAGATGGGAGACGGCTGTAAGGAAATCCCCAGAGGCTCATGGGCCAGCTAACCTGGAAAATGCAGTGGTGAGGAGCAAGAGACCCGTCTTGATTGTGGTAGAACCAAGAACGCTCCCCTGTGGCTGTCCTCTGACCTCCACACGCATGCCATAACATACAAGTGTCATGCATATACACACAAAGATCGAAAAGAAAATCACAATTATTCACTTATTGCCTTCTCGATATTAAAGAAAAAATTTGAAGCAAAAATTGGGGTTTCTAGACCCAACATTTTTCGTAACAGCTGAAAGAGCTACTGTTTTATATTCACTCATGGCCATCAGCCTCCTGTATGCGTAGACAATTCTGTTGCTAGCTTGGAATGTTGTGCAGCCCTTTGCTCTTTCATAAATCATATTGGTTCACCTAGATGGTTAAACTCTTTTAACTAACAATGGGAAAATATCATAATATAAAAATGCAACTCCAGAGACAAGGTGGCCAGGCTTAGGGCTACACAACACAGAAAGAAATCATCAAGGCTCATTACAACGAACATTCCAGGGAGGTACGCACATGGCCTTTTTAATGGAATTCATTGAAGCAGGGTGTAAATTGCATTTGAAGACATGCCCCTTGAATTTTAAAGTGCCTCCCTCCATCTTTATGTAGCTTTTTGCAGTGCAACATTTTCTGTTTTTCTTATCTTACGTTTCACCGTGCATGGTGGGACCAGCAGGAGTCAAGAGTTGAGCCAACCCAATCACATGTGTCTGGCCAACCGTTGCCCTCCCTTGAGAAAGTTTCCTCATGTCTCTTAGGCTCAGTGATGATTGTACACTGAGGGTAATACTCCTGAGCAGAGTCGTGAGGATTACATGTGATACACTGTGGACATTTCCTTTTGCACAATGTCTGCCATGGAGAAATAGTTCCCTAATTATTAGCAACAATTCAAAGCTGCTATTGCCAGGGAAGGTAAATGTATGCAATAATGTCTATGTAAGCTCACACCAGGTTTAACCTTCCTGGAGTTCCCTAAGGAGCTATACTGATGCAACTGTGGGAGTCTTGAGGCTCAAGGACACCCATTGCTTCCAAAATTTGGACCTGAAACAAAAGTCTTTACTTAAATTTGAATGGTTTTTGGACTTAAAATCTAAAAGCAAGAGACATTAGTAGTACCTTGATTAAATTAAACAGACATGTAGGCATAATCTTTAGTAAGAGTAAGCAGAATTGTGTCAAATATTCCTGTGTTATTCACTGTTTGTTCTAAGGAGACCACGTGCAGCATGTAACCTTCTTCACAATGCTGACAGATATTCATGGTCACCCTGCCAAGCTCTGAAAAGCCAGCTGTCTTCAGGAAAAGATGGACCCGAGAGAGAGTGAAAGACTGCACATGCCAGGGCCCCCACCCACTGCAAACAAATTCCAGATGCATGTGCCACTTTGTACACCTGGCTTTACATGGATACTGGGGAATCAAACCTGGGTCCTTTGGTTTTACAGGCAAATTCGCTAACCACTAAGCAATCTCTCCAGCTTGATCTGAAGAAATTTTAAGGAATGTTTCCTATTCTTTATACATTAAGAATCTAAAAAGAAAAAATAAATAAATATTGGGTTTCTTTTCTTCATAAAAGTTGAAGACAATTGCTAGGGGGGAAAAGACTGACACAATAGTGGAAATTTGCACCTGAAGTATTGGTATGGAATCAGATCTAGGTTTTTGTTTTTCTTTTCTTTTCAGTTTATCTGGGTTGTATTGTTGATGTGACCCAGCCTCTCCGAGCTTTACTTCATTTACTGGCTTACAGGGTTCTTGTGCAAATCAAGATTATTAGAGTGAACAGACTGTGCCATGATCTGCCACTTCTGTCCATGCAACAGACACTCAATTTCTACAGTCACACACAATGAGGTCCAACTCATTTTTAGCTTGTCATCCTATTTTTAACACTTTTTCTTCCCATTTGCATGGGTCTTACCAGGCCATGACCTGCCTATTTTTACCATGCCCCTGTCTCACTCAATAGCAAACTTGAAAGGTCCATGACCCAGCTCAGTCAGTCACAGAAGAGAATGTGTTAGAGGCTGCCCTCCGGCTCTGTCCATAGCTCCTCCCTGCTGGCCCCAGCACTGGGACTGACCTCAGACTTCCTGTTAACAGCTGCCAACTCAATCCAATCCTATGGGCCAAATGCAAAAGGTCATCTCAAGAGAATCCAAAAGAAGTAGAGCACTCCAGTGATCGCAGCAGTCAGGGTGTGGAGTCTGGAGGGTGAGAAGTTCAAGGCCAACCAAAGCTACATACCAAGGTCAAGGATATACTGGGCTATAGGAAAACTTGTTTCCAAAAACAAAACAAAACAAAACAAAACAAAACAAAACAAAAACAAAAACATGCCTATCACCGTATGTCCGTGTGATTAAGTAAGAAAGTGCTGGCTGCCAGGAGCCCAGCTCAATTGCTTTGGTCTCCCACAGGAAAGAATGCTGGGATCTGGAAGTACATCTAGACAACTACTCTTCAGCTGGTCTCCCACAGCACCAAGGCCTTTCAGCAGCATGGGGCACAGCACTGTGAATACTTTCTTGTTTTCTTCTGGTACTTAAACCCCCAACCTAAAGCCGTATGCTGTAAAGGGTCAATCGTTGGTTCTTGCAAAGCACCTCTTATGTTTAGCGTGATCCTTACCATGCTGAGGAAAGGATGCCCTGGGTCACAATGACACTGTGTGTCACACTGAGTGTGGCCCTTAAATCCCAATAGCAACAGGAAATACAACAGTGGAGAAAGCTCAATTCAGGAGTCAGCCCTCCCAAAAGTGTGTTGAAATTCTTTTTCTTCAGTAGAAGAGGGAATAAAGGAAACAGTTACATGAGCCCACTCTATTCATGGAGGGCCCTCCTCCTTCACAGAATCTTCATATTCGAGCTTTCTCTTCAGACAAAAGGACGCTCCTCTCATCTCTTTTAGGAAGTCCAAGGAACCACTCTAGCTACAGCACATCCCAGGTACCCGACGACCTGTGAGATAGTAATCAAGTCACATAACTTAGTATGATCCTTTTGTAAATGAAGAGTTTGGTTAAATCTAAATATCTCTAAGGGGCTGAAGAAATGGCTTAGTGGTTAAGGCACTTTCCTGCAAAGCCAAAGGACCCAGGTTCTACTCCCCAGTACCCACATAAGCCAGATACACAAGGGGACACACACACACCTGGAGTTCTTTAGCAGTGCCTGGAGGCCCTGGCATACTTATTCTCTCTCGCTCTCTCTCCCTGCCTATTTCTGACTCTCTCAAATAAATAAAGAAAAATAAAATACTTTTAAAAATAAAATCAATATATGTGATGATGCCCAGTCTTAAAGTAGCAGTAAGAGTTTTCTTGCCTTTCAAATAAACATCTTCATATTTGAAGGGACTGGAGCTCTATGACAAAGAAAACTGAGCATTTCTGTCTTTGGGAGATGAACAAAGGCATTGAATGGATCAGAAACTCCCAAGTATTTTCCAACCCAACATACCAAATTATGAAACACTTTTCCATTAATACACTTCCTTGGCTAGTCATGTTGATGGGCTGAGATTGCTAAGTATCAAATATAGATGAGGAAAGGTGTAGGATATAATTCCCCAGATTATTCCAGTATTTCCTTTTCCTATCATGTTGATGATCACTATTACTAACAGAGTTTGCTAACTGAAGCATGCAGTTGGAAGCACCAAAAGGAAACAACTTTCAGGTGAGCAGACAGAGCTGGGCTGGAAGAATTCAACATGAATCTACTCCATGAGGTGGTCTGAACACGCCTTCTCAAGTAAATCATTACACAGCTCAGGAGAGTGAGGTAAAATATCTCTCCAAAGAAAGGAGCAAAGAATAAAGAAGGCTTTTAGATTACGCTTCTTTGATGTTTAAAATTAATCACAATTGTAAAGATACTGAATAGTAAAAGAATATGGAATAAGAAAACCTGAGTAGCCACTCCCACAATCTCCCTAGTTCCTCCCACTAAATAAAATATTAATGTCACATATGTGTTTAGGTCACTATGTGCAAGAATTTATATCCAGTTTTGACAGCTCCTGATGATGCTACTATATACTTATTTTATACTTCAAAATATCATATCTCCTTTCAGTTTAGATAGGTACAAAAATAGTGAGGGAGCTGGAGGAAGAAAGGCAAAATTGAAAGAAACAGAGAAAGAATATAGAATCTACTAATAAGCCAACAGGTCCTTCCTGATGAATATTCAGATATTTTCAACTTCCTTCCATCAACAATTAATTCTGGAATATTCTTACATGTCATATGATATTATATATCTATCCTATAGTATTATATATCTGTCTGTTATTTCTATTGATTACAATCTACAAAGTTGTACTAATGGATTATAGGATATGTAGTTTAGAATTTTAATTTAATAAATTAAATTAATTAATCGATTTGTATATTTATTTATTTATTTATTTTTGGTTTTTTGAGGTAGGGTCTTGCTCTGGCTCAGGCTGACCTGGGATTCACTATGTAGTCTCAGGTTGGCCTTGAACTCATGGCAGTCCTCATACCGCTGCCACCCGAGTACTGGGATTAAAGGTGTTGTAGTCAGATCCTAACTTTCAACTTGTAATTCTACTTCACGCTATCATATGCTAAGCTTAGAGTAGGTGTCACATACACCACAACTCCATTGAATCTATTAAAGAAAACAATTTGGCTGATTTAGTCTCACCAACAATACACAAGTAACACTATTTTCTCAAACCTGTGAACATGAATGACATTATTTTTACGGTTTTTAATGTTAAAATATATGTGGTCTGTAATAACTTTGAATTGCAATGCCATTGCTGCTTGCCATGATCTCAGACTACTCATTTTCATTATCTGTCATACTTTAGACTAATTCATTTTTCAAGTTATGAAATTTTCTATATACACCATATTTCCCTTTTGCTTGTCAATACTTTTTGAATTGTTATGTTATCCAGGCTATCCTACAACTCATATCAATTTTCCTGTCCAATTCTCCTAACTGCTGAGACCAGACAAAAGTCATTACAATTGACCCCTTAAAAAATCCTTTCAATGGCCGGGCGTGGTGGCACACGCCTTTAATAGCAGCACTCAGGAGGCAGAGGTAGGAAGATCGCCAAGAGTTCAAGGCCACCCTGAGATTCCATAGTGAATTCCAGGTCAGCCTGAGCTAGAGTGAGACCCTACCTCGGAAAACAAACAAAAAATCCTTTCAAGAAATAAAACTTCCTGTATATTTACCTATAAATTATAATTTTGGCATTCTTTTATAATTATATTGAGAAGTATCTTCATTAGTAAGGGAACATTTGCATGAAATTGACTATTTGGCAGCTATAAATATAAGACCCTATTGTCTATTGCATGCTTGCACAAATTTACAACTAAAGTCTAAAAAATACGTTTTTTTAATCTCAGAATACAAATGTAGCACATTGGAAAGCTTCAAATTGCTAGCTTGCTATACAAGAAAATACTATCATATATTTTTCTTTCATATTTTATTTATTTATTTATTTGTTTATTTATTTCTTTATACATTCAGTCAGATGGGTATTTTAAAGAGGCCACTCTCCTTTTTCATTATTGTATTTAAACCTGCTCTCTCTTCCCTTTCTACTTGTTTTCTTTTTGTTAAAATTATAGCTATCCTATTTTAATATATATACTGCTAAAGTGAGCAACTATTTATTCTATTTTAATAAGTCATTTCAATTTAAATTTAGTTCTTTTCTATCTTTTTGTCTTACTATTACTGTTTTTATTTTAACTATTTAATACATTTTGCTTACAAAGACAAAATAGCTAAGAATATATATTCATATCTCTCGAGAAAAAAAGCAAAGTATTCATATTGCCTGTTTTCAACAGACAGGTGAGTGACAAGGACTTTATAGTGTCTTAAACTCATCTAAGACACATATATCAACTTGATTGGACATCATTTCATTATTTTCTGAGTTCCTATGTTAAATAAAGAGGCATTATTTCATAGAGAAGAAGAAAAATAATGAGGGCATCAGCCATGATAAAATCTATGTGCCTAGGAACAGACCTATTTGAAAAGAAGTCTAGATCCCATCAACCTAATGAAGGAACATTAAAAAGTATTTAGGGCTCAGCTTTACAAACATATATTTTTCAGTTTACTCCATAGGACTTATTTTATTTTAGATTCTTATCATTTTAACTTGAATTTAAATTATGAAATATTGTATAAGTTTCCTACTTGTCAGATTTTGGTGACCTTGAAAGAAAAAAAAATGGGTTGAGTCAAAGGAAGAGAGATCTTTCATAAAGAAAATTACATAAGGTTCTGAGGTACATGTCATAGCAGACTGACCCTAAAATGTCATGATGGAACAATGCATTCTAAATGACATTCAAAAATGATATTTCCCTGAGAGGTCTGGACATGGGTCCCGAGAAACTCTGCTCCTTTACGCAGCTCGACATCACAGATAACGTAAACTATCAAAACACATCTGTGTCAATAGCATGAATTGGGAAATTTGACATCACTGCATTTTCCACACAACCACTTTAAAAGAAAGTAATATCACTTGTCAGGTTCTGCAAACATACAGGCAAATATTGTGGCTTCCATAACTACGAGCATTGGCTATGTGCCTAGTATGTGCATGGATTTTACAACCAGTGACTTGAGAAGACCACCGAGGAGAATTCTGATTGAATTCATGTGTAGAAAAGACACACAGTGGAAATGGGAGACCTTTCCATTCCATCATTACTCCTGCACGTGCATTCTTTACTCTAATGATAGAAAGATGTAACGCCTGATTCATTGTGTTCAGAAACTTGGGGTAACTGGTTATGTAAATAGTTAATAGATTATTTCACTTAAATAAAGACAAGAATACTTTCTAGTGCCTTCCTCAGTGGCTTTAATGTTATAAAGCTTGTGCATAAAAAATAAACTAAGAGGGAATAAAGGTGGTGATAAAAGAAGACACTCACATCATTTTCCTAAAATTGTGCATGCTGTTGTAGTTCCAAGAAATGACAGAAACAAATGTAAAACACTTAATGGATAAACGGATAAACTTATTAAAAGTTCACACAATCAAAGCCAGGCACAGTGGCACACGCCTTTAATCCCAGCACTTGGGAGGCAGAGGTAGGAGGATTGCTGTGGGTCCAAGACCAGCCTGAGACTACATAGTGAATTCCAGGTCAGCCTGGGCTAGAACAAGACTCTACCTCAAAAAAAAAAGAAGCTCACACAATACACAATCAGCAATGATCAATAGCTAACTACTTTATCAAGAGAAGGCAAGGTGAAAATGACTTTCTTAAAAACCTGGAGTAAAAATTACCAAAACATCTCTTCAAATGTACTTATTAATGAAGAGTTACAGGATTGTATCCTATGTTTAAATTCATGCATAATATATAACATATATTACATACATAATATATGTAATTTAAAATATACACTCTTTTATATCCTGGGCCCATTGGAAAGTGACAGATTTGTATACTGCTTAAATGTAACCCACATTCACTGACTTCAGAAGGCATATCATGAAGACAGATGACAAAGACATCATAGGCTGTTTTGGTAAAGAAATATTACCCAAGAGGCAATGTCAGAGACATGAAATTATTATTATGCTCTCTGCCAGAGACAGTCAGTGTTCATTCTATAATCCTAACATGTATTCAGATTTGTCATGTCTCAAGGGCTGATTGTCAGTCTTTAAGCCCGTTCTTCCTTTTGTGCCCTATTTTGGCTTTAATCTTGGCTTGAAGGAGAATTATCATGTAATTTTGATGAAATATTACTTGCACATTTGGAACACACTTAAATAACTTATATAACTGTCTATGCAAGCTTTTCCTATATTAGTGACAAGCTTAATGACAGGTTATTTTAACAATGGCAATGCCTGTCCTGTCCATATGAAAATGTTTAAAGCCTGATGAGACGTCATGTGTACATCATTGCAATTAATAATACGGGGTATTTTTCCTCATATTTTGAAGTATTTTTAGCATAAAAGTTTCAAATGAAGCATATAGAATAGAAATTCCCTTATAGCTTCCCTTAAAATCTAACATCTTATAGAATCACAGCAGTCATGAAACCAGAAATTTAATAGCCATACAGTAATACTGGCTGACCTTCAGACTTTATTCAAATTGTAGCAAGTTTTTATTAAGGTACTCTCTCTTTCATTGTCATTTATGGTTGAATGGTAAATCTAGGATTCCATTATCTCACTCTCATTTTTTTTTTTTTTTACTCTCCCTCTACCCAGCAGTCTCCCCTATCTTTCATGGTCATGACAATTTTTTTTATATTAAAAACCAAGCACTAGACAATTGCTTTGTTTACTTTGCTTTTGTTTTTTACTACAATTAGTTTGAGGTTATTTATGTATATAGGCAAAAATAGCCTGAAATGCTGTGCCTGGCTCCATTCATCCTAAAGGAAGATTCATGACATTGAGATGTCGTTTTTACAGTTATGTGAACATTTAGCACTTCCTGAAGATCTTGTCTAGCACATGACTCTACTGTGAAAACTATACCTCATATACTCATATTATAAATAGTATGATTTCTGACTTTTTTGTTTGGTTTTTTGAGGTAGGGTCTCACTCTAGCTCAGGCTGACCTGGAATTCACTATGCACTCTCAGGGTGGCCTTGAACTCACAGCAATCCTCCAACCTCTGTCTCCCGAGTGCTGGGATTAAAGGCATGTGCCACCACTTCCGGTGGTTGCTGATGTTTTTGTTGTTCAAAAAAGATGGAATTCCAAGTCAGCCTGGGCTAGAGTGAGACCCTACCTCAAAAAACAAAAACAAAAACAAAAACAAAACAAAAAAAAGATTTTCCCAGGTTTGCCATGCCATTCTAGAGTTCCTTTTAATATGATTATCTTTTATTCTTTTCTAGCCTTTATGTTCTAGAAATAAATGATATTCCAGGGTCATTCTAATATTTTTTGCCACTGTCCTGAAATTAATCATTTATCCAAGGAAGTCTCTTTTCTATTATTGAAGAATGGACTTTAAAAGTCATAAATCTCAATAATAAGTATTCTTTTATAGAATAAGATTTTTGTGGCTTTTCAGGGCTTTCCACAAATGTTTGAAAGTAAATATAACAACGACTTAACAATGCATGCGTACACATATACAGTCTTTTCTATTTTTCTTTTTAGTTTTTTTTTTTCCTTTTTGGTTTTTTGAAGTAGGGTCTCGCTCTAGCCCAGCCTGATTTGGAATTCACTATGTAGTCTCAGGGTGGCCTTGAACTCATGGTGGTCATGATCGTCCTACCTCTGCCTCCCACATGTTGGGATTAAAGGCATGCACCACCATGCCTGGCTTTCTTTTCTCTTTTTCTATATGTGTTTCAATCTACCCAACCATCCATTTCATAGTTAATACCTGCCTTTCATATTTCAGCCTTCGTCTTTTCCTTACTAACATAACTTTTCACCACCTATGACAAGCTCAGTTCTCATTATCTACAACCAAATTGCTTATTAATTTAATTCTGACCTACAAAAGGCAGTTTTATCATTGCTAAATCATACATAAGAAAATTAGTAATTAAGTATAGCACAGAAATAGTTATTGTTTTATCCTTAGTGGGGTCAATATACTGTTTGCTAATGGTGTTTTGGTTAGTTCATTTTATCTTGATGTGCGCTGCAGAAGCCTTAAAGGTAGAGCGCGTGGTGCCGTGCCTTCACCGCCAAATCCCCACTGAGAGAGCCAGGTCCTCCCTGGGTCACCAGCTTCTTCAGTGAGGCAGTGCTATTCCTGCCAGGCCTCAGCAATAATGAAACAAGGCAGCAAACAGCCTCCCATGGGAACCTAAGGGCCTCTCCTGGTTTGCTTTGCTAATGCCAACTTTTAAGATACTAAGGTGTTTTTAAACTTTTCTACTATAGCCAAATCGAGATATCTTTTTTGCACACTTTAAAATGTGTTTGGTGTTGAAGAAAGCAGTGGGCATTTCTTTATCTCGTGGTCCCTACCTTTTGCTTCTTACCCCCTCTCTCTCTGGCTCTGTTCTCTACCGAGGAGCTGTGCCCTTTGAAGAAACCTTTTACCATGTGCTTTGTGACCTACTCTGTGGATTCACACTCTCAATCACCCAGAAGCCTTCTCACTATTTGCTGTTACAGTGGACTTCATCTTCCAAGCTCCAACTCTAGAGCAATAGCGGGGCCCTTCTCCAGTTTCTCTTTTCTGTTTTCATGTCTTTCATGGCCTGCCTTCGTTCACCTAAGATGCCAGAGTCACACAGCAGGGATGGGTCAGAAGGGCGAAAGGTCACAGATTGGTTTCATAATGTGCATGGATATGTGGGTATGCGCTCGCATGTGCATGCATGTTCATTCAAAATTATTTTGAAATTTAAGCGGTTTCCCTCTCTAGTTATTCTCAAGTGATGATTTTTGTGCAACCTCCCTCTTCCTGTATCTTTTTCATACCATTGCTGGAAGATGGTGAACTTAGTGGCTACAAGTGTCCTAAGGCGTCAGTCATGAAATATCCAGTTTCTGAGGGATTATCATTCCTCATTTTAATGGTGATTGTGACCAGAGTTTCATACCTCCACCTCTGTCTAAGCCAGGCAAATCGGGAGAATTCCTCCTGGCGAAGAAGACTTCCTACCAAAGGCGCGTGAGCAACTGCTCAGCGCTGAGAAGCCCAAGGAAGCGCCAGCATGGGGTCCTGAGCAGGTGACCTGAGCGTCACTCTCTCTCAAACATGGAGATGCTTTCCGCATCTGAGGTCGACCAGCGACGGAGGAAGAACTGACAGAAAGGAAGGTCGTGTGGTTTTGTCACTGTGTGTGCTTCTGAGCTGCTGTTCGTGGGACACAGCGAACCTGTGTTTTAGTGTGATGCCTAGTTTCAGGGTGACACCCGTGTGAAGGACCTCTCTGGGGGCGCACAGCGGATGGCTCGCGATCTGACCTGATAATTGAAACAGAATGGCGAAGTGTTGATTTCCTGGAATCCTGGAGTCTGGAGGCTTCATCCTGTTCCCTGTTAGGGATGTATTTGGCTCTCCACCACAGGAGGGCTGCTGAAGAGCTGTCTTTCCCTAGACTCAGGTTTGCGAGTAGAAGAGCCTCCTACGGTCTTCTCTTTAACTTGCTATAGAAGATTGCCTGAGCTCCAACTTGTCCTGCACGTGAGAATGTCAGTGGGAAATGCTGCGAGCGTTTCAGTGTGCATCTCACCCTTAACCCATCAGCCTGAGCGGGGATGCCATGCGTGCCGCACGTCATACTGAGGATGACACAGGTTTCTGCCCGCGACATACTGCAGTCAAGGGCATTTTACAGATGTGCAGAATGCGATAAGAATGCGATACAGCCAGGCTGCATGCTGCGAATTTGGCTAACAGGAGCAATGATTAGAGACTTATTAAAATTAAAATTTGATAGTGGCACTGAAGAGCCTACTCCTCAGATTCTGTGGCTAGATCCCACTCATGCATCACTAATGATAAAGGTACCGTGAAGACTGGAGACACTGGGTACTGTTAGGTGACAGAAAATGGAGCTCTTACTGAACATCTTGCTTAGCTCAACAAAATCAGGTCTGATTTCTAGACACCAACTAAATTAATGACGTATTGGAGAGATACATCTATCTCCCGCACTTCAGGTGTCACTCTGAAACTAGGTGTCACACTGAAAGGGCCATCGGACCCCATCAGACCCTCCTGACTCCAAGACGCCAGTCACCAGACAGCACTTCACAGACTGAGAGAGCAAAAGAAAGATTTTCTTACCTGAATTAAGGAAGAGTTCAGGGTTTAAGCACAGGGAGCAATTAAAACCTGTGATTGACAGGCAAGGACATCCAAATGACCAATGTAGCTAGAGCACGATACTTTAAAGCTCATAAAAGTGGCATAATGACCAGCTTTAAGAATAGTGTGTGAGGTAGTTGGATCCTACAAAAATGCAGGAAATGGCAGTGCAATCTCAGGAAATAATGGACTTTTCTATTCTTACACTAAGCTTTAGGGGTCATATTGACATGGTTGAAGTAGGATAACACCAAAATAAACAATTTTATCCTTCAAGGAAAACCCAAGAATATGAAAGTTCTCACTGTTCAAGAAACCATGCTTCCTCAATTGTTTTGCTCATTTCTTTCCATATTTTAATAGGTTACTTGATTTTATTTTGTTTTCTATTTTTTATAAATATACCATTGTAAATAAAATTGTACCTTTGTAAAATTGTACAATAAAATTATACAAAGCAGTGGGTGTTGTTACATTTGAATGCATGCATATAATGTCTTTGTCATTTTATTGCCTTACTGCACTGTTACCTCCCCACTTCTTTTCTTTCTTTTTAGAACCTTTTTTTTTTTTTAAGGTAAGAAGCTAGCTAGCTACTAAAGTGTTGAATATGCCTATCAAAGTGTATCACATCAGAAGTGCTTCAGGTCTCAAATATTTTATGTATTTTATATATGAATATCTTGGTAATGGTACCCAAGTGCTTATATATTCATTTAGTTTGAATTACATAATTTCAATGTAATTTTAATAACACTTTTACTCATTTTGTACATGAAACAAAATTGAATAGTTCAGAATTTTGCACTTGTTCATAAAACTGAAATTTCCGTCGGGTGTAGGGGCACACACCTTTAACCCCAGCATGTGGAAAGCTGAGGTAGGAGGACCACCATGAGTTTGAGGCTAGTCTGATACTCCATAGATTCCAGGTCAGTGGAATCTTCAAAAATAAATAAATAAAATAAAATAAAGATTTGAATTTCAGAGTATTCTAAACTTTCATGGCTAAGAGCTAAGAATATTCAAGCTATAACCATGAAAACAATGTTCTTTAGATTATCTGTTAAGAGTAAACTTTTGAGAAAACTAAAGTGAATACTTTGATTTGCAGTTTTTCTTAGGAAGCATTGCTTGTTTTTCCTGTCTCAGAGACTCTTTTATTACTCTTTCTGTTATAAATGTATTCTTATCAAAATAAATCTTTATTTCAATATTTTACACACTATATTTTAAATGTAGTCTATGATCTTTAGTTTACATTTGAACATCCAGTTGATTGAAGACTTCTGACATTCAGAACTATGAGAGAATAAATTTCTATTGTTTTCATTCACCAAGTTTATAATATATTACAGAAGCTGAAAGAAACCAGTACAGTGTAGATTCATTTTGTTTTTTCCCCAGTAAATATGATATAGCATATACGGTTTTTATAAATACCAGACTTGAGTTTTGAAATACAGTTTTCCAGGAAAAGGGTGGAACAGACTTGGACCCAACTGGAAACACAGACATGCCAATGAAAGTAGGTCTATGGAAGGCATCCTTGGTTGGCATGACTGAGACCAAAGCCAACTTGGAGATGTGACTGGTAATATTTCTTCATGCATAGTCGTATCTCCCAAGGAAAAGGAAATCATTTCTGAAAACACATGTCCCCTCATTCACAGTATCCAAAATAACACTGAAACAGAACACAGAAGATTTGCTCTCCCATTATCAAAATTTTGTGCAATGATACAGTCATCAATATAAGGTATAAGAATTGATGTTTAGAGACATGGAAGGGAATTAAGAAGCTAGAAATCTATACATTTTGCTGAAGTAATTTGAAATGAAGGTGTCAAACAAATCAATAATGGAAAATAGTCTTTTAAAGAAATGGAAATTCAAACCTGGGGAGCCTAAATCCCCCTCAGGCCAGCTTGCTTGAGCATAGGAAGTGCATGTAACCACTAAACCATCTCCCAAGCCTATTAAATTTTGAAAATGGCATATATATTAGGAAATCCTAACAGCTAAATGTAATTAATGTTTACAATAGAAATTATGCTACTATTCATCTACCAAAATGGCAGATTTCCTTCATTTAAATAAATAATACAACATATTTTACTCTATGTTAGAATCAATATTAATTTTGGCAAGAAAACCAATAACAATGCAGAAAACAATATAAAAGATATTAAAATGTCTTTAATCATAGTTAATATGACTTATTTTAGACTTAGACAAGTTTAGTAATTTATAGGAAAACCTTAGTAGAATGACTAGATATATAAATGGAAGCAGCAGGCAACAAAAAATAAAGTAATATTCCCATTACACTGGCTCCAACACCAGGAAAATAATATTTAATTGTACATATGATAACCTGAAAAAAATCACAAACTTTTAGAAAATTAAATTTAATAAACAAAATTCAAAACCCCTATTGTACATTAATGAACCCCTTAATTAATTAATGAAGCATACTTAATTAACACCTTAATTAATGAAGCATACTTTCTGCTTGCATAACTTCACACCAAGTCACACCACATCAGTAAGTGAAAATGAGTCATTGTAGAAACATTTACAACCTGGAAGCTGAAGAATGCCAGGCAGTAGAGTCTCGTTTTAGATAACAGCTTGTTAAATGTTTATCTCAGTGTCAGTGAGAATGCTTACTTAAACTAAGAGATAAGCAATAGTCACAGCTTTGATTATTGAGCATTGTAAAAATGCTAATCACCCAACAAGTAATTTAAACAATCAATGACCATACAAGTCAATATTTGTAAAGGTTTTTATCTGTACAAAAATGGCAAAGTTGTATATATGGAAATATAAAGATATGTAATAGCCCAAAAATATAAAAACTAAGAAAATTAAAGGGCATAAAGACAAATTCAAATGAACCTAAATTTAAGAAACACAGGAGGAAATAATTAAGTTATCCAGGGAAGATCTAAGGAGAACATGCCACATTATGATAAATAATATTAATAGTAATACTGCTAAGAATATTCCAAAACTGAAGAAAATTATGACTGAAACTCAGGAAAAAGAGAGAAGCAACAGTGAGTATAGTGAACCTGCAGATGACCAAAAGAAAGTTAAAACTCAGACGTCCTCAGAACAAACTGCAAATTCACAGATACTTAATATCTTAATATCAACATAGTAAACCAAACAAGAAGTGATGTATTCACAGTGCTGGGAGAAGGGAGGATATATTATTTTACAATGAGTGAAACAGTATCAGCTTTAGTCAAAGTTTGAGTTTGCCACTAGGAAAACTTCACTAAATATGTTAGATTACAAACAGGTAATAATGATGAGCAAGATAAAAATCACACATTTGTTTGGTTAAATCAAAACAAAAATTAGCCATATGACATTATCACTAGGCCTGGAGAGATGGCTTGGCAGTTAAAGCACTTGCTTACAAAACCAAAGGACTCAGGTTCAATTTCCCAGGACCCACGTAAGCCAGATGCACAAGATAGTGCATACATCTGGAGTCTGTTTGCAGTGGCTGAAGGCCCTGGGATGCCCATTTGCTTCCTCTTTCTCTATCTATCTACCTCTGTCACTCTCAAATAAATAAAAATAAAGTATTTTAAAAAATAAAATCATTACTAAATATAAATTGTGGGATTAAGATGAAGAAAGAAATACTTGAGGGCTGGAGAGATGGCTTAGCAGTTAAGCGCTTGCGTGTGAAGCCTAAGGACCCTGGTATGAGGCTCCATTCCCCAGGACCCACGTTAGCCAGATGCACAAGGGGGCGCACGCGTCTGGAGTTCATTTGCAGTGGCTGGAGGCCCTGGCGCGCTCATTCTCTCTCTCTCTCTCTCTCTCTCTCTCTCTCTCTCTCTCTCTCTCTCCCTCCCCCCTTCTCTGTCTGTCACTCTCAAATAAATAAATAATAAACAAAAAAAATTTAAAAAAAGAAATACTTGACAAAATAGTATGCAAACTCAGAGGAATTAAATAAGATTAAAGTGCTCTGAACATGGTTGCACAAGTCTAGAAATCCTAGCACACTGAATATACAAAGAGTGGGATCAGGACTGTAAGGACATTAGGTAGAGCCCATGCTGGGCTACATAAGGCCCTGTGAAAAAAAGTCTTAAGAAATAATATTTGGGGATTCTCTGAGTTGCTTGTATTTAGGTAGAGTATTTAAAAATTAATTTATTCCAACTCCTATTATATATATATATATATATATATATATATATATATATATATATGAACTGTCATAATAACCACTAAAATTAAATGGTGCACAAAGTTAGGGAACAAAGGTGGTGACAGAACCTAGTTTTTAGCACCTCTACAACCTAAAACAAAGAATGCTAGGTGCCACTGGAGACTGTGATTGTATTTGCTTAGGAAAATGAACAAACTGCTCTGAAGACCTTGCACCAGCTCTGACTAGGGCATCATGCATTGCCCATCATTAGCCAGCCTTTCAGCTGTGTGCTCTCAGCCATTGCTAACTGCTTGAAATATTTATAGCTTTACAGTGGTGTTTTATGATGTATATGCTCCCACAGGCCTTGCTGTGTAGCATGGCTTATGAATTTATTGAATTTCAAAACAGATTTATATATTTCCTTTTGGCTATGCTTTACTGGGTTCTTACTGTTAAACCTCCTCACAGAGGAAGATGGTGGCCTGTCCGGAGGGGAACTTGCCAATCACTGCACACTAATGAGCCCGATGAGAAACAGCAGAGTATTTTAAGCTGACTAGAAATTCATCTTCAGATAAGCACTTATTTTAGAACATGGAAGACACACACTGAGTGCTGGCATTGTAGAGCACGCTTATAAAGGAAACACTTGTGTAAAGCCACCTTGTAAATGAAGATGGCAATTCACAGTTTACTGACAGCATACATATAATCCTGGTTGCGGAATATTATGCAAAATGTCATCCTTAATAACTGGTAACACACTGCTGTATTGAAATGTATTACAAAAAGTTGAAGCAACAACCTTTAATTTTTTTTTTGGGGGGGGGGGACTGTGGTAGGGTCTCCCTGCAGCCAAGCCTGATCTGTTATTCACTATGTAGTCTCAGGGTATCCTTGAACTCACAGTGCTCCTCCTACCTCTGCATCCCAGGTGCTGGGATTAAAGGTGTGTGCCACCATGCCTGGCAATTTATTTTTAAAAGAAATGGTATTTTGAAATACTTATCTTCTTCCCCTATAGCTCCAAAATTTTGTGAGCACGTATACTTGTTGCCATGAGAAACAATTCCCCTCAGGAGACAGGAACACACATCTGTTCGCCCCGCATAGGGCTCAGACAACAGACCAAAGCATGACTGCACCACAAACAAGTTCTGGTGAAGCAGTATTTTGGAGCCACTTACGAAGCTCGGGTGAAGGGCTACTTACAGGAGCACAAAGCCACACCCCACACGGGATAGCAACCTCATGGAAGCTGCATCATGGAGCCCCACCTCCAGCTAACCTCTGCCTCCCATATAATCTAGCCTTTTTCCAAGACCACATGGAGCTGGAGGGGGAAGGGCTGGAGGTGGAAACAGTTGCTGTCACTTCAGGTGAGGGTCTGTGACACTTGTTTGCTCTGTCTACTAGGGAGTTGTCAATAGCTCCATTCCCATGATTATAAACCTTGTATTGGTCTACTTCAAAGTTGTCATAGCTACCAAGCCAACACATTCTTTTACCTCAAGATTGCTTCATGCTGTTCTCAGAGGAAAAACACCACACAACATTTGAAAATATATAGATAAACATGTTTGTTTTTGCATACACACTTGTCACAGTTACCTTCTCATTACTGGGACAAAATACCAACCAGAAGTAGCTTGTGGGAAGAGAGGGTTTAGTTCAGGCTTACAGTTTTGAGGGGAAGTTTCATCATGGTGGAGAAGGCAGGGCAGAGCAGGCAGCGAGCTCGCATCTCCACAGATCAGCAGCAGGGCAGGAGAAAAGTGAGCTAGCTAGTGATCACCCAGTACAGATGGGTTTATAAACCTCAAGGCCGAACCCCGGTGACACACCTCCTTCAACAAGGCACTAGACCCCAACTGTACCCCCAGCTGAGGATTGTGGATGAGGCTTGGTCACAAACACAAGCAGCTATGGGGGTGTTTCATATTCAAACAACCACATTACAAATGTATTCTGCACAGATGCTTTTATAAAACAACAAGAAATAAAACCATCACTCATTATGACTAAAGAAAGTGCTAATTGTAGTTTATACGTGATGTGAGATGTGCCACCTTTACTCTAGATGCCAGGGTCCAGGAGAAATTGCAGAAAAAGCTATATTTTTCTAAACCTTAGACTACTGGAACAGGGAAATGGGCATGTTGTGGCTTCAATATTCTTTTGGTCAGGCACTGTGTTAGAAAACAGGTACCTCTGATTGGTCTGAGGTCTTTGGTAACTTATTTGACTTAGGCTCTCCCACTCCCAAACTTACAAATGACGACCAGTGAATCAGTGGACGGGCAGCAGCCTAGCTACAGGGTTTGCCACTCAGCGACCGAGCACGCAGGCATTCCAGAGGGAGGCAACTTCAAACCTTTGGTCTGTTTCTTGTTGAAAAGGCAGAGCCAGCCACCACAGCGATGGCGCTGAATTTCACCATAAACTCGTGGGCTGCGAGAGCTTGGCTCCCAGCTTGCGGCAATTTGGGAGGTGGACACTTGCTGGAGGTGAACTGCTGGGGGTGGGCTTGGGATGTTATAGCCAACCCTTCCTTTGCCAGACCTCGACTCACGTTCTGGCTGCTGCCTTCCACCTGCGGCAGAGGTGATGTCCAACCTCGGCTCGTGCCCTGCTGTCCTTTGCTCCATGAAGCTTCCCCTCGAGGCTGTTAGCCAAAATACTTTCCTTCCATCGGCTGTTTCTGCTTGAGCGCTCTGTCCCAGTGTCAGAGAGGTAACAATAGTCATGACTTTATAGTTGAATATTTTTAAATAAATAGGTAAAAACCATATCTGAATGAGAAACCAAGTATGATTTGGGAATGGGGCAATCTTTATAACTTTCGATTTATAGACAATAAAGGCCATTTTTTAAACACATAAAAGAAATACAGATGTCATATATTTCAGGAGCAAATTTTCTTAGAGAGTTTTAGATATATGCATATTTCCTTTTATTCCTATGAAAGTTCTGTATGACAGTGTATCAGAATGCCATTCTTTATGGTAATAGAGCAATAAATGCTTAATCTGAAAAATCATCAGCAGTTTTTATTAGTATGGATATTATTTTGTTTTAATGATCTACTTAGACAGATGTATTATTCAAATACTTTCAGAAATCATATGTTGTTATAATATATCTCTAGGCATTGGCTCTGATACCCCTAACTGCTTTTTTGTAGTAAGTTGAATAGGTTTTGTGTGTGTTATTTAACTCTGGTTTTCATTATGTATTCATTCTGCAAGCTAAGAGATGATGAAGAAAAAGCATATTTTTAACCTCAAATCATAGCTTTGCAGCTCCTTTAACTGATATCTTGGGCATATTTGATTTTTTTTTTTTTGAGGTAGGGTCGCACTCTAGCTTAGGATGACCTGGAACTCAATATGTAGTCTTAGGGTGGCCTAGAACTCATGCAATCCTCCTACCTCTGCCTCCTGAGTGCTGGGATTAAAGGCATGTGCCACCACACCCGGCTGATTTGTTTTTGACATTTCTTTTTCTTTTAGTTTGTATTTCTTATTTAGAATAAATGAACTTATGTATTTGATCTTGTCATTGGTATATTGAAAAGCATATGAATGACTACAGGGGTACATGTATGGTAATATGTGTATGTGTGCATGCTCAGACAACTACATCAAACTATATTACAGTGTTTGGCCACACAAGTATATTCTGAGACCATTCATACATATTATATAATCACTTATTTTTTTCCTATCAATCATGAGGAGTGAACTTTGCAAAAAAAAAAAAAAAAAAAAAAAAACAGCAAATCTCATATGGCATAGTCTCACCAAATTTACCTCACTCATAAATTCTTCAATGACTATCTTATAAGTACTATCATGATATTGTTTTATGCCATTTGCCTTCTTTCAATAATCCTGTCCCTCTCCTCTCTGATAAGTAAATTACACCTACTCAACATTAGAAAAGTGGTTAGAGGGCTAGAGAGATGGCTTAGCAGTGAAGCACTTGCTTGTGAAGCCTAAGCAGCCCCGTTCAAGTCTTGATTCTCCAGAACCCACGTAAGCCAGATGCACAAGGTGGCACCTTCTAGCACTGGACTCATTAATTGTCTGGGGACTGACAGTCTTCCAGCTTCGAGCCATGCCGCTCCATGCTACATACCAACAGTGTATGGCGTCTTCAGCAGTAGGGTCTTACCACTAACCTACGGTGGGTCCTCAAGCGCTAGGACATAAATCTGTCCTCTTTTAGGAAACCTTGCAGGTCTCTGTGATCAAAAGCTCATTGTGGATGATTCCTACCTGCTGGTACCAGGAGTTACAGGTCAGCAGCCAAGAAGAGAAGGAAGAGCCCGATGAGTGACATAAAAGAGATAAAGGGATGAGAGAGAAGAGGGAAGGAGGATGAGAGAAAAAGAGAAGCAAAAATAGGAGGAGATAATGAACAGTTTTCTTCATACCCTCTCCAGGGCCTTGTGACTATGGTGTTCCCTCTAAGGGCCTGGTGGGGGTTCACCCATCTGGTCTGTCTTTTAGGATGCAGAGTTTTATGGTACCATTGCCTTTGGGGTCCAGTTTTGTGTACGCCCCTCCCTTCCTTATCCTCCCCTCCCTCCCCACCCTCCCTATTGTCTGGTCCTCGAGATGCTTGGTAGGTATGTCGGCAACTTGGGTAGATTCAGGTTAGGAGCTGTAGATGAGTGCTTGTTTCTTATTCCCATTTCCTTGGAATATTGTTTTCCACCCTTTCACCCTGAGGAGGGGTCTGTCTTTAGTGGTGAGGTAGGTTTCTTGTAGACAACAAATTGGAGCCAACTTTCTCAAAGGCAGACCTGATTAGGTCAGGCTCACCCAAGGTAAGTTTTTTTTTTTTTTTTCCTAAAGTCAACTGATTTGGCTTTTTAATCATATTTGGAAAACATATTCATGCCTGCCTTTGATTAGATTAGTATTTGATTAATAATTTGTTTATAGGTAGGTTATCGTAGAATTAAGATATTATTAGGCTAGGAGCCCATGAAACCATTAGAATTATGCCTGTCAGACATGTATTTAAATGTCCCTTCAATGGTGACTTTATTACCTCTGAAGTCCCTCATGCCTCCTGTGGATAACAGCAAAATGAGATTTCTTTTTTTTTCTTGATTTTGTACTTGTTGAAAGGAACAGGCATATCTCATTAAAATTTTAATATAGAAAACTAATGAAAAGTTTTTCACAATAAATAAGTTGACATGTACATATAAACACATTTCAAAACATTTTTTGATTATTTAAGCTAAATTTCCATTTTTATGGCTCTAATGCATTGTTCTATTTGGACTCACATAGAGAACAGCTAATCTCTGCTTTAAAAATAGTTTGAAAGCATCTCAAATTTATTTTGAGATTTTCTGTACTTCACACAGTCTTAATCTTTTGTATTTCATCATATTTGCTTTCTACCCACACATAACCTCCCACTAATGTATTTCTTGGACAATTTTCTTACTTTTAGTACTTTCCTTGACAGTCTTCTCTGGATACTTTCTTACCATGCTGTGATTTTTTTCACTTGCATTCTCATTTCATTAATTCCTAGGACAACTGGGCTACAATAAGCTGGTTTGTACTCCACAGCTCTGTAAACACATACAAAGTGGCAGCAGCATTTTCAGAAGCCACATTTGTGTTATCTCCCTATTAGTTATTGGTCAGAGAAACCCCAGAAAATTCAAGCTATTGTTATTGCTCTTGGTTTCCCACAAGAAATTAAACTGACCCTATTGCTAAAGATACTACATCCTTTGGTCATAGAACACAGAGAAATTGAAGCATCTCTTCTGGCTAACTTTCATAAACCAGAAAGTGTTATGGAAGGGTCACTCAATTGTCTCTCCAAGCAGTAGATCCATCATACTAAAATACTGACCTACAAGGCAAAATACAGCCACTAGTGTAATAGTGACATCACAGTTATGGGGATAACTAACCACTTTCTAGTTGGGTTTAAGGGCTGGCCATTTCATAAGAGGGATTTCATGCTAGATACTGGACAAGCCCATAGCTGGCTAGGTCACACACCCTAGAAGGGATCCTGTTGTTTTGCTAAACAGATTTGTTATCAAACTTTCTTCTAAATATTTATGCTTTTTAGTACTGCTCTTAGTGTTGGTCAGAAAAGCTTCTGTGGTTTTTTTTCCCAATATATTTAAAAAATATTTTTAAAGACATTTTGAAGCATATATAATTTTACTGAGTTTTAGATACCCACTATTTGCCAGTTGATCAGAATTTACATTTTGCTCTTATTTGAATTGTCTTATTATCATTAATTTACTGACAGATTTGTAAACCATACATTTCTCTATTATGTATTGAGCTATGGTATAAATAGCACATTATTCTAAGTGATGCACAGTTACTTTATTGATAAGTGGTAGAGTCTTCATAGAAGCTAATATGTGACAGAAAACATTATAAAATATCACCATGTTAGCAACTCACATTTTGATATTGAGGAGTATTACTAGACAAATGACAAATAGAATATTTTCTAGTGGGGGAGAGGGGCGAGATCACTTATGAGTCTACCTATTCAATTAAATCTTAATGGAACTGGTAGTTTTCACATTGTGCTTTAGAGCATAGTATATGCAATAAATTGAAAATCCAGAAATACTGACAGCCTAGCCACAATTAAGAGATTAACAAAATAGCCCAGAGAACAGATGACAAGTGCCTGAACTGAAGTAGAAAATCCACCTTCAGAAGCGACATGCGTGAAGATTAATTGGACTAAGTACTCACTGAATGTGGCGAAGAGGGAAATCAAACAAATCAAAGTACCCTAAGTTCATCAGCATATCCACATGAATGATCCCTTTAATCAAAATACTGTAGTAAGAAGGGAAACTTAAGTGGAAATGATAATAATTTTTAATCACCGGAGTTGAAATGGAAAGATATGTTGCCACTAAAATTTTGATGGCCAGGATACTTCTTCCCATGTACGGAGAATTCAAGCACCGAAGAGACAGTGCAGCCCAAGAAAGGCATGGCTCTGAAATCAGACGCCCGAGGCTCAGCTCAAATGCCTGCATTGTTCCTCACTGGCTGAGCCAGATAAACGGAGGACGTTACATCTCTACTTCATTTTCCCATTGGTAAAATGGAGATAATAACAATGGCTCCCATGGGGAGTGATGAGTTATTATACATTATAATGATGCTTGGTGGGTATTGAACTCTCAATACATCCACTCAACCATTCCCTCTGGAACGAACTACCTAGCTGACTTAGTGGCATTTAGTCCTAACTTCAAAATAATTGGTTTGATGATTGTCATCAATCCCTACCAAATGGGGACTTTTTTTTTTTTTGCTTTTTAATATTTTATTTTTATTTATCTATTAGAGAGCGACGGGGGAGGGAGGGGGAGGAACTCCAGACACCTGCATGGTGATCCTCCTACCTCTGTCTCCCAAGTGCTGGGATTAAAGGCGTGCACCAGCTCCACCATGCCCTCCTCCTCTTTTTTTTTTTTTTTCTCAATTTTTATTAACATTTTCCATAATGTTGTTTTTGCATCTAGTATTCTTTTTTTTTTTTTTTGCATTGTTGCTACCTCTTTTCAAAGTAACATTCTCATTATTAGAGTTTCATGTGTTCTTAATGTATCTCCTAAACTTCAATTTCTCACTGTATATGTTACATTAAAGCATCTTGCAACTCGGCAGGTACAAACATTAATGTATTAGTACAATTTCTCACAATCTGTCAAAAGAAATGTGAAAGTCCAACCAAGAAATGTGTCCTGAAGACCTCCTCTCCATAACCTAACTGATACTTGCCCTAGCCTGAGCACCCTCACCCGTGGCCACTCTTGCACTATACGGGAGTAAAGAGGGCCCTCCCAGTCTTGAGCCTTCCTATACTTGCTAAGCCATATCTCAAAATCTTATATCTTATCTTAGCATGTCACTGAATGAAACATTTTGAGAGCTTGCTATTTCCCATGGGACGCGGGATAACAAATTCTTCAGTGGAAAATCCCACACCCTTCCGGGGGTGCGGGCCCCTTTGTGACATGATACTGTGGCCCCAGTCACTGCCTCCAGCCACAACACAGACCTTAGCATAGGACAGAAATGAACTGTAGTTCACCTCAAGACTCTGTCTACGCCAGTCCCTTGCTGATAATAGCCATTTCCCTCTCTTGAGTCTTCCTAGCTTTAGAACACATGGGCATTTGTCAAAACTCCCCTCCCCTCAAGGTAACCTTTTTTCCTGAAACCTTAGCAATTACTTTTGCTGGCCTAGGTGATGACTGAATGAATGTCCCCACTGTAGTCCTCCTTGTAACCCACATGTTTGCCTATTGGAGCACTTGTGACCCTGATTGAATAAATGTTTGGTGACCATTTCAGTTTATCAGACATTAAAGTTTTCAAATATAACATAAATGAACCTGTAACATGTCCTGACATATGGAATACCCAATACTACATGTTTATTGGACAAATACTTCATACTTAAGGAGACACACTCTACAATTAATCCAAATGTAAGCACAATAAAGCAATAACTAACTTTTTCAAAATGAAAAGAAACAGTTAATTAGATGGGAAAAATGGTTATCAACAAATTTTAATATTCAGTTCCTTAGCAGATTACTAGATAAAAATTACAGAGCACATTGCTGGAATGAAAAAAAATCTATATCTTAAAAAACAAAAATGGAGTTGATGTTTTAAGTTTACATTAATGTGTTTGGCGATTGTCATAAACCCCCACCAAATGTTTTTGCACAAATTATTCCCTTTAAATTTTTTACAACCTCTTTCTAAAGTAAAAAATGTCATCAGTGGGATTTCATATGTTTTTACCTTTCTCTTAAACTTAAGATTTTACTAATTAATTCAACCTCATTAAAACATCTGTTACTTCCCACAGGTAAATTTTCAAGGTGAAAGAGAATTATTTCTTCCCTAAATTATGTGGTTCTTTTCACACAATCTTTAAACAGCCAAAAACTAATTATAATGAACTTGTGGCCTTATTTAAAAACTATTAATATTATTAAAGCTATATCCTCAATTCTTTTTTCTTTTTTTAAACGAGAGACTGAGATAGGGAGGGGATATGATGGAGAATGGAATTTCTTTTGTTTTTGGTTTATTTTTATTTATTTATTTGAGAGTGACAGAGAGAGAAAGAGGCAGATAGAAAGAGAGAGAATGGGCGCGCCAGGGCCTCCAGCCACTGCAAACGAACTCCAGATGCGTGTGCCCCCTTGTGCATCTGGCTAACGTGGGTCCTGGGGAACTGAGCCTGGAACCAGGGTCCTTAGGCTTCACAGGCAAGCGCTTAACTGCTAAGCCATCTGTGGTGGTTTGAATAGAATAGATGGCCCCCAATATATTCAGTTGTTTATTTGTTTGTAGTTTGCATCTCTAGCCATCTGGTTGGAGGCAATGCCATTGTGTGGATCTTAAGGTGTGGTGGTGGGTTTGAGATTTCAATCTAAAGATATGCAAAGTGTGCCTAGCTGGAGTTCCTGAAGTGTGCTGTGGCTTTTGACCTTTAGGCTTGTACTTCTCTCTCTCTCTCTGCTTGGGCCTGTGAAGGCAGGCCAGTTTCTTCTGCCATTATGGAACTTCCCCTGGATCTGTAAGCTTCAATAAATATCCCTTCCTCCATAACTGTGCCTGGTCTGGAAGTTCATCTCAGTGAACTTGAAGCTGACTGATACAGAACTTGGTACCGAGGAGTGGGGTGAGATGAACCTTACTATGTGGATGTTGATCTTGTGGAACCTTTGTTTTGGAGGAATAGGCATGGACTTGGTGCTTGCAACTGAAGAGGTCGTCTGGAGTGGTAAGCCAAGTTTTATGGACTATTCTGATGGGAGTCTGAGAATGCTAAGTGCAGATAGCATTGAACTTCAAGGCTTGGCTTATGAGCTTTCTAAGGGGAAGGAAAGACTGCAGGGGACTTTGTTAGAACTGGGCTACTGGCATAACGGCTGGCTGCATCCTGCTGCCCAGGCCCAGAGTGTTTGATCAAGGTTAAATTTGTAATGGATTGATGTGCTTGGCTAGAGATACTGGACTGAGAGATTTAAGATTTTAAGCTGGAAAGCCTCAAGCAAGTTAAAATTACAGGCACTGAGACTGGTTTTAGGTTACTGAACCTGCTATTGTCAAACACATTAGCAATCTTAAGGAAGATGTTCCAACTGCTTTACATTAAAACAATGGAAAGGATGCCTGAGGAAAGACTATCATAGAAATGCAAACACTTTTGGAAAGAGTTGACTGGAGAAGGAACCTGCTTTTCAAGGCTATGATTTGTTTCATTTGTAAATTAAGAATATGGCTGTGTCCTGCACACCTGGTATTGGTTTCAGAAGCATGAAAAATGCATGAGTGGTCGTGAATTGCACATGCTTCCAGGAGTAGCTGCTGAGATGCAGCATGAGGTAGGGCCTGATGCCCTGATAGGTTGAAAGAGCCTTTGGACAATGTGAAGAGTGGTCATGAATTGCACATGGTTCCAGGAGCTGCTGCTGAGATGTGGCATGAGGCAGGGCATGATGCCCTGATAAGCTAAAAGAGCCTTTGGAAGATGGACCATGGTTTGCATGCAGACCTGAAGATGTTTTGTATATACCAGGACTGTGCAAGGGCTACCACAGAGCACACTGTTGGCCTGGGATGGAAGTGTTTCCCGGGTACTCTGCCCAGCTGGAGGGGTGGAATTGGAAAGTCTGGAGACTGTTAGTCTCTGGATATATTGAACTTGAACTGCAGAAGTTTGATGTTTGTTTGATGGTGGTTGAGTTTGCATTGTTTTAGTCTCTCCTTGCTATGCATTATACCAGTTAAAAATGTTTACTCTGTGCCTTTATATGTTATAAATGTTTAACTTGTTTGATTTTACAGGTCTTCATATCTTAAGGTCAAGACTGTGGGGACCTTTGAAATTGAACTGAGTACAATTTATAATGTGTGATAGTTATAAATCTATTGGGGGCCAGGGGCGGAATGTGGTGGTTTGAATAGAATAGATGGCCCCCAATATATTCAGTTGTTTATTTGTTTGTAGTTTGCATCTCTAGCCATCTGGTTGGAGGCAATACCATTGTGTGGACCTTAAGGTGTGGTGCTGGATTTGAGATTTCAATCTAAAGATATGCAAAGTGTGCCTAGCTGGAGTTCCTGAAGTGTGCTGTGGCTTTTGACCTTTAGGCTTGTACTTCTCTCTCTCTCTCTGCTTGGGCCTGTGAAGGCAGGCCAGTTTCTTCTGCCATTATGGAACTTCCCCTGGATCTGTAAGCTTCAATAAATATCCCTTCCTCCATAACTGTGCCTGGTCTGGAAGTTCATCTCAGTGAACTTGAAGCTGACTGATACACCATCTCTCCAGCCCCTCAATTCTTATAATGCTTCAACCCGATCATTTCATATTCATCTCTTACTTTCACGTTGAATACTTTTATTTCAGGCAAGATTTTAGTCATAGAAAGTATCTTAATTTACTCCAAAATGAGAAGCAAAATAAAACCCAGGATGGTATTGTAACATAGAAATCATGTAGCAATATGAAAACCTCTGATTAAGAATATTCACTGACTCTTGGGCTAATACCGCAGAAACATATTCTAAACCACTTCAAGCTTTCTAATACCCATTCTTGATGATTTTGCTATTCTGAGTTATAATGACCCAAATTATTTTGTAGGTAAACACAATCAGTATCTTAGTTCTTTTACAGGGCAAATAAGTTATTGGCAAATTGGTACATTTGCCAGTTAATGGTACAGAATTAAATTAAAATACATTATATAAATGGCACAGTCTGGGATTGAATCACTTAAGAAAAATGATACTGTTAATTAAAGTTATGCACTACTGGGTTCTTTAGCTCATGCCCAGACTGACATAGAAAGCTTAGCAAATAATGTTTTCCACTCTGCACACTGGGTTAGAAGTGGAAGTATTCAAAGATTGTAAAAACAGAGCTGGAGGGATGGCTTAGCGGTTAAGGCATTTGCCTGCAAAGCCAAAGGACCCTGGTTCAATTCCCCAGGAACCACATTAGCCATATGCTCAAGGGGGTGCACGCATCTGGAGTTCGTTTGCAGCGGCTGAAAGCCCTAGTATACCCATTCTCTCTCTCTGTCTCTCTCTCTCTCTCTTTCTCTGTCAAATATATAAATAAAAATAAAATATTTTTAAAAAAGATTGTAAAACCATGAAATAAATACTTTATTTCTACACTAGATAATGAGGACCAGATTGATGATACAAGTCAGGGTTGATTTTCAGCCTCTAAAAATGCTTATCTTAAAGGAATTCTGTCTCTTCACTAAGTATTCCCCTCAGCCCACTTCCGGTGGATTTTCTTTCTAGTTTTGAAAGACCTCCTGCTGTCACTACTGATGTCTTTGCACTAAATGGCATGAACCTTCCAGAAGCTCACTGCTGAGCACACTTTTTGCTAAGATGTTGAGACTATAAATTCCTCAGATCCCTCCTCCACATTTAGCTGCTCTGAGTTCCTTTTGTAGGCTTATCCTTCACTGCCCTGACATATGGTAGAATTCCTATCATTTGGCCACAGCACACTTTTTCTTTTTTCTTTCTTTCTTCCTTTTTTTCTTTTGCCTGTGAAATCTTAGCAAAAAGTGGCAGCTTCATTAACACCTGATTCTAATCCAAGTTTGACTTGTGAATGGTACCACAGTCATCCTGTCAATTACAGCTAGTAGTGCATCTCTTGCTTGCATCTAGTCATCTTTTCACCATGTTAGTAGCATCATTAAAGTACAAGTCATCAGAGATGGAAAGATGGCTTAGCAGTTAAGGCACTTGTCTGCGAAGCCTGAGGACCCAGGTTCTATTCACCAGTACCCACATAAGCCAGATGCACAAGGTGACACATGTGTTTTGAATATGTTTGAAGTGGCTAAGGGCCCTGGTGCACCCATTCTCTCTATCTGCCCCCTCCTCTCTCTCTTTCAAATAATAAAATATTTGTTTTTTTTTGTGTGTGTGTGTGTGTTCTTTAAGTACAAATCATCAAAATGTCCCACCCTTCCCAAAGCAATATAATCCGCTACTGGCTTCTACTTCTTCCTGTTTTCTCCCATTAAGTTCCTCACACTGCATCTACAGTGATCTTTTAGGTTCTTAATACTGTACCTACAGTGATCTTTTAGGTACTTCATACTGTACCTACAGCGATCTTTTAAGTTCCTCATACTGTACCTACAGTGATCTTTTAAGTTCCTCATACTGTACCTACAGAGATCTTTTAAGTTCCTCATACTGTACCTACAGAGATCTTTTAAGTTCCTCATACTGTACCTACAGTGATCTTTTAAGTTCCTCATACTGTACCTACAGTGATCTTTTAAGTTCCTCATACTGTACCTACAGTGATCTTTTAAGTTCCTCATACTGTCCCTACAGTGATCTTTTAAGCTCCTCATACTGTACCTACAGTGATCTTTTAAGTTCCTCATACTGTACCTACAGTGATCTTTTAGGTTCTTCATACTATACCTACAGAGATCTTTTAAGTTCCTCATACTATAACTACAGTGATCTTTTAAGTTCCTCATACTGTACCTACAGTGATCTTTTAAGTTCCTCATACTGTACCTACAGTGATCTTTTAAGTTCCTCATCTGTACCTACAGTGATCTTTTAAGTTCCTCCTACTGTACCTACAGTGATCTTTTAGGTTCTTCATACTATACCTACAGAGATCTTTTAAGTTCCTCATACTATACCTACAGTGATCTTTTAAGTTCCTCATACTGTACCTACAGTGATCTTTTAAGTTCCTCATACTGTACCTACAGTGATCTTTTAGGTTCTTCATACTATACCTACAGAGATCTTTTAAGTTCCTCATACTATACCTACAGTGATCTTTTAAGTTCCTCATACTGTACCTACAGTGATCTTTTAAGTTCCTCATACTATACCTACAGTGATCTTTTAAGTTCCTCATACTGTACCTACAGTGATCTTTTAAGTTCCTCATACTGTACCTACAGTGATCTTTTAAGTTCCTCATACTGTACCTACAGTGATCTTTTAAGTTCCTCCTACTGTACCTACAGTGATCTTTTAGGTTCTTCATACTATACCTACAGAGATCTTTTAAGTTCCTCATACTATACCTACAGAGATCTTTTAAGTTCCTCATACTGTACCTACAGTGATCTTTTAAGTTCCTCATACTGTACCTACAGTGATCTTTTAAGTTCCTCCTACTGTACCTACAGTGATCTTTTAGGTTCTTCATACTATACCTACAGAGATCTTTTAAGTTCCTCATACTATACCTACAGTGATCTTTTAAGTTCCTCATACTGTACCTACAGTGATCTTTTAAGTTCCTCATACTATACCTACAGTGATCTTTTAAGTTCCTCATACTGTACCTACAGTGATCTTTTAAGTTCCTCATACTATACCTACAGTGATCTTTTAAGTTCCTCATACTATACCTACAGGGATCTTTTAAGTTCCTCATACTATACCTACAGTGATCTTTTAAGTTCTTCATACTGTACCTACAGTGATCTTTTAAGTTCCTCATACTATACCTACAGTGATCTTTTAGGTTCTTCATACTGTACCTACAGTGATCTTTTAAGTTCCTCATACTATACCTACAGTGATCTTTTAGGTTCTTCATACTGTACCTACAGTGATCTTTTAAGTTCTTCATACTGTACCTACAGTGATCTTTTAAGTTCCTCATACTATACCTACAGTGATCTTTTAGGTTCTTCATACTGTACCTACAGTGATCTTTTAAGTTCTTCATACTGTACCTACAGTGATCTTTTAAGTTCCTCATACTATACCTACAGTGATCTTTTAGGTTCTTCATACTGTACCTACAGTGATCTTTTAAGTTCCTCATACTATACCTACAGTGATCTTTTAGGTTCTTCATACTGTACCTACAGTGATCTTTTTAGTTCTTCATACTATACCTACAGTGAATTTTTAAGTTCCTCCTACTGTACCTACAGTAAACTTTTAAAGATGTAAACAAGTGCTACCACCATTCTCTCAAAGGTTAGACCCCATCTCAGTCTCTGTGTTTCAGACACAAACTGTTTTCCTTACAATCCTTAAATTCTTTATGCTCTAGCACAGGGCACTCTGACTTATACTGGTTCAATACATCCCCCATAACCTTGGCATCTGGGTTCACTACTCACTCAAAGGGGATCTCCTCCCATAACTTCTGAGATACCCATTTGTGTTGAGTGCAAATTGAAAAGTTATTAAAAGGACTAGTGGGAAATGAAACATCAAGAGAACATTAAAATGCCAATTTTCAAACTCTATTTTGTTCTACTGCATCTCTCATGACTTAATTTTTTAAATTATTTAACTATTTGGAATTGCTGGACATAATTAACTTATTGAAGACTTGAGATTTCCTAAGTGCTCAATTTCAAAAATCTTTTCTATCTAACTTGTAACAAATTATGCTCAAACTTGCGTATCTTGTCAAGCACTACATTTTGGAACTAATTTCCCAAAGTTAACCATTTTTATGTGAGCACAATTTTCTGCTTCCACTCAGAACTTTGTTTTCTGCTTTTGTGTGTTTTTGTTTATTTGTTTTCTTTTGAAAACCTCTCATCTTCATTCTTCTATTTGAATAAGTATAAACAATGGGTAGGAAGGAATATGTATAATTTCCTTTTCATTTTATTATGACAAGGTATTAGATACATTTCACGATCTTATGCTACCAAGACCTCTATATTTTAAAGAAAAAAATATTTTTAAAATAGAATATTTGCTTCCTAACTGACTACTACTGCCACAATGCATAAACCACAACCCCATGGGAAATACCTGCAACATCACTGAGGAGCATCCCCAATGGAATGGGGGTAGAGGCAAGAGAAAAGAGGGTACTAACACATGACATATCCATCTGAAATGTCTTGTTAATAAAAATAGTAATAAACATAAAAGAGAATATTTGCTTCTTATCACCAGAAACTGTGTAGAGCATAATCTAGAACTTTTATCTATGCAGGAAAGCTTTGTTTATTTTCACTTGATATCCCCAATGTATAGCTCAGTACCAAGGTTAGTATTTGATATTTTTAAATCTTTCTTCTCATAATGGCTGTGGAATTTTTCATGAGAAGAGTTCTATGGAATATACTCGAGGGAGTTTTGTTCAGTGCAGATTAAAAGAACACAAATATCTTTAGCATATTACATGGGATAAAGGGTTTCTGTTATCATCTTAACAAGCACACAAGACTTTTTGAAGAACAGGGTTATGAAAACATAACAACCCTTATAAAAAAAAACATACAAAAGTATCTGAGATCAAAACAAGAAAGATGTTTGTGGGTTTTTGTTATTATTATTATTTCTTCTCTTTTCCCCAAAAGGTGTTTGTTCCACGTTCCTGAAAAGGAGATGTGACACCTGGCATGGAAACCGGACTGACCAGCTTGTTCCCCGTCCTCACCCATTCAAGCGTTCTTATCCTGAATCTGTGCTCTTCTCCCTGACATACCCACCAATCAAGGCCCTGTCGATACATTTAAATGCAACCAGTAATCCCATGTCTATGCCTAATTTATATCCCAAAGGTTATTAGAAACCCGGATTCAAGTCACCATGTGGATTAACTGCTCAGGACCCTTCTTAGTTCGAGAGCATTCGGCTTTACTTCCTCTTGTAAAATAAATTATATCCCATCTTTGGGGATCCCTTTGGGGACTTGTCTTCTTTGCTTCGCTTAAGCTATATAATAAAACCTTTCTAAACCCCACCTTCTGTGGTCACTGAATTCACTAGACAAGAACCTGGAGGTCACTGGCTCAGTAGAAGTTTGATTTAACTCTGAGCATCTGACACTCTAACTCCGGAGTTCAGATCCCACCCAAGAGCTGAGAAAGATTCCATCCTTCTCAAAGTCACCCTGTATTCCGCTATCACAAAAGGTGGAGATGACAGAAAACGACATTTTAAACGGTCTTAAGGCCGGCTAGGAGAAAGCAGGGACTCTTAGAGAGAGTGGGTGCGCACTTGAGAGAACAGGTGTGGGCTCCTCTCTGAGTCTTGGTCAAGTGTCCCGTGGAAGACTCCATGTAAGTTTCTAGAAGCCTTTTGTCAGTAGACTCTTAGGAGACATTGCCTCTTCTATATCTGTTTCCTCTTTCGATAATTGAGATAGTAAGGTGGTTCTGAAAGGTGCCACAATCTGATTAGATAAAACCAAGGAGCCTACCTTTGCTGTAAATGAAGGTTTCATGCCAGAGTACTGGAAAATTGTAGGTTTACAGCTGGGAAAGGCAGAAAGTCCTAAAATAGTCGTTAGTCATGGTGAAATTGCTATTTCTCTGCTGGCAAGAGACTTTATCAAATAGTCTTGAGCGGGAGGTTCCATTTTCCTTCTCATGTCTCCAGGACTTTCCCTATCATTCTGTAATGCCTCTGAGTGTGGAGTCACTTATTTGGCTGTGAAATGCTATAGATCTGGAGAACTCCAGGGGTTAGGAGTGCACACAGTACTCAGCTCTGCAGCCCTTCATCAGGGGATTAATGCTGAAGCCTAGAAAGTGTGAAGAAAGATTTTCTGCCTGTACCGATCTCAGTGCCCTGGTTTCTCCCACTGCCAGGTGACATGTGTGATCACTTCCAGCTAAAATGTTAACCCCCTTGAGACAGTTTAGGATTAACAGGGCCTCTGAAAGCAAACTAAAAGTAGCTGAAAGAGAAAACTGTCCTTGAGCCTGTAAGGAAGAATACAGCTTCTCCTTATCTTGTTTTTCCTAATGGTGTTGTCTCCCTAGATCTCTTTTTCCTTAAACCTTACTCCCTCTCTACATCTTGTTTTCCTTACCTCTTTTCATAAAAATCACTAACCAGGGTCTCCAGGTGCATGACCCACTTAGGACCCTTCCTGTGTCCCAGGAGCTCTGCCTTATTTACTTCCCAAAGTTCTACCATCCTCTGTATAAGTAAAAAAAAAAAAAAAAAAAAAAAAATATATATATATATATATATATATATATATATATATATATATATCACCCTCTATGGCTCTGTGCTTTTAATTCTTTGAATTCTTAAGAAAATAACCTGGAGGCCACTGATTCAGTGAAAGTTTTGTGTGACTCTGACAGTCCAGAACCCTAACTCCTGGGGTCAAACCTCAACCAAGAGCCAATAATGGTTCTGTCACTCTCAAAGACATCCCAAATTCCCATATCAATCTCAGGGGATATGATCAGAGTTTATTGCAGTTTACGGTTTTGAGTGGAGGTTTCATCATGGAAGGGCAGGCACAAAGGACAGAACACGGGTCTGGTGTCACATCACTGCATGGAAAGGAAGGAAGCAGAAAGTGAGAAGGAGACATGGAATGGGGCTATAAAACCTCAAAGCCTGTCCCTGGTGAACACATTTTTCCCAGTAAGGCAGCACCTCATAAAGATGTCCACAACTTTCTTGAACAGTGTCACCAGCTAGAGACCAAATATTCTACACACAGCACAAACATAAACTCAAAATTGATGAAACATCTGAATGTAAAACCTGAACTTTTAAATTGTTATAAGAAAACAGTGAAAACACTTCAAGATAAAGACATAAAAAGTATTTTTCTAAACAGGAATGCCATATTGCAGGAAATATTCCCAATATTTGACAATGGGATTGCATTAAATTACAAAACTCGTGCACATTTGTAAAAGCATAACAACTAGTGTTATACATAACAGTGAAAAGTTGAAAGTTTTCTTCCTCAAGTCAGAAATACAACATGTGGTCCACCTTCAGCATTTTCATTCAGTAGAGTAGCAGTGCGGTAATGCAAGATAAATTAAGCCATACAAATTAGAATGTAAAAAATAAGCTAGATTTAGTGATATATACTTGTTATCTCTAGTATTTAGGAATCTTTGGTAGGAGGATGGTAAGTTCTTGGCCAGCCTGGGATATATAGTGAGATCTGGTCCAAAGCAGAAAAATTAATTCCTAATTTGCAGATGATATGGCATGCATACGAAACCCTAATGAGTCTACAAAAATCTAAATAAATAAGTAAATTCACCACAGATCCACTAAATAAGCATACAGAAATTAAATATATTTGTATACTAACAATAAATACATATAAGCAAAATGAAAACTACCATTCTCCAAAGCTTAATCTAATGACATATTTACAGATATGTCCATCAAGGAGCTTAAACAGTCACAAGGGAGGTTTTTGTCTGTTTTATTTTTCCTACAAACTGAGAATTGTTTCCTTACTTACAGTCTAAGATTCTATACTAAAACACTATACACATTCACACATAAATATATACACATAGCATGTATCATACATTGCTTTACCTTCATATTAAGTATATCATGAGCCAAATAAGATTAGAATTTATATAAAGAATCTTTAATATTGGAAGTGTTTATATCCTTTAATTTTTTGAGGTAGGGTCTCACTCTAACCCAGGCTGACCTGGAATGTGCTCTGTAGTCCGAGGCTTGCTTCAAACTCATGGCAATCCTCTTGCCTCTGCCTCCCAAGTGCTAGGAATAAAGGTGTGTGCCAACTTGCCTGGTTATCCTTTAATGTCTAGATAACACTATCACAGGTGATTTTTCTGACATGTTTTTTATGTAAAAATCAATCCAATAAATAGATCAGGGCTGGAGAGATGGCTTAGCGGTTAAGTACTTGCCTGTGAAGCCTAAGGACCCCGGTTCGAGGCTCAATTCCCCAGGACCCACGTTAGCCAGATGTACAAGGGGGCGCACGCATCTGGAGTTCGTTTACAGAGGCTGGAGGCTCTGGCGCGCCCATTCTCTCTCTCTCTCTCTCTCTCTCTCTCTCTCTCTCTCTGCCTCCTTCTCTCTGTTGCTCTCAAATAAATAAATAAACAAAAAAAATTAAAAAAAAATAGATCATACCTGCAAAAATGTAAACCATGGTATCTGTAGCTGAATACTTCTACAAGACCACACACTGAAGCACATTCATCATGCAGACACACACATATACACCATATAAATGTGTGTGTGTATATATATATCTATATATACATATATATATATATATATATATATATATACATATATATACACATATATACACATACATATATATGTATACCTTGTTCATTCAGTGCATTTTAAATATATATAGACATATATACACACATATATACACAACACACACACATATATATATATATGCATATATATATATGTATGTATGTATATATATTATTGACAACTTCTATGCTTACAGACAACAAACCATGGTATTTCCCTCCCCTCCCCCACTTTCCCCTTCATAATTTTGCTATCCGTCATATCCCCGCCCTCTCTCCATTAGTCTCTCTTTTTAATTTGATGTCATCATCTTTTTATGCTATTATGAGGGTCTTGTGTGGGTATTGCTAGGCACTGCAAGATCTTGGATATCGAGGCCAAATTCTGTCTGTAAGGAGTGGTACCCTTCCTTTGGCTTTTACAGTCTTTCTGCCATCTCTTCCACAATGGACCCTGAGGCTTGGAGGGTGTGAGATGTTTCAGTGCTGGACACTCCTCTGTCCCTTCTTCTCAGCACTATGTTGCCTTTTGGGTCATATCAGTGGTCATCGCCATCTGAAAAGAGAAGCTTCTCTAATCGGAATTGAGAGTAGCATTAATATATGAGTATAAACATTAAGTGTAGTGTTTTCAGGGCAATTTGGTGACAGTAATATATGCATTTATCCAGACAAGATAGGCTTTATACCCTTAAGGCTCATGACCTCCCCTACCATAGGCTTTTGATTAGGATTTTAGTACCAGGTACATATTCCCTCCCATAGAGTGGGCCTTTAGACCAATTAGAGAGCAGTTGGTTTCCCCCAGAGCAGCCATACCTTTTACCACAACCTCACCAGAATTTATTGTTATTTGTTTTCTTGATGGTAGCCATTATGATGGGAGAGAGATGGAATCTCAAGGTAGTTTTAATTTGCAATTCCCTGATGGCAAAGGATGTAGAACACTTTTTTAGATGTTTATATGCCAACTGTATTTCCTCTGGTGAGAACTCTCTATTTAGTTCCATAGCACATTTGTTGATTGGGTTGTTTGATTTCTTATTGTTCAGTGTTTTGAGTTCTTTGTATATTCTGGATATTAATTATCTGACAAATGTGAAGCTGGCAAAGATTTTCTCCCATTCTGTAGGTTGTCTCTTTGGTTTATTCACAGTGTCCTTTGCAGTACAGAAGCTTTGTAATTTCATGAAATCCCAGTAGTTGATTAGCAGTTTTATTTTCTGAGCAATTGGGGTTATATTCAGAAAGTCATTACCTATGCCAATATGTTGAAGGGTTTCCCCTACCTTTTCCTCTAACAATTTCAGAGTTTCATGTCTCATATTAAGGTCCCTGATCCATTTGGATTTGATTCTTGTGCATGGGGAAAGACAAGGATCTATTTTCATCTTTCTGTGTATAGATACCCAGTTTTCCCAGCACCACTTGTTGAAGAGGCTGTCATTTCTCCCATGAATATTTTTGTCATTTTTGTCAAAAATCAAATGGCTGTAGCTGCCTGGATTAACATCTGGGTCCTCTATTCTGTTCCATTGACCTACATGTCTGTCTTTGTGCCAATACCATGCTGTTTTGTTACTATGGCTTTGAAATATAGCTTAAAATTGGGTATGGTGATACCACCAGCCTTATTTTTTTTTTTTTTTTTTTGCTCAAAATTGCTTTGCCAATTCGAGATTTTTTGTGCTTCCAAATAAAATTTTGGATTTTTTTTCTATTCCTGTGAAGAATGCCATTGAAATTTTAATGGGGATTGCATTAAATGTGTAGATTGCTTTTGGTAAGTGACATTTCCACAATATTGATCCTTCCAATCCAAGAACATGGGATATCTTTCCATTTCCTTGTGTCTTCTGCAATTTGTCACTTGAGTGTTTTAGAGTTCTCGATGTAGAGCTCCTAAACTTCCTTAGTTAAGTTTATTCCAAGGTACTTTATTTATTTATTTTTTTGAGGCAATTGTGAATGGGTGAGATTCCCTGATTTCATTCTCCACACATTTATTGTTAGTATATAGGAAAGCTACTGATTTCTGTGTATTTATTTTGTATCCTGCTACATTGCTGAAAGTGTTTATCAGCTCTCATAGTTTGCTGGGAGAGCTTTTAGGGTCTTTTATATATAGAATCATATCATCTGCAAATAGTGATAATTTGATCTCTTCCTTTCCAATTTGTATCCCTTTTATGAGTGTCTCTTGCCTTATTGCTATAGCTAAGCCTTCCAGTACTATATTAAATAAAAGTGGGGACAGTGGAAACCCTTGTTTTGTTCCTGAATTTAGTGGAAAAGCTTTGAGTTTTTCACCATTTAGTATTATGTTTGCTGTAGGTTTGTCATAAATAGCCTTTATTATGTTCAAATATGTTCCTTCTATTCCCAGTTTCTGTAATACTTTTACCATGAAAGGAGGTTGGATTTTGTTGAATGCCTTTTCTGCATCTATTGAAATGATCATGTGATATTTGTCCTTCAGACCATTTATATGATGTATTACATTTATTGATTTGCGTATGTCGAACCATCCCTGCATCCCTGGGATAAAGCCAACTTGGTTGTGGTGAATAATCTTTTTGATATATTCCTGTATTCTGTTTGTTAATATTTTGTTCAGAAATTTTGCACTTATGTTCATGAGGGAGATTGGTTTGTAATTTTCTTTTTTTGTTGTTTTGTCTTTGCCTGCCTCCACCCCTCCCTGTTGTGTTGCCACTGGGGGCTGAATGCTGGAGGTTCGTAGTTCTGATGGTGGGGGATGGGAGAGTTCAAGCTTCTGGAGTTGCTCGCACTTTTAGTAGCTCTTTAGTTGATCTCAGCTGTCTTTCCTTCAGATTTCTTAACTTTGCAAGAAGGCTGATGGAGTTGAAAAGTCTGTTTCTTGGTCTCTGCTGCCGCCTCCTGGCACGCCTGGCAGGACTGCACTGGGCAGGTACGCGGATCACGGGCCTTGATCTCCTCAGTGGGACTCTGGCCATTTTCCTCCTTTCTGGTGGGTCTGGTCTCTCCGGCTTCTCTGCTGTGTCTAAGAATAACCTATACTCTTTCAATTTTCCGAAGAAGAGTGTATTTTGCTGGGGGTTTGCTTAAATCCCTCCCTAGGCTGGTTTGGTGTGGTTCCTATGCCGCCAACTTACCCAGAAGTCATTCAGAGCATTTTTTACATTACTTTTTTTCAGTTTATTGGAAGAGGTATAGAAGGGGGACGTGCAGATAAAGTTATGCATAAGTGATGTGCCTTTGGTGAATTCATGTTTTTTCCTTCAGTCCTTTTTCCCAGAACAGACACGTGGCTTATCATTTGGAGTCCATGTTTTAAAGACTACAAAAAAGTACTCATTAACCATAGCCGGTGTTTTTTAAAATATTAATGAATGGGAATGTAAGGTATTATAACTCCCTGAGATATATTCTTTTACACAGCTTTACACAGAGATTTTGAATGTGGACAATGTATAAAAGCCGAAGCAGGCATCACTGTTGGAGGAATGGCTGCCTTCTTGTAGCCAAGAATATTTGAGGCACACACAGCTACAGGATTTCTTTAAAAATATCACACAACATAGGACACACTATTCTGTAAAATATGATGTATATACTAGGGAAAAGGTATATTTGTATATGTTAGTATTATCAAGTTTCATTACTGCAAAAATAATTAAAATTCATGACAAAGTGATGGTAACAAGCATTATCGCTGAACTGCACAAAGGAATGTGTGAAAAGCAGCACCCATAAGGTGAGTAAGATGTCATTTAATGCAACCTGCTAGTACAGATGTTATAAATTAATTGATTCTGCATAAGCTGACTTTTATACAGAATATTGAGAAGAATAAGAGTGATTTGTCAGAACAGTTGATCTTGCTGGCAGCAAAAGCTGAACACAAGGTTTCTAGAACAGTCCAGATAAACAGGTGATGTATTTAAAACCATTTACTTATGCATGTTCTGTTTCAACACCTACATGTGTGCTGGCCCAAGGCAGGGCTTTTGTTTATCAGGTAAAATTAAGACATATTTGATTAACAACAAGAAAAAGTCAGTCAGACCCCACAATGCTTACTGAAAAAGTCAGACTGCACGACGCTTACTGAACTGTTCAAGTCCACCAGAGGAAAAGGGAGGATCTATAAGAAATTCGGTAGCTTCTCTTCATTTCCTTGGCTCTGGTTTGTGAACTTGAGAAAACTATAAAACCCAAGGGAAGGGGCCTCAGACGCATCTGGTCCTTGCTCGCTGCCACACGGAGTCCAGTCCATCGCATCTCCATTGTCTACTGCAGAGGCTCAGGAGAGAACTCTGTGGGCCTTTGTTCTAAGGAAACCAGCATTATTTAATATGCAAGATTTGAACCTGCTCCTGACTGAACAAGAAGAAATAACCTGAGATGACACAGTTGATAATATTTGTTTTGTTTAGAGTTCCTTACGCCCTGAGTTGCCAGAAAAAAAAAAAAAAAAAAACAAGAAAAAGACATTTTCAAACATTCAAACATTTTCCCCTTTCTTTCTGACAGTGCAGTTTTTAACTCAATGAGTCAGAAATATCCAGGCACAAATAACAATGTCTTTTCAGCCTTCTCAAAATGCTAATAGAAAACAAAAGTGTTATGCAGTGGGGCTTAAAATTCAATGCCATTTTAGAAACAAAAACCATGAGTTCCAAAGTACAAATGACAACACTGCAAGATAATACCATAAGTGCTATGTGGAGAAGAGAAAGACAGTTAAATGCACTCTCTAACAGACTCTCTTCATTAACCCATCCTTCCACCTGTTTTAGACAATGAAAGAATAGAGATTTGATTTTAAAGGTGTTCATATGACTTTTACTTCCATAATACTTTGTGGAAAAGAGTACTTAAGCAAGAATATGCATAAAGATAAGCAATAAATTGGAAAGAAGGTTAGGAAGAGGATAACACAAGGTAAATAGCATGGAGAAACATATTAACTTTAAGAAAAAGAAAATGAAACATTTTCTAAATTACTTTGGCATACTCAGAAACCTATAAAATACCATCCATCCATAAAATAGTAATGTACTCCAAGATTCCTTGTAAATATATATTCCATGCCCTATTGTATGGTATTGATTTAAGTGTTATTTTAAATATTAAATTTTAAACCAAAATTTAAATATCTCCAATCACAGAAAAGTGACCCATCCCTCTATACACACATTATATTTGAAAGACATAGAAATGACCTTTCCTAACTTACTTCAGCTTGAATTGTTGGAAGTAAACTGACAAAATTTGTGACTTTCTGCTCACAGCTTTTCCACTTTTGACCTGTCTACTAGACCTTTAAAAAAAGACAGGAGGGCTAGAGAGATGGCTTAGCGGTTATGCGCTTGCCTGTGAAGCCTAAGGACCCTGGTTCGAGGCTTGATTCCCCAGGACCCACGTTAGCCAGATACACAAGGGGGCACACGTGTCTGGAGTTCATTTGCAGTGGCTGGAAGCCCTGGTGCACCCATTCTCTCTCTCTCTCTCTCTCTCTCTCTCTCTCTCTCTCTCTCTCTCTCGCCTTCTCTCCCTGTCTGTCACTCTCAAATAAATAAAAATAAACAAGCAAAAAATATTTTTAAAAAGAAAGGAATGGTTGATACTAAACACATTTTGAAAACCAGACAGCTATGTTTAAACAATGGGCCCCAAACATGAAACACAGTTTTCTCCTCAACTCCCCACCCAGCACACATTTCTGCATGCACACCACACACACACACACACACCATTCTCATGTATAAATAGAAAAACAAATAAAGTAAACATATCCAACCAGCAATTATTACTAGGAGAAAGTAAGAAATTGCTTTTACATAGGGTTAGAGGCCCTATTGCTGAAGACACCACATTCTTGGCCTAAAGTTACTGAGTAAGCAAGCTGGAGTAGGGTGCTTCTACTCTGTCTACTCTGCACCAGGATGCTGGGGAAAAACTATGAAGGCTCTTAATCAACAGTGGACTCTGCAAGCTACATGGCTGGACATCCAGGCCAAACATACCAACTGGTACAATGGAGGCAAGTCTGTTATGGAGGAAATCAAGTGGTCCCTGATTGAACTTGAGGCCCGCTCCAAGGGAGCAAATTCATTCCTGGTACTTTGCCAAGCTGGGGATTGCTCAGTGGTTAAGATACTTGCTCATAAACCCGGTGGCCTGAGTTCAATGCCCCAGTAACCACGTAAAGCCAGATACACAGAGGTGCATGCATCTGGAGCTTGTTTGCAGTGGCAAGAGGTCCTCCCTGGCATGCCACTTCTCTCTCTTTCTCTCAAATAAGCAAACAAATAAATATTGTTTTTTAAAGACTTTGGTTAGAGAGGTCATAAGTACCAGGTGGAAACTATTACTGTTATCTGGATAAATGGATATACTATGCCTACCAATTTGTACTCTAAATATTTATGTTTACACTCATATATTGGTGCAACCCCTACTTTTGGTTAGAGAACCTTCTCCTTTTAGTGAGCAGTCACCACTAGAGAGACTCAAAATTCACCAAAATGCTAAGAAGAAATGACTGTAGTGTGTTCAGTACCGAGACATCTCTATCACACCTGCAAGGCTCAGGGACCACAGCAGAAGAGGTGACAGAAGAAAGAGCCAAAGGAAGCGGAGGGGTGCTTTGCAATACTGTTTTACAGACACGAGATCATTTCTAATCTCACAGTGCTGATGTTCCCTACATAAAGCCTGCATAAAAAGAAGGGAAATGATGTCACAGAAATAGAAGATTAACTAGGTGGAAAGAAGAAGGGATTCAGTGGAAGGACTATTCACGTGTAGAAAAGGGCGGGTTGTGAGAGAGAATTATAATCATTGCATACTGTCTATATGTGTGGAGGTTGTCAACAAAAAGTTAAATAATAGAAATTGATCTGTTGATCAATAATATAACTTACGAAATCGTCCTCATAGGAAAGTCATCATGATGTTTGCATTGACTTAAAATAAAAATTATTATAAGTTGTCTTTTATTTGCATCTAGTTATTTTAAATGAAATCTATTATTATTTGAAATGTTGTAGAGGAAGTAGAGTAATGGTATGTAGAGGACTCTATGAGAATAGAATAGTATATTAGGAGGGTTGTTTGAAAAGTTCCCTTTTGTAGCAATTCAGTAATTTACAATTTAGACTTTCTAATAAAATTAGAACCATTTGCTAAAATCCTGCATTGCAATTATCAGTTCCAAAAGAGTAACGAATTAGGATACAAACTAATTATTTTTTCAGACTATAATCTGTTGAGCTGGCATCTGAGACCAAGTAATAATTTCCAACAATTTGGAAGCAGCTTTCATATAATTTCATGCTCTGTGAAAAATCCATTTGGAAACGATGTGTGGCATTTGTTACGAGTAGTGCATTTATATGTCGATCTCTGATTTTACATGTCCCTTCACCTGCCCCTAACATATTTCTGGGAGGGACAAATCTCTGCCATCCCTGAAAAGCTAGGAGGGTGTGGCTTCTGCAGGAAACGACCCTTCAGACTCCTATAACTTGATGATCTGCACATTACAATGCACACCACTGATGGCTGTTGAAGATCGAAGATTTACTTACCTGTTAAGGAGAGAACTTATATTAAGAGCTGAATCTCTCTGTGTTCCTTTCAAAACATATTCATGAAAAGAAACTACATTAATGAGAAATGTGTCTTGTGTTTAGTCAAGCTATTTTATTTGGTCTTTAAAAAGGACAAAGCCTTTGCAGATAATAAAACATAATGAGAACTCTGAATATTTTTCTTCCATTTTTAATTTAGTAATTCTAAATATCGTTAACACAACTCTGCAAGGTTTCCCTATACTAACTAGAGTACCAAACATTAACGTAAACATAATAGGAATTAATAAATGATTCAACAAGGTTAAGCCCCATCAAGATCGTAACTTCTGTGGCTCAAGAGTGACGCTCAGTGCTTCGATGACTATGGAACCGCGGTGGTCACGGTGGTGGGCTTAGCGTGTGCAGCTGGCGGGAACTCCAAAAAGATTAGGGAAGTCGGTTCTCACTGACAACAACCTCATTTGAATACAGCCAAGGCTTTTACAGCTGAAGAAAGACTAGAAAACATTATCCAACTTCTGTAAGAATTTAAAACCTGACACGGACTCATAAACAGACACAGAGACAAGAACAGAGAAGCGCTGGCTCTCCTGAGATGAGCAAGGTGTCCCGTCGTCACCTTGGGTCAGTAACAGGCAGGGGCAGGCAGCTGAGCTGTACAGTGACCAGTAAAAAGTCCCACTGCGATGGGTCAATGCTGCGCACAGTGCCCGGGTCACAAAAAAGGCCTCATTTCATCAACATGCACACAAATCTCAACCAAGACCCACGTCACCAAAATCTGATCATCTAGACTTAGTTATAGAAATGAAATTTTTCTATCTGATAAAGAAGCTGTGAGGTTTGAATTAGAGTAAAGGTCAGCCAACTGAAGACTGGGTTCTAATGAAGGGAATGGCTCTCCAGGGGAGTAAATCTAAGTTCTCGTGATATTTGTTAAATGCCCATGCTTATCCCAATGTGCTCCTCCAGTCTCTGTGGTTAAATCACCATGGACTGCACTAGTCTATACCTTTTTCTTAGTGAAAATCGTCTTACAATAAAATATTTTCAAATTTATATGTACATAATTCATCAAGTTATGGTATTTCTGACATAATTTATACTTCACTGGACTTGGGCTACCCTCCATATTAAATTATTCTTGGGGTAACTCAGTTTAAGTAAGTCTAGTGCTAAATGATGCGGTTCAGTGGCTGAAACTGCAAATTGAATATGGAATAAGCAGTAGGTTGCTGCCACGTCTACAGTGCACATGAGCAAAGGGTTAGTATAAAACCTAGTTCCTCTAAGAGTATATTCATTTCAATATAATGGAACCTGAGGATGTTTGATTTTTATATAAAGCACTGACATGAAGAAAATTATGTAGATATTTCATCAGTAAGATTTCCTTGATTTTTTTTTCCTTTTGTGCTTCTAGCATTTTCTTCAGGGAACAAAGGGAATTAGCTTTGTGAAGAAGAGAAAATCACCAGGTAGAGGTATCTGTTTTAATATTGTTGAAAGCTTACACTTAGTACACTGAACCACATGCAGGTCATGAGGTTTCTAAGCATGATCCAAAATAGTCCTCAGTTTTTTTTTTAATCTTTTAATCTTATAACTTGATGGAGAATAATTAAACTTCAAATTATTTTTCTGATAGGCATTTTCTTTAATTTTACTAATTGGCTTACAGAATATTCTAACTTCTTACTGCTGACTCTGTAACAAGTTCCGACAGGTAGAACGCAACAAAGAAAATCACTGTGATTTGGAAATTAATCTTAGCTACCTTAATGGATTCCACCTCCAAAAATCCAATGAAGAAAGATGATTTTCTGGAAGACTAAAAAGACAAGTACCCACAGAGTAAGGTTAAAGCTGGCAAGGTGATGAAAGGCTAGCATAATTTATGACGCACTCCTAAAACAGAGAAGATGTGATAAAAAGAGAGAGAGTTAAATTTACAGGAGGGGTAGGATATTCCTAAGTGATTACTAGCTTGAGAAGACACAAAAATATGCCATAGTGCACAAAGTTATTTAAGTATTTCAAGTTACTAAATTATAAATTAAAAGTATTCCTTGAGAATGTGGTACTAAAACTAGTAGGCAAAATGCAGTAATGCATTGGTTGCTCTGATTTTTTTTTTTTTTTACATACCATACATTGGCACATAGATAAGGTAGGGCAAGATAAGTTTGTATTAATCCTTCAATTTTTTTTCTTTGTAGGCATCAAAGTTGCTTGAGCACCATTTGTTTAAAAGGCTGTATACATTTCACTGCCTTGAATCTTAGCCTGTTTCCTGTGGCTACAACACAATATCCGAGGCTAGACAGTTTATCAAGGAAGAGAAATAGGCTGAAGAAATGGCTCAGCAGTCAAAGTCTGATGGCCCAGGTTCAATTCCCCAGCACAAAGTGGAGCATACATTGGGAGATCATTTGCAGTGGCAGGAGGTCCTGACATGCTTCTACTCTCTCTCTCTCTCTCTCTCTCTCTCTCTCTCTCTCTCTCTGTCTCTTCTCTTAAATAAGTGAATATTTTATTTTATTTTTTATAATTAACACTTCCGTGATTATAAAAAATATCCCATGGTAATTTCCTCCCTCCCCCACTTTCCCCTTCAAAACTCCACTCTACCATATCCCCTGCCCCCCTCAATCAGTCTCTCTTTTATTTTGATGTCATGATCTTTTCCTCCTCTTATGATGGTCTTGTGTAGGTAGTGTCAGGCACTGTGAGGTCATGGATATCCAGGCCATTTTGTGTCTTGGGGGAGCACGTTGTAAGGAATCCTACTCTTCCTTTGGCTGTTACATTCTTTCCGCCACCTCTTCTGCAATGCACACTGAGACTTGGAAGGTGCAATATTGTTTTGTAAAGGAGAATTTACTTGGCTTCCAGATTATAAAGAAGGGAAATCCCAAGAGCATACTTTGGTGAGAGTCTTGTGCTGCTTGGAATCATGGTGGGAAACAAGAAGGAACTGAGTGCACAGGAAAGAACAAAGGGGCCCAGACTACCTAGATAGCTAAGCATTCTACAGGAAAGCTCTTAATCCATCCACAAGAGATCTGATCCACAACGTATCTGATCTGGACCCTAATTTACAGAACTTATATGTAGAGAGATTGAGGTTCCATTTTTTTTTTAAAGCCATAATAGCTGGCTTCTCAACTTTGTCAAAAATCAGTCGAGGACTTGGGATGTGGCTCAAGGGGATGAGCATTTAGCATAGGCAAGGTTCTGTGTTCAATCCCCAGCCAGTCTTGCAAGAATTAAGACAGATAGCTCTATTTGGGACTGGTGATGGAGGTTCAGTATGTAAAGTGTTTCCTGGATCCTGCACAAGGCCCTGAATTCAGGGTCCAGAACCCATGTTAAAAAGCTAGACACAGGGCTGGAGAGGTGGCTTAGCAGTTAAGCGCTTGCCTGTGAAGCCTAAGGACCCTGGTTCGAGGCTCGTTTCCCCAGGACCCATGTTAGCCAGATGCACAAGGGGGCACACGCATCTGGAGTTCGTTTGCAGTGGCTGGTGTCACTGGTGCACCCATTCTCTCTCTGTCTCTGCCTCTTTCTCTCTGCCTGTCACTCTCAAATACATAAATAAAAGTAAACAAAAATTTAAAAATAAAAAGCTAGACTCAGTGGTGAGTGCTGGTCATCTCAGCTCTAGGGAAGCAGAGGCAAGCGTATCCCTGGAATTTGCTGGTCTCCTAGCCTAGCCTAATTGGTGAGTTCAGGCCCATGAGACAGGGATCTCAAAAAGGGTGGATGTCCCCTGAGATTATTCTCTGTCCTCTACCAGCAAGCACACATAAGTACACAAACATATACAATTTCTGGGTCCTACATTCTGTTTCATTGACCTACAATTCCATCTTTCCAACATGTTGGTAGAATGTGAAACAGTACCTAGAAAACTCATTCCTGCTTCATTGTGCTTCTTTTTCAGCTGTGATAGGTTTTAACTATGCCAGGTTAGATGTGTTTGTATATGAATTTTAAGAAAAGCTTATCTGTATCTACAAAACATGTGTTTTGGGGATTTTGATAGAAATACTTTCATAGAAATTGTGGGGGGGGGTGTTGTTGTCTTTACTCTGCCCAGTCTTCCAATCCACAATATATTTTTTAAATTTTTTCTCAATTTATTTAGGTTGTTTTATTTTTCTTTCTTTCTTTTTAATTTTTTTGTTTATTTTTATTTATTTATTTGAGAGCAACAGACAGAGAGAGAAAGAGGCAGAAAGAGAGAGAGAGAGAATGGTCATGCCAGGGCTTCCAGCCACTGCACACGAACTCCAGTCACATGCACCCCCTTGTGCATCTGACTAACGTGGGTTCTGGGGAATCAAGCCTCGAACCAGAGTCCTTAGGCTTTGCAGGCAAGTGCTTAACGACTTAGCCATCTCTCCAGCCCTTTTATTTCTTTTTATTTTAATCAGCAATTTGTAGTTTCAAGAATTCTGGTCTTGACGATATTTTGTTGGATTTAGTTCTCAACTCATCATTTGTTTTGAATATGCTGTAAATAACAATATATTTTTTAATTTTGATATCCATGTGTTCATTGCTATTATAAAGAAATACAGTAGATTTGTGTATACTTGTAAGCTATAGCCAGACTAAACTTACTTATACTAGGAAAATTTTAGTAGATGCCTTATGATTTTTGTTATTTATTTAGAACCGTATGTAGTATTATGAATTTGAAGTCTGTATGCTTTTATTTCTTTCTTCTACATTGCATTTGCTAGAACTTGCTGTGCTACTGGATATGAGTGATGGGGAAGAAAAATTTTGTTTTTATTTCAAGACTTACTGAAGAAGCTTTCAGTCTTTAGCCATTAATTATCTTAATTTCATGTTCTTTATAGAGGTTTGCTATCAAATTTCATAATCCCTTTAGTTTTTAATTTGGTAATCTCTATCAAAATGGGCATTGAATTTGTTAAGCTCTTCCTATATGAGTTGATATATGTGACTTTCTCTTGTAACTTGTTGACATGTGAGTTACATTGACTCATCTTGAAATGTTGAATCAGTATTGGATATCTTTGGAAAAACATTCTAATCACCAGAATATTATTATTTTATATGCTGTTGTGTGTAATCAGCTACTGTATTTCGCATACTTTTGTGTCCTAATACATAAGATGATCAACAGACTGTGCCTATGAACTCTCACTATCTGCTTTTGGTACCAGGGTAATAATGGCCTCCTACAATAAACTGAAAAGTGCTGTCTCCTTTGTATTTTCTGAAATTTCAGTGACATTGGTGTTAGTTCTCTAAATGTTTTACAGAATTCATTAGGAAAAAGATTTGGCCTGGAAATTTCTTATTCCATAGATTTTAAACTGTGAATTAAATTTATGTGATGATTCAGATGATCATACCTTCATTGAGATTTATTATTTTTCAGGTCTTGCAAAGCTGGTTCATTTCTCTGATGTTGCCTCATCTGTAAGTGTAAAAGTATCCAGAGTGTTGCCAACTTTCTTATTGCGTCTGAGAAACACGGAACAATAGCCTTCACTGTACATCTTGAATTGTCGCATGACATCCCTGAATTTATGTCAGTCTTCTAATCTACACATGTTGATCAAGCTTATTGATGTGTTGCAAACCAGGCTCATTTCATTTATTTTGGATAATGTTTATCTCCTATTTCCAATCCTACAGAAACTGTTCTTTATTAGTTCTTTCTTCCATTTGCTTTAGGCATATTTTGTTCTTGTTTTTCAAGTCTCAACTAGAAACTTGGGGTATTTATTTCAGAATTCCTCATTACTAACATGCCTTTATTTTATACTCTTTCACTCACTGCTATGGCTGAGGTTTGCAAATTTTACTCACATCATAGCTATGTATTTTTGTGACTATACTGTTATGTGTTTACAGCTTTTTCCTATTATCTCTAGTTTTGACATTTGATCTTATTATCTATTTATAGAGAACACATTAAATGATTTGTTTTATGAAATTTCTGTGACACATTTTATAACATCTGATATGGTTTATCATGATAAATTCATACTTGGAAAATGTGTATTCTTTCACTGTTGGGTGGAATTTTATTCACTTATTAGTCAAATTCACTTGCATGAAGTCTTGTTTCAATTAGATACCCTATTTTATTGCTGGTTTTCTGACTCATATTTTATCAGTTCCTAAGAGGAAGATATTGATATCACCAACTATAATTGTGGATTTTTCTTTTAACTCAAACAGGTTTCATGTTTTGTTTCTTGAGCCTCTGTTCTTCTTACCTTCTTTATGTATTAAGCATTGTATCACATAATGTCACTTTGTGTATGTGAATTTTATTTTCTGTGAAATCTATTTCATCATTTATTGCTGAAAACTTTGTTGTGTGTTTTTCCCACCAAGGACTTGAAGACATGAACATACTATAATTTCATCATATTCCTTTCCTATTGCTCCTTTGTCCCTCCCTCAACCCTTGTTCTGCTGACCACTTTTCTCTCCAAGAAGTGTTTCTTCTATTTTGATGCCTCGTTCTTTCTGTCCTCCCCTGTCCTCTATGTCAAAATGCTGATGGACTGAGAACTGTAAAGATCTTGTGGGAGTAGCAACCTCCACTGTGAGATCATGAATGTCCCAGTTAGTTCACGTCCAGAGGATAGTCCTTCAAGTTACTCCTTCCCACACTGTAGCTCTTCCACTCTTTTCTCCCCACTTTTCTGTAGTCAGTGTTCCCTGAGCCTTGGAGGGGGTGAGAGAAAGGTTGCATTCAGCATGAAGCTCTCAAAAGCCCATTACTTTTTGCACTTTGATGAGTGTTTCGTCTCTATAGTATCCACCTACCTTCTTTGTGAAGAAGCTTCTCTGGATAATAGTGGGAGCAGCACCAGTGTTCCACTTACCACCACCTCTGCAGTGTTTTCTGTACGTGGTGGCTGTGATTGTGCTATCTTGTCTGGTGCTAAGCACAGGACTATCTATTCTTCATGTCACTTTGGTGAGTCTTGGGTCTCCCTGGGTTTCATCACCATCTGCAGAAAGAAGCCTCTCTAACCAAAAGTTAGAACAGCCCTGATGTCTGGCTATAAATACATCCATTGAGAAGGCACAATGTATCTGTTTAGCCAAAGAATTGTTGTAGCATCCCATTATGGCTTATGCCCTCCAAAGCCATATGCTTTTGACTTGTTTATCAGTAACAACTTGTGTCTCTCCCTCTCCCACATGAAGTGGGTTTCAAATCCAGCTGGGAAGCATTTGGTTACCCCCATACAGACCTGCCATTGTTGCTCCGATGGAAACATTTTGCCTTGCTGGTCCATTGTGTAGGTTGCAGGATCCACTGCTGGTTGAGACTGTTAGTGACTTGGCTCACCCACTAGCCTACGTAGCACTTTGTGGCTTTCTGCCAGCTAGCCAGCAGGGCAGCAATGAAAACGGGTTTACAGACCATTTCCTGCTTGATTTTCCTTTGTCCTGTGTGTGACTCAAGTACGTGATGTCATCAGCAATAGAGTTTTACTAGGTCCTGGCCAGCTTTATAATTTTTTTTTATGTTTCCATCCTTCTACTCCTATTTTCTGGGACAGGGAGAAGCATTTCATCCCATGGGAAAGAAGTTTCCCAGAACAGACCACCTGCTCTAGCTGAGACTCTTTCCAGATCCGCCTACCACCTGCAGTTTCTCTTAGTGGAATAAAGTACTTATATGCCTGACAGAACAGGATACTACATCCATGACTTTCTGACAATCCTCCTTGTGAGTGATGTCTGGTTCTCTGTGAGGTCAAAGGGAATTCCACTGCATCTTGGAGCAAATGAATACCTGGGGTGCTTTCAGTGATTGTTCTGAGTATCAGGAATGCCAGCTCTGGTCTGTGCTTGTGGCTCAGTTGCTTAGCAGAATGCCCTGTCAGTCAGAAATGCCAGCTCTGAGGGATCTTGCTCTGTTGAGTGGAGTATGTAGGTCTCCCTGTGGCTGTGCCATTCCTTAGTCTGAAGGTCGTAACCCAATTCACCTTCTTAACATCTCATGGTACTACTTTAGTTCTCCATTCTCTTTTATACTCGTGCTCACCTGGGAGAATCAAGGAAAAATGAATCTAATTTTTTTATACTAATTGGAAACCATGGCCCAATTTCTTTGAATAAATTTTCTACAGTGTAACACAGGTAAAAGCTAGATGAGGCTCTGAGTGATGGAAATTGCTTTACAAGAAAGGAATTAGGACAGCCAGTTAGTATGATGCTTGCTTGTACTTATTCTCTTTGTTCAATAGAAAACCCACCTCCTCATTCAGCTTCCCCACAGGAATAGAACATGGAGTACTCTGATCACAGCATCTCTACACCTACATTTCATCTTAGAGCACAAAACCTACCAAGCAGTCTCTGAAAAAAAAAAAAAAGACATTCCACTTCCAGTCAATAATATGGTTTGAGAATTATCTTTAAATTATTTTTCCTCTCCTTTATATGAATTCACTGAGCAAACACTTGGACGAGAATGCAACTCAGTAAATATTTGCTCTGCTCTGCCTTAAGCAGTCTTCTTTCTGCCTTTCCACTAGCTCATTTCTCTGTTCCTGGAAGCAGGGACTGACACTCTTCCCTCCCACCCAAACCCCCTCCCAATCTTGCTATCAGTTTTCACTACTGATTTCTCTATGACTCCTATCTGTAGGCAGGGTTTTCCTTCTCGCTTTCTCTCATATGCCACTAGGAGAGGACTGCCTCATTTCACTGTCGTAAAAGTCAGCTCTTCAGATTTCCATGCACATATTATTGATCTTTTCTATTTGAATTTGCTGACAGATGGAATAAAATCCAGATCTAAGCTGCCTGAGCCACAGCAGCAGAGGCAGAGCGCTGATGAGATTACTTCCCTCGAGCAGCTGGAGAACCGGCAGAAGCACAGAGGCCAATTTCCAGCCTAGTTTCTGCCATGCACATTCTCAGTCAGGCTGTTCCTAACATTTTCTGTGCCCATGATGAGGTATAAGTGCCCATTCTGCTTAGAGCTGGAGAACACGTCTGGGAGGGGTAGGGAGATAGGCATGGGGCAGCAGTCTCACAAGTGAATGGCAGCTGAGAAACTCTAAGATCACTAAAATATAGTTTCAAGGATGAGCCATATGTCATCTCTTTAAAACATAAAAATCACAATATTTTGGAGAAAGTCATAGCCAGGAAACAATACAATCGGACACTACAAAGCATGGGGTCTATACTTACTTTCTCATTGTTCTGAACAAATACCTGACCAGAAGTCACTTACAGAAAGGGATTGTTTTGGCTCACAGCTCCAGGGGGATGCATTCCATCATCGTGGGGATGCCATGGTCGCAGGAGACAAATATGGACACATCTGCCTACAGTAAGCAGAGGACAAACAGGATGTGGGGTCACGTGACAAAACCTCAAGACCTTCCTCTCCCTTGCAGTGATCCACTTCTCTGAGTAGGCTATATACTCTAATGGTTCTACAACCTTCCAAATAGTGCTAACAGCTGGGGAACAACTGTTAAAACACATGAGGCTATTAGAAGTATTTTATAATCAAATCACCATATGATCTGTACCACAAGGAATCCTCCTCACAGCTTGGGTTGGTGTTGACATTGGCTGTGCCTGTCATTTAGTTACTCTACATTTAACTAGTTCATTAAAAGTCTTAGTCTTTAAACTTAACTTTAGTCTGTTTCGCCACTCATTTTTGTGTAATTTGTGGAGCATTTAATTCTTTAGTTTCCCTTTATTATTCCTTTTCTTTATTATATCATTCATCTCCTCTTATCAACAAAACCCCTATTCTCTAGCAGAGGCAGTAACACCTTGACATAGAAAAAAAAAAATGGCTAGGGTCGGGCGTGGTGGCACACACCTTTAATCCCAGCACTCGGGAGGCAGAGGTAGGAGGATCGCCGTGAGTTCGAAGCCACCCTGAGACTCCATAGTGAATTCCAGGTCAGCCTCACCTAGAGTGAAACCCTACCTTGAAAAACCAAAAAAAAAAAAAAAAAAAAAACAAAGAAAAAAAAATGGCTAATGCTATACAAAGAGGTAGAATGTGCCCAGTGACATCTTACAATGAGAAGTTAAGGAATCTTGAAGATCTCTGAAAAACTCATGTTACTTTCTCTAATATCTTCAATACTCGCTCCAGAATTTTCAAAGGAATGGATCTTTGAGGAAAGAATTTTAGAAGCTCTTAACTGATGTTGTTCTGGGAAAAAAATAAACCTGGTATTTGCTCCTCGAACCAAAAAATAAAAATAAACTATTTTATCTATAAAAAGCTTTGATCACAAGTAGGTAAATAATTAAATCAAAATTTTTGGGAATGCAAAAAGAAATCACTAGGCAAAACTACTTTCCACTTTATTTTTATGTCATAGGAGATGTTACTCTATTTTGCCTAACTTTAGAAAGCCAAAGCTATGTAAATATTTAAGTAAATACATGCTAAATTGTCTAAATACCAAGTATATGTAAGTTATATCAAGAAAAATCAATGTTTTAAGAGAGATTTCCATGGTACAGTTGACCCAACAAAGAAAAAGATAAAAGTTGTTCCTTGCCACTTTTCACTTGGAATGAAAAAATCCTTATCTCTGACTTCAATAGGTTCAAAAAGCTGCAGAACTTGATTTCTGAATCATGAGTTAATTTGGAAATATTCCCATTTGCAAGGCTCCCCATTTATAGGGCAATTTTAATCCTACACTTTTTTTTTCATAGCAAAATTAAGCTATACTCTTACTTATAAAGGGTGCATTTCTTTGTCCTCTGGGTAGAGAAATAGCTGAAAATGTAACTTGAGAAATAGCTTGGCACAACACTAGAAGAGCATGAAAACTGAAAGTAATGACCTCATTTTTACCCTCTCTCACAAAAGGAAAACCACCTTTTCAAACAAATGAGACAGGAAAGTGAGAAATCATGACTTGTTGCTTAATGCTTCTCAGGGGTATTATTCTGAATTCTGCAGACCTGCCTCTGCAGAAGGAATGCAGAAACTCTTCAGAGTTTTCAATCAAGTCCTCGGCAGCAATTCTAATGAAGTCCCACCGAGTCCTAGTCCAAGCCAAGGTTTTGAATTGAGATCTGAAAGTAGCTCTAAAATATTTTTCTTTGGGTTACTTTTTTTCTCTGTAGAAAAAGCAAATGATAGGGCAGCTATTGCAGCAGATGGTTGCTAAAAGACTTGAATGCATTATGAGGAGACTGATTTGTTTTATTATATCACTGAATTTAAGGTATGTTCTTTCATACCTTTAAAGAATATTAATCAAAGGAATTCATCTCACTACAAATGAATTTGATACAGAAATTATCTTTGTGATTATAAGCAAGAAGTGATTAAAAAGCATGGAAAATAAGAGGAAAGTGTGAGCTATGTATCATAGGATGCTACAAGTAACAATAGCATGAAAACATTTGATGGACTATTGAAAGGAGATCTGGACATTTCTAAGTGTGATATGCAAAGGATTACCCATATACTTAAGAAGTGCAGCCTTTCACAGTAAATGGGAAATTTAGTTCACTTCACAAAATAAGCATATATATTTGTGCCTTTATAGGTCATCCTAATTTCCACTATTTGCACTATGAAATGATATATCAAGATGAAATGCAAGGTGGTTAAAAACATACCAACATTTAATTTAATTTTTTAAAGAAACCTAAAGAGGCAGCTCTTTTGCCCCATCTTCCTGATTGGCCCCTGGGACCGCAACTTCAGGATCCCCTGTACTATAGGGTGTGTGCACAGGGAGAGTAGTCCAGAGCTCCAGGTTTGTTCCCCACCTTTCTTTCCCTGGTGCCAGTACCCCTGCTGATGGCTTGTGGTGCCCTGGACCTGGGTGTGCTTCCAAAACAGGCCTTTTGCTCTGGCTTCCTGATTGACCAGGTCCCTGGTTCCCCAACTCCCTGTCTCCCTGAGCCTGTGCAGAGGACCCGGCTTCCTGGCTCCTGGTGACCCAACTCTGGGTTTCCCTGTGCTAAAGATTGCACACAAGTAGAGTGTATAGGCCTGCACTCTCACTTTCCCACCTCCCAGTTCCCCAGGGACCCTTGATGGAAATGAAAGCCCCGTAATCTGTGCATTTGTGGTTATAACCCCACCCTATACCAATGATGTTCACATTTAAAACAGAACAACCTCTGACGATCCTACAAGGGCAATATTTTTTTCTTTCTCAATAAAATAAGACTTTTACCCCCAGATGGGTAGACCACAATGCACAAAAAACAATGAAAGTCATAAAACTGAGAGCTGTCCACAAAGGATGCCTAATCCCACAATGGAAGCTTCCAATAAAAAACATAGAGGAAACAACAGAAACTGAATCCAAAATAAAAACAAAAGCTATGTGACACTGATCAAGAGAATTGATGAGCTGGAAGCAAATAATCAAAAAAAAAAAAACCAGGAATTGTATATGTTAAGTTTAGAAAAATGATCTCTTAGATGGTGAAAAGAAAATTTTCCATGAAAGAAGTAAGTCTTATGTTTGTTTATATGAACACAAAGCAAAGCCTACAGAGAATACTTCAAGGAATAATTCACGCAAAAGAATCAAACCATGAATTTCAAGAGCCTACAAGCAAAGGATCACAATAACCAGAGCTACAGCAAGCTCAAAAAAGTAGAAATTTATTTAAAAAAAGTAGAAAGCCCAATAAAGCACCAAACTTCATAAGCACCCCATCATTGAGAGGGCTAAATCAAGCCTCACAGTTACAACCTTAAACATCAATGATCATAAGCACACCATCATTGAAAGGGCTAAATCAACCCTCACAGTTACAACCTTAAATATCAATGTCTTAGCTCACCCATCAAAAGACACAAGTTAACACTATGGATCAGAAATATGGAACCTTCTATCTGCTATCTTCAAGAAACCTTCCACCTCACCATTAAAGACAGAACCCACCTCAGGGTGAAAGGATAGAAAATGATATTCAAAGCAAATGGAAATGAGAAACAAGCAGGTGTGGCTAAACTAATATCTGATAAAATGGACTTCAAACCAAAAGTAACCAAAAAGGACCAAGAAGGCCACTTCTTACTCATCAATGGAACAATTGAACATGACAAAATCACAATCATAAATCTATATGCACCAAAAATAAGTACAAAAATATTTATGAAACAAAATATACTTGACAACAAAACAGAAACACCAAACATTGAAGTGGGGAACTTCAATATTCCACTATCATCAATAGACAGATCATGCAGGCAGAAAATCAACAGGGAAATAATAAAACTCAACAGCATCATAGATCAACTAGACCTAATGGACATCTACAGAATTTTCCATCCCAATTTTACAGAATACAAATTCTTCTCAGCAGCCCATGGAGCCTTCTTCAAAATAGATCACATATTAGGCATAAAGTATGCCTCCATAAATTCAGAAAAATTGACATAACTTCCTGAATCATATCAGATCACAATGTTGTAAAGCTGTAAATTACCAACAAGAGAAACATCAGGAATTTCACCAGCTCCTAAAGAATAAACAACACACTCTTAAACAATGAATGGGTTGTGGAAGAAGTCAAAAAAGAAATTATAAAATTTCTAGAATTGAAAGATAACGAAAACACAACTTACCAAAACTTATGGGACACAATGATCACCCACTTAAAGATATTTAAAAAAGATATTAAAAGATTCCAACACTAAGAGCTCAAGATGGAAAGAAACAATCAAGTTCAGAACAGTAAGTAGTTGACTGGAAACTAAGAAAACAATTAAGACAATCAATGCAACAAAGAGGTGGTTCTTTGAAAAATAAATAGATTGATAAACCATTGGCCATTTTGATCAAATAAAAAAGAGAAGTCTCAAATTAACAAAATCAGAAATGAAAAAGAAGAGGTCACAGCAGACATCAGTTGGAAGAATTGTCAGGACCCTTCCAAAACCTCTACTCCACAAAATTTGACAATCTGGAAGAAATACATGAATTCCTAAATGCATGCCACCTACCAAAACTAAATCCATTGAGACTGAAAAAGTATTCAAAACCTCCCCAAAAAGAAAAGTCCAGGACCAGATGGCTTCTTGGCTAAATCCTATCAAACCTTCATTGAAAACTTAAAGCCATTTTTCTCAAACTGTTTCACATAATCAGAGAACAGGGAAAGCTCCCCAACTCCTTTGCTGAAGCAAGCATCACCCTAATACCAAAACCAAACAGAGACACAAGAAAAGAAAACTTAAGGCCTATATCCCCAATGAACTTAGATGGAAAGATCCTGAACAAAATCTTGCAAACTCAATTCAACAACACATCAAAAGCATTATCCACCTTGATCAAGAAGGGTTAATCCCACAGATGCAGGGATGGCTCAACATATGGAAATCAAACAACATAATATGCCACATAAATAAACTTAATCATAAGAACCACATGATCATTTCAATAGATGCAGAGAAGACCTTTGACAAAATACAGCATCACTTCATTATCACAATGCTGGAGAGACTAGGCATGGAGGGTTTATATCTCAACAGAGTAAAATCTACATATAAAGCACCTAAAGTCCAAATCTCATCTAATGGGGGAAGACTCAACGAGTTCACATTGAGATTGGGAACAAGACAGGGTGCCCACTCTCATGACTGCTCTTCAACACAGCACTAGAAGTCCTAGCCCAAGCAATAAGACAAAAGAAAGAAATAAAGGGATTCAAATCAGAGATGAAGAAGTCAAATTAGCCTATTTTGCAGAAGACTTGATCCTATACATAAGTGACCCAAAATTCTCCACCTCAAAATTTCTAAAGGTGATACAAAATCAACACACAAAAATCAATAGCCTTTCTATATGCAAAGGAAAAATATACATAAAAAGAAAACAGCAAGGATGTCCCATTTCCAATAGCCACATACACATAAAATCAAATACCTTGGAATAACATTAACCAAGGAATATGAAACACCTTTACAATGGAAACATAAACACACTCAAGAAAAAAATTGAGGAGGACTTGAGAAGTTGGAAAGACCTCTCATGCTCCTTCATAAGTATAATTCATATTGTGAAAGTGGCAATTCTACCAAACTCAATATAAATATTTATTGCAATACTAATAAAAATTCTAATATTATTATTCACACAGACAGAAAAAAATCACCTCAGACTTTATGTGGAATAGCAGCAGACCTCAGATATCCAACATATCCTCAGCAAAAGAACACCTCTGGAGGTATCACCATACCTGATCTAAAGTTATACTACAAATTCATAGTAACAAAAACAGCTTGGTACTGGCATAAAACAGACATATAGACCAATGGAACAGAACTGAAGACCTGGCACCTAGGTCAAGTAACTTCAGCAACTTGATGTTTGACCACAGTGCCAATAATGTTGATTGTAGAAAAGACAGCATCTTCAACAAATGGTGCTAGACAAATTGGATAACCACATGTAGAAAAAATGAAACTACTGTTGGGAGTTATATGTTTTAGTCTATCTCCAAGGAGTAAGAGGGGAGCACTTGAGAAGGAAGGCCTGGGAGAGGGTGGGATGAAGTCTAAGCTTTCATTTATTCATTATTATTATTATTTTTGTCTCTGGCCTGTAACTCCCAGTACCAGAAATAGGTTACAACCCACAATGAGCTGTTGATCAGAGAGACCTATGGGGTTCCCAAAATGAGACAGGTTTCTGTCAAAGGACTTGATTAACCTGCCTGAGGAAAAAGCTAAGAACCCATTGCTGAAGACCCCATATGCTGCTGACACAGAGCATGGAGAGACCTGGCTGGATTTTAGAAGAAAGCCAGTTAGCTGGTCTACTGCTGGTGGAAAGCGCTCCAGGAGCTACTGAGGTAAAGTGGCCAACAATGGCCTGAGCAACCAGAGGTCTAAGCTGCTCAGAAGCAAACACCCTGACAAGATGTGCACTCCAGAGCAATAGTGGCACACAGCCTTGGTGGGTGACCAATTTCTTTCTGATTGGCTAATAGATCAGATTAGTGGAAAGGAACCCATAGCTGGAACTGGGAACCGGGTCAGACTCCTATGGAGACAAAGATCATGCTCTCCAGTGTCAAGCTCTCACTAGTCTTTGGCTAAAGGAGGGGCTACATGCATGAAAATCTCCCTAAATTAATAATGCTTATCCAATTTAACCTATGCTGACTTCACACTCTGTTGGAAAATCTGTTTTTCTTTTTAAGAAGACAGGGAAACCCAAGGAGATAAACTACCCACACCGCACTTCAGCCAAGGCTCAGCTGAGGGGAACTGCGGAGATGAGCAACAGAGCTGCTTCCACAGTGAGCCCGACAATCAGCACCAGGGCGAAGGAGACAGACACTCAGGATACTTGACACTACCAAAGCAGAGATCCAGAGGCTCCTGAGAGCTCATCACTGAACTAGACTTAAAATACACCCACCAACACTCAGGAATTTGAGAAAGAAAAGGCCAGTAAATTGTAAGAGACATGGGCTGGGACATCATGCCCGGAGGCATTGCCTCCCCACCAATAACTGACTGCTGCACCCACAATTCATAACCCACAACCCCATGAGGAATACGAGCAACCCCACTAAGGAGGGCTCCCAGCAGAAGGGAGGGAGAGATGAGGGAAAAGAGGGTACCAACACATGATGTATCCATTCAAAGTATGTTCTTAATTAAAAAAAAAAAAAAAAACGTAAAGACTTTTGGCTTTCAAATTCATAAAGTTTCATTCTGGATCTTCCTGAATCTGCCATGATTATCAGTAAAAAAATGAAAAGCTTTTTTATCAATGGATGAAACAAGCCTTTAAAGAACAACTTGTCAATAGAGATTTACAGAATCACCCTTAGAGAAAGCAATCCCTGCCCAAGTGTCACTGTAAGACAGTCTAACCTGTCTCAGTAAAGGAGAGGGCAATGCTTCTACCCTGTGCTCTCACCGGATCTCCCTGTGAGTCACAACATGGATTTCTGAAACTGGGCTGTGGCTAAAATCTGACCCCTAAAGATTTGTGATACGTCTCAAACCACTTGAAACCCTTAACGAGCAAACTGCAAAGAGGAGAAACAAAAGTATTCTCCCAGGCGTTCAGACAGCTTTGCTCAGATTTATCTTCCTGAGGCATTTGTATGGCTCAGTGATAAGCTTTATGCACCCTATGAATGTGGCCAAATGGGTAAAGCTCTCATCAGAAGCACCCTACCGTGGTCTGGAAGATCAGCTAACTGAGGACTTACACTGGGAGTACTCATCAGTCTAACAGGACTGACATGGGGTTGGATTCGTATATAATATATCTATGTGTGTGTGTGTGTGTATGTGTGTATCAGAAAATAGAGAGAGAAAAAATATAGCTTTCCTCACCAAAAAGTAAAAGTTATCACCTACTATACTTCATTTAAAATGTTTTTATGAGGGTAATGTGAGAAATTGTCTATTTTATATTTGGAAATCACATGAACTGCTCTCTATGACACATAGTTGCTTTGCAGCAAGTAGAAGAATAAAAAAGAGAAAAGGAGACTTTTATATTTTGTTTATTTTAGAGAGAGGCAGATAGATGAAAGAATGGCTTAATGTGGGTACTGGGGAATTGAACCGAGGTCCTTAGGCTTTGCAGGCAAGCACCTCAACCACTGAAAAATCTCTCCAGCCTGAGGTTTATTTATGTTATTGTAATTAAACTTTCAAAACATTAGGCAAGAGCCCTATGAAGTCTTCCTCCTGATGAACCTGCACACTTTTCTGGTTTTGGGTTTTTTGTTGTTGTTGTTAGGTTTTCTTTTGTTTTTTGTTTTTTTTTTTGAAGTAGGATCTCATTCCAGCCCAGGCTAACCTGGGCTTCACTATGTAGTCTCAGGGTGGGCTTGAACTCATGGCGATGTGCCTACCTCATCCTCCAAGTGCTGGGATTAGAGACACACGCCACCACACCCGGCGCCTTTCCTGTGTTTTAGACCCTGTCACTATCACCTAATGTGTAAGATCCCATACCTGTACTCATCGAGACCGAGCAATAGACTGAATGATACCTTGACAAATATTGTCTACTTCTCTGCTTTGCATTGGAGGGCTCTGAGCACTGACAATGCTTATTAGGGACTGATACAACATTCTCAGTCACTTCAAATGAAGGCTGCAGGGTAGTTCTTTTAGGCTACTGTGAAAAGTAGCTTGTCCTGAGCCATTTAAAACGTTCATGAACTGATGACTCACGATTCAGAAAGCTGGCAAGTAAAATGGCAGTGGGCTCGGTGACTGCTGAGTCGCTCTGCACAAAAGGTGCCTTCTGGGCTGGAGAGATGGCTTAGCGGTTAAGCGCTTGCCTGTGAAGCCTAAGGACCCCGGTTCAAGGCTCGATTCCCCAGGACCCACGTTAGTCAGATGCACAAGGGGGCACACGCGTCTGGAGTTCGTTTGCAGTGGCTGGAGGCCCTGGCGCGTCCATTCTCTCTCTCTCTCTTTCTCTCTATGTCTGTCACTCTCAAATAAATAAAAAGTGAACAAAAAAGTTTATAAAAAAAAAAAAAAGGTGCCTTCTGCGTGCCTGGCAGAGGAAAGGGCAGGTTTCCTTAGCACTGTTTCCCAAAGAAGTTAATCCCACCTGTGGAGACGGTTCTGCCCTCATGATCAAACAACCACATAAATAACCCTTTTCATAACACAGTTACATTAGGGCTTATGTTTGAACATAAATTTTAAGGGGTATAAACATTTATACCCACCAATTATATAGTAAAAACACTGCTGAAGGTAACATGGTAAAAATGGATTTTCAAATATCAGCATATCACTACTAGGATATATTTAAATTTGGCAACAATTACCTAATTTTTCTCTGAGCCACTTATTATCTGACAATGAGAATAATGTACTGTGCTGAAGTGTGAGAATTTAATTATACAGCACGAAAATAATATCTAACATGTAGTAAGTAAAATATGTTACATGCAATTTAATTTTTTTTTTTCTGAGTAATGTTCATTAACTAGCTTTTAGGGCCAAGGTGAATCAAATGACTAGATAACAGAGTCAGATTCCAACACACACCTAGCTGACAATTTTCCAAAACAAGAAAATCATATTTTGCAATTGAACCTCTGCAAACACATTGTACTCAGGGGCTGCCCACATGTGATACATGATTATGTTTCCCTTGTGAATTACTTGATGTGTAAGAGGGTTTTGTCTTCAAATAACTTATTAGCTTCTCATGGGCAGGATTCATGTCTTTTTACTTTCACATGTCATTTGATAAATGAAATATTTCTGAAAGCATCATATTTTCAGTGATGTGAATTTACCTGTCAATGGGTACAAAGCAGCTACCTAAGGAGACAAATTGCCACCCTAAGTGCTAGAGTCTATGATTAGAAGAATCATTAAGTTTTTATAGAATTTCCTTAATTACATTGTATTTTTTTCTTTTTCTCCTTTAACATAGGCCAAAAACTAAACCTATAGTTATCACACAATAAAAGGGATCATTTTTAGTTGGAAAAGAAAAGTAATTTAACTGCATAACCATTTCAGAGGAAAAGGTGCAAGACATTCACAAGATTTGTGTATATCTTTGTATGTAAATTAAAATTATCTAAGTAGCATGCCTCTCCAAAAATGTACAATTTGGGAATTTATGTCCTCCAAGATACAAGATACAAGAACATTTAAAAGAGGAGATTGTTTGGACTTAGGGTTGGTGTTTGGCTTAGGATCAGAGGTTGAAATAGGAAATCTTCTTTCTACGCTTGCAAGAATTTTTTTCTCCATTTCCCATTATCCACATTCTAGATACTGCATCCTTATGCATTTGATATTGAAAGGAAATAATCTCTTATTATAATTCAGTTTAGCTTGTCTTTCTGTCTTAAAGATATCCTTAGAATTTAAAGTGAAAAGAAATAGTTAGCTTTTATGACTCTAATTTTGATCCCCTATTCAGCTACCTCTGTTTATCTGTATAACTGGACTTCCCTAAATGTCCTTTGAATCTTAATTTTTCTTTCCAACATTACCAAGTATATAGTTTCCTCAGAATGTAATGCAAAAGATGGGGGTCACACGTCTTACTTTCTGCCAGGGAAATGTGCCTGGTTGAGGGCGAGCCATCACGGACAAGTCCAAGTGTGATGCACAGTGGCACCTTACCCCAGGTTTCCTGGGAAATGTGGCATGGCCTGGTATGCAAATAAGTAAGGCTAATCAGAAGTTCCTACTCTGGAATTTGAATTAAGAAACATAAGAAGATGGTGCATAGAAGCAGAAAATACAAGCATATATAGTAAACTCAGGAGAGGGAATTGAGTCTCCGACACACAAAATTGGGGAGAAATTATTAGCAAGGAGCTCAAATGCAATACACAATAGACAAAGTGAACCAATAAAAACACAAAGAAGGAATAGTCTGATAGAGTGAAGGGTGAGAGGTTCCTGCACCAAAAGGAACTGGACTATGCTCATGTAGAACACCTGTGTTAACAGCCTATCCTATCCACATAGTCGCCCAGGTCTGTGTGCACTGACCAGCTCACAGCCTGTCCTTGCCATCCACCGAGGTCTGGTGCGAGCTCATGATGGTGAGTTGCTCACCAGCCTCCAAGTCATTTATTAGCATAATCAGATTATAGGCACTTGGAGAAGGTCCTGTCTTTCCCCTCCTTTGCTCTCTATCACCGAAATACCTAACATCGCTTAATACTCATTCCAGTGCTCACTGCTTAGACCAAAACTTAGAGATCCAATAAGTTAGTCTTTATTGAAAATACACAAGGGAGTGATCCCAAGTCTTATTAGTTTAGTTTATATAAGAATAAGGAATGAAGTTTAACGTTAAGGATTTTTATTTCCTCCTGTTCTCATTGCTGTTACAGATTGGCAATAATAACTCTGCTTAGCTGGAGCCAAGTGTCAGAAGAGTTTAATATGTAGGAAGTTGAATTTGATAAGTGACAAGAACTTGTCAGTTTGTTTATTTCAAGAAGGAAAAAAAAATACCTATCCTTCAGATATAAGAAGCCAAATAGTCATACTTCCCATCATTTACTCTTCTTGCAAATGGGTAAGTGCCAGATGCAAGTTCTGATTATTTAACTGGAAGACAAATGTAATGGAATCAGATGAGTCAAGACTTAGTTCTCTTTGAACCCAGCCCAGACACATATAGGCCATGGCCAGGAGCTAGGAGGACCAGGTCAACCATCACAAGCTCTGACAGCTTGCTGTGTACAGATGGCAGCCAAAACCCAGAAAGACCCAAGACTAGTCAAAACCATGAGAAGAGAAACCTAAGTGCCTTGCACTGGATGAGTCATCTCTGTCACACCCACCAGTGCCCAGGGAACATTGTAGAGAAAATGATGTAATGAATATGAGTGCTGCTCTCAGTGCTAGAGAACCTTTTCTATAGCGATACACGTAGACACCTGGGGAGACGCAAAACTCATAAAAGCAGAAAGTAAGAGGCTGCTGAGAGTTCAATAGTGAAAGAGATTTTTAACTTGTCCTCCAAGGCACAGCGAACAGTACAGAATGGGGTGTCTAAAGAATACGCAAGCACTGCCTCACAATATGATCTGACTGGGACATTCATGACCCCACAATGATTACTGATACCCCCCAAGACCTGAACTATTCTGAACCTCGTAAACATTTTAACATAGAGAACAATGGATGAAAGGGGAATGAGAACAAAAACGAGGAAGGACTTCCTTAAAAGAATACGGTCTTGAATGGTTGTAGGATCAGGGCAGTAGGGGGATAAAAGAAGAGAGTGATAACATGACCACATTTGAGTATACTCATATGTTACGCTTCCTAATAAAAAATTAAAATGAGGCAAACAACCGGTATAAAAATTTCAGAATCATTCCTTGGTGGTTTCAAACTCTGTAGAATGGATAAAACAGATAAAAGCCCCCTTGAAACTTGACAATAGTTATTAGGTTATCATGCAACTTTCTCCTCTTTCCAATGACTAATTCCAGCTTCTTTATTATTTTCAGACAGGTCATCTCTTTTATGCTTTTAATCAAGTAGTCAATTGAGTTCTTTTCTGAACCAGTCAATTTCTCCAAATCTTTCCCAGGTAATTTTCACAGTTTTAAAATGATTTGATTTTAATGACAGAGTGAACCAAAAGGACCAATGATTTATTTGGCTCCTTCTGGCTTGTGTCACAACAGTGACAAAAATTTCTGGCTTGTGGACAAGGGGAAGCAATAAATATAGCATGTCTGACCTTCAGGAAAGTTTTATTATTATTATTATTAATTATTATTATTATTACTTCATTACAAATGCTACTTTACTCAGCAAGCCAGGAAGCTAATTGTCTTCATCACATAAGTGTGAGGAGCCTGGGGGCTTTCCCCTTCCCTGTCTGTTTCTTGGAATCCTGAGCATAAGGAGTTGCTTCTTGTGTCGTTTCTATGTCACTGGGGCAGGCATGCTGACATTCCTCCCCATATCCCCTTGAGGGGACGGCTCTTAGTTCTAGCTTGTCAGCAGGTGAACCAGAAGCTGCTTTCCATCCAGAGCCTTTTCTACTACTCTTCCTGATACAGGCATAACATTGTCTGTTTGTTTGGTTAGTTCTTATTAATTTATTTTTTTTAATTTAGCTTATAAAATATTAAGTTTCCTTATTCGATTGCCATGCATATTTTATTTTGGTTAATTCTCTTCTATCAGTACACTCCTCCCTCATTTCCTTACCCCTGCCTCACTGTAACCTTTCATTTTTACAGGTGTCATACACATTTAACACATAAATATAAGGAGTGGGAAGAGCAGAAAATGAAACAAATGAGGAAAAAGAAAAATTTAAACTACAAAGACACAAGTTCTTAATGTCCCTTGAATTCCTAACTTGATGGTAAGAATTTATACTATCTTACCTGGGCAGCTAAGGGTTTCATTCTGGTGTCCTTTGAGTGCCAAGCTCCAGGATAGGCTACTGAGATGAATCAAAGGGGAGACAGAATAGCAAGTAAATTAGGACACAAGGTCAACATAATAATTTTAAATTTGTATATGATAAGCAAGGTACCACCCAATTTTCAAGGCTTCACTCTTCCACCCACGCAACGTGTGTTGAATAAGTCATGCTCTCCACAGGCAATTGACCACATCAACTTTAGAAAATAAAGGAGTTGAGTTTCTGGCTTTACTTATAATTGAGGTACAATAAGTTGTGCATTGATGTACATAAGTATCTTTTTGGGTATTTTCTCCCCATTGCATCTGGTTGAAAATGTTTCACTTTGCCATAATTACAGATTCTCACCTGAAACTAGTACTTTGAAATACTTAGTTAATTGCAATGGTTGTCCCCTTCTAAGCACACTAAACACTGATAGCAGGTAGAAGGGCAAGGTTCAGGCCTCATAGCTCTCTATACCCTCTCTATGCCAGCCAGTAGATAGCATGACCACACTCAGTAGTGTAGGATACAGCAGAATTTGAATGCAGGCTTCTGATTCTAAGAGTTCATTCACATCTACCCCATTGCCAATAGCTGAAGTGAGACCAGATTTCTCCAAGAAGTCAGGACTGAATTCTCTTCTACAGACACAGTGAAATACTTTGGCTCATTATGAGCTGATAAATGAAAGGAAACTATTTGAGAATTAGTATAACACAGACATTATTTGTGATAGTGAAGCTTAATGTACAAAATAAAAACAAATCAAAACCCTAACTTCCTAACTCACAAAATAGCAAATTTGATAAGAAAGTTTAGATTAGAGACTATTTGCTACTTTGCATGTCTTTGTTGACTAGAATAAATTGGATATCATGAAAAAAATGTACATTGCAAATGTATTATCTTTCATTTCATTTTAAATAATTTTAAATAATTATTTAATTTATTTATTCAAGAGAGACATAGAAAGAGGAGAGAGAAAATGGGCATGCCAGGGCCATCATACACTGCAAGTGAACTCCAGACACATGTGCCACCTTGTGCATCTGGCTTCTGTGGGTCCCAGGGAATCAAACCTGGGTCCTTTGGCTTTGCAGGCAAGTGTGTTAACCACTAAGATATCTCTCCAGCCCCATTCTCTTTGATTCTTAAGAAAAGACTGATAAATAGTGTGGTGGTTTGAATAGAATAGATGGCCCCCAATATATTCAGTTGTTTATTTGTAGTTTGCATCTGCAGCCACCTGGCTGGAGGCAGTGTCACTGGGTGGATCTTCAGGTGTGGTGTGTAGTTACAAAATAGCATACCTCAAGCTTTTTAATACTCGAATATCTGGAAGCTATGTATACCTATATCTATATCTATAAGGGTCTGAGGCTAAAACTAAGAGAGAAGTCTAGTAACTAAAAAGGCACCATAGACTCCCTGCTCCTCCTAGCCTGCACCCATTCACCAGCCTGGGCTTTGCTTCCTACATACTTGTGATTATTAGGAAGTTAGAACTATGACTATTCAAATGTGGTCTTGTGATTTGAGAGATACCAAAGAGCATGAACAAAGTTAAGCAAGAGTTAAGTCTATGAAGTAAGTAAAGAAATCAGTCTTGACTAACTTGTGATGTGTAAACCTGGAATAATTGATAATTATTAATGACTGCACCATTATATCACACAATTCAGAAAAAAAATTCATTATTAGTTTTCTATCATGATCAATGTATACATACTGGGGAAATATAGTAAAGATAAGAATTGCAAGCATTTACTCATCCCCTCCAAAAATCTCAATTTCTCCCAGTTTTGCAGCCTGCCTGCACCTATGTGAGAGTAGTTTCTAGCTTTTCATCCAACAAGAACAGTACTTATCCAATGTGAGCATAGGATATGGGAAGTAAAAAGAGGAAAGGTGCTATTGTTGTAGACTTGGGATCCACTAACTAGTTTTAAGGACAATGAAAGGATAATCTTATAATATACTCATAGTACTGACAGAAACAGAGTTGATGAGTCCTTGTGTCCCCAGCTCTAGCAGGAAGTAGCAGACTGGGCATGTGTCATTGCGGTCTCAGCCTAGGGGTTTCCAGGTTCTTGGTATCTTATTTAAATAATTGGAAAACACACACAAAAGATAAAGCAGCTAGAGACTTTATTAGTAACAAAGCTATAGTACAGGTTTGAATACACTTTTAAGAGGGGCATGGGTCATGTGAGCCCATAAGAAGGAAGAGGCAGTTGTCAAGTGTACAGGTTCAGAAGGTTCTCTACTTTGATGGACGTACTTGAGTCTCCATTGGGTTTGTCCCTTCCCATGGTGCAGCAGGACTTTTCATTGTGTTGGATCAATAAGATAGGTAAATAAGGTTTCTCCCTAAAAAAGTATTCATGTAGGCACAGTTTGCCTTAGTGCCTATGAACCCAAAAACTCTCCAGGCCCGATAGTACCCTGTTTTCTGATTCAAGATATGTGTAAGACTTTGTTTGGATAGAAATTAGCCTCAGAAGGGGTCTAACCGACAGTTGTGATGGGAGAAGATCATATTCTATTGCTCACAATTGGATGTCTGTGCAGCTAGGCACAGGTGGGGGTACCAGTTTGCCAACAGATTGCTAAATGCACTGTGACAACAAGGTGCATTTATTGCCCCCGCCAGGGTTGTCCAGGTTGCTTCACTGTGCTTAAGTGCCTTATCCTATTAACAGAAACTGACCAATGGGCACATCAACAGTGTTAGATGCTATTTCTAAAACATCAGTGAAGTTATTTCCAGATTCCACAGTCCCGTTGAAACTGTTAGAATGTGGATTCTGACTCCGCAGCCCTGGAGTGGGGCCTGAAACTGCACGTCCAAGAAGCTCTCGGGGACTCTTGGTGATGGTCATTTGTAAACTACTCCTTGAAAAACATTTGCTTCCTGTTGTAGACAACACCACGTTTCTGGGATAAACTTCCAAACAGACACAGTTTACGTGGGGATTGGGATTGGTTTCAGGCTTACAGGTCCAGGGGAAGTTCCATAATGGAGAAAGAAACTGACCCTCTTTCACAGATCCCAGCAGAGAGAGACCACCACCAGATAGCTAGCACCACAAACAACCATAAGAACTGGCATCAAAACAGGAACCCCAGGCAGAACTCTGACCTCTCTGCAAAGCTTTGGGCTAGACATCTGACCCCCCACCCCAGTGACAGGTCCTCCACGTGTCCCCAGGGACACCTCCTCCAGCCAGGTGAATGGAAATCCAAGTTACAAGCTTTAATAAAACACCTGAGTCTATTGTGGAACATGCATTCAAAGTAACACAGCTCCAGTAATAGATTCCGTAGTCTCAGCGTAGGCTGGGGATCTTCATTTTAGCCAGCAATGTAAAATATCCCAATGCAGATGGTGTTCAGACAACACTTTTGTACAATGCTGATTTATGAGCTCATAAAAATTTCTTCATTAGCAGTCTCTTCTTCTAAGATTAACACATGTTTTCTAATTCCTGCCACCTGGACATTTTTTAAGTACCTTATAATTTTAGAAAGATGCAAAATACGACTGGAGAATAACACATTGTGCTCAAATTAAAACGGAGTTCAGAACATATAACCAAATTTACTTATTTGGGAACAAATATTTAGTCAGCTAGTCAGCATTTATTATTAATTAATGTCGCAGGTGTTATGTTAATGCTGGGGTTACAAAGATTACAAAGGAAAGATCTCAGCTTTTCTAAATAAGCTACTTGAAATGGAAAATATATACCTACTGGTAGGCTGGCAAAGAGGTAAACATGGAGGAGTTCCTGGTCTTGAAGGAGCTAATCTCATGTGTCTGAAAACTCTTGCTGTAACATCTAAAATTTTCTGTTTGGTCTCCTATGATGAGTTTCAAAATTATCCTGAAAACTGTAAATGTGTGGCCCATATGTTCCTTCCTGTGTCCCGTTGCACTGGGATCACTTAGTACACAATAAACAAAGAATTTCCTCAGCAGATCTTGGGTGAATTCAATAGAATTGAATTTCTGAATCCCAAAAGATATTGCTGAGAAACTTATCAACGATCAGACGGCAATCTGAGCCTGATGCTGTTTTAGAGGATTTGTCTTGAAATATGCAGCTTGTTCTAGGCTTTATTCTTATTATTCAAATGTCTACAGCAGTGCTGATATTTTCCTATTAAAAGGATTAAGACTTCATTAATAAAACAATGTAAAAGCCACAAAGGCCTTCTTCCTTCCCCTCTCTAATCTGATTTCTAAATCAACTGTATTAACTTAGAGTGCAAGAGATTTTATACTTAAGATTGCTCCTAAATGTAATGGTGCTTTACTCAAACAATAAGGTATTTTTTGTTGTTTTGTTTTGTTGTCAGATAACCATGTCAGATAGTGAAAACAGAGCAAACAGTTCCAATAAAAAGTCATTCTAGTTGCAAATGAAGAGCGTCATTTCTCTTGGGTGAAGTCCATGGTCTGTAACATTGCTAGCTCAGAAAAGATTCTGTTGTTTTTCATTTAGTTTTCAAACATGATCAGTTAACCTTAAAAATGCCAAGTAAATGCCACAGAAAGAGCAGCAACCTACAGTTTTTAGAGGAAAATAATTCCAGCTTTATTTCTGCAGTTTCAAAGACATGAATGTGTGGGCTTGGGGTGATAAGTCACTGGAAGGTGCTGAGCTGATGAGGGTGTAAAAGAAACTGAAGATTGCGAGGAAGGCTGCAGCCATGCTGGGAAGTCGCTTTGTCAGCGCTGTCCAGAACAGCAAATCGTCCCATGTTTTCACCCCGACAGCTGCATTACAGTAGCACCATTCCTACGGGGTTTTTCTATATGACTAGAAAATAAAGTTTTCTGTCTGCAATGTCAGATAGAGTGCAGCTTCTCATAGCTCTGTTCTAATCCAGGAAATAATCATGGGGCAGGGGTATCATGAGGTTTAGATGCTACTCTACCTTGCCTGGTGACATCAGCCCAGGACTAAGGCAATGTAGGTCCTGTATGGCTACTTCCATCCCATCAAAAAAATATTATTGTGGCGGGCTGGAGAGATGGCTTAGCGGTTAAAGGTGCTTTCAGGCTAGAGAGATGGCTTAGTGATTAAGGCATTTGCCTGCAAAGCCAAAGGAGCCCGGTTCAGCTCTCCAAGACCCACGTAAGCCAGATGCATAAGGGGGTGCATGCATCTGGAGTTCATTTGCAGTGGCTGAAGGCACTGGCATGCCCTTTCTCTCTCTCTTTCCCTCCCTCTCTCTTTCTCTCTCTAAAATAAATAAATAAAATAAAAGAGAAAAAAATTAATAAAGGCACTTGCATGTAAATTCTGATGGCCCAGGTTCAATTCCCCAGTACCCATGTAAAGCCAGATGCACAAAGTGGTACATCCATCTGGAATTCGTTTACAGTGGCAGGAGGCCCTGGTGCATCCATCCATACTCACACTATAACTTTCTGTCCCTTTCTCTCGGTCTCTGTGTCTCCAATAAATATATTAGAAAAAACATAGCTGTGTTTATGTCATTTAGTTTCTAGTCTTCAAGGTTGAGGGGGATCATCATGATGTTGAAATAAAGTAGTGGCCATCTCAAAACATGCAAAAACCCCTTAAAATATGAAAATAGAGCTGGGCATGGTGGCGCACACCTTTAATCCCAGCACTCAGGAGGCAGAGGTAAGGAGATCGCCATGAGTTTGAGGCCACCCTGAGACTACATAGTGAATTCCAGATTAGCCTGGGCTAGAGTGAGACCCTACCTTGAAAAACAAAACAAACAAACAAACAAACAAAAAAGAATGAAAAACGTGGCTTAAATGATATTGACTCATTTACATATAAATATTCCAAACTATAAATTTGACCTTTCAAAATATTCAGTTTTATCTTCCTCGTCTCTCTAACAGGTGTCCAAATTATAGTAATAATCAAATATTATCAGATAATCAAATAAATTTGAGTAATCAAATAGTGATATTTTTACTAGCCTGCTCCATGCATGTTACTATAAGTAATAGCTACTGAAATCCTCAAGCTTTAGTAAATTTTGAATGAAAGGAATATTTCAGAGAACACTGCTTGATTCATTTTCACATTTTGAGAAAATAAAATGGAAACAAAAACCATGCATTTTAACATTGAAATGCATTTAAATGTAGAACTTGAAATATGGTAATATAATTATACTGACATCTTCTGTAAGCAATAACACATAATTGAATGGATCCTGTACCACAAGAATCACAACTAAACCAGAAGACAAAGAGCCCATTTTTTTTTCTGACTAATCAGGACTGGTGTTAATTAAAGAAGAGTGCAAGATAATGACTTCTCATTACTACCTGATAGATGGAAATAGATTATTCTTCTTCTGGGTAAAATAGCAATTAAATAACTTTTTTAAACAGGGTTTATTTTCAGAAGGCTTTCTTCTATAATTGATGAAGCATTTGGATAAAGGTCTCTTTTGAAAAATCATCTGGAAAAATGGATTTCATCAAAGGCTGTTTATTCTTTAGTGTTTTGCCACATTTTGGTGGATATAAACAAGAAAAAAAAAGTTATTTTAACAAGTGGTAATCAGAACAAAATTGACTTGCATTATTCTGTGGAAAGTTCACTTTAAAGAATGTGGTCTATAGAAATGATTAAAGCACCAGTTCAAATCCCAGCTGCTTCCATCAACCAGTTCTGTGACCTGAAGCATGTGTTTTAAGTTCTGTGAGACGGGTGAGCGGGGTTCACACCTATAATACCAGCACGTAGAAGGCTGAGGTAGGAGGACCAAGAGTTTGACACCTGGGCTGGAGGGAGGGCTCAGAGGTCAAAGACACTTGTTTGCAAAGCCCAATGGCCCAGGTTCAATTCCCTAGCACCCAGGTAAATCCAGATGCACAAAGTGGTATAACTAGCAATCATTTGTAACAGCAAGAGGCCCTGACACTGCCATACTCCTTCATTCACAAATTGAAAAAGGGCTACATGGAGAGTCCTAGGTTCTAGGGCAGCCTAGGAGCTATATGCCACTATGTAAATAATAATATAACACCACTCTAATAAATAATTATCATCATCATCCCCTTCGTAGGGGGACTGTAAGCATTAAACATCTATGTAACATCTGCTGTGCAGTATATGGCACACAGAAAGAGCTAAGAAATGAATTTGTTTTCTTTTGCCACATACCAAGTCACCACAAGCTTAGTGGTTTAAAACAGCCAAGTTTTATTTTATCACAAGGACCAGGTGTTGGTAGTCTGAAAAAGGCCAAGGTGAGCTCTCCATTCCTGGTATTAGCAGAAGATTCAACCTAATCCGGGGCTCCAATCATCTTTTAATGTCTTTGGTTGTGGACAAAATTTAGTTTCTGAAAACCACCGCTAGAAGATTTCCCTATTTCCTGCCCTGTGGCCTGTCTGCTGTGCGGTGGCTTGTCCGTTCAGGTCCATGGGAAGGCATCTACTGCTGCCTGTCTTTCTGTCCCTGACTTTTCCCATTTCTAACTTCCAAATCCTCTTTAAAAGAGCGTTCACTTCCTTATGCCAGCCATTCCCAGGATGATCTTTGGATGAAGTTAAGGCTGGCTGATGCCAAGCCTTAATCATATGTCCTCTGTGCCTTCCTCTTGGCCACTTGAGGTAAGTGAATCATGGAAGTGATGCACTCACTTGAGCTCAGAACAAGAGAGTCACCCCAGGGAACAGGAATTGTGGGCCTGCCTTAGAAGTCTACACACTAAAGCTGATATTCTCATTATCTTTGTTTTTACTAAACATTAACTGGAATGTTTGAAATACTTTGAGGACATGATTGAGATAATCTTCCACTTTTTTCAGGTATCTGCATTCTAAAGTACTAAAATATTCCTGAGTATACATTCTTAATTTTTATTCATTACCTGAGCCAGTTGTGTGATTTGTCCTTTCCAGGTGTTTACAATAGGGTTAAAAACAAGGGTCTCAGTCAAAAGAAAAACAGTATTTTTTTTATATTCAAATACAGACTTAGAACATTCTGCTTCTGAGAGAAATGAAAGAAGTACCTCCAAAAATTGCAACCAAAGAAAGCCTCAGTAATTATTAAAAAACACTAACTATTAACATTCCTAGTTTGACAAAGTATAACCAGAGGCTGAGGAGATGGTGAAGGGAGTGAAGGGCTTGCCACACAAACATGAAGACTTGAGTTTGGATCCCAGCACTTCAAAGCCAGGAGTGGTTGCTCACATCTGTACTGCTAGCACTGGGAAGCTGGAGACAGGAAGATTCCCCAGGACTTTCTGGCTGCATAGGATTGCTGGTTAGCTGGGTTAGCCAAAGCACGCTGCAGAGTCAATGAGAGACCCTGTCTCATAGAATAAAGTGAAGGCTGAATGAGGAAGACACCTTGGTCAACTTCCCGTCCTCCACACACTCATGCAAACACACCCACACATGTGTGTTCCCACACACATCCAGACATGCTTACACATATGTGTAAGCATATCTCACACATGTACACAAAATCATTACCTGAAAAATAGATATCACATACATGCCTATACAAAAAATTATCTGCAAAACAATTAACACTATATTCAAAAGAAAAAAGTGAGCTTTTAATTATTTTGATTTTAAAGAAACAATTAACAGGATTACTTTTTTGAGAGGAATGTGAAAATCATCAGCATAAAAAATGGAGTTGCTGATGTGAACATGGACAAGAATAATAAAGAAAGCTGGGAGCTACGAGGGGAAAATTCAGGCAGTAATACAAAAGACTCCAAGAGAGCCAGATTCTTGTACAGAGCCCACAGTAATCTCATACAAAAGTGCTTGTACTGCAATCTCAGGCAGAAAATTAATCTATGTGGCCAACCATCATTGATCCAAAATATCAGACATAATTCTCCTCACTTTTGTCTTTAAAAACTTATCTCAATCCTTTCATGTTTATCCATATTTGATTAGGAAATGCACATTCATATTCCAGTGCTTTCTTATTTCCAAATAAATATTCTTTGAAGAGTAACTCTGCTTGTTTTTGTGGTTGTTGTTGTTTTAGACTGACACTGTAATCAAAATTATGTAATTTAGAAAATAATCATTTGTACTGAATTAAGTCATAAGTGGGGGAAATCTGTAGTAATCATTCAAGAGAAGGTAACTTTTATAAATATCATAAGCATATCAAAATGGAACCATTGTATTTGTGATGCACGTACAATGTGTATGTCAACCAGTCCACTTTATGCAAAAGAAATTAGGCAAAGGGAAACATTTTAAAAACTCCGACAGGAAAAGGTAAATTGTAGAATTCATTGGGTAAGTTCTGGAGCTGAATGAGGAAAGAATCAAATTATAGATAATGACTGAATTAGAGAAATAAACTTAAGGTGGGATATCACGATCAACATGCCCAGTAGGAAAACAGTACAAATGAGGAGACCCCGGAGCAATGGGAAGTGCCTCTTCCACTAATGCAGAAAGTAGCACTGTGGTATCAGTGGGAGGGAGCTGCACAGCGACCTCGTGTGTAAACTCAGCGCCATTTCATAGCAGCCATTTCTCCTGAAGGAAATTCTGCAGATTGACTCACCCTGAGGGACACAACCCGATCAAACTTGGAGAGATGCTCAGAAGCTTTGGAAGTTTCCTGAAACAGATAAGAATGCAACAGCGTACACATGAGATACAAAAAAGAAAAAACGGTGACATGTACAGAAGAATTCAACTAAGCGTGTGGATCAACAGAGGAGCGTATTTACAGCCGCCTCCACTGCCCTGCCACAGTCAGTGCTGTTGGGTCAGTCTCATCACAGCTCGTCTCATTGGCTCCCTTGGGCTTTGCCGCCTTCAGGGACTTCGTGCAAGGAAGGGATGATTGTGTTTGTTGCCATTTTGAACAAGCCTGGCTTTGTAGGAACTGCTTTTCCCAACACCAAAAAAAGAACTAGAGAGAAAAAAAATTAGTTTTCTCTATTTTTCTCATAATTTTTTAATACTTTATTTATTTATTTACTAATTTATTTATTTGAGGGAGGCAGATACACATATGTGTATATATATATGTATATATATGTACATATATATACATATACATACACATACACACATACATACATACATACACACACACACACACACACACACACACACACATATATATATATATATATATATATATATATATATATATATGTATATATATATATGGAGAGAGAAAGAGAGAGAGAGAGAATGGACTCTCCAAGGCCTCTAGCCACTCCAGATGCAAGTGCACCATGCCACCTTGTTCTTCTGGCTTAGGTGGATCCTGGGGAATCAAATGTGGGTCCTTTGGCTTTGTGGGCAAGCGCCTCAACCACTAAGCCATCCCTCCAACCCATTTTCTCAGAGTTTTTGTGAGTGAAATGAAAAATGAAAACCTTTGCTGCCAGTGCCTTCATCTCTGTCAGTACGATTGGTTGAATTTGGTCCCCTTGATAAGAAATCCTGGAAACCTATGTCTCTAGTACCTAACTGGGCAACTAGGAGTTTAGAGGTGGAACCAAGGAGAAGGACTTTCAGGTAGGAAGGTTACCCTGAACTCTCTGCAGCTGGCCAGGCTCATCACACAGGTCCTTCTTGTTCTTGGCTGTGGTGAGAGAAAAAGATGTGACGATGAGGAAGGGGGCAGGCGACACTGCCAGCTTGGAACGCGGAGGAAGAGGACCATCAGCCGAGGAATATAGGTAGCCTCCAGAGCTAAACTAGGCGGGAAACATCCCCTTCCATGCTCCAGAGAAAGTCACAACTCTGCTGACACTGATCTTATCCTAAATGATGCCTGCGACACACTTTTAACTTACCAGATGAAGGATAATGTTTTCATTGAGTTCGGTGATAACTGTGTGGTCATTTGTAAAGATAATAGAATACTACTGTACCTACTAAGAACAACTTGGCAAAACCTACCATGAGTTAGCACATAGTTTTAGTGGAGGAGAAAAAGATAAGTTACAAAATTGAGAATAATGAGAGAAAACGTCTACCCATTCTCCCATTTCAACCATTCCCACACTGGGATGACAGAGTTGGGTCATCATAACAGGGTCCACTATAGAGGAATATTCCAAAAGTCTGGATCAGAGCTAGAATTTAAATTCAAGCTACAGTACAATGCCTGGAGCAGCACAGTATTTTTCAATCAAACTCTTCCTGGGAAACCCCAAGGGCATCAATTTCACATGCAAGCAGTTCCAAAGTTAGAGCCTGGTTGACAGCAGATCTCGGAAGGAAGATAACCTTTACAAAAACCTTAGCAAAGTATGCATCAGCTCTCAGGATTGTAATGACCACCATCAGTTACTTGTTCCTCCAGGATACACCAATGCTTTCTAGTATCACACGCCATTACACATGACAAAAGTGGGAAAGACTGATATTCCAACTGCTGTCTAGACAATATGTGCACGAAGGAGCTCTAAATCTACTTTGCAGCGCATTCCATCATTGATACTGTGGGCGTAGATATCCAACACGGAAACAAGGGTCTCACATGGAGCTAATATCTGATTGTTCAGTGACATAACGCCCATAGAATATTATTATTCACTCACATAAGCCCAAAATTCCTGCAATATTGAGTGTGTTACTAAAATACCCCCTTTTCAATAAAGTTAAAAGAAAGAAGTTATCTTAACCATAGGTATATTATTCTCAACTATATTTAGGTTTATATGAGCCAGATAAATTTGCTTTTATCCATGGTCACATCTTAAATGAGTTCTTAAAATATATTCTTTTGGTGCCACTGTTATAACCAAATATTAAAGTTATTAATTATAATGTAACATCATATATATTCCCCATAACTGATGGCTACCCCCACAATACATGACCCATAAGCCTAAGGGGATAATTATCATCCCCAACGAGGAGGGTCCCTTCGAGGGAGGGGGGACCAGGATGAAGGTAAAGATGGTACCAACAATGTGCTGTTTACACATTGAGCATGTACATAACTAATAAAATTTTTTAAAATTTATTTTCAAGGAGAGAGAGAATGAGAGTGGGTATGCCAGGTCCTATTTGCCAGGATTCCCTTAGGGCACATCACACCAAAGATAAGGACAGTGCTGAGTGCTGCAGGCTTGTGTATATATATATATATATATATATATATATATATATTCTTTTGTTTTCCATTGGATCAAAAAGTGAAAAATTGTAAGCCAAATTTTCTTATTAACTTATCTATGAAGTGTCATGGAAATGTAACTGAAATAAGATGAACTTCAACTTATTTTCTATTTGTTTATTCATTTATTCATTTTAGGGTGTTTTTTGTTTGTTTGCTGTTTGAGCTAGGGTCTTGCTCTAGCCCAGGATGACCTGGAATTCACTATGTAGTCTCAGGGTGAACTTGAACTCAGGGCAACCCTACTACCTCTGCCTCCCTAGTGCTGGGATTAAAGGCCTGCACCACCACGCCCGGCTCATTTATTTATTTTACTTTTTGAGATAGCATAATGCTGTGTAGCCCTGGCTGACCTAAAATGCACTATTTAGGTCGTGGTTGTGATGAAAGGAAGAGCTGTGATGACCCTCACAGCATCATCAAGCAATCCTCAAGCTCACAGCAATCCTCCTGACTCAGTCTCCCAATATAATGATCATAGGTATGAATCACAAGGCTTACTTTCACTTGATTTTTAAAATTCTTGTTATTTTTAATAAAGTAACATTGACAAATGTAGAATTAGAAATGAATCAACTATGATTTATTTTATAATTATTCACCTTATTTATTTTTAAAAATATTTTATTTATTTGTAAGGAGAGACAGAGGCAGAGAGAGAGAGAGAGAGAGAGAGAGAGAGCGTGCACAACAATGGACGCACCAGGGCCTCCAGCCATTACAAACAATTCCAGATACCTGCTCTACTTTGTACATCTGACTTCACATGTGTACTGGAATCGAACTTATTATTTTAGGCATTTGCAGGCAAATGCCTTAACCACTGGACCATCTCTCTAGCCACACTTTATTTTTAAAATAAACAATAATTGGTAGCACCGTCCTTCAAAAATAGCTGCATTTTTTGAATGACTTCATGGGCAGCCATGAGTATCATTTTGCTGACACATACATGAATTTCATCTCATTATGTTGGATAATGTTATTTGCAGAACCGTCACCACATTTTCCACAACACAGCTAGTTTTTGAAACCAGCCTGTGCTGCAACAGAGAGGGAGTTGCTTCACAGCATCTGGAGTGCAAGACCTGTCCTGGGAGTCTCCCTAATGAATCATCTCATTCCACAGTCTTTGTCCAGACCTTAAACGAATTAAGTGTTTGGCTGCCTGATAAGTGGGATGCACCAAAAGTAATTGAATGTGGTAATCGAAAATTTGTTAAACCTGTCACCGTGCATCATTATCTGCTCTAAATCCAACACAACACAATTAGCTTACAATACTTAGAGCTGAGTCAAGTCCACGTGTCACGGATGGGTGCGTAATGCACACTCTTCAGTAAATTGAATTAGACTCCAAGTAGAGGAGCAAAGTAAAGGGTGTGTATGTGAATGACGCAAGTAAAAAAAGCTCGGGATTTATGAAGTGCCAAACCTAACTCCTGAAGCCGTGGGGCTCAATGACCTTCATTACTGCCTCTTAACCAGAAAGTATGTCATAGATCTGACAAGAACCTAAAAATAAATATCCCCTTAACACTGATCTCTGGCTTTTGATTGACTTTTTGAAAGTAAATAATCCGACATGTAACAATAAGTAATAATCACCATTGTTTTCCATTGCCTCCCAAGAGTCTTGAAAACTAGAGGGGAAAATTAACAATTAACAATAATTATCCCTTAGATTTTGTAGAAAAAGGCCTTAGGGAAGGAAGATTCCATAATAGTCCCTTAACTGACTTATTTTTATAATAAAAAATTAGTTATATGAGGACAGAACTTCACTACAGAATTTACACAATGATGGAGAAATCTTTTGAAATAATTTATAAAGGTTCATTTAGCAATAAATAATTGTAGCAGACAGCTTCTGGTTCGCTGAGATGAACTTCCAGACCAGGCACAGTTATGGAGGAAGGGATATTTATTGAAGCTTACAGATCCAGGGGAAGTTCCATAATGGCAGAAAAAGCTGGCCTGCCTTCACAGGACCAAGCAGAGAGATAGAAGCACAAGCCAAAAAGCCAAAAGCCACAGCACACTTCAGGTACTCCAGCAAGGCACACTTTGCATATCTTTAGATTGAAATCTCAAATCTACCACCACACCTTAAGATTCACCCAGTGACCTTGCCTCCAGCCAGGTGGCTAGAGATGCAAACTACAAATAAGCAACTGAATATATTGGGGGCCATCTATTCTATTCAAACCACCACAATAATAAAACTATAATGGTCTATAATTTATGATGAACTAGTATACACATTTAAAAAGGTTGCAGGTGAAGATATGCGATTTGAATAATGAATGGGAAATGCCAAAAACATGATTATATGTTTTTGTTTTGGGGGAAATGTAAAATAAGAAACAGGACAATCTTGTAAATCCTAGCGTGGGGGAGACATAGGAATGAAGCAATTCTGAACTACGAAGTCAGCTAGGAAAGGCCCAAAGGTATGTCACCCGGCCTGCCTTGGTAAACCTGGAATTCAGCGTCTGATTCAGTCTCGTCCCTCACCGACAGCACTCCCCACTTCTTTCCCAATCTGACAAACCTAGGTATGCTGGCCCTCGTGGTTCATCCACTTGAATCAAAAAACACCCAGGGCTTTAAGGCACTGCCTGCAAACCCTAAGGACCCAGGTTCAATTCCCCTGTACCCACATAAGCCAAATAGATACAGATTGGTGCATGATTTGGAGTTTGATTGCAGTGGCTAGAGGCCCTTGCTCTTGCTCTCTCTCTGTCTCTCTCTTTCTCTGGCAAATAAATAAACTATTTAAAAAATTAAAAAATACAAATTAATAAAAAGAACAAATCAGCTCTCTCCCTTGCTCACCTGAACCTGAAGGCGAAGCTCATCCCAACAAGCTGTAAAAAGGCTTGCCATGTGGGCAAAGGGAGTTTGGGTCTTGGTTACTCACTGTTCCTTCTGAAGCCTGACCATCAGTGTCCCTGTTCTGGTAAGCTATTCCCTCACCCCAGCCTGGCTGTGATGGGGTAGGTGAAAGGAATTTCTTTCTTCTCCTTTTGTGACTCTCTTCTAAGCCACAGGGCCTTCACTAACTGATCTCTTAGCTTCTATTCTTTTTTTAATGTGGAGGAAGCCTTACACCCTCCTGTTCCATGCGTTCCTCCATTTCCTCAATTCTTTGTTGGAATGGACAAAGATCTAATTCCAGGGAATCACAGGCCAAGGGGGAAAAAAGCAAAAACCACCCTGTCCCTGGAAATCCCACAGCACTAGCTGTAACTGTTACAATATTCTACATGAGAAAACAGTGAGCATCTTGATGTGAAGGTCATCAAAATTTTACATTATAGCATAGGATGTGCAGATATGCACAATGTGGGCTAGAATTTTAACCAACGTGAAACTAGATGTAAACCATATATATGAAGTGTTTGTATTTTCTGTTAAAGATACCAACTTTTCAGTCATGGTATCTAAGAAACAAAATTTATCTTCTGAGCCATATTGTTTTAGTTTTGATGGCTATTTTATTTTACTAATACTGAGTTATAAAGCAGAGGACACATTGGAGTTTTTTAGAGACCAAACTATTACCTCAGGGCTGGGGGTTCTGAGGACACTCCAGACCCCCTTCTGTGGAGCCAGAGAGCTCCAGTCTGACTCTGGTTTTGATAAATACTGATGGGCCACGCCCATTTGGTAGAGCCCGTTTGCAGGATAAGCCTCCATCTGCAGCATTTGAGTGTCTTTTTCACTTTCTGGGAAACTTGTTTCTGTGTCTGTGTGTTTGTGTCTTGTTTGTCCTTTTTTTTTCTTTCTTGTGAGACACCACGGGACAGGCGGCGAGTTCCACCCCACTGGATCTAGTCCGGTCACACTCCAAAGATTTCCAACACCTGGCAGACAATCTGGGTTTAAACAGTATGACCAGGAAAACTAACCATCTTTTGCAGGAATGAATGGCCAACTTTCAATGTGGGAAGGCCAGGGGGAGGCACCTTCCACCTTCCCACCATTTACCAAGTGAAAGCTTCTGCAGGTGTTCTTCACAAGGTAAGGAAAGAGAATGGGTGCTAACCGCAGCCTGACAGCCAGTTCCAGAGCCAAATGGCCAGCCCATAGCAGTCCAGGCTGACGATGATGTGGCTTTTCCCTTGATTCGCCGAACTGGGACCCTAATGACCCTGCAGGTGAGGAGAGACATGTTCAATGAAACTCCTCCCAAAAGTCTTTGACTTTCACATGCTCACCACCCCATTTGCCTGGGCACCTTCAGGGACCATGGCCGGGCCCCAGAGGACACAGGAACCCTCAGCTGCCACCTGAACAGGGACCCTGTGAGACAGACAGGGTGGGTGAGTGCTCTCCCAGAGAGACCGGGAGACATCGGCCCATGCGGCCTTGCCTCCATGTTTTTGAGGGCTGGTAGGTTTCTCTTTGTCCTCCTTTGTTTTCAGTTTGCACCATCGCATGGGACCAGACACGACAAACTGGCAACTGATGTCTCTTGGCCAAGGCCACTCTTCAGTATTGACTGAAGGCCAGCTGTCCTCTGCCTGGATGCCAATAGCCCATTGGGTGTTGGCAAAAACCCTCTGCCTATTTGTCTTTCCTCCATCAGATGGAAGCTATTTTTCTCTTTTTCCTCCTTTATTTTAATATTGTCTCCCACCAAAAGAAATCTCAGATTCATGGAATAGGAGATCTGCTGAAAGTTTAGGGGATTTAGCTCTCCCAGAGGGAGGCTGGCTCCTTCTGGGAAATCCTCCACGACACCTCCTGGATGATTTCTGGGAGTCCATGTGGCCCAGACACATGGACCCGAATATCTTATCTGGCCAGGAAATGAAAAGCTCAGGAAGGAAATTTCCCCTCACTCCCTTTAAGCAGCAAAACTTCAGGCCAGCTTTGCAAGCACTCCAAAGCAGCTCGAGTCAGAGGAGTCAGAGTCAGGTGGCAGGCTCACACGTGCCCAGAGAATGGCGTCTCTGCCCATGCAGGTACCATGTCTCTGCCTCCTTCTCCAGCAGCTCAGGGGGTCCAAGGACCCCCCTCCTTTCAGTTCCCCCCGAGGGCCCCCTCGTTTCTCAGCAGCTCCCGGGTGGTCCCGGGGTCGCCCCCTCTCTTCAGGTGGCTGGATTTGGACTCCGGCAGTCTCGGCCATTACCTCCACGTGTACTAGACTGGACCTTGGGTGAGCGTCCAGGAGAAGGGCAGAGCTGAAGCTGGGCAGGGCTGATCTAAGGTGTATGCAAGCCCGGTGCAGCCGCTGCAGTGCAGGCACCAAGACACCAAAAAGTGACAAACAACAGCAACAAAAATGTCACGTTTAACTAAACCCTATGGTGAACTGAAGTTGTACGTAAACAATGCAATACTTTGTTACATGATATCATAAATATATTTACTGAGTTTATGTTCTAGGTCAACTTCAACTTTCATAGGGGATTATTAAAAAAATAGAATTCTCTCTGAAGTGGTAACTTATAATTTGTCAGGTATTTAAAAATAATAATAATAAAAGATTTGAATGTCCTGCTACTTAAAATGGGGAGGCAACTGACCTGACTTCTAGGCCAGCCTGCCTCAAGATAGCAACAAACTTTGCCGTAGTTACTCCTAATAAAATCATTTCCAAGAGTGTTATTTGTATTAATGACATAAAATTGTCTTTAGACTACTTGCTTGTTAGTGAGTAATAGGATTAATCAATTGGTGTAGTTTTTCTTAATAGCCTTATAAGAAAGGTGTTTAATAATGGGGTGAGATAAGTTAATTGAAGGAACTGGGAAGAAATTTTTCAATGTTGGGACATAGAGTGCTGGTTAAAAATGTTTTTTGAGTGGTACTTAGATCAGAATGTTAAAGTATATGGATAAAGATGTGCATGTGCAGGAAAGAATTTTCAGGCTAAACCTAAGTGACATGTCTAAAGTTAGCAATTTTTCAACTGTTTACAAACTTTTAAGGAACAAAAAACTACTTTTCAGGATAAAATATGTTGGGCTAGCTTGCATAAGCTTTATTAAATTTAAGTCATGGTAAAACATAAATTATTTTATGTTAATAAGAATATCTCTGGTACATAAAATCAATAACTATCAAGATTAAGCCAAAATTATTGCACCTAACCCACCTGGAATTCCCCTAGTTGTGTTTAAAAGGGGTCTGCAGGCTCCTCTCAGGGTGTCCATTCTGTATGAATGGTTGACCCCCACATGCTGGCTGATTCTGCAGAATAAACGCTCTTTGTTTTTACATACTATTTGAGTCTGTGGTCTTTCTTCAGTGATTCTCAGACCTTACAGAAATGAAAACTATTGAAAAGTTTTTGTTTGTTTTGCCCAGGCATTTCTGGTTGCATTTTCTAGATTTCCTCTCCCTCCCTCCCTCCCTCTCTCTCTTTCTCTCTCTCTCTCCCTCTGTGTGTGTCATTTCAGCACATTTTCAGCACATTCTACATGTTGGAACATTTTTCTCTGTTGCTCATTTCCTGCTGCTTTATAGCCTGGCTCCTTAATCTCACCAATAATGGCTGCCAATCTCAGTACAGAACTTATTGCTCCTAGGAAACTTTCCATAGATAGATAAACTCACCCTTTTCTCTTGTTGTCTTCAATAAAACATGATTACTTCTAATAAAAGTCCAGCTACTTTTCTGATTTACACTTTAATCATGTTTTGAAGACATCAAGTTTTAGTTGAGCTGTCAACTTTATGGTTTATTGACTTTCAAATCAATATGTGGCATATTTAATTATAATTTTTAATTTATTTATGAAGGGATACTTTTTAAAATCTGAGTAGCAGCACTCATAGTTTATATAGAAGGTAGAAAATATCCCACTGACTTGGTAGGCTCATTCATAGACTCATATTCAGGACTAGAGAGATGGCTCAGTAGTTAAGGAGCTTGTCTGTGAAGTCTGAGGACCCAGGTTTGATTCCCCAGTACCCAAGTAAGCTAGATGCACAAGATGATGCAAGTGTCTGGAGTGCATTTTCAGTGACTAAACGTCCTGGCATGCCCATTCTCTATCATCTATCTATCTATCTATCTATCTATCTATCTATTTATCTATCTATCTACTTTCTCTCTCTCCCTCAAGTAAATAAAGTACTTTTTTTTAAAAAAGAGACTGATATTTGTCTATAAAATAGTACCTCTTTTTTCTCTTTAGTTATTTCCCCTTGCAATTTGAAAGGTAGACCTGTATTTTAGGAATTATCATTGCTTTAAATTTGTTAATTGGCAAGCACTTTTCTTCAATAGTGGTTTATCAAACTGGAGAGATACCTCCATTGCTAAAATGCCTCTCATGCAAAAATGAACGGAACTTAATCCCTGGAATTCATATTTAAAACAGAAGCTTGGGCATGGCCATTTGTTTTTATGATCCTAAGGGAGGAGATGTGCACATGTATTTGTTTTCATGAGAAGCTGTAAGACTTGTAATTCACTCTTCTATGGTCAGTGAAGAAGTGCTGCACATGTGCTATGGCTTCTCCACATTTGGTACATGTGTGTATCCATTCTCAGGCATATAAACACACACACATTTTTTTTTTTTTTTTAGTTTACATATTGACTTTTTATTTTTTATTTTATTTTATTTTCTCCATTTTTATTAATATTTTCCATGATAACAAAAAAAATCCCATGGTATTACCCTCCCCCTTTCCCCTTTGAAATTCCATTCTCCATCATATCCCCTCCCCATCTCAATCTTTCTACTTACATATATACAATACCAACCTAATAAAAGCCCTCCTCCCATTCTTTCTCTTCCCTTTCTATCTCCTTTTTTAACTTACTGGCCTCTGCTACTGAGTTTTTTCCTTCTCACACAGAAGCCCAATCATCTCTAGCTAAGATCCACATATGAGGGAGAACATGTGGCGCTTGGCTTTCTGGGCCTGGGTTACCTCACTTAGTATAATTCTTTCCAGATCCATCCACTTTTCTGCAAATTTCATAACTTCATTTCTCTTTACTGCTGAGTAAAACTCCATTGTATAAATGTGCCATATCTTCATTATCCACTCATCAGTTGAGGGACATCTAGGCTGGTTCCATTTCCCAGCTATTATAAATTGAGCAGCAATAAACATGGTTGAGCAAGTATCTCTAAGGTAATGAGATGAGTCCTTAGGATATATGCCTAGGAGAGCTATAGCTGGGTCATATGGTAGATCAATCTTTAGCTGTTTTAGGAACCTCCACACTGATTTCCACAATGGCTGGACCAGATTGCATTCCCACCAACAATGTAGAAGGGTTCCTCTTTTTCCACATCCCCGCCAACATTTACGATCATTTGTTTTCATGATGGTAGCCAATCTGACAGGAGTGAGATGGAATCTCAATGTAGTCTTAATCTGCATTTCCCTGATGACTAGGGATGTAGAGCATTTTTTTAGATGCGTATATGCCATTCGTATTTCTTCCTTTGAGAATTCTCTATTTAGCTCCATTTCCCATTTTTTGATTGGTTTGTTTGATTCCTTATTATTTAACTTCTTGAGTTCTTTGTATATCTTAGATATTAATCCTCTATCAGATGTATAGCTGGTGAAGATTTTTTCCCATTCTGTAGGTTGCCTCTTTGCTTTCTTCACCGTGTCCTTTGCAGTGCAAAATCTTTGTATTTTCATGAGGTCCCAGTGGTTAATCTGTGGTTTTATTGCCTGAGCAATTGGGGTTGTATTCAGAAAGTCTTTGCCAAGACCAATATGTTGAAGGGTTTCCCCTACTTTTTCCTCTAGCAGTTTCAGAGTTTCAGGTCTGATGTTAAGGTCCTTAATCCATTTGGACTTAATTCTTGTGCACGGAGAAAGAGAAGAATCTATTTTCATCCTTCTACAGATATATATCCAGTTTTCCCAACACCATTTGCTGAAGAGGCTGTCTTTTCTCCAATGAGTATTTTTGGCATTTTTATCAAATATCAGGTGGCTATAACTACATGGGGTTACATTTGGGTCCTCTATTCTGTTCCATTGATCTACGAGTCTGCTTTTGTGCCAGTACCATGCTGTTTTTGTTACTATGGCTCTGTAGTATAGGTTAAAATCAGGTATGGTGATACCACCAGCCTTATTTTTGTTGCTCAGTATTATTTTAGATATTCGAGGTTTTTTGTGATTCCAAATGAATTTTTGGATTGTTTTTTCTATTTCTGTGAAGAATGCCTTTGGAATTTTGATGGGGATTGCATTAAATGTGTAGATTGCTTTTGGTAAGATTGCCATTTTCACAATATTGATTCTTCCAATCCAGGAACAAGGGATGTTTTTCCACTTCCTAGTGTCTTCTGCAATTTCTCGCTTGAGTGTTTTAAAGTTCTCATTGTATAGATTCTTTACTTCCTTAGTAAGGTTTATTCCAAGGTACTTTATTTTTTTTGATGCAATTGTGAATGGGAGTGATTCTCTGATCTCATCCTCTGTGTAAACACACACACATTTTATATGTTTAAATGTGTGTGTGTAGTCATAACTCTTTGTGATTTCATTTGTTCTATTGTGTGCATTAGTTTGAGCAGAAAAGAAAAACTACAAAGTTTAATATAAACAACTATTAAGCAGTAATAAAAGAACAAAACATATACAAAGCTGGGCATGGTGGCGCACGCCTTTAATCCCAGCACTCTGGAGGCAGAGGTAGGGGGATCGCCGTGAGTTCGAGGCCACCCTGAGACTCCATAGTGAATTCCAGGTCAGCCTGGGCTAGAGTGAAACCCTACCTCGAAAAACCAAAAAAAAAAAAAAAAAATATATATATATATATATATATATATATACACACAAGAACTGTGTATGGTACTGTAGGTGTGAGAGAGCTGTTCTGGAAGTATAGATGTGGAAGGGTCCTCTGTCCCCAAGTCTGGAAGTGAGAGCTTCTTGGGGACAGGTCTGAATAGTGGAACTGTTTCTTGGTTTGTCCAGAGGCACACTGATCTGCAAAACTGGGTGTAGTCCTCACCTACAGTAGGGAAGATACTATCCACAGCCTGCATGTGACTCTGCACTGGGACAGAGAGATGATTCGGTCTTCCGTAATGGTGCCATTTCAAGGACACAGTTGTCAGTACCTTGAGAAAGGTGTTTTAGGGTTTTAAAACGAGCCACAGGCTGGGAGAATATTTACATCTCAAAATGGCAGTGAAGGAGATTTCCATTACAACCTTTCTCAAGTAAAAGCTCTCAGAAAAGAGATTAGAACTCTGGAGTTGGGTTAAACAAGGAGAAGTTTGGCTTTACTTGGTCAGCAACCAATATGTAAGTAGATGAGCTACACTAGCATTGTCATGCACTTAGATCCATGGGAAGAGACAGCTTGGTGTTTTAAAAGATATGTCTCACTATCTGAAGTAACAAAATTGCATATTTTTCATAGGTGGTAGTTTTTTTTCCTATGTGGTATTGATCTATCTTTTCCTACCTCTCCGTTCTGTCCTCCAGCCTAGCTGTGTATTATTATCACTCTGAGATTTCCCTGGCCCATCCTCTCACACCCTATGTCATCTCTGCTCACATTCCATCTCAGGCAGCTACTGAATTTTGAAGTTTCAGTTACTAACACTACCTAAATTGACAATTTTATACCCAAGACACTCATGTATACCTTGCAGGTTGTGAGAAATGATTGAGCTAAGGCATGCGAAAACACATTGCACAGTGCCTGGGGATAGTTAGCATCTAAAAGAAGCTTTTCTATATTGATTCAATCGCCTATGCACTTATTTCATTTAAAAAAAAAAAATCTAGCCCTTCCACACTTCTTTCTCTTCGTTCACTCTGTCTTCCATCTCCCTGTCTCCCACCACATTTGTGGATGCTGACTTGCTTGCCTGTTTGCATGTAGACCTACTTGTTCTCAGGCTCGACACCCCAGGTCCGATTCTCTCATACTCTCCACTCAGTTTAGCCCTCAGAGGGGCAGGGCAGGCCTGTCCCATCAACTACACAGCAAAATCATCACTCATAGCCGCAGGCTGACGGAGCTGGTACCTGGATCCTGACACATCCTAAGTTGGAGCTAACACTCCCAGACGTGCCTTGAATGTTATGAATCCGACAAAGTGAAGGAAAGAAATAAAACAAAGGAAGGACACAATAAAGATAGGCAAAGGTGACAGGATCAAAAAAGTCATAAAAGCTGGTGTACAGGGTGGTGTGGATTGGCATGAAGAAGCTGTGCATTTTTAAATATAGTTATCACTGTTTTTCCCATCTTATTAGTAAAAATCCATTATTTTCTCAAGTAATCTATGGAAGACAATTAATTTGTGTTAATAAAATGTAACTGATTAGCTGTAGGAGTCATCAAGTATAATGAATTCCAGGTCAGCCTGGGCTTCAGCAAGATCGTACCTTGAAAAAGCAAAAATAAACAACGAAAGGCATAAAAGAAAGCAAATGGAGAAACACAATGAGAATCTGTTTTAAAATTAATAGCAGGAGGTCTGGGGATATGGCTCAGTTATTAAAGGCACTTGCTTGCAAAGACTTCCATTCTGGGTTGGCCCTGTGCAGTTCCCTAGCACCCACATAAAGCCAGATGCACAAAGTGGCACATAGATCTAGAGTTCATTTCCAGGAGCAAGAGAACTTGGCATGCCCATTCATTCATAATTCTCTCTCTCTCATTTTCTCTCCTTTCTCTCTGCTTGCAAGTAAATAAGTAGGAGAAGCCTTTTATTGGTCTTAGTTTTGGTTACGAGAAGTCAAGGGCTAGAGAAAGACAAGAGGGAAGCCCAGAGAAGGCAGTCCTTGGTGACAGTGACCATTGGAGGGAAAATATTATAGTTCTAACCATAGCAGGCGTAGACTGGTTGTCCTTTCCTTCAGTGCTGCCTTCTATACATGCCATAATGCCAAAACTACTCAAATGTCACCTTACTAATCAAAAAACGATCGTGGGCTGGAGAGATGGCTTAGCCATTAAGGCGCTTGCATGTGAAGCTAAAGGATCCAGGTTCAATTCTCCAGTACCTAGATAAACCAGATGCACAAGGGCACATGTGTGTCTGGAGTTCATTTGCAGTGGCTAGAGGCCCTTGAGTGCCCATTCTCTGTATGTCTGTCTCCTCTCTCTCTCTCTCTCTCTCTCTCTCTCTCTCTCTCTCTCTCTCTCTCTCCCTCTCCCTCTCTCTGCTTGCAAATAAAGTAATTTAATTTCAAGCAGTTGTCACATGTCACATACATTTTCAACCACACTGCCTCTTATGTGTCCACCTTCTCTTCAACTCACCTTGCATTTCACAGAAATATCTGACACTACATGTGAGCTATGTCTGTAAGTTTCCTTCATCCTCCAGTCCCTTTCTTTTTCTTCAGTTATCTGTCCCAGTGAGTAAGCAGTATTTCTTTCTGTAGCAATACCCAGTGAGTATTCAACAGAGTAAAGAATATTTGTAAGTCAAGTCTAAAACACATAGCAACTCTATTATGAATATTTGAGGAACTATCACTATTATCTTGCATAATGTGTACTATGAAAAATTTAATATGTATAAAAGAAAAATGATGGAATAAATGGAGCAAATGCTAAAAACCAGGGAACACTGTCGCATTTCTTGTGAGTGCTCTGCCATGACAATAACTTCATGAACATTTTATAATAAAAGAGAGACTGAATAATGACCCAAAATAAGATTTTAATTTCCCTTATTTTAATTCTCTTGAGTAGTTATTCTGCCCAGTCCTTAAAACGGATAACATAGCACTTTCTATTATTCCCCAAAGAATTACATTTGTGTGGACGGCACTGTGCAATTATTCCATAGGTCTCTTCCTCTGTGACACTCCAGGAGCTTCAAATACAGTCAGCATGAAATGGAACTCAATGTGCATGAAGCCACATCACAATGCACATTCATTACCAAGAAGCAATGCAGACGGGTTTGTGGAAGAATTGATCATAGTAAAACCTGGCACTTTCCTGTGGAGCTGTTGCTTTTCTCCCATTAGACCTGTAATGACTTGGTCAGAAGCAAGTTTAATTCATTCGTCATTGCTGCAATATTGTATCAACATGCACTTAGGGAGGCTTCAGAGTGTGGACTGCTGCAGAGATAGACTCCGGTGACCCTCATCCACCCGGTTAATGTGAATGATCGTAGGACGTTATTGATAAGATCCTCTTGGCTTATATTCATAAAAGAAAGTTCTTCAAAATCCTTGAGATTATCAATGAAAGTAGTAAAAGCATAATAAGTTTTTGAAAGTTTGACAGAAAAAAGTAGAAAAATGTGCAGCACAGGCTTGGTTTCATGTTCCATTCTGTGTTTCTTGCCATCTTATCTTATCCTTGAACTTTTCCTTCACTCTGTCTCTACGGAGGAATCATGGATCTGCTGATTTTCTTCTCCACTCATGAGGATTACTTTCTTGGGCTCTTTTACAGAAAACAAGTCAGACTACAGGGAGAAGCAGATCTGTCAAATTAAACAATTGTAAGATCACTGTATGTGGGAAGCCAAGATAGATGCCCACTTGCCCTCCCCCAGGCAATTACAAGGTAAATAAGTTCACATTAGGTAAAAATATATATACATATCTGGTGTCAGGCAATAATTATCAAAGAGACATTTTAAATTCTGCATAAAACTAAATTCACATTGCTTTCAGTTGACAGCTACCTAAGAGAAAGTTATGTTATTAAAATGTCAATCAATATAGTCCTAATCACATGCAGAATGACTGGATAGTAAATATTCTTCCTGTGTTTTCTCATTTCTATCAAATTGTATTTCATGTTTGAAGACAGAATTTTTATTATTCTTATTATTAAACTAAAGTAAAGCAATAAAAAGGAGTAAAGAATTAATTGATGTAATTACATAGTTTGATATAAAGATAGTTTTAACTGAAAAAAGTCAAATACAAGAGTCTACATATGGTATGTTTCTCTGTATATGACATTCTGGCGTAGGCAGCACAGTAAAGATGGAAAGCAGGACCAGTGTTACTAGATACTGAGAGTGGGAAGAGGAAAGAAAAATAGATTATATTTAAAAATACCACTATCAAAATGTTGTCATTCTTCTTTCCCATGTGTATTTGCCTTTAAAAAATGAAAAAAAAATCATTTTTTTCCAACAATCTGTAACCATTTCATTTATTTGCTTGGGTCCCCAAAATGTAGGACTTGTAAGAAAATTAAACAAGAAAGAAAGATTTCTCAGTCTGAGTAGATATAAGATCTGCAAAGGTTGGCACCAGCCATAGTAAGTTATTTAAAATTCATTAATTCATTCTTTGAATTCTTAGATTAATTGCATCAAAATTAGTGTTTGCCTCTGGAACAACTAGGTGGTAATAAATTTATTAAATGTCTTTTATCTTGACAAATCCTAAATTGCCAAATGTTGCTTTGTTTATGTGTGTAAATATATGCAAAGTAATTCAAATTTTGCTTTGAAAGTCTTCAATTTTATCACTAAAATTGCCTATCAGCCTCAAAAGAGACAAGGAGGCAATTTGTTAATGGTTAGAAGTGGAGCCCTGGGAGACTTGATTAACCTGGCTAAAGGCAGTGGGGATATTTTGCATGTAGACTCACAGGTTCACGCTGATTTTGCATGGGGCTCCAGGATATAGCTTGTCTCCTCTTGATCATCTAAGTTTAAATACTCCATTTTGCAATAATGACAAGAGTCAATTTATTAATCCCCCCACTTTAATTTTACAAGACCAAACTATACCTCAGTGAATGAAAATGAATACCATGTACTAATAGATCAACTATGTTATGAAATAACATCTCAAAAACTCTTGTCTTTAATAAATAAATAAAGTCTGTATTATGAACACCTTTGTCTCACATCTAATATCATTTGTATGTATGTATGCATGTTCCCATGTGAGTAGTTTTATATTCATGTTCATGTATATTTAAGTTTGTGTGCATGTTTATATGGGTGCAAGTATGTGTGAATGTTCATAGTAAAGAATGTATGGGTGTATTTACATATGAGTGTGTATGTTTTCATGGTGTCCAGAGAACAACTTTGACGTAGTCTTAGTGAACTCTTTTCTATACGCACTCTCTACCACTTCCCAATAGTCTATTCATATCTGGAGCCCATCAGTGGACTGGATTATGAATTAGGTCAAAGTCCTGATAATCTAATCATGCTTAAAAATGTTCTCATGGGTACACCACTTTTCTGATCTCCTAGGCATTTCTCTACACAATCTAATTGACAGCCAAAATTAGGCACAAGACCTTTTTTGTTAACTTTACACCCAAGAATATCTCCCTACACTATAACATTCCATCCTTATACCCCAAAGTGCTCATGTTTCATCTCACTAAGGAAAAATGCATTCAGTCCATCTCCATGAGTCCCCAAGTCTTTATAGTTCCTTCATTGTTCAAAAGCTTGAGCTCACCATCTCTGAAACCCGTGGAATCTCAGCTGTGAGCCCCTGTAAATTAACAACAACAACAAGTTACATAGTTTAAACACACAAATGTTCACGTTCTGAAAGAAAGGACTAGGAGAGCAGCAAGAATGGATTGGGCTAAACATGATGAATGTTAGCACAGCACACATCTTGTAGTGCCATGTTTGATACCCAAGACACACAGTGGCCCGTGAACTTGAAAGAGAACGAGCAGCATTGCCCCTGTGCCTTTCCCAGCTTTAGTCCACTTGGCCAAAGTCCTGGAGTGGCTCTGACTGTTGGCAATAGCATTCTGTGACAAACATTCCATTTTTTTTAATGTATTGCCAACATCATAGGGTCTTAATTATAACTTAAGCTTCATGGTCACTATTATACACACTGCCCTCTCTGAGCAAGCCTGAAGTAATTCTGCTTCTAGGATATATTACCTAACCCCAAGGCTTTGCTTTGAAAACTTGATGGAATCATTTGTGCATCATGACTCTTAAAATCTGCATATTAGCAAAATCACAATCGTAATGGTTAATGCTAAATCCTGCCACCAGCTGGGGCAATATCTGGGTATTTGTAGGTCTTACCACTCCATCCTTTGAAAGTATGAGATGCTAATATCATGAAACAAAACTCGGCAAATAACTTCCTAGGTACTTCTATGCCGGTAGGAGACCATAGTAGCTCTCTCTTCTCAAAGGAAATCTTTTTTTAAAAGAAATTTACACATTTACTGGGTGTAGTGGCTCGTGCCTTTAATCCCAGCACTCGGGAGTCAGAGGTAGGAGGATCGCCGTGAGTAAAAGGCCACCCTGAGACTCCATAGTGAATTCCAGGCCAGCTTTGGCTAGAGTGAGACCCTACCTTGAAAAAAAAAGTATCCATTTTTGTACCTGTGACTGCTATGGATGGGGTCACACTAATGCCACAGATAGGGTCAAAGGTCTCCAATGTCCTGATGCAAAGTACTTTATTTCATCTTAGGGGCACTAAGAGAGTTTCCCCTTTTTTACTTCCAGGCATGTATGAGATTCATTTCTTATACTGAGGTCTTTAATCCATTTGGAGTTGAAGTTGATTTTTGTGCATGGTGACAGGAGAATGCCTAGTTTCATTTTTCTACATGTGGATACACAATTTGTCTAACACCATTTGTTGAAGATGCTGTGTTTTCTCCAGTCTACATTATTGGCACCTTTGTCAAAGATCAAATAGCTGTAGTTACTTAACCTAAGTTCTGGTTCTTCAATTCTGTTCCATTGGTATATCTTTTTGTTTTTATGCCAGTACATGTTGTTTTTGTTACTTTGGTTTTGTATTATATAGCTTTACATTGAGTATGGAAATACCTCTAGGGGTGTTTTTTTTCTGTGAAAGTTTTTGTATATCTGAGGCCTTTTGCAATTCCATATGATTTTTGAGATTGCTTTTTTCTATCTCTGTGAAGAATTACGCTTGGAACTTATTGGTATGGCATTGAATCTGTATATTGCTTTTTGGTAGAATTGCCATTTTCACAATATTAATTCTACCCATCCTGGAACATGAAAGGTCTTTCCATCTTCTCATATCCTCCTTAATTTCTTTCTTGAGTGCTTTTATGCTTTCATTGTTTAGTGTGATTCCAAGGTATTTGTTTTATTTGTGTGTGGATATTGGAAATGGGAATGCCTTGCTGATTTCTTTCTCTCTTATTTGTTTTGTGGATATAGGAAGGCTACTGGATTTTTGTGTTGATTTTGTATCCTGCCACTTTGCCAAAGGAATTGATCACCTTTAGAAGTTTTATGGAAGAGTCTTTTGGGTCACTTATGTCTAGAATCATGGCATTTGTAAATAGGGCTAATTTGACTTCTTCCTTTCCAGTTTGTAATCATTTTATTTCTTTTTCCTGTCTTATTGCCTGGGCTAGGACTTCTAGTGCTATGTTGAAGAACAGTGGTGAGAGTGGGCACCCCCGTCTTATTCCCAATACTAGCGGGAACTCCTTGAGTATTTTCCCATTAAGTATGATTTGGGCTCTAGGTGCTTTGTATATAGCCTTTATTATGTTGAGATATAAAACCCCCATGCCTAGTCTCTCCAGCGTTTTGATCATGAAGTGACACTTTATTTTGTTCAATGTCTTCTCTGCATTTCTTGAAATGATCATGCGATTCTTATGTTTAAGTTTATGTCATGATTTATATTAATTGTTTTCCACATGTTGAAACATGCCTGCATCCCTGGGATAAAGCTTACTTGATGTGTTGTTGAATTTGGTTTGTGAGGATTTTGTCAAGAATTTTTGAAATTAAATTCATCAGAAATACTGGTCTATGGTGTTCTTTCCTTGTTATATCTCTGAATGCTTTTATTATTAGAGTGATGCTAGCTTCTTGGAAGGAGCTGAGGAGCATTTCCTATTTTTGATTATGTGAAAAAGCTTGGGGATAAGTGGCTTCAGTTATCCCATGAAAGTTTGGTAGAATTCAGCTGAGAATCCATCAGGTCCTGGACTTTTCCTTTTAGGAAGGGTTTTGATTACATTTTCAATGTCATAGGATGTGATAGGTTTGTTTAGGTGATTTATCTGCTCTAGATTTAGTTTTGATAGCTGGTATGTACATAGGAATCCACCCATTTCTTCTAGGCTAACCAATTTTGTGGGGTAGCTGTTTTGGAAATATGTCCTGATGATTCATGCAATGTCATTGATGTCTATTGTGACTTCTGCTTCATTTCTAATTTTTTGGTTTTTATTTTTACGTATTTATTTGAGAGCGACAGAGAGAGAGAGGGAGAGAGAGAGAGAATGGGTGCGCCAGGGCCTCCAGCCACTGCAAACAAACTTCAGATATGTGTGCTCACTTGTGCATCTGATTAACGTGGGTCCTGGAGAACTGAGCCTTGAACCGGGGTCCTTAGGCTTCACAGGCAAGCGCTTAACCGCTAAGCCATCTCTCCAGCCCTCATTTCTAATTTTTTTAAATTTGAGAATCTTTTTCATTTGATCAAGTTGTCCAGGGATTTATCAATCTTGTTTATTTTTCAGCTCTTCATTTCCTTAATACTTAAATTGTTTCCTTAGTTTCCAATTCACTAATTTCACCTCTGATCTTAATTATTTCTTTCTATCTTGAATCCTTAGGGTTCAATGGTTCTTGTTTTTCCAGCCCCTTCAGGTGGATGGTTAGGTTACAGATTTGAGATTTTTCTGTCTTTGTTACAAAGACATTTAGTAATATGAATTTTCCCTTTAGAGCTTTTTTCATTGTGTCACATAAATTTTGTAAAGCATTGGGATCTAAAATGATGCACAAAGTTATATCAATTTTCCAGAATTTATGAAGGCATGCTCCTTGCCCTAACATATTTATATTTTAGAGAAGGTTGCATGGGCAGCTGATAAGAATGTGTATTCCATAGAATTGGGGGGATGTTCTGTGGATGTCTGTTAGGTCTAATTGATCTAAGGTGTTATTAAGGTCTATTATTTCCCTGTTGATTTTCTGCTTGCATGATCTATTTATGATAGTGGGGCAGTGAAATCCCCTACTATGATGATTTTGGGATTTATTTCTGGTTTGTTATCAATTAGGTTTTGCTTTATAAACTGCAGTGTACCAGTGTTTGGTGAATATAGATTTAGGATTGTGATGTCCCCTTGTTGGATTGTTCCCTTGATAAGTAAAAAGTAAACTTCTTTGTCCTTTTTGAATACCTGTTTTTTTAATATATTTATTTATTTATTTAGAGAGAGACCAGGACCTTCAGCTGCTAGAAACAAACTCCAGATGCATGCACCACCTTGTGCTTCTGGCTTACATGGGTCCTGGGGAATAGAAGCTGGGTCCTTAGGCTTCACAGGCAAGCACCTTAACCATTATGCCATCTCTCCAGCCTGAATACTTGTTGTTTTAAATTTATCTTGTCAGATATTAATAAAGCCACACTGGATCATTTCTTATTTCCATTTACTTGGCAACTCATTTTCTATCCTTTTACCCAGAGGACGGGGTCTGTCTTCAGTGGTGAGCTGGGTATCTTGAAGACAGCAGAGGGAAGGGTACATTTTTCTGATCTACCCTGTTAACTTGTCTTTTGATGGGTGAGCTAAGACCACTAATACTTAAGTCTTTAATTGTGAGGTTCAGTATAATGTCTGCCATTTTGGAGGCTGTAAGGAGTTTTGTGCTGTCTTGGGCACTGAAAATTTTCGTGCCTGCTCTAGTTTTGGGTATTGTGCTCTTCCTCTGGCAGGCTCTTCAGGTTGGTTGTTCAAGTCTTCTGTGTGGAGTATTTCCTGCAGTATTCTCTGTGGCTTTGGCTTTGTGCTCATATAATCATAGAGCTAGCCCTTATCAAGGAAGTTTTCCTTTCACCATCTACTATTATGGATACTTTCACTGGATATAATAGTTTGGATTATAAGCCATCATTTTTTAGACTTTGACTTGCACCATTTCTGATTTTCAGTGTTTCCATGGAAAATATCTAAGGTAATTCAGATGGGATTGGCTTTTTATGTTATGAGTTATTTCTCTCTTGCTGCTTTTAGCACTCTCTTGTTGTTTTTGTTGTTTAGAGTTTTAACTATGATACGTCTTGGAGAGTTTCTTCTTTGGTCCAGACTGTTTGATATTCTGTGAGCTTCTTGTATCTGAATGGGTCTGTCTTTTGACAGAGTTGGAGAGTTGTCTCCAATGATTTTGTTGAATATGTTTTCCATGACTTTAGCCTGAAGTTCTTCCTATTCTGGTATATCAACGCTCTGGATGTTTGACATTTTAGGGTATGCCACAATTTTCTCATATTCTGTTCACATGATTTTTTGAACATGTCAGTACTTTTGTACTCCCAAGCAATATCTTCTTTCTTATCTTCAAGATCTGAGCTTTCTTCCACATGATCTACTCAGTTACTGAAGGATTCTGGAGAGACTTTTACAAGCTCTTGTGGATTGTTGTTTTCTGCTGCATTATTTGGTATTATATCCATCCCTTTTTGAGTTCCAATTTCAGGTCATGGTATGGTTTTCTTGATGCTTCTTGTAATTCATTCTTGCATTTAATCATGTCTTCATTAAGCTAATTAAGCTGGTTATTGAGATCCTCTATTGTTGACTCACCTTCAATTCAATTATCTTTTCTGGTTATCTTCAATTAAGTTATGCCTATTGATGAAAGCTATGTGTTTTAAGAGATAATTCCTCTCAATTTCATTTATACAATTGTTGGTTTTTTGATTATTTGCTTCTAGTTCAGTGCTTCTCTTGGTCAGGGTCTTAGAATAGCTTATTTTACACTTATTTTGAGTTTGTATTTCTGTTGTCTCCTCTATGTTTTTATAGGAGACTTTCATTATGGCATTAGACAACCTTGGTGTATATCTCTCAGTTTATTATCATTTGTTGCTTTTGTTTGTTTGTGCATTGGGGAGTCTACCCATCTTGGGATGACGGTCTTACTTCATCAAAGTGGAAGCAATTCTTTTCCCTTAGAGTGTAGTATCTTCAATGAGTTATCTGTCTTGGGTTTGAACTGGATCTGAGAAGGAAGACATTGTACCCACAGTTGTGGAGGTTTTAGATACCAGGTATGGAGTATGGAGGGACCTCAAGGTCATGCAGCAGGTGGAATGGGTTGGCTCAGGATGGTGCTGAGCATAGGGAACCCTCCAGGAAGCATGCTTGGGGTGGCAGGTGTGACACTGGCCTGCAGGACATTCTGGGGTGTGCAGAGCAGTGTGTGGTGCCACTGGGTATGGGATGCCCTCCTGGGTATGCAAGATGATGCAGGGTGTCATGGGACCCTCTGAGGCATGACATGTGAGGATTATGGTTGTGACTGGCCCTCCAGGGTGCATGGGGAAACACACGGATGGTGAGGGATGGTGCTAGCCTTGAGGGATCCACTGGGTGCATGTGGGGGTGTTAGGAGTTGGGGCAGGGCATCCAGGGATGGTTCTGGGCTTGGGGCACCCTCCAGGCTGCATGAGGGTGGTACACTGACACTGTGCAGGGTGTGGGGAGGAAGCATGGGCCTTCGCTCTGCACTGTGCGCCTGCTTAGTGGCTTGTCCCCATCTGAGTTCAGGAATTGTGGGGAATTGCTGATCAAGGAACTTCCCTGCTAGCATGACCTCAGACACAGGAGATAGGTAGACACCAGGCCTAACCTCCTCCCCTGCCCCAGTGGTGAGGGGTTACTATGGTTCCCAAAACTGTAGAAATCATCAGATTCCTGAGTGTCCACCCCTGTACTAACCCATTGTAGGTCTACCTACAGCTCTAGTGTGGTTATGACTCTGCCATCACTTATCATGTTTTATATCTTAATAGTTTCCGCTTAAACTCCTTAAAATTCAATGCATAAACCAGTCATAAAATCTCAAGAACCATCTAGCCAAAAACCCAACCTATCCCAACTTCTCTGGTACCATTTTTATGTTGGTCTATGTCAGAATTTGTATGGCTATTACAAAATTCTAAGGCAGTGAGTTAGAGGAGACAACTGTTTATTGTGGGTGGCCTATGTTTTCAGTCAATGGTTGCTTGGAAACCATCATGACAATGGGAGTATCTTTACCTGAGGAAGAGAAGAAGCAGAGGGCGAGCAAGAAAGGAATATCCCCATCAATGATACACCTCCTGTCAATCAATGACTTCCTCCAACCAGACCCCATCTGACGCAGTGTCTACTACCTCCCAATGGTCTATTATTTTGAATCTGTCAATGAATTGAACTATTCATTGACACAAAGCTATCAAAATCTATATAATGTCTGAAAATACCCTAGCAGGCACACAAACTTCTGAGCTGTTTCTCACCTCCATCAAGTCAATACCAAGATTAACCATCACAACATCTAACATTTGGTTCATACTTTCTCCTCTGGACATGGCACATGTAACTTGAGAAACAGTTAAGGGACCTGGGAAAACACCATCTTATGCTGGGTTTGCCGACAATGGAGCTGAGGTTGGAACTCTTCAGTGTTTTCTTCATTCCCACAGCCAGCACCTGTCAGAGCCACATCCATGTTTAAACCAACGAGGAACAATTCTATAGTGTGCATTATTAATGTTACATTCTTTTTCTTTAATTAACTATGAACTTTACTGTATGAAAAAAATCATGAGTTGGTTCCACACCCCTCATGTTATCTTCCTATAGCCCCACTCCCCCATTCCCACTGCACTGAGAGATCTCTTCAGTGGGGTTATAGACATTCACCATGGGATTCTGAATGCATCAGTCAGTCTCTGTGGGTGGAGGTAACAGTGCCTCAGAAAACTTCACTCCACCCTCTGGCTGCTACAGTCATCCTGCCCCTCTTCTTCAATGTCCCCTAAGCCTCGGTGGGCATGTCATAAGTCCACTTTAGTGTCCAGCTCTCTGCAACCTCTATATTTCTGCTTTGATGAGTTCTGAGGGGGTGATTGTTCAAACAGAAGGGTGCCAGAGATGGTGGAGAAAGCCTAATTCTAAAACCATGGGATCTGGCTTATAACTCCCAGTGTCAGAACTGGTTTGAACCCCACAATGAGCTATAGATTGGACGAATCATAAGGTCCACAAAATGATGCAAGCTATTGACAAAGCACTTGGCTAGGTTGTTTTTATTCTGGTAAACAAAGATTTCCCAATATATACAGCTGTTGCTATGATTAATATAATAAAAATTCAAGATAACAAGATCCTAAGTCTTGGAAAATGATTGATACCAACAATATAATGTTGTTTTATGTTTTGTTTTGTTTTTTTTTTAGGCAAGCCTAATGGGCTTCCTTTTTTTGTTGTTATTTTTATTTATTTATTTGGGAGTGACAGACAAAGAGAGAAAGAGGCAGACAGAGAGAGGGAGAGAGAATGGGCGCACCAGGGCCTCCAGCCACTGCAAACGAACTCCAGACGCGTGCGCCCCCTTGTGCATCTGGCTAACGTGGGACCTGGGGAGTCAAGCCTCGAACCGGGGTCCTTAGGCTTCACAGGCAAGCGCTTAACCACTAAGCCATCTCTCCAGCCCTGGGCTACCTTTTTTTATGAGAGAGAGCGAGGGAGAGATAGAATTGGCCTGCCAGGGCTTTCGGCTACTGAAATAAAACTCCAGATGTTTGCACCCTCTTGTGCGCATGTGCACTTACATCACCTTGTGCATCTGGCTTACGTAGGGCCTAGAGAGTCAAGCATGAGTCCTTAGGCTTTGCAAAGAAGCACCTTAACTGCTAAGCCATCTTTCCAGCCCAATATAATAATTTTTGTGCTATAATTTCTTTAATTCAGTCTTCAAATGGAAGTTTTCAATTTTTAAATGTTTTATATAATTTGTGTCACACAGTGAGACTCTCCTTCCCCGTCCAAGAACAACCAAAAACTCAAATGTTGGGAAAAAATTCTGTTATTTCTGATGAATGATTGAAGACACCTGGGCTAGGAGCAGGGAGGAGATGGAAGTTCCAGCTCCCAGAAAGAGGAAGTAACTCAGGGCTGGAGGGATGGCTTAGCGGTTAAGGTACTTGCCTGCAAAGCCAAAGGACCCAGATTCGACTCCTCAGGACCCACGAAAGCCAGATGCACAAGGGAGCACACACATATGGAATTTATTTGCAGTGACTGGAGGCCCTGCCACACCCATTCACTCTCTCTACCTGCCTATTTCTGTCTCTCTCTCTTTGTCTCTCTCTCTCTAAAATAAAATAAAGGAAGTTACTGCAAGCCAAAAAGGAAGAGTAATGATGTGTTTACCATCAGAATGGGGATCTATGTGGAAGCCAAGCCAATGCCACACAGCATGGGTTATCATCTAAGCTGTCTACTGAACAGATGTGTTGTCTAAAGTTACTCACCAGGTTCAGCAGAAGGCTAGCCCACTAGAACTTTGCAACTCACAGTATATTCACATGGTGGTTGCTGTCAGTGATGCAACTCTCCAATAGAGTTAAATCACTATGACATCAACTACTATGTCTTCAAAATAACCTGACATTCATGGAAAACAATCCTTATTGAGGTGTATAGTAGGATGATTTTTTTTCTTTCTTTTAAGAATAAATTAATATTAATGAATATTTATTTAATAGTAACCATCAATGTATTTCCAGTTCAACATGCATTCCACATTAAATTAATACTATTTTGTAAGTTTTTATAGGCAATCTCCATCAATACAGACAATGGAGCTAATGATCCTAATACCTTCCCATCATTCTCCCTTGCCCCCAACCCCCACCACTGTATCACTTCTTTCTAAGTAGTCTCTAGTATCTCTTCATTTTGGTGTCATCATTTTCCCTCTCCTATTATGCAGGTCTGATGTAGGTAGTGGCAGCCGCTGTGAAGTTATGAGTTCCATGACCGTTTTGTGTCTGGAAGACAGTATTGCAAAGCACTCCTCCCCTTCTTTTGGCCCTTAGAGTCTTTTCACTACCTCTTTAGCAATGGTCCCCGAGCCTTGCAGGGTGTGATAGAGTTGTCTCAGTGCTGAACACTCCACTGTCACTTCTTTTCAGTACTTGGATGAGTTCTGAGTCTCCCCAGGAGTTACTGCCGTCTAAAAAGGGAAGCAGCTCTAAGCAAAAGTGAGAGTAGCTTTAATAGATGGGACATAAACATAAAAGTATTCAGTGGGCAGTTTTGGGTGTCATAATATCTGTATTTAGGCAGACAACAGTACTAGTTTCCCCCTAGGGCTTATGACCTCCCAGCCATAGGCTTATGATTAGGTTTTCAGTACCAGGCCGAAACGCCCATAGACTGAGCATCAAACCCAATCAGAGAGCAGTTGGTTTTCTCTATAACAGACTACCGCCACTGTACAAACTGGCACCTTTGGCCTGGCTGGCTATCAGTAAGGCTTGCTGGTCCTACAGCTCGTAAGACTGTTGGTGACTACTTTTCCAGCAGGCTGCCTAGCTCTTTCCAGCGTCCTGACAGGTAGTCAGTGGGGAGAAGACCTCCAGCTCAGCCTGACTCCTCAGTGTCCTGAAGTCCAAGAATTTGTTGTCTTCATCAATAGTGTCTTACCTTCTAGTTCTTGGTGAGCAACCAAGATCCTTAGCCTGTAATGCTATTGGGGCATCAGGGCCTCCCTGACAAACCATCACAACACAGTTATTTAGCTAACAAAGATGTAGATTTCCATATGGCTTATTCATAACGACTTTAATTCTGATTAACCTTCCTCCCTCCTTCTCTTCTCCTCCAACCCCTCCCCTAACCTAGGGTAATTTTATTGCCTTAATTCTGTTTTTCATATATAATGACTACATTCCTTTTTTATCTTCCAGAATTATGACATTATTATTTAATATAATTAACTTGAAAATAGATTTACAGGTAAAAATAAGAGTGAAGATTATCATATAATGAATGGGGAAAATGATAGGCTTAAATTTTGAATTACTGTACTCATGGCATAATTTTAATTTTATTCTAAGCTTATGAACATATGCATAATATGACCAAAATATCTGACAGTAGGAATCCAGATATCAGGGTGTTATGCACAAGTGATGGCCCCATGACGGGCACTGTTCACAGTCCATATTAGCATCATAGTACAGCGCAGCGTGTTGAAATTCCTTGCATCGCTTATTTCACCGATCCACATACTTATTAGTAAGGCCTCACGTAATTTAGGTTCTTTTTACCTATTAACTAATGGAATGAACGGCTAATCACGCTAAGAAACTGTAAGCAAATCCACTTGTTCCTTCCTACATGGATTCCTTGCTTGCTGAGCTTTTGTGATTTTTGTGAAAAACGGCTGTTTGATCTAAAAATCTGCTTTATTTCTAGGTAGTAGAGTACGCCAGCTTCCATTTCTTATGAGCTTCGCAGATAACAGTCTGGTACAGCTCTCTGTGTCCTCATTCTTGTGCTTCCCTATTCTTTCCTACCACGCACTTTAACACACTGACATCCAGGTGTTCATTCCTGTCTCTCGGCTTTGGCAATTGGGTTTTCACTTTCTAGGAGTTGCCTTTCATGTTGCACAGACATTTCCCATAGAACAGCGCATTAAGTGTTCCACTCACGTAGCTAGAAGGGAGAAAGTGCACCCAGTTCTTCAGGCAAAAGCTATGATATTTCTTCTCCTTGAGTTGGAAGTGCCCCCACTGAGATGACCAGATGATTCACATCTACTGTATCGGTCAGAAATTAAACTCAGCACTATTTTACTTTTCTAAATGTGAAAGCTAAAGCGCCAGTCTGGAGGCCATAGTGCCACAGCGACATAAAGCTTTAGAGCTCATTCACTAAGAGATTCAATGCACTTATGCCACATTCACCGGCTATGGAAAAAATCATTGAAAATTTACTCTTTTATTCATCCATATTACTGAGTGAAAGATATTTTAGCTATTGCATATTCTACCAAATATTAATTTTTAAAATTAAATATTTGGGGCTAGAGAGATGTCTCAGCAGTTAAGGAGCTTGAATACAAGGCCTAATGAAATGGGTTTGATTCCCCAGTGCCCACATAAAGCCAAATGCACAAAGTGGCACATACATCTATTCTCTCTGTCTCTCTGTACTTGCAAATAAATTTTTAAAAATTGCCAAACTAAGTGGCATTTAATTTAAAGCCTTTATTTCTTATATATACTTCTATCCATGAAATCTCAAAAATGCAGTAATGGCATCCATGTTATAAATGTGGGAGCTGAGCATGAGTGACTAGTCTTGCTCTCTAAGAATCCTAGCAACAATACTACACTTAGATAATGGGCCTGCAGATTATTGGCCCAAGGATCATTAATATTTCACTTCAGAAATATATAGTAGCAAATACAAAAATACAAAACACAGTGAAATCTCGTGTGGAATTGATGCTTTTTGTAATTCAGACAGTTATAAGTGAGTCAGTCTCCAAGTCCAATTTTTTACAATGAGATTGTAAGCAAAAAAAAGTGCCTCTTTTTGAAAATTGAGATGTTGAGACAAAATAAAATAAACTGTCATCCCCCAAATTCATATACTAGCAAATATTCCATACCAAAATACATAGAGTTCTTGTGTTAATTATAATGTATATTCATAACATACCTTTCCCAAGTCTCCCCCCCCCAGCGCATGACCTGCTTCATGTGCTATGGATACCCATCATTATTAGCATCCCTATTTTGTCCATCATCTGCATTGACTTCTCTGTAATCTGGTGCCTGTAACCTCATTATTTATCTGAAAAGATAAGGAAAACCAGCAATTTCTTTTAGCCAATTATGTTTCCAGCAGGACATTACTCAATTAATATACAATATATTATTTATTTCTTGCTACCATTTTTGAGGTACATATCATTCCTTTTTAAAGAAAAGTGAACCTCAAGGTTATGCAAATAACATAATCCCTGCTAGTAAAAATAGTTAGTGTTTAATAACACACTACTGAGCTTGATAAGTGTGATGGTTCACCCAATTTGACTTTAGTTCGGTTCACTTAGGAGACAGACAAGATGTCTTTACTGAGTTTCTAGAGAGGTTTAACTGAGGCGGGAAAGACCCAACCTAAATTTGGGTACCACTATCCCATGGTGCTGTCTCAGAACAAATCAGACAGCATGGGGAAGCTAGATAATCCTGGTACTTCTCTATCTGTGCTTCCTGATTACTGACCCCACTTCATGTTCTTGCCAACTTGCCTTACGTATCATTCAACATGAGTCAAATTCCCTCACACTATGAGCCAAAATGGGCTCTTCTTTTCTTCACTTTCTTTTGTCAGGCATTTTGTCACAGTAACCCATCTATAGTGATGTCATGACTCATTACCATGTAGAAACAAGAGAGGTGAGAAAACATGTTTAGGCATACTATATTTAAAATAATATATGAAACTATATGCACACTTTTATTTCTGATCTTTAGAAATGTAAATACTGAAAAGAAAAAGAGTTGAGTAAATAATTAAACAAGATTCAAACAAATAAATTCCAATGAGAGATAGATTGAAATAGGACATTTTCTCTTCCTTGTATTATGATTGATTTTTGTAATGTAGATATGTTATGCTTAAAAGATAAAAATATGTTCTCTGAAGGGTCAAAGGATACTGCAATTTACAAAACACCAAAACAAGCTATATAAAAATAAATTTAATTGGCTAGAAGTATATATTTAATCTTTGAAACTTAATATGGCATTTTTGTTTCACAATTTTTCTTCACAAAATAGTTTCCACATTGTATTAATAGGTTATAAGATATTATAAAATTATGTGTGGTGTCTTCTCATTTAACTTTTTCCTAGTAAAATTCCATAAGAGGAACAGGCTGAATGATTTTTTTTCCACATGGGAAACATTAGAGCAAGGGCAAACATGGGAGCTGGTTTTGATGCTTCTTTGTCCAATTTGAGGAAGTTGAGGTGAATAAAATGTCTTATTTTGGAGCTGTTCCTCCTCGGCCTCTGCTTCTACATGCAGCTGCATGTTAAATAACTTTTAAAATCATTCCAACCAAAGACAGCTTTCTTGGTAGTGACTAGGATAGAAAATTGGAAATATCAGAGTTTTTGTGTGGCTTGCTTTTTTCTACTGAGACCAAAATAATTGGGCTTCAGACTATCACTTTTATGCAATGCCTGCTTTGCCTATGAGCCACCAATGGTGGCTGGGTTTACTATCCATCACTGAAGAAAGAACAATGTGAAAGACATAAGCAGGGAGGTGTCTGTTATTTTCAATGAAGAGTCTTTTCTCTAATACTTGAGATAAAATCATTGTGCAAAATATATATACTGGGCTGGAGGGGTGGCTTCATGGTTAAGGTACTTACCTGCAAAGCCAGAGGACCTAGGTTCGATTCCCCAGGACCCACATTAGCCAGATGCACAAGTGGGCGCATGCATCTGGAGTTCATTTGCAGTGGCTGGAGACCCTGGAACACCCATTCTCTCTCTCTCTCTCTCTCTCTCTCTAACTCTAATAAATAAATTTAAAACATATATATATATATATGTATATGTACATATGTGCACAAATATCTCAGTATCACAGGGATTTAGGTGACTGGCAAAGAGGGACTCCAGTTGGCAGTCAAAGCCAATAGCCATTGCTTCTGTGGGCCCTTTTTATACTGTCGTGAACAAGACCGAGAAAGCAACGATGTGGAAGGCGAATTTCTTCACTTTACCATCAGATATTTGAAAACAAACTATCCTAGCAGAGAAGGCCAGAAGATTGCCTTTTAGCATCAGTCACTAAAGAAAGCTATTGCAAACAGCAGTACCGGGAACCTCACAAACGAAGCCGAGATGCGACGCGAGCAGACACACGGACAAAGCACCTGCTCCGCGTGTACCCATGCGGCTCTCCTAAGAAGCCGGCTTAACAGAGGCTCTCCTGAAGAGAGTCACAATATCCGAACAAGCTAGGAAAAGAAAAATAAAAGCTGCTAACACGCTGTAGAGCAACACGTACAACATCCCCAAAGCTGTAACACTCAAATAATATTCAGACAAGTAGCAGTGTTGTTTTTACTTTGGTTTTGTTACGTGAGTTGTCAAATTAAGTACTGTGGGTTAACAAAACCAGTGGATGTTAAAAAGAAAAATCTCAAGAAGGGGCCCCTAGTGGAGGAAGACCCCAAATTATCACCTCATCTCGCACACCTGAGCTACTCCAGAGGGGCAAACACAGGAGGACCTAAGTAATTCTCGAGGGAAACCTTTTAAGAGTGGAAGAATTGAGCAAAAATCCCATGGCTTTCCACTAAATGAGAACTGGGAGATTGGTTCTTGCAAGTTAAAGGCTTAGTAAACACCTCAAGTTTACCAGATACCATCCCTAACAAAACCCACAAACAAGTAAGTTCACTCTGATCAGCAAATCACTTCACTCCCTGATACAACCAAAAGTAATGCTTTTTGGAGGACATTGACAGAACCAACAGTCTCTAAAGTAAATTAGAATTTTTTAAGAATATTTTTATTTGCCCATGGGAGGCGTGCACATGCTGTTTTGCTACTGCACACAAACACCAGACTCTTGTGCCACTTTTTTTTTTTGTGCCTGGTTTTATTTGGGCACTGAATCATCAGGCCTAGGCCAGCACACTTTCTAAGCAAGTACTTTTAAATACTGAACAATCTCCCTAGCCCCGTAAATCAAATTTTTAGGTGAAAAAAAAAGTTGACAGATAGTCAAAGTAGTAGAAAAAAGTGTGATCAGTTATAGACAAGTACAGAGACAGCTAAGAAGCAGACATATGACTAAACATTGTAGTCAGCAGACAAGGACTGCATAGTAGCCATTATAGCCAGGCTTAAATTAGTAAAGAAAAAAGTGCTTATAATGTCTAAAATAGGAAACCTTAGTATAGAAATGATAAACATAAAAAAGAGATGGAACTTACTCTTGATAGATATCAATGCAGACTGAACAGGAAGCAGAGATGAAGGATTAATAAAACATTCATAGGACAAAACCAAGAGGGGGGACTTTCTTGGAAAAGTACTGCTTTGAGAATTTATACATGCATGACAGCTACACGTATTTATTCAAGCCAAAGCACAAGTAATGAATACCACAGAGATAAAGTTAAACAAAATAATTCAGTAAGTTCTCAGAATCACTTCATGTAGATGAGATATCCACTGACTCATTACCTCAAAACTGCAGACACTTGCTAACGTGTGTCAGTACATGTGACATCGGGTCTGTGTTAATGTTTCTTGGGTTCCTGTACAAACACTGCCTTATTGCCCAGATTAACCTTATGACCTTCGTGAAAACTGCTCAACATTGGAAGGGGCAAATATTATATTTGGTAAACAAAGTAAATCCCAACTATATTCTGTTCAGCGGGACAATACTTTACCATGAAATAGTAGTCTGAAGAGAAAGACTACATAAAATATGCTATATAAATACTTAATCTAAGAACTTTAAGATGGTGAATAGAAAAAGTAAACTCATCAAGAAGTCATAATTCGCAAATAAATAGACATAGAAGGCATGGCTTCAAAATTTAGGAAGAAAAAGTGATAAAAATAAAGGGATAAATTCACAATCCCTTATCATAAGTAGACTTTCCAATACTTCTCTTTTAAATTTTTTTTAACTTTATTTTTATTTGAGTCAGAGAGAGAGGGAGAGAGAGAGAGGAAAGAGAATGGGCACACCAGGGCCTCTAGCCACTGCAAAGGACCTCCACATGCATGTGCTACCTTGCGCATCTGGCTTATGTGGGACCTGAAGAATCAAACCTGGGTCCTTAGGCTTTGCAGGCAAGAACTTCAACCACTAAGCCATCTGTCCAGCCCTAGTGCTTCTCTTTGTAATTGGTAGAAAAGCTAGTCAAAATAAAAGCCATGTCTCTGGTGGGCATGTCAACATTTCCGCTTATAATGGCATGATTCAGATTAGAGAGTGGCAAAACCTACTAGCCTCACTCAGACTTGATCATTTCTTCAAATCTAGTCACAGTAGGAGAAACTGGGTCTCAGGACCAACAAGTAAATTTAGAAACATTTAATGATACATGATTAATGTGTAAAATTCAATTGTAATTTCATATACTCGGAGCAAAAACTTAAAACAAAACTTTTAACTTCTCATAGCATAAAACTGGAATTTACACAAAAATCATATTATAAACAATACATAATTTTGAAGTTCAAAAGCAGGGAAAACTTCACGGCAATAAAAATCAGAATACCATTTCCTCGATGGCTGTGGATCGCATGGAAGCAGGGTTAGGAAGTGAGTGTTGTTGCGTGAATTTTTGTTCTATCATCTTGCCTATGTGGTGGTTACAAAAATGTATACATTACAAAATGCTGCATTGTACACTTAATATCTATGTACTAGCTGCATGTAAAATTTATCTCAAATATGTGTATGAGACTATGTTGTGGATTCGTGTAGAAAATTGTAGTAATGCAATGCTCATATCCAAGGGGTTATATTCTGGAAAACTTAGACATGCTTTGAAATCAGTGACTTGTAATTTCACAACTGCCCCCTACTGAATGTGTGTTATTTATACGTGCCTGAGCCTATGTTTTCCAGCAGAAAACTGGGAATGATGCTATCTACCACACAGAGTCATCAAGCACTTTAATACTATATAAACAATGACCAGTACATAATGTGTGCTCAAAGAGTCATAGAAACTATTATAGTTACAATGCAACATATTTATCGAAAAAAAAGTAATAGTTTGACATTTAGAAGTAGTGACGTACTACCTTATGGTGGAGAAAGTGTAACATGTATTTAACGGAGAGAAAAAGAGGGAGAGGGAGAGAATGCAAAATGAAAGCACACTAGACCAGCTGAAGCGGGTGCAGTTAAGGCACGATGCTGACCTGAGCGCAGCTGAAGAAGTGACCTCAGTGCTTTGTTACAGTTCCCGTGAGTAGTACATAGTTTGCAGTATGAAAAACTACTTGGTGAGCTGCAGGCCAATGAGAAACCCCGTCTCATAAACAGGTAGGTGACACCTGAGAGGAACGACACCCCACGTTGTTGTCTGGCCTTCTCACACATGTGCACGGACTCCCACAAAAACACATGAACACACACATGTGTGCACGGCACACGTGTGCCTAACAATACATATACATTGCTTAGCCAAGAGCCCAGAATGCAGGAGTTGCTCCTTGCATATTTTAATTATTTATTTATGAGAGAGAGAAAGAATTGTCACACCAAGGCCTCCAGGCACTGCAATCAAACTCCATGTGCATCTGGCTTACATGGGTTCTGGGGAGTTGAACCTGGATCCTTAGGCTTTACAGGCAGGCATCTTAACCACCAAGCCATCTCTCCAGCCCATGCTCCTTGCGTATTAAGTGAACAGTGGTCTATCTTCTTCTTTTTCACTGGGCTGGGTTCCAGATTCCAGGTCACCTTCAGAGTGAGCACTCACTCCCTCTGCAGAGGTGGGGCCCTGCCCTTCAGGCAAATCACCAGCTGGGCTTTACCACAAGGGCAGCAGAGTCAATGAAAGGACGATAGCCTAACATGGGAAGCAGTGAAGTTATGCTACTGGGAGAGATATGAGAGCCACACTACTTTATTGATCAGTTATCAGATGGGCTTAAAGAGGCTTTTGTGCAACAGCCTTGTGTCGTGAGGATTAAGAGATGCTCTGTAAAAAGATAGGAGTCTTGGGCTGGGGAGATGAGTCAGCAGTTAAAGGCATTTTCTTGCAAAGCCTGCTGGCCCAGGTTCAAATCCCAATACCCACATATCCCCAGATGGAAAAGCTGAGCACGCATATGGGTTTGTTTTGCAATGACAAGAGGCCTTGATACCTGTGATCCCCTCTTATCCACACATTTGCAAGTAAATAAATAAAAATATTTTTTAAAAGTAAACAAGTATTTAAGCACCCTCCCCCCCCACACACACACACAAGAAAAACTACTTGGTATGTCTTGTATTCTGCAAACCATCAACAAGTAGAACTAATTTATACATATTCACACCAAACAATTTCCACATAAATAACAACAAAATGGCTGGAGAGGTTTATCAGTGCTTAAGGCACTTGCCTGCAAAGCCTAAGGACACTGGTTTGATTGTCCAGTACCCATGTAAAGTCAGATGCACAAAGAGTTGCATGCATTGGGAGTCTGTTTGCAGCAGCTAGAAGCCTTGGTGTGTCCATTCTCTCTGTCTCCTTTCTATTTCTTTCTGCTTGCAAATAAATAAAAATATTTTTTAAATGCTTACTCAGAAAGTATGTCATAAACCATCCCTTAATACTTTATTCCAACTCAGAGGTTTCCCTCTTCATCATGCTTATTATCCTGAGTTACACTGAATATTATATCTCAACATAGTGCCTTTGCCCTGGTAACATAATATTATGAGCACAGTTTTTGTCTGCATCTTCTGTCAACTTTGGATCATTTATACAATACATTTGTAGACTCTGGATTACTAGTATTTTTAATTACTTTCCCTTGAAGGTAAAGTTCTTGAAATTTATTCAATATTTTAATTTAATTTATTTAACAATAGCTTAATAATCATTTATAATAATAATTAATTCAATAAATAATTTTATTTAATAAGAATTGTCAATGGGCTTATACCAACTGAGAATTGGGAAAGAAACAAGTGAAAGTGAAATATTAAAAATCTGTTACCAAGTTCATGTTCATCAATACATCCTTATGGGATATCAGTGAAATAAAATAAGACTTTTAGTACTTTTTATTGCAAAATTTCCTACTGTCAAATCTTTTGTCTCATGACCATGAAAAATTAAGGATGCAGTTAATGAGAAGTGGCTAAAGCAAAGATTTTATTGAGGAAAGGGGGATTTTTACCTTTTTTTTCTCTTCAATAAAAGTCCTAGCAGCAGGACAAACATGTTAGGATTTGGACCAATATCCAAAGAAGAAAAAGAAAGGAGAAGATGAGAAAAGAATAAAAAGAAAAGCTATACTTTTTGAGTTAGGACTCAGAACATCAGGCAAGGCCAACAGTAAGGCTCTGTGAGCAGCTGTTCCAAGGCCGGGGCTTCTGGGTAGTCTGCGCAGTCTCATTCAGAGAATAACTGAGCCTCCTCTCACTAAGAGTTGAATTACTCCTTAGTGGGTGTGTCATAGATTTTTATACCTTCGTCTTTCTCTGCTTCATACCAGGGAAACTGGAGGTAGAGGTCTCTCCTTCAGTGACCTCCAAGCCTGCAAATGTCTGCCTACCTACAACAATTTGAGGAAGTTGGAAAATAAATATATTTTGAATATTATACATCAAAAGCTAGGTATAACTCCTCAATACCAATTTCCATTAAAATGGAACCAACTGCCTATCTTGACTCTAAAAACCTATCTGTTATATGAATGACTAATGATAACATGATATAGTTACCAGGTATATTTCATCCAAACATATTAATAGATAATGATTTTGAGGGATGGCAATCACCTTCTACTTACAATAGAATAGTGTGATCATAGCCCTTGAAATTCTATTTACACTCATATACTTAAGACTTTCCTTTACAAAAAGAATATTCTAAGCATATTAACTTTGTATACAAATAAATTAACTTTTATAGCCCAGACCTTGGAGAAAATACTACATATTACATTTTAATATAACACAAATGAACTATAGGCATTTTATGGTTTAGTTCAACTCTGGTGGTCTGATGTTTCTTTCACTAATGTGTTTTTGACCATAACTTAGCATGTGGCAATAACTGGTAAGTCAAAAATGTTTGTTCACTTGTTTGTGGATCTTTGGTGATTTGGTTCATGATTCTACTTCCACTGCCCCCTCAGGTGCTGAAACTACAGGTACAAGACACCACCACTGGCCCTCTGAAGGTTCTTGTTGCATATCATATAGTATGGAGTCCCCGCAGAAGCATGCCTCTGGAGGTGCTTATGAAGAAGCTTCCAGAAAAGTTTAATTGAGGAGAAAAGCCCCTTCACCCTGGAGTGGGCAGCACCATTCTATGGGCGGGGTCCCATAGAAAGGAAACAGAAGGATGAGCACAATCAATTATCTCTTTCTCTTTCTGATTCCTGACTGTGGATTTGGTGGGACCAGTTGCCTTGTGATCCTGCCACCATGTCCTCCCTCCTATGTTCTGAGCTCTGTGTCCCCACCAATAGTGAGCCAAAATCAGCCCTTCATCTCTTAAGTTGCTTTTGGTCAGGTATTTTGTGACATGAATGTGTAAAGTAAGAAATATATTACTCAAACACTTTATGAGCATTTTTAAAGCTTAGAATTCTAACAGGAAAAGAAAAATATAACCAACAGCTCTCCTTTTAATTACTGTTTATTTTGTTCTGTTTTGTATTTGAGTACTCTGAGTGCACAAAGAAAGAATGTAATGTGTGTACAAAGCAAGTACTTAAATTATATGCTCTCCATAGCTCCTTCATTAACAGAACTTCTAATTTAAGAGACAACTTTTAAACATAAAGCCATGATTTTCCTATAAAAGTAGACAATAAATGTCAAATATCATTACAAATTTTGCTAGAAGTAGCCCCCTATACAGAAGAATATGGACAAGAATTAGGGACATTCTGCCAGGGATAGAATAAACGTTTCTGAGGGAAAGGTAGTGACACAGTTGGAGTAGAAAACTTAACAGCATAATACTGAGAGCAGGGACAAGGACCTTCATGTTGGGTGTATGTCAGCCTGCAGTATGCCATGTCAGGACTAACCCATGCACAGCAGTGTACCCCAATATGAGATCCAAGCCAGGGCAGGAGAGATGGCTTAGTGGTGAAGGCAATTGCCTGAAAAGTCAAAGGACCCAGGTTTGATTCCGCAGGACACACATAAAGCCAGATGCACTAGGTGGTACATGCATCTGGAGTTCATTTGCAGTAGCTGGAGGCCCTGCCATGCCCATTTTCTCTCTGTCTATCTATCCATCTGCCTCCTTTTCCCCCTTTTCCTCTCTTTTTCAAATAAATGAAAGCAAAATATGAAAAAAATCGAAATCATCTTGGGAGCTGCTGCTGTATCCAAGACCAAAAAGTGTGTATTCCATCTCCCAGGGGCTAAGAATCTTCCAGTCTGTAACTTCTCCCCTTGTTGTCAACCCAGACTACTTAAATGAAAGAGGGCATCCTAAAAAAAATGGCTGTTTCTAGATTCCTAGTCTACCATCAGAACTCAGGACCTAATGCTAGATATAATTTGACTTGTAAAAGTAAAGCAATATGACATTTCTGGAGAACAACTATAATATAAGTAGTCTGTTCCCACTATACAAGTCAAAATATGGTTAATAGCATGACAAAAGTATTAATCTTTAATTTTATTTTCAAGACTCATGTAGCACAAGTTCTTACACAGTAAAAATGTGGATTATAAATATAAATGGCCAAACATCATTAGCTTTTATAATGCATTTAATAATTTCTTCCCTGAATCCTTTAGAATTTTAACATTTTTCTGGTTATTTCAAGATGAGGAATATGTTTAGAAATTCAATAATATTTATCAGTAAATGAGTTTTGGCTATTCCTAAGTGAGCTTTTATCAGTTACAGTTTTCACTGAAAATATTTTACCCCTAGAAGAAGCAATATATTTCTTTTATAGTTATTTCTGGAAAACAAAATGAATTATCAGCATAATATGATCACCCTTAAGTAGAACATGATATCATTCATATCTATTAAAGACTTGCTGAGCCGTGCACTTACTCCATAGGCATTTATCCCCTAACATACAGGGGCTGGTGCAGAGACCCCAGGCACGGCCCTGCTGTCAGCAAACTATTGTGTCACTGAGGACGCCATACTGGAATCAGTGAAGCGCAAGAAGATTAAGACTGCAAATAGCATACTGTTGCTAGGCCGTGAAGAATGAAATTTATTGAGGTAGTCAGGGATAGACCGAATAAACATATACAACTGAGAAGAATTCTTAAATTAAGTAGACAAGGTATGGTATGCAGATTACCAGGTAAAGAGACATGTTGTAGAGGAATATTAAAAGAAGAAAAACAAGAGGAACAGGATTTCCCCCTGAATGAGACAGAAGTATGGAGCATACCTGACTTGCTGAGGAAGAGAAGAGAAGTCAGTGTGGTGGGGGGGGGGGGGCGGGGGGCACCAGCAGAGGCTAAGGGTAGAGTTACACAGGATGACTGGGTGGGGGGGTTGATATAAGATATTGCGAAGGCCCTGACTAGAAAACAAACCCATCTCCTATAACATGAAGTAGAAATGGTTTAATTCCAAGACTGCCAGAATTCCACCCAGCAGAGTATCCATTTATTGCATCTCAATTGGGCAAGTTTTAAAATGTTAACTTGCAGCATACAATTTGTAAAGTATTAAATACCACTGTATGTTCAGATGCTGTAAGTCAGACCTAAATATCGGTAGTTACGGGCAATGTTTGCTTGTGTCTTGTGTTAAAGTCCAGACAAAAGAATACCAGGACTGGCAAAACAATGGGACTCCTGATATTCCCTTCCACTTATGCCACAGCATGGCCATATACATGTGCATACACCACACACACACACACACACACACACACAGACACTATACCACACCACACCACAACACACCAGACCACACCATACCACATACTCACAAGCAAAACAACTGGTGTGATATGAAGCAAATAATATCTTAAAAGAGTTCAGCCAATGCTGGCCTGGTTGCAGATTCCTTAAGAACTAACTGTGCACCCTTGAATTAGTCACTTAACTTTTCTTATATTCAGCATGTCACCTGTAATATTGGACTGAAAATACTGATCTATATTTAAGCAAAATATAAAACTTTAAAAATTTTTAAATTTAAAACTTTAAAAAAGTTAATTTTATCATATTTGTAGTAACTGACATACTCCAGCCTGCAGAATGAAACAAAAATAGGAAAAAAAAAAAAAAAAAAACCTCACTTTCAGGCCAAAGCATACCAGATGAGTCTCTTAAAAATCAAAGCCAGGGCTGGAGAGATGGCTTAGTGGTTAAAGTGCTTTCTGGTAAAGCTGAAGATCCAGATTTGATTCCCCAGCACCAGCGTAAACCAGATGCACAAGGTGGCGCACGTGCATGGAGTTCGTTTGCAGTGGCCATAGCCCCTGTTATGCCCATTCTCTTTCCCTCTATCTGCTTTTTTTTCCCCTCACACACACACTGTCTCTCTCCTATTTCTGTCCAGATGGCACCCTTTGTGACAAAGCCCAGTGTCATGAATGAGTGCACGTTAGGATGACTTCTGAAGCCACAGTTGATAGGCCAGCTGCATGTCCTTCCAACATGGACACGGAAGTGAATGGCTCGTTTTGCTCCAGCCAATGAACCTGGTTGCCACAACATTCCTTCATAGAAAGCCAGTATCTACAAGTGTGTCTGAGGACAGGAGAAGACCTATAGTTAGGTGTCGGTCATCGCAGGTGCTGACCTCAGGTCCATGTGTTGAATCTTGTCCAAGATTTTATTTTCATTGAATGTATCTCTTCATAAAGACTCCTTGTGATTCTAGCATCTTGCCACCAACCTTCATAGGAAAATTTTCATTCACAAGGTCAAAGTCAACCTTTCCAAACTCTGGGCCCTTTGATCGTCTACATGAGTACCCCAGAACTCCCCTAGAAACAATGGAAGGAAAAGAATCACTCACCAAGCCCTGGCTACAACCAGGATTCCCGAGAAAGTCAGTCAGTCAGAAAGAAGAGTATCCAGGCGAAAGACAAAAACAGACACTCTGGTGTCTACTAGAGCAAGCACGTCCTTTAAGAGGAAGCGAGCAGAGAGGAAGGGGCCCCCAGGTCAAGCAGAAGGACGGAGCTGTGCAGCAGCCCTCCGCCTGGGTGCTGACGGCTGTGCTCTGGCCCAGTCGTCCTGACCTCGTGCTTGGATCTCCGAAACTTTTGTTTTCACTTTCAAGTTAGGAACATGGTTGAAATAATGATTGAACCATACTGCTGTACATTATTTAAGCGTTCTATCAGAGTCAGGGATGTTGCTACACTGGTGTTCTATTTAAAAGCAAAAACCCACCTAGGATGACGGACTGCAAACAGCCAAGTGCTCCAACACGCCAGAGACACAACCACCGCTAACCGATAGCGTAGGGTTCCTTAATCACTGAGGGGCCGAATACATGAGGTTTGATTCTGTTGCTCTGGTCTGCCTCACACAATGAAGGGTGAGTCAGTGGACTATAATTTTGATGATTTCCATCTCATTCTGTAGTTTTAAATTTTTTTCCCTTAAGTCAGGCGCTTAGTAATATGGACTGAAAAAAAAAAAAAAGAGAAAATGCTAGCGAACAGCAGAACCTTTTAGAGTCTAAAATTATTCATCCTGTCTCTAGTCACCTTTGTCATGGGTGCTTTTGTAAAGTCAGGAGCAGTTACTCCTTTCAAAATAAATCTTTAGAAACTGCTTTTGTCAACGAACTACAAAAGCAGCCAGATTTAGTAAAAAGATCATTGAGTTTCATCACAGAAACCAGGCCTCCAGCATTTTCTCAATGTTCAACTTAACACATTCATATACTAGGCATACGTATATGAATGGTGTACTCTGATGTTGTGGGCAGTAAATAAATGTTAATTCATCAAACCAGGCATGAGATTTGCTCTAAAATATATTGCACTATTGTTCACTGACTGAGGAACTCCTCTCCAAAACTGCATGGGTTTGAGGCGTGAATTGTCTTTGTATCTTTAGATCTCAATTTCCTACTTTATGAAATAGGAATAACAGGATGTACTGCGTAGGGTTGTTATGAGGGGATACTGATTTTATTCCTTTGGACCAAGGAGAGAGGGTCTAGGAGGTCCGCCAAGGAGAAAAGCAAAGAAATGGCATGGAGGTCTCCTCTGACCCACGTGGCGGATGGGTGCCGAGTATGGGTGACTTCTGGGGCTGCAGGGGAGTCACCCGCAAGCATAACGCAGAGTGGAGCTCAGGCCGGCCAGAAGATGAGGTGGACTCTTTCAAGACATAGAATAACTGAGGGTACACCTGTCGTAATGTAGCAGACAGAGCCACGGTCACTAGGGCTGTTTGCAAGCACGCAGAGCGGTGATGTTGACAGCTCCGAAGGAAAAGGCATGCCCTGGCCAGCCACAGAAGAATGTGCACATCTCCTTCCTCCGCCTCTCTCACACCCGTGCAGTGGAACATTGATAAGTTACTGTCTTGCCCTTGGAGAAGTCACAGCCAGTTGTCAAGTCACACACAGAAAAGAATGTTGTACAATCGACTGAGGTCTTCTTAAGTTTGTGGTGGATTGTAGAGGAAGAAAATGCATGCTAGTGAGCATGAGAGAAAAGGGAATTCTAAGAGTAAAAATCTGATACGGACACTGTGAAGAAGATCTCAGAGAGGTGAAAGTGTATATGTTCCTAAAGGAATGTTGAACTAGACTAAGGACAGCTGGAGAGAAAAGATGAAGTGGGAAAATACAGAAAAAGAGGTGCTTCAAGAGGAGAGGCTAGAATTTCATACTAAATAGTGAAGGATGTTCCTTTTATACCAATATAGAGCAGAAAATTTATTCTGTAGGAAATAAAGTACCCAAAACCGGCAAGTGTTACATTGATCAACACCATATCTTGATCTCTGTTTCACAAGTTCTAATATGGAAAGGTACTTGGAGGAGAGAGTCTGGCATAAAAGGTTTAATGAAATAGACCACCAGAACTATGCCCCCATCAGGTATAGTATCCACAAAAAGAATGGCAACACGAAAGAATGGGAACTTTTAGTTCAAAGTATCATAAATTTCCATCTTTAAAACTACTGGTGCATGATTATTTAAAAGGAGTGGGGAGGAGAAAGCTTAACCTTGCAGGCATAGGTTGTTATGGTATGAGTGCCAGAGATGGCTCGATTCCAGGGAGCTGTTGGTCAAGGGCGCCCCCAAAGCCCCCAAAGCAGTGCAGACTATTGCCAACATGCTTTGTTACCCGCCCAGAACTGGATCACACTACCCTCCTGTTGAAGACTCCACATGCTGAGGGGGCAGGATACAGAGAAATCAATGTGGAACTGAGCTGGATAGCGGACACCGTGTGGGAAAGTGTTACGTCGGCTGGAGGGGATAAAAATTCATCAACAGTCTTAACAAGTGTCACTTCTGCAAACTACACAATAAACAAGTGAGACAAAACGTGTCCACAGGTGCAACAGTGGCAAATAAATTATGAGGATAACCAACGGCTGGTCTCTGATTAGATTTGAGGTCCGCCCGGTGGGAGGAAATTTGTGCCTGGCCGTGAAAACCAGGACAAGAGTCTATGGTGTTGAAGGATATAGCGCCTAGAGGAAGGCTCCCACTGTTCTGTGGCCAGATGGATAGTTAAGCCCATAAAAAATGCCTGCCAGGTGTATGTGTTTAGGCTCATTGATTAATCCTTCTCTCACTCTTGGTTAGAGAAGCTTTTTATTACAGAGTACTCGGGAATTGTAAGACCCACCAGGGTGAGAAGAAGAGGAGAGAGCCCAGTGCTTAGCCCAGAAAATGTCATCTCTATCAGTGCTCAGGGAACACCGTAGGAAGAAAGTGAGAGCTGCTCTCACTGCGAGCCACAGAACCTTCTCTTTAGAGATGGCAGCGGACACAGAGGAGACTTGAAACTTATCGAAGCTGAAAATAAGAGTCTGTTGCTAGTTCGCTACTAAAGCAGACATCCCTATCACACACTGCAAGATGCAGGACGCTTTGCGAAAGAGAGGGCAGAAAGAAAGAAAGAGCCACAGAGTGGGAAGCAGTACCGCAGGGCACTGCCCTCCAAACATGGACTGACAAGAGCATTCACGGCCTCACAGGAACTGCCACTAGCCCAGCAAGACCTGCCGAGTTCCAAACTCATCGACGTTTTGATATGAGTGCAGAGGGGGGGCAAAGGGAATGAGGCATGAAAACAGGATGCCTTGGAAAGTGAAGGGTGCTTACAGGAATGGGGCCGAGGCAAGGAGACAAAAAGAGAGTAATGGGACGGGAATATGATGAAATCACGGTATGTTCATGTATTAACGGTCTCCATGCAAAGGTTTA